>CM056723.1:83072789-85485141 GCA_029844215.1 Przewalskia tangutica
ACATAGAATAATTCTCTTTTAACAAGTCAAAGTACTTATCAAGGCACACTTAGACAAATTCTCAATTTATCAAGCCAAAGTACTAATCAAGGCATACATAGAATAATTCTCTTTTAACAAGTCAAAGTACTTATCAAGGCACACAGACAAATTCTCAATTTATCAAGCCAAAGTACTAATCAAGACATACATAGAATAATTCTCTTTTAACAAGTCAAAGTACTTATCAAGGCACACTTAGACAAATTCTCAATTTATCAAGCCAAAGTACTAATCAAGGCATACATAGAATAATTCTCTTTTAACAAGTCAAAGTACTTATCAAGGCACACTTAGACAAATTCTCAATTTATCAAGCCAAAGTACTAATCAAGGCATACATAGAATAATTCTCTTTTAACAAGTCAAAGTACTTATCAAGGCACACTTAGACAAATTCTCAATTTATCAAGCCAAAGTACTAATCAAGGCATACATAGAATAATTCTCTTTTAACAAGTCAAAGTACTTATCAAGGCACACTTAGACAAATTCTCAATTTATCAAGCCAAAGTACTAATCAAGGCATACATAGAATAATTCTCTTTTAACAAGTCAAAGTACTTATCAAGGCACACTTAGACAAATTCTCAATTTATCAAGCCAAAGTACTAATCAAGGCATACATAGAATAATTCTCTTTTAACAAGTCAAAGTACTTATCAAGGCACACTTAGACAAATTCTCAATTTATCAAGCCAAAGTACTAATCAAGGCATACATAGAATAATTCTCTTTTAACAAGTCAAAGTACTTATCAAGGCACACTTAGACAAATTCTCAATTTATCAAGCCAAAGTACTACATACGTACATTCTTTTATAAAAGACTCTTTCTATGTAAAGCCCGAAGATACCACACGTAGTATCAAGCGTGTCTATTTTTCAAAGTAAGTTACTACTCCTTTAGAAAACTCATTTCAAAGCTTGAAATCAAGTAACTCCAAATTTTCACAATCTAGGCAACTTATGCGATTAATCAAAATAGACAACTTTTAAACCTTCCATAAAGCCGTTATAACCAACTTCCCATAATGCCGTTATAACCGCTTTATGGTTTTAGGCATATCCATTCCTTGATAACCAAGAGACTTATACTATTAAAACCAAGTATCACGTACTTACAAAACAAGTTCTTAACTTTCAAAATACTTCAAGTCTCTTAATAGTTAGAAAACAAGTTTTCTTCTACTTTTTAAACCTCAAGTAACTTCACCCTTAACACAAGTTACTTCTCTTAAATCATGTCATTTCTCCTCTTTTAAATCAAATAAGTAAATCACTCCTTTGACTCCCCTAAAGTCATTATAATGACCTTTAGGTTTAGAACTAAGGCACTACCCAAAAGATTTGGAAACCACTTCCTTTTCAAGTCTCTATGTACTTTAAGAAAAATACCTTCACTTTTAAGAATCCAAACTTCCCTAAGGAAATGGATTATACTACTTACAATTTAAACATCAAAGTACACTCAAGGTAGTACATAGAACAAATTCTATTTTAGGCAATCCAAATACAAGCAAGGAATAGATCATTCAAGGAGTAGAACTTACTTTCTTTATTCTAAGGAATCATGCTAGAAGAGGAGATAGTTCACATACCTTTTCGGCTAAATCCACAAGCTAAGCCGAATACACCGTACGTAGAAGTGTCAACCTAAAATGGTCACAACAAGACTATCAACTTCTAGTCTCTATGTAGAATAATACTAAGTATTTAGTCTCTAATTCTACGGAAAATCGGGCAGCACTTCCTTTGTTTCTACTCACTTTGCCACCTTTTCAAGGCGAATACAATAACCAACAAACCACATTTAAGGCTCAACAACAACCAAACAAAGGGGATTACACGCCTTACACCACGTGTAAAATTCGCCCCACAATTCATACAAAGTAGTTCCATAATTAAAGCCATTCTCACCAACTTACAACCAACAACACTAAGTCTTTTCCAACCCTTTTCCAAATTCCAAGTTCTTAGGTCAACATGTTATTTAGTCATAGACAACATCAACAACTACAATTTCCTTCTTTATTCAACATGCGACTTAAACTAATAATCAACTTGAATTCCAATCTTAAAGCTAAACATGCTAGATTTGGATTAGGGTTCCAATAGTCAAAATACTTATCAAACTTCATAATATATAACACATGCTTGCTAAAATCCATAGCTACAACAATAAGTAAGTCTTAACTACTAAAGCGACAAAATTTATACCTTTCCAAGCCCTTAAAATTTCCAAGATCCAAAGTCGCGCCTTAGCAATTCTTAGCTCCTTTCCTTAAGTTCCAATCCGCCCAAGCATTCCTTAGAGGCCTATGAAGAACCCTTCTTCAAGTTCCAACTTCAAAGTTGAAGAACTCCTTAGTTTCGCGCGACTAACGTAAAAATGCGTTTTTCCAAATCTTTCTATTGAGATAACCTTACAATACCCTTGGGGACATTGGGTTAAAGTCTTGTGGCTAATGGATCAAAACTACAAAAATTTGTCTTCCAAAAGAAGCCTTGGCGAGAGCACTTTAGTGAAGAACAATGTTTTCTTGAAAATTTTTCTAAGTATAGAACTTGTCTTGCACTAGTGTAGGATATATACTACTTAGGAGGCTTAGATAATACCACGTGAGGCTAGGATGAAGAGCAATTACTAATTAACAGTGGCAAGTTGACTTAGTCAACTTTCTCAACAGAAGACTTTGTTCATCTACAATGGTCAATGACCATTTTACCCTTGCACAATTTCGACCAAGGCCAAGTGTGGGGTGCCACGTGTCGCCCTCTCGTTCGTCCATAAAATTCCGTAACCTCGTGGGCCACAAAAATATAAAATTCCTCGGGTGGGCCCGTGACCAAATCGTAATAATAAATTTCCATAATATTAATAAGTCCCATACTCTTGAAATAATGTATTTTGAGAATCCAATTCTCAACAACGAACATTTTTCCTTTCCGACGTTCGGAACATTTTCCGTCGGAAAAACAATTCTTCCGTTCGTACCAATTTCCAAGTCTTGATTCCTACGTACATTCTCTTTTACAAGTCCTGGACTTACGGGGTGTAACACATGAACACCAGGTCCCACCTGTGTTATAATAAAACCGTACGGGGTAAGTACGAAGGCATAGCCGACTACTAAAACCCACGATGCAGCAAGTCATAAAGCGTATCTTGAGATCTGTCTGACCGTCCACATGATCAAAGCGGCCACTTGCCGCGGTATCTAATGTGCGCGTCTAGCCACTGGAACTTCCGCGACTCGCGCATAGGCCAATCTCATCGGCCGCGCGAGGTATAACCGCGTCGAGGGTAGCTACTCCGGCGTCTGCACGGACTTCGCGATCCGCGTGGCCACATGGACGCGTGCCCGTAAGGGACGCGCTAACTGGAACTCTCGTAGCTCGCATAGATCACTGGACGCGTAGAGGTATTCTCGAATCATAGGTCACTAGACCGCTTTGAGTCTACCGCGTCGGAGGCGACAACCTCCGGAAATAAGTCAAGGTGAGTGGTACACTACTATCATAATGACTGATAGTTCACAATCAAGGGAACCCCTTTACACAAACATCACAAGATACTAACACACGTAGCATCCTAACATGTTTACTTATCAAAGCAATAAGAAAGTATTACAAGGCTATCACAAACCAATACAATCAAGTTATTCACACAAGGTACTTTCTACTAACAAGTTCGGGTATCTAACCCCAAAGTATTTCATACATTAACTCTTTAAAAGATACGTTACTTTCACAAAAGTCACACAATACCCGTAGTATATGAAAATAGAGTGATTATCTTTTGAAGTAAATCAAAACACTTACCTTTGTAAAATCAAGTAACAACATTATTTTCCAAACGTCCAAGTTTGCCTAATTTCAAATGTTCACGTTTCTTATTTTAGAAAGGTTTCGTAGTTCATCGTCTTATTCATTTAAGAATATAATTCTCTTTTAAACCATCTGAGAAACATAAGCCTTATATGTGAGTAGGATATTCTTGTTTATGATAATCTTATTACAACAGCCATGATCTAGGAAATATCATTTTGTCTCATCTTAGCTTCTATGCAGATGGAAGTTTCTACTGGTTTTAATAATACTTAATCTGTCAAAACATTTCCTTTTATTAACGCTGCAGTGGTTTGTCGATACGTTCGATTTCAAATCAGTAAAACATTCTTAAGCCGTTATACCTAACTTCCCATAAAGCTAGTATAACTCTTAAGTTTTCAAAAAAACAAGTATTTCTCTTCTTTCAGAATGATTCAAAAATCTTTTGAAATACTTCAAGTTCTTTATTATCACATAACCAGTCAGTTATAGTTCAAATAAGTTACCTTTTAAAAAGCCACAAGTATTTTCTTACCTACATAAAGTTGTTATAACCAACTTCCCATAAAGCCGTTATAACACTTTATGTTTTAGACCAATCAAATACATTTAACACATGTACGTCTACCGTACTACATAGTTACACACATATCATGCTAGAAGAGATAGGAAGAGGTTCACATACCTCGCGACGATTATCGACTAATAGCAAAACGCTCCAAGTACCTCAAACCGCCGGCTACTCCTTAAGCCAAGTAGATCGCGCCACGCGTAGTACTTCCACCTATAAGGCCACAAGGCGTTTATTAACATTTAGATCTCTTCGTAGAACATTCTACAGAAAATTAAGACTCCTCCCCACACAGCGTAAATCTCCTCCTCTGGGGCGGCTACCAAGCCAACGGGGGTTATCGTCTAATCCGGACGTGCACAATTCTACCTCACGAAAAGCTACACAAGTCTCAATGTCTGATCCATGTAATTCTGAGCGACTCTTCTTTCGAAAAGGTTTCTTATTATTGAGCTTAAGTCCAAAGACATTGCGATAACAACGTTGATTCTATATATAGTATACTTCAACTATATAGTCTAACAATCATGTAATTTCCAATTACAATAGAGGACAAGATATTTACCTCGATAAGCCCATAATTATCCAAGTATAAAGTCGATCACGGGCAGCGTTTGGCTCGACTCGTGTGCTCCAACCCGCTCTAAACCACCCTTAGAAGTTCTAACCAACTTCTACATACTACTCCAACTAACTATGGAGATTTTTCTTAGGGTTTCGTTTCTGTGACTGACGGGAAGTATAATAGTATAACTGGGCTTTTAGTATAGGTATAAACTTAGAATACTACAAGGTATACGGCTAAGGTAATTTGGGCATTATAACAATACTTTTGAGAGTATTTCTACCAAGAGGGGGGGTATTTATACGAGACAACACCTGAGGAGGGGGTGTATACCCTCGGCCTACCCAGTGGGTACTCTCGGCCAAGGGGGAGGACTCTCGGCCAAAGGGCCTTCTCAAAGGGGAGGGTGTTGGACGAAACACCACAGGGAGGAGGATTTTAACACTTTAGGAAATTTAGGAATGGATGAAGAAGTCTTCCAAAGGGGGGTATTTATAGGACAAGCCAAGGCCAACCAATGGCCAAGATCTTGCCAAGTGCAAGGCAAGTGTAGGGCCAAGATCTTGCCAAGTGCACCTTATCCATCTACCACAAAAATATCCTACCAACCCCTTGACCAAACAAGGCCAATTCGTCCCACTTTATCACGACCGTTCGGGGCGTGGAGTGCCTTCAGGGCACCCAAGTAGTCATACATCAGAGTAACCAGCGGAATATAAAACAAGACAGGAAAAAGTTTATAAAATAAGACACAGTTTATCTGATGAAAAGCTTGCCTTTCGGCATAATATAAATAACTCAAGTTTTGCAGTTACATCCCAACTGTACAATAGTACTCTGGACCTCTGAGAAGTAAACAACTATGGCGGGACGGGGCCGCCATACCTGCATACAAAACTATCTACAATACGGGAGATCATACCCAAAGTAGAGCCTCGGAGAAGATGGAGCTCACGACACCAACGCGAAAGATCCTAAGGATGTGGATCTAGCACTGCTTGCCTACTGCGGCATGAACGGCCCAGAAGGAGTCGATACAAGTACCAAGTATGAGAAACTATAAACTAATTAAAATTAAATCAAAGTAATTATAACATTTTAAGAAATACAATCATCTATATTGCACATATTGCATCATCACAAACAACAACGATAATAGGAAAGCGCCAGTGTCTATTCTAGGCGCGAATGATCGAAGCAAGGCCAATCGCCCGTAGTATCGTCTGCGTGCCTAGTCTGGACTTCCGCGGCCGCATAGGTCCCACGGACCGCGTGAGATATTTCTCGCATCGGGGCAGCCAACCCCGGCGTCCGCCTAGGCTCCGCGGCCGCATAGCCTCAAAAGACCGCGTAGTCTCGGCGGACCGCGTAGAGTCCGCGTCAGGCTAAACGCCGGAATGATCAATCACGGAGCATACCGCTGCTCGCATAGTCTCACAGAACCGCATAGGCCGTATAGACCGCATCGAGGGCAAGCCGCGGTATAACGATCGAGGGTAGGTGATACAATAACGATACAATGGACTTACGGTTAGCGTAAGCGCAAGAATAACCCCTTACGGCGTTACAAGATACTAACACAGGTAGCGTCATAACATGTCTACTTATCAAACAATCTTACTACACTTAACAGAAATCAATACAAGGCTTTTATAAACAAAACAAATGCAGATTCCTTTTTATCTTCTTAAGTTGTTATACCTAACTTCCCATAAAGCGGTATAACTCTTACGCTTTTGTTTTAAAAACCAAATATTTATCTTACGTTAAAAATGATTGATATTCTTTTGAAATGTTTTGGTTCTTTGTTATTCGGGCTTAAGCGTGAGGCATTCGTAAGTATTATTCGAGCTTAAGCGTGAGGCATTGCCATAAGTATTATTGGGCTTAAGTCAAAGACATTGCCGTAGTTATTATTCGGAGTAACACGTACGTCACCGTACTATATATTATAAAATATCATGCTTTAGGAAGAATCACATACCTTCTCGTGAAAACCACCGAGTTGAATATATGTGAGAGAGTCGACTATAATAGTCACAGATATCTATCAAAGCGCTCGAGGTCATTCTAAGCGGGGTTCATAATTCTACGGAAAGTCGGGCGTGACCTACCCGGTGAGCTATGTAAGTCTCTTGTGAAAGCAGTCCTATGTGAGTCTGATTCAATTATTCTTCTTTTAAATCCTTCTCTGTGATACTTGATTCAATTCTATACGTGATATTCTTCTAAGTATCTAATACTTATTCTAATACTACAACGATAAGTATTCTCTAATTCAAAGAGGTTAGGATTAGTTACCTCGGTAAGCCCAATAATATCCTAGATAAAGTCGCTGAGCAAGGTTTAGCTCCTAAGTTGTATGCGCTCAGGTAGCTCAAGAAACCTTAGAAGTTCTTCACAACTTCTACTAAGGACTAAGGGATTTGGGCTAGGGTATTTTGGGCATTATAACGGTACTAGAAGACAACTTTTCTACCAAGGGAGGGGGGGTAGATTTCATCTAGCTAGGGGGGGTAGGCCCTCGGCCAAGCTTCTCAAGGGGAAGGGGGGGTGTTGGACGAATTGCTAACAAAGGGAGAGGGAAGGATTTTTAGACTTGGAAAGCTTTTGTGGATGAAGAACTCTTCATCTCAAGAGGGGTATTTATAGCTCAAGCCTTGGCCAACCAATGGCCAAGATGAAGACAAGTGCAAGGCAAGTGTAGGGTGAGGATTTAGGCAAGTGTCCTTGGCCAACTTGCACACAAAATATCCTACCAACTCCAAGACAAAAGAAGCCAACCCAATCGGCCCTATTGCCGTGTCAAGTCCACCAATTGGAGGGTGACAAGTGTCGCCTTCCCGTTGGTCCAAAATGTTCGTCTCTCGGAAAAATCCATAAAAATACTAAATGACATAGTCGGAATTTTCTCTCGAAAGTGTGGAAACGTTTCGTCGGAAAGCGATTCTTCTAGTGTGTTGTGCACAAATAAAGCGTCGAGCTAACTTTAAAGCCAAACTTTTATGCGTATTCCCTTACGTACATACTGGAAATCGGGTATAACATTCTCCTCGCTTAGAAACATTCGTCGAATGTTCCTTCTCAAACGATTATCGAAGAAGCTTAAGCAGTTAGCAAATGCCACACGGCCACAAAACAACACTTAGGCATAAATGATAATGGAAATTTACAAGTAGGAAAGTGAATTACGGAGGTGTGGGGAATAGGTGAGGATACTTCTGTCTCATGTCCTCCTCGGCTTCCCGTCATCTCCTCTCGAGCTCGTTCGCCACAAGACTTTGTGGAAGCCACGTCCTTCGTCGCGTCGCTAACGACGATCGACTATCGTTATGGGAATCTCCTCATCGATAACCCTCGGTCACTGGACATCGTCGATCGGGTGTACCCTAGATGGATCCGATACATCTCCTCGGCATAGATACATGAAACACGGATGCCTTTGCCTCCGGATCGGACGGCGGATCCAACTCGTAGGCAACCTTGCCTACCTGCGGACAATCTGAAGCGGCCCGATGTACCTTGGGTGAGTTTCTCTTCCGAATCTCATCACACCGCCGTGGGTGGCACGCTAGGAAAACCCAATCATCTCTGCGAACTCCGGATCTGCGGCGATGATCTGCATCGACCACATCGACTACGAGTGTCAATAGTCACTCTCGGATAAGCTTCACCTTATCGGCTGCTGCTGCACCAAATCTGGTCCCATAGCTGCACCTCGCCCACATCGAACCAACCTATAGGCGTCTGCACTTCCTCCATACAAGGCCTCGTAAGGCGCCATCGAATCTTTGGAGTGGTAGCTATTATTATCGCAAACTCAACTAGAGGCAAATGATCCTCCCAACTACCGCGAAGTCAATAACACGGGCTCGCGGCATATCCTCGAAGTGCGGATAGTGCGCTCTGCTGTCCGTCTGCGTGGATGAAATGCGATTACTCGGGCTCACTGCGTCCTAAACCTCTGGAAAGACCTCCGAAGTTAGCGTAAGCGGGCTCCTCTGTCGGATATGATCGAAATAGGGACTCCATGCGGTCGGCGATCTCTCGGATGTAAAGTCGGCATAATCCTCGGTAGAAAAAGTCGTCGGGACGGAAGAAAGTGGGCTGATTTCGACTGTCGACGATAACCCATATAGAATCATGTCTCCTGCGAGTGCGAGGTAATCACGTGATAAAGTCCATGTTGATTACCTCCCACTTCGGTCGGGATCTCGATCGTGCGTAACAAGCCACGGGCCTCACGGTGCTCTACCTTCGCTGCGACAACACGGGCGAGCTACGAACTCTGCAGCGTCTCTCTTCAAGCCATCCGCTGATACGGATCTAAGGTCGTGGTACATCTTAGTCGACCGGATGGATAGAGTAACGCTTTGTGTGCTTCCCCAAGAACTTTGCGAAGTCACGAAACATCTGGAACACGATGCGCCCTCAAACCTTAGCACCCATCGGTGCTACCTCAAAGGACCGCGCCTCACGAAGAGGCGTATCGCGATATCGAATCAAAGTGGATCCTCGAGCTGTTGCCTCTTCGCCTCGCCGGCGATGGAAGACTCGGCAACCTCGCGAACTCTAACCCGGCTGCTATCGAGAATCAATCAAGCGGACACGAGGCTCGCTGGCGATGCAAATCACGAACCATGTCCTCTCTCTGCTGCACCGTCGATGGGCTCCCATCGACTACGACTAGGCATACGCCTGGCGTTGGCCTTCCGGGTGGTGCAGGATATCAACATCGTAATCCTTAAGCAACTCTAACCACCGTCTCTGCCGTAAGTTCGGCTCCTGCGGTGAAGATATCTTGGAGGCTCTTGTAGTGCGTATAAATATCCACGTGAACCCGTACAAATAGTGCCTCGGATCTTGAAAGCGTGAATTACGGTGCGACTCCAATCATGGGTGGGGTAGTTCCTCGTGTTTCTTGGTGTCGGGATGCATATGCTATAACCTGCCATCTTTGCGTCAACACATCCCAACGATGCACGGCGCGTCACGATACCGCGACATAACCGTGCGGACCTGCGGAAGAAGTAAGAGCGAGGCGATCGTCGATCTCTCTTCGACAGCGGAAACCACGCTCCTGCATCGATCCGCTGAAACTTGTTGCGCCACGAGTCGGCCTAGTCAATGGTGCGAAGATAGAAGCAAACTTCTCCACGAACGTAGATAATATCTGCGAGGCCCGAGCTGCGAACCTCTGCCGGAGTAGTAGGTCTAGGCAAGTCTGTTGCCTCGATCTTGGCGTATCCACTCGAATGCCATCGGCCCGACAATATGCCCGAAAGCATGCGAAGTCAGCAAAACTCACATTTGGAAAACTTGGCGTCTGCTTCAGTCTGGAAGCGTCGGCCGCCGAAATGCTCGCGTGCTCTGCTCTGGCGAGAATAAACCAAGATATCATCGATGAACACTATCACAAGCGTGTCAAAAATGGTTTGAACACTCGGTTCATCAAATCCATGAATCTGCGGAGCATTGGTCACCAAAGACATGACCACGAACTCATAATGCGTCTGGGTCACGAATGCGATCCTAGGGACATCCACCTCTCGACTACTTTGATGATAGCGATCGCGGATCAATCTTGGAGAAACATCTCGCACCTGCAGTGGTCGAACAAATCATCAATCACAGGAAGGGGTATACATTCTTAATGGTCACCTTGTTGGTGCTGTAATCAACACACGTGCGCGGCGTCGTCTTCTTAACCACGAACAAAGCGGCGCTCCCGGGGAGAAACACTAGGCACGATGAAGCCGCTTCTCCGGCAAATCTCTAAGGTGATCCTTGACTCTCTCAACTTCGGCGGTGCCGTTACGTATGGCGGAATGGAAATAGGCGAGTGTGCGCAATATGTCAATACAAAACTCAATCTCCTCTCGGGAGGATGCGAGTCAAATGCAGGAAACACGTCGGGAACTGCGACTCTTTGGGCCGTGAAAATCTGGTGCGCGGCTTGATTATCAAACACGACGAGATGGTAGATATACCGCCTGCACCATCTTCCTAGCATTGAGGTAGGAAATAAACCTACCGCCGGCGTCACCGTGCTCCTCCCGCTCAACAACCGGCTCGCCGAGCTGGGCCGTACTACTCTCTCTCTGCGGTCTACATTGGCGTAGCAGAAGCTAGCCAATCCGTCCCGTAATCACGTCGAAGTCAATCATCTCGACTCTATCAAGTCGGCTGAGGTCCGGCGGCGTAAATAGTCACGGGACAAGCTCTATATACCAGAGCTACCCGAATCACCAGCTGGCGTAGCTACCTCGAAAGGTCATGGACTCGGGCTCACATCCCATCCTACTAGCAACAAGGGAGATATATGGGGCCAGTAGAACCGGATCTATCAAGCATACATCAAACCCGAGCGATAAGGTACGTGGCGACATCGGTGAGGCCTCACGATCTGTCGGTGGACAAAGCATATATGCGGTTCGAGGACGCTAGAAGCGGACTGCGCCACGACCTGCCGCGACCGCTGATCCGTATGTACCTTGCCCTCGGGCGATAGCTGTCGAGGATGAAGAAGCGGCAACAGACCTGTGGTGAGCCTACCACCGCCGCCCGGTCGGACAAACTCGCAAAGTGACCTGCGGCCACAAGTATAGCAAGCTCGGTCTGCTCGAGAATGGTATACGCCACAGCGGGCACCGAAGCGAACCTCGATCGGTTAGCACCCTGCTACCACAAATCGAAGTCACAGGGCCACGACACGCCCCGGCCGCTCTGGTCTTTGAAAATGAGGTAGGAGCGCTCTGCGTGGTGTGGTGCAAATCGGACCTGGCGATCGCCCACCACGAGGACCACGAAAAGAACGGCCGTCTTGGCCTTACCTGCTTTGATATCGCTCTACCGGCGGTCTCTACGCTCCTCACAACCAGGTCATGAGCTGCATCTGGGTTATGTCCATTACTGGTGAAGGACACACGCCGCGCAAGACTTCGGCCATGTAATCATCTAGCCCGATGACATAGCGATGCACCTGTCCTCCGTCTACGCTACGGTCGCGGGGACATATCGAGCCAAAGAATCAAACTTCGACATTGTACTCCTCGGCATGCGTCCTCACTGTCTCGGCAACAAGAATCTATCGGCTCGTGCCCTCGCCATCTGCGGAGGCGAAGTGTGTGAGAAAAGCCTCACGAAAACTCATCCCATCTGCTGGAGTGCATGCTCTCCGGGAAAGCTCCGTGAATCAAACGATCATTGCGGTATCACGCGGCCGTCACGAACCGAATATCACGACCTCGGTCTCGAAGCCACGATCACCGCGTAATCCTCTGCGGTGGCGGATGAACTCCTGCGGATCATCTTAGGCCTCGACCGAAAAACTCTGGCGGGCTCTGACTCGAAATCTCGTAGCCTCGAACTATACGCCTCGGGTGCACTTCTGGGTCTGGCCCGGAGGCTGGAGGCTAGGCTGTCGCGTCGGCCTCTCGCCGTGTCGGGCCTGACTTTAGCCAATTGGGCCGTCTCCTTGTACCTAACTCCTCGCCCGGTGTGGGGCGGGGTGTGGGTGCTTGTGGTCTCTCTTTGGGGCGGCGTCATAGAACTTCGCCGTCTGGTATATCACGGGCACGAGCCCTCGTAACTCTGGGTGTCTGCTAGCGACTCCTGTTGCCTTGCCGCCACGGGCGGGTTGCCTTACGTGGAGGCATAAGCATTCTGAGGAAAGGAATTCGTTAGAGGTCGACCTATAACCGGACTCTAAAGCACGATCTCGGAATGAGAAGAATGAAACCAATCCTAAATATCCTATAGCTTCACGATTATTGGTGTGGTGCCTGCAACAGATAATCGAACTACTAGATACGATGCGTAGACACTTTCAGAGGATTAGCGCTCACGATACCACTTTTGTCACGACCGTTCGGGGCGTGGTGGTGCCTGCGGGGCACCCAGTAGTCATACATCGAGTAACCGCGGAATATAAAACAAGGCGAAGCGATTTATAAAATAAGACACGGTTTATCGATGAAAAGCTTGCCTTTTGGCATAATATAAATAACTCAAGTTTTGCGATTCATCCCATTGTACAATAGTACTACAGACCTCTAAGGAAGTAAACAACTATGGCGGGACGGGGCCCCGCCATACCTACAGTACAAAACTATCTACAATCTGAGGAGATCATACCCAAAGTAGAGCCTCGGAGAAGATGGAGCTCACGACACAGCAAAGATCCTAGGATGTGGATCTAGCACTGCTTTGCCACCTGCGGCATGAGCGGCCCGAAGGAGGTCGATCTACAAGGTACCAAGTATGTGAAACTATAAACTACTTAAAATTAAATCAAAGTATTAAAAACAATATCACAAATACAATCGGCTCGATTGCACATAGTGCCGCATCCTGAACAACAACGATAATAGGAAAAGCGTAGCGAGTCTATTCTAGGCGCGAATGATCGAAGCAAGGCGATCGCCCGTAGTATCGTGCGTGCCTAGTCACGGACTTCCGCGGCCGCATGGGTCCCGCGGACCGCGTGAGATATTTCGCATCGGGGCAGCGACCCGACATCCGCCTAGGCTCCGCGGCCGCATAGCCTCAAAAGACGCGTAGTCTCAGCGGACCGCGTAGGAGTCCGCGTCGGGCTAAGCGCCGGAATGATCAATCTGGAGCATACGGCTGCTCGCATAGTCTCGCGGACGCGTAGGCCGTATAGACCCGCGTCGAGGCAAGCCGCGGTATAACGATCGAGGGTAGGTGATACAATAACGATACAATGGACTTACGGTTAGCAGCGTAAGCCGGCAAGAATGACCCCTTTACGGCATTACAAGATACTAACACGGTGGCGTCATAACATGTCTACTTATCAAACAATCTTACTACACTTAACGAAATCAATACAAGGCTTTTATAAACAAAACAAGTAAGCAGTTCCTTTTTATCTTCTTAACATTATACCTAACTTCCCATAAAGCGGTATAACTCTTACGCTTTTGTTTTAAAAACCAAATATTTATCTTACATTAAAAATGATTGATATTCTTTTGAAATGTTTTGATTCTTTGTTATTGGGCTTAAGCGTGAGGCATTCTGTAAGTATTATTCGAGCTTAAGCGTGAGGCATTACCATAAGTATTATTAGAGCTTAAGTCAAAGACATTGCCGTAGTTATTATTCGGGTAACACGTATGCGTCTACCGTACTATATATTATAAAATATCATGCTTTAGGAAGAATCACATACCTTCTCGTGAAAACCACGCCAAGTTGAATATGTCGCGAGAGAGTCGACTATAATAGTCACAGATATCTATCAAAAGCGCTCGAGGTCATTCTAAGCGGGGTTCATAATTCTCTGGAAAGTCGGGCAGCACAACCCTACGGTGAGCTATGTAAGTCTCTTGTGAAAGCAGTCTATGTGAGTCTGATTCAATTATTCTTCTTTTAAACCGCCTACTTTGTGATAGCAGTTCAATTCTATACGTGATATTCTTCTAAGTATCTAATACTTATTCTAATACTACAACGTAAGTATTCTCTAATTCAAAGAGGGTTAGGATTAGTTACCTCGGTAAGCCCAATAATATCCTAGATAAAGTCGCGCTGAGCAAGGTTTAGCTCTAAGTTATGCGCTCAGGTAGCTCAGAAACCTTAGAAGTTCTTCATAACTTCTACTAAGGACTAAGGGATTTGGGCTAGGGTATTTTGGGCATTATAACGGTACTAGAAGACAACTTTTCTACCAAGGGAGGGGGGGTAGATTTCGGCTAGCTAGGGGGGGGTAGGCCTCGGCCAAGCTCTCGAGGAAGGGGGTGTTGGACGAATTGCTAACAAAGGGAGAGGGAAGGATTTTTAGACTTGGAAAGCTTTTGTGGATGAAGAACTCTTCATCTCAAGAGGGGTATTTATAGCTCAAGCCTTGGCCAACCAATGGTCAAGATGAAGACAAGTGCAAGGCAAGTGTAGGGTGAGGATTTAGGCAAGTGTCCTTGGCCAACTTGCACACAAAATATCCTACCAACTCCAAGACAAAAGAAGCCAACCCAATCGGCCCTATTGCCGTGTCAAGTCCACCAATTGGAGGGTGACAAGTGTCGCCCTCCCGTTGGTCCAAAATGTTTCGTCTCTCGGAAAAATCCGCAAAAATACTAAATGACATAGTCGGAATTTTCTCTACGAAAGCTGTGGAAACGTTTCATCGGAAAACGATTCTTCTAGTGTGTTGTGCACAAATAAAACGTCCAAGGCTAACTTTAAAGCCAAACTTTTTGTACGTATTCCCTTACGTACATACTCTGGAAATACGGGGTATAACATGTACCACCCACAACGTGCTCCAATGAGAGGGTGACAAGTGTCGCCCTCTTGTTGGTCCAAAATGTTTCGTCTCTCGGAAAAATCCGCAAAAATTAAAAATGACATAGCCGGAATTTTCCCTACGAAAGCTGTGGAAACGTTTCGTCGAAAAACGACTCTAACCGGGTGTTGTGCACAAAATAATTCGGCCAAGCCACTTTAAAAGCCCAAACTTTTCTACGTACGTCCTTACGTACATACTCTGGAAATACGGGGTATAACACTTATCAAGGCACACTTAGAATAATTCTCAATTAATCAAGCCAAAGTACTTATCAAGGCACACTTAGAATAATTCTAAATTAATCAAGCCAAAGTACTTATCAAGGCACACTTAGAATAATTCTCAATTAATCAAGCCAAACTACTTATCAAGGCACACTTAGAATAATTCTCAATTAATCAAGCCAAAGTACTTATCAAGGCACACTTAGAATAATTCTCAATTAATCAAGCCAAAGTACTACGTATGTACATTCTTTTCAAAAGACTCCTTTTTGTGTAAAACCCCAAGATACTAACACCCGTAGTATCAAGGTGTGTCTATTTTTCAAGTAAGTTACTACACTCTTAGAAAACTCATTTCAAATCTTGAAATCAAGTAACTTCAAATTTTCACAATCTAGGCAACTTATGCCCATTAATCAAAATAGACAACTTCCTAAACCTTCCAAAAAGCCGTTATAACCAACTTCCCATAAAGCAGTTATAACCCTTTATGGTTTTTAGACAATTTCATTCCCTTTTTATAACCAAGAGACTTATACTTAAAACCAAGTATCACAAACTTTCAAATCAAGTTTCTTAACGTTCAAAAATACTTCGAGTCTCTTAATATATAGAAAACAAGTTTCTTCTACTTTTAAACCTCAAGTAACTCACACCTTTAAGACAAGTTACTTCTCTTAAATCATGTCATTTCTCCTCTTTTAAAACAATTAAGTAAATCACTCCTTTGACTCCCCTAAAGTCATTATAATGACCTTTAGGTTTTGTAATTAAGGCACTAGCCAAAAGGTTTGGAAACCATTTCCTTTTCAAGACTCCATGTACTTTAAGTAAAATACTTTCACTTTTAAGAATCCAAACTTCACCAAGGACATGGATTATACAACTTACAATTTAAACATCAAAGTACAATCAAGGGAGTACATAGAAAAAATTCTACTTTAGGAAATCCAAATACAACCAAGGAATGGATCATTTAAGGAGTAGGAAATACTTTCTTTATCTTAAGTAATCATGCTAGAAGAGGAGATAGTTCACATACCTTTCCAGCTAAATCCACAAGCTAAGCCGAATACGCCGTACGTAGAAGTGTCAACCTATAATGGTCACAACAAGACTATCAACTTCTAGTCTCTAATGTAGAATAATACTAAGTATACGGTCTCTAATTCTACGAAAAATCGGGCAGCACTTCCTTTGCTTCTACTCACTTTGCCACATTTTTCAAGGCCGAATACAATAACCAACATGCCACATTTAAGGCTCAAAACAACAACCAAACAAAGGGGATTACACGCCTTACAATACGTGTAAAATTCCGCCCCACAATTCATATCAAGTAGTATAAAATCCAAGCCATTCTCGGCCAACTTATAACCAACAACACTAAGTCTTTTCCAATCCTTTTCCAATTCCAAGTTCTAAGGTCTAACATGTTATATAGTTATAAACCACTTCAACAACTACAATTTCCTTCTTACACAACATGCGACGACTTAAACGAATAATCAACTTGAATTGTAGTCTTAAGGCTAACATGCTAGTATTCGGATTAGGGTTCCAATAGTCAATACACTTATCAAACTTCATACTATATATCTCATGCTTGTTAATATCCATAGCTACAACAACAAGTAATCTTAATTACTAAAACGACAAGATTATACCTTTAGAAGCCCTTAAAAATTTCCAAGATTCAAAGTCGCTCCTTAGCAAATTCTTAGTTCCTTTCCTTATGTTCCAATCCGCTCCAAGCACTCCTTAGAAGCCTATGAAGAACCCATCTTCAAGTTCCAACTTCAAAGTTGAAGAACTCTTTAAGTTTCCTCCTTGCGACTAATACGAAAACGTCGTTTTTCCGCAATATTTCTATTGAGATATCCTTACAATACACTCATGAACCTTGGTTTAAAGTCTTGTGGCTAATGGATCACAAACTAAAAAATTTTGTGTGGGAAGGGAGGCAAACCCGAGAGCTCTCAAGGCTAAGCTCAATGTTCTCTCAATTTTTCTAAGTGTAAAATGCCAAGTCTTGCACTAGTATGATATATAAAACACATTGGATGGCTTAGACTTAAACAAATGGGTGGCTAAGATGAAGATCACAAGGATTAAGCACAAGTGGCAAGTTGACCTTGGTCAACAATCTCAAGCTAGCAAGACTTATCTTCCACCATGGTAAATGACCATTTTACCCTTACACATTTCGACCAAGACCAAGTGTGGGGGTGCCACGTGTCGCCCTCTCATTCGTTCATAAAATTTCGTAACCCTCGTGGGCTCCACAAAACGTAAACTTCCTCGGGTGGGCCCCACGTGACCAAATCCGTAAAAATAAATTTCCATAAGGTTAAGAGTTCCATACTCTTCAAATAATGCATTTTGAGAATCCAATTCTCAACATCGAACATTTTTCCTTTCCGACGTTCGGAAGATTTTTCCGCCGGAAAAATAATTCTTCCCTTCGTACTAATTTCCAAGTCTCGATTCCTTACGTAAATTCTCTTATACATGTCCTGGACTTACGGGGTGTAACAATACTCCTTGGTGTTGTTATATCATAGACTGCCGGCAGTGAGGAAGGAATTCCACGGGCATGATTGATGTTGTGGGCGTGAGACCCATTGTTATATTTTGAGTGATGACTTTGAGGGCGTGAGTCCCTGACTTGACATGACTGCTTATATGTTGTGTACTGTAGTTTGGTTATCATACATGTCTCCTGCTTTATATAGACTATTATGATTTCATTTACAGTATTTTCAGTTTCACATACTTGGTACCTGTTGTACTGACCTCCTTCGGGGGGCTGCGTTCATGCCGCAGGTAGAGGTACACCAGTTGTTGATCCTCGCTCATAGGATCACAGTTCAACATTTTGGGAAGCTCCGTTTCTCCGGAGGCTTATCTTGTGGTATGATTCCCTGAGATTGTAGGTTCTTGTACATTCAGGGGTATGGCGGGGCCCTATCCCGTCATAGTTGTTATAAAATTCGTAAGTGCAGTAAATCTTTGTTGTGGGCAGGGTTTGTAAGGGATTTAACTGTTCGATATTGATATATATACAGGAAGGTAACCGTTTTGGTTAGCCTGTTGCTTATTTTATGTCTTGTTTCATGCTTAAGTTTTTATTTCCGCTGATTTTCTCTGATGATTGTATCACTAGGGTGCCCGGGGTAAGGCACCAATCACGGGCCGGAGGTCGGGTCGTGACACAATAGGTGACCTGCACTTCCTCCCATATAAGGCCTCATACGGGGCCATCTGAATACTCGAATGGTAGTTGTTGTTATACGCAAACTCAACGAGTGGCAAATGATCTTCCCAGCTACCCCTGAAATTGATAACACATGATCTCAACATATCCTCAAGTGTCTGAATAGTACGTTCTGCCTGCCCATCGGTTTGAGGATGAAATATTGTACTGAGACTCACTTGTGTCCCTAATCCCTTCTGGAATGACCTCCAGAAGTTATCTATAAACTGAACCCCTCTATCAGATATAATTGATATAGGAACCCCGTGCAGTCTCAAAATCTCCCTGATATATAACCTAGCGTAGTCCTCAGCCGAGTATGTTATACCCCGTATTTTCAGAGTATGTACGTGAGGGTGTACGTACAAAAGTTAGCCTAAGTAAAAGACCTTGGACGAAAACGTTTGTGCACAACTCGCTAAAAGAATCGTTTTTCGACGAAACGTTTTACTAGACTCGCGTAGGATAAATTCCGGCTATGTCATTTATAATTTTTGCGGATTTTTCCGAGAGACGAAACATTTTGGACCAACGGGAGGGTGACACTTGTCACCCTCATTGGACGGCAAGAATGGGCAATTGTTGGCACGTTTTTTGTGCCATTTCCTTAGTCAAGGAGTTGGTAGGATATTTTGTGTAGTAGATGGATAAGGACACTTGCCTAAATCCTCACCCTACACTTGCCTTGCACTTGGCATCATCTTGGCCATTGGTTGGCCTTTGCTTGACCTATAAATACCCCCCTTAAGATGAAGAGTTCTTCATCCACAAATCATTTCTCCAAGTCTTGAACAATCCCTCCTCTCTTAAAGCTTCGTCCAAGCCTCACTCCCCATGTGAAGGCCCTTGGCGAATACCCCCTAAAAAAGCGCTAGCCGAAACAATACCCCCCTCCCTTGGTAGAAAAGTTGTCTTCCAAATACCCTAGCCCAAATCCCTTAGTACTTAGTAGAAGTTGTGAATAACTTCTAAGGGTTCTTGGAGCTATCGGAGCGTACAAATTAGGAGCTAAACCTTGCTCAGGAGCGACTTTTATCTAGGATATTATTGGGCTTACCGAGGTAAATAATCTTATCCTTCTTTTGTAACTAGAGAATACATACTGTAGAAGTATAGGAATAAGTATAAATACTTAGAAGGATATTAAAGAATAGAATTGAACTGTTATCACAGTAGAAGGGTATAAAAGAAGAATAATTGAACTATACTTACTTAGGACTGTTTTCACAGTAGACTTGAGTAGCTCACCGGGTAGGGAAGTGCTGCCCAATTTTCCGTAGAATAAAGGACCCTCTGCTTAGAACAGTTTACAGAGTAGTCTAGACGTTGATAGACGTGTCTGACTATTATAGGTTGATTCTCTGCGCGCGACATATTCAACTTGGCAGGTGGTTTTCGCCGAGAAGGTATGTGATTCTTCCTAAGCATGATATTTTAAAATATATATATAGTACGGTAGACGTACATATGTTAACTGAATAATAATTACGGCAATGTCTTTTGACTTAAGCCTGAATAATACTTACGACAATGTCTTTTGACTTAAGCCTGAATAATAAGAATCTTGATGCATTTCAAAAGAATACTGAATCATTTTTAACAGAAGAGAACTAATTGGTTTTTAAACAAAAAGCTTAAGAATTATACTAGCTTTATGGGAAGTTAGGTATAACAACTTAAGAATGATAAAAAGAACTGTTTACTTACTTGCTTATGAAAACCTTGTATTGATTTCTGTAAGGTGTAGTAAGATTGATTGATAAATAGACATTTTATGATGCCACGTGTGTTAGTGTCTTGTGATATTGTGAAAGGGGGTCATTCTTGTTGTGCTTACGTTGCTGAACGGTAAGTCAGTTGTACTGTTATTATATCACCTACCCCCTTGACTTATTATACCGAGGGCTTGCCACCCGATGCGGTCTATCGGCTTATGCGATCTGTGAGACTATGCGAGCTGCGGGAGTTCAGGTTTGATCATTCGGGTGTTTTAGCCCGACGGGGATGCCCATGCGGTGCGTGTGACTATGCGGTCTATTGAGACTATGCGGTGCGGGAGTCGGGGAGAATACCGGGGTTAGCTACCCCGATCGAGAATACCTCATGCGAATGCATGTGTGACCTATGCGGTGCGGGAAGTCGAGGACTAGGCACGCATAATGATACTATGGGCGATTGGCCTTGCCCGATCATTCGCGGCCTAGGAAAGACCGATTACATTATATCTATTAGTGTTCTTGTTTGTGATATGACACTATGTGCAATTGAACCGATTGTATTTGCAAATGGTTTTAAATACTTGATTTCATTTAAGTACTTCTGATTTCACATACTTGGTACCTGTTGTACTGACCTCCTTCGGGGGGCTGCGTTCATGCCGCAGGTAAGGGCAAGCAGGTGCTAGATCCACATCCTTAGGATCTCTTTGCTTTGGTGTCAGGAGCTCCATCTTCTCCGGAGGCTCTACTTTTTGGGTATGATCTCCTGTATTGTAGATAGTTTTTGTACATTCAGGGTATGGCGGGGCCCTGTCCCGCCATAGTTGTTACTTCCAGAAGTGCAGAGTCCTATTATGCAGTTGGGATGTAGCGCAAAACTATGTTTATATATATATGCCGAAAGACAACATTTTCTCACTTAAAAGCGTGTCTCATTTACAAGCTGTTTCATGTCTTGTTTTTATATTCCGATTACTCGATGTATGACTACTTGGGTGCGGGTAAGGCACGATCCACGAACGGCAGTCGTGACAAAAGTGGTATCGAGCGATTAATCCTCGGAAAGTGTCTGAGACCGTATCTAGTAAGTCTTGATTATCGGTGTGTTGTGCACCACACCAATAATCGAGGAGGCTATAGGATATTTAGGATTGGTTTCCATTCTTCTCACTCGAGATCGTGCCTTAGCGCTGTGTTATAAGTTGGACCCTCTAACGTATTCCTTTTACATGTGATTATGCCTCCACGTAAGGCAACCCGGGCCCAGAAGGGTAAGGCTGCCGAGGGAGCTGCTAGTAGGACACCGAGAGTTATGAGGGCACAGGCCCAGTTCTTACCCGAGGCGATACCTCAGACGGCGAGTTCCATGACGCCTCCGGTCCCAGCAGAGACCACGATGCCGCACCTCGCCCCACGGCAGGCGGCGGAGTTAAGTACAAGGAGATGGCCCGGCTATTGGCTAGGATTGTGGCGGACATGAGGATAAATTTGGATCTGGCCGATTCGATTCGGCCCGATGGCGCTGTGGTTCACCCAGGCGAGATAGTTTGAGGCTACGGGACTTCCCGAGTTGTAGCGCGAGTTTCTGGTCGAGGTCGGAGGATGATCCGCAAGAGTTCATCCGTCAGTTACAGAGGATTATGAGGGTGATCAGGGCGTCGGAGACCGAGTCCGTGATCTTCGGTTTGCATCGGCTGCGTGATACCGCAGTCGATTGGTTTGATTCGTGGGAGTTATCCCGGGGAGAGCACGCGTCCCCAGCTACTTGGGATGAGTTCTCGGAGGCTTTCCTCACTCACTTCTTGCCTCGCGGATGAGGAGGCGCGGGCGACATATTTTATTCGAGGCAGAGGGACTTGATTAGGGAGTACAATGTCGAGTTCGATTCTTTGGCTCGATATGTCCACTGCATTGGTAGCGGATATGGAGGGCGGTGCATCGCTACGTCCGGGCTAGATGATTATATGGCGAGTCTTGTGCGGGTGTGTCTCTTCACCGAGCATGGACATTACCGTATGCAGCTCATGCACTTGGATGCGAGGCGCGAGACCGACGAGTCGATAGATATCGCATCGAAGAAGGCCGGGGCCGGCGGTTCTTTGGTAGTTCTCGGGGTGGGCGGCCTCAGTGATCTAGATTTGCACCCCCGGCTCGAGCACTCCCACATCATTGTCGATCTGCCGAGTATTCGGGCGGTCACGCGGCCCGGGACTTCGGATTTCGGTAGCAAGGTGCTAACCGATCGAGTGCTTTCGGTGTGCGTTGTGGTAGATTCCATTCGGGAGCCGTAGTACTACTCGAGGAGCTTGCTATACTTGTGGCGGCAGGTCGTTATGCGAGAGTTTGTCCGACCAGGCGGCGGTAGTAGTAGGGCTCACTACGAGTGCATTCGGTTCATCATCTCCTCTGATTACTCGCCGGGCGAGTACTCATGGACCAGGTGGTGGCGGTCGTGGCGCGGGTCGCTTCTAGCGGTCCTCGAACCGCATTTATGCCTTGTCCGGGCGAGATCAGGAGGCCTCACCTGATGTCGTCACAGGTACCTTATCAGTTTCTGGGTTTGATGTGTATGCTTTGATAGATCCGGGTTCTACTCTGTCCTATATATCTCCCCTTGTTGCTAGTAGGATAGGAATAGAATTGAACTGTTATCACAGTAGAAGGGTATAAAAGAAGAATAATTGAACTATACTTACTTAGGACTGTTTTCACAGTAGACTTGAGTAGCTCACCGGGTAGGGAAGTGCTGCCCGATTTTCCGTAGAATAAAGGACCATCTGCTTAGAACTATTTACAGAGTAGTCTAGACGTTGATAGACGTGTCTGACTATTATAGGTTGATTCTCTGCGCGCGACATATTCAACTTGACAGGTGGTTTTCGCCGAGAAGGTATGTGATTCTTCCTAAGCATGATATTTTAAAATATATATATAGTACGGTAGACGTACATATGTTAACTAAATAATAATTACGGCAATGTCTTTTGACTTAAGCCTGAATAATACTTACGACAATGTCTTTTGACTTAAGCCTGAATAATAAGAATCTTGATGCATTTCAAAAGAATACTGAATCATTTTTAACAGAAGAGAACTAATTGGTTTTTAAACAAAAAGCTTAAGAATTATACTAGCTTTATGGGAAGTTAGGTATAACAACTTAAGAATGATAAAAAGAACTGTTTACTTACTTGCTTATGAAAACCTTGTATTGATTTATGTAAGGTGTAGTAAGATTGATTGATAAATAGACATTTTATGATGCCACGTGTGTTAGTGTCTTGTGATATTGTGAAAGGGGGTCATTCTTGTTGTGCTTACGTTCTTTGAGCGGTAAGTCGGTTATCTTGTTATTATATCACCTACCCTTGACTTATTATACAGGGCTTGCCACCCTTGACGCGGTCTATACGGCTATGCGGTCTGTGAGACTATGCGGTGTGGGAGTTCGAGGATTGATCATTAGGGTGTTTTAGCCCGTCACGAGGATGCCTATGCGATGCGTGTGACTATGCGGTCTATTGAGACTATGCGGTGCGGGAGTCGAGGAGGTGCAGGGGTTAGCTACCCCGTCGAGGAATACCTCGTGCGGGTGCGTGTGTGACTATGCGGTGCGGGAAGTCGGTGACTAGGCAGCATAATGATACTATGGGCGATTGGCCTTGCCCGATCATTCGCGGCCTAGGAAAGACCGGTTACATTATATCTATTAGTGTTCTTGTTTGTGATATGACACTATGTGCAATTGAACCGATTGTATTTGCAAATGGTTTTAAATACTTTGATTTCATTTAAGTACTTTCTGATTTCACATACTTGGTACTGTTGTACTAACCTCCTTCGGTGTGTTTGTCACGACCGAACGTGGCCCGGTGCCTTACCGGGCACCCCAAAGAGTCATACATCGAGAAAATCAGCGGAACATAAATCAATAACATAAAATAGCAGTATAAACAATAACTTTGTGAAAACTTGCCTTTCGGCATATATATAGAAAGCAACAACTCTTTCAACTGAGCAGTTTAATCCTTTTTACAAACCACACTTGCAGTGATTACTAGACCTCTACGAATGATATGACAACGACGGGGCGGGCCGTCATACCCTGAATGTAGCACCTACAACGGGGACTATACGAATAAGCCTCGGAGGAACGGAGCTTCAACGCGAATTGTGACCACTAGGCGAGGATCAACGGCGGGTGTACCTTTACTGCGGCATGAGCGGCCGAAGGAGGTCGATAACAGTACCAAGTATGTGAAACATGAAGATGCGTAAATGAAATCATAGTAGTCTATAAGCGGGAGACATGTATGATAACCAAACTACGATTCGCGATAAATAGCGATCATGTCTAGTCGGGGACTCACGCCTCGAAGTCATCACTCCAATATAACAATGGGTCTCGCCCACAACATCAATCATGCGTGGAATACCTTCTCACTGCCGTGATCGATGATAGAAAAGCACGAGGAATACACATGAACAACGGGTCCCACTGTGTCCAAATAAAGCGATGCGGGGTAAGTCACGAAGGCATAGCGACTACTAACACCACGGTACTAACAAGGTCATAAACTATATCATGATATCCGTCTAGGCCGTCACATGATCAAAGGCCCGGTCGCTCGCCCGCAATATCAAATGTGCGCGTCTAGCCACGAACTCCGCAGACTCGCATAGGCCAATCTCATAGGCGCGTCGAGGTAGCTACTCCCCGACATCGTCCTGGACTCGCGATCCGCGTGGCGCGTAGGCCGCGTGACCATAAAGGCGCGCGCTAACACGGAACTCGTAGCTCGCGCATAGGCCGGGACCCGCATGAGGTATTCTCGAATCATGGTCCCATCACCGCTGAGTCTACCCGCGTCGGAGGGCTTAACCCGGAAACACGGTGAGTGGTATAATACCAACATAACGGTTTATCGTTTAAACAACATAAGCACAATCAAGAAAACCCTTTACACAAACATCACGAGAATCACTATCACACGTAGCATCCTAATATGATTACTTATCAAATCAACACGAAGGTATTACAAGGCTATCACAAACCAATACAATCAAGTCATTCACATAAGGTACTTTCTACTATATGATTAACGAGATCGGGTTTTATCCCCAAAGTACTTTATACAATAACTCTTTAAAGATATGTTACTTTCACAAAAGTCACACAATACGTAGTATATAACAATAGAGTGATTATCTTTTGAAGTAAATCAAAACACTTCTCTTAGTAAAACCAAGTAACAACATTCTTTTTCAAGCGTCCAAGTTTGCCTAATTTCAAATGTTCACGTTTCTTATTTTAGAAAGGTTTCGTAGTTCTAGCCTTATTTATTTAAGAATATAATTCTCTTTTAAACCATCCGAGAAACATAAGCCTTATATGTGAGTAGGATATTCTTGTTTATAACAATCTTATTACAATGACCATGACACAGGAAATATCATTTTGTCTCATCTTAGTTTCTATGCGGATGGAAGTTTCTCTGGTTTTAATAATACTTAATCTGTCAAAACATTTCCTTTTATTAGCATTTGCAGTGGTTTGTCGATACACGTTCGATTTCGAAATCGATAAAACATTCTTAAGTCGTTATACCTAACTTCCCATAAAGCTAGTATAACTCTTAAGTTTTCAAAACCAAGTATTACTTCAAGTTCTTTATTAACACATAACAAGCCGTTATAGTTCAAATCGATTTACCTTTTAAAAACCACAAGTATTTTCTTACCAACATAAAGTGTTATAACCAACTTCCCATAAAGCCGTTATAACACTTTATGTTTTAAACCAATCAAATACATTTAGCACATGCGTCTCCGTACTACATAGTTCACACATATCATGCTAGAAGAGATAGGAAGAGGTTCACATACCTCGCGGCAGTATCGACTAATAGCAAAACGCTCAGTACTTCCAGTCGGCTACTCCTAAGCCAAGTAGATCGCGCCACACGTGGTACTTCAACCTATAAGGCCACAGCGACATTAACATCTAGATCTCTTCGTAGAACATTCTGAGAAAATTCGCGACACCTCCCGCATGACAGCGTAAATCTCCTCATATCGGGTAGGCTATCAAGCCAACCAGGGGGTTATCGTCTAATCGGACGTGCACAATTCTACCTCGCGAAAAGCTACACAAGTCTCTGTCTGATCCTATGTAATTCTGATTCAATACTCTTCTTTCGAAAAGGTTTCTTATAATTGGGCTTAAGTCAAAAGACATTGCCGATACTACGTTGATTCTATATATAGTATACTTCTACTATATATTCTAACAACATGTAATTTACAATTACAATAGGGGGACAATATAATTTCCTCGATAAGCCCATAATTTTCCAAGTTATAATGTCGATACTGTGCTAGGTTTAGCTACTACTCAGTGCGCTTCAATCCGCTCCAAACAACCCTTAGAAGTTCTAACCAACTTCTACTTAAATACTTCACCAACTATGAAGATTTCCTTAGGGTTTCGGTTTGGTATTGACGGAAGTATAATAGTATTTACGGGCTTTTCGTATAAGTATAACCTTAGAATACTACAAGGTATACGGCTAAGGTAATTTGGGCATTATAACAATACTTTTGAGAGTATTTCTACCAAGAGGGGGGGTATTATACGAGAACAACTAGGCTAGGGGGGGTACCCCACGGCTAGCACCATAAGGAGGGGGGGTGTATACCCCTCGGCCTACCACTGGGGACTCTCGACGAGGGGAAAGGGTGCTCTCGGCCAAGGCCTTTCTCAAAGGGAGAGGGGAGGGACGAACCACTACAAGGGAGAGGGGAAGGCTTTCAAGACTTAGAAACTTTGTGGAATGGATGAATAAGTCTTCCAAAGGGGGGGTATTTATAGTACAAGCCAAGGCCAACCAATGGCCAAGATCTAGCCAAGTGCTAAGCAAGTGTAGGGCCAAGATCAAGCCATGTGCAACCTTATCCATCTACCCAAAAATATCCTACCAACTCCTTGACCAAACAATGGCCAATTCGTCCAAGCCAACCGCCCACAACGCTCCAATGAGAGGGTGACAAGTGTCGCCCTCTTGTTGGTCCAAAATGTTTCGTCTCTCGGAAAAATCCGCAAAAATTAAAAATGACATAGCCGTATTTTACCCTACGAAAGCTGTGAAACCGTTTCGTCTAAAAACGACTCTAAACGGGTGTTGTGAACAAAAATAATTCGGCCAAGCCTTAATTACAAGTTCAAATTTTCTACGTACGTCCTTACGTACATACTCTGGAAATACGGGGTATAACATTCTCCTCGCAGAAACATTCGTCCGAATGTTCCTTCTAATCTCAAAACAAGCGGCGGTATAGTCCTCACCGCTATACTTACGAAAATAATCACGCCACGCGTAGCTCTGAAACACCCGTGCAAAATACCTCCATCCAAGTCCACGAGGAAACACCTAACATTACCACAAACACCTCTCTCGGGTCTAAAATATACTTCGCCGCGCTTCTCCTTATAAAAGGAATGATCACATCTATACGCCATACATGCTCGCTTCTCCTTTACTCGTTGTGATTTGTCACTTTGCGCGAGGTTCTAGCGTCACTCGGCGACCAACAAATGGTGCCGGGCTGCATGCGATCCACGAGGGTCGTACACTCGAACTCTTACCACATTTACGATCGCTTGGTTTCCAAAACTACGGGTTACTATCTCTAACGTCGTCATCATTAACTGGGAACACTCTGGATGGATCTCCGATACTTTCCCGATCATAACAATACGAAAGACCGGACGGCAAAAGCTAACATATAGGCAACCTGGCCTATTATTCACATGAACTCAAAAGGGCCCAAAGTAACTCGGCTAAATTCCCTCTGTTTTCCAAAACTCGTCACACCTGACGGGGTGGTACTTTCAGAAGACCGACCATCAACACTGAACTCTAAGCGTCGTCGCCGATTATCCGCCGCGATTTCTACGAGCTGCGAACCTCTTCTAGACAAGCTTTACCTATCCGATCTGTGGAACAAGCTGAACCAACTATCGAATCTTGCCAACATCGAACCAATCGGCCGTGACTTACACTTCCACCCCTACAAGGCCTCATAAGGCGACATTCAGCGAAAGGGTAGCTTAAACACTCCTCCACGGGAGACAACAATCCCTACAACTACCGCGAAATCCAAACAACGCCCGACGGCGAATGCGGTCGAGTCTCACGAGCTCACAACCTGCTGGTAAGACTTTTAGAAAGCGAAAAATAGCCACAACACAGGCTTCATCGTCGCCATACGGTGAAGGTAGGCACCGTGCAGCCTTACAACCTTTCTGATAAATCAACACTGCCGCGTGAACGGTCCTGACCGAAGAACACGATGGGCTGCCCCCATCGGCCCGACTACTGGTCGAACGCATCCACGAACTCGTACGCTGGTTAACTGAACTTGGGCCAAACACCCTTGTGATCCTACCACAAGGCGGAACCATCACAAACTGACCCCACCACCAAACATGCCGCGGGTTGACCCGCGGCGTACCTCGGCCCGACCCGGCAACGCGCAAAACGCTAGCTCCCCGAAGGAAAACTCTCACTAATCACGTTACGAAAACCTAGCGGTCTTCTTAGCTCAACTACCCTCTTTCATTCCACACTACTCAGGGACTTATCCCACAAACATAACTCACGTGCATAATGCACTCCTATAAGGGTCAAACATGAACACTACACCTTTACTCGAGATGGCCTTACCTCTAAGGTCTCCACGAATAACACTCTAAAGCTCACACTTTCTCTATCCCCCAAATCTTACTTGGTTAACTAACCAAGATTTCTAATAACAATATACACTCTGCTATCAGAACACAGCACTTAAGATATACTCATCTCATCATACGCTACTAATCTCTAGAGGGTTAAGGATAAACCTGTATCTACTGCTCCACTCCCTTAAGTCGTTCTAATCAAACTGCCCGTGAGGCGCAGCTAAGGAAGGTGGCGACTACCCATCGATCTGAAGGCTAAGTCCTCCTACAAGGACACTCTTTCGACATCAGACCCTGACGGTCGTAGGTAAAACAAGTACTAACTCAAAGATGACATTCCGGGATGGCGTCACATCGTGAATCTTGGGAAAAAGCGAATCCGGTGGCCGGAACTACGTGGCGTGTGAATCGGAAGCTCTGGAGCTCTGACCAACTCCTGCATACCCCGAACGTCCTGAACCCTGTGGAGGACCTTTCTGCACTGGTGGATGTGCATAATCTAATCCGCTGGTGAGGCGACTCGCCTCAAAAGTTACTAAAGGACCTTGCTGCTCTGGCCCTCTTCTGCTGTCCTTCGTTAACCCGTCGATCTCTACGTTTCTCGGCCTGCTGCGCATAAGCCCGTACACAGGCCATGCTCAAGCCTAACTGAAGAATTACTTTCGCACAACCCTCTCTTAGATAGTCATCAAGACTCGCGGTACATCGGTACACTCTCTGGTAGCCAAATCCATATCTAGTAACAGGGTCGCCTTTTTGCAATCTATATTCTCTGTTCTCGGTCGTGGAACTGAAGGTTCAAACATCATGGCTGCAGTAGGAACTGCCGCCGCCGTGCTAAACTCTGCTGGGGCTTAGTGACGTTGCAGAACTCCCCGAATGAAGCACCTAACTCAGGTGATGATTGGGCCTGTGCCCTCGTAACCCTCTGAACTCTACTCGCAGCTCCTCGCCGCCTCGCCTCACGGGCGGGTTGCCCTACGCGGAGGCATAACGGTAAGGGAAAGAAATACGTGAGAGGGTCCAACTTACAACACAGCTCTAAGGCACGATCTCAGAGTGAGAAGAATAGAAACAAATCCTAAATATCCTATAGCCTCCTGATTATTGGTGTGGTGCACAACACACCGATAATCAAGACTTCTTGGATACTGATGCGTAGACACTTTCCGAGGATTAACTGCTCTGATACCACTTTTGTCACGACCCGAACCCGGGCCCGTGACTGGTGCCTTACCCCGGGCACCCCAGTAGTCATACATCAGAGAAAATCAGCGGAACATAAATCAATAACATAAAATAACAGAAGTATAAACAATAACCTGTGAAAACTTGCCTTTCGGCATAAATATAGAAACAACAACTCTTTCAACCTGAACAGTTTAATCCTTTTTACAAACCCTGCCCACAACAGTACTACAGACCTCTACGAATGATATGACAACAACGACGGGGCGGGGCCGTCATACCACGAATGTAGCACCTACAACAACATGGGACTATACCAAGATAAGCCTCGGAGAACGGAGCTTCCCAAGCTGAATGTGACCCAAGGCGAGGATCAACGGCGGTGTACCTTTACTGCGGCATGAACGGCCCGAAGGAGGTCGATGACAACAGTACAGTATGTGAAACATGAAGATCGTAAATGAAATCATAGTAGTCTATAAGCGGGAGACATGTATGATAACCAAACTACGATTCCTGATAAATAGCGATCATGTCTAGTCGGGGACTCACGCCTCGAAGTCATCACTCGATATAACAATGGGTCTCACGCCACAACATCAATCATGCGTGGAATACCTTCGCCAGCTGCCGGCGATCGATGATAGAAAAGCACCAGGAATACACATGAACAATAGGTCCACTGTGTCCAAATAAAGCGATGCGAGGGTAAATGCGAAGGCATAGCCGACTACTAACACCAGCGGTACTAACAAGGTCATAAAGCGTATCATGATATCTGTCTGCAGGCGTCACATGATCAAAGCCGGTCGCCGCGCCAATATCAAATGTGCGGCGTCTAGCCTGGAACTCTCATGACTCCGCATAGGCCAATCTCATAGGCGCGTGAGGTATAACCCGCGTCGAGGGTAGCTACTCCACGACATCGCCCTGGACTCGCGATCCGCATGGCCACATACCGCGTGACCATAAAGGCGCCGCACTAACACGGAACTCTCGTAGCTCGCATAGGCCGGGACCGCGTGAGGTATTCTCGAATCATGGTCCTGCATCGTCGAGTCTACCCGCATCGAAGGCGGCTTAACCCGGAAACACGGTGAGTGGTATAATACCAACATAACGGTTTATCGTTTAAACAACATAAGCACAATCGAGGAAAACCCGCTTTACACAAACATCACGAATACTATCACACGTAGCATCCTAATATGATTACTTATCAAATCAACACGAAGGTATTACAAGGCTATCACAAACCAATACAATCAAGTTATTCACACATAAGGTACTTTCTATTATATGATTAACGAGATCGGGTTTTTATCCCCAAAGTACTTTATACAATAACTCTTTAAAGATATGTTACTTTCACAAAAGTCACACAATACCCGTAGTATATAACAATAGAGTGATTATCTTTTGAAGTAAATCAAAACACTTCTCTTAGTAAAACCAAGTAACAACATTCTTTTCCAAACGTCCAAGTTTGCCTAATTTCAAATGTTCACGTTTCTTATTTTAGAAAGGTTTCGTAGTTCCTAGCCTTATTTATTTAAGAATATAATTCTCTTTTAAACCATCTGAGAAACATAAGCCTTATATGTGAGTAGGATATTCTTGTTTATAACAATCTTATTACAATGACCATGACCTAGGAAATATCATTTTGTCTCATCTTAGATTATGCGGATGGAAGTTTCTCTTGGTTTTAATAATACTTAATCTGTCAAAACATTTCTTTTTATTAACGCTGCGATGGTTTGTCGATACATTACGATTTCAAATCAAGAAAACATTCTTAAGCCGTTATACCTAACTTCCCATAAAGCTAGTATAACTCTTAAGTTTTCAAAACCAAGTATTACTTCAAGTTCTTTATTAACACATAACAAGCCGCTTATAGTTCAAATCGATTACCTTTTAAAAACCACAAGTATTTTCTTACCAACATAAAGTCATATAACCAACTTCCCATAAAGCCGTTATAACACTTTATGTTTTAAACCAATCAAATACATTTAGCACGTATGCGTCTCACGTACTACATAGTTCACACATATCATGCTAGAAGAGATAGGAAGAGGTTCACATACCTCGCGACGAGTATCGACTAATAGCAAAACGCTCAAGTACTTCCAACCGTCGGCTACTCCTTAAGCCAAGTAGATCGCGCCACGTAGTACTTCAACCTATAAGGCCACAAGGCGCTTATTAACATCTATATCTCTTCGTAGAACATTCTACGAAAATTCAAAGACCTCCCCACCTCCCGTACAGCGTAAATCTCCTCTCTCTATCGGCGGCTATTAAGCCAACCGGGGGTTATACGCCTAATCCGGACGTGCACAATTCTACCTCACGAGAAAAGCTACACAAGTCCATGTCTGATCCTATGTAATTCTGATTCAGATTCTTCTTTCGAAAAGGTTTCTTATAATTGGGCTTAAGTCAAAAGACATTGCCGATACAACGTTCAATCCTATATATAGTATACTTCAACTATATAGTCTAACAACATGTAATTTCCAATTACAATAGGGGGACAAGATAATTACCTCGATAAGCCCATAATTATCCAAGTTATAATGTCGATCCTGAGCAAGGTTTAGCTCCTACTCCGTGCGCTTCAATCCGCTCCAAACAACCCTTAGAAGTTCTTACCAACTTCTACTTAAATACTTCAACCAACTATGAAGATTTCCTTAGGGTTTCGGTTTGGTGACTGACGGGAAGTATAATAGTATTTCTGGGCTTTTCGTATAAGTATAACCTTAGAATACTACAAGGTATACGGCTAAGGTAATTTGGGCATTATAACAATACTTTTGAGAGTATTTCTACCAAGAGGGGGGTATTATACGAGAACAACTAGGCTAGGGGGGGGGTACCCCACGGCTAGCACCATAAGGAGGGGGGGTGTATACCCCTCGGCCTACCCCACTAGGGGGGGGACTCTCGGCCAAGGGGGGGGAAAGGGTGCTCTCGGCCAAAGGCCTTTCTCAAAGGGAGAGGGGAGGGACGAACCACTACAAGGGAGAGGGGAAGGCTTTCAAGACTTAGAAACTTTGTGGAATGGATGAATAAGTCTTCCAAAGTGGAATTTATAGTACAAGCCAAGGCCAACCAATGGCCAAGATCTAGCCAAGTGCTAAGCAAGTGTAGGGCCAAGATCAAGCCATGTGCAACCTTATCCATCTACCCAAAAATATCCTACCAACTCCTTGACCAAACAATGGCCAATTCGTCCAAGCCAACCGCCCACAACGCTCCAATGAGAGGGTGACAAGTGTCGCCCTCTTGTTGGTCCAAAATGTTTCGTCTCTCGGAAAAATCCGCAAAAATTAAAAATGACATAGCCGTATTTTACCCTACGAAAGCTGTGAAACCGTTTCGTCGAAAAACGACTCTAAACGGGTGTTGTGAACAAAAATAATTCGGCCAAGCCTTAATTACAAGTTCAAATTTTCTACGTACGTCCTTACGTACATACTCTGGAAATACGGGGTATAACAGTGTTCATGCCGCAGGTAAGGGCAAGCAGGTGCTAGATCCACATCCTTAGGATCTCTTTGCTTTGGTGTCAGGAGCTCCATCTTCTCCGGAGGCTCTACTTTTTGGGTATGATCTCCCTGTATTGTAGATAGTTTTTGTACATTCAGGGTATGGCGGGGCCCTGTCCCGCCATAGTTGTTTACTTCCTTAGAGGTCTGTAGTCCTATTGTACAGTTGGGATGTAACTGCAAAACTATGTTTATATATATATGCCGAAAGGCGACATTTTCTCACTTAAAACTGTGTCTCATTTTACAACTGTTTCATGTCTTGTTTTTATATTCCGCTGATTACTCTGATGTATGACTACTTGGGTGCCCGGGTAAGGCACCAGTCACGGGCCCCGGAACGGGTCGTGACAGAGTATGTAGTCCTGACTGAAAGAAAATAGGCTGATTTTGTCAGCCTATCCACAATAACCCAAATGGAGTCACACTTCCGCTGAGTACGAGGCAACCCTGTAACAAAATCCATATTAATCACCTCCCACTTCCAAGTCGGGATTTTTATCGCCTGTAATAACCCACCAGGCTTCTGGTGCTCCACCTTGACCTGCTGACAATTTGGACATTGAGCAACAAACCCTGCTACATCCCTTTTCAGGACGTCCCACCAATACACGCATCTAAGGTCATGATACATCTTTGTTGACCTCAGATGAATAGAATACCGAGCACTATGTGCCTCTCCCATAACCTGCCAGAGCCTCGCAACATCGTGCACACACAACTGCCCGTCTTTGTAGCACCCCATCTAGTGCAACATCTAATAGAGTCTTCTCCTTCTGGAGAGTTGCATCTCTATACCGTACCAGAACCGGATCCTCATAGTACCCCTTTTGTTATACCCCGTATTTCCAGAGTATGTACGTGAGGGCGTACGTATTAAATTTTTGCCTTAAGAATTGGCTAGGACCGAATTTTGGGCACAAGTGCCGATTTGAGTCGTTTTTCGACGAAACGTTTCCACAGCTTACGTTGGGAAAATTCCGGCTATGTCATTTACTATTTTTGCGGATTTTTCCGAGAGACGAAATATTTTGGACCAACGGGAGGGTGACACTTGTCACCCTCATGGTGGACGGATTGGTGGCCGATTGGCTCACGTTTTTGTGCCTTATTGGTGCCTTGTTTTGTGCCTTGTTTTGGCCTTGTTTTGTGCATTGTTTTGTGCCATGTTTTGTGGAGTAGGGGTTAGGGTGCACTTGGCTTGATCAAGGCCTTACACTTGCCTTGCACATGGCTTGATCTTGTCCATTGGTTGGCCAGCTTCACTATAAATACCCCTCCCTTTGTTGAAGACTTCATCATCCAAATGTGTTCTAAGTCTTGCAATCCTTCCCCTCTCCTCTTGTTGCTCTCGTCCTAAGCCTCCCCCCCTCCCCCTTTGAGTGGCCTAGTGGCCGAGAGTTCCCCCTCCCTTGTCAAGGCCCTTTGGCCGAGAACCCCGTCTTGGAGTGTTTTCGTGAGTACCCCATGTGGTATTGAAATACTCTCCAAGTATTGTTATAATGCCCAAAATACCTTGGCCTCATATCTTGTAGTATTCCAAAGTTACCTCTATACGTAGAGCCCAGAAATACTACCTTTTGTCCTTTAAGTCTCAAACCAAAACCCTAAGGAAATCTTCATAGTTGGTTGAAGTATTTAAGTAGAAGTTGGTTAGAACTTCTAAGGGTTGTTTGGAGCGCATGGAGTAGGAGCTAAACCTTGCTCAGGATCGACTTTTATCTCGGATAATTTTGGGCTTATCGAGGTAAATAATCTTGTACCCCTTTTGTAATTGGAAATTAAATGTTGTTGTATTATATAGTTGAAGTATACTATATATAGAATTAAGTTTAATCTTTGCGGCAATGTCTTTTGACTTAAGCTGAATTTAAAGAAAGAATCGAATCGTAACTACATAGGGTATTCTGATAGACTTGTGTAGCTTGTTGTGTAGTAGAAATTGTACACGCCGGTTAGGCGTATAAAACCCCCTGGTTGGCTTGGTAGCGGCCTCATTAGAGGAGGAGATTTCTGTTGTTGCGGGAGAGTCTTTAGAATTTTACGTAAAAGATGGGAACTTGTGTTTAAGATTTAAATAGACGTTTGTGGCCTTTATAGGTGAAAGTACTAAGAGTAGCGTATTCTACTCGAGTAGTGGAAAGGGCTAGCAAGGTTGTAGTACTTGGAGCTTTTTGCTTATTGTCGATAATCGTCGCGAGGTATGTGAACCTCTTCCTATCTCTTCTAGCATGATATGTGTGAACTATGTAGTACGGTAGACGTACATGTGCTAAATGTATTTGATTGGTTTAAAACATAAAGTGTTATAACGGCTTTATGGGAAGTCGGTTATAATAGCTTTATGTGGATAAGCAAATACCTTGTGGTTTTTAAAAGGTGGCGATTTGAATAATAACGGGCTTGTTATGTTTTAATAAATAACTTGAAGTATTTCAAAATTTTTATGAATCGTTTTGAAAGAATGAGTATTACTTGGGTTTTTAAAGCTTAAGAGTTATACTAGCTTTATGAGAAGTTAGGTATAACGGCTTAAGACTGTTTCTTGATTTCGAAATCGAATGCGTATCGACAAACCAACTGCAGCGTTAATAACAGAAAATGTATTGACTAAAGAAGTATTAAAACCGGTAGAAACCTCCATCTGCATAGAAGCTAAGATGAGACAAAATGATATTACATTTCCTAGATCATGGTCGCTTAATAAGATTGATTATAAACAAGAATAACCTACTCACATATAAGACATATGTTTCTCAAAGCGTTTAAAGGAGAATTATGTTTTAAAGGATTAAAACTACGAACTACGAAACCTTTTCTAAAATGAGAAACTTGAGCATTTATAATTAGGCAAACCGGAACTTTAGGAAAAGAATGTTGGTACTTGAGTTTAAAAGAAAGTGTTATGGTTTACTTAATAATGTGAATCACTCTAGTTTTATACTACGGGTATCGGGTGACTTTTATAAAAGGAATGTATCTCTTTTAAAAGGACTTAACGTATGTAGTACTTTAGGGTTAAAACCGGACTTTGACATAAAATGAAAGTACCTTGAGTTGTGTGTAACTTGCTTATGCTTGTTGTTATGAAACTTGACCATGTTACGTGTGATAGCCTTGTTGTGCAAATCGTGTTCACTCGACTACGGTTCATCCGGAAATGTATTTCACTTGATTAGGTTCATCCGGAATGTATCTCGATTGAGTCGGTTCATCCGGAATGTATTTCACTTGATTCGGTTCATCCGAATGTATCTCACTTGATTCCGGTTCATCCGGAATGTATTTCACTTGATTTCGGTTCACGGAATGTATCTCACTTGACTACGGTTCATCCGGAATGTATTTCACTTGACTCTGGGTTCATCCGAATGTATTCCACACGTTTCTATATTGGGTCCATAAGATGGGCGAGACACGTTATCGTATCACATGATTTATACCTAGGCTGGCGGTGAGGAAGGAGTTCCACGGGCATGAGGATGACTTTGAGGCGTGAGTCACGACTTGACATGGCTGCTTTTATGTTGTGAGCGTAGTTTGGTTATCATACATGTCTCTGCTTTATATAGACTATTATGATTTCATTTACGATGTTTCTGATTTCACATACTTGGTACTGTTGTCTTGACCTCCGGAGGCTGCGTTCATCTGCGAGTAAAGGTACATCGTATCGATCCCCGCTTATAGGATCACATTCGGCGTGTTGGGAAGCTCCGTTTCTCGGAGGCTCATCTTTTGGTATGTGTTCCACGAGTTGTAGGTTCTTGTACATTCGAGGTATGGCGGGGCCACTGTCCGTCATAGTTGTTGTAAATCTTAGAGTGCAGAATTGTTGTGGGCGGGGTTGTAAAAGGATTAAAGCATTCGGGTTTTAGGTATATCTTGAAGGCAATTGTTTTGGTTGCTTTATTTATTATATCTCTTGTTTCATGATTCATGTTTTATTTTCATTTGGTTTTCTCGATGTTGTATCACTAGGGTGCCGGGTAAGGCACGATAGCGGGCCGGTTGGGGCGTTACAAAGTGGTATCGAGCGATTAGTCCTCGGAAAGTGTCTGACCGTGTCTAGTAAGTCTTGATTATCGGTGTGTTGTGCACCACATCTATAATCGGAGGCTATAGGACATTTAGGATTGGTTTCCATTCTTCTCATTACGAGATCGTGCCTTAGGCGTGTGATAAATTGGACCCCTCGGCGTATTCCTTTCCTTTACGATTATGCCTCGCGTAAGGCAACGAGCCCGGATGGGCAAAGCGATCGAGGAGGCGTGGCGAGATCTGAGAGAAATGCGAGCGCGAGCGATCGATACACGAGCAGTGCCGACGGCGGGTTTCGCGACGCCGCCCGGCCAGCGAGTTTAGAGCGCAGCGGTGGCTGCGAGACTCTGATACTGAGCCTCGGTCCCACGGCTGGGCGATGAGATAAGTACAAGAGATGGCGATTCTTGGCGAGTCGTGGCGATATGAGATAATTTGAATCTGGCGATTCGGCCCGATAGCACCGTAGTTCACCCCGGCGAGCGGTTTGAGGCTACGTGACTTTACGAGTTGTAGCCCGCCGATGTTCTATGGATCGAGGCGAGGCGACCGCCGGGGAGTTTATCAAGCGACTCTGGGATCATTAGAGTGATCGAGTCTCGAGCGGTCGGTGGTATTGGGTTCGCATCACCGCGTGATCTGCGATTGGTAGTTTGATCGTGGGAGTTGTCGGGAAGAGCATGCACTTCGGCCGTATGGGACGAGTTCTCAAGGCTTTTCTTGCACATTTCTTGCCCCGAGATGAGAGGGCTCGGGTAGCAGATTTTTGGCGTTGAGGCGGGGCGGGCGGACGGTTAGAGAGTACAATGTGAGTTTGACTCATTAGCTCGGTATGTCCCAGAGTAGGCGATATGGAGGGCGAGTACACCGCTACGTCACGGGTGGATGAGTACTTAGCGAGGCTTGTTGGTGTAGCCCTTCACCGGGCATGGACATTGCCCGCATGCGAGCTCATGCACTAGGATGTGAGGCACGGAGAGATCGACGGAATGGCCGAGATCGGCAGAAGAGGGCGGGGCGAGGTCCTGGTAACTTTCAAGGCGGACCGCCTCGGCGAGCTAGTTATGTACCTCGCCCGATGCAGGTGGTCCCCATGATCGTCGGGGCGTTCGGGTATTCGGGCTGGTCGAGCTCGGGGCTTAGTTCACAAATATACATGGGTTCTAGCCAGCGAGATTCACGTCCTCGGTGTGCGCGATGTGGCAAACATCATCGGGAATGTCGTCTTTATCGCGGTGCTTGCTTCACTGCGGCCGTCGGGGCCATGTGACGAGCGTGCTTATAGGAGAATGCCGGCGGCAGCGCGACTGCGGATCGATGGCGGGTTCATCGCCTTCTACGATTATCGCCTGCAGCGGACTTACGATTAGAGTGGAGCGGTAGCTTCAGGTATATCCTTAAACCTCTAGATGCTTGTATGTTTTGATGTTATGTTAATGTGTTAGGTGTTATGTTCGGATAGCTTTGTGCTAAAATGTGATTTAGGAACCTGGTTTTGGGAAAAAGGGTAAGCACAGGGTGAGGAATGATGAACCTTAGAATATTACTGTTGAGACCTTAGATGTAAAGCCGTCTTGGGTACAAGATTTTTGCAGTGATCCTTGTGAGTGCATTTTATGCCTAGAAAGTATTGTGTGATAAGTCCCTGGGTTGGGTAAATGAAAGTGGTATCTTCCATGATGTGATTTAGCAAGATTGTTCCGTGTCGAGAAGCAAGAGTTGGCGCGACAGTGGGTCGGGTTGGGGCCATGTTGCGGGCCAACCCGCGGCTGTTCGGCGGGTCAGCTCAGGTGGTCCGCGGTGGTAGGGTCACGAGGGAGCTAGGCCCAAGTTTTGGTAACCATCGTATGAGTTCGTGGATATGTTCGACCAGAAGCAGATCGTGAAGGCCGGGAATGGCCTTAAGGAAGATTGAGACTAGTAGATGACCAAGTTTGGAGGTGGTGACTCCAAAGTTTTGGAAACTAAAGCGATGACTGGAGTATGGTGAGTATACTAGAAGAGTTCAAGTGATCGAGGAGGGCACGACGAGTAAGGAAGGAAGAGAACGTGTGTTATGTTTGTGGCCATGTGTGGCAGTGGAAACTTGTTAGAAGAACTTCATCTTTATCCGCCTTGAGAAGGAACATTCGGGACGAATGTTTCTAAGGAGGGGAGAATGTTATACCCCGTATTTCCAGAATATGTACGTGAGGGCGTACGTATTAAATTTTTTTGCCTTAAGAATTGGCTAGGACCGAATTTTGGGCACAAGTGCCGATTTGAGTCGTTTTTCGACGAAACGTTTCCACAGCTTACGTTGGGAAAATTCCGGCTATGTCATTTACTATTTTTGCGGATTTTTCCGAGAGACGAAACATTTTAGACCAACGGGAGGGTGACACTTGTCACCCTCATGGTGAGCAGTTGGTGGCCGATTGGCTCACGTTTTGTGCCTTATTGGTGCCTTGTTTTGTGCCTTGTTTTGGCCTTGTTTTGTGCATTGTTTTGTGCCATGTTTTGTGGAGTAGGGGTTAGGGTGCACTTGGCTTGATCAAGGCCTTACACTTGCCTTGCACATGGCTTGATCTTGTCCATTGGTTGGCCTTTGGCTTCCTATAAATACCACTCCCTTTGTTGAAGACTTCATCATCCAAATGTGTTCTAAGTCTTGCAATCCTTCCCTCTCCTCTTGTTGCTCTCGTCCCAAGCCTCCTCCCCTTTGGGTGGCCTAGTGGCCGAGAGTTCCCCTCCCTGTCAAGGCCCTTTGGCCGAGAACCCCATCTTGGAGTGTTTTCGTGAGGTACCCCTTGTGGTATTGAAATACTCTCAGTATTGTTATAATGCCCAAAATACATTGGCCTCATATCTTGTAGTATTCCAAAGTTACCTCTATCGTAGAGCAGGAAATACTACCTTTTGTCCTTTAAGTCTCAAACCAAAACCACAAGGAAATCTTCAGTTGGTTGAAGTATTTAAGTAGAAGTTGGTTAGAACTTCTAAGGGTTGTTTGGAGCGCACGGAGTAGGAGCTAAACCTTGCTCGGGATCGACTTTTATCTCGGATAATTTTGGGCTTATCGAGGTAAATAATCTTGTCCCCTTTTGTAATTGGAAATTACATGTTGTTGTATTATATAGTTGAAGTATACTATATATAGAATTAAGTTTAATCTTGCGGCAATGTCTTTTGACTTAAGCTGAATTTAAAGAAAGAATGAATCAGAACTACATAGATGTATTCTGATGAGACTTGTGTAGCTTGTTGTGTAGTAGAAATTGTACACGCCAGGTTAGGCGTATAAAACCCCTGGTTGGCTTGGTAGCGGCCTCATTAGAGGAGGAGATTTCTGCTGTTGCGGGGAGGTCTTGCGAATTTTACGTAAAAGATGGGAACTTGTGTTTAAGATTTAAATAGACGTTTGTGGCCTTTATAGGTGAAAGTACTAAGAGTAGCGTATTCTACTCGAGAGTGGAAAGGGCTAGCAAGGTTGTAGTACTTGGAGCTTTTGCTTATTGTCGATAATCGTCGCGAGGTATGTGAACCTCTTCCTATCTCTTCTAGCATGATATGTGTGAACTATGTAGTGCGGTGAGCGTCATGTGCTAAATGTATTTGATTGGTTTAAAACATAAAGTGTTATAACGGCTTTATGGGAAGTCGGTTATAATAGCTTTATGTGGATAAGCAAATACCTTGTGGTTTTTAAAAGGTAACTGATTTGAATAATAACTGGCTTGATATGTGTTAATAAAGAACTTGAAGTATTTCAAAAGATTTATGAATCGTTTTGAAAGAATGAGTATTACTTGGGTTTTGAAAGCTTAAGAGTTATACTAGCTTTATGAGAAGTTAGGTATAACGGCTTAAGAATGTTTTACTGATTTCGGAAATCAGAATGCGTATCGACAAACCACTGCAGCGTTAATAACAGGAAAATGTATTGACTAAAGAAGTATTAAAACCAAGAAACCTCCATCTGCATAGAAGCTAAGATGAGACAAAATGATATTACATTTCCTAGATCATGGTCGCTTAATAAGATTGATTATAAACAAGAATAACCTACTCATATAAGACATATGTTTCTCAAAACGTTTAAAGGAGAATTATGTTTTAAAGGATTAAAACTACGAACTCTGAAACCTTTTCTAAAAATGAGAAACTTGAGCATTTGTAATTAGGCAAACCGGAACTTTAGGAAAAGAATGTTGGTACTTGAGTTTAAAAGAAAGTGTTACGGTTTACTTAATAATGTGAATCACTCTAGTTTTATACTACGGTATCGGGTGACTTTTATAAAAGGAATGTATCTCTTTTAAAAGGACTTAACGTATGTAGTACTTTAGGGTTAAAACCGGACTTTGACATAAAATGAAAGTACCTTGAGTTGTGTGTAACTTGCTTATGCTTGTTGTTATGAAACTTGACCATGTTACGTGTGATAGCCTTGTTGTGCAAATCTTGTGTTCACTCGACTACGGTTCATCCGGAAATGTATTTCACTTGATTCTGGTTCATCCGGAATGTATCTCGATTGAGTCTGGGTTCATCCGGAATGTATTTCACTTGATTACGGTTCATCCGAATGTATCTCACTTGATTCACGGTTCATCCGAATGTATTTCACTTGATTTCCGGTTCACGGAATGTATCTCACTTGACTACCGGTTCATCCGGAATGTATTTCACTTGACTCCGGTTCATCCGGAATGTATTCCACGTTTATATTGGGTCCATAAGATGGGCGAGACACGTTATACGTATCACATGATTTATACCTAGATCGCAGCGGTGAGGAAGGAGTTCCACGGGCATGAGGATGACTTTGAGGCGTGAGTCACGACTTGACATATCGCTTTTATGTTGTGAATCGTAGTTTGGTTATCATACATGTCTCTGCTTTATATAGACTATTATGATTTCATTCTGATGTTTCTGATTTCACATACTTGGTACTGTTGTCTTGACCTCGCCCGGGCTGCGTTCATCTGCGCGAGTAAAGGTACATCGATCGCCGATCCCCGCTTATAGGATCACATTCGGCGTGTTGGGAAGCTCCGTTTCTCGGAGGCTCATCTTTTGGTATGTGTTCCACGAGTTGTAGGTTCTTGTACATTCGAGGGGTATGGCGGGGCCTGTCCGTCATAGTTGTTGTAAATCTTAAGTGCAGAATCTGTTGTGGCGAGGTTGTAAAAGGATTAAACTGTTCGGGTTTTAGGTATATCTGAAGGCAAGCTGTTTTGGTTGCTGCTTATTTATTATATCTCTTGTTTCATGATTCATGTTTTATTTTCATTTGGTTTTCTCGATGTTGTATCACTAGGGTGCGGGGTAAGGCACGATGCGGGCGGGTTGGGCGTTACAAAGTGGTATCGAAGCGATTAGTCCTCGGAAAGTGTCTGACCGTGTCTAGTAAGTCTTGATTATCGGTGTGTTGTGCACCACATCTATAATCGGAGGCTATAGGACATTTAGGATTGGTTTCCATTCTTCATTACGAGATCGTGCCTTAGAGGCATGTGATAAATTGGACCCCTCGACGTATTCCTTTCCTTTACGATTATGCCTCGCGTAAAACAGCGAGCCCAGATGGGCAAGCGATCGAGGAGCGTGGCGAGATCTGAGGAGTACGAGCGCGAGCCGGCCAAGACTGAGCAGTGCTTGACGGCGGGTTTCGCGACGCCGCGACAGCCAAAGAGTTTAGAGCGCAGCGGTGGGTGCTGAGACTCTGATACTGAGCCTCCAGTCCCACAGCCTGGAGCCGATGAGATGGGGTACAAGGAGATGGCCCAGTTACTGATCTGTATAAATGTCAACATGAACCCCATATAGATAGTGTCTCCATATCTTCAAAGCATGTATAACTACCCCTAACTCCAAATCATGAGTAGGGTAGTTCCTCTCATGATTCCTGAGCTGTCGGAACGCGTAAGCTATTACCTTACCATGTTGAATCAACACGCAACCTAGCCCAACACCCGAAGCATCACAATACATGACATAACCCTCTAATCCCTCAGGAAGGGTCAGAACTAGAGCCGTCGAGTCTAGAGTGCGTGTATCATCACGACTTCTCACTATTCGTAATTAAAACAACTTAAACTATTTTAACACTTGTTCATTCCTTTTCTTACTTGTCTTACTCTTCATATTTCCAAGATATTCTGGTACACATACATGTACTAAAATATCGTTTCTGTTTCACATCCTTGGCGTTACTACATCCCAACTTGGTCATATACTCTGATTTCAATTTTTTCACTTGCCTCATGCTAAGACTTTTTGTTAATGGCATTTCGGAAAAGATTTCCTTGATCTCGTTAAGTAGTAACCCATTACTCTACTATTGGTCCTTACACTGTCCCGGAGTAATCATACTTTGTGAAACCCACAAAATTAGAGTTTCATTCACCTTCATCATCCTTGTCATATTCCTTCATTCTACTTATTATTACACCAAGTATTTCTACCTTGATACCCGATCATACGGTTCCATTCATACTTATTAACTGCTTCATATTCTTACAACACTTCTTCGATCACTCCATAGTATTGTCCTAAATTACCTTCAACACACTATTTTTCCAAGGTTATGTACAAGTGTAGATATCGCACAACGTAGCCGAAGCCGAGGATCTCACCAGTCCAATATCTATAGGATACCTTAGCTTACTAGCCTTGATACCTGAAATTCTTAATAATACACGATATCGCCCTTTACGCGAGGAAGAGGGCTTATCTCCCTTTCATAATCTTCCCGTGTAATCAATGTCACCTTTTTAAGGTCTTATTGCATTTTCCTTTATAATACTAATCATCAAGTATCACCTTAAGACATGTGATTTTCATAACCTACATAACCTTCCAATAATGTCTTCTGTTTTTCCTCGGTAACACTTGCACTTATCTTATTCTGTGTATTAACTTGGGATACTTCGAAATACTGTGGCCATGGTTGCCACACCAAACTAACCTCTTGTACCTTTATGTCACATTCTAATAACATGGTAAACAATTGGAACCCAACACACTTGCCATATTGTGTATTTAATTTCAAACAGAGGTAAAATACTCCATTCATGAAGGCCTAGTGAGCTTCTTAGATCATATACTCATATTCATTTCACACAAACCACATAATAATCACAACTAATACACTTCATACATACCATGTACTTTAACCAAGATTAACCGTAAAGTCTTTTACTCAAGAAGACCTTGTATATCTAAGGTCTCAACGGTTATCAATATTCTAAGGTTCTCAATTATTCCATGTCCCAAGCTTACATTATCAGTCCCTAGATACATGTAAGGTAGTTTCTCATAATCTCAAAATCATGTTGTCTTAACCGTAACAACCCTATTTACTCCATACCAAATTATTCACACGTATCACTTAAGCATTCAACATAACTTAATCTAACAACATGGTATGCTATCAAATTAATTAACCATGATCTCTTAAGAGTCCGTCCCTCTCTTAAACAACTCATCACCTCCTAAACTTCTCAAAGTAGCACATATATTATGCCTAGGTGTGGATTCACTAAATTGCTTCACACCTTCCAAGTAATTATTAAAGCACAACCAGCTCATGATGACTCGTAATTACTTCAGACAACACACACATATGGCCCCAAATAAATACGTTCGTATAGATACACATTATCATCATACCAGCTATATAACAATTTTCACCAACCTGGATACGAAGTCCATATAATCCATTCTGGGCCACTATTGCCTTTTTCGGAGGCATAACTGCAACACCACAATATGTTAGAGAGGATTATCCTAATGACACAGCTCTACTGCACGATCTCAGAGTGAGAAGAAGGGAAACCAATCCAAAATATCCTGTAGCCTCCTGGGTATAAGTATGGTGCACACATACCCATACCCAAGACTCTACTAGACACGGTCTGTAGACATTCCGAGGACTAACCGCTCTGATACCACTTTTGTCATGACCCGAACCCCGGGCCTGGACTGGTGCCCTACCTGGGCACCCTTATACCCATACCTCCCATATAACCAACGGAAGCGAATAAAACTTAAATAACAACATAACTCACGTGATAAAACTGGCAACCCGACAAGGCCGCCACATTATATATAAAATACCCAAATAACTGCAACTGTACATATGTCCAACCCACACATGACTACAGACCTCTAATAGTATAACAATAACTATGATGGGACAAGGCCCCGCCGTACCCCTGAATGTACATAAGCCTGTAATAGCAAAAATGTACCAAAAGACTAGACTCCGGGACAATGGAGTTATCTCAACAGATGAGCAAAGATCCTAAGCACGCAGATAAGCAAACTGAGTACCTACATCTGCGGGCATGAACGCAGCTCCCCTAAGGGGGTCAGTACAACAGGTACTAAGTATGTAAACATAAAGTACAATAATAAAAATCATAACTGGCCAAAGAATGACAGAGATAAATATAAATATCAAATACTAGATCAAACCCTGCCATATAAAAATTAGGGCCAATTGTACCTTTTAAACTAACAGAGAGTCATGTCAACATCATGGGACGCCGGCCCATATACTCATCAAATGCATTTATATCAATATCAGTGTTGCGGATCGTGCAACTCGTCCCATTATATAATAGTGTTGCGGATCGTGCAACCCGTCCCAATAGATATACAGATAACTATCAAGGCAACCTTGTGAAAGTTAAATCATCTTTGACTCTCATTAGAATAAAATTAATGAACTATCATTTTAGAAAGCTCAAGGCACTATCATGTCATGTAATATTAAGGACTTGAACCCAAAAGCACAATGTACGTCCGCCGTACATCCTTTTCTTTATAAACCCCAAGGCACTAGCCTTGAAACATCAAGTCACTTACTCTTTGAAAATCAAGTTTACACTTTTAAAATCAAGTCAAGTATACTTCCAAAATCAAGTAACTTACACCTTTGAAACTAAGTGACTTATACTTTTCAAAATCGAGGCACTTTCACATCTTCCATTTAGAAAACCCAAGACAATACAATGCCTTCCAATTTAGAATTAAGATCCAATAAAACTATGTACGTCCGTCGTACACTTACTTTATACAACTAACAATACAATGGACTTTCATTTTAGAAAACCAAATTGTTATACCCCGTATTTCCGGAGTATGTACATGAGGACGTACGTACGTTTGTACAAACCCTAATTAGGTTAAGAATGAAATTGTAAGCTTTCGACGGAAAAGATTCCGAACCTTGTGAAGGAAATTCTACGTTTTTAATATTTTAACCGATTGCGGATTTTTCCGAGAGACGAAATATTTTGGGCCAATGGGAGGGCGACATGTGTCACCCTTAGTTGGCTTAGGTTGGACGAATTGGGTGAGGCTAGTGGACAAGTCAATTGGTCAAGTCTTGCAAGTTGATTTTGTGTGAGTGGGAGTAGGTGAGGCTTGGACGGTTTTGGTGTGATAGTGGAGTCCACATGGCTCATTGTTGTGGTGGGCATGTGTTCCAATATTGTGGTGGACATATGTCCAAATGTTGTGGGAGACACTTGGTTGGAAGACCTCATCTTTCACTTGGATCATAATCCCAACCCTCTATTTGTTTTAATCTTGGCCTTTGAGGGCTCTATAAATACCCCCCTTGAGTGAAGACTTCTTCATCCACTCCACACTTCTCTAAGTCTCAAAAAAAAAATCCCTCCCCCTTAGTTGCTTTCTCGTCCCAACTCCCTCCCCCCCTTCCTAGTAGGCTTCGGCCGAGAAACCCCTCCCACTTTTGTAGAAAGTTGCCTTCTAGTATAGTTACTATTCCAAAATACCCTAGCCCCAAATCCCTTATAGTATTTGAGTAGAAGTTGTGTAGAACTTCTAAGGGTTTCTTGGGGCTATCGGAGCGTGCAAATTAGGAGCTAAACCTTGCTCAGGATCGACATTTAACTTGGATAATTTTGGGCTTATCGAGGTAAACACTTTTGTCCTTCTATTGTAATTTGAGATTACATATAAGAATAGTTAAGATTTGAGTATAAGATATAGAAGGATAGTAAAGAATAGAATTGAACTGTAATCACAGTAGAAGGGTATAAAAGAAGAAGAATTGAACTGTACTTACATAGAATTTGTATATCTGATGAGACTTGAATAGTTTGACGGGTAGGGAAATGCTGCCCAATTTTCCGTAGAATAGAGAACCCTCTGCTTAGAACGTTCTTCAGAGTAGTCTAGAAGTTGATAGACGTACTTTCCTATTATAGGTTGATACTCTGCGCGCGACATATTCGACTTGGCAGGTGGATTTCGCCAAGGAGGTATGTGATTCTTCCTATCCTCTCGAGCATGATATTTTAAAGTATATATATAGTACGGTAGACGTACGTGTGTTAACTAAACATGGTTTTACTTGACGTCTTTTGACTTGAGTCTAAATAATAAGAATCTTGAAGTATTTCAAAAGAATTATGAATCATTTTTAACAGAAGAGTGACACTTGGTTTTTAAACAAAAAGCTTAAGAGTTATACTAGCTTTATGGAAAGTTAGGTATAACAACTTAAGAAAGATAAAAGGAACTGTTTACTTATTTGTTTATAAAAGCCTTGTATTGATTTCTGTAAAGTGTAGTAAGATTGTTTGATAAGTAGACATATTATGATGCTACGTGTGTTAGTGTCTTGTAACGTTTGTGTAAAGGGGGTTCCCTTGTTGTGCTTACGTTGTTAAACGTTAAGACCGTTGTACTGTTATTATATCACATACCCCCTTGACTTGTTATACCGAGGGCTTGCCACCCTTGATGCGGGTCTATACGGCCTATGCGGTCTATGTGACTATGCGGAGCTGCGGGAGTTCCAGGATTGATCATTACGGGTGTATTATCCCGATACGAGGAGTGCCTTATGCGGTCTGTGTGACTATGCGGTCTATGTGACTATGCGGACTGCGGGAGTCCAGGAGGGTACCGGGGTTAGCTACCCCCGATGCGAGGAATACCTCATGCGGGTCTGTGTGTGACCTATGCGGACTGCGGGAAGTCTAGGATTAGGCACGCATAATGATACTATGAGCGATTGGCCTTGCTTCGATCATTAGCGGCCTAGAAAAGACCAGTTACATTATATCTATTGTGCTCTTGTTTATGTTGTGGCACTATGTGCAGTTGAACTGGTTGTATTTGCAAATGGTTTTAAATACTTTGATTTTACTTGATACTTCTGATTTCACATACTTGGTACTGTTGTCTTGACCTCGCCCAGGCTGCGTTCATCCGCGAGTAAGGGAAAGCAGGTGCTAGATCCGCATCCTTAGGATCTCTACTTTGGTGTCAGGAGCTCCATCTTCTCCGGAGGCTCGACTTTTGGTATGGTTCTCCCTGGTGTCATAGATATATGTACATTCAGGGTATGACGGGGCCCTGTCCCGCTATAGTTGTTTACTTCCTTAGAGGTCTGTAGTCCTATTGTACAGTTGGGATATCGCGCAAACTTTGGATATATATATATCTTAGAAAGGCAACTTTTTCTCAGATAAACTGTTCTCTTTTCATATTGTTTCCTGGCTTGTTTTTATATTCCGCTGATTACTCTGATGTATGACTACTTGGGTGCGGGTAAGGCACGATCACGAACCAGGCAGTCGTGACAAAAGTGGTATCAGAGCAGTTAATCCTCGGAAAGTGTCTACAGACCGTATCTAGTAGAGTCTTGATTATCGGTATGTTGTGCACCATACCAATAATCAGGAGGCTATAGGATATTTAGGATTGGTTTCCATTCTTCTCACTCTGAGATCGTGCTTTAGAGCTGTGTTATAAGTTGGACCCCTCTAACGTATTCCTTTTACATGCTTGATTATGCCTCGACGTAAGGCAACCGGGCCCGAAGCGGCAAGGCGGCGAGGAGCCGCTAGTAGGACACCGAGAGTCACGAGGGCTCGTGCCCGATCATAACCGAGACGGCGAGTTCCACGACGCCGGCCCCAACGAGGTTTAGGGCGCGATAGTGGTGATGAGACCACGATACTGCACATCCGATCCTACGACACAGGTAGAGGAGATGGGTTCTGAGAGATGGCCCGATCGGCGGGATCGTGGCGAACATGAGGATAGGGCCGACGCATTCGATGGCACCGTAGTACATCCTAGATCGGACAACCGAGGCGGGATTTTACGAGTTGTAGCCCGAGTTCTGGTCGAGGCACGAGGATGATCTGCGGGAGTTCATCCGTCGACTCTGAGAGATCATGCGAGTGATCAAGGCGTCAGAGACCGAGTCCGTGATCTTCGGTTCACATAGGCTGCGTGATACCGCAGTCGATTGGTTTGATTCGTGGGAGTTATCCCGGGGAGAGCACGCGCCTCCAACTATTTGGGACGAGTTCTCGGAGGCTTTTCTCACTCACTTCTTGCCTCCGCAGATGAGGAGGGCACGGGCCAATAAGTTTTTGATGCTGAGACAGAGAGGGCGCACCGTTAGGGAGTACAACGTTGAGTTCGATTCGTTGGCTCGATATGTCCCTGTGCTAGTAGCAGACATGGAGGACCGAGTGCACCGCTACATCACTGGATTAGATGATTATCTGGTAGAGTCTTGCTCAGGTGTGGCTCTTCAGCCGGGCATGGACATTGCCCGCATTCAGGCTCATATACTTGGATGCGAGGAGCGTAGAGACCGACGGGTCGGCGATTTCAGCGATGAAGAAGGCCAAGGCAGTGGATCTTTTGGTAGCTCTCGGGGTGGACGGCCTCAGCAGATGTCTAGATTTGCACCACAGCCAGCTCAGAGCACTCCTACATCGTTTTCGGTACAGCCAGAGTATTCGGGGGCAGGTCAGGGCCCCAGGACTTCGGACTTCCAGGGTAGTAAGGGTGCTAACCGATCGAGGTCCGCTCAGTGTGTCCGATGTGGTAGATTCCATTCAGGGAGTTGTGGTACTACTTCGGGAGTTTGCTATACTTGTGGCGGCGAGTCACTATCACGAGCTGTCAGGCGAGCGTGCGATGGGAGAACGACGCCGAGTGCATTGCGGGTCTTCATCCCTTGATTACTCGCCGGGGCGGGGTACTCATGGACCAGCGCGCAGTCGCAGGTCGTGGCGGGTCGATTCTAGCGGTCCTCGAATCGCATTTATGCCTTGTCGGTAGGCGGGACTGGAGGCGTCGCTGGCGTCGTCCGCAGTACTTTATCGATTCTTGGTTACGATGTGTATGCCTTGATAGATCCGGGTTCTACTCGTCCTATATATCTCCCTTATGCTAGTAGGATAGGGATAGAGCACGAGTCCATAGACCGCACGAGGTAGCTACGCGATGGGTGATTCGATGTAGCTCGGCGGATATATAGGGCTTGCCCGGTGACTTTGCGATCGTCGGACCCTAGCCGACTTGATAGAGTTGGACATGGTGATTCGATGTGATCATGGGCATGGATTGGTTAGCTTCGCTACGCCCGGTGTAGACTGCGAGGAGAGAGTGGTACGGTTCGGTTTCTGGAGCGAGTTATTGAGTGGGAGAACAACGTGTCGTAGAGGTAGGTTTATTTCTTACCTCAAGGCTAGGAAGATGGTGCAGAAGGGGTACATCTACCATCTCATTCGGGTATTAAATCACGAGGTGCGGTACGAGATCTTGATCGATTCGATGTCGAGAGAGTTCCCAGATGTGTTTCCAGACGACCTCTCGGGTATCCCTCCTGAGATGGAGATAGAGTTTTGTATCGATGTCTTTGCGGACACTCGGCTATTTCCATTCGCCATACGAATGGCACTGCCGAGTTGAGAGAGTTGAAGGACGGTGAGAGATTTCTTTGGAGAAGGGCTTCATCAGGCCTAGTGTTTCTCCCTGGGGAGCACCGGTATTGTTTGTGAAGAAGAAGGATGGGACGCTGCGCATGTGTGTTGATTACAGGCGGTGAGCAGGTGACTATTAAACAGATACCCTTCCCGGGATTGATGATTTGTTCGACCGGTGCAGTGCGAGATGTTTCTCAAGATTGATCTGCGATCGGGCTATCATCAGTGCGAGTCGAGAAGCGGATGTCCCTAGATCGCATTCGGACGTGCGCACTATGAGTTCGTGGTTATGTCGTTCGGTTTGACGATGCTCGCGCTTTTATGGATTTGATGAACCGAGTGTTCAAACCATTTTTAGATACGTTTGTGATAGTATTCATCGATGACATCTTGGTTTATTCTCGCTCCGAGCGGGAGCATGCGGAGCATTTGAGAGGCTTGTCTTTGAGAGTTCTCGGGACCGTGATTATGCACGCCAAGTTTTGAAGTGTGAGTTACGGTTGACTTGGTGGCTTTTCTTGGGCATATTGCCGGGGTGATGGTATTCGGTGGATCGGCCAAGATCGAGCGATCAGAGTTGGCCTAGACCTACTACTCCGGCAGGTGCGCGATTTCGGGCCTTGCGAGTTATTATCGGCGGTTCGTGGAGAAGTTTGCTTATCTGCGCACCATTGACTAGGGTGACTCGGAAAGCGGCTAAGTTTGATGGTGATGCTTGTGAGTAGGGTTTCGATTCTTGAAGGAGAGACTTGTTACACCGTAAGTCCGTGACATGTAAAGAGAATGTACGAAGGAAACAAGACTTGGAAATTGGTACGAAAGGAAGAATTGTTTTTCCGACGGAAAATCTTAGAAACGTCGGAAAGGAAAAATGTTCGTTGTTGAGAATTGGATTCTCAAAGGCATTATTTGAAGATTATGGAACTTATTAAAATTATGGAAATTTATTATTACAGTTTGGTCACGTGGGGCCCACCCAGAAATTTTACATTTTGTGGGACCCACGAGGTTCTGAGAATTTTATGGACGAATGAGAGGCGACACGTGGCACTCATCCCACATGGCCTTGGTCGAAAAGTTGCAAGGGCAAAATGGTCATTGACCATGGTAGAAGATAAGTCTTCCAAAGCTTGATATTGTTGACAAGTCAACTTGTCCACCTAGGCTTGATCCAAGTGAAATCCATCCTAGCCTCACATTTGTGATAATCCAAGCCCTCCAAAGTGTTATATATACCTAGCTAGTGCAATACAAACTCATTTTACACTTAGAAAATTTAGAGAACTTGAGCTTAGCCTTAAGAAGCTCTCGGGTTCCCCTATCTCCCACACAAAAAAATTTGCAAATGTTGTCCTTTAGCCTCAAGACTTTAACCCAATGTTCCTAAGGGTGTTGTAAGGTTATCTCAATAGAAATATTTCAGAAAAACGGAGTTTTCACGTTAGTCGCAAGGCGGAAACTTAAGAAGTTCTTCAACTTTGAAGTTGGAACTTGAAGATGGGTTCTTCATAAGCCTCTAAGGAGTGCTTGGAGCGGATTGGAACCTAAGGAAAGGAGCTAAGAATTGCTAAGGCGCGACTTTGAATCTTGGAAATTTTAAGGGCTTTTAAAGGTATAATCTTGTCGTTTTAGTAATTAAGTTTACTTATCATTGTAGCTATGGATATTAGCAAACATGAGTTATATATTATGTAGTTGGATTAGTGTATTGGCTATTGGAACCTAATCAGAAAACTAGCATGTTAGCCTTAAGACTACAATTCAAGTTGATTATTCGTTTAAGTCGTCACGTATTTGTGTATGAAGGAAATTGTAGTTGTTGAAGTTGTTTATATCTATATAACATGTTAGACCTTAAAACTTGGAATTGGAAAAGGATTGGAAAAGACTTTGAATTGTTGGTTGTAGTTGGCGAGAATGGCTAGTAAGCCTTAAACTACTTATTATGAATTGTGGGCGGAATTTTACGTATTGTAAGGCGTGTAATCCCCTGTTTGGTTTTTGTTTGGAGCCTTAAATGTGGCGTGTTGGTTATTGTATTCGACCTTGAAAAGGTGGCAAAGTGAGTAGAAACAAAGGAAGTCTGCCAATTTTCCGTAGAATTAGAGGCCGTTTACTTAGTATTATTCTCGTTAGAGACTAGAATTTGATAGTCTTGTTGTGACCATTATAGGTTGACACTTCTACGTGCGGCGTATTCGGCAGCTTGTGGATTTAGCGAAAGGTATGTGAACTATCTCCTCTTCTAGCATGATTCCTTAAGATAAAGAAAGTCGTCCTACTCCCAAATGATCCATTCCTTGGTTGTATTTGGATTGCCTAAAGTAGAATTTGTTCTATGTACTTCCTTTGATTGTACTTTGATGCTTAAATTGTAAGTTGTATAATCCATTGCCTTAGTGAGGTTGGATTCTTAAAAGTGAAAGTATTTTACTTAAAGTACGTAGAGTCTTGAAAAGGAAGTGGTTTCCAAATCTTTTGGGCTAGTGCCTTAGTCCCAAAATCCTAAAGGTCATTATATGACTTTAGGGGAGTCAAAGGAGTGATTTACTTAATTGTTTTAAAAGAGGAGAAATGACATGATTTAAGAGAAGTAACTTGTTTTAAAGGAGTGAGTTACTTGAGGTTTAAAAGTAGAAGAAACTTGTTTTCTATATATTAAGAGACTTGAAGTGTTTTGAAAGTTAAGAACTTGTTTTGTAAGTATGTGATACTTGGTTTTAATAGTATAAGTCTCTTGGTTATAAAAGGAATGGATATGTCTAAAACCATAAAGGGTTATAACGGCTTTATGGGAAGTTGGTTATAACGGCTTTATGGAAGGTTTAGAAAGTTGTCTATTTTGATTAATCGGCATAAGTTGCCTAGTTTGTGAAAATTTGAAGTTACTTGATTTCAAGCTTTGAAATGAGTTTCCAAAAGTATGGTAAATTACTTTGAAAAATAGACACGCCTTGATACTACGGGTGTTAGTATCTTGGGATTTTACATAAAAAGGAGTCTTTTGAAAAGAATGTACGTACGTAGTACTTTGGCTTGATAAATTGAGAATTTGTCTAAGTGTGCCTTGATTAGTACTTTGGCTTGATAAATTGAGAATTTGTCTAAGTGTGCCTTGATTAGTACTTTGGCTTGATAAATTGAGAATTTGTCTAAGTATGCCTTGATAAGTACTTTGGCTTGTTAAATGAGAATTATTCTATTGGTTCCTTGATAAGTACTTTGGCTTGTTAAATGAGAATTATTCTATTGGTGCCTTGATAAGTACTTTGGCTTGATTAATTGAGAATTAGTCCGAGTGTGCCTTGACTAAGTACTTTGGCTTGTTTAATTGAGAATTGCCTATGTGTCTTTGAAATAGCGGATGTGTGCTATTGGTATATCGGTCGTTTGGTCATTCCGGGTTTGTGGCATGCATATTTAGTGGATTTGCTACCCACGATGCGAGGAATACCTCGTGCGAGTCCGTGCGGGCTTATGCGGGTGAAATAGTCCCGTGCGGCGGTCCAACCTATCACGAGGAATACCTCATGCGAGTCCGTAAGGGCTTATGCGGGTGAAATAGTCCTATCACGAGGAATACCTCACGGGTCCACGCGGCTATCACGGGTGAAATAGTCCCGGGAGTAGGATTGCTAAATGATCGCGGGCGGGTGGTCCGCTTTGATCGTGAGCTTCCTACTTTATATTGTAAGGATACTCTCGTTTACTCTCATTGTTAGTAAGGCACAGTGTGTTGTAATTTGATTATCATATATGTCCCGGTTGTTTGTGTTACCCTATGGTCATGCTTTACGATGTGGGATTAGGGCATGAGACCACGAGTATTTAGGACACAGGTGGGACTTGGTGTTCATGTATCCTTATTGGTGTTATTACATCATGGATCGAAGCGGTGAGGAAGGATTCCACGGGCATGATTGATATTATGGGCGTGAGACCCATAGTTATATTTGAGTAGTGACTTTGAGGGCTGCGTCCACAACTTGATATATTGCTTATGTGTTATGTCTTGTAGGTTGGCTATCGCATGTCTCTGTTTGTTTAGACTGTTATGATTTTATTACAGTACATCGCTCACATACTTGTACATTCTTCGTCTTGACCTCGCCCGGCTGCGTTCAATCCGCATGAGTTTAGGTGCATGATTTGGTGATCGGCAGTGTAGGATCTCGCTCGGGGTTTTTGGATAGCTCCTCTGCTCGGAGTTTATCTTTCTAGTATATATCCTTGATGCAGGCTTTATGCAGTTTTAGTGCTGGCGGGGCCTTGTCCGTCATAGTTGATTTAACTCTTAAGTGCTGTATTCATATGTGGGATTGGACTCATGAGCAGTATGTGTCCTTTGAGTATGTATATTATATGGCGGCCTTGCGGCTTTGCCCGCACGCACGTTAGTTTTAAAAAAAAGAGGTGTTATTTAAATTCGCGATTACTTGTCTTGTTAAGGTAGAAGGGTGCCTGGTAGGGCACCGATCCGAGCCCGGTTCGGGTGTGAGTGGTATCAAAGCGATCGATCCTTGGAATGTCTACAGCCGTGTCTAGTAGAGTCTTGATTATCGGTGTGTTGCGCGCCACACCCATAAACATGAGGCTACAGGGACATTTAGGAGTTGGTTTATTCTTCTTACTCCAAGATCGTGCCATAGAGCCGTGTTAGTAAGATAATTCCTCTCTGACGTATTGTTGTGTTCTGATTATGCCTCTAAGGAGACGGCCGCCCGTAGAAGGGCAAAGGAGTAGCGAGAGCTACTAGTCGGACTCGAGAGAGTTGATAGGGCTTATGCCGGGTTATCTGGATGTTGTTCGCGATCGGCGAGTTCTTCCTGCGCGAGTTTTGAGGCCCGGCACGGTCGACAATTTCGATTAGAGAAGACTTTAGGGTCATGAAGGAAGCCATTATGTTATTGACCAAGATAGCAGTACTACAGTTTCATCAGCAGGAAGTTATTCGGCCAAGATCAATCAGTGTCTGAGGGTAGAGGCCAGCGGAGATCGGCGTAAGAGGCTAGACCGGGTGGTTATCGGTGAGTTTTTGGACGGCAACCTCATCGTAGTGAGATATTCATCGGCCTACCCGGTATATACCCCGCGGCTCACGGTGGGAGTTTGGACCCCACAAGGTATTTAGGAGCCGGTCCAAGCTCCAGGGGTCGAGGTCCTCAGAGGAGCAGAGGGCTTCCTCAGTCGAGGCCACCTATTCCTCAGTGTTTCAGATGTGGTAAGCGTCATTCGGGGAAATGCCGTTATAGTTATGGCACGGGTGTTTGTTTTTATTGTGGCCGTCCGGGCCATATTCGAAGGGTATGTCCTTTTAGAAGGAGCACCGGTGAGGTGGCTCAGCTTATGAGGCCGATGGTTGGTTCCCTTTCCTCCACAGCTGTGCGTCCCCCAGGACAGGGTATTCAGATGTCAGCCGGTCGTGGTAGGGGTCAGGGTGGAGTTTATAGTTCTGGCGGTCCTTCGAACCGCATAGATGACGTGACTACTGGACAGGATCATGAGGCGACATCTCATGGGGTTACATGTATATTTCGATTCTTTTGAATCATATGTGTGCTGATAGATTCAGATTTTACCCTAGCGTATATGTTTTCCCTTCATTGCTAGAGTTGTAAAGTGATAGTACCCCAGAGGTAGGGATACCTTGATTAGTAAAGTGAGAAGTTAAGAATGTTGACAAGAATGATAAGTGAACTGAGACTATAGTTGTGAAGAGTTCACACATAGTAATTACCCGCATGTGATGTAAGGCCGATAGGGAAGGATGTCTGATGAAATACTTTGACTTATGTGACGAACCTCTAGTGAATAGGGGATAGGGTAAGTACCTTGAGATAAGAGAGAGATTTATTTCAGACTAGGAACGAGAAGTTAAGTGTGACGATGAGTCGGGGTGTAGACTCATTTCGGGTCAACCGATTATATGGAATCGGGTGATGTCAGTTAGGAATGGTTCCGTTATGTGGTAGGGTCAGGGATGTCGTGCCCAGTTTAGTTAAATCGTTATGCGAGTTCGTGGATGCGTTCCACCGAACTAGGTTGTAAGGACCGAGATGAGCCTTAGCGAGAAAATTCAAGTAGCATAATGGCCAAGTTTGGTTAGTAACTCCAGTTGGTGACGAAGCAATTTGAGATTTTGTGCGTGTACTAGATGAGTTTGAAAGTACGAGAAAGTATGACAAGTAAGGAAAGAAAGGAACCTCTAAGGATCCGTGTTTTAGAAAGCGTAACCTTGAGTTTTGGGAGAGAAGTGCGGACGGAAGGTCCATTGATATGTTTACATATGTTAGGCGATGGCCGTGTGTGGCATCGTTAGTCTTGTGAAGTATTGGTTGATAGGCATAGTATAGAGTTTATCAGGAGTTTGTATAGCTTGACAATCGACTAAGAACATTCGGACGAATGTTTCTAAGGGGAAGAATGTTACACCGTAAGTCCAGGACATGTAAAGAGAATGTACGAAAGGAAACAAGACTTGGAAATTAGTACGAAAGGAAGAATTGTTTTTCCGGAAAATCTTAGAACGTCGGAAAGGAAAAATGTTCGTTGTTGAGAATTGGATTCTCAAAAGGCATTATTTGAAGATTATGGAACTTATTAAAATTATGGAAATTTATTATTACGGATTTGGTCACGTGGGGCCCACCCGAGGAATTTTACATTTTTGTGGGACCCACGAGGGTTACATAATTTTATGGACGAATGAGAGGGCGACACGTGGCACTCATCCCACATGGCCTTGGTCGAAAAGTTGCAAGGGCAAAATGGTCATTGACCATGGTAGAAGATAAGTCTTCCAAAGCTTGATATTGTTGACAAGTCAACTTGTCCACCTAGGCTTGATCCAAGTGAAATCCATCCTAGCCTCACATTTGTGATAATCCAAGCCCTCCAAAGTGTTATATATATCTAGCTAGTGCAAGACAAACTCATTTTACACTTAGAAAATTTAGAGACAAAAAAACGGAGTTTGGTGATCGGCAGGTGTAGGATCCTGCTCAGGGTTTTTGGATAGCTCCCTCTGTTCAGGAGTTTATCTTTCTGGTATATATCCTTGTGCCTGAGGCTTTATGCGATTTTGGAGTGCGGCGGGGCCTTGTCCCGTCATAGTTCAGTTTAACTCTTAGAGGTCTGTATTCATATGTGGGATTGGACTCATGAACAGTATTGTGTCCTTTGAGTATGTATATTATATGGCAGCCTTGCCGGCTTTGCCCTTGCACGCACGTTAGTTTAAAAAAAAAAAGAGGTGTTATTTAAATTCCGCAGTTACTTGTGTTGTTAAGATAGAAGGGTGCCCAGGCAGGGCACGATCCAGAGCCCGAGGTTGGGGTGTGACAAGGCCCGACCGCCCGTTCTTACTCTTCCGGAGGTCGGGCGGCTATGTCGTGTATTATGATCGTCGAGCATCGGGTTGGGATGTGTGTTGATGCGGAGGCAAAGTTATAGCGTCGCATCCAGCGACTTAAGAAGCATGAGAGGAACTACCCCACCCATGATTTGGAGTTGGCAGCCGTGATTCACGCCTTGAAGATCTGGAGGCATTATTTGTACGGAGTTCATGTGGATATTTATACAGACCACAAGATCCTCCAGTATATCTTCAGCCAGAGGGAGCTGAACTTACGACAGAGACGGTGGTTAGAGTTACTCAAGGATTACGATGTCGACATCTGTACCACCCAGGAAGGCCAATGTTGTGGCGGATGCCGCAGTCGTAGGTCGATGGGAGTCTATCGGATATGCGGCCGGTGAGAAGGGGGCATGGTTCGCGATTTGCATCGATTAGCGAGCCTTGAGTCCGATTGATTGATTACGATAGCGGTGGGGTCCGAGTTCGAGAGGTTGCAGTCTTCCATCGTCGAGGAGGTGAAGAGGCAACGATTTGAGGATCCGGTTTTGACACGATGCCGTGATACGACTCTTCGTGAGGAAGGTCCTTTTGAGATAGCACTTGATGGGGTGCTAAGGTTCGAGCAGGTTGTGTGTTCGGATATTGCGAGGACTTGGCGGAGTTCTAGGGGAAGCACACGGCGCGCGTTACTCTATCCATCCGAGTCGACCAAGATGTACCACGACCTCGGATCGTGTATTGGTGGGATGGCTTGAAGAGGGCGTTGCGAGTTTGTGGCTCGGTGCCGTGTTGTCAACGGTGAAGGTAGAGCACCGGAGGCACGGTGGTTTTTGCGACGATAGAGATCCCGACACGGAAGTGGGAGGTGATCAACATGGACTTCATCACGGGGTTACCTCGCACTCGGAGGAAGCATGATTCTATCCGGGTTATCGTCGGCCGGTGTGAAATCAGCCCACTTTCTTCCGTCGACGACTTTTGGTGAGGATTATGCCGAACTTTACATCAGAGATCGTCGGTGCATGGGGTCCCTATTTCTATCATATCGCATGCAGAGCCCGGTTCGGCTAACTTTTGGAGGTCTTTCGGAAGGGTTTAGGGGCGGTGAGCACGATCGCTGTCACGACGAACCGGGGCGTGGATAGTGCCTTACCGGGCACCCAAGTAGACATACATCGAGTAATCAGTGGAACAAACACAACAATATGAGATAACGAAGTATAAAGCGATAATCAGTGAAAACTTGCCTTTCGGCGTATATATAAATGACAACTTTTAACATGAGCAGTTTAATCCTTTTTACAAACCCTTCCCACAACGATTACTCTGGACCTTAAGAATGATATGACAACAATGGCGGGGCGGGGCCGCCCACCTGAATGTAAACACTTACTCGACGAGGACTACACGTGATAAGCCTCGGAGAAACGGAGCTTCCCAAGCGACTGTGACCACGAGCTAGGATCAACGGCGGTGTACCTCAACTGCGGCATGAACGCGGCCCAGAAGAGTCGATCTGGCAGTGCAGAGTATGTGAAACTAAAAAAGCGCAAATGAAATCATAATAGTCTATAAAGCGGGAGACATGTATGATAACCAAACTACTGATTTACAATAACTAAGCGATCATATCAAGTCGTGGACTCACGCCTCAAGTCATCACCAAAGAACATAACGATGGGTCTCACGCCACAACATCAATCGTGCGTGGGACACATTCCTCACCACGGCGGTTTATGATATAAAAGTTCCAAGGAACACACATGAACACGTGTCCCACGTGCCATAATAACACCGTGCGGGGTAAATGCGAAGGCATAGCCGACTACTAACACCAGTACCAACAAGGTCATGAATCGTATCATAAGATCTGTCTAGGCCGTCACATGATCAAAGGCGCCACTTGCGCGATATCTAATGTGCGCGTCTAGTCACGGAACTTCCATGACTCCGCGTAGGCCAATCTCATCGGCCCGCATGGCGTCCGCATCGAGGGTAGTTCTCCCGGCATCGCCCCGGACTTCGCGATCCGCGTGGCCACAAGGACGCATGCCCGTAAAGGGCGACACTAACACGGAACTCGTAGTTCCGCAAGGCCCCGGGACTGCATGAGGTATTCTCGAATCATAGGTCCATCGACCGCTGAGTCTACCCGCATCGTGGGCGGCAACCCGGAATCATCTCAAGAGATGAATGCCACAATACTATCATAACGATAGTTAATAAGCACAATCAAGAAACCCCTTCACACAAACATCACAAGATACTAACACACGTAGCGTCCCAACACGTTTACTTATCAGCGAAATCAAGAAAGTATTACAAGGCTATCACAAACCAATACAATCAAGTTGTTCACACAAGGTACCTTACTATATGATTAACAAAATCGGGTTTTATCCCCAAAGTACTTCATACATCAACTCTTTAAAAGATACGTTACTTTCACGATGTCACACAATACCCGTAGTATAAAATAGAGTGACTATCCTTTTAAAGTAAATCAATTACTTCTCTTTGTAAAATCAAGTAGCAACATTCTTTTCCAATGATCAAGTTTGCCTAATTTCCAATGTTCAAGTTTCTCATTTTAGAAAGGTTTCGTAGTTCATAGTCTTATTCAATTAAGAATATAATTCTCTTTTAAACAATCGGAGAAACATAAGCCTTATATGTGAGTAGGATATTCTTGTTTATAACAATCTTATTACAGCAGCCATGATCTAGGAAATATCATTTTGTCTCATCTTAGCTTCTGCGGATGGAAGTTTCTCGGTTTTAATAATACTTAATTATTCAAACATTTCCTTTTATTAACATTTGCAGTGGTTTGTCGATACACATCACGATTTCCAAAATCAAGAAACGTTCTTAAGCCGTTATACCTAACTTCCCATAAAGCTAGTATAACTCTTAAGTTCTCAAAAACCAAGTATTACTTCTCTTTCAGAACGATTTCAGAAATCTTTTGAAATACTTCAAGTTCTTTATGATCACACGTCAAGCCAGTTATAAACAAATCATTTACCTTTTTAAAAACCACAAGTGTTTTCTTATCTACATAAAGCTGTTATAACCAACTTCCCATAAAGCCGTTATAACACTTTATGTTTTAAACCAATCGAATACATTTAGCACGTATCGTCTACGTACTACATAGTTCACACATATCATGCTAGAAGAGATAGGAAGAGGTTCACATACCTCGCGACGATTATCGACTAATAGCAAAATGCTCAGTACCTCAAGCCGTCGCTACTCCTAAGCCAAGTAGAGCGCCACACGTAGTACTTGACCTATAAGGCCACAAGGCGTTTATTAACATCTAGATCTTATCGTAGAACATTCTACCGAAAATTCGACGCCTCCCCCATGCGGCGTAAATCTCCTCTCTACATCGGTAGGCTATCAAGCCAACCGGGGGTTATACGTCTAACCCTAGCTGTACAATTCTACTCACGGTACTACTACACAAGTCTCATGTCTGAATACCCTATGTAATTACTGTTCGATTATATATAGTATACTTCTACTATATAATCTAACAACATGTAATTTCCAATTACAAATAGAGACAAGATAATTACCTCGATAAGCCCATAATTATCCAAGTATAAAGTCGATCTGGGCAATCGTTTAGCTCGACTCCGAGCGCTCAACCCGCTCTAAACCACCCTTAGAAGTTCTAACCAACTTACACAATACTCAATGACTATGGAGATTTTCCTAGGGTTTCGGTTTTGTATTAGTGGGAAGTATAATAGTATAACTGGGCTTTTTGTAAAGGTATAACCTTAGAATACTACAAGGTATATGGCTAAGGTACTTTGGGCATTATAACAATACTTTTGAGAGTATTTCTACCAAGAGGGGGGGGTATTATATGAAAACAAACTAGGCTAGGGGGTACCCAGTGCCACACCACAGGAGGGGTGGCTACCGCCACCTACCCACTAGGGGAACTCTCGACGAGGGCCTCACGAAAGGGAGGAAGGCTCTCAAGACTTAGGCATTTTGGATGAAGAAGTTCATCAAAGGAGAGTATTTATAAGCAAGCCAAGGCCAACCAATGGCCAAGATCTAGCCAAGTGTTAGGCAAGTGTAGGGCGAAGATTCACCCGTGTGTGTAGCCAACTTGCACACAAAATATCTACCAAAATATCTCACTTGCCTTCCCAAAATCGTCCGTATGCGCACTTTGCCACTTGATGAGAGGGTGCCAAGTCGCCCTCGTTGGTCCAAAATGTTAGTCTCTCGGAAAAATCCGCAAAAATACTAAATGACATAGCGGAAATTCCCTACGAAGGTGGAAAAGCGTTTAGTCGAAAACGACTCTAACCGGTGTTGTGCACAAACATATTTCGCCCAAAGGTGCCACATGGGGTGACACGTGTCGCCCCGATTAAATCCAAAATATTTCGTCTTAGAAAATATCCAAAACGGCCAAAATCTCAAAATCAAAGCGGGCCCTACAAGCGTAAATTTCTCCGTGGGCCCACGTGACCATTCGAAAATAAAATTCCATAATTCTCTAATATTCGGAAGTCCGAATACCAAATGGGAATCAATTCCCATTAACGAACCTTTTTCCTTCAAAACCGGAAACTTTTCCGTGGAAAAATCGCCTCTTTCTTCCTTTCCAATTTTTACGTGCCGTATTCTCGTGCGTGCGTCCTCGCATACATACCACGGAACTACGGGTATAACATTCTCCCCAGAAACATTCGTCCGAATGTTCCTTCTAAGTCTCAAAGCGAACACGTGCGGTATAGTCTTCACTACTATACTTACGAAACAATCCCGCCACGGTGGCCATGGAAACACTGCGCAAAACTTACATCTAAGTCCGCGAGGAAACACCTCTACATCACCACAAATAATACTACTTTGTCACTTTGTCGCGAGCCTTGCTCCGACGACTCCAACAAATGGTACCGCTGCGTGCGATCATCGTTGTTGTACACTCGGATTCTTATCACATTTACGATCGCTTTAGTATCCAAAACTCGGGTTACTATCTCTAACGTGGTCATCATTAGCGGGAACATTCGGATGGATCTTCGATACTTTCCGAACATAACAATACGAAAGATCGGACGCCCCGCCTCCTAAGTCGGACGGCAAAAGCTAACATATAGGCAACTGGCCTATTCTTCACATGAACTCGAAAGGGCCCAGTAACTGGGCTAAGTTCCCTTTGTTTCCAAAACTCGTCACACCCTAACCGGGTGGTACTTTCAAGAAGACCGACCGTCGGCTGAACTCTAAGCGTGCCGCCGATTATCCGCACGATTTCCGAGTGCGAACTTCTTCTAGACAAGCCGCACTATCCACGATCTGTGGAACAAGCTGAACCAACTATCGAACCCCGCCAACATCGAACCACTCGACCGCAACTTGCATTTCTGCCTACAAAGGCGTCACAAGGCGACATCCGAACACCGAAATGGTAGCTTAAACACTCCAACCGGAGACAACGATCTCACGGCTACCACGAAATCAAAACATCGGCGAGGCGAATGCGTCTGAGAGACTCACCGAGTTCTAGCCCCGCTGGTACAAACTCCCGAGAAGAGAAACAGTGTACCACAGGCTCCATGTCGTCATAAGGTGAAGGTAGGCACCGTGCAACCTCACAACCTTTTGGATAACATCAACACCGCCAGGAACGACCGACGGCCAGAAGAACACGATAGGTGCTTCATCGGCCCGACCACCGGTCGAACGCATCCACGAACTTGCACGCGGCTAACTAAACAGGGGCCTAACACCTCATGACCCTAACACAAAGAGGACCACCACAACCGGACCCACCACCATACTGCCGCGGGTTGACCCGCAATACGCCTCAACCCGACCCGGTATAGCGCAAAACACTAGCTCCCCGAAGGAATAATTTCACAAATCATATTACGAAAACCTAGCGGTCTTCCTAGCTCGACTACCTTCTTTCAAATCACGCTACTCAGGGACTTATCCCACGAACATAGCTCACGTGCACTATGCACTCCTATAAAGGGTCAAACATAACACTACACCTTTCTCGAGATGGCGCACCTCTAAGGTCTTTACGTATAACACTCTAAGGCTCACACCTTCTATCCCCAAAATCTTACTCGGTTAACCCACCATGATTCCTAATCACAACTCACTTCGCTATCGAGCGTAGCACTCAAGGTATACTCACTTGCAAGTTAGAAGGACGCTGCTTGCGGCCTCTTCTGCGCCGCTTGGTTAACCCGTCGATCTCTACGTTTCTCGGCCTGCTGCGCATAAGCCCGTACACAGGCCATGCTCAAGCCTAACTGAAGAATTACTCTTGCACAACCCTCTTTTAGATAGTCCTCCAGACTCGCGGTACATCGGTATACTCTCTGGTAGCCAAATCTATAGCTAATGTGAGGTTGTCCCTTGGCAATCTATATTCTCTGTTCCCGGTCGTGGAACTGAAGGTTCAAATATCATGGCCGCAGTAGGAACTGCCGTCGCCGTGCTTAAACTCTGCTGGGGCTAGTGACGTCGCAAAACTCCCCGAATGAAGCACTACCCTAGGTAATGATTGGGCCTGTGCCCTCGCCACCCTCTGAACTCTACTCGCAGCTCTCGGTGCCTTGCCTCTGGGCGGGTTGCCCTACGCGGAGGCATAACGATAAGGAAAGAATTTCGTCGGAGGGTCAACTTACAACACGGCTTTCTAAGGCACGATCTCGAGTGAGAAGAATAGAAACCAATCCTAAATATCCTATAGCCTCACGATTATTGATGTGGTGCACAACACACGATAATCAAGACTCTCGGATACTGATGCGTAGACACTTTCCGAGGATTAATCGCTCGATACCACTTTTGTCACGACCGGCAGGGGCGTGGATCGTGCCTTACCGGGCACCCAGTAGACATACATCGTGTAATCAATGAACAAACACAACAATATGAGATAACGTAGTATAAAACGATAATCAGTGAAAACTTGCCTTTCGGCATATATATAAATGACAACTTTTAACATGAGCAGTTTAATCCTTTTTACAAACCCCGCCCAACAAGATTACTACGGACCTAAGAATGATATGACAACAATGGCGGGGCGGGGCCCTTGACCACGAATGTAAACACTTACTACGACGGGGACTACACCACCGATAAGCCTCGGAGAAACGGAGCTTCCCAAACTGAATGTGACCACGAGCTAGGATCAACGATGGTGTACCTCAACTGCGGCATGAACGGCCCCGAAGGAGTCGATCTAACAGTGCAAGTATGTGAAACTAAAAAAAGCGCAAATGAAATCATAATAGTCTATAAAGCAGAGACATGTATGATAACCAAACTACGCTTTTACAATAACTAGCGATATATCAAGTCGTGGACTCACGCCTCAAGTCATCACCAAAGAACATAACAGATGGGTCTCACGCCATTAACATCAATCGTGCGTGGGACACATTCCTCACCGCCGGATTTATGATATAAAAGTTCCAAGGAACACACATGAACACGAGTCCCACTGTGCCATAATAACACCGTGCGGGGTAAATGCGAAGGCATAGCCGACTACTAACACCAGCAGTACCAACAAGGTCATGAATCGTATTATAAGATCTGCCTAGGCCGTCACATGATCAAAGGCGGCCACTTGCCCGCAGATCTAATGCGCGCGTCTAGTCCTCGAACTTCCGCGACTCGCGTAGGCCATCTCATCGGCCGCATGGCATCCCCGCATCGGTAGCTACTCCCGGCATCGCCCCGACTTCGATCCGCGTAGCCACAAGACCGCATGCCCATAAAGGGCGACACTAACACGGAACTCTCGTAGTTCGCGATAGGCCGGGACTGCGTAGAGGTATTCTCGAATCATAGGTCCATCGACCCGCCGAGTCTACCCGCGACGGAGGCGACTTAACCGGAATCATCTCAAGAGATGAATGCCACAATACTATCATAACGATCGATAGTTAATAAGCACAATCAAGAAACCCTTCACACAAACATCACAAGATACTAACACACGTAGCATCCCAACACGTTTACTTATCAACGAAATCAAGAAAGTATTACAAGGCTATCACAAACCAATACAATCAAGTTGTTCACACAAGGTACCTTCTACTATATGATTAACAAAATCGGGTTATTATCCCCAAAGTACTTCATCCAGCAACTCTTTAAAAGATACGTTACTTTCACAATGTCACACAATACGTAGTATAAAATAGAGTGACTATCCTTTTAAAGTAAATCAATTACTTCTCTTTGTAAAATCAAGTAGCAACATTCTTTTCCAATGATCAAGTTTGCCTAATTTCCAATGTTCAAGTTTCTCATTTTAGAAAGGTTTCGTAGTTCATAGTCTTATTCAATTAAGAATATAATTCTCTTTTAAACAATCGGAGAAACATAAGCCTTATATGTGAGTAGGATATTCTTGTTTATAACAATCTTATTACAGCAGCCATGATCTAGGAAATATCATTTTGTCTCATCTTAGCTTCTATGCAGATGGAAGTTTCTCACGGTTTTAATAATACTTAATTATTCAAACATTTCCTTTTATTAACGCCGCAGATGGTTTGTCGATACACATCCCGATTTCCAAAATCAAGAAAGCGTTCTTAAGCCGTTATACCTAACTTCCCATAAAGCTAGTATAACTCTTAAGTTCTCAAAACCAAGTATTACTTCTCTTTCGAGCGATTTCGTAAATCTTTTGAAATACTTCAAGTTCTTTATGATCACACGTCAAGCGCTTATAAACAAATCATTTACCTTTTAAAAACCACAAGTGTTTTCTTATCTACATAAAGTCGTTATAACCAACTTCCCATAAAGCCGTTATAACACTTTATGTTTTAAACCAATCGAATACATTTAGCACGTACGCGTCACCGTACTACATAGTTCACACATATCATGCTAGAAGAGATAGGAAGAGGTTCACATACCTCGCGACGATTATCGACTAATAGCAAAATGCTCAGTACCTCGCCGTCGGCTACTCCTTGCCAAGTAGAACGCGCCACACGTAGTACTTCAACCTATAAGGCCACAAGGCGTTTATTAACATCTAGATCTTATCGTAGAACATTCTACCGAAAATTCGACAGCACCTCCCCCCCCCGCAACAGCGTAAATCTCCTCCTCTATCGGGGCCGGCTATCAAGCCAACCAGGGGTTATACGCCTAACCCTGCGGGTACAATTCTACTCCACGGTACTACACAAGTCTCATGTCAGATAGCCCCATGTAATTACAGATTGATTACTATATATAGTATACTTCTACTATATAATCTAACAACATGTAATTTCCAATTACAAATAGGGGGACAAGATAATTACCTCGATAAGCCCATAATTATCCAAGTATAAAGTCGATCCTGGGCAATCGTTTAGCTCCAACTCCGAGCGCTCCAACCCGCTCTAAACCACCCTTAGAAGTTCTAACCAACTTCTACACAATACCCAAACTGACTATGGAGATTTTCCAGTGGTTTCGGTTTGTATTGTGGGAAGTATAATAGTATAACTGGCTTTTTGTAAAGGTATAACCTTAGAATACTACAAGGTATATGGCTAAGGTAATTTGGGCATTATAACAATACTTTTGAGTATTTCTACCAAGAGGGGGTATTATATGAAAACAAACTAGGCAGGGGTACCCAATGCCACACCACAAAGGAGGGGGTGGCTACCCTCGCCTACCCCACTGGGGAACTCTCGGCGAGGGCCTGCGAAAGGAGGGAAGGCTCTCAAGACTTAGGCATTTTGGATGAAGAAGTTCATCAAAGGAGAGGGTATTTATAGACAAGCCAAGGCCAACCAATGGCCAAGATCTAGCCAAGTGTTAGGCAAGTGTAGGGCAAGATTCACCCATGTGTACCTAGCCAACTTGCACACAAATATCTACCAAAATATCTCCCACTTGCCTTCCCAAAATCGTCCATGTCGCCCACTTTGCCCACCAATGAGAGGGTGCCAAGTCGCCCTCGTTGGTCCAAAATGTTCCGTCTCTCGGAAAAATCCGCAAAAATACTAAATGACATAGCGGAAATTCCCTACGAAAGTCGTGAAAACGTTTCGTCGAAAAACGACTTAACCGGGTGTTGTGCACAAACATATTTCGGCCCAAAGGTGCCACATAGGGGTGACACGTGTCGCCCCGATTCGATCAAAATATTTCGCCTTCGAAAATATCCAAAACGGCCAAAATCTCAAAATCAAAGCGGGCCCTACAAAGCGTAAATTTCTCCGTGGGCCCACGTGACCATTTCGAAAATAAAATTCCATAATTCTCTAATATTCCAGAAGTCCGAATACCAAATCGGGAATCCATTCCCATTAACGAACCTTTTCCTTCACAAAACCGGAAACTTTTCCGTGGAAAAATCGCCTCTTTCTTCCTTTCCAATTTTTACGTGTATTCTCGCACGCGTCGCCCTCGCATACATACCACGGAACTACGGGGTATAACAACCGCATTCCATCCTCGCAGACGGACAGCAGGCGCACTATCCGCACTCGGCGATACGCGAGCCCGTGTTATTGACCGTGGTATGGGAGGATCATTTGCCTCTAGTTGAGTTTGCTTATAATAATAACTACCACTCCGGATTCGATGGCGCCTTATGAGGCCTTGTATGAGAGGAAGTGCAGATCGCCGATAGGCTGGTTTGATGTAGGCGAGTGCGATTAGTAGGACGGACTGTCTGAGCGATGGATAAGGTGAAGCTTATCCAGGAGCGGTTACTGACAGCTCAGAGTCGACAGAAGTCATATGCAGATCATCGTCGTCGGCATCTGGAGTTCGAGGTTGATGATTGGGTTTTTCTGAAGGTGTCACCCATGAAGGGTGTGATGAGATTCGGAAAGAAAGGAAACTTCGGCCAGTACATTGGCGTACGATTGTCGCGAGGTAGGCAAGGTTGCCTATGAGTTGGATCTGTCGTCCGATCCGGAAGCGGCATCCGGTGTTTCATGTTTCTATGCTGAGGAGATGTATCGGGGATCCATATAGGGTACACCCGATTGACGATGTCCAGGTGACCGAGGGGTTATCGTATGAGGAGATTCCCATAGCGATAATCGATCGTCAGGTTAGGCGTCTGCGGACCATGGACGTGGCTTCCGTTAAAGTCTTGTGGCGGAACGATCTCAGGGAGGAGATGACGTGGGAAGCTGAGGAGGACATGAGGCGGAAGTATCCTCACCTATTCCCCACACCTCCAGGTAACTTATTTTCCTACTTGTTGATTTCAATTACCATATATGCTTAAGTGTTGTATTGTGGCCATGTGTGGCATTTGTAAACTGTTTACGTTATGAGGAACTTTATCGTTATCAGTCTTGAGAAGGAACATTCGGGACGAATGTTTCTAAGGAGGGGAGAATGTTATACCCCGTATTTCCGGAGTATGTACGTGAGGACGTACGTACGTTTGTACAAACCCTAATTAGGTTAAGAATGAAATTGTAAGCTTTCGACGGAAAAGATTCCGAACCTTGTGAAGGAAATTCTACGTTTTTAATATTTTAACCGATTGCGGATTTTTCCGAGAGACGAAATATTTTGGGCCAATGGGAGGGCGACATGTGTCACCCTTAGTTGGCTTAGGTTGGACGAATTGGGTGAGGCTAGTGGACAAGTCAATTGGTCAAGTCTTGCAAGTTGATTTTGTGTGAGTGGGAATAGGTGAGGCTTGGACGGTTTTGGTGTGATAGTGGAGTCCACATGGCTCATTGTTGTGGTGGTCATGTGTTCCAATATTGTGGTGGACATATGTCCAAATGTTGTGGGAGACACTTGGTTGGAAGACCTCATCTTTCACTTGGATCATAATCCCAACCCTCCATTTATTTTAATCTTGGCCTTTGAGGGCTCTATAAATACCCCCCTTGAGTGAAGACTTCTTCATCCACTCCACACTTCTCTAAGTCTCAAAAAAAAAATCCCTCCCCCTTAGTTGCTTTCTCGTCCAAACTCCCTCCCCCCCTTCCTAGTAGGCTTCGGCCGAGAAACCCCCCCCCCCACTTTTGTAGAAAGTTGCCTTCTAGTATAGTTACTATTCCAAAATACCCTAGCCCCAAATCCCTTATAGTATTTGAGTAGAAGTTGTGTAGAACTTCTAAGGGTTTCTTGGGGCTATCGGAGCGTGCAAATTAGGAGCTAAACCTTGCTCAGGATAGACATTTAACTTGGATAATTTTGGGCTTATCGAGGTAAACACTTTTGTCCTTCTATTGTAATTTGAGATTACATATAAGAATAGTTAAGATTTGAGTATAAGATATAGAAGGATATTAAAGAATAGAATTGAACCGTAATCACAGTAGAAGGGTATAAAAGAAGAAGAATTGAACTATACTTACATAGGACTGTATCTACAGTAGACTTGAATAGTTTGACGGGTAGGGAAATGCTGCCCAATTTTCCGTAGAATAGAGAACCATCTGCTTAGAACATTCTTCAGAGTAGTCTAGACGTTGATAGACGTACTTTCCTATTATAGGTTGATACTCTGCGCGCGACATATTCGACTTGGCAGGTGGATTTCGCCAAGGAGGTATGTGATTCTTCCTATCCTCTTGAGCATGATATTTTAAAGTATATATATAGTACGGTAGACGTACGTGTGTTAACTAAACATGGTTTTACTTGACGTCTTTTGACTTGAGTCTAAATAATAAGAATCTTGAAGTTTTTCAAAAGAATTATGAATCATTTTTAACAGAAGAGTGACACTTGGTTTTTAAACAAAAAGCTTAAGAGTTATACTAGCTTTATGGGAAGTTAGGTATAACAACTTAAGAAAGATAAAATGAACTGTTTACTTATTTGTTTATAAAAGCCTTGTATTGATTTCTGTAAAGTGTAGTAAGATTGTTTGATAAGTAGACATATTATGATGCTACGTGTGTTAGTGTCTTGTAACGTTTGTGTAAAGGGGGTTCCCTTGTTGTGCTTACGTTGTTAAACGTTAAGACCGTTGTACTGTTATTATATCACATACCCCCTTGACTTGTTATACCGAGGGCTTGCCACCCTTGATACGGGTCTATACGGCCTATGCGGTCTATGTGACTACGCGAGTCGCGGAGTTCCAGATTGATCATTCGGTGTATTATCCCGACGAGTGCCTTACGCGATGCGTGTGACTATGCGGTCTATGTGACTATGCGGACTGCGGGAGTCCAAGAGGGTACCTATTATACCCCGTATTTCCGGAGTATGTACGTGAGGGCGTACGTATAAAAGTTTAAAGCCTTAAGTAGGCAAAGTGGCGAAATTGTGCACAAGTGCCGAAAAGAGTCGTTTTCCGGCGAAACGTTTCCACAGCTTTTGTAGGGAAAATTCCGGCTATGTCATTTATTATTTTTACGGATTTTTCCGAGAGACGAAACATTTTGGACCAATTGGAGGGCGACATGTGTCACCCTTAGGTGTCCAAGGTTGGACGAAATTTCCTTGGTGGAAGCTTCTAGGCTTGCACGTTTTTTCATCTTTTGTGCCTAAAATGTTTGGTCAATGTTTGTGAGATATTTTGTGGAGTGGATGACCAAGTGGGACCCACACAACACATGGCTTAATCTTCACCTTACACTTGCCTACCACTTGGCTCAATCTTGGCCTTTGAGTGCCCTATAAATACCCCCTTAGTTGATGAGTTATTTCATCCACACTTGAGCAAATTCCAAGACTCAAAACACTCCCTCCCTTGTAGTTGTCTCGTCCAACTCCCCCGCCCCCGGGGAGTGGCCTGTTGGCCGAGGGCAAACCCCCCTAGCCTAGTTGTGATAGTAGATATACTACCCCCCTTGGTAGATAAATACTCTTCAAGTATTGTTATAATACCCAAATACTTTAGCCCAAATACCTTGTAGTATTTCCAAAGTACCCTCTATACGAAAAGCCCGGAAAATACTATTATACTTTCCTTTAGCCTCTAAACGAAACCCTAAGGAAAATCTCCATAGTTGGTTGGAGTATTAAGTAGAGGTCGCGTAGAACTTCTAAGGGTTGTTTGGAGCGGGTTGGAGCGCACGGAGTAGGAGCTAAACCTTGCTCAGGATCGGCATTTAAACTTGGATAATTTTGGGCTTATCGAGGTAAACACTACTGTCCTTCTATTTGTAATTGGAAATTACATGTTGTAGGGATATATAGTTGAGTATACTATACGTGAATCGATCATAGTATTGCGGCAATGTCTTTTGACTTAAGCTGAATAATAAGAAACCTTTTGAAAGAAGATCTTGAATCGTAATTACATCGGACTGTATGACAGTAGACTTGTGTCTCTTTTCTGTGAGGTAGAAATGTGCACGCCCGGATTAGACGTATAACCCCCGGTTGGCTTGTAGCCCGCCCGACAGAGGAGGAGATTTACGCGGTTGCGGGGAAATCCGAATTTTACGTAGAATGTTCTACGAAGAGATCTAAATATTAATAAAGCGCCTTGTGGCCTTATAGGTTGAAATCTGCGTGTGGCGCGATCTACTTGGCTTAAGGAGTAGTAGCGGTTGGAAGTACTTGAGCGTTTTGCTATTAGTCGATACTCGTCGCGAGGTATGTGAACCTCTTCCTATCTCTTCTAGCATGATATGTGTGTAACTATGTAGTACGATAGGCGTACGTGTTAAATGTATTTGATTGGTCTAAAACATAAAGTGTTATAACGGCTTTATGGGAAGTTGGTTATAACAACTTTATTTAGGTAAGAAAATACTTGTGGTTTTTAAAAGGGTAACTGATTTGAACTATAACTGGTTGGTTAGGTAATAATAAAGAACTTGAAGTATTTCAAAAGATTTTTGAATCATTTTGAAAGAAGAAGTATCTTGGTTTTTGAAAACTTAAGAGTTATACTAGCTTTATGGGAAGTTAGGTATAACGCTTAAGAATGTTTTATCGATTTGGAAATCGAATGTATCGACAACCACTGCAGCGTTAATAAAAGGAAATATTTTGACAGATTAAGTATTATTAAAACCAGTAGAAACTTCCATCTGCATAGAAGCTAAGATGAGACAAAATGATATTTCCTAGATCATGGCTGTTGTAATAAGATTGTTATAAACAAGAATATCCTACTCACATATAAGGCTTATGTTTTCTCAGATGGTTTAAAAGAGAATTATATTCTTATATGAATAAGACTATGAACTACGAAACCTTTCTAAAATAAGAAACGTGAACATTTGAAATTAGGCAAACTTGGACGTTTGGAAAATAATGTTGTTACTTGATTTTACAAAGATAAGTGTTTTGATTTACTTCAAAAGATAATCACTCTATTTTCATATACTACGGGTATTGTGTGACTTTTGTAAACGTATCGTATCTTTTAAAAGATAATGTATGAAGTACTTCGGGAATAGATATCTGATCTTGTTAATCATATATTAGAATGTACTTTGTGTGTATAACATGATTGTGTTGGTTTGTGATAGCCTTGTAATACTTTCTTGTTGATTTGATAAGTAAACATGCTAGGATGCTACGTGTGTTAGTATCTTGTGATGTTTTGTGTAAAGGGGGTTTTCCTCGATCGCGCTTTAAAGTTGTTTGACTCTCGGTCGTTATGTTGGTATTGTACCACTCACCTTGACTTGTCTACGGAGGTTGTCGCCTCCGACGCGGGTAGACTCAGCGTCCGGGACCATGATTCGAGAATACCTCACGCGGGTCCGTGGATCCATGCGGAACTACGGAGTTCCGTGTTAGTTTGCGCCCTTGTGGTCATGCGGTCTATGTGGCTACGCGGATCGCGAGTCCAGCGGACGCCGGAGTAGCTACCGATGCGGGAATACCTCATGCGGGCCATTGGAGTGGCCTACGCGGAGTCGCGGAAGTTCCAGGCTGGGACGCGACATTAGATATCTGGGCGAAGTGGCCGCTTTGATCATGTGACCAGGCAGACAGATCTCATGATACGCTTTATGACCTTGTTTGTACTGTGGGTTTTAGTAGTCGCTATGCCTTCGTACTTACCCCGCATCGCTTTATTAGGACACAGTGGGACCCGTGTTCATGTATTTCTTGGTGCTTTTATATCATAACCGCCGGCAGTGAGGAAGGTATTCCACGCATGATTGATGTTATGGGCGTGAGACCCATAGTTACATTTGAGTGATGACTTTGAGGGCGAGTCCTCGACTTGACATGATCGCCATTTATTGTGAATCGTAGTTTGGTTATCATACATGTCTCCCGCTTTATAGACTATTATGATTTCATTTACGTATTTTCAGCCACATACTTGGTACTGTTGTATCGACCTCCTTCGGGGCCGCATTCATGCCGCAGTAAAGGTACACCGTTGTTGATCCTCGCCTAGTGGTCACAGCCAACAGATGGAAGCTCCGCTTCTCCGAGGCTTATCGATGGTATAGTCCTGTCGTTGTAGGTATTTACATTCGTGGTATGGCGGGGCCCCGTCCCGCCATTGTTGTCGTATCATTCTTAGGTCCAGTAATCGCCAGGCGAGTTGTAATGGGATGAATCGTCGGCTTTTAAATTGATTTATATATATATGCCGTAAGGCAAGTTTTCTCGCACTATTGTTTCATACTTCGTTATTTCATGTTATCGCCTTATGTTCACCGATTACTCGATGTTGTATCACTAGAGTGCCCGGTAGGCACCACCACGCCCGGTTCGGTCGTGACAAAAGTGGTATCAGAGCGCTTAATCCTCGGAAAGTGTCTACGACCGTATCCGCAGAGTCTTGATTATCGGTGTGTTGTGCACCACACCAATAATCGTGAGGCTATAGGATATTTAGGATTGGTTTCTATTCTTCTCACTCGAGATCGTGCCTTAGAGCCGCGGTTGTAAGTCGACCTCTCACGTATTTCTTTCCTTACCGCTATGCCTCCGCGTGGCAACCCGCCCAGAGGCAAGGCAGAGGAGCCGCGAGCAGAGTACAGAGGGTTACGAGGCACAGCCCAACCATCACCCGAGTTAGTGCCGCTCGGGAGTTCTGCGACATCACTAGCCCCAAAGAGAGTTTGGCACGCGGCAGCAGCTCCTCTGCGCCATGACATTTGAACCTTCGGTTCCACGGCCGAACAGAGAATATAGATTGCAAAGAGTGACCACATTAGCATGGATTTGGCTACGAGAGTATACCGATGTACCGCGAGTCTTGATGACTATCTAGAGAGGTTGTGCAAGAGAAATTCTTCGATTAGGCTTGAGCATGGCCCGAGCACGCTTCAGCGCAGCAGCCAAGAAACGTAGAGATCGACGGGTTAACGGCGACGCAAGAGGCCGAGCAGCAAGGTCCTTTAGTAACTTTCGAGGCGAGTCACCACCAATGATTAGATTATGCACATCCACGGTCAGCAGAGGTCCTCCACGGGTTCGTGGACGTCGGGTGTGCGAGTTGGTCGAACTCCGAGTTTTCGCTCACGCTACACGCAGGCTCCACCACCGGATTCGATTTTTCCCCGTTGTTCACCGTGACAGCGCCGCCCGGGAATGTTATCTTTTGTTGATGCTTGTTTTGCCGGCGGCCGTCAGGGTCATGTGTCGAAAGGATGTCCTAGTAGGAAGGATGCAAGTAGGGACGAACCTTCAGATCGGTGGGTAGTTCGTCATCTTCCTAGCTGCGCGCTCACGGGCAAGTTTGATTAGAACGACTAAGGAGCGAGGCAAGAGATATAGATATATCCTTAACCTCTAGAGATGAGTATATCATAAGTGCTATGTTCGATTGCAGATGTTAGTTGTGATTAGAATCATGGTTAGTAACCGTAAGTTCGGGCCGAGCGTATAAAGAGGTCGAGCTCTACCACGGAATGCACCAACCGTGGCTCTCCGAATGGCACATCACGAGATGGTTCATGCCTCGTGGATCGTGACGCAGCCCGGCACCATTTGTTGGGTCGCCGGAGAAGGTGTTACCTCGCAAGAAAGTGACAAAAGTAAGATTTGGGGATAGGAAAAGTGTAAGCCTTAGAGCTTTTACGTGGTGACCTTAGAGGCAAGGCAATCTTGAGAGAAAGATTTATTTTATGTTTGACTTTATCGAGTGCATAATGCACGTGAGATATATTGTGTGATAAGTCCCTGAGTAGTGTGTAATGAAAGAGGGTAGTTGAGCTAAGAAGACCGCTAGGTTTTCGTAACGTGATTAGTGAAATTGTTCCGGATCGGGGAGCTAGTGTTTTGCGCGTTGCCGGACGGTTGAGGCGTTGCGCGTCAACCCGCTACCGCTTCAGCGCGAGGTCGCCAGGTGGTCCCGCCTTGTGGTAGGGTCATGAGGGTGTTAGGCCCATTGTTATACCCCGTATTTCCAGAGTATGTACGTAAAGGAATACGTACAAAAAAGTTTGGTCTTAAAGTTAGGCCTTGGACGTTTTTTTGGGCACAACTCACAAAGCGAATAGTTTTCCGACGAAACGTTTCCACAGCTTTCGTAGGGTAAATTCCGGCTATGCCATTTCTATTTTTTGCGGATTTTTGCGAGAGACGAAACATTTTGGACCAACGGGAGGGCAACACTTGTCACCCTCCAATTGATGGATGTGAGGCGTTCATAGAGCCGATTGGAGTTGCCAACTTGGTCAAGTTGTTGGTAAGATATTTTGTGTGCAAGTTGGCTAGGTACACTTGCCCTAATCTTGACCTTACACTTGCCTAGCACTTGGCTAAATCTTGGCCATTGGTTGGCCATCCCTTGACCTATAAATACCCCCCTTAAGATGAAGAGTTCTTCATCCACAAATTACTTTCCAAGTCTTGAAAATCCTCCCTTCTCCCTTGTTAGCCATTTTCGTCCAAGCCCTCTTCCCCCTCTAGCCTAAGTGACCCTTGGCCGAGGCTTCCCCCCCCTAGCCTAGCCGAAATCAACCCCCCCTCCCTTCGAAGACAAGTTACCTACAATTATTGTTATAATACCCAAAATAACAAAGCCCGAATCCCTTATTCCTTAGTAGAAGATGAGAAGAACATCTAAGTTTTCTTGAACTATCGGAGCGTTCAACTTAGGAGCTAAACCTTGCTCAGGCGCGACTTTTATCTTGGATATTATTGGGCTTACCGAGGTAAATAAACTTACCCTTCTTTTATATTAGAGAATATATACTGTAGAAGTATAAGAATAAGTATAAATACTTAGACGAATATTACAGAATAGAATTGAACTGTTATCACAGTAGAAGGGTTTAAAAGAAGAATAATTGAATCAGACTCACATAGACTGTTTACAAAGAGACTCATATAACTCACCGTAGGTCAGGTTGCCCGACTTTCCGTAGAATTGTGAACCCTCTGTTTAGAATGACCTTCAGAGTAGTCTAGACTTTGATAGATGTCTGTGACTATTATAGGCTGACTCTCTGCGCGCGACATATTCAACTTGGCAGGTGGTTTTCGCTGAGAAGGTATGTGATTCTTCCTAAAGCATGATATTTTACAATATATATAGTACGGTAGACGTACATGTGTTAACTAAAATATAACTACGGCAATGTCTTTGACTTAAGCCTGAATAATACTTACGGCAATGCCTCACGGCTTAAGCCTGAATAACACTTACGGCAATGCCTCACGGCTTAAGCCTGAATAATAAAGATCTGAAAGCATTTTTAAAAAAGAATACTGAATCATTTTTTAACAGAAGAGAACTAATTGGTTTTTAAACAGAAGCTTAAAAGTTATACTAGCCTTATGGGAAGTTAAGTATAACCACTTAAGATTGATAAAAGAAACAGTTTGCCTATGTGTTTATAACAGACTTATATTGAATTGTGAAAAGAATAATAAGATGGTTTGATAAGTAGACATGATATGATGCTATGTGTGTTAGTGTCTTGTAACGTTTGTGAAAAAGAGTATTCTTGTTGTGATTATGTTGTTTAAAGATAAGCTGTTATGTTAGTGTACTATCACTCACCTCTTGAGATGATACCGAGGTTGTCGCCGCCTCCGACGCGGGTAGACTCAGTGATGCAGGACCATGATTCGAGAATACCTCACGCGGGTCGAGGGGCCTATGCGGAGCTACGAGAGTTCGTGTTAGTATGCGGGTTATGCCTCATGCGGTGCATGTGGCCACGCGACAACGAGTCGGGGCGACGCCGAGGAGTAGCTACCTCGATGCGGGTTATACCTCACGCGCCCACGCGAGTGGCCTATGCGGACTCGAGTTCAGATTAGGCTTGCAGACGATGATATGGGCGAGTGGCCTGCTTTCGATCATTCGCAGCCTAGACAAGACCTATTACGATTACTATTGTTGCTGCTTGTTTGTGATGCCAGTACTACGTGCGGTTTCTCGTTGTTTCACACATATTTGTAAACTGGTTTTAAAATGATATGTTTTCATTTAAGTACTTTACGATTCGCATACTTAGTACTGTTGATCGACTCCTTCCGGGCCTGCGTTACGCCGCAGGTGGCAAGCAGTGCTAGATCCGCATCCTTAGGATCTCTTTGCATTGGTGTCGAGCTCCATCTTCTCCGAGGCTCTACTTTTGGTATGATCTCCTATATTGTAGATAGTTTGTACAGTAGGTATGGCGGGGCCTGTCCCGCCATAGTTGTATAATTCCTTAGAGGTACGTAGTCATGTTGCAAAGGTCGGATGTAATCGCTAAACTCGGTTTATATATATATACGCCGAAAGGCGACGTTTGTTCACATAAAGCGTGTCTTATTTTATAAATTGTTTCATGTCTTGTTTTATATTTCCGCCGATTACTACGATGTATGACTACTTGGGTGCCGGTAAGGGCACGACCACGCCCCGAATGGGTCGTGACAAAAGTGGTATCGAGCGATTAATCCTCGGAAAGTGTCTTCGCACCGTATCTAGTAGAGTCTTGATTATCGATTGTGTTGTGCACCACACCAATAATCGTGAGGCTATAGGATATTTAGGATTGGTTTCATTCTTCTCATTCCGAGATCGTGCTTTAGAGTCGTGTTATAGGTTGGACCCTCTAACGTATTCCTTTCCTAGTGATTATGCCTCCACGTAAGGCAACCCGCCCGTGGCGGCAAGGCAACGAGGAGTCGCTAGCGGGACACCCAGAGTCACGAGGGCTCGTGCCCGCCTATACGAGACGGCGAGTTCTATGACGCCGCCACCCAAAGACATCACAAGACCCACACCTCCCGTCCCACACCGCTGGCGAGGAGTTAGGGTACAAGGAGACGGCCCACTATTGGCAAAGTCAGGCCCGTTACAAGGAGAGATCGACGCGGCGGTTCAGCCTCCTACCCAGCAGACCCGTGGTGCACCCGAGGCGAATAGTTTGAGACTACGAGATTTCTTGAGTTGTAGCCCGCCGAGTTTTACGGTCAAGGCGGAGGATGATCCGCAGGAGTTCATCCGTCGCCTAGAGGATCACGCGTGATCAAGGCCTCGAGACAGAGTCCGTGACCCCGGTTCGCGATCGGCCGCGTGATACCGCAATCGATTGGTTTGATTCAGGAGTTATCCCGGGAGAGCACGTCCCCGCCTACTGGGATGAGTTCTCGAGGCTTTCTCACTCACTTCTTGCCTCCACGAGATGGCGAGGGCGCGGTGATAGATTTTTACTCGAGGCGAAGAGGACGACCGCTGTGAGTACAATGTCGAGTTTGATTCATTGGCTCGATATGTCCCGGCTTTGGTAGCAGATATGGAGGATAGGTGCACCGCTATGTCACCGCTGACGACTATATGGCCGAGTCGTGTGCAGTGTTTCTCTTCACCGTATGGACATTACCGTATGCAGCTCACGCCTGGATGCGAGGAGCGCAGAGGTCGACAGTGGGCGATGACAGCAGAAGAAGGCGCCAGGCGGAGGGTCTTACGTGGCTATCGTGGTGGCGCCTCCGTTAGCCTAGATTTGCACCACACCGGCAGAGCACTCCGCACCATCCTCAAGACCCAGAGTATTCGAGGCGCCAGTGGCCCTGTGGCTTCGGGCGTCGAGTAGCGAGGTATCGCCGTCGGACCACCCCGGTGTGGCCGGTCACGAGATCCCATTACGAAATGTGGTATGCTTTTTGGAGCTTGTTACGGCCAGTGGCCGGGTCACTGCGAGGATCGTCCGACCGGGGCGTGGTGGTAGGCTCACCTTGAGTTCGCTGCCGCCATCATCTCCTAAAGTTACTCGCCGAGGGCGTGGTACATACGGGTCGCCAGGTCGCGCGAGGTCGTGGCTCGTCCCGGCCTAGCGGTCCTCAGAACCGCATTTATGCTTTGTCCAGCCGACAGGATCAGGAGGCCTCACCTGATGTCGTCACAGGTACCTTATCAGTTTCTGGGTTAGATGTATATGCTTTGTTAGATCCGGTTCTACTGGCCCCATATATCTCCCTTGTTGCTAGTAGGATAGGGGTAGAGCACGAGTCCATAGACACTTTCGAGGTAGCTACGCCATGGGTGATTCGGTGGTAGCTCGGCGGTATATAGAGCTTGTCCTGTGACCATTTACGTCGTCGCACAGCCGACTTGATAGAGTTGGAGATGATTGACTTCGACGTGATTATGGGGATGGATTGGCTAGCTTCTGCTACGCTAATGTAGACCGCAGAGAGAGAGTAGTACGGTTCCAGCTTCCGGCGAGCCGGTTGTTGAGTGGGAGGAGCACTCAGACGCAGGTGGTAGGTTTATTTCCTACCTCAAGGCTAGGAAGATGCGCAGGCGGGTATATCTACCATCTCGTTCGGTGTTTGATACCGAGGTCGCAGCGATGCATTTTGACCACCCAGAGTCGAGAATTCCGCACGTGTTTCCGCACGACCTCCGCATCCTCCCGAGGAGATTGAGTTTTGTATAGACACATTGCGGACACTCGCCTATTTCCATTCCGCCATACGTAATGGCACTGCGGAGTTGAGAGAGTCAAGGATCATCTTAGGGATTTCTTTGGAGAAGCGGCTTCATCGCCTAGTGTTTCACCACGGGAGCGCCGGTATTGTTCGTGAAGAAGGGACGACGCGGCTGCGACGTGTGTTGACTTCTGACGGTGAACAAGGTGACCATTAAGAACGAATACCCTTCCTGTGATTGATGATTTGTTCGACCGCCAGTGGCGCGAGATGTTTCTCCAAGATTGATCTGCGGTCGCTATCATCAAAGTCGAAGTCGAGAGGTGGATGTCCTGGATCGCATTCCGACCGCGGACGCATTATGAGTTCGTGGTCATGTCTTTTGGTTGACCAATGCTCGGCCAGTATTCATGGATTTGATGAACCGAGTGTTCAAACCATTTTGGACGCGTTTGTGATAGTGTTCATTGATGATATCTTGGTTTATTCTCGCCAGAGCAGGAGCATGCGAGCATTTGGCGATCTTGGCCGACGCTTCTCCAGATCAGCATTTACGCCAAGTTTTCCAAATGTGAGTTTTGGTTGACTTGATGGCGTTTCTGGGCATATTGTCGGCCGATGGCATTCGAGTGGATATGGCCAAGATCGAGGCGATCAGACTTGCCTAGACCTACTCCGGCAGAGGTTCGCAGCTTTTACGGGCCTTGCAGATATTATCGCGGTTCGTGGAGAAGTTTGCTTCTATCTTCGCACCATTGACCAGCCGACTCAAAAGGCGCCAAGTTTGATGGTGATGCTTGTGGCGTGGTTTCGATTCTTGAAAGAGAGATCGACGACCGCCCGTTCTTACTCTTCCGCAGGTCCGCGGTTATGTTGTGTATTGTGATCGTCGTGCATCGGGTTGGGATGTGTGTTGATGCAGATGGTAGAGTTATAGCGACGCATCCCGACGCCTTAAGAAACACGAGAGGAACTACCCCACCCATGATTTGGAGTCGTAGTGATTCACGCCAAGATCCGAGGCACTATTTGTATGGGGTTCACGTGGATATTTATACGCACCACAAGAGCCTCCAAAGTATATCTTCACCAGAGGAGCCGAACTTACGGCGAGAAGGTGGTTAGAGTTGCTTAAGGATTACGATGTTGATATCCCGTACCACCCGGGAAGGCCAATGTCAGGCGTATGCTCTTAGTCGTAGGTCACGGGGAGCCTATCGATGTGCAGCTAGAGAGGAGGGACATGGTTCGTGATTTGCATCGATTAGCGAGCCTTGTGTCCGTATGATTGATTACGATAGCATGGGTTAGAGTTCGTGAGGTTGCCGAGTCTTCCATCGTCGATGAGGTGAAGAGGCAACGCTCGAGGATCCACTTTGATTCGATATCGTGATACGACTCTTCGTGAGGCAAGGGTCCTTTGAGGTAGCACCACGGGTGCTAAGGTTTGAGGGCGTTGTGTGTTCCAGATGTTTGAGACTTGGCAGCAGTTCTTGGGGAAGCACACGTGGCGTTACTTCATCCATCCGTGGTCGACCAAGATGTACCACGACCTTAGATCCGTATTGGTGGGATGGCGAAGAGGACGTTGCGAGTTCGTAGCTCGGGCCCGTGTTGTCGCAGTGAAGGTAGAGCACCGAGACACGGTGGTTTGTTGCGGCGATAGAGATCCCGACACGGAAGGAGGTAATCAACATGGACTTCATCACGGGATTACCTCGCACTCGCAGGAGACATGATTCTATATGGGTTATCGCCGACAGTCGACGAAATCAGCCCACTTTCTTCCCGTCGGACGACTTTTTCTACCGAGGATTATGCTGCACTTTACATCCGAGAGATCGCCGACCGCATGGAGTCCCTACTTGATCATATCGCATGCAGGAGCCCGGTTTACGCCAACTTCGGAGGTCCTTCCAGAGGGTTTAGGGACGCAGTGAGCACGAGTAATCGCATTTCATCCACGCATGCACGGACAGCAGAGCGCACTATCCGCACTTCGAGGATATCTCGCGAGCCCGTGTTATTGACCGATGGTAGTTGGGAGGATCATTTGCCTCAGTTGAGTTCGCGTATAATAATAGCTACCACTCCAGATTCGATGGCGCCTTATGAGGCCTTGTATGGGAGGAAGTGCAGATCGCCTATAGGTTGGTTCGATGTGGCGAGGTGCGGCTAGTGGGACCAGATTTGCGCAGCAGTGCAGCGGATAAGGTGAAGCTTATCCGAGAGCGCTATCGATACTCGAGTCGGCATGGTCGTATGCGCAGATCATCGCCGCCGACATCCGGAGTTCGCATTGATGATTGGGTTTTCTGAAGGTGTCACCCACGAAGGTGTGATGAGATTCGGAAGAAGAAACTCACCAAGGTACATTGGGCCGTTTGGCATTGTCCGCAGGCAAGGTTGCCTATGAGTTGATCTGCCGTCCGACCGAGGCGATGCATCCGGTGTTTCACGCTTTACGCCGAGGAGATGTATCGGGGATCCATCTAGTGGTACATCCGATTGACGATGTCCAGTGTGACCGAGGGTTATCGATGAGGAGATTCCCATAGCGATAATCGATCGCCGTTAGGCGTCTGCGGGCGAAGGACGTGGCTTCCACAAAGTCTTGTGGCGAACGAGCTCGGGAGGAGATGACGTGGGAAGCCGGCGAGGACATGAGGCGTAAGTATCCTCACCTATTCCCACACCTCCGTGTAATTCACTTTCTACTTGTAAATCTTCATTATCGCTTATACCTAAGTGTTGTTTTATGGCGTGTGTGGCTTTTGTAAACCGCTTAAGTTTTGAAGAACCTTATCGTTATATGTTCAGGAAGGAACATTCGACGAATGTTTCTGGCGAGGAGAATGTTATACCGTATTTCAGTATGTACGTAAAGGAATACGCATAAAAAAGTTTGGTCTTAAAGTTAGGCCTTGGACGCTTTTTGGGCACAACTCACAAAGCGAATAGTTTTCCGACAAACGCTTCCACTTTCGTAGGGTAAATTCCGCCATGCCATTTCTATTTTTGCGATTTTTGCGAGAGACGAAACATTTTGGACCAACGGAGGGCAACACTTGTCACCCTCCAATTGATGGATGTGAGGCGTTCATAGGCCGATTGAGTTGCCAACTTGGTCAAGTTGTTGGTAAGATATTTTTGTGCAAGTTGGCTAGGTACACTTGCCCTAATCTTGACCTTACACTTGCCTAGCACTTGGCTAAATCTTGGCCATTGGTTGGCCATCCCTTGACCTATAAATACCCCCCTTAAGATGAAGAGTTCTTCATCCACAAATTACTTTCCAAGTCTTGAAACTCCTCCCTTCTCCCTTGTTAGACATTTTCGTCCAAGCCCTCTTCCCCCTCTAGCCTAAGTGACCCTTGGCCGAGGCTTCCCCCCCCCCTAGCCTAGCCGAAAACTACCCCCCTCCCTTGGTAGAAAAGTTGCCTTCTAGTATTGTTATAATGCCCAAAAGACCCTAGCCCAAATCCCTTAGTCGGTAGTAGAAGTTGTGAAGAAGGTCTAAGGTTTCCTTGGAACTATCTGAGCTCAACTTAGAGCTAAACCTTGCTCAGCGACTTTTATCTTGGATATTATTGGGCTTACCGAGGTAAATAAACTTACCCTTCTTTTATATTAGAGAATATATACCGTAGAAGTATAAGAATAAGTATAAATACTTAGACGAATATTACGAATAGAATTGAACTGTTATCACAAAGAAGGCGGTTTAAAAGAAGAATAATTGAATCAGACTCACATAGATCATTTTACAAGAGACTCATATAACTCACCGGTAGGTGCTGCCCGACTTTCCGTAATTGTGAACCCTCCGCTTAGAATGACCTTCGAGTAGTCTAGACTTTGATAGATGTCTGTGACTATTATAGTCGACTCTCTGCGACATATTCAACTTGGCGGTGGTTTTCACGGTAAGGTATGTGATTCTTCCTAAAGCATGATATTTTACAATATATATAGTACGGTAGACGCATACGTGTTAACTAAAATATAACTACTGCAATGTCTTTGACTTAAGCTGAATAATACTTACGGAATGCCTCACGCTTAAGCTCGAATAACACTTACTATGAATGCCTCACGCTTAAGCCTGAATAATAAAGATCTGAAAGCATTTTTAAAAAAGAATACTGAATCATTTTTTAACAGAAGAGAACTAATTGGTTTTTAAACAGAAGCTTAAAAGTTATACTAGCCTTATGGGAAGTTAAGTATAACCACTTAAGATTGATAAAAGAAAGTTTGCTATGTGTTTATAAGACTTATATTGAATTGTGAAAAGAATAATAAGATGGTTTGATAAGTAGACATGATATGATGCTATGTGTGTTAGGCCTTGTCTCAGAACGCTTGTGAAAAGAGTATTCTTGTTGTGATTATGTTGTTTAAAGATGTTGTTATGTTAGTGTACTATCACTCACCTCTTGAGATGATACCGAGGTTGTCGCCTCCGACGCGGGGTAGACTCAGCGGTGCGGGACCATGATTCGAGAATACCTCGTGGGTCCAGGGGCCATGCGAGCTACGAGTTCCGTGTTAGTATGCGGGTTATGCCTCATGCGGTGCATGTGGCCACGCGACAACGAGTCGGGGCGATTTACGCCGAGGAGTAGCTACCGACGCGGGTTATACCTCACGCGCCCACGTGAGTGGCCATGCGACTCGGAGTTCAGATTAGGCTTGCGAATGATGATATGGGCGAGCCCTGCTTCGATCATTCGCAGCCTAGACAAGACCTATTACGCTTACCTATTGTTGCTCTTGTTTGTGATGTGGCACTACGCGGTTTCTCGTTGTTTCACACATATTTGTAAACCGGTTTTAAAATGATATGTTTTCATTTAAGTACTTTACGCTTCGCATACTTAGTACTGTTGTATCGACCTCTGGGCCGCTCATGCCGCAGGTGGCAAGGTGTGCTAGATCCGCATCCAGGATCTCTTTGCATTGGTGTCGTGAGCTCCATCTTCCGAGGCTCTACTTTTGTATGATCTCCTGTATTGTAGATAGTTTGTCTGATCGGTATGGCGGGCCCCGTCCCGCCATAGTTGTATAATTCTCAGAGGTTCAGTAGTCATGTACATGGTTGCCGGATGTAATCGCTAAACTCGGTTTATATATATATATGCGAAAGGCGACGTTTGTTCACATAAATCGTGTCTTATTTTATAAACTGTTTCATGTCTTGTTTTATATTTCCGTGATTACTGGATGTATGACTACTGGGTGCCGAAGGCACGACCACGGCACCGAATGGGTCGTGACACCCATGTTTAGTTAACTAGTGTACGAGTTTGTGGATGCATTCGACCAGTAGTCGGGCCGATGGGGTTAGCCCGTCGTGTCTTTCAGTCAAGACCGTTTACTCGGCAGAGGGTTATGCGAGATGTTACATCAGAAAGGTTGTAAGGCTGCACGAGGTGCCTACCTTCACCTTATGTCAGATAGTGGAGCCTGTGTTACTGCTTCTTTTCTCGAAGTTTTACTGTGCAGGATTAGGAACTCAGTGAGTCTCAGATCATATTCGCCCTCGGGCGATGATTTGGATTTCGGTAGCGGTGAGATCGTTGCCTCGCGTTAGGAAGCGCTTTACGCTACCATTTCGGTTCGGATATCGCGCGGACGCCTGTAGGGCGGAAGTGTAAGTTGCCGGCCGATTGGTTCGACGTTGGCAAGTTCAGATAGTTGGTTCATACGTGTTCGCAGGATGTGGATAGTGAAGCTTATCCGTAAGAGGTTTTTGGCACTCGGAGAAATCGCGGATTATCGGCGACGACGCTTAGAGTTGTGCCGGTCGGTCTTCTTGAAGGTACCACCCCGGATAGGGACGAAGTTTTGGATAAAGCAGAGGAAACTTAGCCCGAGTTACTTTGGGCCTTTGAGTTCGTGTGAAGGATAGGCCAGTTGCCTATATGTTAGCATTTGTCGTCCGACTTGAGGCAGCAAGGCCGATCTTTCGTGTTGTTATGTCCGGGAAAGCATAGAGATCCACCTGAAGATTTTGGAACCGAATCAAGAATGTAAATATGGTAAGAAGGAGTTCGAGTGTATGAGAAGCGGTACGCGTAAGGAAAGAAGCGAGCCTGTATTGCGAGCATAGTTGTGATCATTACTTTGGTGATGTTAGAGGTGTTTCCTCGTGGACTTGGATGTAAGTATTTGCGCAGTGTTTCGTGGCGTGTATGGCAGTTTGTTCTCGTAAGTATAGTAGTGAAGACTATACTGGCGCGCGTTTGTTTTGAGACTTAGAAGGAACATTCGGGACGAATGTTTCTAAGGAGGGGAGAATGTTATACCCCGTATTTCCGGAGTATTTACGTGAGGGCGTACGTATAAAAGTTTAAAGCCTTAAGTAGGCAAAGTGGCGAAATTGTGCACAAGTGCCGAAAAGAGTCGTTTTCCGGCGAAACATTTCCACAGCTTTTGTAGGGAAAATTCCGGCTATGTCGTTTATTATTTTTACGGATTTTTCCGAGAGACAAAACATTTTGGACCAATTGGAGGCATACGTGTCACCCTTAGGTGCCCAAGGTTGACGAAATTTCCTTGGTGGAAGCTTCTAGTTGCACGCTTTTTTTCATCTTTGTGCCTAAAATGTTTGGTCAATGTTTGTGAGATATTTTGTGGAGTGGATGACCAAGTGGGACCCACACAACACATGGCTTAATCTTCACCTTACACTTGCCTACCACTTGGCTCAAACTTGGCCTTCAAAGTGCCCTATAAATACCCCTTAGTTGATGAGTTATTTCATCCACACTTGAGCAAATTCCAAGACTCAAAACACTCCTCCTTGTAGTTGTCTCGCCCAACTCCTCCCCTTGAGTGGCCTTGCCGAGAGCAAACCCCTAGCCTAGTTGTGCTAGTCGAAATACTACCCCCCTTGGTAGAGAAATACTCTTCAAGTATTGTTATAATACCCAAATACTTTAGCCCAAATACCTTGTAGTATTTCCAAAGTACCTCTATACGAAAAGCCCTAAAATACTATTATACTTTCCTTTAGCCTCTAAACGAAACCCTAAGAAAAATCTCCATAGTTGGTTGGAGTATTAAGTAGAGGTCGCGTAGAACTTCTAAGGGTTGTTTGGAGCGGGTTGAGCGCATTGGAGTAGAGCTAAACCTTGCTCAGATCGCATTTAAACTTGGATAATTTTGGGCTTATCGAGGTAAACACTCATCGTTCTTCTATTTGTAATTGGAAATTACATGTTGTAGGATATATAGTTGAGTATACTATACGTAGAACTGATCATAGTATTGCGGCAATGTCTTTTGACTTAAGCTGAATAATAAGAAACCTTTCGAAAGAAGAGTACCGAATCGTAATTACATAGACGTATTACAGAGACTTGTAGCTTTTACGTGAGGTAGAATTGTGCACGCCCGATAAGACGTATAACCCCCCCCCCTGGGTGGCTTGGTAGCCGGCCCCGATCGACGAGGAGATTTACGCGGTTGAGGGGATGGTGCTTAGAATTTTCTCAGAATGTTCTACGAAGAGATCTAAATATTAATAAGTCGCGCGTGGCCTTATAGGTCAAATCGCGTGGCGCGATCTACTTGGGCTTAAGGAGTAGCCGACGGTTGGAAGTACTTGAGCGTTTTGCTATTAGTCGATACTCGTCGCGAGGTATGTGAACCTCTTCCTATCTCTTCTAGCATGATATGTGTAACTATGTAGTACGATAGACGCATACGTGTTAAATGTATTTGATTGGTCTAAAACATAAAGTGTTATAACGGCTTTATGGGAAGTTGGTTATAATGACTTTATGTAGGTAAGAAAATACTTGTGGTTTTTAAAAGGGTAATCGATTTGAACTATAAGCGTGGTTAGGTAATAATAAAGAACTTGAAGTATTTCAAAAGATTTTGAATCATTTTGAAAGAAGAAGTAATACTGGTTTTTGAAAACTTAAGAGTTATACTAGCTTTATGGGAAGTTAGGTATAACGGCTTAAGAATGTTTCTTGATTTGAAATCGAATGTGTATCGACAACCATCGCAGCGTTAATAAAAGGAAATATTTTGACAGATTAAGTATTATTAAAACCAGAGAAACTTCCATCCGCATAAGCTAAGATGAGACAAAATGATATTTCCTAGATCATGGCTGTTGTAATAAGATTGTTATAAACAAGAATATCCTACTCACATATAAGGCTTATGTTTTCTCAGATGGTTTAAAAGAGAATTATATTCTTAAATGAATAAGACTATGAACTACGAAACCTTTCTAAAATAAGAAACGTGAACATTTGAAATTAGGCAAACTTGGACGTTTGGAAAATAATGTTGTTACTTGATTTTACAAAGATAAGTGTTTTGATTTACTTCAAAAGATAATCACTCTATTTTCATATACTACGGGTATTGTGTGACTTTTGTAAACGTATCGTATCTTTTAAAAGATAATGTATGAAGTACTTCAGGAATAGATATCCGATCTTGTTAATCATATATTAGAATGTACCTTGTGTGTATAACATGATTGTGTTGGTTTGTGATAGCCTTGTAATACTTTCTTGTTTATTTGATAAGTAAACATGCTAGGATGCTACGTGTGTTAGTATCTTGTGATGTTTTGTGTAAAGGGGGTTTTCCCTCGACTGCGCTTAAAGTTGTTTGACTCTCAGCCGTTATGTTGGTATTGTACCACTCACCTTGACTTATCTCCGGAGGTTAAGCTGCCCTCCGATGCGGGGTAGACTCAGGTGGTCTGGGACCATGATTCGAGAATACCTCATGCGGGTCCAGGGGATCCATGCGGAACTACGGGAGTTCCAGGTTAGTTTGCGGCCCTTGTGGTCATGCGGTCTTTGTGGCTACGCGGATCGCGAGTCGGGACGACGCCGGAGTAGCTACCGACGCGAGGAATACCTCATGCGGGCCTATGAGGTTGGCCTATGCGAGCTACGAGAGTTCCAGGCTAGACGCGCACATTTGATATCATGCGCAGTGACCAACTTTGATCATGTGACGGCTCAGACAGATATCATGATACGCTTTATGACCTGTTAGTACTATGGGTGTTAGTAGTCGGTTATGCCTTCGTACTTACCCCGCATCGTTTATTAGGACACAGTGGGACACGGTGTTCATGTGTATTTCGTGCTTTTATATCATAAACCGCGATGAGGAAGGTATTCCACGGGCATGATTGATGTTATGGGCGTGAGACCCATAGTTACATTTGAGTGATGACTTTGAGGCGTGAGTCCCCGACTTGACATGATCGCCATTTATTGTGAATCGTAGTTTGGTTATCATACATGTCTCCCGCTTTATAGACTATTATGATTTCATTTACGTATTTTCGCCACATACTTTGTACAGTTATCGACCTCGGCCGCTGCTCACGCCGCAGTAAAGGTACACCGTGTTGATCCTCGCTCTTAGGGTCACGTCAACAGTATGGGAAGCTCCGTTTCTCGAGGCTTATCGGTGGTATAGTCCCCGTCGTTGTAGGTATTTACATTCAGGTATGGCGGCCCCGTCCCGCCATTGTTGTCGTATCATTCTGCAGGTCCAGAGTACCGCCAGGCGAGTTGTAATGGGATGAATCGTTCGGTTTTAAATTGATTTATATATATGCCGTAAGGCAAGTTTTCTCGAACTATTGTTTCATACTTCGTTATTTCATGTTATCGCCTTATGTTCCGATTACTCGATGTTGTATCACTAGGGTGCCCGGTAAGGCACGACCACGCCCGGTTCGGTCGTGATGATCGGGTTAGCTACCCCGATGCGAGGAATACCTCACGGTCTCGCGTGACCTATGCGGACTGCGGGAAGTCTAGGATTAGGCACGCATAATGATACTATGGGCGATTGGCCTTGCTTCGATCATTAGCGACCTAGAAAAGACCAGTTACATTATATCTATTGTGCTCTTGTTTATGTTGTGGCACTATGTGTAACGACCCGTTCCGGGGCCCGTTACTGGTGCCTTACCCTGGGCACCCTAGTGATACATACATCAGAGAAAATCAGCGGAACATAAAACATGAGTCATTTAACAAGGGATATAATAAATAAACAAAGCAACCAAAAATTGCCTTCGGATATACATAAAACACGAACAGCTTTAATCCTTTTACAACCCCGCCACAACAAGATTTCATGCACTTAAGATTTACAACGACTATGACGGACAGGCCCCGCCATACCTGAATGTACAAGAACCTACAACTCAGAGGAACACATACCAAAAGATAAGCCTCCAAGAAACGGAACTTCAATACGAATCGTGATCCTATGGCGAGGATCCACGATCGATGTACCTCTACCGCAGATGAACGCACTTCAAGGAGGTCGATAACAGTACCAAGTATGTGAAATCGCATAATATCAGAATGAAATCATACTAGTCTATATAAAGCAGAGATATGATAACCAAACTACGATTCACAATATAAACGATATCATCACTATATAACTATGGGTCTCACGCCCACAACATCAATCAGTTATGGCCATGCGCGTACCCTAACATCAGACGGTGTAGACATGTCCATGATGCAACAATAATACCAATGTCCCATGGCCACATGCCGATTCTGACTGCAGGTGTAGACATGTCCATGTGACCTCAACAACAAGACAAAGAATCCAAATGGAAGCATACCCGCAGCGCCACGATCGTGTCGATATGTCCAAAGGGAAACAATAAGACAACATTCCAAATGGACGATACCCGCGGCGCTACGATCGTGTCGGTATGTCCAAGAAACAATAAGACAACATTCCAAATGGACGATACCCGCGCGCTACGATCGTGTCGTGATGTCCAAAGGGAAACAATAAGACAACATTCCAAATGGACGATACCCGCGCGCTACGATCGTGTCGGTATGTCCAAAGGGAAACAATAAGACAACATTCCAAATGGACGATACCCGCAGCGCTACGATCGTGTCAGTATGTCCAAAGGGAAATCACAAGGCGATAATCAAAATGGAAACATACCCGTGCGCTACGCATCGTGTCAGTATATCCAAAGCGATTAACCACAAGACCTTAACCAAAATGGAAGCATACCCGTGCGCTACGCATCGTGTCGCATGTCCAAAGCGATTAACAACAATAATACTATCAGCGAACGCACTGCGGAATTTCTCCACATCGCAGACGCCCAAGTAAGTTCTCAACTACCAACCGACTCTATCGAGACGCGGAATACGTAAAACACAACGTTTGTACAATAAAGACTATCATCACAAGCATAGGCAAGTTTCACAACAACAAGCATAGGCAAGTTTCACACAACTCAAAGTACTTTCATTTTATGCCAAAGTCCGGGTTTTTAACCCCAAAGTACTACATACGTTAAGTTCTTTTAAAAGAGATCCATTACTTTTATAAAAGTCACCCGATACCCGTAGTATTAGAATGACCAACCCATCTTCCTTTTCAAAATCAAGTAACAACATTCCTTTCCTAAGTTCCAGTTTGCCTAGTTTCAATTACTCAAGCTTCTTATTTTCAAATGGTTTCATAGTTCCCAAACTTAATCACTTGATTCCTTTTTAGAACAATTGAGTAACATATGTCATATATGTGAGTAGTTTATTCTTGTTTATAACGATCTTATTACAAAGACCATGATCTAGAAAATGTAATATCATTTTGTCTCATCTTAGCTTCATGCAGATGGAGGTTTCTACCGGTTTTAATACAACACATCATTATTCAATACATTTTCCTTTATTAACGCCGCATGGTGCTGTCGATACACATTCCGATTTCCGAAATCAGTAAAACATTATTCCTTTAAAACCAAGTACTCATTACTCACGAATGAGGTTTCACACAACATTCACATTAAAACAAATAAGTTAAGTCTCTTATCTTATAAGATCAAGTCTCTTAACTTCTAACATCAAGAAACCATTTTCACTACATAAGGTCGTTATAACTAACTTCCCATAAAGCTATTATAACACCCTATGTTTTAAACCAACCAAATCACTTAGCACATGACGTCACCGCATTACTACATAGTTCACACATATCATGCTAGAAGAGATAGGAAGAGGTTCACATACCTCGCGACGATTTATCGACAATAAGCAAAATGCTCCAAGTACTACAACGCATAGCCCTTTCCACTCCTCGAGTAGAATACGCTACTCTTAGTACTTTCACCTATAAAGGTCACAAACGTCTATTAACCCCAAAACACAAGTTTCTATCTTTCTATAGAAAATTCGAAAGACTCCCCGCAACAACAGAAATCTCCTCTCTATCGAGGCCGGCTACCAAGCCAACCAAGGGGGGGGGTTTACACGTCTACCCGGACGTGTACAATTCTACTCAGTAATACTACACAAGTCTACCGCAATACAGTCCTATGTAAATACGATTCGATTCTTTATTCTTGAGCTTAAGTCAAAAGACATCCGAATACTAAGTATAGTTCCATATATAGTATACTTCAACTATATACTCTAACAAACATGTAATTTCCAATTACAATAGAGGACAAGATAATTACCTCGATAAGCCCAAAATTATCCGAGTTTAATGTCAGCTCCCGAGCAAGGTTTAGCTCCACTCCACGCGCCCAAACCACTCCAAACAACCCTTAGAAGTTCTAACCAACTTCTACTCACATACTTGAACCAACTATGAAGATTTCCTTAGGGTTTCGGTTTGAGACTAAAAGGACAAAAGGTAGTATTTCAGGACTCTACGAAAGAGGTATCTTTGGAATACTACAAGGTACAAGGCTAAGGTATTTTGGGCATTATAACAATACTTGGAAGACAACTTTCTACCAAGGGGTAGGCTGGCTAGCACAACTAGGCTAGGGAGGGGTGTTCTCGCCATGGCCTCTTTCTAAGGGGGAGAAGGAGTTGGACGAGAGCAACAACAAGGGAGAGGAGGGATTTCAAGACTTAGACAAAGTGAGGTGAATGAATAAGTCTTCACGAGGAGGGTATTTATAGCAAAGCCAAAGGCCAACCAATGGCCAAGATCTAGCCAAGTGCTACACAAGTGTAAGGCCAAGATCAAGCCAAGTGCACCCTAACCCTACTCCACAAATCCTCACAAATATCTACACAAATATCTACCACAACTTGCCCATCAATTCGCCCTAGCCGCTTTTCAGTCCACCAACGAGAGGGTGCCAAGTGTTGCCCTCTCGTTGGTCCAAACGATCCGTCTCTCGGAAAAATTCGCAAAATACTAAATGACATGGCGAATTTTTCCTTCGTAGTTTAGTAAAACGTTTCGTCGAAAAACGACTCTAATCGGGTGTTGCCGCAGACAATAAATATTTCGCCAAGTGCCACATGGGGTGACACGTGTCGCCCCGATTCGCCGAATATTTCGTCTTAGAAAATATCCAAAATACCTGAAATCTCAAAACAAAGCGGGCTCCACAAAACCAGAATTTCTCCGTGGCCCCACGTGACCATTTCCAAAATAAAATCTCAAAATTCTAATATAATCTATGAAGTCCAAATACCAAACTGGGAATCCAATTCCCATTAATGAACCTTTTTCTTCATAAATAGCCGGAAACTTTTCCGTCGAAAACTCACATCTTTCTTTCTTTTCAAAATTTCTGCGGTACGATCGCACGTACTTCCTCACATACATACCCTGCAACTACGGGGTATAACATTCTCCCCTCCTTAGAAACATTCGTCGAATGTTCCTTCTCAAGCGGATATCGATGAAGTTCCTCTAACAAGTTGTCAACGCCACGCCGCCACGAAATAACACACGTTATCTTCCTCCCTTACTCGTTGTACCCTTCTAACACTAGAACTCTCCCAAAGACGTACCATACTTCACCATTACTTGTTCTCAAAATCTGGAGTCACTACCTCCAAACTTGGTCATCTTACTAACCTCAAACTTCCTTAAGGCCATTCCGGCCTTTACGAACCGCTTCGTCGAACGCGTCCACGAACTCATACGATGATCATCTAAACTCGCCTAGCACCCTCGTGACCTACCACACCGGGACCACTGACTGCCCCACCCCAAATCGGTTACGGTTTGACCCGCAAATGGTCCTAAACCCGACCCCAACCGTGCAAACTCTTGTTCCCGATCCAAACAATCTTACTAATTCACATCATGAAAGCTACCACTTCCATCTCACACTACCCGTGGACTTATCACACAAATAAATCCCACGCATACTACTACTCGATAAGGGTCAAAAATAAATCTTTAACTCAAGACGACCTTACCCTAAGGTCTCGATCCGTGACATAGTCTAAGGTTCACACTTACCATGCCCCATACGTATCCTCCCAACTAACCATACATTCTAACTCACACATATCACAATGCTATCCGTACATAGCACACAATAATGAGACCATCATAACCAAAGATACCAAAACTCTAGAGGGTTAAGGATATACGAAGCTACCGCTCCACTCTAATCATAGGCCCACTGCAGGCGATACCGTAGAAAGGTGATGAACCACCCAGATCCTCGGGGTGAGTCGTAACATCCGCGCTTCCCTTGGTGACAGTTCCTCGCAAAATGGCCTGCTGGCCGCATGTAAAACAAACTCCCAATCTAGCACGACACTCTCCAAAATGGAGTCTACCACAATGGTCACAACGAGGTAGGGTGGCTTCACCGTTAACACCCCGCTCAGAAAATCGAACCGCGAGCCACGACCGCCTCGCGAAGACGGTGGAGGACTACTGCACGGTGGGGTATATAACTAACTCAGCCAGGCGGTCCGCCTCGAAAGCCACCAAAGGACCCCGCCGTCCCGCCTCTTCTGGCGATCCGGTCGTTCCGTCGACCTCCGTGCCTCGCATCCTGGTGCATGAGCTGCGTGCGGGCAATGTCCATGCGGTGAAGAGAAACACCCGCACAAGATTCGCCATATAATCATCAAGCGGTGGCGTAGCGATGCACTCCTATCCTCCATATCTGCAACTAGCGCAGGACATATCGAGCCAAAGAATCGAACTCGACATTGTACTCCCGACGGCACCTCTCTGCCTTAGTAACAAAAATCATTTACCGTGCCCTCCTCATCTGCGAGGCAAGTGCGTGAGAAAGCCCGAAAACTCATCCCATACTGCTGGAGTGCATGCTCTCCCGAAAGCTCAATGAATCAAACCAATCGACGGCGGTATCACGCGCGACGCGAACCAAAGGTCACTGACTCGGTTCAAGCCTTGATCACCGCGTGATCCGTCAGTATCGCCGGATGAACTCGCGATCATCCTCGAGCCTCGACCCATAAAACTCTGGCGGGCTGACTCGAGAAAGTCCCGTAGCCTCAAACTATTCGCTCGGGTGAACCATGGTGCTCGAACCGAATCGCAGATCCACTGCCTCATATTCGCCACAACCCGCCAAAAATCGCCATCTCGCGTGACCATCTCCCGCCTGCATCGGTGTGGGACGAGGCTCGTGTATCAGAGTCTCACGCCCATCGCTGCGACTCTAAACTCGCTTGGTCTTGTGGCGCGAAACCCGCCGTCGAAGCACAACCTCGTCTAATCGTCGCTGCGCTGCATACTCTCTGTATCACTAGCAAGACTCACGCTTGCCTTCTTCGGGCTCACGGTTGCTTGCGCGAGGCATAATCGTAAAAACGAGATCGTCGGAGGGTACAACTTACAACATGTGACTCTAAGGCACGATCTCGGAATGAGAAGAATGGAAACCAATCCTAAATGTCCTGACCTCACGATTATAGATGTGGTGCACAACACATCGATAATCAAGACTTACTAGACACGGTCTGTAGACACTTTCCGAGGATTAAGCGCTCACGATACCACTTTGTCACTTTGCCGCGAGGTTAGTGTCACTCCGACCCAACAAATGGTACCGATCGCATGCGATCCACGAGGTTTGACCTTCTCGGACGTGCCATACGGAGAGCCACGGTTAGACATTTCGCGTGAGATGCTCACGGCCTTTATACGCCGCCCGAAGGAGAGGTCGATAACAGTACCAAGTATGTGAAATGCAATCAGAAATGAAATCATACTAGTCTATATAAAGCGGAGACATGTATGATAACCAAACTACGATCATAACATAAAGCGATCATCACTCGAATATAACTATGGGTCTCACGCCCACAACATCAATCGAGTTCGCATTATGGCGCATGCCCCGAATCATCGCGCCGGTAGACATGTCCATGATGCAACAATAATACCAATGTCCCATGGCCACATGCCCCCGGAATTCTGCATCGGTGTAGACATGTCCATGTGACCTCAACAACAAGACAGCAATCCAAATGGAAGCATACCCGTGCGCTACGCATCGTGTCAGTATGTCCAAAGGGAAACAATAAGACAACATTCCAAATGGACGCATACCCGTGCGCTACGCATCGTGTCAGTATGTCCAAAGGGAAACAATAAGACAGCATTCCAAATGGAAGCATACCCGTGCGCTACGCATCGTGTCAGTATGTCCAAAGGGAAACAATAAGACAACATTCCAAATGGACGCATACCCGTGCGCTACGCATCGTGTCAGTATGTCCAAAGGGAAACAATAAGACAACATTCCAAATGGACGCATACCCGTGCGCTACGCATCGTGTCAGTATGTCCAAAGGGAAATCACAAGGCGATAATCAAAATGGAAACATACCCGTGCGCTACGCATCGTGTCAGTATATCCAAAGCGATTAACCACAAGACCTTAACCAAAATGGAAGCATACCCGTGCGCTACGCATCGTGTCAGTATGTCCAAAGCGATTAACAACAATAATACTATCGCGAGAACGCATGCGGAATTTCTCGTCATCTGCAAGACGTCCAAGTAAGTTCTCAACTACCAACCGACCTCTATCGAGACGCCAGAACACGTAAAACACAACGTTTGTACAATAAAGACTATCATCACAAGATAGGCAAGTTTCACAACAACAAGCATAGCAAGTTTCACACAACTCAAAGTACTTTCATTTTATGCCAAAGTCGGGTTTTTAACCCCAAAGTACTACATCGTTAAGTTCTTTTAAAAGAGATCCATTACTTTTATAAAAGTCACCCGATACGTAGTATTAGAATGACCAACCCATCTTCCTTTTCAAAATCAAGTAACAACATTCCTTTCCTAAGTTCCGGTTTGCCTAGTTTCAATTACTCAAGCTTCTTATTTTCAAATGGTTTCATAGTTCCCAAACTTAATCACTTGATTCCTTTTAGAACAATTGAGTAACATATGTCATATATGTGAGTAGTTTATTCTTGTTTATAACGCTCTTATTACAGTGACCATGATCTAGAAAATGTAATATCATTTTGTCTCATCTTAGCTTCTATGCGGATGGAGGTTTCTACTTGGTTTTAATACAACACATCATTATTCAATACATTTTCCTTTATTAACGCCGCAGTTGGTGCTGCCGATACACATTACGATTTCGAAATCGGAAACATTATTCCTTTAAAACCAAGTACTCATTACTCACGAATGAGGTTTCACACAACATTCACATTAAAACAAATAAGTTAAGTCTCTTATCTTATAAGATCAAGTCTCTTAACTTCTAACATCAAGAAACCATTTTCACTACATAAGGTCGTTATAACTAACTTCCCGTAAAGCTATTATAACACCCTATGTTTTAAACCAACCAAATCACTTAGCACGTATGCGTCACCGTACTACATAGTTCACACATATCATGCTAGAAGAGATAGGAAGAGGTTCACATACCTCGCGACGATTTATCGACAATAAGCAAAATGCTCCAAGTACTACAACCTTGCTAGCCCTTTCCACTCCTCGAGTAGAATACGCTACTCTTAGTACTTTCACCTATAAAGGTCACAAACGTCTATTAACCCCAAAACACAAGTATTATCTTTCTATAGAAAATTGGCGACTCTCCCCATGAACAGCGTAAATCTCCTCCTCTATCGAGGCGGCTACGAAGCCAACCAAGGGGGTTTACACGTCTACCGGACGTGTACAATTCTACTCGAATACTACACAAGTCTACCGCAATACTGTCTATGTAAATACGATTCGATTCTTTATTCTTCAGCTTAAGTCAAAAGACATTGCGAATACTAAGTATAGTTCCATATATAGTATACTTCAACTATATACTCTAACAAACATGTAATTTCCAATTACAATAGAGGACAAGATAATTACCTCGATAAGACAAAAATTATCCTATTTTAATGTCGCTCCTGAGAAATCTTTAGCTCCACTCCACGCTCAACAAAACACTCCAAACAACCCTAAGAAGTTCTAAACAACATCTACTCACATAATTCAACCAACTATGAAGATTTCCTGAGGGATTCGGTATGAGACTAAAAGGAAAAAAGGTAGTATTTCAGGACTCAACGTAAAGAGGTATCTTTTGAATACTACAAGGTACAAGGCTAAGGTATTTTGGGCATTATAACAATACTTGGAAGACAACTTTCTACCAGGGGGTAGGCTCCTAGCACAACTAGGCTAGGGGGGTGTTCTCGGCCACGGGCCTCTTTCTAAGGGGGAGAAGGGAGTTGGACGAGAGCAACAACAAGGGAGAGGGAGGGATTTCAAGACTTAGACAAAGTGAGGTGAATGAATAAGTCTTCACAGGAGGGTATTTATAGCAAAGCCAAAGGCCAACCAATGGCGAAGATCTAGCCAAGTGCTACACAAGTGTAAGGCCAAGATCAAGCCAAGTGCACCCTAACCCTACTCCACAAATCCTCACAAATATCTACACAAATATCTACCACAACTTGCCCATCAATTCGCCCTACCGCCTTTTCAGTCCACCAACGAGAGGTGCCAAGTGTTGCCCTCTCGTTGGTCCAAAACGTTCCGTCTCTCGGAAAAATTCGCAAAAATACTAAATGACATAGCCGGAATTTTCCTTCGTAGTTTAGTAAAGCTTTTAAAAACGACTTAATCGGGTGTTGCACTGATAAATATTTCGGCGAGGGTGCCACATGGGGTGACACGTGTCGCCCCGATTCGCCGAATATTTCGTCTTAGAAAATATCCAAAATACCGGAAATCTCAAAACAAAGCGGGCTCACAAAACCAGTAAATTTCTCCGTGGGCCCACGTGACCATTTCCAAAATAAAATCTCAAAATTCTAATATAATCTATGAAGTCCAAATACCAAACTGGGAATCCATTCCCATTAATGAACCTTTTTCTTCATAAATAACAGAAACTTTTAGTCGAAAACTCACATCTTTCTTTCTTTTCAAAATTTACTGTACTTCACGCACGTCCTCACATACATACCACGCAACTACGGGTATAACACTATGTCTTGATTAGTTGTATTTGCAAATGGTTTTAAATACTTTGATTTTACTTGATTTACGATTCACATACTGGTACTGTTATCTTGACCTCTTTTCGTTGCGTTAAATACGCGGTAAGGGAAAGCAGGTGCTAGATCTGCATCCTTAGGATCTCTACTTTGGTGTCAGGAGATCCATCTTCTCCGGAGGCTCGACTTTTGGTATGGTTCTCCCTGGTGTCGTAGATATATGTACATTCAGGGTATGGCGGGGCCCTGTCCCGCCATAGTAGTTTACTTCCTTAGAGGTCTGTAGTCCTATTGTACAGTTGGGATGTAACTGCCAAACTTTGGATATATATATATGCCGAAAGGCAACTTTTTCTCAGATAAACTGTTTCTCTTTTCATATTGTTTCCTGTCTTGTTTTTATATTTCGCTGATTACTCTGATGTATGACTACTTGGGTGCCCGGGTAAGGCACCAGTCACGGGCCCCGGAACGGGTCGTGACACAAATATCATGCCAAAGGAGAAAGGATAGTTCACATACCTTATAGGCTACACCAACTTGACAACTAGAATACGTCTCAAGTAGTACTTCAACCTATAAATACCAATAAAACGTCTATCAATTCTACGATACTAGTATACACTTATACTACATAATGAATCTCCTTTCATATAAAAATTCGGGCAGCACTTTCCCTGTTTATACGTACTTTTCCACCTTTCAAGAAGATCAATTTCAACGATAACCAATACACCAATTAAGGGCACAACAAAACAACAACCAAAGGGATTACACACCTACTTTACGTGTAAAATTCAGCCCCTTAATCCATATAAAAACAGTCCATAAAAACAGCCCATACTTCTACGACAATGAGGGTAAAATGTGAAGCTTACAACACTTTATATACCCTTGTTCATTTAGGACTTACGTTAGCGATTTACCACATTAAACATGCATAATGATACTGAACTTTCAGCATTAAAACACCCCAAAACAGTCCCTGAAATTGCACAACAATATCCAACAATTTTAGGCAGTTTTCGGCCAACACACCCTAAAGCCCTTTTCATAATCCTTATAATCCAACTTACATTCCAACATGTTTATATAAACCATAACAACTTGTAACAACATGATTTCTTTCATTTTAACATGCGATTAGAGACGTTAAATAACAACAATAACCATCAAAATTTAAAGTGACAAAACTGTCCCCAAATCGGTAATCACCCGAAATATCACAAAGGTTTCTTATACTCCATTTTTCTTGTTACAAGTTCTTCCCCTAACTACCACAACATGTAATATATAATTACTTCAAGAGGAAGAAGAAAACTTACCCAAATCATAGCCAAAAAACAGTCCACACACACGGCACACACTACTTCACTTTAGCACCACTTCTTTACGTTACAAATACACATGTAACCTCTACAAGCTTGTATCCATCTTGCCTTCATGTTTTTCCTTCCATAAGTTCATATATAAGATTAGGGTTTCAAGATCTTTTCTTGCCAAAACCGTGACTTACTATATTGCAAGGTTAACTTGGCTTAGAACTTAGTCTTGGCGCTTAATCTTGGAAAGAAAATAAGTTGATCTTGTTCTTGTCTTTTGATATGTGGTTTTCGAAAATCTCAAGAGAAAGGAGAGATATGAGTGTTTGTATGGATGAAGATATTTGTTCTAAGTCTTTCAAGACTTATCTATATATAATTATGTGGAGTCTTTGCAAGACAAGTGGAGGGAACACTTGCCACCCTCCTATTGGCCAAGTATTTCTCTTCACAAAATTTATCTCCACACTTAGCCATTTTTTTCATGAAATTGCGATGGACCCAAGTCTTCCAATGCCAAGACTTAATTATTTAACACTTAGTCCACAATTCTATTGGAAAGAATTCAATTACTAGAATTAATTCTTGTCATCACATTAAACTCGAAAATTTTATGTATAAGGAAATGTAAAAATCCTTTCATTCCGACATTTCAATCTTATTTCTATAATCATGTTCTCACTTAGTAGCTATGGAATTACGGGATGTAACAGGAACGTGCACATTTATGAGATCCGAGATATATATCCTCACCGCCCCCATAGGGTCCAGGGGCCCACACCGACCATGGGCTTGACTATAATAGTATAATAAAATGAAGGGAAAAGTGTGACCATCAGCCAAAAGAGATTTCTAAAAAGGCCCAACTTTAAATGAATGATTCGAAATAGTGCTTAGGCCCAAATAAAGATAAGCTATAGACCATTTATCACAAAGAATAAGATATTAGATTTCTTAAGAGCTCAGCCCCTTTTCCCTTTGTCTTCTTTCTACGACAGTGACGTCGAAATATATAGAGAATGGCTCAAACCCCTCACTTTCTATCTCTACCCAACTCACATTTACTCTTTGCTTCTTCCTTACAATTCATGAGATCCTATCTCTCTTTTTTTAATATGTATATATCTTCTTGAAAGCCATTTTCTTCTTTCGGTCAATTATTTTCCACAATTAAAAAAATATCCAGTTCAAAATTGAAGCTCTTAGAAAGATACATTGCTGTTTTTGTACGAAACTTAAATGTAGGGATATAAAAATTCATTAATGAAATGGGTTTATATTCATTAGATTGGGGGCAAGGCGAAATCCCTCGCCCACAGGGCACCCGCTCCTCGGGCCCGACAGAGATTGGTGGAGGAGATAATACTCAGCGGCCCACTAGGTAGGAGGCACAGTGCCCCACAAGGAGCCATCCTCCACAAAGAAGAATTGAAACTCCACACTATCTCTGTCAGGGCTCGAACGTGCCTACTTGGAGGCAATTTACCACCGTAGAACCAACTGAGCTACGCCCATGCAGACGGGTTTTAATTCATTAGCTAATCTGTTGCTAACATGAAGTTTAGCTTTTTGTCTCAGCCTTCAATAGTATAAAGCAGATTTAATACTTGTTAAGATGAAGCCTCCTTGACAAGTTATTTGTTAAGCCAGTTGGTTAGTTATTAATACTTAACTATAGTTAGTTAGTTGGTTAGTTGTTGACATTTAACCATACTTAATGAGTTAGTGGTTAGTGAAGTTACTGCTTGTATAAATAAGGCATTGTGCCTCTGAGTTGAGTAATTAGATTGAAAAACTTCCATAATATTCTCTCTCACTCCCCTCATTCTTGTTCATTCTTCTTCACTTTACGCTTCATATTGAACGATCCACATGTGTTGGTTCATGCATGCTGTCACGATCCGAACCCCGGGCCTGCGACTGGTGCCCTACCTGGGCACTCTTCTATTCATACAACACAATAAACCGCGGAAGATAAATAACACTAATTTTTTTTCCTTTAAACAAAGACAAAGCCGATAAGGCTGCCATAATATAAATCACCCGAAAGGATCTACACTGTTCAATAATGTAAATACAACTCTAGCCAGTCCAACCCACATATGAATACATACCTCTAAGATTTTGGACAAATACTAAGACGGGACAAGGCGCCGTACCTCTGAATATACCTAGCCATAATGACAAGCTCTGGAACATTGGAGCTATCCCAAAATGCTGAACAAGGATCCTAAGCTCGCGGATCCACAACTGAGTACCTAGACATGCGGACATGAACGCAGCCCCCCGAAGGTGGTCAGTACAACAGGTACTAAGTATGGAACGGAAATAAAGTACAACAAATAAGATCATAATTGTACAAAGGAATGACAGTGGCAAGTATGAAAATCAAATACCAGATCCTACCATGTCATATAAAATCAGAGCCAACTGTAGCTTGTATCACTGTACTACTGTAACACCGTACCACTTTCAAATATGAAAGTCGTGTCAAAATCCGGAACACCTGCCCTCAGCATATAATATCACAGAAGCATGCTCGTGGAATACAACATCACTGTCAGCATGTAACAAGTATAATATACAACCATTATCAGATAAGCATGCCCGTGGAATTCCCACATCACTGTCGGCATGTAATAAGTATAATAATCAACTACCAGTACACTGTGCCTTTTTAACAATGAGAGTAATAAGAGTAAACTTTACCGTTTTAAAATAGGAAGCTTATGATTAATTTAGGGTCGCCCGCCCGTAGTATCATTATGCAATCCTATTCAAGGGACTATTTCACCCGCATAAGTCTTGTGGACCCACAATAGAGCAATTTGCCCCGCATAGGACTATTTCACCCGCATAGGTCTTGTGGACCCGCAATGGAGCAATTTGCCCCGCGTAGAACTATTTCACCCGCATAGAACTATTTCACCCGGATAGGCCCTACGGACCCGCAATGAGCATATACGCCATACTCGCATCGTGGAGAGCAAATCCACGGATATGTAATGTCCCGGGGATTGACCCCACAATAAATAATATAACACTTGCACTACTGGCTATCATGAACAACATATGCAAGTTAAGTAATCTTTAACTTTCATTAGATCCAATTGAATGAACCACCATTTTAGACGACCAAAGCACTATCATATCTTTCATTTTAAAACAACCAAGGCAAATACCATGCCTTCCTTTTAAAATAAACAAGACAATACCATGTCTTCCTTTCTAAATAACCAAGACAATACTAAGCCTTCCTTTCTAAAATGACCAAGACAATACCATCATGCGAGGTACGACATGTCCCGACCCATTTTTGGGACTTGGTGCAAATATAAAGGACTGTACACATATAGCTATCACAAACAACTATGTACCATTTAAATCATCTTCAAGTCTCATTAGCACAAATATAATGAACTGTCATTTTTAGAGAAACCAAGACACTAACAAATCTTTCATTTTATAACACCAAGGCACTAACAAGTCTTTCATTTTATAACACCAAGACACTATTACATAGTTCATTAAGGATTAAGATCCATTACAACAATGTACGTCCGCCGTACATTCACTTTATAAACTCAAGGCACTTTCATTTCATGTACTATATTAAGGACTTAATCATAGACATTATCACATGATTTCCTTATAACCTTTTATATTATCTCTTGACTTTCCACAAACTGTTATAACCAACTTTCCATAAAGCTGTTATAACATCTTTCATTTTAGAAAACTAAAGCACTACCACATCTTTCCTTTTTATACAACCAATACATTATCACGTCTGTTATACCCCGTATTTCCAGAGTATGTACGTGGGGGACGTACGTAGAAATTTTCGAACTTCTTTAGGCTTGGCCGAATTCTTTTTGTGCACAACACCCGGTTAGAGTCGTTTTTCGACGAAACGTTTTCACAGCTTTCGTAGGGGAATTTCCGGCTATGTCATTTATAATTTTTGCGGATTTTTCCGAGAGACGAAACATTTTGGACCAACGGGAGGGTGACATGTGTCACCCTCACATTGGAAGCAAAGGGACGGCGAAATGGCCATTCTTGGCACGTTTTTGTTGCCCAATTTTGGTCAAGGGTTAGGTAGGATATTTTTGTGTAGTTGATGAGCAAGTGGGACCCACAAACACATGGCTTGATCTTGACCTTACACTTGCTATACACTTGGAAGAATCTTGGCCATTGGTTGGCCATTTCTTCACCTATAAATACCCCTCCATGTTGATGAACTTCTTCATCCAAAATTGTTCTAAGTGTTAAAAATCTCTCCTCCTCAACCTCGAAATCGCCCAACACCCTCCTTGGTTAAGGCCTTTGGCAGAGAGCCTCCACTCCGCTGTGGTGTCTGGCGGGGTACCCCTAGCCTAGTTGTTTCGTATAAGACCCCTTGTTGTGGTATAGAAATACTCTCCTAGTATTGTTGTAATGTCCAAATACCTTGGCCCAAATACCTTGTAGTATTCCCGAGTTACACTTATACAAAAACCGGAAAATACGATTATACTTCCTTTAGCCACAAAACGAAACCTAAGGAAATCTTCACCCGTTGTTGAAGTTGTAAGTAGAAGTTGGTTAGAACTTCTAAGGGTTGTTTGGAGCGCCGAGTAGGAGCTAAGCGTTGCTCGGGATCGACTTTATACTTGGATAATTTTGGGCTTATCGAGGTAAACACTATCGTCCCTTCTATTGTAATTGGAAATTACATAAGTGTTTAATATATAGTTGTTGTATACTATATATAGAACTGAACTTAGTATTGTGGCAATGTCTTTTGACTTAAGCCTGAAGAATAAAGAATTGAACAGTAATCACATAGAAGGATAATAAAGAGAAGAATTGAACTGTATTTACCTAGGGCTGTATTGCAGTAGACTTGTGTAGCATTACTGTGTAGTAGAATTGTACGCGTCCGGTTAGACGTGTTAACCCCCCCCCCTGGTTGGCTTGGTAGCCGACCTCGATAAAGGAGGAGATTTCTGTTTGTTGCGGAGGAGTCTTGCCGAATTTTCGTAGAAAGATAGAAACTTGTGTTTTGGGGTTAATAGGCGTTTGTGACCTTTATAGGTGAAAGTACTAAGAGTAGCGTATTCTACTCGAGTGGAAAGGGCTAGCAAGGTTGTAGTACTTGGAGCTTTGCTTATTGTCGATAATCGTCGCGAGGTATGTGAACCTCTTCCTATCTCTTCTAGCATGATCTGTGTGAACTATGTATGCGGTAGACGCATACGTGTTAAGCGTGTTTGATTGTTCTTAAAACATAAAGTGTTATAACGGCTTTATGGGAAGTTGGTTATATGACTTTATGTAGGTAAGAAAATACTCGTGGTTTTAAAAGGTAACTGATGAGAATTATAACTGGCTAGTTATAATAAAGAACTTGATGTATTTCAAAAGATTTATAAATCGTTTTGGAAGGGAGAGTAACACTTGGTTTTAAAAGGTTTTAAAAAGAGTTATACTAGCTTTATGGGGAGTTAGGTATAATGTCTTAAGAGAGGTAAAGAAAATGGTTTACTGATGTTAGAAGTTAAGAGACTTGATCTTATAAGATAAGAGACTTAACTTATTTGTTTTAATGTGAATGTTTGTGTGAAACCTCATTCGTGAGTAATGAGTACTTGGTTTTATTTAAAGGGATAATGTTTCTTGATTTGAAATCGAATGTGTATCGACAGGACTGCGGCGTTAATAAAGGAAAATGTATTGACTCATGATGAATTGTCTTAAAACCAGTAGAAACCTCCATCTGCATCGAAACTAAGATGAGACAACAGGATATACCTTTTCTAGATCATGGCTGTTGTAATAAGAATGTTGTAAACAAGAATAACCTACTCTCACGTGAGACATATATTACTCAATTGTTCTAAAAAGGAATCAAGTGATTAAGTTTGGAAACTATGAAACCATTTGAAAATGAGAAGCTTGAGTAATTGAAACTAGGCAAACTGGAACTTAGGAAAAGAATGTTGTTACTTGATTTTGAAAAGGGAATGTGGGTTGGTCATTCTAATACTACGGGTATCGGGTGACTTTTATAAAAGTAATGGATCTCTTTTAAAGGAACTTAACGTATGTAGTACTTTGGGGTTAAAAACCCGGACTTTGGCATAAAATGAAAGTACTTTGAGTTGTTGTGAAACTTGCCTTTGCTTGTTATTGTGAAACTTGCCTTTGCTTGTTATTGTGAAACTTGCCTTTGCTTGTTGTTGTGAAACTTGCCTATGCTTGTTGTTGTGAAACTTGCCTATGCTTGTGATGATAGCCTTTGTTGTGCAAGTGGTATTTACGTGTTACCGCCTCTCGATAGAGGCGGTTGACTTATTGAGAACTTACTTGGAGCGTCTTTGGCGGTGATGGAGAATTCCACGGGTATGTTTCCATTTTGATTCTTGTCTTGTTGTTGATGTCACATGGACATGTCTACACCGTCGCAGATTCGGCACGCGGCCACGTGCGGCGGGTTGATTACCGATATATGGTTATTACCGCAACATGGGCGTCTACACCGTCACGATTCCGGGGCATGTGGCCACGCGGCAGGGTTGACCACCGATATATTGTTATTGAGGTACATGGGCATGTCTACACCGTCGCGATTCCGGTGTGGCCACGCGCGCTTGTTATTGTTGCATCATGGACATGTCTACACCACGCGATGTCCGGCACGCGGCCGATGCGAACATGATGGATGTTGTGGGCGTGAGACCCATAGTTATATTTGAGTGGTGACTTTGAGGCGTGAGTCACGACTTGACCGCTTTTATGTTGCGTCTTGTATTTTGGTTATCATACATGTCTCACGCTTTTTAAGCTATTATGATTTCATTTACTGATTTGTGATTCACATACTTGGTACTGTTGTCCGACCTCCTTCGGCTGCGTCATGCCGCAGTAGAGGTACATCGATCGTGGATCCCCGCTCATAGGATCTCTTTTGGCGTGTTGGAAAGCTCGTTCCTTTCGAGGCTTATCTTTGGTATGTTTCCTGAGTTGTAGGTTCTTGTACATTCGGGGTATGGCGGGCCCCGTCAGTCATAGTTGTTGTAAATCTTAGAGAGTGCATGCTGCAAGTGTGGCGGGGTTTTGTAAAAAGGATAACTGTTCGGGTTTTATATATATATCAAGGCAATTGTTTTGGTTGGCTGTTTATTTATCATGTCTCTCATTTCATGTTTAAAGTTTTTATTTCATTGGTTTTTCTCTCGATGTTGTATCGCTAGGGTGCGGGGTAAGGCACGATCCACGGGCCGGATTCGGTCGTGACAAAAGTGGTATCGAGCGATTAGTCCTGAAAGTGTCTACGCACCGTGTCTAGTAGAGTCTTGATTATCGGTTGTGTGCACCACATCTATAATCGTGAGGCTATAGGACATGTAGGATTGGTTTCTATTCTTCTCATTATGAGATCGTGCCTTAGAGCCGAGTTGTAAGTTGGACCCTCCGATGTGTTTCATTTTGCGATTATGCCTCGCGCAGCGAAAGGCCGGTGCGGAAGGCAAGGCGAGAGGCGCTAGTGGGATCTGAGGAGTACGAGCGCGAGCGGCCAAGACTGAGGTAGTGCTTGACGGCGAGTTTTGCGACGCCGCCAAAGACCAAAGAGTTTAGAGCGCAGCGATGGGCTGCCGAGACTACAAGACTGAGCCTCGATCCCACACCGAGCGGGAGATGGATCCTGAGAGATGGCGATTATTGGCGGTTGTCAGGCCGATATGAGGATAGGCCGACGCAGCAGCCTTGGCCAAAGAAGATTCAGCGGCACCCGCAGGGTAGGCAGTTTGAGGCTACGGATTTCCTTAGTTGTAGCCCGCTTTGAGTTTTACTGGTCGAGGCGGAGGATGATCCGCAGGAGTTCATCCGTCGATTCAGAGGATCACGCGGGTGATCAAGGCTTCGAGATCGAGTGCGTGACATTTAGTTCGCATCGGCCGCGTGATACCGCATCGATTGGTTTGACTTCGTGGGAGCTTTCGGGAGAGCATGCACTTCCACCGTTTGGGGCGAGTTTTGGGGCCTTCGGCACATTTCTTGCCTCCACAATGAGGAGGGCTCGCCGGCGATTTTTGATGTTGAGGCGTAATCCGCATTCGGGAGTACAATGTGGAATTCGACTCATTGGCGGTATGTTCCGCATTAGTAGCTATTATGGAGGATCGAGTGCACCGATATGTTACAGGCTCGATGATTACCTAGCGAAAGTTGTTGGTGTTTCTCTTCACCGGGCATGGACATTGCCCGCATTGAGCTCATGCACTCAGTGCGCGAGCGCGAAGATCGGCAGGTGGACCGCTTTTCGGAAGAGAAGGCGCCAAGACGGCGGATATTTTGGCGACTTTCGAGGCGGACCGCCAGCCAGACTAGTTATGTACCTCCGCCATTGCAGAGTGGTCCTCCGCAGCCCGGGACCTTGCCAGGATATTCGGGAGCAGTCGTGGCTCCCGAGTTTGAATGTTCGAGTAGGTGTTGGCGATGCGATCACCCCTACCTCGGTGTGGTCGATGTGGTAGACCGCATTTCGGGGAGTGTCGTAGTACCAAGGGAGCTTGTTATTCTTGCGGCCAACAGGGCCATATGACGAGAGACTGTCCGACCAGGGGTAGCACTGGTAGGATAGCACAGACTACTAGAGCAGTTGCGGGCCACGGTAGAGGTCGCGGTGGAAGTTCCCAGTTTTAGCGGTCCTTGAACCGCCTAGTTTCAGGTATATCCTTAACCCTGTAGATACTTGTATGTATTGATGTTAATGATGTGTTAAGTGTTATGTTCGGATAGCTTTGTGCTATAGTGTGATTTAAAAACCTGGTTAGTGAAAAGGGTAAGTCCCTGGGTAGCGTGAAATGGAAGTGGTAGCTTTCATGACCTGTAGAGGTAAGATTGTTCGGATCAAGAAACTAGAGAGTTGGCGTGACAGTGGGTCGGGTTGGGGCCAACCCGCGGGCCCCGCGTTCGGAAGCGGTCACTGCGGTCCCGCCAGGTGGCAGGGTCACGAGGGTGCTAGGCCCAAGTTTAGATGACCATCGTATGAGTTCATAGATATGTTCGACCAGAATCAGTTCGTGAAGGCCGAGAATGGCCTTAGAGGAAATCGAGGGTAGTAAGATGACCAAGTTTGGAGGTAGTAACTCCAAGGGTTGGAAACAGAAACGTTGACGGAAGTGTGGTACGGATACTAGAAAGAGCTCGAGTGTTCGAGAAGGGTACGACGAGATAGGGGAGAAGTGAACGTGTGTGATCGTTTCTTTGGTGGAATGTAGGTGCGAAGGGAGTATATTTTAGACCTTGGTGGAGACTTTTGTGCTAACTGAGGTGGTTCCTCGTTGGCGTGGATTTGGGTTTTGCGCGCATGTTATTTTGTGGCCAGGTGTGGCATGTTTGATTCTCGTAAGTATAGTAGTGAAGACTATCTTGACGACGCTTGTTTTGAGACTTAGAAGGAACATTCGACGAATGTTTCTAAGGAGGGAGAATGTTATACCGTATTTCAGTATGCGTGGGGGCGTGCGTAGAAATTTTCGAACTTCTTTAGGCTTGGCGAATTCTTTTGTGCACAACACGGTTAGAGTCGTTTTCGACTAAACGTTTTCCACTTTCGTAGGGGAATTTCCGGCTATGTCATTTATAATTTTGCGGATTTTTCCGAGAGGCGAAACATTTTGGACAACGGAGGGTGGCGTGTCACCTCACATTGGAAGCAAAGGGGACGAAATGGCCATTCTTGGCACGCTTTTGTTGCCCAATTTTGGTCAAGGGTTAGGTAGGATATTTTTGTGTAGTTGATGAGCAAGTGGGACCCACAAACACATGGCTTGATCTTGACCTTACACTTGCTATACACTTGGAAGAATCTTGGCCATTGGTTGGCCATTTCTTCACCTATAAATACCCTCCATGTTGATGAACTTCTTCATCCAAAATTGTTCTAAGTGTTAAAAATCTCTCCTCCCCTCAACCTTGAAATCGTCCAACACCCTCCTCTGGTTAAGGCCTTTGGTAGAGAGCCTCCCCCTTTATGGTGTCTAGCCGTGGTACCCCTAGCCTAGTTGTTTTCGTATAATACCCCTTTGTTGTGGTATAGAAATACTCTCCTAGTATTGTTGTAATGTCCAAATACCTTGGCCCAAATACCTTGTAGTATTCCCAAGGTTACACTTATACAAAAAAACCCAGAAAATACGATTATACTTCCTTTAGCCACAAAAACGAAACCCTAAGGAAATCTTCACCCGTTGTTGAAGTTGTAAGTACAAGTTGGTTAGAACTTCTAAGGGTTGTTTGGGCGCCGAGTAGGAGCTAAGCGTTGCTCAGGATCGACTTTATACTTGGATAATTTTGGGCTTATCGAGGTAAACACTACTGTCCTTCTATTGTAATTGGAAATTACATAAGTGTTGAATATATAGTTGTTGTATACTATATATAGAACTGAACTTAGTATTGTGGCAATGTCTTTTGACTTAAGCCTGAAGAATAAAGAATTGAACAGAATCACGTAGAAGGATAATAAAGAGAAGAAGCGAATGTATTTACCTAGAGTATTGCCGTAGACTTGTGTAGCATTACTGTGTAGTAGAATTGAACGCGTCCGGTTAGACGTTTTAACCCCCCCCCCTGGTTGGCTTGGTAGCCGACCTCGATAAAGGAGGAGATTTACGTTCTTGGGAGGTGTCTTTGCCAATTTTACGTAGAAAGATAGAAACTTGTGTTTTGGGGTTAATAGACGTTTGTGACCTTTATAGGTGAAAGTACTAAGAGTAGCGTATTCTACTCGAGGAGTGGAAAGGGCTAGCGGTTGTAGTACTTGGAGCTTTTGCTTATTGTCGATAATCGTCGCGAGGTATGTGAACCTCTTCCTATCTCTTCTAGCATGATCTAGTGAACTATGTAGTACGGTGACGTCGCATGTGTTAAGCGTGTTTGATTGTTCTTAAAACATAAAGTGTTATAACGGCTTTATGGGAAGTTGGTTATAACGACTTTATGTAGGTAAGAAAATACTTTGTGGTTTTAAAAGGTAATCGATGTGAATTATAAGCGCTAGTTATAATAAAGAACTTGATGTATTTCAAAAGATTTATAAATCGTTTTGGAAGGAGAGTAACACTTGGTTTTAAAAGGTTTTAAAAAGAGTTATACTAGCTTTATGGGAGTTAGGTATAATGTCTTAAGAGAGGTAAAGAAAATGGTTTCTTGATGTTAGAAGTTAAGAGACTTGATCTTATAAGATAAGAGACTTAACTTATTTGTTTTAATGTGAATGTTTGTGTGAAACCTCATTCGTGAGTAATGAGTACTTGGTTTTATTTAAAGGGATAATGTTTCTTGATTTGGAAATCGAATGTGTATCGACAGCACCAACGCAGCGTTAATAAAGGAAAATGTATTGAATAATGATGAATTGTATTAAAACCAAGAGAAACCTCCATCTGCATAGAAACTAAGATGAGACAAAATGATATACATTTTCTAGATCATGGTCTTTGTAATAAGAATGTTGTAAACAAGAATAAACTACTCTCACGTGAGACATATATTACTCAATTGTTCTAAAAGGAATCAAGTGATTAAGTTTGGAAACTATGAAACCATTTGAAAATGAGAAGCTTGAGTAATTGAAACTAGGCAAACCGAACTTAGGAAAAGAATGGTGTTACTTGATTTTGAAAAGGGACTGTGGGTGGGTCAGTCTAATACTACGGGTCGCGGGTGAGTTTTATAAACGTTAGGGATCTCGTGTAAAGGAACTTAACGTATGTAGTACTTTGGGGTTAAAACCCGACTTTGGCATAAAATGAAAGTACTTTGAGTTGTTGTGAAACTTGCCTTTGCTTGTTATTGTGAAACTTGCCTTTGCTTGTTATTGTGAAACTTGCCTTTGCTTGTTGTGAAACTTGCCTATGCTTGTTGTTGTGAAACTTGCCTATGCTTGTGATGATAGCCTTTGTTGTGCAAGTGTGGTATTTACGTTACCGCGTCTCGATAGAGGTTGACTTGTTGAGAACTTACTTGGACGTGCTGGCAGTGATGGAGAAGTCCACGGGTATGTTTCCATTTTGATTACTGTCTTGTTGTTGATGTCACATGGACATGTCTACACCGATGCAGTATTCCGGGGGCATGCGGCCATGCGGCCGGGATGATTACCCTAGATATGGTTATTACTGCAACAAGGTCGTGTCTACACCGATGCTGATTCCGGGGCATGTGGCTACGCGCAGGTTGACCACCCGATATTGTTATTGGCATACGGGCATGTCTACACCGTCGCGATTCCGGTACGTGGCCATGCGCCTTGTTATTGTTGCATCATGGACATGTCTACACCGTCGCGATTCCGGGCATGCGCCGTGATGCGAACATGATGGATGTTGTGGGCGTGAGACCCATAGTTATATTTAGTGGTGACTTTGAGGCGTGAGTCCACGACTTATCGCTTATGTTGCGTCAGATTTTTGGTTATCATACATGTCTCCCGCTTTTTAAGCTATTATGATTTCATTCTGATGTTGTGATTTCACATACTTGGTACTGTTGTCTCGACCTCCTTCGGCTGCGTTCACGCCGCAGTAGAGGTACATCGATCGTGGATCCCGCTCATAGGATCTCTTTTGGCGTGTTGGAAAGCTCCGTTCCTTGAGGCTTATCTTTGGTATGTTTCCACGAGTTGTAGGTTCTTGTACATTCGGGGTATGGCGGCCCTGTCCGTCATAGTTGTTGTAAATCTTAAGTGCAGAGTAATTGTTGGGCGGGGTTTTGTAAAAGGATAAGTGCTCGGTTTTTATATATATATACTGAAGGCAACTGTTTTGGTTGGCCTGTTTATTTATCATGTCTCTCATTTCATGTTTAAAGTTTTTATTTCCGCTGGTTTTTCTCTGATGTTGTATCGCTAGGGTGCCCGGGGTAAGGCACCAGTCACGGGCCCGGATTCGGGTCGTGACAACGTCATGTAAGGGAGTTAAACCCAAAGTACTACGTACATTCACTTTTTTTACAAGAAGACTCAAATCATGTAATGTTAGGGGATTAAACCCAAAAGTACTACATACATCTATTCTTTATAAACAGAATCATTTCATGAAATTTTAGGGAGTTGAACCCCAAGAATACTTTTGCTATCAAAATCAAGTTACTTACACTTTTAATCTTAAGTAGCTTATACCTTTAACACCAAGAACTTCTTCTTTCAACATTAAGTCATTTATTCTCTTTAAATCAATCAAGTAACTTATACCTTTAAATCAAGTTACTTCTCTTCTTTAAAATCAAGTAAGCTCGTACTTTTCAAATCAAGTATTATAACTTTCAAAATAAATCAAATCTCTTAACTCTAGAAATCAAGTCCCATAACTTGAAAAATAAAGTCTCATAATCTTTTAAAGAAATCAAGTCTCATAACTTTAAATCAAATCTCTTAACTTTAGAAATCAAGTTTCATAACTTGAAAAATAAAGTCTCATAATCTTTTAAAGAAATCAAGTCTCATGACTTTAAAGTAATTCAAGTAACTTATACATTTCAAACCAAGTTACACATACTTTCATAATCAAGTCACATAGGCTTTCCAAATAATCATGTCAAAAGAAGGAAGGATAGTTCACATACCTCGTGACGACTAACCAACACGACAAGTAGCAATACGCTCCAATGTACTTCAACCTTAGCGTCTATTCCACATTCCAAGTAAGAATATGCTACACGTAGTTCTTCAACCTATAATGACGATAGCACTTCTATCAATATAATACTTACTAGTATAAGACTTATACCAAATAATGGCCCTCTAGTTCTACGGAAATTTGGGAAACACTTCCTTTGTTTCTACGTACTTTTCCACCTTTTTCCAAGGCTCGTATTCAACAACCAACAAGCCACATTTAAGGCACAACCAACAGTTAACCAAAAAGGATTACACGCCTAACTGGATGTGTAAAATTATGTCCCACAATCTATCCAAAACAATCCACAATTTATCCAACATTAAGGGTACGATGTGAAGCCTTTAACACCCTTATTCCTTAAGACGTTCATTAGCCATTTTACTACATTAATCATGAATGTTAGGGGCTGATTTTCCAGCATTACAACACCCCAAAACAGTCCATAAAAATGACACAACGACGTCTAACAGTTTTGGGCAGTTTTCGTCCAACAATAACTACAACAATCCAAAGTCCTTTTCCTTAATTCCTTTTAATACAATTCTCATTCCAACATTTCTATATATGACATACCAACTTAACAACAACCATATTACCTCACTTTAACATGAGACAAGTGTGGATAACAACAACAATATAACCAACGAAACCAATGACCCAAAATTACCTCAAATCGACCAACAACATATCTATCACATACACATCTTATTTTCCATTTCTTCCTTAACACAAGTTCATATACTAAACATAAAAATGAGTAATATCTAATTACTGCGAAGGAAGAAGAATCATTACCTCATTTTTTATCCAAAAAAGTTGTCCAAAACAGCCCTTGCTATATTGGTCCGCAGTTTTTGTTTCGCTCCACTCCTTCAAGTTCCAATCACATATACATCACCCCTATGATCTTATACATGTTATACCCCGTATTTCCAGAGTATGTCCGTGAGGACATACGTACAAAAATTTGAGCCTTAAAGAGTAGACTTGGCCGAAATATTTTTGTGCGCAACACCCGATTAGAATCGTTTTTCTACGAAACGTTTTACACAACTTGCGAAGGGAAAATTCCGGCTATGTCATTTAGTATTTTTGCGGATTTTTCCGAGAGACGAAATGTTTTGGACCAACGAGAGGGCGACACTTGTCACCCTCAAGTTGGTGGAGTGTGGACGGCAAAGGGGCCATCTTTTACATGTTTTTGTTGCCTTGGAGTTGGTAGGATATTTGTAGATATTTTGTGTGGTAGATGGATAGGGTGCACATGGATGAATCTTGACCCTACACTTGCCTTGCACTTGGCATGATCTTGGCCATTGGTTGGCCATGGCTTGACCTATAAATACCCCTCCCCTTTGAAGACTTCTTCATCCAAAAATGTTTTCTAAGTCTTAAAATCCCTTTCTCCCCCCTCTCTCTTGAGAGCTCTAAGCCGAGAGCACCCCTCCCCCCTTTGAGAGGCCTTTGGTAGAGGGTACCCTCTCCTAGTAGTGCTAGCCGTAGCACACCCCCCACCCCCGTGCCTAGTGGGTCTCGTATAAAAACTACCTCCCCCGTAGTAGAAATACTCTCCAAGTATAGTTACTATTCCAAAATACCTTGGCCCAAATACCTTGTAGTATTCCAAGGTTACACTTATCTGAAAAGCCCGAAATACTATTATACTTCCCTTGATACAAAAAGAAACCCTAAGGAAAATCTCCATAGTTGGTTGGAGTATTAAGAAGAAGTTGGTTAGAACTTCTAAGGGTGGTTTAGAGCGGGTTGGAGCGCACGGAGTTGGAGCTAAACGATTGCCCAGGATCGACATTTAACTTGGATAATTTTGGGCTTACCGAGGTAAATAATCCTATCCTTCTATTGTAAATGGAAATTACATACTGTAGTTGTATAGAAATGAATATAAGATTCATAGAAGAGAATTGAACTGTAATAGAAAGTTATTCTGAAAAGACTTGAATGAATTCACATCGAAGAATATATATAGGTAGAAGTTTGAATCAGACTTACTTAGATTTGTATTCTGAGGTCGATAGCCTTTATTGGTTGAATGTTCTGAGTAGCATGTGCTACTTGGAAGGTGGACAAGGCTAGCGGGTTATAGCCGTGGGCGTTTTGCTTATAGTCGATAATCGTCGCGAGGTATGTGATTCTTCCTATACTCTTGAGCATGATATTTTAAAGTATATATACGGTAGGCGACGACGCGTGTTAATCGAATAATAAGAACGACAATGTCTTTTGACTTAAGCCCGAATAATAATTACGGCAATGTCTTTTGACTTAAGCTTGAATAATCTTGAAGTAATTCAAAAGAATACTGAATCATTTTTAACAGAAGAGTAATACTTGGTTTTAAAACTTAAGAGTTATACTAGCTTTATGGGAAGTTAGGTATAACGGCTTAAGAAAGATAAAAAGAATGGTTTATTAATTTTAGAAGTTAAGAGACTTGATCTTAAAAGATAAGAGACTTGACTTAAAGGAATTAATATGAATTTTGTTAATAAGTGTGAAACCTCATTCGTGAGTAATGAGTACGTGGTTTTTAAAATGGGTTAATGTTTCTTGATTTGGAAATCAGAATAAGTATCGAACAAACCATTGCAGCGCTAATAAAAGGAAATGTACTGAATAATTAAGTATTATTAAAACCAGTAGAAACCTCCATCTGCATAGAAGCTAAGATGAGACAAAATGATATTACATTTCCTAGATCATGACTGCTTTAATAAGATTGTTATAAACAAGAATAACCCACTCACATATAAGGCATATGTTTCTCAAATCGTTTTAAAGGAGAATTATATCATTAAGTGATTAAAACTATGAACTACGAAACCTTTCGAAAAATGAGAAACTTGAACATTTGAAATTAGGCAAACTTGAACGTTTGGAAAATAATGTTGTTACTTGATTTTACAAAGAGAAGTGTTTTGGTTTACTTCAAAAGATAGTCACCCTATTTTTATATACTACGAGTATTGTGTGACTATTTGTGAAAGAACATATCTCTTAAAGAGTTATTGTATGAAGTACTTTGGGGATAAAAACCCGATCTTGTTAATCATATAGTAGAAAGTACCTTTTGTGAATAACTTGATTGTGTTGGTTTGTGATAGCCTTGTAATATTTTCTTGTTGATTTGATAAGTAAACATGCTAGGATGATACGTGTGTTATTATCTTGTGATGTTTGTGTAAAGGGTTTTCCCTCGATTGCGCTTAAGTTGTTTAACTATCAGACGTTATGTTGGTATTGTACCACTCACCTTGACATCATCCCGGAGGTTAAGTCGCCTACGATGCGGTAGACTCAAGCGGTGTGACCTATGATTCGAGAATACCTCATGCGGGTCCCGGGGGCCTATGCGGAGCTGCGGGAGCTTCAGGTTAGTGTGCGGACTTTATGGTCATGCGGTCTATGTGGCCATGCGGACTGCGAGTCCAGGCGGATGCCGGGGAGTAGCTACCCTCGATGCGGGGAATACCTCATGCGGGCCATCGAGGCTTATGCGGAGTCGCGGAAGTTCGGGGCTAGACGCGACATTAGATCTCGCGCGAGTGGCGGCTTTGATCATGTGACGGTCTAGACAGATCTCATGATCTGATTTATGACCTTGTTTGTACTGTGGTTTTAGTAGTCGGCTATGCATTCGTATTTACCCCGTGACGGTTTTATGATGACACGTGGGACACGTGTTCATGTGTATTCCTTAGTGTTGTTATATCATAGATGCCGATGTGAGAAGGTATTCCACGGGCATGATTGATGTTGTGGGCGTGAGACCCATTGTTATATTTGAGTGATGACTTTGAGGCGTGAGTCACGACTTGATATGATTGCTACTTATCAGGAATCGTAGTTTGGTTATCATACATGTCTACTGCTTTATATAGACTACTATGATTTCATTTACATTATTTTTCAGTTTCACATACTTGGTACCTGTTGTACTGACCTCCTTCGGGGGGCTGCGTTCATGCCGCAGGTTGAGGTACACCAGCCGTTGATCCTAGCTCTCAGGGTCACAGTTCAGCGTTTGGGAAGCTCCGTTTCTCCGGAGGCTTATCAGTGGTATAGTCCCCTGTCGTAGTAGGTGCTTACATTCAGGGGTATGGCGGGGCCCTGTCCCGCATTGTTGTCATGTTACTCTTAGAGGTGCAGTAAAATGCTGTGGCGGATGTAAAAGAGATGTAGCTATTCGGATTTAAGTTTTATATATTATGCCGAAAGGCAAATTTTCTCGATAACTGCTTTTTCACTTCACTTTATTCATGTCTTGTTTTATATTCGTGATTACTCGATGTATGGCTACTTGGGTGCGGGTAAGGCACGATCCACGGGCAGGTTCGGTCGTGACAAAAGTGGTATCAAGCGATTAATCCTCGGAAAGTGTCTACTGCACCGTATCTAGTAGTCTTGATTATCGGTGTGTTGTGCGCACCACACCAATAATCGTGAGGCTATAGGATATTTAGGATTGGTTTCATTCTTCTCATTACGAGATCGTGCCTTAGAGTGTGTGATAAGTTGGACCTCTAACGTATTTCTTTCCTTACCGCTATGCCTCCGTGTAAGGCAACCCGCCCCGGCGGCACGTGGCAGGAGGCGCGAGTTAGTCTGAGGGTTACGAGGCACAGAGCCCAATCATCACACGATATGGTGCTTCATTCGGGAGTTCTGCGACATCGCCACCAAAGAGAGTTTAGCACGGCGGCGAGCCTCCATCGCGGCCATGACATTTACACCTTCAGTTCCACGACCAGTAGCAGAAGGTATAGTTTGCAAAGGGACGACCCTGTTACTAGCTAAGGATGTAGCTACCAGAAAGTATACGATGTACCGATTTATCACGGGTTTTGATGACTATCTAAAGAAAGATTGTGCAAGAGTAGCTCTTGATCGAGCATGGATATTGCTCACAGCGGGCTTATCGCGGACGCAGAGAAACGTAGAGATCGGCAGATTAATCGGGACGCGAAGAGGGCCCGATCGACAGGATCCTTTGGTAACTTTCAGGGCGAACCGCCTCGGCAGCAGATTAGATATGCACATCCACCTGTGCAGAGTGGTCCTCCACAGACTTCAGGACGTTCGAAGTATGCAGGAGTTGGTCAGAACTCCAGGGCTTCTGGTTCGCAGCTACACGTAGGTTCCAGCCACCGATTGATCTTCCTCGGTATTCCACGGATGACGCCATCCCGGGAATGTCGTCTTTAGTTGGTACTTGTTTTACCCGCGATGCGGGCCATGTGTCGAAAGGATGTCCTAGTAGGAGGACTCAGCCTTCAGGATCGGTGGGTAGTTCATCACCTTCCTTAGCTATGCGCCCTACGGGGCAGGTTTGATTAGAACGACTAAGGGGAGTGAAGCAGTAGATACAGGTATATCCTTAATGTTATACCCCGTAGTTGCAGGGTATGTATGTGAGGACGTACGTACGAGAGTACGGCAGAAAATTTTGAAAAGAAAGAAAGATGTGAGTTTTCGACGGAAAAGTTTCCGGTTATTTGTGAAGAAAAAGGTTCGTTAATGGGAATTGGATTCCCAGATTTGGTATTTGGACTTCATAGATTATATTAGAATTTTGAGATTTTACTTTCGGAAATGGTCACGTGGGGCCCACGGGAGAAATTTACGGTTTTGTGGAGCCCGCTTTGTTTTTGAGATGTCCGGTATTTTGGATATTTTCGGAAGACGAAATATTCTGGGCGAATCGGGGGGCGACACGTGTCACCCCATGGCACCCTGGCGAAATATTTATTGTGCACAACACCGGTTGAGTCGTTTTTCGACGAAGCGTTTTCGTAACTTGGCGAAGGAAAATTCCGGCTATGTCGTTTTGTATTTTTGCGGATTTTTCCGAGAGACGAAACATTCTGGACCAACGGGAGGGTGACATGTGTCACCCTCACAATGAAGACAAGTGGGGCGGCACTTGGCCGAATTGATGGGCAAGTTGGGCTTGATATTTGTGTAGATATTTGTGAGGGTTTTAAGGAGTAGGGTCTAGGGTGCACTTGGCTTGATCTTGGCCTTACACTTGCCTTGCACATGGCTTGATCTTGGCCATTGGTTGGCATTTGGGTTTGCTATAAATACCCCCCCCTTTGTGAAGACTTCATTCATCCACAAATGTTTCCAAGTCTTGAATCCCTCCCCTCCCTCTTGTAGACTCTCGTCCAAGAGCTCCTCTCCCCCTTGAAAGTGGCCTTTGGCCGAGGTCTCCCTCCCCTGTGAGGTCTAGCCGTGGGTACCCCTAGCCTAGTTGTTTTCAGATAATACCCATTGTTGTGGTATAGATATACTCCCGTAGTATTTTTATAATGCCCAAAATACCTTAGCCTTGTACCTTGTAGTATTCCAAAGATACCTCTTTACGTAGAGTCCGGAAATACTACCTTTTGTCCTTTTTAGTCTCAAACCGAAACCCTAAGGAAATCTTCATAGTTGGTTGAAGTATGTGAGTAGAAGTTGGTTAGAACTTCTAAGGGTTGTTTGGAGTGGTTTGTATCGCGTGGAGTGGATCTAAACATTGCTCGTGAGCGACATTAAACTCGGATAATTTTGGGCTTATCGAGGTAATTTATCTTGTCCCTCTATTGTAATTGGAAATTACATGTTTGTTAGAGTATATAGTTGAAGTATACTATATATAGAACTACTTAGTATTCGGCAATGTCTTTTGACTTAAGCCTGAAGAATAAAGAACTAAACTGAACTGTATTTACATAGGACTGTATTGCAGTAGACTTGTGTAGGATTGTACACGTCCGGTTAGGCGTAAACCCCACTGGTTGGCTTGGTAGCCTCGATAGAGGAGGAGATTTACGCTGTTGGGGAGGTGCTGCCGAATTTTCTATAGAAAGATAGAAAACTTGTGTTTTGGGGTTAATAGACGTTTGTGACCTTTATAGGTGAAAGTACTAAGAGTAGCGTATTCTACTCGAGGAGTGGAAAGGGCTAGCAAGGTTGTAGTACTTGGAGCATTTTGCTTATTGTCGATAAATCGTCGCGAGGTATGTGAACCTCTTCCTATCTCTTCTAGCATGATATGTGAACTATGTAGTACGCAGACGCATACGTGCTAAGTGATTTGGTTGGTTTAAAACATAGGGTGTTATAATAGCTTTATGGGAAGTTAGTTATAACGACCTTATGTAGGTGAAAATGGTTTACTGATGTTAGAAGTTAAGAGACTTGATCTTATAAGATAAGAGACTTAACTTATTTGTTTTAATGTGAATATTGTGTGAAACCTCATTCGTGAGTAATGAGTACTTGGTTTTTAAAGGAATAATGTTTCTTGATTTGGAAATCGAATGTGTATCGACAGCACCACCGCGGCGTTAATAAAGGAAAATGTATTGAATAATGATGTGTTGTATTAAAACCGAGAAACCTCCATCCGCATAGAAGCTAAGATGAGACAAAATGATATTACATTTTCTAGATCATGGTCATTGTAATAAGATCGTTATAAACAAGAATAAACTACTCACATATATGACATATGTTACTCAATTGTTCTAAAAAGGAATCAAGTGATTAAGTTTGGGAACTATGAAACCATTTGAAAATAAGAAGCTTGAGTAATTGAAACTAGGCAAACTGGAACTTAGGAAAGGAATGTTGTTACTTGATTTTGAAAAGGAAGATGGGTTGGTCATTCTAATACTACGTGTATCGGGAGACTTTTATAAAAGTAATGTATCTCTTTTAAAAGAACTTAACGTATTTAGTACTTTGGGGTTAAAACCCGACTTTGGCATAAATTGAAAGTAATTTTTGTTGTGTGAAACTTTCCTATGCTTGTTTTTGTTAAACTTGCCTATTATTGTGATTATAGTCTTTATTGTACAAACGTTGTGTTTCTGTGTTACCGCGTCTCTCGATAGAGGGTCGGTTGACTGGTTGAGAACTTACTTGGACGTGCCGGCAGTGACGGAGAAATTCCACGGGTACGTTCCTGTTGATAGTATTATTGTTGTTAATCGCTTTGGACATACTGACACGATGCGTAGCGCACGGGTATGCTTCCATTTTGGTTAAGGTCTTGTGGTTAATCGCTTTGGATATACTGACACGATGCGTAGCGCACGGGTATGTTTCCATTTTGATTATCGCCTTTTGATTTCCCTTTGGACATACTGACACGATGCGTAGCGCACGGGTATGCGTCCATTTGGAATGTTGTCTTATTGTTTCCCTTTGGACATACTGACACGATGCGTAGCGCACGGGTATGCTTCCATTTGGATTGCTGTCTTGTTGTTGAGGTCACATGGACATGTCTACACCGGCGAATTCCGGGCATGTGGCCATGGGACATTGGTATTATTGTTGCATCATGGACATGTCTACACCGATGCAGTATTCCGGGGGCATGCGGCCATAATGCGAACCTGATTGATGTTGTGGGCGTGAGACCCATAGTTATATGGAGTGATGACTGTTTTATGTTGTGAACTGTAGTTTGGTTATCATACATGTCTCCTGCTTTATATAGACTAGTATGATTTCATTTCTGATTGCATGCTTTCACATACTTGGTACTGTTATCGACCTCTCGGGCTGCGTTCATGCCGCAGTAGAGGTACATCGATCGTGGATCCTCGCCATAGGATCACAAGCCAACAGATTGAAGCTCCGTTTCTCGAGGCTTATCTTTTAGTAGGTGTTCCCGAGTTGTAGGTTCTTGTACATTCGTGGTATGGCGGGCCCTGTCCGTCATAGTCATCAGTATATCTTAAGTGCATGTAGTTGTGGCGTGGTTGTAAAAGGATTAAACTGTTCAGGTTTTATGTATATACTGAAGGCAACTGTTTTTGGTTGGCCTGTTTATTTATTATATCCCTTGTTAAATGACTCATGTTTTATGTTCCGCTGATTTTCTCTGATGTATGTATCACTAGGGTGCCCAGGGTAAGGCACCAGTAACGGGCCCCGGAACGGGTCGTTACAAAAGTGGTATCAGAGCAGTTAATCCTCGGAAAGTGTCTACAGACCGTGTCTAGTAGAGTCTTGATTATCGGTGTGTTGTGCACCACATCTATAATCAGGAGGCTATAGGACATTTAGGATTGGTTTCCATTCTTCTCATTCCGAGATCGTGCCTTAGAGCTATGTTGTAAGTTGTACCCCTCTGACGTATCTCGTTTTTACCAGTTATGCCTCCGCGCAAGGCAACCAGAGCCCAGAAGGGCAAGGCAGCCGAGGGTCGCTAGGAGATCTGAGGAGTACGAGGCGCAGCCCGCACAAGACTGAGGTTGTGCTTCAGACGGCGGGTTTCGCGACGCCGCCAGCACCAGCAGAGTTTAGAGCCGCAGCAGTGGCTGATGAGACTACAAGACTGAGCCTCCACCCCACATGGAGCGGGAGATGGGTCACGAGAGATGGCCCGATTATTGGCGTGGTTGTGGCGGATATGAGGACAGCCGGATGCAGCAGCCTCGGTCCCGAGCACCGTGGTTCACCCCGAGCAGATAGTTTGAGGCTACGGACTTTACGAGTTAGAGCCCGCGAGTTTTATGGGTCGAGGCACGAGGATGATCCGCAGGAGTTCATCCGGCATTCTGCCGATCATGCGGTGATCAAGGCTTCGTAAACCGAGTGCGTGACTTTGGTTCGCATCGGCCGCGTGATACCGCAATCGATTGGTTTGATTCATGGGAGCTTTCGGGAGAGCATGCACTCCAGCAGTATGGGATGAGTTTTGGGGCTTTCTCACGCACTTCTTGCCTCCGCACGGATGAGGGCACGCCGGCAGATTTTTGTTACTAAGACAGAGAGGCGACCGTCGTGAGTACAATGTCGAGTTCGATTCTTTGGCTCGATATGTCCTGCGCTAGTTGCAGATATGGAGGATAGGTGCATCGCCACGCCACCGCTTGATGATTATATGGCGAATCTTGTGCGGGTGTTTCTCTTCACCGCATGGACATTGCCCGCATGCAGCTCATGCACTAGGATGTGAGGCACGGAGGGTCGACGGAATGACTGGATCGCCAGAAGAGGCCGTGACGGCAGGTCCTTTGGTGGCTTTCGAGGCGGACCGCCTCAGAAAGACTAGTTATATACCCCACCGCATGCAGTGGTCCTCCACCGCCTTCGTGAGCGGTCAGGGCTCCAAGGGTTCAGATTTTCGGCAGAGCAGAGGTGTTAACCAGCTGAAGCCACCCCTACCTCGTTGTGACCATTGTGGTAGACTCCATTTTGGAGAGTGTCGTGCTAGATTGGGAGTTTGTTTTACATGCGGCCAGCAGGGCCATTTTGCGAGGAACTGTCCGACCAAGGGAAGCGCGGATGTTACGACTCAGCCTTCAGGATCTGTGGCTGGTTCATCACCTTCATATCGCCTGCAGGCGTGCCTATGATTAGAGTGAGCGGTAGCTTCGTATATCCTTAACCTCTAGAGTTTTGGTATCTTTGGTTATGATGGTCTCATTATTGTGTGCTATGTACGGATAGCATTGTGTTATGTGAGTAAGAATGTATGGTTAGATGGCAGGATACGTATGGGGCATGGTAAGTGAACCTTAGACTATGTCACGACTGAGACCTTAGGGGTAAGGTCGTCTTGAGTTAAAGATTTATTTTTGACCCTTATCAGAGTAGTAGTATGCGTGGGATTTATTTGTGTGATAAGTCCACGGGTAGTGTGAGATGGAAGTGGTAGCTTTCATGATGTGAACTAGTAAGATTGTTTCGGATCGGGGAACAAGAGTTTGGCGCTTTTGGGGGTCGGGTTGAGGACCATTTGCGGGTCAACCCGTAACCCGGTTTGGGGTGGGGTCAGTTCTGGGTGGTCCCGCCAGGTGGTAGGGTCACGAGGATGCTAGGCCCAAGTTTGTATGATCATCGTATGAGTTCGTGGACGCGTTCGACCAGAAGCAGTTCGTAAAGGCCGGGAATGGCCTTAAGGAAGTTTGAGGTTAGTAAGATGACCAAGTTTGGAGGTAGTGACTCGGAGATTTTCGGAACGAAGTAATGACTGAAGTATGGTACGTACTGGGAGAGTTCTAGTGTTCGAGAAGGGTACAACGAGTAAGGGAGGAAGATAACGTGTTATTTCGCGGCCGCGTGGCGTTGACAACTTGTTAGAGGAACTTCATCGATATCCGTCTTGAGAAGGAACATTCGGACGAATGTTTCGGCGAGGGGAGAATGTTATACCCGTAGTTGCAGGGTATGTATGTGAGGACGCACGCATGCGAGTACGCAGAAAATTTTGAAAAGAAAGAAAGATGTGAGTTTTCACGGAAAAGTTTCCGGTTATTTGTGAAGAAAAAGGTTCGTTAATGGGAATTGGATTCGATTTGGTATTTGGACTTCATAGATTATATTAGAATTTTGAGATTTTACTTTCGGAATGGTCACGTGGGCCCACGGAGAAATTTACGTTTTGTGGAGCCCGCTTTGTTTTTGAGATGTCCCAGATTTTGGATATTTTCGAAGACGAAATATTCAGGCGAATCGGGGCGACACGTGTCACCCCACGTGGCACCCTTTGGCGAAATATTTATCAGCACAACACGGTTGGAGTCGTTTGACGAAACGTTTTCAGAACTTCTGCGAAGGAAAATTCGCTATGTCGCTTTTGTATTTTGCGGATTTTTCCGAGAGGCGAAACATTCGACCAACGGGAGGGTGACATGTGTCACCTCACAATGAAGACATGCGTGACTTGGCCGAATTGATGGGCAAGTTGGGCTTGATATTTGTGTAGATATTTGTGAGGGTTTTAAGGAGTAGGGTCTAGGGTGCACTTGGCTTGATCTTGCCTTACACTTGCCTTGCACATGGCTTGATCTTGGCCATTGTTGGCATTTGGGTTTGCTATAAATACCCCCTGTGAAGACTTCATTCATCCACAAATGTTTCCAAGTCTTGAATCCCTCCTCCTCTTGTAGACTCTCGCCCAAGAGCTCCTCCCCTTGAAAGTGGCCTTTGGCCGAGAGGTCTCCTCCTCACTGTGAGGTCTAGCTGGGTACCCCTAGCCTAGTTGTTTTCGTATAATACCCCTTGTTGTGGTATAGAAATACTCCCTAGTATTGTTATAATGCCCAAAATACCTTAGCCTTGTACCTTGTAGTATTCCAAAGATACCTCTTTACGAGAGTCCTAAATACTACCTTTTGTCCTTTTAGTCTCAAACCGAAACCCTAAGGAAATCTTCATAGTTGGTTGAAGTATGTGAGTAGTTGGTTAGAACTTCTAAGGGTTGTTTGGAGTGGTTTGAGCGCGTGGAGTGGAGCTAAACCTTGCTCGGGAGCGACATTAAACTCGGATAATTTTGGGCTTATCGAGGTAATTATCTTGTCCTCTATTGTAATTGGAAATTACATGTTTGTTAGAGTATATAGTCAAGTATACTATATATAGAACTACTTAGTATTCGCAATGTCTTTTGACTTAAGCCCAAGAATAAAGAACTAAATCGAATCAGATTTACATAGGATCAGATTGCAGAGACTTGTAGGATTGTACACGTCCGGTTAGGCGTAAACCCCACTGGTTGGCTTGGTAGCCGCCTCGATAGAGAGGAGATTTACGCTGTCATGGGGAGGTCGCCAATTTTCTATAAAGATAGAAAACTTGTGTTTTGGGGGTTAATAGACGTTTGTGACCTTTATAGGTGAAAGTACTAAGAGTAGCGTATTCTACTGAGCGAGTGGAAAGGGCTAGTGCGTTGTAGTACTTGGAGCATTTTGCTTATTGTCGATAAATCGTCGCGAGGTATGTGAACCTCTTCCTATCTCTTCTAGCATGATATGTGTGAACTATGTAGTGCGGTAGACGCATACGTGCTAAGTGATTTGGTTGGTTTAAAACATAGGTGTTATAATAGCTTTATGGGAAGTTAGTTATAACGACCTTATGTAGTGAAAATGGTTTATTGATGTTAGAAGTTAAGAGACTTGATCTTATAAGATAAGAGACTTAACTTATTTGTTTTAATGTGAATATTGTGTGAAACCTCATTCGTGAGTAATGAGTACTTGGTTTTAAAGGAATAATGTTTCCGATTTCGAAATCGAATGTATCGGCAGCACCACCGCGTTAATAAAGGAAAATGTATTGAATAATGATGTGTTGTATTAAAACCGGAGAAACCTCCATCCGCATGTAAGCTAAGATGACAAAATGATATTACATTTTCTAGATCATGGTCTTTGTAATAAGATCGTTATAAACAAGAATAAACTACTCACATATATGACATATGTTACTCAATTGTTCTAAAAAGGAATCAAGTGATTAAGTTTGGGAACTATGAAACCATTTGAAAATAAAGCTTGAGTAATCAAACTAGGCAAACTGGAACTTAGGAAAGGAATGTTGTTACTTGATTTTGAAAAGGAAGATGGGTTGGTCATTCTAATACTACTGCATCGGGTGACTTTTATAAAAGTAATGGATCTCTTTAAAAGAACTTAACGTATGTAGTACTTTGGGGTTAAAACCCGACTTTGGCATAAAATGAAAGTACTTTGAGTTGTGTGAAACTTGCTATGCTTGTTGTTGTGAAACTTGCCTACGCTTGTGATGATAGTCTTTATTGTACAAGCGTTGTGTTTTACGTATTACCGCTCTCTCGATGAAGTCGGTTGGATAGTTGAGAACTTACTTGACGCGTCGGCAGCGACGAGAAATTCCACGCAGTGCGTTCTCGCTGATAGTATTATTGTTGTTAATCGCTTTGGACATACCGACATCACGCGTAGCGCACGTATGCTTCCATTTTGGTTAAGGTCTTGTGGTTAATCGCTTTGGATATATCGACACGATGCGAGCGCACGTATGTTTCATTTTGATTATCGCTTTGATTTCCTTGGCCATACCGACACGACGCGTAGCGCACGGGTATGCGTCCATTTGGAATGTTGTCTTATTGTTTCTTGGACATACCGACACGATCGTAGCGCACGCATGCTTCCATTTGGATTGCCGTCTTGTTGTTGAGGTCACATGGACATGTCTACACCGATGCAGAATTCGGGCATACGTGGCCGGACATTGGTATTATTGTTGCATCATGGACATGTCTACACCGTCGCGATTCGGGCACGCGCCATAATGCGAACTCGATTGATGTTGGGCGTGAGACCCATAGTTATATGGAGTGATGATCGCTTTTATGTTGTGAATCGTAGTTTGGTTATCATACATGTCTCCCGCTTTATATAGACTAGTATGATTTCATTTCTGATTGCATGCTTTCACATACTTGGTACTGTTGTATCGACTCTTCGGGGCCGCGTCACGCCGCAGTAGAGGTACATCGATCGTGGATCCTCGCCATAGGATCACAAGCCAACAGATTGAAGCTCCGTTTTCCGAGGCTTATCTTTTGTAGGTGTTCCACGAGTTGTAGGTTCTTGTACATTCGTGGTATGGCGGCCCCCCTGGCCATAGTCGTGTATATCTTAGAGGTGCAGAGTATCACAAGTTGTGGCGGGTTGTAAAAGGATTAAACTGTTCAGGTTTTATGTATATACTGAAGGCAACTGTTTTTGGTTGGCCTGTTTATTTATTATATCCCTTGTTAAATGACTCATGTTTTATGTTCCGCTGATTTTCTCTGATGTATGTATCACTAGGGTGCCCAGGGTAAGGCACCAGTAACGGGCCCCGGAACGGGTCGTTACACTTAACCCTCTAGAGATTAGTACGTATGATGAGATGAGTTTATCTTAAGTGTTACGTTCAGTTAACCTTGTGTAAATTGTGATTAGAATCATGGTTAGTTAACCGGGTAAGATTTGGGGGATAGAGAAAGTGTGAGCCTTAGAGTTTTATACGTAGAGACCTTAGAGGTAAGACCATCTCGAGTAAATGATGTATTTTATTTTATGTTTGACCCTTATCAGAGTGCATAGTGCACGTGAGCTATGTTTCGGGATAAGTCCCTGAGTAATGTGGAATGAAAGAGGGTAGTTGAGCTAAGAAGACCGCTAGGTTTTCGTAACGTGATTAGTAAGATTGTTCCGGATCGGGGAGCTAGTGTTTTGCGCGTCGGTCGTTGAGGCCATTGCGGGTCAACCCGCGACTGTTTTGTGCGGGTCGTTCGGGTGGTCCCTCCAGGTGGTAGGGTCACGAGGGTGTTAGGCCCAAGTTTATTAACCATCGTACGAGTTCGTGGATGCGTTCAACCAGTAGTCGGGCCGATAGGGTCAGCCCATCGTGTCTTTCTGACAGGACCGTTGCTTGGCAGTGATGATATATCAGAAAGGTTGTAAGGTCGCACGGTGCCTACCTTCACCTTATGACGATGCATGGAGCCCGCCATCGCTTTTTCGGAAGTTTTACCAGCAGGTTAGGAACTCGTAAGTCTCAAGACGCATTCGCCTCGCCGGTGTGTGGATTTCAGGGGTAGCTGTAAGGATTGTTGTCTCCTGTTGAGGGAGTGTTTTAATAGCTACCATTTCGGTATTCGGATATCGCCTTATGAAGCCTTGTAGGGCGAAGCATAAGTCACGGCCGATTGGTTCGATGTTGGCAAAGTGCGATAGTTGGTTCATATTTATTTCAGGATATGGATAGGGTGAAGCCTATCCAGAGAGGTTATCGGCAGCTCGAGTCAGCGAAGTCGCGGATAATCGCGATGACGCTGAGTTCAGCCGACGGTGGGTCTTCTCGAAGGTACCACCCCGGAAGGGTGTGACGAGTTTTGGAAAATAGAGGAAACTTAGCCCGAGTTACTTTGGGCCTTTTCGGATTATGTGAAGAGTAGGCCAGGTTGCCTATATGTTAGCTTTTGCCGTCCGACTTAGGAGGCAGTGTGTCCGGTCCTTCATGTGGTTAGGTTCGGAAAAGTATCGGAGATCCATCCAGAGTATTCCCAGTTAATGATGATCAAGTTGGAGGTGGTAACCCAGAGATTTTGGAAACTGAAGCAGTAACAAAAAAATGTGGTAAGTTATGAGAAGGAGTTCGTGTGTACGAGAAGGGTACGACGAGTAAGGGAAGAAGCGAGCATGTGTTAAGAACATAGAAGTGAGCATTTCGTTTGTAAAGAAAAGGTGCGGAGGGAGTATCTTTTAGCCTCGTGGGAGTTTTGTGATGTTAGAGGTGATTCCTCGTGGACTTGGATGTCGATTTTGCGCAGTGTTTTTACGCGGGCTGTGGCATTTGCAAGCTTGTTATGCTAGGGGGAACTTCATCGTTATCCGTCTTGAGAAGGAACATTCGGGACGAATGTTTCTAAGGAGGGGAGAATGTTATACCCCGTATTCCCAGAGTATGTACGTGAGGACATACGTACAAAAATTTGAGCCTTAAAGAGTAGACTTGGCAGAAATATTTTTGTGCACAACACCCGATTAGAATCGTTTTTCGACGAAACGTTTTACACAACTTGCGGCGGAAAATTCGGCTATGTCATTTAGTATTTTTGGCGGATTTTTCCGAGAGACGAAATGTTTTGGACCAACGAGAGGCGACACTTGTCACCTCAAGTTGGTGGAGTGGACGCAGCGGGCCATCTTTTACACGATTTTGTTGCCTTGGAGTTGGTAGGATATTTGTAGATATTTTGTGTGGTAGATGGATAGGGTGCACATGGATGAATCTTGACCCTACACTTGCCTTGCACTTGGCATGATCTTGGCCATTGGTTGGCCATGACTTGACCTATAACTACCCCTCCCCTTTGAAGACTTCTTCATCCAAAAATGTTTTCTAAGTCTTAAAATCCCTTTCTCCCCCCTCTCTCTTGAGAGCTCTCAGCCGGGAGCACCCCTCCCCTTTGAGGCCTTTGGCCGAGGGTACCCCTCTCCTAGTAGTGCTAGCCGTAGCACACCCCCTGCCTAGTGGTTCTCGTATAAATACTACCCCCTTAGTAGAAATACTCCAAGTATAGTTACTATTCCAAAATACTGCCCAAATACCTTGTAGTATTCCAAGGTTACACTTATCTAAAAGCCCGTAAATACTATTATACTTCCTTCACTACAAAAAGAAACCCTAAGGAAAATCTCCATAGTTGGTTGAGTATTAAGAAGAAGTTGCGTAGAACTTCTAAGGGTTGTTTGGAGCGGGTTGAGCACCTGCAGTAGAGCTAAACGTTGCTCAGATCGACATTTAACTTGGATAATTTTGGGCTTACCGAGGTAAATAATCCTATCCTTCTATTGTAAATGGAAATTACATATCGTAGTTGTATAGAAATGAATATAAGATTCATGTAAGAGAATTGAATCGTAATAGAAGGTTATTACGTAAAAGACTTGAATCGAATTCACATCGTAAGAATATATATAGGTAGAAGTTTGAACTGCATTTACTTAGGATTGTATTTACTGAGATCGATAGCCTTTATTGGTTGAATGTTCTGCAGTAGCATGTGCTACTTGGAAGGTGGACAAGGCTAGCCGGGTTATAGCCGTGAGCGCTTTTGCTTATAGTCGATAATCGTCGCGAGGTATGTGATTCTTCCTATACTCGAGCATGATATTTTAAAGTATATATAGTACCAGACGACGTGTGTTAATCGAATAATAAGAACGGCAATGTCTTTTGACTTAAGCCCGAATAATAATTACTGCAATGTCTTTTGACTTAAGCCCTGAATAATCTTGAAGTAATTCAAAAGAATCAATCATTTTTAATGTAAGAGTAATACTTGGTTTTAAAACTTAAGAGTTATACTAGCTTTATGGGAAGTTAGGTATAACGGCTTAAGAAAGATAAAAAGAATGGTTTATTAATTTTAGAAGTTAAGAGACTTGATCTTAAAAGATAAGAGACTTGACTTAAAGGAATTAATATGAATTTTGTTAATAAGTGTGAAACCTCATTCGTGAGTAATGAGTACGTGGTTTTAAAATGGGTTAATGTTTTATCGATTTCGAAATCGTAATAAGTATCGAACAAACCATTGCGGCTTAATAAAAGGAAATGTCTTGAATAATTAAGTATTATTAAAACCAAGAGAAACCTCCATCTGCATAGAAGCTAAGATGAGACAAAATGATATTACATTTCCTAGATCATGGCTGCTTTAATAAGATTGTTATAAACAAGAATAACCCACTCACATATAAGGCATATATTTCTCAAATCGTTTTAAAGGAGAATTATATCATTAAGTGATTAAAACTATGAACTACGAAACCTTTCGAAAAATGAGAAACTTGAACATTTGAAATTAGGCAAACTTGAACGTTTGGAAAATAATGTTGTTACTTGATTTTACAAAGAGAAGTGTTTTGGTTTACTTCAAAAGATAGTCACCCTATTTTTATATACTACGAGTATTGTGTGACTATTTGTGAAAGAACAGATCTCTTAAAGAGTTATTGTATGAAGTACTTTGGGGATAAAAACCCGATCTTGTTAATCATATAGTAGAAAGTACCTTGTGTGAATAACTTGATTGTGTTGGTTTGTGATAGCCTTGTAATACTTTCTTGTTGATTTGATAAGTAAACATGCTAGGATGCTACGTGTGTTATTATCTTGTGATGTTTGTGTAAAGGGTTTTCCTCGATTGCGCTTAAGTTGTTTAACTATCACCGTTATGTTGGTATTGTACCACTCACCTTGACATCATCCCGAGGTTGTCGCCTACGCGGGTAGACTCAAAGTGGTCTGGTAACCTATGATTCGAGAATACCTCACGCGGTCCCGAGGGCCTATGCGGAGTCGCGGAGCTCCGTGTTAGTGCGCGCCTTTATGGTCATGCGCGTTCATGTGGCTACGCGGATCGCGAGTCCAGCGGACGCCGGAGTAGCTACCGACGCGGAATACCTCACGCGGCCATCGAGTGGCCTACGCGAGTCGCGAAGTTCCAGGGCTAGACGCGCACATTAGATATCGCGGGCGAGTGGCGGCTTTGATCATGTGACGCCTCAGACAGATCTCATGATACGCTTTATGACCTTGTTTGTACCGTGGGTTTTAGTAGTCGGTTATGCCTTCGCACTTACCCCGTGACGTTTTATGATGACACAGTGGGACCCGTGTTCATGTATTCTCGTGCCGTTATATCATAGATTGCCGCAGGAAGGTATTCCATGCATGATTGATGTTGGGCGTGAGACCCATTGTTATATTTGGTGATGACTTTGAGGCGTGAGTCCTTGACTTGACACGATCGCTACTTATCAGGAATCGTAGTTTGGTTATCATACATGTCTCCCGCTTATATAGACTACTATGATTTCATTTACGTATTTTTCGGCCATACTGCAATTGTCAGATCGACCTCCTTCGGGGCCGCTCATGCCGCAGTTGAGGTACACCGCCGTTGATCCTAGCTCGTGGTCACACCATTGGGAAGCTCCGCTTCCCGAGGCTTATCACGTATAGTCCTGTCATAGTAGGTGCCACATTCAGGTATGGCGGTCCCCGTCCCGCCATTGTTGTCATGTTACTCTTAGAGGTCCGTAGTTCTGCCAGGCAGAGCGGTAGTGGATGTAATCGCTCGATTTAAGTTTTATATATTATGCCGAAAGGCAAATTTTCTCAGATAACTGTTTTTCACTTCACTTTATTCATGTCTTGTTTTATATTCCGCTGATTACTCTGATGTATGACTACTTGGGTGTTATACCCCGTATTTCCAGAGTATGTACGTAAGGGAATACGTACAAAAGTCTAGCATTAAAGTTTAGGCAAAACGTTTTTATTTGTGCACAACTCGCTAAAAGAATCGTTTTCCGACGAAACGTTTCCACAACTTTCGTAGGGTAAATTCCGGCTATGCCATTTCTAATTTTTGCGGATTTTTCCGAGAGACGAAACATTTTGGACCAACGGGAGGGCGACACTTGGCACCCTCCAATAATCAGGAGGCTATAGGATATTTAGGATTGGTTTCCATTCTTCTCATTCTGAGATCGTGCTTTAGAGCTGTGTTATAGGTTGGACCCCTCTAACGTATTCCTTTCACCGTACGATTATGCCTCCACGTAAGGCAACCCGCCCGAAGGCAAGGCAGCGAGGGAGGCGCTAGCAGACACCCAGAGTCACGAGGGCTCGTGCCCGCCTATACCGCAGACGGCGAGTTCTATGACGCCAGCCCAAAGAGACCACAAGACCCACACCTCCCGCCCCACACCGGGCGGAGGAGTTAGGGCACAAGGAGATGGCCCAACTATTGGCAAAGTCAGGCCCGACAAGGAGAGATTGACGCGGCGGTTCGGCTCGGCTCGATCGCACCCGAGGAAGATAGTTTGAGACTACGAGATTTCTTGAGTTGTAGCCCGCGAGTTTTACTGTCGAGGCCGAGGATGATCCGCAGGAGTTCATCCGTCGCTGAGAGGATCATGAGGTGATCAAGGCCTCGTGAGACGAGATCGTGACCTGGTTCGCATCGGCCGCGTGATACCGCAGCCGATTGGTTTGATTCATGGAGTTATCCCGGGAGAGCACGCGTCCCGCCTACTGGGATGAGTTCTCAGAGGCTTTCTCACCACTTCTTGCCTCCACAGATGAGGAGGGCGCGGTGATAGATTTTTACCGCGAGGCAGAGACGCGACCGTCGTGAGTACAATGTCGAGTTTGATTCATTGGCTCGATATGTCCCAAAGATTGTAGCGATTATGGAGGATAGGTGCACCGCCACGCCACCGCTAGATGACTATATGGCCGAAGTCGTATGCGGTGTTTCTTCACCGTATGGACATTACCCGCACGCAGCTCATGCTGCAGGATGTGGAGCGTAGAGACCGCCGGCCGTTGACAGCAGCAGAGAAGATCAGACGGCAGGTCTTTTGGTGGCTATCGTGGTGGCGGCCTCAAGTAGCCTAGATTTGCACCACGCCACCAGAGCACTCGCACCGCCCTCAAGACACCGGAGATATTCGAGGGCGTACGGGCCCCGTGACTTCGGACATCGAGCAGCAGAGGTTACGCCGACGGACCACCCCTCAGTGGCCGATGGTAGATCCCACTTCGAGTCAGGTACGAGTTTGTTTGATTGGCCAGGCCGCAGGTCACTATGCGAGGAACCGTCTCACCAGGCGCGATGATGGTAGGGTCACCATGTTCTTTCTCGCCGTCTTCTTCATCTCCTACGATTACTCGCCTGAGGGCGTGGTACTACGGGTCGCAGGTCGCGCAGAGTCGTGGCTCGGTCTCAGCCTAGCGGTCCTCGAACCGCATTTATGCTTTGTCCACCGACAGATCGGAGGCCTCACCGATGTCGCCTGGTACTTTATCGCTGGGTTTGATGTATGCTTTGATAGATCCGGTTCTACTCTGCCCCATATATCTCCCTTGTTGCTAGTAGGATAGGGATAGAGCCCGAGTCCATAGACCTTTCGAGGTAGCTACGCGTTGGGTGATTCGGTGGTAGCTCGGCGGTATATAGAGCTTGTCCCGTGACCATTTACGATCGTCGGACCAGCCGACTTGATAGAGTTGGAGATGATTGACTTCGACGTGATCACGGGATGGATTGGCTAGCTTCTGCTACGCCAATGTAGACCGCAGAGAGAATAGTGCAGTTCCAGTTTCTGGCGAGCCGGTTGTTGAGTGGGAGGAGCACCAGACGCCGGCGGTAGGTTTATTTCCTACCTCAAGGCTAGGAAGATGGTGCGAAGGGTATATCTACCATCTCGTTCGTGTTTGATAATCGAGTTGCGTACCAGATTTTGATCGGCCCAGAGTCGACTCCAGACGTGTTTCCGGATGACCTCCGGGTATCCTCCCGAGAGGAGATTGAGTTTTGTATTGACATATTGCAAGACACTCGGCCTATTTCCATTCCGCCATACAGAATGGCACCTGCCGAGTTGAGAGAGTTGAAGGATCAGCTTAGAGAATTTCTGGAGAAGCGGCTTCATCAGCCTAGTGTTTCTCCCCGGGAGCACCGTATTGTTCGTGAAGAAGAAGGGCGACGCCGCGCATGTGTTGATTACGAGTGAACAAGGTGACCATTAAGAATGTATACCCCTTCCTGTGATTGATGATTTGTTCGACCGGGTTGCAGGTGCGAGATGTTTCTCCAAGATTGATGCGATCGCTATCATCAGTGCGAAGTCGAGAGCGGATGTCCCTAGGATCGCATTCGGACCCAGACGCATTATGAGTTCGTGGTCATGTCTTTTGGTTGACCAATGCTCGCGTATTCATGGATTTGATGAACCGAGTGTTCAAACCATTTTTGGACACGCTTGTGATAGTGTTCATTGATGATATCTTGGTTTATTCTCGCCAGAGCGATCGTGACGCGAGCATTTGGCGTGGCCGATTCTCCAGACTAGAACAGTTACGCCAAGTTTTCCAAATGTGAGTTTTGGTTGACTTGATGGCGTTTCTGGGCATATTATCGGGCCGATGGCATTCGAGTGATACGCCAAGATCGGCGATCAGACTTGCCTAGACCTACTACTCCGGCCAGGTTCGCATTTCGGGCCTTGCAGATATTATCGATTCGTGGAGAAGTTTGCTTCTATCTGCACCATTGACTAGGCCGACTCGTGGCGCCAAGTTTCGCCGATCGATGCTTGGAGCGGTGGTTTCGATTGAAAGAGAGACCGACGACCGCTTCGCTTCTACTTCTTCCGGAGGTCCAGATGGTTATGTCGTGTATTGTGATCGTCGACATCGGTTGGGATGTGTGTTGATGCAGCATGGCGGGGTTATAGCATATGCATCCCGACACCAAGAAACACGCAGAGAACTACCCCACCCATGATTTGGAGTTGGCCGCTGTGATTCACGCCAAGATCTGGAGGCACTATTTGTATGGGGTTCACGTGGATATTTTTACAGACCACAAGAGCCTCGGATATCTTGACCAGCAGGAGCCGAACTTACGGCAGACGGTGGTTAGAGTTGCTTAAGGATTACGATGTTGATATCTGTACCACCCGGGAAGGCCAATGTTGTGGCGGATGCCTTAGTCGTAGGTCGATGGGAGCCTATCGGATGTGCGGCTAGAGAGGAGGACATGGTTCGTGATTTGCACGATTAGCGAGCCTTGTGTCCGCTTGATTGATTACGATAGCGATGGGGTTAGAGTTCGTGAGGTTGCCGAGTCTTCCATCGTTGAGAGGTGAAGAGGAAGCGATTCGAGGATCCACTTTGATTCGATATCGTGATACAACTCTTCGTGAGGCGCGGTCCTTGAGGTAGCACTGATGGGTGCTAAGGTTTGAGGGCGGGTTGTGTGTTCGGATGTTTGAGACTTCGCAAGTTCTGGGAAGCACACGGCAAGCGTTACTCATCCATCCGGGTCGACCAAGATGTACCACGACCTTAGATCCGTGTATTGGTGGGATGGCTTGAAGAGGACGTTGCAGAGTTCGTAGCTCGGCCCGTGTTGTCGGCAGTGAAGGTAGAGCACCGAGGCCCGGTGGTTTGTTGCGGCGATAGAGATCCCGACACGGAAGTGGGAGGTGATCAACATGGACTTCATCACGGGATTACCTCGCACTCGCAGGAGACATGATTCTATATGGGTTATCGTCGACAGTCGACGAAATCAGCCCACTTTCTTCCGTCGGACGACTTTTCACCGAGGATTATGCGGACTTTACATCCGAGAGATCGTCGATCGCATGAGTCCCTACTTCGATCATATCGCATGAGAGCCCGATTACGCTAACTTCTGAGGTCCTTCCAGAGGGTTTAGGACGCAGTGAGCACGAGTCTCGCATTTCATCCACGCATGCACGGACAGCAGAGCGCACTATCCGCACTCTTGAGGATATCTGCGAGCTGTGTTATTGACTTGATGGTAGTTGGGAGGATCATTTGCCTCTAGTTGAGTTCGCGTATAATAATAGCTACCACTCCAAAGATTCGATGGCGCCTTATGAGGCCTTGTATGGAGGAAGTGCGGTCGCCTATAGGTTGGTTCGATGTGGGCGAGGTGCGGCTAGTGGGACCAGATTTGGTGCGCAGCAGTGGATAAGGTGAAGCTTATCCGAGAGCGCTATCGATACCTGAGTCGATGTAAGTCGTACGCAGATCATCGTCGTCGGATCTTGAGTTCGAGGTTCATGATTGGGTTTTCCTAAAGGTGTCACCCATGAAGGGTGTGATGAGATTCGGGAAGAAGGAAACTCACCAAGGTACATTGGGCGTTTGGATTGTCCGCAGGTAGGCAAGGTTGCCATGAGTTGATCCGCCGTCCGACCGGAGGCGGCATCCGGTTTTTCACGTATCTATCCGAGGAGATGTATCGGGATCCATCTAGGGTACACCCGATTGACGATGTCGGTGTGATCGAGGTTATCGTATGAGGAGATTCCCATGGCGATAGTCGATCGTCGTTAGGCGTCTGACCAAGGACGTGGCTTCCACAAAGTCTTGTGGCGAACGAGCTCGGGAGGAGATGACGTGGGAAGCCGAGGACATGAGGCAGAAGTATCTCACCTATTCCCCACACCTCCGTAATTCACTTTCCTACTTGTAAATTTTCGTTATCGCCTAAAGTGTTGTTCTGTGGCCGTGTGTGGCATTTGCAACTGTTTAAGTTATGAAGAATCTTATCGTTGACTGTCTTGGGAAGGAAAATTCGGGACGAATGTTTCTAAGGAGGGGAGAATGTTATACCCCGTATTTCCAGAGTATGTACGTAAGGGAATACGTACAAAAGTCTAGCCTTAAAGTTTAGGCAAAACGTTTTTATTTGTGCACAACTCGCTAAAAGAATCGTTTTCCGACGAAACGTTTCCACAACTTTCGTAGGGTAAATTCCGGCTATGCCATTTCTAATTTTTGCGGATTTTTCCGAGAGACGAAACATTTTGGACCAACGGGAGGGCGACACTTGGCACCCTCCAATTGGTGGACTTGAATCGTCCATTGGACGAAATTGGAGAAGCTTGGCACGTTTTTTGTGCCTTGTGCACAAGTCAAGGAGTTGGTAGGATATTTGTGTTTAGTTAATCCTCACCCTACACTTGCCTTGCACTTGTCTTAATCTTGGCCATTGGTTGGCCACCTCTTGACCTATAAATACCCCCTTAGAGATGAAGAGTTCTTCATCCACAAAATACTTTCAAGTCTTGAAAAACCCTCTCCTCTCCCTTGTAGCCTCTTTCGTCCAACACCTCCCCCTCCCCTTGTGAAGGCCCTTGGCCGAATACCCCCCCTCCCTTGGTAGAAAAGTTGCCTTCTTGTATTGTTATAATGCCCAAAATACCCTAGCCCAAATCCCTTAGTGCTTAGTAGAAGTTGTGAAACACTTCTAAGGTTTCCTTGGAGCATACAACTTAGGAGCAAAACCTTGCTCAGGCGCGACTTTATCTAGGATATTATTGGGCTTACCGAGGTAACTAATCCTAACCCTCTTTTGAATTAGAGAATACTTACTGTTGTTGTATAAGAATAAGTATAAATACTTAGAAGAATATTGCAGAATAGAATTGAACTGTTACCACAGTAGAAGGGTTTAAAAGAAGAATAATCAAATCAGATTTACATAGAATGCTTTCACATGAGACTTATATAGCTCACGGGTAGGGAAGTGTTGCCCGACTTTCCGTAGAATTGTGAACCTCTGCTTAGAATGACCTTGAGTAGTATTTGATAGATGTCTGTGACTATTATAGGTGACTCTCATGCGCGACATATTCAACTTGCGGTGGTTTTCATTTGAAGGTATGTGATTCTTCCTAAAGCATGATATTTTATAATATATATGTAGTACGGAGACGCATACGTGTTAATCGAATAATAACTACGGCAATGTCTTTGACTTAAGCTGAATAATATTTACTGAATGCCTCACGCTTAAGCTCGAATAACACTTACGGCAATGCCTCACGGCTTAAGCCTGAATAATAAAGAACTGAAAGCTTTTCAAAAGAATACTGAATCATTTTTAACAGAAGAGAACCAACTGGTTTTTAAAACAGAAGCTTAAGAGTTATACTAGCTTTATGGGAAGTTAGGTATAACCACTTAAGATTAATAAAAGGAACAGTTTACATGTGTTTGTAATGCATTTATATTGATTGGTGAAAAGAATAATAAAATGGTTTGATAAGTGGACATGATATGATGCTATGTGTGTTAGTGTCTTGTAACGTTTGTGTAAAAAAGTATGCTTGTTGTGCTTATGTTGTTTAACGATAAGCTGTTAGGTTAGTGTAACATCACTCACCTCTTGACATATTACCGGGGGTTAAGCTGCCCTCCAATGCGGGGTAGACTCAGGCGGTCTGGGACCATGATTCGAGAATACCTCATGCGGGTCCAAGGGACCTATGCGGGACTACGGGAGTTCCAGGTTAGTGTGCGGGGTTATACCTCATGCGGTCTATGTGGCTACGCGACTACGAGTCCAGGGCGACGCCGAGGAGTAGCTACCCTCGACGCGGGTTATATACCCTACGCGCCTATGTGATTGGCCTACGCGACTACGGAGTCCAGGATTAGGCTTGCATGGTGATACTACGAAATTGGCCTGCTTGATCATTCGCAGCCTAGAAAAGACTCATTCTGATTTACCTATCACGCTTCTTGTTTGATGTGGCACTATGCGCGTTTCCTCGTTGTTTCATACATACTTGCAAAACTGCTTTTTAAAATGATATGTTTCATTTAAGTATTTTTACGCCATATACTTAGTACTTGTAGATCGACCTCCTTCGGGCCGCGTTCATGCCGCAGGCGGGCAGCAGTGCTAGATCCACATTCTTAGGATCTCTACGTTGGTGCTGAGCTCCATCTTTTCCGAGGCTCTACTTTTGGGGTATGATCTCCCTGTTGTAGATAATTTTGTATCGAGGTATGGCGGGGCCCTGTCCCGCCATAGTTGTATATTTTCTTAGAGGTCTGTAGTCATGTTGTACAGTGTCGGATGTAACTGCTAAACCATGTTTATATATATATGCCGAAAGGCGATGTTTTTTCACATAAACTGTGTCTTATTTTATAAACTGTTTCATGTCTTGCTTTATATTTCCGCTGATTTTCTCTGATGTATGACTACTTGGGTGCCCGGGTAAGGCACCAGTCACGGGCCCCGGAACGGGTCGTGACATTGGGTGCCCGGGGTAAGGCACCAGTCACGGGCCCGGGTTCGGGTCGTGACAATACACAACTTCACTTTGTATTTTACTTCCAAAAAGTTGATAAAACTTAGGGTTTCCTACCCTCTATTCTCGGCCAACACCTTGTTCTTGGGGTTTAAGGGGTCATCCTTGCTTAGCACTTCATTAGGGATCTTAGTCTTGTGTTTGAGGATTTATCATCAAAGATTGAAGAATTTTTGTCTCCAAAAATGAGCCAAAACCGAGAGCCCTTAAGAGGATAGTAATATTTGGTGTAGTGAAATGTTTCTAAGTGTAAATGAAGTCTTTCAAGCCTCTCACTTGCATAAATAATGTATCCAAGGGCTTGGATGATGACAAATGTATGGCCTAAGTGTAGCAAGACAAGTGGAGTGGGACCCACATGGCCCACTTGTCCACACATGGCCACAATACATCACACATGTGTATACATCAATCAAAAGCCAAACGAGGAATCAAATCTAATGTGTGTATCATCACAATTAACTCCCATTCATGGCCTAAAAGGGATTCTCTTTCTGTACCTTCATTGTTCATAAATATAACCACTTCAATTCTTTTAACACTTGTTCGCTCCTTTTCTTACTTGTCGTACTCTTCTCGTACTTCCGAACTTATTCTAGTATACGTACATAATTGTTATACCCCGTATTTCCAGAGTATGTACGTAAGGACGTACGTAGAAAATTTGAACTTGAGAATAGGCTTGGCCGAATTATTCTTTGTGCACAACCCCCGGTTAGAGTCGTTTCGACTAAACGCTTTCCATTTTTCGTAGGAAAATTCCGGCTATGTCATTTCTAATTTTTATGGATTTTTCCGAGAGATAAACATTTTGGACCAACAAGAGGGCGACACTTGTCACCCTCTCATTGGATAGGCTTGGGCGGTCAAGGGTGGACGAATTGGGTGAGTTTTTGTCAAGTAGTAGGTAGGATATTTTGGTGGTAGATGGATAAGGTGCACTTGGCATGATCTTGGCCCTACACTTGCTATGCACTTGGCATGATCTTGGCCATTGGTTGGCCTTTGCTAGACCTATAAATACCCCTTTGGAAGACTTCTTCATCCATTCCAAATATTTCCTAAGTGTTAAAATCCTCCTCCCTCCCCTTTGTGGTGAGTTCGGCCGAGAGCCCTCTCCCTCGTCGAGAGTACCCCCAGCTGGCAGGCCGAGGGTTATACACCCCCTCCTTGTGGTGCAGCTGGTACCCCAGCCTAGTTGTTTTTGTATAAATACCCTTCTCTTGGTAGAAATACTCTCAAAAGTATTGTTACTATACCCAAATTACCTTAGCCGTATACCTTGTAGTATTCTAAGGTTATACTTATACGAAAAGCCCAGAAATACTATTATACTTCCCTTCAGTCACAAAACCGAAACCCTAAGGAAAATCTCCATAGTTAGTTGGAGTATTAAGTAGAAGTTGGTTAGAACTTCTAAGGGTGGTTCGGAGCGGGTTGGAGCGCACAGAGTTGGAGCTAAACGTTTCCCAGGATCGACTTTATACTTGGATAATTATGGGCTTATCGAGGTAAATATCTTGTCCCCCTATTGTAATTGGAAATTACATGATTGTTAGACTATATAGTTGAAGTATACTATATATAGAACTAAACGTTGTTATCGGCAATGTCTTTGGACTTAAGCCTGAATAATACTTACGGCAATGTCTCGCGACTTAAGCCTGAATAATAAGAAACCTTTTCGAAAGAAGAGTACTGAACTGTAATTACATAGGACTGTATTACAGTAGACTTGTGTAGCTTTTCTGTGTGATAAAATTGTGCACGTCCGGTTTAGACGTACAACCCCCCCCCTGGTTGGCTTGGTAGTCACCCGATAGAGAGAGATTTACGCCATGTGCGGGAGGTGCCGAATTTTCAGAGAATGTTCTACGAAGGATCTAAATGTTAATAAGCGCTTGTGGCCTTATAGGTTGAAATCGCGTATGGCGCGATCTACTTGGCTTAAGGAGTAGCCGATTGGAAGTACTGAGCGCTTTGCTATTAGTCGATAATCGTCGCGAGGTATGTGAACCTCTTCCTATCTCTTCTAGCATGATATGTGTGTAACTATGTAGTACGGTAGACGCATACGTGTTAAATGTATTTGATTGGTCTAAAACATAAAGTGTTATAACGGCTTTATGGGAAGTTGGTTATAACAACTTTATGTAGGTAAGAAAATACTTGTGGTTTTTAAAAGGGTAACTGATTTGAACTATAACTGGCTGGTTATGTAATAATAAAGAACTTGAAGTATTTCAAAAGATTTTTGAATCATTTTGAAAGAAGAAGTAATACTGGGTTTTTGAAAACTTAAGAGTTATACTAGCTTTATGGGAAGTTAGGTATAACGCTTAAGAATGTTTTATCGATTTCGAAATCGAATGTATCGACAAACCACTGCAGCGTTAATAAAAGGAAATATTTTGACAGATTAAGTATTATTAAAACCAGTAGAAACTTCCATCTGCATAGAAGCTAAGATGAGACAAAATGATATTTCCTAGATCATGGCTGCTGTAATAAGATTGTTATAAACAAGAATATCCTACTCACATATAAGGCTTATGTTTTCTCAGATGGTTTAAAAGAGAATTATATTCTTAAATGAATAAGACTATGAACTACGAAACCTTTCTAAAATAAGAACCGTGAACATTTGAAATTAGGCAAACTCGACGATTGGAAAATAATGTTGTTACTTGATTTTACAAAGGTAAGTGTTTTGATTTACTTCAAAAGATAATCACTCTATTTTCATATACTACGGGTATTGTGTGACTTTTGTAAACGTAACGTATCTTTTAAAAGATAATGTATGAAGTACTTTGGGAATAGATACCCGATCTTGTTAATCATATATTAGAATGTACCTTGTGTGTATAACTTGATTGTGTTGGTTTGTGATAGCCTTGTAATACTTTCTTGTTGATTTGATAAGTAAACATGCTAGGATGCTACGTGTGTTAGTATCTTGTGATGTTTTGTGTAAAGGGGGTTTTCCCTCGATCGCGCTTTTAAAGTTGTTTGACTCTCACCGTTATGTTGGTATTGTACCACTCACCTTGACTTGTCTCCGAGGTTGCCGCCTCCACGCGCGGGTAGACTCAGCGGTCCGGGACCATGATTCGAGAATACCTCACGCGGTCCGTGGATCCATGCGAACTACGGGAGTTCCAGTTAGTTTGCGCCCTTGTGGTCACGCGGTCTTTGCGCTACGCGGATCGCGAGTCCAGATTTACGCCGGGAGTAGCTACCCTCGATGCGAGGAATACCTCACGCGCCTATGAGGTTGGCCTATGCGGAGCTACGAGAGTTCGAGTGGCTAGACGCGCACATTTGATATCGCGGCGAGTGACCGACTTTGATCATGTGGACGATGCAGACAGATATCATGATACGCTTTTGACCGTTAGTATCGCGGTGTTAGTAGCCTGCTATGCCTTCGCATTTACCCTCGCATCGCTTTATTAGGACACGTGTGGACTCGTGTTCATGTGTAGTGCTTGGTGCTTTTATATCATAAATCGCGGCAGTGAGGAAGGTATTCCACGGCATGATTGATGTTATGGGCGTGAGACCCATAGTTACATTTGAGTGATGACTTTGAGGCGCGAGTCCTCGACTTGACCGATCGCTATTTATTGTGAATCGTAGTTTGTTATCATACATGTCTCCCGCTTTATAGACTATTATGATTTCATTTACGATTTTTTCGCCACATACTTGGTACTTGCATCGACCTCCTTCGGGCCGCGTTCATGCCGCAGTCGAGGTACACCGCCGTTGATCCTAGTTCTCGGGTCACGTCAACAGATGGGAAGCTCCGCTTCTCGGAGGTTATCAGCGGTATAGTCCTCGCCGTTGTAGGTATTTACATTCGCGTGTGGCGGCCCCGCCCGCCATTGTTGTCGTATCATTCTTGAGGTCCGTAGTAATCGCAGGGGCGAGTTGTAATGGGATGTAATCGTCGGTTTTAAAATTGATTTATATATATGCCGTAAGGCAAGTTTTCTCCGACATCGCTTTCGCTTCATAATATTTTCATGTCTTGTTTTATGTTCCGCTGATTACTCTGATGTTGTATCACTAGGGTGCCCGGGGTAAGGCACCAGTCACGGGCCCGGGTTCGGGTCGTGACAAAAATTTCAATTATTGATTATGTTTTCAAATCCTTGGAATCACTACATCCAACAATTTAAGGCTATTCTCGGCTCCCATGACTCGGTTCAGGTGGAACACGTCCACGAACTCGTACAACGATTTACTAGACTTGGGCCTTGCACCTCGTGACCCTATCACATAACGTGACCATCTTCAACTGACCCCACTCCATTTCATGCTACGGGTTGACCCATAATCGGTCTACAACCCGACCCATCGTCGCACTTAACTCTCATTCTTGGTCTGAAATAAATCATATTACCCGAGAAGGCCTTACACATCTAAGGTCTCAACGATTATCAATATTCTAAGGTTTACAATCATTCTATGTCCCAAGCTTACCTTATCAGTCCCCACATACGGGTAAGGTAGCTTCTCAAAATCTCAAAATCTTGCTGTCTTGCTCACAATAACTCTATTTACTCCATACCAATATTATTTACACATATCACTTAAGCGTTCAACACATCTTAATCTATCAACATGGTATGTGTTACACCCCGTAGTTCCAGGACACGTGTATGAGAACGTGCGTAAGAAAACAAGATTTTAAAATTTAAAAGAAAGAAAGATTTGTTTTTCCTAAGAAAAATATTCCGAACCTCGTGAAGGGAAAATGTTTATTAATGGGAATTGAGTTCCCAAATTTGATATTTGAGACTTATAGAATTTATTGGAATTTTGGAAGATAAAATATTTTGGACCCATCGGAGGGCGACACGTGTCACCCTCCACATGCCCTGTTGGGCGAGAAAGGTCAATGCCAAGTGGCCAAGTGGCCAAGTGAGTCAAGATAACTATTGTTGACTACAATCCTAGCCATTCATGTGTTTTAATTTTGGACCTTAATTGTATTATATATTCATACTAGTAGCAAGACAAGTTCCAATACTTAGAAAAATCAAGAAAACTTTGAGCAAGAACAAGAGGCTCTCGGGTTTTCCCTCTAAAGAACAAGAATTTTTTTCAATTGTTGTTCATAAATTCCAATATTCAAACCAAAGGTCCCTAGTGGTATTATAAGCATAACCAAACACTTAAACCCCAGAAATACTACGTTAATCCGTTAGTCGCAACATGAAACCCTAAAGTGTTCTTCAACTTTGATGTTGGAAATTGAGGAGAAGTTGTTTATGAACTTCTAAGGGTTGCTTGGAGTGGATTGAAACGTAAAGAAGAGGAGCTAAAGTTTCTAAGGATCGACTTTAATACTTGGATTATATTTGGGGTTTTTGAGGTAATAATTTTGTCCCCCTAATGTAATTAAAGATTACATGTTATGATTAGTTTATAAATGCGCATGTGCTATATAGAATGAAGATTGAAAAGATTTGGACCATGTTGAGACCTTAAAACCGAAATATGGCATGTTAGCCATTGAAGTTGGAAATCAATTTGGTTGTTAGTTATAATCGTTACATGTTATATAATGAAGGAAATATGGTTGTTATAATTGATTATGATTTATATAACATGTTGGAATTACGACTTGGATTGAAAAGGAATTGAAAAAGGAATATATGTTGTTGTCACACATTGTGGCCGAGAATGGCCCTAGAAGTTGTCTAGAAATGGATTAATTAAATGGATTGTTTTATATGAATTGTGGGGCAGAATTTTACACGTCCTGTTAGGTGTGTAATCCCCTTTGGTTGGATGATTTGTTGTGCCTTAAATGTGGCGTATTGGTTATTGATTTCGGGCCTTGAAAAAGGTGGAAAAGTACGTAGAAACAGGGGAAGTGCTGCCCAAATTTTCGTAGAATAAGAGACCTTATACTTAGTATTATTCTATCTTAAAAATCTAGAAGTTGATAGATGTATTATGGTCATTATAGGTTGACGTTCTACGTGCGACATATTCAACTTAGTGAGTGGATTGAGCCGAAGAGGTATGTGAAACTTTCCCTGTCTCTTGAGCATGGGATTTTATAAATGTATAGTACGGTAGACGTACGAGATTTGAATGAATTCGGTTTCATTTTTGTCACGACCCGATCCCGGGCCCGTGACTGGTGCCTTACCCCGGGCACCCTAGTGATACAACATCAGAGAAAATCAGCGGAAATAAAAACTTTAAACATTAAACAAGAGATATGAATAAAACAAAGCAACCAACCGGTTACCTTTTGCATATATACTAAAATCGAACAGCGATATCCTTACAAACCCCGCCACAACAAGATTACATGCACTCTAAGAGTTTTTATACAACATGACGGGACAGGGCCCCGCCATACCCCTGAATGTACAAGTACCTACAGTGACAGGGGACTATACCAAAAGATAAGCCTCCGGAGAAACGGATGTTATACCCCGTATTTACAGAGTATGTACGTGAGGACGTACGTAGAAAAGTTTGAGCCTTAAAGTTAGGCAAGGACGAAATTTTGTGCACAACTACCAAAAAGAATCGTTCTTCGATGAAACGTTTTACAAAACTTGCGAAGGGAAAATTACTGCTATGTCATTTATATTTTTTGCGGATTTTTCCGAGAGATGAAATATTTTGGACCAACGGGAGGGTGACATGTGTCACCCTCAAAGTGGACGGCAAAGGGCCATTCTTGGCACGTTTTTGTTGCCTTGGAGTAGGTAGGATATTTTGTAGATATTTTGTGTAGTTGATGAGCAAGTGGGACCCACAAACACTTGTCCAAATCTTGACCTTACACTTGCCTACCACTTGGGTTGATCTTGGCCTTTGATTTCCCTATAAATACCCACCTAACTTGAAGGTTTTCTTCATCCCTCAAATGACTTCTAAGTCTTGCAAATCCCTCTCCCCTTTAGTTGAGGCTCTCGTCCAAGAGTCCCCCTCCCCCTTTGAGTGGCCCTTGGCCGAGACACACCCCTCTCCTTGTGGTGTTGTTCTCGTGAAAATACCCCCTCTTGGTAGAAAATACTCTCCAAGTATTGTTACTATTCCAAAATACCTTGGCCCAAATACCTTGTAGTATTCCAAGGTTACACCTATACTAAAAGCCCAGAAATACTATTATACTTCCCTTCAGTCACAAAAACGAAACCCTAAGGAAAATCTTCATAGCCGGTTGAAGTATTAAGAAGAAGTTGCTTAGAACTTCTAAGGGTTGTTTGGAGCGGGTTGGAGCACCCAGAGTAGGAGCTAAACGTTGCTCAGGATCGACATTAAAACTTGGATAATTTTGGGCTTACCGAGGTAAATACTCTTGACCTTCTATTGTAATTGGAAATTACATACTGTAGTTGTATAGAAATGAATATAAGATTCATAGAAGAGTATTGAACTGTAATAGAAGAATATTAAGAAGAAGATTAAACTGTACTTACATAGGACTGTATTTACAGTAGACTTGTGAAGATTGACGGGTAGGGAAATGCGGCCCAATTTTCCGTAGAATCTTGTATCTAGATTTATTCTACCGAGTAGTCTAGACATTGATAGAATTGTATAACCTTTATAGGTTGAAAGTTCTGCAAGTAGCATGTTCTACTTGAAAGGTGGACAAGGCTAGCCGGGTTATAGCCGTGGAGCGTTTTGCTAATAGTCGATAATCGTCGCGAGGTATGTGATTCTTCCTATCCTCTTGAGCATGATATTTTAAAAGAATATATATATAGTACGGTAGACGTACGTGTGTTAACTGAACGTAGTTTTACGGCAATGTCTTTTGACTTAAGCCTGAATAATAAGAATCTTGAAGTATTTCAAAAGAATTAAGAAACCTTTTTGAAAGAAGGGTAATACTTGGTTTTAAAAGCTTAAGAGTTATACTAGCTTTATGGGAAGTTAGGTATAACGACTTAAGAGAGATAAAAAGAATGGTTTATTGATTTTAGAAGTTAAGAGACTTGATCTTAAAAGATAAGAGACTTGACTTAATTGAATTAATATGAATTTTGTTAAAAAGTGTGAAACCTCATTCGTGAGTAATGAGTATTTTGGTTTTCAAAAGGAATGATGTTTTACTGATTTCGGAAATCAGAATAAGTATCGAACAAACCACAGCAGCGCTAATAAAGGGAAATGTATTGACTAATAAAGTATTATTAAAACCAGTAGAAACCTCCATCTGCATAGAAGCTAAGATGAGAAAAAATGATATTATATTTCCTAGATCATGGCTGCTTTAATAAGATTGTTATGAACAAGAATAACCTACTCACACATAAGGCATATGTTTCTCAAATTGTTTTAAAGGATTAAAACTATGAACTACGAAACCTTTCGAAGATGAGAAACTTGAGCATCTGAAATTAGGCAAACTTGAACGTTTGGAAAATAATGTTGTTACTTGATTTTACAAAGGGAAGTGTTTTGGTTTACTTAAAAAGATAGTCACTCTATTTTTATACTACGGGTATTGAGTGACTTTTGTGAAAGAAACGGATCTTTTAAAGAGTTAATGTATGAAGTACTTTGGGGATAAAAACCCGAACTTGTTGACATATAGTAGAAAGTACCTCGTGTGAATAACTTGATTGTGTTGGTTTGTGATAGCCTTGTAATACTTCCTTGTTGATTTGATAATTAAACATGTTAGGATGCTACGTGTGTTAGTGTCTTGTGATGTTTGTGTAAAGGGGTTTCCCTTGTTGTGCTTATGTTGTCTAACGGTAAGCCGTTACGCTAGTATTATATCACTCACCTCTTGACATGATTCCGGGGGTTAAGCTGCCCTCCGATGCGGGGTAATACTCAGGCAGTCTGTGTGACTATGATTCGAGGATACCTCATGCGGGTCCCGGGCTATGCGAGCTACGAGTTCCGTGTTAGTGTGCGGCCTTTGTGGTCATGCGGTCTATGTGGCCATGCGGTGCGAGTCCAGGCGATCGGAGTAGCTACCCTCGACGCGAGAATACCTCACGCGGGCCTTTGAGGTGGCCTATTGTTATACCGTATTTCCGGAGTATATGCGTGGGAATACGCATACAAAAGTTTGGCCTTAAAGTTAGCCTTGGACGCTTTATTTTGTACACAACTCACTAAAAGAATCGTTTCCGACGAAACGTTTCCACGACTTTCGTAGGGAAAATTCGGCTATGCCATTACTAATTTTTGCGGATTTTTCGAGAGACGAAACATTTTGGACCAACGGGAGGCGACACTTGGCACCTCCCATTGATGGACTTGAATCGTCCATTGACGAAATTGGAGAGGAAGTGCACGTTTTTTGTGCCTTGTGCACAAGTCAAGGAGTTGGTAGGATATTTGTGTGGAGTAAATCTTCACCCTACACTTGCCTTGCACTTGTCTTAATCTTGGCCATTGGTTGGCCACTTCTGACCTATAAATACCCTTAAAGATGAAGAGTTCTTCATCCACAAAGTTATCTTCCAAGTCTAAAAATCCTCTCCTCTCCCTTAGCCTTTCGTCCAACACCTCCCCCCCTTTGAGTGAGTTTGGCCGAGGGCCTACCCCCCCTAGCCTAGCCGAAATCTACCCCCCCTCCCTTGGTAGAAAAGTTGTCTTCTAGTATTGTTATAATGCCCAAAATACCCTAGCCCAAATCCCTTAGTCCTTTGTAGAAGTTGTAAAGAACTTCTAAGGTTTCTTGGAGCTACCGGAGCGTACAACTTAGGAGCTAAACCTTGCTCAGGCGCGACTTTATCTAGGATATTATTGGGCTTACCGAGGTAACTAATCCTAACCCTCTTTTGAATTAGAGAATACTTACTGTAGTAGTATTAGAATAAGTATTAAATACTTAGAAGAATATCACAGAATAGAATTGAACTGTTACCACAGTAGAAGGGTTTAAAAGAAGAATAATCAAAACTGTACTCACATAGGACTGTTTTCATGAGACTTATATAGCTCACCGGGTAGGGAAGTCTTGCCCAACTTTCCATAGAATTGTGAACCTCTGCTTAGAATGACCTTCAGAGTAGTCTTTGATAGATGTCTGTGACTATTATAGGCTGACTCTCTGCGCGTGACATATTCAACTTGGCAGGTGGTTTTCGCTGAGAAGGTATGTGATTCCTCCTAAAGCATGATATTTTACAATATATAGTACGGTAGACGTACATGTGTTAACTGAATAATAACTACGGCAATGTCTTTGACTTAAGCTCGAATAATAATTACAATGCCTCACGCTTAAGCTGAATAATAATTACGGCAATGCCTCACGGCTTAACTTTGAATAACAAAGAATGAAAGCATTTCAAAAGAATATCGAATCATTTTTAATGTAAGATAAATATTTGGTTTTAAAACAAAAGCTTAAGAGTTATACTAGCTTTATGGGAAGTTAGGTATAACACTTAAGAAAGATAAAAAGGCTGTTTACTTGTTTGTTTATAAAAGCCTTGTATTGATTTACATTAAGTGTAGTAAGACTTGTGTGATAAGTAGACTACTATGATGCTACAGGTTATTGTCTTGAAATCGTGTAAGGGGTCATTCTTGCGTGCTTACGTTGCTAACGGTAAGTCCGTTGTCGTTATTGTATCACCTACCCTCGATCGTTATACCGAGGGCTTGCCCGATGCGGTCTATACGGCTATGCGGTCTGTGAGACTATGCGAGCAGCGGTATGCTCGAGATTGATCATTCCGGTGTTTAGCCTGACGCGGGATTCCACGCGGTCTGTGAGACTACGCGGTCTTTTGAGGCTATGCGCTGCGGGAGCCTAGGCGGATGTCGGGGTTGGCTGCCCCGATGCGGGAATACCTCGTGCGGTACGTATGTGTGACCTATGCGGTGCGGAAGTCCGTGACTAGGCACGAGAATGATACTATGGGCGATTGGCCTTGCTTCGATCATTCGCGGCCTAGAATAGACACATTCTGCTTTTCCTATTCTGTTGTTGTTTGTGATGTGGCACTATGTGCAATTGAACGGTGTATTTGTGAAAAGGTTTTAAATACTTTGATTTCATTTCGATTCTTTATAGTTTCACATACTTGGTACTGTTATCGACCTCGCCCGAAGTGCGTTCATCCGCAGTAAAGGCAAGCAGGTGCTAGATCCGCATCCTTAGGATCTTTTGTGTTGGTGTCAGGAGCTCCATCTTCTCCGGAGACTCTACTTTTGGGTATGATCTCCCTGTATTGTAGATAGTTTTGTATGATCCAGGGTATGGCGGCCCCGTCCGCCATAGTTGTTTACTTCCTTAAGTGCAGTAGTACTATTATGCAGTTGGGATGTATCGCAAAACTTGATTATTTATATATGCGAAAGGCGACGTTTTCTTACATGCCGTGTCTTATTTTATAAACTGTTTCCTGTCTTGGTTTATATTTCCGTTGGTTACTCTGATGTATGGCTACTTGGGTGCCGTGAGCACGATCCACGGGCCGGGCAGTCGTGACAAAAGTGGTATCGAGCGATTAATCCTCGGAAAGTGTCTACAAACCGTATCTAGTAAGTCTTGATTATCGGTGTGTTGTGCACCACACCAATAATCGTGAGGCTATAGGATATTTAGGATTGGTTTCCATTCTTCTCATTACGAGATCGTGCTTTAGAGGCGTGTTATAGGTTGGACCCTCTAACGTATTCCTTTCTATGTGATTATGCCTCACGTAAGGCAACCCGGCCGAGAAGGGCAAGGCGGCCGAGGCGCTAGCAGACACCCAGTCACGAGGGCTCGTGCCCGCCTATACGAGGCAGCGAGTTCTATGACGCCGCCCGGCCCAGCGAGACCACAGTACCCACCTCGCATCCACGGCACAGGCGGAGAGTTAGGGTACAAGGAGACGGCCCAACTATTAGCTAAAGTTGTGGCCCGACACGAGAGAGATTTGGACGCGGCGATTCGATTCGGCTCAGCTCGGTCGCGCCGTAGTGCACCGAGGCGAATAGTTTGAGGCTACGAGATTTCTTGAGTTGTAGCCCGCGAGTTTTACTGGTCGAGGCGGAGGATGATCCGCGAGTTCATCCGTCACCGCAGAGGATTATCGCGGTGATCGTGGCTTGAGGCGAGGTCAGGACATTCGGTTCGCGTCATTTGCGTGATACCGCGATCGATTGGTTTGATTCATGGGAGCTTTCCCGGGGAGAGCATGCACCTCCAGCAGTATGGGATGAGTTTTCGGAGGCTTTTCTCACACACTTCTTGCCTCCGCAGATGAGGAGGGCACGAGTGATAGATTATTGTTCTTGAGGCGAGGAGGGCGCGGTGAGGAAGTACAATGTCGAGTTTGATTCATTGGCTCGATATGTCCCTGCGCTAGTAGCAGACATGGAGGACCGGGTGCATCGCTATGTCACCGGGCTAGATGATTACATGGCCGAGTCTTGTGCGGGTGTGTCCTTCACCCGAGCATGGACATAACCGTATGCAGCTCATGCACTAGGATGCGAGGCGTAGAGACCGCCGGGCAGAGCGATATCAGCGGCGAAGAAGGCGAGCGGCCGGTTCTTTTGGTGGTCCTCGGGGTGGCGGCATCGGATAAGTCCAGATTTGCACCACGGCCCAGCGCGAGCGCTCTACCTCATTTTCGGTACAGCCAGAGCGATCGAGGCGGTCGGGGCCCGGGACCAGATTTCGAGTAGCGGGTGCTAACTGCTCGAGGTCCGCTCGGTGTGCGTTGTGGTAGATACCATTCAGGAGGCGTACTCGGGAGCTCGCTATACTTGTGGCGGCAGGTCATTTCGCGAGTTTGTCCGCCGGGGCGGCTGGTAGTAGGGCCCGATCTACGGTGCATTGCGCTTCTTCATCCCCGACGATTACTCGCCGGAGAAAGGTACTCATGGACCAGCGGGTCGCGGCAGAGGTCGTGGCGCGGGTCGATTCGCGGTCCTCGTAACCGCATTTATGCTGTCCACCGACAGATCGTGAGGCCTCACCGATGTCGCCACGGTACTTTATCGGTTTGGGTTTGATGTGTATGCGTTGATAGATCGGGTTCTACTGTCCTATATATCTCCCTAGTTGCTAGTAGGATAGGGATAGAGCACGAGTCCATAGACCCTTTCGAGGTAGCTACGCGATGGTGATTCGGTGGTAGCTCGGCGGGTATATAGAGCTTGTCTGTGACCATTTGATCGTCGGACCTAGCCGACTTGATAGAGCTGGAGATGATTGACTTCGACGTGATTATGGGGATGGATTGACTAGCTTCTTACGCCAATGTAGACTGCGAGAGCGAGTAGTGCAGTTCAGTTTCTGAGGCGGTTGTTGAGTGGGAGAGCACGGTATCGCCGAGGGTAGGTTTATTTCCTACCTCAAGGCTAGGAAGATGGTGCGAGAAGGGTATATCTACCATCTCGTTCGGGTGTTTGATCTGAAGGCTGCGGTACCAGATTTCGATCGATTCGATGGTCGTGAGTTCCCAGGCGTGTTTCCGATGACCTCCGGGTATCCTCCCGAGAGGAGATTGAGTTTTGTATTGACATATTGCGGACACTCGGCTATTTCCATTCCGCCATCTGAGAATGGCACCGCCGAGTTGAGAGAGTTGAAGGATCAACTTAGAGATTTCTTTGGAGAAGGGCTTCATCAGCCTAGTTTTTCTCCCCAGGAGCGCGGTATTGTTCGTGAAGAAGAAGGGCGGGGCCGCGCATGTGTGTTGATCTGACGGTGAACAAGGTGACCATTAAACGAATACCCTTCCTGGATTGATGATTTGTTCGACGATTGCGAAGTGCGAGATGTTTCTCAAGATTGATCTGCGATCGGGCTATCATCAGTGCGAGTCGAGAGAGGTGGATGTCCCTAGGATCGCATTCGTGACGTGCGAGCATTATGAGTTCGTGGTCATGTCTTTTGGGTTGACCAATGCTCCGTATTCATGGATTTGATGAACCGAGTGTTCATAACCTTTTTGGACACGTTTGTGATAGTGTTCATTGATGATATCTTGGTTTATTCTCGCTCATAGCGAGAGCACGCGGAGCATTGAAATGTCTTGTGATTCTCCAGACCAGTGATTACGCCAAGTTTTCCAAATGTGAGTTTTGGTTGACTTGATGGCGTTTCTTGGGCATATTGCCGGTGATGGCATTCGAGTGGATCGGCCAAGATCGAGGCGATCGGGACTTGGCCTAGACCTACTACTCCGGCAGAGGTTCGCGATTTCGGGCCTTGCAGGATATTATCGGCGGTTCGTAGAAGTTTGCTTATCTCGCACCATTGACTAGGTGACTCGGAAGCGGCCAAGTTTGATGGTGATGCTTGTGGCGGGGTTTCGATTCTTTGAAAAGAGACCGACCGCCCGTTCTTACTCTTCCGAGGTCGGATGGTTATGTCGTGTATTGTGACGTCGGGCATCGGGTTGGGATATGTGTTGACGCAGCATGGCGGGGTTATAGCATACGCATCCCGACAATGAAGAAACACGAGAGGAATGTTATACCGTAGTTCCGTGGTATGTATGCAGGGCGTGCGTGCGAGAATCTGACGTAAAGATTGGAAAGGAAGAAAAGGGTGAATTTTCCACGGAAAAGTTTCCGGTTTTGTGAAGGAAAAAGGTTCGTTTATGGAATGGATTCGATTGGTATTCGGACTTCCCGGAATATTAGAGAATTATGGAATTTTATTTTGAAAATGGTCACGTGGGGCCCACGGAGAAATTCTGGTTTTGTGGGGCCCGCTTTGATTTTGAGATTTTTGCCGTTTTGGATATTTTCGGAAGACGAAATATTTTGGACGAATCGGGGGGCGACACGTGTCACCCCCATGTGGCACCTTTGGGCCGAAATATGTTTGTGCACAACACCCGGTTAGAGTCGTTTTAGCTAAACGTTTTCCATGACTTTCGTAGGGAATTTAGGCTATGTCATTAAGTATTTTTGCGGATTTTTCCGAGAGACGGAACATTTTGGACCAACGAGAGGGCGGCACTTGGCACCCTCTCATTGGTGGGCAAAGTGGGCGGTTTGGACGATTTGGGGAGGGCAAGTGGGAGATATTTTTGGTAGATATTTTGTGTGCAAGTTGGCTAGGACACTTGGGTGAATCTTGGCCCTACACTTGCTAGGCACTTGGCTAGATCTTGGCCATTGGTTGGCCTTGGCTTGTGCTATAAATACCCCCTCCTTTGATGAACTTCTTCATCCAAAATGCCTAAGTCTTGAGAGCCTTCCCCCTGCACCGTGAGGCCCCTCGCCGAGAGTCCCCACAGTGGGGTAGGCCGGTAGCCACCCACTCCTTTGTGGTGTGGCCGTGGGGTACCCCACTGCCTAGTTTGTTTTCATATAATACCCACTCTTGGTAGAAATACTCTCAAAGTATTGTTATAATGCCCAAATTACCTTAGCCATATACCTTGTAGTATTCTAAGGTTATACCTTTACAAATAGCCCATTATACTATTATACTTCCGTCGATCCAAAACCGAAACCCTAGGAAAATCTCCATAGTCAGTTGGAGTTTTGTGTAGAAGTTGGTTAGAACTTCTAAGGGTGGTTTAGAGCGGGTTGGGCGCTCGGAGTTGAGCTAAACGATTGCGGGATCGACTTTAAACTCGGATAATTATGGGCTTATCGAGGTAATTATCTTGTCCCCTATTGTAATTGGAAATTACATGTTGTTAGATTGTATAGTAGAAGTATACTATATATAGTCTTGAATCAGTAATTACATAGGGTGTATTCTGATAGACTTGTGTAGTAGTAGTGGAGTAGAATTGTGCAGTTAGGGTTAGATGTATAACCCTTGGTTGGCTTGGTAGCGGCCTCGTTAGAGGAGGAGGTTTACGCTGTTGCGGGGGGGGGAGGTGCTGCCGAAATTTCTGTAGAAAGTTCTACGATGAGACCTGAATGTTAATAAGCGCCTTGTGGCCTTATAGGTTGAAGTACTACGTGTGGCGCGTTCTACTTGGCTTAAGGAGTAGCCGACGGCCTGAGGTACTCGGAGCATTTTGCTATTAGTCGATAATCGTCGCGAGGTATGTGAACCTCTTCCTATCTCTCTAGCATGATATGTGTGAACTATGTAGTACGGTGAGCGTACATGTGCTAAATGTGTTTGAATGGTTTAAAACATAAAGTGTTATAACGGCTTTATGGGAAGTTGGTTATATGACTTTATGTTAGTAAGAAAATACATGTGGTTTTAAGAGAATCGATTTGAACTATAAGCGGCTTGTTATATGATAAGAAAGAACTTGAAGTATTTTCAAAAGATTTTTGAATCATTTTGAAAGGAGAAGTAATACTTGGTATTTGCAAACTTAAGAGTTATACTAGCTTTATGGGAAGTTAGGTATAACGGCTTAAGAATGCTTTCTTGATTTGAAATCGAATGTGTATCGACAAACCAACTGCGGCGTTAATAAGGAAATGTTTTGAATAATTAAGTATTATGAAAACCGGTAGAAACTTCCATCTGCATAGAAGCTAAGATGAGACAAAATGATATTTCTAGATCATGGTCTTTGTAATAAGATTGTTATAAACAAGAATATCCTACTCATATAAGGCTTATGTTTCTCAGTTGTTTAAAAGAGAATTATATTCTTAAATGAATAAGACTATGAACTACTGAAACCTTTCTCAAAATAAGAAACGTGAACATTTGAAATTAGGCAAACTTGGACGTTTGAAAAATAATGTTGTTACTTGATTTTACAAAGAGAAGTAATTGATTTACTTTAAAAGGATAGCCACTCTATTTTATACTACGGGTATTGTGTGACATTGTGAAAGTAACGATCTTTTAAAGAGTTGATGTATGAAGTACTTTGGGGATAAAAACCCGATTTTGTTAATCATATAGTAGAAGGTACCTTGTGTGAACAACTTGATTGTATTGGTTTGTGATAGCCTTGTAATACTTTCTTGATTGCGTTGATAAGTAAACATGTTGGGATGCTACGTGTGTTAGTATCTTGTGATGTTTGTGTGAAGGGGTTTCCCTTGATTGTGCTTATTAACTATCGATCGTTATGATAGTATTGTGGCATTCATCTCTTGAGATGATTCCGGGTTAAGGCGCCTCCGACGCGGGGTAGACTCGGCGGTCGATGGACCTATGATTCGAGAATACCTCATGCAGTCCGGGGGCTATGCGGAACTACGAGTTCCAGTTAGTGACGTCCTTTATGGGCATGCGGTCCGTGGCTATGCGGTGCGAAGTCGGGGCGATCTTGGGAGTAGCTACCCTCGTGCGAGGATGCCTCATGCGGGCGATGAGATTGGCCTACGCGAGTGCGGGAAGTTCCAGACTAGACGCGCGCATTAGATCTGCGGGCAAGTGGCGGCTTTGATCATGTGAGTGCAGGCAGATCTTATGATACGATTCATGACCTTGTTGGTGCGTGGGTGTTAGTAGACGGCTATGCCTTCGTACTTACCGTCACGGTGTTATTATGGCAGGTGGGACACGGTGTTCATGTGTGTTCCTTGGAACTTTTATATCATAAAGCGCCAAGGTGAGAATGTGTCCAGGCACGATTGATGTTGTGGCGTGAGACCCATTTGTTATGTTCTTTGGTGATGACTTGAGGCGTGAGTCACGACTTGATATGATCGCTAGTTATTGTAAAAGCGTAGTTTGGTCATCATACATGTCTCTGCTTTATAGACTATTATGATTTCATTTGCGGTATTTTTAGTTTCACATACCGATTTTTGTTATCGACCTCCTTGGCTGCGTTCATGCCGCAGTTGAGGTACACCGATCGTTGATCCTAGCTCTCGAGTCCGCGATTCAGCGTTTGGGAAGCTCCGTTTCTCCGGAGGCTTATCAGTGGTGTAGTCCCCTGTCGTAGTAAGTGTTTACATTCAGGGGTTTGGCGGGGCCTGTCCCGCCATTGTTGTCATATCATTCTTAAGTGCAGAAATCTGTTGTAGGCATGGTTTGTAAAAGATTAAACCGTTCATGTTAAAAGTTGTCATTTATATATACGCGAAAGGCAAGTTTTCCAGATTATTGTTTTATATACATTTATCTCATATGGTTGTGTTTGTTCATTGATTACTCGATGTATGTCTACTTGGGTGCGGGGTAAGGCACGATCCACGGGCCGGTTGGTCGTGACAAAAGTGGTATCGAGCGATTAATCCTCGGAAAGTGTCTAGACCGTATCCGATGAAGTCTTGATTATCGATGTGTTGTGCACTACATCAATAATGTCGAGGCTATAGGATATTTAGGATTGGTTTCTATTCTTCTCACTCGAGATCGTGCCTTAGAGGCGTGTTGTAAGTTGAACCCTCGACGAAATCTTTTCCCTTATCATTATGCCTCGCGTGCAACCCGAGCCGGGAGGGCAAAGCGGCCGAGGCTGCAGTAGAGTTCGGAGGGTGGCGAGGGCGAGGCCCAATCATTACCTAGGGTAGTGCTTCATTCGGGGATTTCTGCGACGTCACTAGCCCCAAAGAGTTTAGCCGATGGCGGCGGTTCCTCTGCGTCCACGATATTTGAACCTTCGTTCCACGGCAGAGCAGTGAATATAGATTTCAAAGCGACCACATTACTAGCTATAGATTTGGCTACGGAGATTATACCGATGTACCACGAGTCTTGATGACTACCTAAGAGAGGTTGTGCAGAGTAATTCTTGATTGGGCTTGAGCATGGCACGTATGCGGGCTTATGCAGCAGGCGAAAAACGTAGAGATTGTGGGTTAACGGGGCGAGAAGAGGGCGAGCGGCGTGAGTCCTTGGTAACTTTCAAGGTGAGTACCTTAAGTGCTATGTTCTGATAGCAGTGTGTTAGTTGTGATTAGAATCATGGTGGGTTAACCGAGTAAGATTTTGGGGGATAGAGAAGGTGTGAGCCTTAGAGTGTTATTCGTAAAGACCTTAGAGGTAAGGCCATCTCGAGAAAGGTGTAGTGTTATGTTTGACCCTTATAGGAGTGCATAGTGCACGTGAGCTATGTTCGTGGGATAAGTCCCAGAGTAGCGTGATTTGAAGGAAGGTAGTCGAGCTAAGAAGACCGCCAGGTTTTCGTAACGTGTTTAGTAAGATTGTTCCTTCGGGGAGATGGTATTTGCGCGCTTGCGGAGTCGGGGTTGAGGCTACGTGCGGGTCAACCCGCGGTAGGTTTGGTGGTGGGGTCGGTTGTGGTGGTCCTCTTTGTGTTAGGGTCATGAGGTGTTAGGCCCATGTTTAGTTAGCGACGTGCAAGTTCGTGGATCGTTCGACGGTGGTCCGGCCGATGGGGCGACCTATCGTGTTCCTCGGCCGAGTCGTTCCCTCGGCGGTGTTGATGTTATCGAAAAGGTTGTGAGGTTGCAGGGTGCCTACCTTCACCTTATGACGGACAGTGGAGCCAGTGCAGTGTTTCTCTTTGGGAGTTTGTACGAGCGGGGCTAGGAACTGGTGAGTCTCCGTATCGCATTCGCGCCGGGCGATGTTTTGATTTGAGAGTAGCCGTGAGATCGTTGTCTCGGTTGAAGTGTTTAAGCTACCATTTGGTGTTCGGATGTCGTCTTGCGGCGCCTTGTAGAAGCGAGAAATGCAAGTTGCGGTCGATTGGTTCGATGTTGGCGGGGTTGAATAGTTGGTTGAGCTTGTTCCGGTATGTGGATAGTGAAGCTTGTCTAGAAGAAGTTACGGCGGCTCGGAGGAATTGTGCGGATAATCGGCGGCGACGCAGAGTTGAGTTGTGGTCGGTCTTCTTGAAAGTACCACCGGGCGGTGTGACGAGTTTGGAAAGCGAAGGAACTTAGCGAGTTACTTTGGGCCTTTGTGAGTTCATGTGAAGAATAGGCCAGGTTGCCTATATGTTAGCATTTGCCGTCCGACTTAGGAGGAAGGACGTCCGGTCTTTCGTATTGTTATGTTCGGGAAAGTATCGAAGATCCATCCAGAATGATCCCAGTTAATGATGACCACGTTAGAGATAGTAACCCCGAGTTTTGGATACTAAAGCGATGTCGAAATGTGATAAGAATCGAGTGTACAACGAACGGTGATCGCATGCGGCCGGCATCGTTTGTTGGGTCGTCGGAGCAAGGCTCGCGACAAAGTGACAAAAGTAGTATTATTTGTGGTGATGTAGAGGTGTTTCCTCGTGGACTTAGATGTAAGTGTTGCGCAGGTATTTCTGTGGCCAGGTATGGCAGGATTGTTTCGTAAGTATAGTAGTGAAGACTATCTTGGCGACGCGTTTGTTTGAGACTTAGAAGGAACATTCGGACGAATGTTTCTAAGGAAGAATGTTATACCCGTAGTTCGTGGTATGTATGCAGGGCGTGCGTGCGAGAATCTGACAGAAAGATTGGAAAGGAAGAAAGAGGTGAATTTTCCACGGAAAAGTTTAGGTTTTGTGAAGGAAAAAGGTTCGTTTATGGAATGGATTCCCAGTTTGGTATCGGACTTCTGGAATATTAGATAATTATGGAATTTTATTTTCGGAAATGGTATCGTGGGGCCCACGGGAGAAATTTTCGGTTTTGTGGGGCCCGCTTTGATTTTGAGATTTTTGACGTTTTGGATATTTTTCGGAAGACGAAATATTTTGGGCCGAATCGGGGCGACACGTGTCACCCCGTGGCACCTTTGGGCGAAATATGTTTGTGCACAACACGGTTAGAGTCGTTTTAAACGAAACGTTTTCCACGACTTTCGTAGGGAATTTCCGCTATGTCATTAAGTATTTTTGCGGATTTTTAGAGGCGGAACATTTTGGACCAACGAGAGGCGGCGCAGCACCCTGGTGGGCAAAGTGGGCGGTTTGGACGATTTGGGGAGGCAAGTGGGAGATATTTTTGGTAGATATTTTGTGTGCAAGTTGGCTAGGACACTTGGGTGAATCTTGGCCCTACACTTGCTAGGCACTTGCTAGATCTTGGCCATTGGTTGGCCTTGGCTTGTGCTATAAATACCCTCTCCTTTGATGAACTTCTTCATCCAAAATGCCTAAGTCTTGAGAGCCTTCCCCTCCACTCGTGAGGCCCTCGCGAGAGTCCCCACAGTGGGGTAGGCAGGTAGCCACCCCCTTTGTGGTGTGGCGTGGGGTACCACTGCCTAGTTTGTTTTCATATAATACCCCTTGGTAGAAATACTCTCAAAGTATTGTTATAATGCCCAAATTACCTTAGCCATATACCTTGTAGTATTCTAAGGTTATACCTTTACAAATAGCCCGTTATACTATTATACTTCCCGTCAGTCCACAAAAGAAACCCTAGGAAAATCTCCATAGTCAGTTGGAGTTTTGTGTAGAAGTTAGTTAGAACTTCTAAGGGTGGTTTAGAGCGGGTTGGGCGCTCGGAGTTGGAGCTAAACGATTGCCGGGATCGACTTTAAACTCGGATAATTATGGGCTTATCGAGGTAATTATCTTGTCCTATTGTAATTGGAAATTACATGTTGTTAGATTGTATAGTAGAAGTATACTATATATAGTCTTGAATCAGAATTACATGTGTATCAGATGAGACTTGTGTAGTAGTACCGTGGAGTAGAATTGTACTGTTAGGGTTAGATGTATAACCCCTGGTTGGCTTGGTAGCCGGCCTCGTTAGAGGAGGAGGTTTCTGTTGTTGCGGGGAGGTCTTTGCGAAATTTACGTAGAAAGTTCTACGATGAGACTGAATGTTAATAGCGCCTTGTGGCCTTATAGGTTGAAGTACTACGTGTGGCGCGTTCTACTTGGCTTAGGAGTAGCCGGCGGCGAGGTACTCGGAGCATTTTGCTATTAGTCGATAATCGTCGCGAGGTATGTGAACCTCTTCCTATCTCTCTAGCATGATATGTGTGAACTATGTAGTGCGGTGAGCGTACATGTGCTAAATGTGTTTGAATGGTTTAAAACATAAAGTGTTATAACGGCTTTATGGGAAGTTGGTTATATGACTTTATGTTAGTAAGAAAATACATGTGGTTTTTAAGAGGTAACTGATTTGAACTATAACTGGCTTGTTATATGATAAGAAAGAACTTGAAGTATTTTCAAAAGATTTTTGAATCATTTTGAAAGGAGAAGTAATACTTGGTATTTGCAAACTTAAGAGTTATACTAGCTTTATGGGAAGTTAGGTATAACGGCTTAAGAATGCTTTACTGATTTCGGAAATCAGAATGTGTATCGACAAACCACTGCAGCGTTAATAAAAGGAAATGTTTTGAATAATTAAGTATTATGAAAACCAGTAGAAACTTCCATCTGCATAGAAGCTAAGATGAGACAAAATGATATTTCCTAGATCATGGCTGCTGTAATAAGATTGTTATAAACAAGAATATCCTACTCACATATAAGGCTTATGTTTCTCAGATTGTTTAAAAGAGAATTATATTCTTAAATGAATAAGACTATGAACTACGAAACCTTTCTCAAAATAAGAAACGTGAACATTTGAAATTAGGCAAACTTGGACGTTTGAAAAATAATGTTGTTACTTGATTTTACAAAGAGAAGTAATTGATTTACTTTAAAAGGATAGCCACTCTATTTTATACTACGGGTATTGTGTGACATTGTGAAAGTAACGTATCTTTTAAAGAGTTGATGTATGAAGTACTTTGGGGATAAAAACCCGATTTTGTTAATCATATAGTAGAAGGTACCTTGTGTGAACAACTTGATTGTATTGGTTTGTGATAGCCTTGTAATACTTTCTTGATTGCGTTGATAAGTAAACATGTTGGGATGCTACGTGTGTTAGTATCTTGTGATGTTTGTGTGAAGGGGTTTCCCTTGATTGTGCTTATTAACTATCAGTCGTTATGATAGTATTGTGGCATTCATCTCTTGAGATGATTCCGGGGGTTAAGCTGCCCTCCGTCTGGGGTAGACTTCAGCGGTCGATGGACCTATGATTCGAGAATACCTCATGCAGTCCCGGGCCTATGCGGAACTCGAGAGTTCGTGTTAGTGTCGTCCTTTATGGGCATGCGGTCCTTGTGGCCATGCGGTGCGAAGTCGGGGCGATGCGGGGAGTAGCTACCGACGCGAGGATGCCACGCGGGCGATGAGATTGGCCTATGCGGAGCTGCGGGAAGTTCGAGACTAGACGCGCATTAGATCTGCGGGCAAGTGGCGGCTTTGATCATGTGACGATGCAGACAGATCTTATAATCTGATTCATGACCTTGTTGGTGCTGTAGGTGTTAGTAGACGGCTATGCCTTCGCATTTACCCGTCACGGTGTTATTATGGCAGGTGGGACTCGTGTTCATGTGTGTTCCTTGGAACTTTTATATCATAAAGCGCCGTGATGAGAATGTGTCCCACGCACGATTGATGTTGTGGGCGTGAGACCCATTTGTTATGTTCTTTGGTGATGACTTGAGGCGTGAGTCACGACTTGATATATTCGCTTAGTTATTGTAAAGCGTAGTTTGGTCATCATACATGTCTCTGCTTTATAGACTATTCTGATTTCATTTGCAGTATTTTTAGTTTCACATACAAATTTTTGTTATCGACCTCCTTGAAATGCGTTCATGCCGCAGTTGAGGTACACGATCGTTGATCCTAGCTCTCGGTCCTGATTCAGCGTTTGGGAAGCTCCGTTTCTCGGAGGCTTATCGGTGGTGTAGTCCTGTCGTAGTAAGTGTTTACATTCGGGGTTTGGCGGGGCCTGTCCCGCCATTGTTGTCATATCATTCTTAAGTGCGTAATCTTGTTGTGGGCATGGTTTGTAAAAGGATTAAGCATTCATGTTAAAAGTTGTCATTTATATATATGCCGAAAGGCAAGTTTTCCTGATTATTGTTTTATACTTCTGTTATCTCATATGGTTGTGTTTGTTCCGCTGATTACTCTGATGTATGTCTACTTGGGTGCCCGGGGTAAGGCACCAGTCACGGGCCCCGGTTCGGGTCGTGACAAGGAACTACCCCACCCATGATTTGGAGTTGGCAGCCGTGATTCACGCTTTGAAGATCTGGAGGCACTATTTGTATGGGGTTCACGTGGATATTTATACAGACCACAAGAGCCTCCAGTATATCTTGACGAGAGGAGTGAACTTACGGCGAGACGGTGGTTAGAGTTGCTTAAGGATTACGATGTTGATATCTGTACCACCGGGAAGGCCAATGTTGTGGCGGATGCTCTTAGTCGTAGTCGATGGGAGCCTATCGGATGTGCGACTAGAGAGGAGGGACATGGTTCGTGATTTGCATCGATTAGCGAGCCTTGGTGTCCGTTTGATTGATTCGATAGCGGTGGGGTTAGAGTTCGTGAGGTTGCGAGTCTTCCATCATCGAGGAGGTGAAGAGGCAGCGATTCGAGGATCGGCTTTGATTCGATATCGTGATACCGCTCTTCGTGAGGCAAGGGTCCTTTTGAGGTACCGATGGGGTGCTAAGGTTTGAGGACGGATGTGTTCGGATGTTTGAGACTTGGCAGAGTTCTTGGGAAGCACACGGTAGCGCGTTACTCTATCCATCCGGTCGACCAAGATGTACCACGACGCCCAGATCGTGTATTGGTGGGATGGCTTGAAGAGGACGTTGCGAGTTCGTAGCTCGATGCGTGTTGTCGGCGGTGAAGGTAGAGCACCGAGGCACGGTGGTTTATTCTGACGATTGAGATCCCGACACGGAAGTGGGAGGTAATCAACATGGTCTTCATCACGGATTACCTCGCACTCGGAGGAGACATGATTCTATATGGGTTATCGTCGACGGTGTGAAATCAGCCCACTTTCTTCCGTCGGGGCGACTTTTGGTGAGGATTATGCGGACTTTACATCGAGAGATCGTCGATCGCATGGAGTCCCTACCGATCATATCGCAGGAGCCCGATTTACGGCTAACTCGGAGGTCCTTCCAGAGGGTTTAGGGGCCGGTGAGCACAGTCGCATTTCATCCACGCAGCAGCGGACAGCAAGCGCACTATCCGGACTTCGAGGATATCTGCGAGCTGTGTTATTGACCGATGGTAGTTGGGAGGATCATTTGCCTCTAGTTGAGTTCGCATATAATAATAGCTACCACTCGGTATTGAGATGGCGCCTTATGAGGCCTTGTATGGGAGGAAGTGCGGTCGCCTATAGGTTGGTTCGATGTGGCGAGTGCGGCTAGTGGGACCAGATTTGGTGCGGCGAGCGATGGATAAGGTGAAGCTTATCCGAGAGCGGCTATCGACATTTCGAGTCGCAATCGTATCACGAGATCATCGTCGTCGGCATCTTGAGTTCGAGGTTCATGGTAGGTCTTCCTAAAGGTGTCACCCATGAAGGGTGTGATGAGATTTGGGAAGAAGGAAACTCACCCTAGGTACATTGGGCGTTTCAGTTGTCGCGAGGTAGGCAAGGTTGCCTATGAGTTGGATCTGCCGTCCGATCGGAGCGGTGCATCCGGTTTTCACGTATCTATCTTTGAGGAGATGTATCGGGGATCCATCTAGGTACACCCGATTGCGATGTCCAGTGTGAGGGTTATCGTATGAGAGATTCCCATAGCGATAGTCGATCGTCGAGTTAGGCGTCTGCGGACGAAGGGCGTGGCTTCCGTCAAAGTCTTGTGGCGGAACGAGCTCGAGGAGGAGATGGCGTGGGAAGCCGAGGAGGACATGAGGCAGAAGTATCCTCACCTATTCCCACACCTCCGTAATTCACTTTCCTACTTGTAAATTTCCATTATCATTTATGCCTAAGTGTTATTTTGTGGCCATGTGTGGCACTTACAAGCTGTTTAAGCTTCTTGATGGCTTGTCTTGAGAAGGAACATTCGGACGAATGTTTCTAAGGAGGGGAGAATGTTATACCCCGTATTTCCAGAGTATGTACGTAAGGGAATACGTACAAAAGTTTGGCCTTAAAGTTAGCCTTGGACGTTTTATTTTGTACACAACTCACTAAAAGAATCGTTTTCAGAAAGCGTTTCCACGACTTTCGTAGGAAAATTCCGGCTATGCCATTACTAATTTTTGCGGATTTTTCGAGAGGCGAAACATTTTGGACCAACGGGAGGCGACACTTGGCACCCTCCCATTGATGGACAGAATCGTCCATTGGGCGAAATTGGAGAGGAAGTGCGTTTTTGTGCCTTGTGCACAAGTCAAGGAGTTGGTAGGATATTTGTGTGGAGTAAATCTTCACCCTACACTTGCCTTGCACTTGTCTTAATCTTGGCCATTGGTTGGCCACTTTTGACCTATAAATACCCCTTAAAGATGAAGAGTTCTTCATCCACAAGTTATCTTCCAAGTCTAAAAATCCTCTCCTCTCCTTAGCCTTCGTCCAACACCTCCCCTTTGAGTGAGTTTGGCGAGGGCCTACCCCCTAGCCTAGCCGAAATCTACCCCCCTCCCTTGGTAGAAAAGTTGTCTTCTAGTATTGTTATAATGCCCAAAATACCCTAGCCCAAATCCCTTAGTCCTTTGTAGAAGTTGTAAAGAACTTCTAAGGTTTCTTGGAGCTACCGGAGCGTACAACTTAGGAGCTAAACCTTGCTCAGGCGCGACTTTATCTAGGATATTATTGGGCTTACCGAGGTAACTAATCCTAACCCTCTTTTGAATTAGAGAATAATTACTGTAGTAGTATTAGAATAAGTATTAAATACTTAGAAGAATATCACAGAATAGAATTGAACTGTTACCACAGTAGAAGGGTTTAAAAGAAGAATAATCAAAGCAGACTCACATGGGATTTGTTTTCACGATGAGACTTATATAGCTCAGGGTAGGGAAGTGCTGCCCAACTTTCCATAGAATTGTGAACCCTCTGTTTAGAATGACCTTCAGAGTAGTCTTTGATAGATGTCTGTGACTATTATAGGCTGACTCTCTGCGCGACATATTCGACTTGGCAGGTGGTTTTCGCTGAGAAGGTATGTGATTCTTCCTAAAGCATGATATTTTACAATATATAGTACGGTGACGCATACATGTGTTAATCGAATAATAACTACGGCAATGTCTTTGACTTAAGCACGAATAATAATTACTGAATGCCTCACGCTTAAGCTCGAATAATAATTACGGAATGCCTCACGCTTAAGCTCGAATAACAAAGAATCGAAAGCATTTCAAAAGAATCTTGAATCATTTTTAACAGAAGATAAATATTTGGTTTTAAAACAAAAGCTTAAGAGTTATACTAGCTTTATGGGAAGTTAGGTATAACAACTTAAGAAAGATAAAAGGCTGTTTACTTGTTTGTTTATAAAAGCCTTGTATTGATTTCTGTTAAGTGTAAGACTTGTGTGATAAGTAGACTACTATGATGCTACAGGTTATTGTCTTGAAATCTTGTGTAAGGTCATTCTTGCTTTGCTTACGTTGCTAACGTGAAGTCCGTTGTCTTTGTTATTGTATCACCTACCCTTGATCGTTATCGGAGGGCTTGCCTCGACGCTGAGTCTATACGGCCTAAGCGGTCTGTGAGACTATGCGGAGCAGCGGTATGCTCCAGAATTGATCATTCCGGGTGTTTAGCCTGATGCGGGGGATTCCCTATGCGGTCTGTTGAGACTATGCGGTCTTTTGAGCCTATGCTGCGGGAGCCAGGCGGACGCCGGGTTAGCTGCCCCGACGCGGGAATACCACGCGGCGTGTGACCTATGCGCGGAAGTCCGTGACTAGGCACGCAGAATGATACTATGGGCGATTGGCCTTGCCGATCATTCGCGCCTAGAATAGACTGTTACGCTTTTCTATTATCGTTGTTGTTTGTGATGTGGCACTATGTGCAATTGAACCGATTGTATTTGTGAAAAGGTTTTAAATACTTTGATTTCATTTCGCTTTATAGTTTCACATACTTGGTACTGTTATCGACCTCTCGGGGCTGCGTTCACGCCGCAGTAAAGGCAGCGTGCTAGATCCGCATCCTTAGATCTTTTGTGTTGGTGTCGAGCTCCATCTTCTAGGAGGCTCTACTTTGGGTATGATCTCCTGTGTGTAGATAGTTTTATGCAGATCAGGTATGGCGGGCCTGTCCGCCATAGTTGTTTACTTCCTAGAGGTTCAGAGTACTATTATGCATTGGGATGTAATCGCAAAACTTGATTATTTATATATGCCGAAAGGCGACGTTTCTTACATAAGTTGTGTCTTATTTTATAAATCGCTTTCGCCTTGGTTTATATTTCCGCCGTTACTCGATGTATGGCTACTTGGGTGCCGGTAAGGCACGATCCACGCCCGAACGGGTCGTGACACCTATGCGAGTCGCGGGAAGTTCTGTGACTAGACGCGACATTAGATACCGCGCGAGTGGCGGCCGATCATGTGGCGGTCTCAGACAGATCTCATGATACGCTTTATGACCTTGTTGGTATTGTGGGTTTTAGTTGTCACGACCTGCCCAGGCCCGTGATCGTGCCTACCGGCACCCAAGTAGTCATACATCGAGTAATCGCGGAAATATAAAGCAAGACATGAAACAGTTTATAAAATAGAACACGCTTTAAGTGAGAAAACATCGCTTTCGCATATATATAAAAACATGGTTTAGCGATTACATCCGATCTGCATAACAGACTACTGCACTTCTAAGGAAATATACAACTATGGCGACAGTTCCCGCCATACCTCGATCAGACAAAACTATCTACAACAGGAGATCATACCCAAAAGTAGAGCCTCGAAAGGACGGAGCTCCCGACACCAACGTAGAGATCCTAGGAATGTGGATCTAGCACTGCTGCTCTTACCGCGCAGATGAACGCAGCCCCGGGCGAGGTCAAGACAACAGTACCAAGTATGTGAAACTATAAAGAATGGAATAAAATCAAAGTATTTAAAACCTTTCACAAATACAATCGCTTCAATTGCACATAGTGCCACATCACAAACAACAACGAGAATAGAAAATCAGAATGTGTCTATTCTAGGCCGCGAATGATCGGCAAGGCCAATCGCCTATAGTATCATTCTGCGTGCCTAGTCCTCGACTTCCGCAGCCCGCATAGTCACACATGCACTCCGCATGAGGTATTCCCAGATCGGGCAGCTAACCCCAAGATCCGCCTAGGCTCCCGCAGCCGCATAGCCTCAAAAGACCGCATAGTCTCAACAGATCGCATAGGAATCCCCGCATCAGGCTAAACACCCGAATGATCAACTCGAGCATACCGCTGTTCGCATAGTCTCACAGACCGCATAGCCGTATAGACCAAGATCGTGGGCAAGCCCTCAGATAACAATGGCGGGTAGTGATACAATAACAAGACAACTGACTTACCTGCTAGCAACGTAAGTACGCAATTCAAGACACTAACCTGTAGCATCATAATATGTCTACTTATCACACAAATCTTACTACACTTAATGTAAATCAATACAAGGCTTTTATAAACAAACAAGTAAACAGTTCCTTTTATCTTCTTAAGTTGTTATACCTAACTTCCCATAAAGCTAGTATAACTCTTAAGCTTTTGTTTTAAAACCAAATATTTATCTTCGTTAAAAATGATTCAAGATTCTTTGAAATGTTTTCGCTTCTTTGTTATTCAGCTTAGTGAGGCATTGCCGTAAGTATTATTCAAGCTTAAGCCGTGAGGCATTGCCATAAGTATTATTCGGTTAACACACGACGTCTACCGTACTATATATTGTAAAATATCATGCTTTAGGAAGAATCACATACCTTCTCAAATAAAACCACCGCCAAGTCAATATGTCGCGCAGAGTCACTATAATAGTCACAGATATCTATCAAAGACTACTCTGAAGGTCATTCTAAACAGAGGGTTCATAATTCTACGGTAAGTCGGGCAGCACTTCCCTACCTGGTTGTCACGACCCATTCCGGGGCCCGTGACTGGTGCCTTACCCGGGCACCCAAGTAGTCATACATCAGAGAAAATCAGCGGAACATAAAACAATAACATGTAGTCAATGCAATAAGACAGTGAAATAAGAAGACAAAGCAACCAAAACGGTTACCTTCAAAGATAATAAATGACAATTTGAACAATTACATCCCATTACAACCCCGCCACAACAAGATTACTGCACTTCTACGAATGATATGACAACAACGACGGGACAGAGCCCCGTCATACCCCTGAATGTAAGCACCTACAACAACATGGGACTATACCAAGATAAGCCTCCGGAGAAACGAAGCTTTCCCAAACGCTGAACTGTGACCCTAAGAGCGAGGATCAATGATCGTGTACCTTTACTCGCGGCATGAACGCAACCCCGGGCGAGGTCAAGATAACAGTACCAAGTATGTGAAATCAAAATAACATCAGAATGAAATCATAGTGGACTATATAAAGCAGAGACATGTATGATAACCAAACTACGCCACAATAAATAAGCGAATATGTCAAGTCGTGACTCACGCCTCAAAGTCATCACTCAAATATAACAATGGGTCTCACGCCCACAACATCAATCATGCGTAGAATACCTTCCTCACCGCCAGCCTATGATATAAAAGCACCAAGGAATACATGAACACCGTGTCCCACTGTCATCATAAAACCGCACGGGTAAGTACGAAGGCATAGTCGACTACCAAAACCCACAAAGACATCAAGGTCATAATCAGATCATGATCTATCTAGACCGTCACATGATCAAAGCTGGCCACTCGCCCGCAGTATCTAATGTGCGCGTCTAGCCCTGGAACTTCCCGCAGCTCCGCATAAGCCACTCCGATGGCCCGCATGAGGTGTTCCTCGTGATCGAGGGTAGCTACTCCCTGCAGCCGCCCCGACTCGCCGTCCGCATGGCCACATAGACCGCATGACCACAAAGGCCGCACACTAACTCGAACTCCCGCAGCCGCAAGATAGGCCACACTGCACCGCATAAGGTATTCTCGAATCATAGGTCACACAGACTACCGAAGTCTACCCCAGACGGAGGCGACAACCCCTAATCATGAGTGATACAATACTAACATAACAGCTTATCGTTTAAACAACATAAGCACAATCAAGGGAAACCCCTTTACACAACATCACAAGATACTAACACACGTAGCATCCTAGCATGTTACTTAACAAATCAACAAGAAAGTATTACAAGACTATCACAAACCAACACAATCAAGTTATACACACAAGGTACTTTCTACTACATGATTAACAAGATCGGGTTTTTATCCCCAAAGTACTTCATACATTAACTCTTTAAAAGATCGTTACTTTCACAAAAGTCACACAATACGTAGTATATGAAAATAGAGTGATTATCTTTCAAGTAAATCAAAACACTTCTCTTTGTAAAATCAAGTAACAACATTCTTTTCCAAACGTTCCAAGTTTGCCTAATTTCAATTACTCAAGTTTCCCATTTTCGAAAGGTTTGTAGTTCATAGTCTTATTCATTTAAGAATATAATTCTCTTTTAAACCATCTGAGAAACATATGCCTTATATGTGAGTAGGTTATTCTTGTTCATAATCAATTTTATTAAGCAGTCATGATCTAGGAAATATCATTTTGTCTCATCTTAGCTTCTATGCAGATGGAGTTTCTACTGGTTTTAATAATACTTAATTATTCAATACATTTTCCTTTATTAACGCTGCAATGGTTTGTCGATACACATTCTGATTTCCGAATCAAGAAACATTATCCCTTTAAAACCAAGTACTCATTACTCACGAATGAGGTTTCACACAAAAATTCATATAATTCATTTACGTTAAGTCTCTTATCTTTTAAGATCAAGTCTCTTAACTTTTATAATCAATAAATCATTCATTTTATCTTTCTTACGACGTTATACCTAACTTCCCATAAAGCTAGTATAACTCTTATGTTATGAAAACCAAGTGTCACTCTTCTTTCAAAAACAGTTCTTATTACTTTTTGAAATACTTCAAAGTTCTTATCATTCAGGCTTAAGTCAAAAGACATTGCCGTACAACTACGCTCGCTTAACACGCGACGCCTCACCGTACTATATATACTTCTTTAAAATATCATGCTCAAGCGTATAGGAAGAATCACATACCGCGACGATTATCGACTATTAGCAAATCGCCCATCGCTATAACCCTGGCTTAGCTCGGTCCACCTTCTCAAGAGCACATGCTACTCGCAGTAACATTCAACCTATACAGTTATACAAGTCTATCAAAGTCTAGACTACTCGGTAGAATAAATCTAGATACAAGATCCTACGGAAAATCGGGCAAAGACTTCCCTATCCACAACCACACAAGCTCATCAGAATACGCCCCACGTAATTACAGCTTCTCTTCTTTAAATTCAGGCTTAAGTCCAAAGACATTGCCGCAAAACCATGTTCAGTTCTATATATAGTATACTTCATCTATATATTCCTACAACATGTAATTTCCAATTACAATAGGGGGACAAGATAATTACCTCGATAAGCCCATAATTATCCAAGTAAAATGTCGATCATTAGCAACGCTTAGCTCCTACTCCGGGTGCTCCAACCCGCTCCAAACAACCCTTAGAAGTTCTACGCAACTTCTTCTTAATACTCCAACCAACTATGGAGATTTTTCCTTAGTGGTTTCGGTTTGAGACAAAGGACATTTAGGTAGTATTTCTGGCTCTACGATAGAGGTATTTTGGAATACTACAAGGTATATGGCTAAGGTAATTTGGGTATAACAACAATACTTTGAGAGTATTTCTACCAAGAGTGGGTATATATACGAGACAACACCACAAAGTGGTGTATACCCTCGCCAACCCCACTAGTGGGTACTCGCCGCTGGGAGGGGCTCTGCCAAGGGGGCCTCATAAGAGGAGGACGAGAACACCACACAAAGGGGGAAGCTCTCAAGACTTAGGAAAGTTTAGGAATGGATGAAGAAGTCTTCAGTGTGGGTATTTATAGGTCAAGCCATGGCCAACCAATGGCCAAGATCACGCCACGCAAGGCAAGTGTAGGCTAGGATTCACCCAAGTGTACCTTATCCATCTACCCACAAAATATCCTACCAACTACTTGACAAAAAGCCAAGACCAATCGCCACTTCACCGCCTCAACGTCCCTAATGAGAGGTGACAAGTGTCGCCTCTCGTTGGTCCAAAATGTTTCGCCTCTGGAAAAATCCGCAAAAATAGAAATGACATAGCCGAATTTTCCTTCGCAGTTATGTAAAACGTTTCAAAAAAACGACTCCAACCGTGTTGTGCACAAAGTAAAATCGCCAAGCCACTTTTAAAGCCCAAACTTTTCTACGCACGCCCCACGCATATACCGAAATACGGGTATAACATTCTCTCTTAGAAACATTCGTCCCGAATGTTCCTTCTAAGTCTCAAAACAACGGCGCCAAAGATAGTCTTCACTACTATACTTACAAGAACAATCTCACATAACCGCCGCAGAAACACATGCGCAATATACTTACATCTAAGTCCACGAGGAAACACCTCTAACATCACAAAAAAACACTCACCCGAGTTCTAAAATATACTTCCTTCGCACCTTCTTCATACAAAAGAAATGATCACATCGATGCTCGCAATACATGCTCGTTTCTTCCCTTACGCTGCACTTCTCGCACACTCGAACTCCTTCTCATAACTTACCATATCTCGCATCGATTCCGTTCCCAAATCTCCGGGTTACTATCTCCAACTTGGTCATCATTAATGGGAACACTGGATGGATCTCAGATACTTTCCGAACATAGCAATACGAAAGATCGACATACCGCCTCCTAAGTCTGACGGCAAAAGCTAATCATACAGCAACCCGCCTACTCTTCACATGATCCGAAAGGCCCAAAGTAACTGGGCTAAGCTCCATCTGCTTTCCAAAACTCATCGCACTTATCCGGGTGGTACCTTCAAGAATTCCGACCGTCAACCTGAACTTTAAGTGTCGACGTCGATTATCCGCACGACTTCCGTTGACTCTGAGCTGCCAATGACCTCATCTGGATAAGCTTCACCCTATCCACATTCTACTGAACAAGTATGAACCAACTATCTGAACTTTGCCAACATCGAACCAATCGAACGACAACTTACATTTCCGCCCCTACAAGGCGCCATAAAGCGACATTCGAATACTGAAATGGTAGCTAAAAACATTCCTTCAACAGGAGACAACAATACACGCAACTATCCCTGAAATCCAAACACTGGCCCGAGGGCGAATGTGATTCTGAACTCACCTGAGTTCCTAACCCCGCTCGTAAAACTTCCGTAAAAGAATACCAGAACTGGCTCCACTGTCGCCATAGGGTGCGTAGGCACCCCGCAGCCTTACAACCTTTACGATGCGACATCTCGCATAACCTTCTCGCGAGTAAACGGCTTGGATCGAAAGACACGACGGCCGACCCCATCGCCCGACCATCGGTCGAACGCATCCACGAACTCGTACGCTGGTTAACTAAACTTGGGCCTAACACCCTCATAACCCTAACACAAAGCGGGACCACCACAAACTGACCCCACCACTATACAGGCCGCGGGTTGACCCGCAACGTGGCCTCAACCCGACCCGGCAACGCGCAAAAACACTAGCTCCCCGATCCGGAAAACTCTCACTAATCACGTTACGAAAAACCTAGCGGTCTTCTTAGCTCAACTACCCTCTTTTATTTCGCACTACTCAGGGACTTTTTACACAAACATAGCTCACGTGCACTATGCATTCCGATAAGGATCAAACATAACACTACACCTTTACTCGAGATGGCCTTACCTCTAAGGTCTCCACGTATAAAACTTTAAGGCTCACACCTTCTCTATCCCCCAAATCTTACTTGGTTAACTAACCAAGATTTCTAATCACAATTTACACAATGCTATCAGAATATAACACTTAAGGTATACTCACCTTATCACACATACTATTCCCTGCAGGGTTAAAGATCTATCTCAGATTCACCGCTTCACTCCCTTAGTCGTTCTAATCAAACCTCGCCTGCAGGCGCATAGCTAAGGAAGGTGGCGAACTACCCACCGATACTGAAGGCTAAGCCCTCCTACTAGGACATCCTCTCGTCATCAGACCCTGACGGTCGTAGGTACAACAAGTACCAACTAAAAGACGTCATTCCTCGATGACATCCGCCACACCGTGGAACCGGAAGTCCCGGTGCTCACCAACTCTCGCATAGTCCGAACGCCCCGAACCCCGCGGAGGACCACTCTGACCGCGAGGTGCATATCTAACTGGCCGTGAGGCAATTTACCTCGAAAGTTACCAAAGGACCTTGCTGTTCTGGCCCTCTTCTGCTGTCCTTCGTTAACCCTTCGATCTCTACGTTTCTTGGCTCACGCGCACAAGCCCGCATACGTGCCATGCTCAAGCCTAATCAAGAATTACTTTCGCACAACCCTCTCTTAGATAGTCATCAAGACTCGCAGACGCGTCGGTATACTCTCGTAGTCAAATCCATAGCTAGTAACAGGTCGCCTTTGCAATCTATATTCTCGCCCCGGCCGTGGAATCAAGGTTCATATAACATGGTCGCAGAGGAATCGCCGCCGCTGCGGCAAACTCGCTGGGCTAGGGACGCCGCAGTAACTCCCGAATGAAGCACCTAACTCGGTGATGGTTGGGCTCGCGCTCAGAACCTCTCTCAGATTTACTCGCAGCCTCGGCCGCTTGCCTCCTGGCCCGGTTTGCCCTACGCGAGGCATAGCGGTGGAAAGAAATACGTTAGAGGGTCCAACTTACAACACAGCTCTAAGGCACGATCTCAGAGTGAGAAGAATAGAAACCAATCCTAAATATCCTATAGCCTCCTGATTATTGGTGTGGTGCACAACACACCGATAATCAAGACTCTACTAGATACGGTCTGTAGACACTTTCCGAGGATTAACTGCTCTGATACCACTTTTGTCACGACCCGTTCCGGGGCCCGTGACTGGTGCCTTACCCGGGCACCCAAGTAGTCATACATCAGAGAAAATCAGCGGAACATAAAACAATAACATGAAGTCAATGCAATAAGACAGTGAAATAAGAAGACAGGCTAACCAAAACGGTTACCTTCAGTATAATAAATGACAATTTGAACAGTTACATCCCATTACAACCCCGCCACAACAAGATTACTGCACTTACGAATGATATGACAACAACGACGGGACAGGGCCCCGTCATACCCCTGAATGTAAGCACCTACAACAACAGGGGACTATACCAAGATAAGCCTCCGGAGAAACGGAGCTTTCCCAAACGCTGAACTGTGACCCTAAGAGCGAGGATCAATGATCGTGTGTACTTTACCGCGGATGAACGCAACCCCGAAGGAGGTCAAGATAACAGTACCAAGTATGTGAAATCAAAATAAATCAGAATGAAATCATAGTGGACTATATAAAGCAGAGACATGTATGATAACCAAACTACGCCACAATAAATAAGCATATGTCAAGTCGTGGACTCACGCCTCAAAGTCATCACTCAAATATAACAATGGGTCTCACGCCACAACATCAATCACGTAGAATACCTTCCTCATCACGGCAGCCTATGATATAAAAGCACCAAGGAATACATGAACACCGTGTCCCACTGTGTCATCATAAAACCGCACGGTAAGTACGAAGGCATAGTCGACTACCAAAACCTACAAAGACATCAAGGTCATAATCAGATCATGATCGTCTGACCGTCACATGATCAAAGCCGCCACTCGCCCGCAAAGATCTAATGTGCGCGTCTAGCCCTGGAACTTCCCGCAGCTCCGCATAAGCCACTCCGATGGCCCGCATGAGGTGTTCCCCGCATCGAGGGTAGCTACTCCCCGGCAGCGTCCTGGACTCGCCGTCCGCATGGCCACATAGACCGCATGACCACAAAGGCCGCACACTAACCTGGAACTCCCGCAGTTCCGCATAGGCCACACTGCACCGCATAAGGTATTCTCGAATCATAGGTCACACAGACTACTGAGTCTACCCCAGACGGAGGCGCTTAACCCCTAATCATGAGTGATACAATACTAACATAACAGCTTATCGTTTAAACAACATAAGCACAATCAAGGGAAACCCCTTTACACAACATCACAAGATACTAACACACGTAGCATCCTAGCATGTTTACTTAACAAATCAACAAGAAAGTATTACAAGGCTATCACAAACCAACACAATCAAGTTATACACACAAGGTACTTTCTACTACATGATTAACAAGATCGGGTTTTTATCCCCAAAGTACTTCATACATTAACTCTTTAAAAGATACGTTACTTTCACAAAAGTCACACAATACCCGTAGTATATGAAAATAGAGTGATTATCTTTTGAAGTAAATCAAAACACTTCTCTTTGTAAAATCAAGTAACAACATTCTTTTCCAAACGTTCCAAGTTTGCCTAATTTCAATTACTCAAGTTTCCCATTTTCGAAAGGTTTGTAGTTCATAGTCTTATTCATTTAAGAATATAATTCTCTTTTAAACCATCTGAGAAACATATGCCTTATATGTGAGTAGGTTATTCTTGTTCATAATCAATTTTATTAAGCAGTCATGATCTAGGAAATATCATTTTGTCTCATCTTAGCTTCTATGCAGATGGAGTTTCTACTGGTTTTAATAATACTTAATTATTCAATACATTTTCCTTTATTAACGCTGCAATGGTTTGTCGATACACATTATGATTTCCAAATCAAGAAACATTATCCCTTTAAAACCAAGTACTCATTACTCACGAATGAGGTTTCACACAAAATTCATATAATTCATTTACGTTAAGTCTCTTATCTTTTAAGATCAAGTCTCTTAACTTTTATAATCAATAAATCATTCATTTTATCTTTCTTACGACGTTATACCTAACTTCCCATAAAGCTAGTATAACTCTTATGTTATGAAAACCAAGTGTCACTCTTCTTTCAAAAACAGTTTATTACTTTTGAAATACTTCAAAGTTCTTATCATTCGTGCTTAAGTCAAAAGACATTGCCGTACAACCACGCTCGATTAACACGCGTACGTCTACCGTACTATATATACTTCTTTAAAATATCATGCTCAAGCGTATAGGAAGAATCACATACCTCGCGACGATTATCGACTATTAGCAAATCGCTTCCACGCTATAACCCGCTAGCACGGTCCACCTTCTCAAGTAGCACATGCTACTCGCAGAACATTCAACCTATACGAGTTATACAAGTCTATCAAAGTCTAGACTACTCGGTAGAATAAATCTAGATACAAGATCCTACGGAAAATCGCAAAGACTTCCTATCCACAACTACACAAGTCTCATCAGAATACAGTCCTACGTAATTACAGTTCAGTTCTCTTCTTTAAATTCAGGCTTAAGTCCAAAGACATTGCCGCAAAACCATGTTCAGTTCTATATATAGTATACTTCATCTATATATTCCTACAACATGTAATTTCCAATTACAATAGGGGGACAAGATAATTACCTCGATAAGCCCATAATTATCCAAGTAAAATGTCGATCATTAGCAACGCTTAGCTCCTACTCCGGGTGCTCCAACCCGCTCCAAACAACCCTTAGAAGTTCTACGCAACTTCTTCTTAATACTCCAACCAACTATGGAGATTTTTCCTTAGGGTTTCGGTTTGAGACAAAAAGGACATTTAGGTAGTATTTCCTGCTCTACGATAGAGGTATTGTTGGAATACTACAAGGTATATGGCTAAGGTAATTTGGGTATAACAACAATACTTTTGAGAGTATTTCTACCAAGAGGGGGGGTATATATACGAGACAACACCACAAAGGGGGGTGTATACCCCTCGGCCAACCCCACTCAGTGGTACTCTCGCCATGTGGGAGGTGCTCTCGCCAAGGGCCTCACAAGAGGGAGGACGAGAACACCACACAAAGGGGGGGAAGCTCTCAAGACTTAGGAAAGTTTAGGAATGGATGAAGAAGTCTTCAAAGGGGGGGGGGGTATTTATAGGTCAAGCCATGGCCAACCAATGGCCAAGATCATGCCACGTGCAAGGCAAGTGTAGGGCTAGGATTCACCCAAGTGTACCTTATCCATCTACCCACAAAATATCCTACCAACTACTTGACAAAAAAGCCAAGACCAATCGGCCACTTCACCGCCCCAACGTCCCCAATGAGAGGGTGACAAGTGTCGCCTCTCGTTGGTCCAAAATGTTTCGCCTCTCTAAAAATCCGCAAAAATAGAAATGACATAGCCGGAATTTTCCTTCGCAGTTATAAAACGCTTAGTCAAAAACGACTCCAACCGGTGTTGTGCACAAAGTAAAATCGCCAAGCCACTTTTAAAGCCCAACTTTTCTACGCACGCCCCACGCATATACTCGGAAATACGGTATAACATCGGTGAGCTATATAAGTTCATTGTGAAAAGAAATCCTATGTAAGTACAGTTTGATTATTCTTCTAAGTATTTATACTTATTCTTATTCTACAACAGTAAGTATTCTCTAATTCAAAAGAGGGTTAGGATTAGTTACCTCGGTAAGCCCAATAATATCCTAGAAAAAGTCGCGCCTGAGCAAGGTTTTGCTCCTAAGTTGTATGCTCCAAGGAAACCTTAGAAGTTCTTCACAACTTCTACTAAGTACTAAGGGATTTGGGCTAGGTATTTTGGGCATTATAACAAAACAAGAAGGCAACTTTTCTACCAAGGAGGGGTAGGTTTCGCTAGGCTAGGGGTGGTAGCCTCGCCAAGCTTCTCGGGAGTGGGGTGTTGACGAATTGCTACAAAGGGAGAGGGAAGGATTTTTAGACTTGAAGGCTTTTGTGGATGAAGAACTCTTCATCTCAAGAGGGTATTTATAGCTCAAGCCTTGGCCAACCAATGGCCAAGATGAAGACAAGTGCAAGGCAAGTGTAAGGCCAAGATCAAGCCAAGTGCACCCTAACCCCTACTCCACAAAACACTCCACAAAACACTCCACAAAACATGGCACAAAACAAGGCCTAAGCAAGGAACCAATCGCCAAGGCCAACACCCTCTTGACGCCCAATCGCCCAAAGCCACCCCACTTGCTTCAATGTGAGGTGACACGTGTCACCCTCCCGTTGGTCCAAAATGTTTCGTCTCTCGGAAAAATCCGCAAAAATAAGAAATGGCATAGCGGAATTTACTCTACGAAAGTCGTGGGAAACGCTTTCGGAAAAACGATTCTTTTAGTGAGTTGTGTACAAAAGAAAACGCCCAATGCTAACTAAGGCCAAACTTTTTACGTATTCCCTTACGTACATACTCCGAAATACTGGTATTACATTCTCCTCTCTTAGAAACATTCGTCCCAATGTTCCTTCTCAAGACGATTAACGATAAGATTCTTCATAACTTAAGCGGTTTGCAAATGCCACACGCGCCACAAAACAACACTTAGGCATAAACGATAACGAAAATTTACAAGTAGGAAAGTGAATTACCCGGAGGTGTGGGAATAGGTGAGGATACTTCGCCTCATGTCCTCCTCGCTTCCCACGTCATCTCCTCTCTCGAGCTCGTTCCGCCACAAGACTTTGACGAAGCCACGCCCTTCGTCCGCAGACGCCTAACCGACGATCGACTATCGCTATGGAATCTCTCATACGATAACCCCTGGTCACCGACATCGTCAACCGTGTACCCTAGATGGATCCCGATACATCTCTCAAAGATAGATACGTGAAAATCGGATGCATCGCCTCCGGTCGGACGGCAGATTCAACTCATAGGCAACCTTGCCTACCTCGCGGACAATGAAACGCCCAATGTACTAGGGTCGAGTTTCCCTTCTTCCCAAATCTCATCACACCCTTCATGGGTGACACCTTTAGGAAAACCCAATCATGAACCTCGAACTCAAGATGCCGACGACGATGATCTCGTGATACGACTTCGCCGACTCGAGTCATTAATAGCCGCTCTCGGATAAGCTTCACCTTATCCATCGTCACTGCACCAAATCTGTCCCACTAGCCGCACTCGCCCACATCGAACCAACCTATAGGCGATCTGCACTTCCTCCCATACAAGGCCTCATAAGGTGCCATCTGAATACCGAGTGGTAGCTATTATTATACGCAAACTCAACTAGAGGAAAATGATCCTCCCAACTACCATCGGTCAATAACACAAAGCTCGCAAAGATATCCTCAAGAGTCCGGATAGTGCGCTCGCTGTCCGTCGCTGCGTGGATGAAATGCGATTTCGTGCTCACCGCCCCTAAACCCTCTGGAAGGACCTCCGAAGTTAGCCAGAACCGGGCTCCTGCATGCGATATGATCGAAGTAGGGACTCCATGCATCGACGATCTCTGATATAAAGTCCGCATAATCCTCACCAAAAGTCGTCCGGACGGGAAGAAAGTGGGCTGATTTCGCGACCGTCGACGATAACCCATATAGAATCATGTCTCTCCGAGCGAGGTAATCCCGTGATGAAGTCCATGTTGATTACCTCCCACTTCCGTGTCGATCTCAATCGTCAGAATAAACCACCAGCCTCGTGCTCTACCTTCACTGCCGACAACACGCACCGAGCTACGAACTCGCAACGTCTCTTCAAGCCATCCCACCAATACACAGATCTAAGGTCGTGGTACATCTTGGTCGACCGATGGATAGAGTAACGCTTGTTGTGTGCTTCCCCAAGAACTCGCCAAGTCACGAAACATCCGAACACACACCGCTTCTCAAACCTTAGCACCCCATCAGGTGCTACCTCAAAAGGACCCTTGCCTCACGTAAGAGTCAGATCACGATATCGAATCAAAGCCGGATCTCGAATCTGCCTCTTCACCTCCTCGACGATGGAAGACTCGCAACCTCACGAACTCTAACCCCATCGCTATCGAATCAATCAAGCGGACACCAAGGCTCGCTAATCGATGCAAATCACGAACCATGTCCCTCCTCTCTAGCCGCACATCCGATAGGCTCCCATCGACCTACGACTAAGAGCATCCGCCACAACATTGGCCTTCCCGTGGTACAGGATATCAACATCGTAATCCTTAAGCAACTCTAACCACCGCCTCTCGCCGTAAGTTCACTCCTCTGGTGAAGATATACCGGAGGCTCTTGTGGTGCGTATAAATATCCACGTGAACCCCATACAAATAGTGCCTCAGATCTTCAAAGCGTGAATTACTACCGCTAACTCCAAATCATGGGGGTAGTTCTCTCGTGTTTCTTCACCGTCGGGATGCATATGCTATAACCCCGCCATGCTGCATCAACACACATCCCAACCCGATGCCCGACGATCACAATACACGACATAACCGCTCGACCTCCGAAGAGTAAGAACGGCGGTCGTCAATCTCTCCTTCAAAGAATCGGAAACCCCGCCACAAGCATCACCATCGGAACTTGGCTGCTTTCCGAGTCACCTAGTCAATGGTGCGTAGATAGAAGCAAACTTCTCCACGAACCGGATAATATCCTGCAAGGCCCGTAAAATCGCGAACCTCGCCGGAGTAAGAGGTCAGGCCAAGTCTCGATCGCCGATCTTGGCAGATTAACTCGAATGCCATCACCCGGCAATATGCCCAAGAAACGCCATCAAGTCAACCAAAACTCACATTTGGAAAACTTGGCGTACAATCGCTGGTCTGGAGAATCACAAGACAGCCTCAACGCCCGCATGCTCGCGCTGAGCGAGAATAAACCAAGATATCATCAATGAACACTATCACAAACGTGTCCAAAAATGGTTTGAACACTCGGTTCATCAAATCCATGAATACCGCCGGAGTATTGGTCAACCCAAAAGACATGACCCTGAACTCATAATGCCCGTGATCGTCGGAATGCGATCTAGGACATCCACCTCTCGACTCGCACTTTGATGATAGCCCGATCGCAGATCAATCTTGAGAAACATCTCGCACTCGCAACCGGGTCGAACAAATCATCAATCACGGAAGGGTATTCGTTTAATGGTCACCTTGTTCAGCTGCCTGTAATCAACACACATGCGCAGCGTCCCGTCCTTCTTCTTCACGAACAATACCGGCGCTCCCCAGGGAGAAACACTGGGCCTAATGAAGCCCTTCTCTAGCAAATCCCTAAGCTGATCCTTCAACTCTCTCAACTCGGCAGGTGCCATTCTGTATGGCGGAATGGAAATAGGCCGAGTATCTGGCAACACATCTATACAAAACTCGATCTCCCTCTCTGGAGGGATACCCGGGAGGTCATCTGGAAACACGTCTGGGAACTCGCTGACCATCGAATCGATGAAAATCTGGTACCGCAGCTTCAGTATCAAACACCCGAACGAGATGATAGATATACCCCTTCTGTACCATCTTCCTAGCCTTGAGGTAGGAAATAAACCTACCCCTCGGCGATACCGTGCTCCCCTCCCACTCAACAACCGGCTCAGAAACCGGAACTGCATTACTCTCTCTCAGCCTACATTGGCGTAGCAAGAAGCTAGCCAATCCATCCCCATAATCACGTCAAGTCAATCATCTCCAACTCTATCAAGTCGGCCAGGTCCGACGATCAGAATGGTCACAGACAAGCTCTATATACCCGCCGAGCTACCACCGAATCACCCATCGCGTAGCTACCTCGAAGGTCTATGGACTCGTGCTCTATCCCTATCCTACTAGCAACAAGGGGAGATATATAGGACGAGTAGAACCCGGATCTATCAAAGCATACACATCAAACCTGAACCGATAAGGTACCGTGATTTACATCGTGAGGCCTCCCGATCCCGCTTACCGACAAAGCATATACGCGCTCGAGGACCGCTAGAATCGACCGGCGCCACGACCTCTGCGCGACCCGCTGATCCATGTGTACCTTGCCTCCGGCGGCGAGTAATCGTCGGGATGAAGAAGCGACGCACCCTATAGATCGGGCCCTACTACCAGCCGCCCGTAGGGACAAACTCGCGAAATGACCTCGCCACAAGTATAGCAGCTCCCGAGTACTGCCTCGTAATGGTATTCGCCACAACGCACACCGAGCAGACTCGACGTTAGCACCCGCTACTCGAAATCCGAAGTCCCGGGCCCCGACCGCCCGATCGCTGGGCCAGAAAATGAGGTAGAGCGCTCTACCGGGCCGTGGTGCAAATCGACTTCACTGATGCCGCCACCCGAGGACCACCAAAAGAACCGCCGTCTTGACCTTCTTCTGGCCGATATCGCTTACCCGGCGTCTCTACGCCTCACATCCTGCATGAGCTCGCATACGGTTATGTCCATGCTCGGGTGAAGGGACACACCCGCACAAGACTCGCCATGTAATCATCTAGCCCGTGACATAGCGATGCACTCGTCCTCCATCTCTCGCTACGGTCGGGGACATATCGAGCCAAAGAATCAAACTCGACATTGTACTCCTCACCGCAAGGCCCTCCCCGTCTCAAAGAACAAGAATCTATCACTGCCCTCCTCATCCGCGGAGGCAAGAAGTGTGTGAGAAAAGCCTCAAAACTCATCACATACCGCCGAGGTGCATGCTCTCCCGAAAGCTCCTATGAATCAAACCAATCGATCTGCGGTATCACGCACCGACGCGAACCGAATGTCACGGACTCGCCTTCGAAGCCACGATCACCCGCGATAATCCTCTGCGGTGACGGATGAACTCCTGCGGATCATCTTCCTCGACCAGTAAAACTCGAGGGCTACAACTAAGGAAATCCGTAGTCTCAAACTATTCGCCTCGGGTGCACTACGGCGCGATCGAGCCGAGCCGAATCGAACCGCCGCGATCCAGCCTCTCTCGACGGGCCACAACTTTAGCCAAAAGTCGGGCCATCTCTCAGACCCTAACTCTCCGCCCAGCCGTGGGACAGAGCGGGGTACTGTGGTCTCGCTGGGCCGTGGCGGCGTCATAGAACTCGCCGCCTCGTATAGATCGGGCACGAGCCCTCGTAACTCGGGTGTCTGCTAGCGCTCCTCCGCTTTGCCCTTCGGGCCCGGTTGCCTTACGTGAGGCATAATCGCACAGAAAGGAATACGTTAGAGGGTCCAACCTATAACACGCCTCTAAAGCACGATCTCGTAATGAGAAGAATGGAAACCAATCCTAAATATCCTATAGCCTCGATTATTGGTGTGGTGCACAACACACCGATAATCAAGACTTACTAGATACGATCAGTAGACACTTTCCGAGGATTAATCGCTCGATACCACTTTTGTCACGACGCTCTGTGGGCCGTGGATCGTGCCTTACCGGCACCCAAGTAGTCATACATCGAGTAATCGGAAATATAAAGCAAGACATGAAACAATTTATAAAATAGAATACGCTTTAAGTGAGAAAACATCACCTTTCGCATATATATAAAAACATGGTTTAGCGATATCCGACATCGCATAACAGACTACTGCACTTAAGGAAATATACAACTATGGCGACAGGGCCCGCCATACCTCGATCGTACAAAACTATCTACAACAGGAGATCATACCCAAAAGTAGAGCCTCGGAAAGGATGGAGCTCCCGACACCAACGTAGATCCTAGGAATGTGGATCTAGCACTGCTTGCCTTACTCGCATGAAACGCAGCCTCGGGCGAGGTCGATAACAGTACCAAGTATGTGAAACTATAAAGAATCGGAATAAAATCAAAGTATTTAAAACCTTTTCACAAATACAATCGGTTCAATTGCACATAGTACACATCACAAACAACAACAAGAATAGAAAATCAGAATGTGTCTATTCTAGGCCGCGAATGATCGGGCAAGGCCAATCGCCCATAGTATCATTCTGCGTGCCTAGTCACGGACTTCCGCGGCCGCATAGTCACACATGCACCGCATGAGGTATTCCCGCATCGGGGCAGCTAACCCCAGATCCGCCTAGGCTCCCGCACCCGCATAGCCTCAAAAGACCGCATAGTCTCAACAGACCGCATGGAATCCCCGCATCGGGCTAAACACCGGAATGATCAATCACGAGCATACCGCTGCTCGCATAGTCTCACAGACCGCATAGGCCGTATAGACCAAGATCAAGGGCAAGCCCTGATAACGATCAAGGGTAGGTGATACAATAACAAAGACAACGGACTTACCTGTTAGCAACGTAAGCACAGAATTCAAGACACTAACCTGTAGCATCATAATATGTCTACTTATCACACAAATCTTACTACACTTAATGTAAATCAATACAAGGCTTTTATAAACAAACAAGTAAACAGTTCCTTTTTATCTTCTTAAGTTGTTATACCTAACTTCCCATAAAGCTAGTATAACTCTTAAGCTTTTGTTTTAAAAACCAAATATTTATCTTCTGTTAAAAATGATTCAGTATTCTTTTGAAATGTTTTCAGTTCTTTGTTATTCAGGCTTAAGCCGTGAGGCATCACGTAAGTATTATTCAAAGCTTAAGCCGAGGCATTGCCATAAGTATTATTCATTAACACATGTACGCCTCACCGTACTATATATTGTAAAATATCATGCTTTAGGAAGAATCACATACCTTCTCAAAAACCACCGCCAAGTTGAATATGTCAGCAGAGTCACCTATAATAGTCACAGATATCTATCAAAGACTACTCTGAAGGTCATTCTAAACAGAGGGTTCATAATTCTACGGTAAGTCGGGCAGCACTTCCCTACCTGGTGAGCTATATAAGTCTACTGTGAAAACAGTCCTATGTAAGTACAGTTTGATTATTCTTCTAAGTATTTATACTTATTCTTATTCTACAACAGTAAGTATTCTCTAATTCAAAAGAGGGTTAGGATTAGTTACCTCGGTAAGCCCAATAATATCCTAGAAAAGTCGCGCCTGAGCAAGGTTTTGCTCCTAAGTTGTATGCTCCAAGGAAACCTTAGAAGTTCTTCACAACTTCTACTAAGTACTAAGGTATTTGGGCTAGGGTATTTTGGGCATTATAACAAAACAAGAAGGCAACTTTTCTACCAAGGGAGGGGGGGTAGGTTTCGGCTAGGGGGTGGGGTAGCCTCGGCCAAGCTTCTCAAGGGGAGGGGGGGGTGTTGGACGAATTGCTACAAAGGGAGAGGGAAGGATTTTTAGACTTGGAAGGCTTTTGTGGATGAAGAACTCTTCATCTCAAGAGGGGTATTTATAGCTCAAGCCTTGGCCAACCAATGGCCAAGATGAAGACAAGTGCAAGGCAAGTGTAAGGCCAAGATCAAGCCAAGTGCACCCTAACCCCTACTCCACAAAACACTCCACAAAACACTCCACAAAACATGGCACAAAACAAGGCCTAAGCAAGGAACCAATCGGCCAAGGCCAACACCCCTCTTGGACGCACAATCGTCCAAAGCCACCCCACTTGCTTCCAATGTGAGGGTGACACATGTCACCCTCCCGTTGGTCCAAAATGTTTCGTCTCTCGGAAAAATCCGCAAAAATAAGAAATGGCATAGCCGGAATTTACTCTACGAAAGCTGTGGAAACGTTTCGTCGGAAAACGATTCTTTTAGTGAGTTGTGTACAAAAGAAAACGTCCAAGGCTAACTAAGGCCAAACTTTTTGTACGTATTCCCTTACGTACATACTCTGGAAATACGGGGTATTACATTAGTAGTCGGCTATGCCTTCGTACTTACCCCGTACGGTTTTATTATGACACAGGTGGGACACGTGTTCATGTATTCTGGTGCTTCTATATCATAGATCGCCGACGGTGAGGAAGGTATTCCACGCATGATTGATGTTGTGGGCGTGAGACCCATAGTTATATTTGAGTGATGACTTTGAGGCGTGAGTCACGACTTGACATGATCGCTATATTATTGTGAATCGTAGTTTGGTTATCATACATGTCTCCCGCTTTATATAGACTACTATGATTTCATTTACTGATTTTCGCTTTCACATACTTGGTACTGTTATCGACCTCCTTCGGGGCTGCTCATGCCATGTAAAGGTATACCGCCATTGATCCTCGCCTAGGATCACGGCGTTTGGGAAGCTCCGCTTTCTCGAGGCTTATCACGTATAGTCCCCGTCGTTGTAGGTACTTACATTCGTGGGGTATGGCGGGCCCCGTCCCGCCATTGTTGTCATATCATTCTTAGAGGTCCAGAGTAGTAATTGTAGGCGAGTTGTAAAAAGGATGTAATTGTTCGGTTTTAAGTTTATATATATATGCCGTAAGGCAAGTTTTCTCAGATAACTGTTTCACATTTCATATTATATCATGTCTTGTTTTATGTTCCGACATTACTCGATGTATGTCTACTGGGTGCCCGTAGGCACGACCACGGCCCGGTTCGGTCGTGACAAAAGTGGTATCGTGAGCGATTAATCCTCGGAAAGTGTCTGCATCAGTATCCAAGAAGTCTTGATTATCGGTGTGTTGCACCACACCAATAATCGTGAGGCTATAAGATATTTAGGATTGGTTTCCATTCTTCTTACTCCGAGATCGTGCTTAGAGTCGTGTTATAAGTTGGACCTCTAACGTATTTCTTTCCCTCACCGCTATGCCTCCGCGAAGGCAACCCGCCCGTGGCGGCAAGACAAGGCGAGTCGCGAGTAGAGTACGAAGGGTTACGAGGGCACAGTGCCCAATCATCACCAGGTGGTGCTTCATTCGGGAGTTCGCGACATCGCCAAATTTCAGCAGAGAGTCTAGCACGCAGCAGCTCCATCTGCGCCATGATATTTGAACCTTCAGTTCCACGACCAGTAACGGAAAGTATGGATTGCAAAGAGGCGACCCTGTTACTAGCTAAGGATGTAGCTACCAGAGAGTATATGATGTATCGATTTATCACGAGTCTTGACGACTATCTAAGAGAGGGTTGTGCAAGAGAAATTCTTCAGTTAGGCTTGAGCATGGCCTGTGTACGGGCTTATGCGCAGCAGGCCGAGAAACGTAGAGATCGACGGGTTAACCAAGGACAGCAGAAGAGGGCCAGAACAGCAGGGTCCTTTGGTAAATTTCAAGGCAAATCGCCTCAGCAGCAGACTGGATACGCACCTCCGCCAGTGCAGAGTGGTCCTCCACGGATTTCAGGATATTCGGGGTATGCAGGAGTTGTTCAGGGCCCCGGGGTTTCTGATTCGCAGATATACGTCGGTTCCAGCCAGCCGGATTCAGTGGTTCGGAGAGGAAGGGGTGTTAGCCAGAGGAGGCCACCCCCACCTCGGTGTGGCCGTTGTGGTAGATGTCATTGTGGGGAGTGTCGTGCTTCTTCGACAGCTTGTTTTGCTTGCGGCCAGCAGGGCCATTTTACGAGAAATTGTCCGACCAGAGGTGGCGCGGATGTAGAGACTCAGCCTTCAGGATCAGTGGCTAGTTCATCACCTTCCTTAGCTATGCGCCCAATAGGGCAGGATTGTTTAGAACGACAGAGGGGAGTGAAGCGGTAGATACAGGTATATATTTAACCCTCTAGAGATTAGTATGTGTGATAAGATGAGTATATCTTAAGTGTTATGTTCAGATAACATAAGTGTAAATTTTGATTAGAAATCATGGTTAGGGATAAGGGTAAGATTGGGGATAGGGAAAGTGTGAGCCTTAGAGTTTTACACGTGGAGACCTTAGAGGCAAGGCCATCTCGAGTAAGAGATTAATATTTTTATGTTTGACCCTTATCGGAGTTCATAGTAAGTGGGATATATTTGTGTAATAAGTCCCTGAGTAGTGTGAAATGAAAGAGGGTAGTTGACCTAAGAAGATCACTAGGTTTTCGTAACTTAATTAGTGAGATTGTTCCGGATCGGGGAGCAAGTGTTTGGCGCGATAGCGGGTCGGGTTGCGAACCGATTGCGGGTCAACCCGCGGTCTGTATTGTGGTGGGGTCAGTTTGTGGTGGTCCCGCTTTGTGATAGGGTCATGAGGGTGTTAGGCCCAAGTTTAGTTAACCATCGTACGAGTTCGTGGATGCGTTCGACTAGTAGTCGGGCCGATAGGGTCAGCCCATCGTGTCTTTCAGTCGGGACCGTTTACTCGGCAGTGATGATATATCAGAAAGGTTGTAAGGCTGCACGAAGTGCCTACTTTCACCTTATGACAGGCAGTGGAGCCTAAGTTATGGTTGTTTCTTTTCTGGAAGTTTTACCAGGCAGGGTTAGGAACTCAGGTGAGTCTCAGTATCGCATTCGCCCTCGGGCCGGTTTTTTTTTTTATTTTCAAGGGTAGCTGTGAGGATTGTTGCCTCCTGTTGAGGGAGTGTTTTTAGCTACCATTTCAGTGTTCGGATATTTCCTTATGAAGCCTTGTAGGGGCGGAAGTGTAAGTTGCCGGTCGATTGGTTCGATGTTGGCAGGGTTCAGATAGTTGGTTCATACTTGTTTCGACAGGATGTGGATAGGGTAAAGCTTATCCAGAAGAGGTTATTGGCAGCTCAGAGTCACAAGAAGTAGTGCGGATAATCGGCGACGACGCTTGGAGTTCAGGTAGACGGTGGGTCTTCTTGAAGGTACCACCCCGGAAAGGGTGTGACGAGTTTTGGGAAACAGAGGAAACTTAGCCCGAGTTACTTTGGGCCTTTTCAGATCATGTGAAGAATATGCTAGGTTGCCTATAAGTTAGCATTGCCATCCGACTTAGGAAGCAGTACGTCCGGTCTTTCGTATTGCTAGGTTCGAAAAAGTATCGGAGATCCATCCAGAGTGTTCCCAGTTAATGATGACCAAGTTGGAGATGATAGCCCCGAGATTTGGAAACTGAAGCAGTAACAGAAATATGGTAGGTTATGAGAAAGAGTTCGAGTGTACGAGAAGGGTACGACGAGTAAGGAAAGAAGCGGGCATGTATTACGAGCATAGATGTGATCATTTCTTTTGTAAAGTGAAGGTGCGAAGGGAGTATATTTTAGACCTCGAGTGGGAGTTTTTGTAGTGATAGAAGTGATTCCTTGTGGACTTGGATGTAAGTATTTGCGCGTGTTGTATTGTGGCCAGGTGTGGCATGATTGTTTTCGTAAGTATAACAGTGAAGACTATACTGGCGCATGTTTGTTTTGAGACTTAGAAGGAACATTCGGGACGAATGTGTCTAAGGAGGGGAGAATGTTATACCCCGTATTTCCAGAGTATGTACGTGAGGACGTACGTAGAAAAGTTTGAGCCTTAAAGTTAGGCAAGGACGAAATTTTGTGCACAACTACCAAAAAGAATCGTTCTTCGACGAAACGTTTTACAAAACTTGCGAAGGGAAAATTACGGCTATGTCATTTATATGTTTTGCGGATTTTTCCGAGAGATGAAATATTTTGGACCAACGGGAGGGTGACATGTGTCACCCTCAAAGTGGACGGCAAAGGGCCATTCTTGGCACGTTTTTGTTGCCTTGGAGTAGGTAGGATATTTTGTAGATATTTTGTGTAGTTGATGAGCAAGTGGGACCCACAAACACTTGTCCAAATCTTGACCTTACACTTGCCTACCACTTGGCTTGATCTTGGCCTTTGATTTCCATATAAATACCCCCCTAACTTGAAGGTTTTCTTCATCCCTCAAATGACTTCTAAGTCTTGCAAATCCCTCCCTTTAGTTGAGGCTCGCCCAAGAGCCCTCCCCTTTGAGCTCCTCGCCGAGACACACCCCCCTCCTTGTGGTGTTGTTCTCGTGAAAATACCCCCCCTCTTGGTAGAAAATACTCTCCAAGTATTGTTACTATTCCAAAATACCTTGGCCCAAATACCTTGTAGTATTCCAAGGTTACACCTATACTAAAAGCCCAGAAATACTATTATACTTACCTTCAGTCACAAAAACGAAACCCTAAGGAAAATCTTCATAGCCGGTTGAAGTATTAAGAAGAAGTTGCTTAGAACTTCTAAGGGTTGTTTGGAGCGGGTTGGAGCACCCAGAGTAGGAGCTAAACGTTGCTCAGGATCGACATTTAAACTTGGATAATTTTGGGCTTACCGAGGTAAATACTCTTGACCTTCTATTGTAATTGGAAATTACATACTGTAGTTGTATAGGAATGAATATAAGATTCATAGAAGAGTATTGAACTGTAATAGAAGAATATTAAATCAGATTTACATAGGATGTATTTCTGTAGACTTGTGAAGATTGCAGTAGGAAGTCTTGCCCAATTTTCCGTAGAATCTTGTATCTAGATTTATTCTACCGAGTAGTCTAGACGTTGATAGACTTGTATAACCTTTATAGGTTGAAAGTTCTGCAAGTAGCATGTTCTACTTGAAAGGTGGACAAGGCTAGCCGGGTTATAGCCGTGGAGCGTTTTGCTAATAGTCGATAATCGTCGCGAGGTATGTGATTCTTCCTATCCTCTTGAGCATGATATTTTAAAAGAATATATATATAGTACGGTAGACGTACGTGTGTTAACTGAACGTAGTTTTACGACAACGTCTTTTGACTTAAGCCTGAATAATAAGAATCTTGAAGTATTTCATAAGAATTAAGAAACCTTTTTGAAAGAAGGGTAATACTTGGTTTTAAAAGCTTAAGAGTTATACTAGCTTTATGGGAAGTTAGGTATAACGACTTAAGAGAGATAAAAAGAATGGTTTATTGATTTTAGAAGTTAAGAGACTTGATCTTAAAAGATAAGAGACTTGACTTAATTGAATTAATATGAATTTTGTTAAAAAGTGTGAAACCTCATTCGTGAGTAATGAGTATTTTGGTTTTCAAAAGGAATGATGTTTCTTGATTTCTAAATCGTAATAAGTATCGAACAAACCACAAAGCGCTTAATAAAGGAAATGTATTGACTAATAAAATATTATTAAAACCAAGAGAAACCTCCATCCGCATAAGCTAAGATGAGACAAAATGATATTACATTTCCTAGATCATGGCCGCTTTAATAAGATTGTTATGAACAAGAATAACCTACTCACACATAAGGCATATGTTTCTCAAATTGTTTTAAAGGATTAAAACTATGAACTACTAAACCTTTCAAGATGAGAAACTTGAGCATCCAAATTAGGCAAACTTGAACGCTTGGAAAATAATGTTGTTACTTGATTTTACAAAGGAAGTGTTTTGGTTTACTAAAAAGATAGTCACTCTATTTTTATACTACGTATTGAGTGACTTTTGTGAAAGAAACGGATCTTTTAAAGAGTTAATGTATGAAGTACTTTGGGGATGAAACCCAACTTGTTGACATATAGTAGAAAGTACGTGGTGAATAACTTGATTGTGTTGGTTTGTGATAGCCTTGTAATACTTCCTTGTTGATTTGATAATTAAACATGTTAGGATGCTACGTGTTAGTGTCTTGTGATGTTTGTGTAAAGGGTTTCTTGTTGTGCTTATGTTGTCTAACTGCAAGCCGTTACGCTAGTATTATATCACTCACCTCTTGACATGATTCCGGGTTAAGCCGCCTCCACGCGGTAATACTCGTGCGATCTGGTGACTATGATTCGAGGATACCTCACGCGGTCCCGGGCCTATGCGAGCTACGAGAGTTCCGTGTAGTGTGCGGCCTTTGTGGTCACGCGGTCTATGTGGCCACGCGGATCGCGAGTCGGTGATTTACGCCGGGAGTAGCTACCTTCGATGCGAGGAATACCTCACGCGCCTATGAGGTGGCCTACGCGGAGTCGCGGAAGTTCCAGGACTAGACGCGCACATTAGATATCGCGCGAGTGGCGGCCGATCATGTGGCGGTCCAGACAGATCTCATGATACGCTTTATGACCTTGTTGGTACGTGGGTTTTAGTACGGCTATGCCTTCGTACTTACCCCGCACGTTTATTATGACACAGTGGGACACGTGTTCATGTGTATTCCTTGGTGCTTACATATCATAGCTGGCGATGAGGAAGGTATCCCACGGGCATGATTGATGTTGTGGGCGTGAGACCCATAGTTATATTTGAGTGATGACTTTGAGGCGTGAGTCACGACTTGACATATTCGCTTATATTATTGTGATCGTAGTTTGGTTATCATACATGTCTCCCGCTTTATATAGACTACTATGATTTCATTTACGATATTTTGATTTCACATACTTTGTACTGTTATGCGACCTCGCCTTCGAGGCTGCGTTCATGCCGCAGGTAAAGGTATACCAGTCATTGATCCTCGCTCTTAGGATCACAGTTCAGCGTTTGGGAAGCTCCGTTTCTCCGGAGGCTTATCAGTGGTATAGTCCCCTGTCGTTGTAGGTACTTACATTCAGGGGTATGGCGGGGCCCTGTCCCGCCATTGTTGTCATATCATTCTTAGAGGTTTGTAGTACTGTTGTGGGCAGAGTTGTAAAAAGGATGTAACTGTTCGGTTTTAAGTTTATATATATATGTCGTAAGGCAAGTTTTCTCAGATAACTGTTTCACATTTCATATTATATCATGTCTTGTTTTATGTTCCGCTGATTACTCTGATGTATGTCTACTTGGGTGCCCGGGGTAAGGCACCAGTCACGGGCCCTGGTTCGGGTCGTGACAACGGAGCTTCTCAATACGCTGAACTGTGATCCTATGAGCGAGGATCAACGACTGGTGTACCTCTACCTGCGGCATGAACGCAGCCTTCCGGGAGGTCGCATAACAGTACCAAGTATGTGGCGAAAATACTGTAAATGAAATCATAGTAGTCTATATAAAGCAGGAGACATGTATGATAACCAAACTACAGTCCATAATAAATAAGCAGTCATGTAAGTCAGGGACTCACGCCCTCAAAGTCATCACTCAAATATAACTATGGGTCTCACGCCCTCAACATCAATCATGCCCGTGGAATACCTTCCTCACTGCCGGCAGTCTATGATATAATAACACCAAGGGTACACATGAACTCCAAGTCCTACCTGAGTCATAAAACCGTACGGGGCAAGTATGAAGGCTAACTACCAGATACCAAAGCCGCATCATCAACTGACCGGGGCAAGTACGAAAGCCAACTACCAGATACCAAAGCCGTACTAACAATACTATACAATCAAACCACGGAGCTGATACGGGGCAAGTACGAAAGCCAACTACCAGATACCAAGGCCGTGTCACGTAGCTGACCGGGGCAAGTACGAGGGCTAACTACCAGATACCAAGGCCGTATCACGAGACTCCGCCACGAAGCTGATACGGGGCAAGTACGAAAGCCAACTACCAGATACCAAGGCCGTGTCACGTAGCTGACCGGGGCAAGTACGAGGGCTAACTACCAGATACCAAGGCCGTATCACGAGACTTCGCCACTAAACTGAACGGGGCAAGTGCGAAGGCTAACTACCAGGTACCAAGGCCGAATCAGCCATGAGACGGGGCATGTACGAAAGACAACCACCAGATACCAAGGCCGAATCAGTAAAAACCTCATGGAGAGCTAGTCCATGGAATAACACTATCAACAGGAGCGTACCCGTGGAATTCTCCGTCACTGCCGGTACGTCCAAGTAATATCATAACAAATCAGCCGGCCCTCCATTGAGAGACGCGGTGGTATAGAAATACAATACTAGCACGACAAGGCTATCACACACAAACATAGGCAAGTTACACACAACTCAAGGTACTTTCATTTTATGCCAAAGTCCAGGTTTTTAACCCCAGAGTACTACGTACGTTAAATTCTTTTTAAAGGATCCATTTCTTTTACAAAGGTCACCCGATGCCCGTATTATAAACAAATAGAGTGACTAACATTTTTAAGTAAACCAAAACAACTTCCATACCTTCCTTTTTAAACCAAAACACTTCTCCTTTTAAAATCAAGTTACAACATTCTTTTCCAAAGTTCAAGTTTATCTAATTTCAAATATTCACGTCTCTTATTTTCGAAAGATTTCATAGTTCATAGTCTTAATCATTTAACAACGTAATTCTCTTTTAAAACATTTTGAGCAACATATGTCTTATGAGGGATTTTTGTTTATAACAATCTTATTAAAGCAGCCATGATCTAGGAAATGTAATACAATTTTGTCTTATCTTCGCTTCTATGCAGATGGAGGTTTCTACTGTTTTTAATATAATTACTTATTTGTCAATACATTGTCCTTTATTAACGCTGCAGTGGTTTGTTCGATACTTATTCTCATTTCCGAAATCAGTGAAACATTATTCTTTAAAAACCAAATACTCATTACTCACGAATGAGGTTTCACACTTTTTAATAAAATTCATTTAAGTCAAGTCTCTTATCTTTTAAGATCAAGTCTCTTAACTTCTAAAATCAATAAACCATTCTTTTTATTTCTCTTAAGTCGTTATACCTAATTTCCCATAAAGCTAGTATAACTCTTAAGCTTTTAAAACCAGGTATTACTCTTCTTTCAAAAACGATTCTTAATTCTTTTGAAATACTTCAAGATTCTTATATTATTTAAAACTCAAGTCAAAAGACATCGAAGTAAAACCACGTTCAGTTAACACACGTACGTCTACCGTACTATATATATTCTTTTAAAATATCATGCTCAAGAGGATAGGAAGAATCACATACCTCGCGACGATTATCGACTATTAGCAAAAAGCTCCAAAGTACTGTAGTCCTGCTAGCCTTTTCCACCCTTCGAGTAGAATATGCTACTCGCAGTACTTCAACCTATATCGGTCAAATAAGTCTATCAACATCTAGACTACTCTGCAGAATAATTCTAGATACAGATTCCTTTATTCTACGGAAAATTGGGCAGCACTTCCCTACCCGCCAATCTACACAAGTCTACTGTAAATACAGTCCTATGTAAGTACAGTTCAGTCTTCTTCTTTAATATTCTTCTGATGTGATTTCAATTCAATTCTCTTCTCTTATACCATCCTTATATATATCTTATACTCATTTCTATACTACTACAATATGTAATTTTCAATTACAATAGAAGGACAAAAGTATTTACCTTGATAAGCCCAAAATTATCCAAGTTTTAATGTCGATCCTGAGCAACGTTTAGCTCTTATTCTGGGCGCTCCAACCCGCTCCAAACAACCCTTAGAAGTTCTACACAACTTCTTCTTAATACTTCAACTCGCTATGAAGATTTCCTTAGGGTTTCATTTAGTGGCTAAAGGAAGTATAATAGTATTTCTGGGCTTTTAGTATAGGTGTAACCTTGGAATACTACAAGGTATTTGGGCCAAGGTATTTTGGAATAGTAACAATACTTGGAGAATACTTTTCACAGGGGTATTTCTGAAAACTACTAGGCAAGGGGGGGGGGGGGTATGTTTCGGCCAAGGCCTCTCAAAGGGGGAGGGGGAGCCTTGGACGAAAACTACACCAACTCCTTGACAAAAAAAGAAAGGCAAAACGTGCCATGTTTTCGTCCCAACTTCCGCCCACTTGAGGGTGACACTTGTCACCCTCTCGTTGGTCCAAAATATTTCATGTCTCGGAAAAATCCGCAAAAATTATAAATGTTGCAATCGTATTTTTCCCTTCGCAAAGTCCGGAAAACGTTTCGTCGGAAAACGATTCTTTTTGCTAGTTGTGCACAAATTTCGTCCCTAGCCTAACTTAAGGCTTAAACTTTTGTACGTACGCCCTCACGTACATACTTTGGAAATACGGGGTATAACAATTTTTATATCATTGACTTGATTTAAGAATGACCAAGTTTGGTTGAGTTAGAGAGTTAACTCACTTGATTTTAAAAGATGAAAATGCCTTTAGTTTTCTAAAGCATAAAGTTGTTATATCGGCTTTATGGGAAGTTAGTATAACAACTTTATGGGAAGTTAGTAGAGTGGTTTACTTGATTGATTTAAAAAGAGGATCAAAGACATGATTTAAAGAAGGGTAACTTGTTTAAAAGTATAAGTTACTTAAGTTTTGAAAATAGAAGTATTTGATTTCAAAGCTTTGAAATGAAATTCTAAAGGTGAAGTAATTTGATTTGACATGCCTTGATACTACGGGCGTTAATATCTTGGGATTTTATATGAATTGGAGTATTTTGAAAAGAAATAGAAGTACGTAGTACTTTGAGTTAAATTTCCGGATGTTTACATGACATGTTAATGCCTTAAGTTTAAAAAAATGAGAGCACATGCTACTTAAGTCTAATAAGAAGTTAAGGGGTCTCTTAACTTGCATATGTATTTATGATAGCCAGTTGCGCTAGTGTTATATTATTTATTACGGGGCCAATCCCCGAGTCATGTTACATTTTTCATTTCCGTGGATTTGCTCCCCACGATGCGAGGAAACTACCTCATGCGAGTCCGTAGGGCTCATGCGGGTGAAATAGTCCCATGCGGGTGAAATAGTCCTATGTGAGGAAATTACCTCATGCGGGTCCACGAGACCTATGCGGGTGAAATAGACCCAGGAGTAGGATTGCATAATGATGCTACGGGTGGGTGGCCTTAGATTGATCATAGTCTTCCTATTTTAAAACCATCAAAGTTTACTCTCATTGTTAATAAGACACAGTGTACTGTTAATTTGGTTATCATACATGTCTCCAGCTTTATTTTAGACTATATGATTTCGTTACAGTACTTTCAGTTTCACATACTTGGTACATATTTTGTACTGACCCCCTTCCTCAGGGGATGCGTTCATGCCGCAGGTAGAGGTGCACAATTTGCTGATCCTCGCTCTTAGGGTCACAGTTCAGCTTTTTGAGAAGCTCCATTACTCCGGAGGCTTATCTTTTGATACGGATCCCTGTTGTTGTAGATTCATGTATATTCAGGGGTATGGCGGGGTCCTATCCCGTCACAGTTGTTATGTCAAAACTCTTAGAGGTATGTAGTCTTGTTTTGTGGGTTGGACTTGTACAAAGATGTATCTCTGTTATTATGTATATATGTAGAAAGATGGCATTATCGGCTAGCCTGTTTCTTACTTCATAGTACTGCATGTCTACGAGCTTTATTTATATTCCGCTGTGTCACGACCAGACCCCGGGCCCGCGACTGGTGCCCTACCTGGGCACCCTTTTCAGGTATACATCAGAGAATAGCAGCGGAACATATAAAACTCATAAATACTTAAACAGTAAATATCAACAGGTTAGCCGATAAGGCCACCTTCCGTAAAATATACATGAACCAAAATAAAATAAACCAGTACATTTCTGTTCTTAAAAACCCAATCCACAATGTGACTACAGACCTCTAAGAATAACAACTGTGACGGGACAGGGCCCCGCCATACCCCTGAATGTACAACAACCGACAATACCAGGGATAAGCCTCCGGAGTAATGGAGCTTCTCAACAGCTGAACATTGATCCTAAGAGTGAGGATCAGCAACCTGTATACTCTACCTGCGGCATGAACGCATCCCCCCGAAGGAGGTCAGTACAACATGTACCAAATATGTGAAACTGAAAGTACTGTAGTGAAATCATAAGTCTAAAATAAAGCTGGAGACATGTATGATAACTCAAATAACAGTACACTGTGCCTTACTAACAATGAGAGTAAACAAGAGTATACTTTACTGCATAAAAATAGGAGGCTCATGATCAAAGTAGGGCCACCCGCCCGTAGTATCATTAAGCAATCCTACTCCTGGGACTATTTCACCCGCAAGGGCCGTATGGACCCGCATGAGGTAACTTCCTCGCATAGACTGTATCCGCCCGCATAGGTCGTATGGACCCGCATGAGGTATTCCTCGCATAGGACTATTTCACCCGCACAGGACTATTTCACCCGCTTAGGCCCGGTGGGCCCGCAATGAGTACAAACGCCGCACTCGCATCATGGGTAGCAAATCCATGGAATTAGTAGTAACCCGGGGCTTTACCCCGTAAGAATAACATAAACTAGCACAACCGGCTATCATACATAACATAAGCACTACCGGCTTATCATACATAACATAAGCAAGTTAAGAAATCCCCCTAACTTCTTATTAGTCTTATTCATATACACTCTCATTTTAGTTTACTTAAGGCACTAACATGTCATTATAACAATCCGGGAATTTAACCCAAAGTACTACGTACTTCTACTCTTTTAAAATGTCTCTTTTTCATATAAAACTTCCAAGATACTAATAACCGTAGTATCAAGTCGCATCTATTTTTCAAGACAAATCACAATACCTTTTAGAAATACATTTATAGGTTTCTAAATCAAGTGACTTCTTTCTTTTAAAACCTTAAGAAATTGATGCCTTAAAATCAATTTGTCTTTCATTATTTCAAGTCATTTATCATACTTACATTACTTAGAGTAAACCACTCTTTTTAACTTTCCATAAAGCTATTATAACCAACTTCCCATAAAGCCGTTGTCACGACCCGAAACTGGGCCCGTGACTGGTGCCTTACCCCGGGCACCCTAGTGACACAACATCAGAGTAATCAGCGGAACATAAAACATATACATGAAACAAGTGAAGTACAAAACGATGTCGAGGAAAAGCGGTCTTTCGGCATATATAAATAACAACTTTTACAACTGAACAGTTTAATCCTTTTTACAAACCCTGCCCACAACAGTACTACAGACCTCTACGAATGATATGACAACCATGGCGGGACAGGGCCCCGCCAAACCCCTGAATGTAAACACTTACTACGACGGATGTACATCGATAAGCCTCCGAGAAACGGAGCTTCCTAACGCTGAATCGTGACCACGAGAGCTAGGATCAACGGTGTACCTCAACTGCGGCATGAACGCAGCCCCGGGAGGTCGAGACAACAGTGCGAGTATGTATGGCTGAAAATACGCATCAGTAAATGAAATCATAGCGATCATATAAAGCGGGAGGCATGTATGATAACCAAACTACGATTTACAACAAAGCGATCATGTCAAGTCGTGGACTCACGCCTCAAGTCATCACTCAAGTATAACAATGGGTCTCGTGCCCACAACATCAATCATGCGTGGGATACCTTCCGCACCGTGATGCCTATGATATAAAAGCACCAAGGAACACACGAACACGGGTCCCACGTGTCATAATAAAGCATGCGGGGGTAAGTGCGAAGGCATAGCCGACTACTAAAAACCCACAGTACCAACAAGGTCATGAATCAGATCATAAGATCTTTCTACACCGTCACATGATCAAAGCTGGCCACTTGCCCGCAGTATCAATGTACGCGTCTAACCATGGAACTCCCTAAGCACCGCATAGGCCCATCTCATCGGCCCGCATGAGGCATTCCGCATCGAGGTAGCTACTCCGGCATCGCCCCGGACTTCGCATCGCGTAGCCACAAGGACCGCATGCCCATAAAGGACGTACACTAACACGGAACTCGTAGTTCCGCATAGGCCGGGACTGCGTGAGGTATTCTCGAATCATAGGTCCATCGACCGCTGAGTCTACCCGCGTGGAGGGCGCCTTAACCGGAATCATCTCAAGAGATGAATGCCACAATACTATCATAACGATCGATAGTTAATAAGCACAATCAAGGAAACCCCTTTACACAAAAGACAAGATACTAACACGTAGCATCCTAACATGTTTACTTATCAAAGCAATCAGGAAAGTATTACAAGGCTATCACAAACCAATACAATCAAGTTGTTCACACAAGGTACTTTCTACTATACGATCAACAAGATCGGGTTTTTATTCCCAAAGTACTTCATACATTAACTCTTTAAAAGATACGTTACCTTCACAGTGTCACACAATACCCGTAGTATATGAAAATAGAGTGATTATCTTTTTAAAGTAAATCAATTACTTCTCTTTGTAAAATCAAGTAGCAACATTCTTTTCCAATGTTCAAGTTTGCCTAATTTCCAATGTTCAAGTTTCTCATTTTTTTTTTGAAAGGTTTCGTAGTTCATAGTCTTATTCATTTAAGAATAAAATTCTCCTTTAAACAATCTGAGAAACCTAAGCCTTATATGTGAGTAGGATATTCTTGTTTATTACAATCTTATTACAAAGACCATGATCTAGGAAATAACATTTTGTCTCATCTTAGCTTCTATGCAGATGGAAGTTTCTACTGGTTTTAATAATACTTAATTATTCAAAACATTTCCTTTTATTAACGCTGCAGTGGTTTGTCGTTACACATTCTGATTTCCGAAATCAGTAAAACATTCTTAAGCCGTTATACCTAACTTCCCATAAAGCTAGTATAACTCTTAAGTTTTCAAAAACCAAATATTACTTCTTCTTTCAAAATGATTCAAAAATCTTTTGAAATACTTCAAGTTCTTTATTAACACATAACAAGCCAGTTATAGTTCAAATCAGTTACCTTTTAAAACCACATGTATTTTCTTACCAACATAAAGCTGTTATAACCAACTTCCCATAAAGCCGTTATAACACTTTATGTTTTACACCAATCAAATACGTTCAAAGACACGTACGTCTACCGTACTACATAGTTCACACATATCATGCTAGAAGAGATAGGAAGAGGTTCACATACCTCGCGACGAGTATCGACTAATAGCAAAAACGCTCCAACCGTCGGCTACTCCTTAAGCCAAGCAGATCGCGCCACACGTAGTACTCCCACCTATAAGGCCACAAGGCGCTTATTAACATTAGGTCTCTTCGTAGAACATTCTACCGAAAATTCGGCAGCACCTCCCCCCCCCGCAACAGCGTAAATCTCCTCCTCTATCGAGGCCGGCTACCAAGCCAACCAGGGGGGGGGTTATACATCTAACCCTAACGGGTACAACTCTACTCCATGGTACTACTACACAAGTCTACTGTAATACAGCCCTATGTAATTACAGTTCAGTACTCTTCTTTAAATTCAGGCTTAAGTCGCAAGACATTGCCGTAAGTATTATTCAGGCTTAAGTCAAAAGACATTGCCGATAACTACGTTCAGTTCTATTATATAGTATACTTCAACTATATATTCAAGCAATATGTAATTTCCAATTACAATAGAGGGACAAGATAATTACCTCGATAAGCCCATAATTATCCTAGCTTAAAGTCGATCCTGGGCAATCGTTTAGCTCCAACTCCGAGCGCTCCAACCCGCTCTAAACCACCCTTAGAAGTTCTAACCAACTTCTACACAATACTCCAACGGACTATGGAGATTTTCCTAGGGTTTCGGTTTTGTGACTGACGGGAAGTATAATAGTATTTTCTGGGCTTTTCGTATAGGTATAACCTTAGAATACAACAAGGTATATGGCTAAGGTAATTTGGGCATAATAACAATACTTTTGAGAGTATTTCTACACCACAAAGGGGGGGTACATTATACGAGAACAACACCACAAGGAGGGGGGTGAAGTCTCGGCCACAAGGCCAACTCACGGGGGAGGGGCTCTCGGCCAAGGCGGGAAAGGACGAGAACAAGGTGAAGGGAGGGAGGAAGAGCTCACAAGACTTAGGCATTTTTGGATGAAGAAGTCTTCAACCTTAAGGGGTATTTATAGGTCAAGGGATGGCCAACCAAAGGCCAAGATCAATCCATGTGTTAGGCAAGTGTAGGGCTAGGATTTACCAACACAAATATCCTACCAACTCCTTGACTTTTCCAAGGCACCAAAAACGTGCTCCTCTTTGTCCAATTCGTCCAAATGGACGTTCAAGTCCACCAATTGGAGGGTGCCAAGTGTCGCCCTCCCGTTGGTCCAAAATGTTTCGTCTCTCGGAAAAATCCGCAAAAATTAGAAATGACATAGCCGGAAATTCCCCTACGAAAGCTGTGAAAACGTTTCGTCGAAAAACGACTCTAAACGGGTGTTGTGAACAAAATTAATTCGGCCAAGCCTTAGTACAAGTTTCAAATTTTCTACGTACGTCCTTACGTACATACTCTGGAAATACGGGGTATAACATTCTCCCCTCCTTAGAAACATTCGTCCCGAATGTTCCTTCTAAGTCTCAAAACAAACGCGCGCCAGTATAGTCTTCACTACTATACTTACGAGAACAAACCTGCCATACATGGCCACAGAAACAACTGCGCAAAATACTTATATCCAAGTCCACGAGGAAACACCTCTAACATCACCACAACCACCTCTCTCCAGGGTCTAAAATATACTTCCTTCGTACCTTCTCTCTACAAAAGAAATGATCACACCTATGCTCGCCATACATGCTCACTTCTCTCTTTACTCGTCGTAGATACCACTTTGTCACTTTGCCTGAGGCATTAACCTTCTCAGGCGACCCAACAAATGGCACCAATTTGTCCCTTTGTCGCGAGCCTTGCTCCGACGACCCAACAAATGGTACCGGGCTGCTTGCGATCCCTGAGGATGTCGTATACTCGAACTCTTTCCACATTTCTGATACTGCTTCAGTTCCCAAAACTCGGGGCTACTATCTCTAACGTGGTCATCATTAAGTGGGAACACTCTGGATGGACCTCCGATACTTTTCCCGATCATAACAATACGAAAGACCGGACGTACAGCCTCCTAAGTCGGACGGCAAAAGCTAACATATAGGCACCCTGGCCTATTCTTCACATGAACTCAAAAGGGCCCAAAGTAACTCGGGCTAAGTTCCCTCTGTATTCCAGACTCGTCACACCCAACCCGGGGTGGTACCTTCAAGAAGACCGACCGCCAACCTGAACTCTAAGCGTCGTCGCCGCTTATCCGCACGATATCTCTGAGCTGCCAGAACCTCTTCTAGCCAAGCTTCTCACTATCCACACCTTTGGAACAAGCTCGCACTAATCGTTCAACCTTGCCAACATCGAACCAATCGGCCGCAACTTACACTTCCGCCTCTTACAAGGCTTCATAAGGCGACATCCCGAACACCGAAATGGTAGCTTAAACGCTCCTCAACAGAGACAACAGTCCCACAACTACCCTCAAGTCCACACACCGCCCGGCGAATGCGATCGAGACTCACCTGAGTTCTTAGCACATGCTTGGTAAAACTTCCCGAAACAAAAACAGCCGTAACCTGGGCTCCACTGTCTGTCTTAAGGTGAAGGTAGGCACCCCGTGCAGCCTTACAACCTTTCTGATAACTCAACACAGCCGAGTAAACGGTCCTGACCGAAGAACATGATGGGCTGCCCCCATCGGCCCGACCACTGGTCGAACGCATCCACGAACTTCGTCTGTTTGGTTAACTAAACTTGGGCCTAACACCCTCACAACCCTAACACGAGGCGGGACCACCACAAACTGACCCCACCACCAAACCTGCCGCGGGTTGACCCGCAACGTGGCCTCAACCCGACCCGGCAACGCGCATCATACTAGCTCCCCGAACCGGAACAATCTCACTAATCACGTTACGAAAACCTAGCGGTCTTCTTAGCTCAACTACCCTCTTTCATTCCACAATAATAGGTACGTGTCCCAACATAACTCACGTGCACTATGCACTCCGATAAGGGTCAAACATAACACTACACCTTTTTCTCGAGATGGCCTCACCTCTAAGGTCTCTACGTATAAAGCTCTAAGGCTCACACTTCCTCTATCCCCAAAATCTTACTCGGTTAAACAACCATGATTTCAAATCACAACTAACCCACTGCTATCAAAACATAGCACTTATGATATACCCATCTTATCACACATACTGAACTCTAGAGGGTTAAAGATCTATCTGTAACTACTGTTTCATTCCCCTTAGTCGTTCTAATCAAACACGCTTCGTAGGCGCATAACAAGGAAGGTGACGAACTACGCGATCTGAAGGCAAAGTCCTCTTACTAGGTCACTCTCTCGACACATGGCCCTGACGGCCGCAGGTACAACAAGTACCAACTAAAAGACGACATTCCCCGGGATGACGTCTGTCATACTGTGAACCGGAAGCCCTGGAGTTCTGACCAACTCCTGCATACTCCGAACGTCCTGAAATCCGTGGAAGACCACTGCGACCGGTGGAGGTGCATAATCTAATCTCTTTGGTGGCGACTCGCCTCAAAAGTTACTAAAGGACCTTCCGCTCTCGGCCTCTTCTGGTGTCCTTCGTTAACCTGTCGATCTCTACACGTCTCGGCCTGCTGCGCATAAGCCCGTACACAGGCCATGCTCACGCCTAACTGAAGAATTACTCTTGCACAACCCTCTTTTAGATAGTCCTCAAGACTCGCGGTACATCGGTATACTCCCTGGTAGCCAAATCTATAGCTAGTAACAGGGTCGCCTTCTTGCAATCTAATTTCTCTGTTCTGCCGTGGGCGAAGGTTCAAATATCATGGTCGCGATGAAGCTGCTGCCGCCGTGCTAAACTCTGCTTTGGGGCTAGCGACGCCGCAGAACTCCCGAATGAAGCACCACCAAGGTGATAATGGGCTGTGCCCACGTAACCCTCTCAGATTTACTCGCAGCTCCTATTGCCTTGCCCTCCTGGGCCCGGGTTGCCCTACGCGGAGGCATAACAATACGGGAAAGAATTTACGTTAGAGGGTCCAACTTACAACACAGCTCTAAGGCACGATCTCAGAGCGAGAAGAATAGAAACCAATCCTAAATATCCTATAGCCTCCTGATTATTGGTGTGGTGCACAACACACCGATAATCACGACTGCTGATACGGTGCGTAGACACTTTCCGAGGATTAATCGCTCGATACCACTTTTGTCACGACCGGCGGGCGTGGCGGTGCCTTACCGGGCACCCTAGTGACACAACATCGAGTAATCACGAACATAAAACATATACATGAAACAAGTGAAGTACAAAGCGATGTCGAGGAAAAGCGGTCTTTGGCATATATAAATAACAACTTTTACAATCGAGCAGTTTAATCCTTTTTACAAACCACACTGGCAAGATTATGGACCTCTACGAATGATATGACAACCGTGGCGGGGCGGGGGCCCAAACCCCGAATGTAAACACTTACTACGACGGTCGTACGATAAGCCTCGAGAAACGGAGCTTCCCAAAGCTGTGACCACGAGAGCTAGGATCAACGGCGGTGTACCTCAACCTGCGGCATGAACGCGGCCCGAAGGAGGTCGATAACAACAGAGTATGTGAAACTGAAAATACGTACTGTAAATGAAATCATAGCAGTCATATAAAGCAGGAGGCATGTATGATAACCAAACTACAGTTTACAACAAAGCAGTCATGTCAAGTCAGGGACTCACGCCCTCAAGTCATCACTCAAGTATAACAATGGGTCTCAGGCCCCCAACATCACTCATGCCTGGGATACCTTCCTCACCGCGGATCTATGATATAAAAGCACGGAACACACCAACACCAGGTCCCACGTGTCATAATAAAGCGTGCAGGGGTAATGCGAAGGCATAGCCGACTACTAAAAACCCACAGTACCAACAAGGTCATGAATCAGATTATAAGATCTGTCTAGACCGTCACATGATCAAAGCTGGCCACTTGCCCGCAGTATCAATGTACGCGTCTAACCCTGGAACTCCCGCAGCTCCGCATAGGCCAATCTCATCGGCCCGCATGAGGCATTCCCCGCATCGAGGGTAGCTACTCCCCGGCATCGTCCTGGACTTCGCAGTCCGCATGGCCACAAGGACCGCATGCCCATAAAGGCGTCACTAACACCGGAACTCGTAGTTCCGCATAGGCCGGGACTGCATGAGGTATTCTCGAATCATAGGTCCATCGACCGCTGAGTCTACCCCGCGTGGAGCGGCTTAACCCGTAATCATCTCATGATATGAATGCCACAATACTATCTTAACGACTTATAGTTAATAAGCAGAATCAAGGGAAACCCTTTACACAAACAAAGACAAGATACTAACACGTAGCATCCTAACATGTTTACTTATCAAAGCAATCAGGAAAGTATTACAAGGCTATCACAAACCAATACAATCAAGTTGTTCACACAAGGTACTTTCTACTATACGATCAACAAGATCGGGTTTTTATTCCCAAAGTACTTCATACATTAACTCTTTAAAAGATACGTTACCTTCACAGTGTCACACAATACCCGTAGTATATGAAAATAGAGTGATTATCTTTTTAAAGTAAATCAATTACTTCTCTTTGTAAAATCAAGTAGCAACATTCTTTTCCAATGTTCAAGTTTGCCTAATTTCCAATGTTCAAGTTTCTCATTTTTTTTTTTGAAAGGTTTCGTAGTTCATAGTCTTATTCATTTAAGAATAAAATTCTCCTTTAAACAATCTGAGAAACCTAAGCCTTATATGTGAGTAGGATATTCTTGTTTATTACAATCTTATTACAGCAGCCATGATCTAGGAAATAACATTTTGTCTCATCTTAGCTTCTATGCAGATGGAAGTTTCTCGGTTTTAATAATACTTAATTATTCAAAACATTTCCTTTTATTAACGCTGCAGTGGTTTGTCGTTACACATTCTGATTTCCGAAATCAGTAAAACATTCTTAAGCCGTTATACCTAACTTCCCATAAAGCTAGTATAACTCTTAAGTTTTCAAAAACCAAATATTACTTCTTTCAAAATGATTCAAAATCTTTTGAAATACTTCAAGTTCTTTATTAACACATAACAAGCCGCTTATAGTTCAAATCGATTACCTTTTAAAAACCACATGTATTTTCTTACCAACATAAAGCTATTATAACCAACTTCCCATAAAGCCGTTATAACACTTTATGTTTTACACCAATCAAATACGTTCAGCACATGTACGTCTACCGTACTACATATTTCACATATCATGCTAGAAGAGATAGGAAGAGGTTCACATACCTCGCGACAGTATCGACTAATAGCAAAACGCTCCAACCGTCGGCTACTCCTTAAGCCAAGCGGATCGCGCCACACGTAGTACTCCCACCTATAAGGCCACAAGGCGCTTTATTAACATTAGGTCTCTTCGTAGAACATTCTACCGAAAAATTCGGACTCTCCCGCATGACGTAAATCTCCTCTCTATCGAGGCTGCTACCAAGCCAACCGGGGGTTATACATCTAACCCTGCGGTACAACTCTACTCCATGGTACTACTACACAAGTCTCTGTAATACAACCCATGTAATTACTGATTCGATACTCTTCTTTAAATTCGAGCTTAAGTCGCAAGACATTGCGTAAGTATTATTCAGGCTTAAGTCAAAAGACATTGCCGATAACTACGTTCAGTTCTATTATATAGTATACTTCAACTATATATTCAAGCAATATGTAATTTCCAATTACAATAGAGGGACAAGATAATTACCTCGATAAGCCCATAATTATCCTAGCTTAAAGTCGATCCTGGGCAATCGTTTAGCTCCAACTCAGTGCGCTCAATCCCGCTCTAAACCACCCTTAGAAGTTCTCACCAACTTCTACACAATACTCCAACGGACTATGGAGATTTTCCTAGGGTTTCGGTTTTGTGACTGACGGGAAGTATAATAGTATTTTCTGGGCTTTTCGTATAGGTATAACCTTAGAATACAACAAGGTATATGGCTAAGGTAATTTGGGCATAATAACAATACTTTTGAGAGTATTTCTACACCACAAAGGGGGGGTACATTATACGAGAACAACACCACAAGGAGGGGGGTGAAGTCTCGGCCACAAGGCCAACTCAAGGGGGAGGGGCTCTCGGCCAAGGGGGGAAAGGACGAGAACAAGGTGAAGGGAGGGAGGAAGAGCTCACAAGACTTAGGCATTTTTGGATGAAGAAGTCTTCAACCTTAAGGGGTATTTATAGGTCAAGGGATGGCCAACCAAAGGCCAAGATCAATCCATGTGTTAGGCAAGTGTAGGGCTAGGATTTACCAACACAAATATCCTACCAACTCCTTGACTTTTCCAAGGCACCAAAAACGTGCTCCTCTTTGTCCAATTCGTCCAAATGGACGTTCAAGTCCACCAATTGGAGGGTGCCAAGTGTCGCCCTCCCGTTGGTCCAAAATGTTTCGTCTCTCGGAAAAATCCGCAAAAATTAGAAATGACATAGCCGGAAATTCCCCTACGAAAGCTGTGAAAACGTTTCGTCGAAAAACGACTCTAAACGGGTGTTGTGAACAAAATTAATTCGGCCAAGCCTTAGTACAAGTTTCAAATTTTCTACGTACGTCCTTACGTACATACTCTGGAAATACGGGGTATAACAGCCGTTATACTAGCTTTATACCTTAGATACTTACATTCTTCTTTATATCCAAGAGACTTAAACTTTCCAAACAAAACAAGTATCATATACTTTCAAAATACTTTAAGCCTCTTAACTTTTAGAAACAAAGATATCCTTAATATTTTTAAACAAGTGAGTTAATTCCCTAACTCAACCAACTTGGACATTCTTAAAATAAGCCAAGGATATCAAATGGACTAGATTGTCAAAATCTCGTACGTCTACCGTACTATATGTTTACAACTATTCATGCTCAAGAGATAAGAAAGTTCCACATACCTCTTCGCTTTAATCCACTTGCTAAGTCCAAAATGCCGTAAGTAGTATGTCAACCTATAATGACCATAATAAGACGTCTATTAACTTCTAACTTCAAACGTAGATATTCCAAGTGCAAAGTCACTAAATTCTACGGAAAATCGGACAACACTTCCTTTGTTTCTACATACTTTTCCACCTTTTTCAAGTCCCGAATTCAATAACCAAACACGCCACATTTAAGGTTCAACAATGTAGTTATCAATAGGGGATTACACGCCTACAAGACGTGTAAAATTCTGCCCCACAATTGATATCAAACTAGTCCAACATACAATGTTACATTCGGAAATTTGAGGGACAACAATACATAGTCTTTTCAAATTCCTTTTCAATCCAAGTTGTTTAGTATAACATGTTATAAAGATGCAATCGATTATAACAACTATAATCTTCAAGTAGGTAACATGCGACGATTCTAGTTAGCGACCAAATTGTATTTCAATTTCAAATGGCTAATCAATGTCATTTCACATTTTAGGCTTCCAATATCCATAACACTTATCAATATTTAATACATATACTTCATGCTAGTTAAATTGTAAGGCTACAACAATATGTAATCTTATACACTTAAGAGAACAAGATTGTTACCTTAGTGAGCCTTAATCCACTTCAAGATCCGATGTCGCTCTCAAGAAACTTAAAGCCTCTCCTTGACACTCCAATACGCCTCTTGAAGCCCTTAGAAGATCATAAACAACTTTCCTTTAATTCCCAATCCAAACCTAGGAAAGTGACTAGGTTTTCACCTTGCGACTAATACGAAAACGCCACTTTTCTGGGATATTTCTATTGAGATACCCTTACAATACTCTTAGGAACCTTGGTTTAAAGTATGGGGATTATTGGAAATCAAACAATTTTTTTTTGTTCCTAAGAACCCTAAACCCGAGAGCTCTCCTTTGATTTCTTCAAATTTTCTTGAAATTTGTCTAAGTGTAAAGCCTTGTCTTGCTACTAGTGTTACTATATAGAAACATGGAGGGTCAAGATTAAAACAAATGGGTGGCTTGGATGCATTTCACAAGGATCAAGCCAAGTGGCCTTGACTAAGTCAACAATATCAAGCTTAAGTCTTTGCAAGACTTGGTCATCTTAATATTGGTCAAATGACCATTCTATCCATGTTCATTTCGTCCAAGACCACTAAGGGGGGTGACACGTGTCGCCCTCCCATTCGTCGCAATATTTCATTTTCCGACAAATTCCAAAATTCCGATAATTTTTTTTACTATTCTCAAATCTTAACATTTTTGAGTTCTTACGTACGTTCTTATAAACATGTCCTGCAATTTACGGGGTGTAACATGCTGGTTATCTCTGATGTATACTTGTAAGGGTGCCCAGGTAGGGCACCAGTCGCGGGCCCGGGGGCGGGTCGTGACAAAAGTGGTATCAAAGCAGTTAGTCCTCGGAAAGTGTCTATAGACCGTGTCTAGTAGAGTCTTGATTATCGGTGTGTTGTGCACCAAATCTATAATTAGGAGGCTACAGGACATTTAGGATTGGTTTCCATTCTTCTCTCTCTGAGATCGTGCAGTAGAGCTGCCTTATTAGGTTGAACCCTCTTTGACATATTTTTATGTATCACTTATGCCTCCACGGAAGGCAACAACAACCCAGAAGGGCAAGGCAGCAGTAGGAACTGCTAGTGGGATGCATAGAGTCACTAGGGCTCAGGCCCAGACTATGCCTGAGGTTGTGGCCCAGTCGGCGAGTTCAGTTACACCGACAGTATTGGAGGAGCCGAGAGCAGCTGCAGCTCCAGAGGTTCCGATACTTGAGTCTCCAATCCCTCAGCCAGGGGTAGAGGGTGGTGATTATAGAGATACAGTCCGGTTACTTGCTAGGATAGTGACAGGACAACGCAGACAGGATCCAGTAGCTAACCCTAGAGCAGACAATTTAAGGGTTCGAGATTTTCTGGGTTGTAATCCGCCAGAGTTCTGTGGGCCGAGACCGGAGGATGATCCTCACGAGTTCATTCGATAGCTTCAGCGGACCATGCGGGTGATTAGGGCCTCGGAGGCCGAGTCGGTTGTGTTATACCCCGTATTTCCAGAGTATGTATGTGAGGACGTACGTACAATTGTGTAAGCCGAATAATGTTAAGGACGGAATTGTGCACATCCACGAGAAAGATTTGTTTTTCCGACGGAAAATTTTCCGAACCTTGTAAAGGAATTTTACGTTTTCAGGAATTTATTTATTTTCGATTTTTCCGAGAGATGAAATATTTTGGACCAACGAGAGGGCGACATGTGTCACCCTTAGGTGGCAAAAGTTGGACGGTTTGGTGGAGGGAGTGTGGCACGCTTTTTTAATGTAAAATGCCTTAAACATTTGGTCAATGTTGGCTAGATATTTTGTGGGTAGATAGATAAGGTGGGACCCACACAGCACTTGTCCAAATCTCATCCACACACTTGCTTGAATCTTGACCATTGAAGGCCCTATAAATACCCCCCTTAGTTGAAGGATTTCTTCATCCACAAAACAATTTCCAAGCCTTAAAATCCTTCCCCCTCCCTCTTGAAGCTCTCGTCCAAACCACCCTCCTCGGAGAAGGCCCTCCAAGTACCCCCTCTTGATAGTTCTCGTGAAATACCCCCTCCCCCCTTGGTAGAAAAGTATTCTCCAAGTATTGTTACAATTCCAAAATACCTTAGCCCAAATACCTTGTATTATTCCAAAGTTATTTCAATACTAAGAGCCCGGAAATACTACTATACTTTCTTTAGTCACAAAACGAAACCCTGGGGAAATCTTCATAGTTGGTTGAAGTATTAAGTAGAAGTTGTTTAGAAACTTCTAAGGGTTTCTTGGAGCTATCGGAGCGTGCAAATTAGGAGCTAAACGTTGTTCAGGATCGACATTTAAAACTTGGATAATTTTGGGCTTATCGAGGTAAATACTCTTGTCCTTCTATTGTAATTGGAGATTACATATAAGAGTAGTTTAGATTTAAGTATAAGATATAGAAGGATATGAAAGAAGAGAATTGAACTGTACTTACATAGAATTTGTATTCTGAGACTTGTGTAGTTTGTGGGTAGGAAGTCGCCCAATTTTTCCGTAGAATTTAGAACCTTCTGCTTAGAATATTCTACAGAGTAGTCTAGACGTTGATAGACGTATTTGACTATTATAGGTTGATACTCTGCGCGCGATATATTCGACTTGGCAGGTGGATTTCGCCGAGGAGGTATGTGATTCTTCCTATCCTCTTGAGCATGATATTTTAAAATATATCTAGTACGGTAGACGTACGTGTGTTAACTGAACGTGGTTTTACTTCGATGTCTTTTGACTTGAGTTTTAAATAAAAGAATCTTGAAGTATTTCAAAAGAAGTATGAATCATTTTTGAAAGAAGAGTAATACTTGGTTTTAAAAGCTTAAGAGTTATACTAACTTTATGGGAAGTTAGGTATAACGACTTAAGAAAGATAAAAGGAACGGTTTACTTAATTGTTTATGAAAGCCTTGTATTGATTTTGGAAATGAGAATAAGTATCGAACAAACCACTGCAGCGTTAATAAAGGAAAATGTATTGACAAATAATTGATTATATTAAAACCAGTAGAAACCTCCATCTGCATAGAAGCTAAGATAAGACAAAATTGTATTACATTTCCTAGATCATGGCTGCTTTAATAAGGTTGTTATAAACAAGAATAAACTACTCACACATAAGATATATGTTACTCAATTTTGTTAAAAGAAGAAATTACGTTGTTAAGTGATTAGGACTATGAACTATGAAATCTTTCGAAAATAAGAGACTTAAGTATTTTTAAATATGCAACTTGAACTTTTGGAAAAGAATGTTGTTACTGACCTTAAAAAGGGAAAATGTGTTAGTTTAAAATGAAGGCATGGTATTGTCTTAATCTGTCTTAAAAGAGGGTTTAAATATTATGGACGATTCTTTATCGAGTCCCATGAGATGGGCCGAGACATGTATTCCATACGATTCTTTATCGAATCCCATGAGATGGGCCGAGACATGTATTCCATACGATTATTTATCGAGTCCCATGAGATGGGCCGAGACATGTATTCCATTTGATTCTTTATCGAGTCCCATGAGATGGGCCGAGACATGTATTCCATACGATTCTTTATCGAGTCCCATGAGATGGGCCGAGACATGTATTCCACACGATTCCACCTCGAGTACCATGGGATGGGCCGAGACATGTTATACGTATCATACGATTTATACCTAGACTGCCGGCAGTGAGGAACGAGTTCCACGGGCATGAGAGATGACTTTGAGGGAGTGAGTCCCTGCCTTGACATGACTACTTTTATGTTGTAAACTGTAGTTTGATTATCATACATGTTTCCTGTTTTATATAAACTGTTATGATTTCATTCTGATATTTTCCGATTTCACATACTTGGTACTGTTATCGACTCTCCTTGGGCTGCGTTCATCACGCGGTAGAGGTACACCGATTGTTGATCCTCGCTCATAGGTCACGATTAAGCATTTTGGGAAGCTCTGTGTCTCGGAGGCTTATCTTTCGTATAGTCCTGCCGTTGTAGGTACATTCGTGGTATGGCGGGCCTGTCCGCCATTGTTGTTATAACATTCTTAAGTGCAGTAATCTTGTTGTGGGCGGGGTTGTAAGGATGTAAATGCTCAATTTACTGTATATATGCAAGAAGGCAACCGTTTTGGTTGGCCTGTTTTATTATCATATCTATTGTTCATGTCTTGTTTTATATTCCGCTGGTTACTCTGATGTATGTCTACTTGGGTGCCCGGGTAAGGCACCAGTCACGGGCCCGGGATCGGGTCGTGACAGGTTGTACTAGTTTCTTACCGGTTGCGCGATATTGCAGTGAACTGGTTCGAGTCGTGAGAACTGTCCAGGGGCGTGGGTTCTCCTCCAGCTATTTGGAATGAGTTCACAGAGGCCTTCTTAGACCACTTCTTGCCTCTTGAGATGAGGATAGCCCGTGTTGAGGCAGCGTGGGTGGACCATCAGAGAATATAGCCTAGAGTTCGCCTCATTGGCTAGGTATGCGCGCATTATGTGGCAGACATGACGGATAGAGTTCACCGCTACTTGGTAGGACTAGATCCTTATCTTATTGATGGGTGCATGGTTGTAGCTCTTCAGTAGGGCATGGACATTTCCCGTATTCAGGCTTACGCACAGGGAGTCGAGGATCGCCAGAGAGGTCGACGATTTGATAGAGATCATCCCAAGAGGGCCAGGACGGCGGGATTTTCGGGTGACTTTCGAGGCGGACAACCTCGGCAGCAGGCTAGGTCTGCATCTCAGCCAGCACAGAGTGCTCCTCCACAGTCTTCTGGCAGGAGGTTTGATCAGTCGGGTTATTCGGGAGCAGGTCAGGACTCCAGGGCTTCGGATTTCCAGGGGGACAAGGATCCTAGCCGATCGAGACCACTGTTACACCCCGTAGTTCTGGCCATGCGCATAAAAGCGTACGAAAGGGATTAAGACTTAAATGTTAGAAGGATAGGTTAACGGATTGTTTTGGACGGGGTTTTGGTCAACTTTGAGGCAGGTTATGACCCGTTACATTGAGAGTTCCTAGGTGTTTCAAAGGCCTAGTGCATAGTTCGTTGAGTCTAGTTTCCAACGCAACCAACCGTTCGTCGATAGGACATCGGAGTAGAAAGTTATGGGAGTCACAAGTTCAGTGCGCAGTGGGGCAGAAAAGTGTTTCGGTCAGGAGCCACAGGGCCGCGGCGCCGGATGCAGGGCCGCGGCGCCAGATTACCTGAGTGTTCGCTGAAGTTGCAGCGCCGCGGCGCCGGGAAGCAGGGCCGCGGCGCCGGAATGTTCTGGGAGTCGGCAGAGGTTTCAGCGCCGCGGCGCCGAGGCGGGTTCTGCGAGGTTAAGTGGAAAATTCTGAACTGTTTTGTTTTAAAAAAAGGCCATGGGAGGGTGACAAGTGTCCCCCCCCCCCATCTGATTTTGTGTGCACTACTTATTGATCAAGTCTTGAAGACTTGGTCATTCTTCAAGTTCTTCTCTCTCTCTAAAGCTAAAAGCTCTCCCTTCTCTCTAGAATTTCAAGAGGAAATCAAAGCTTGAGGAAAATCTGAAAAAGTGTGGCAAGAAGGAAGCTTGTTGGCTAGCTTGTAGGAGTTATTGTGGTGGTGTTTTTGGAAAGGAGGATAGCAAACTTGTTGGAATAATTTGGCTAAAGCTCTAAGGTAACAATTCTTCTCTTGTAGCTAGTTTTTGGTGTTGCATGTGAAGAAGAAAGATCTTGTAGTGGTAAATATTGCCCTTATATACATTGCATGCAAGAAATATGGTTTGGATATGAAAGGGTTGGATAAGAATGATATGTAAGCATGATATAGCCTAAATACTACCTTAAACTTGTTAAGTTAGTTGTTGTACATTGTGGGGCATAATTTTACATATCCAAGTTTAGGTGTGTAATCCCCTTTGAAATATTTGGATTGTTGGGCCTTAAATGTGGCGTTTGGATGTTGAATTCGGCCTTGGAAAAGGTGGCAAAGTATGTAGAAACAAAGGAAATGCTGCCCAATTTTCCATAGAATTTAGTGACTTTGAATTTGGAATATTCTACATTGTAACTAGAGGTTAATAAACGTATTATGGTCATTATAGGTTGACATACTACGTGCGGTATTTTGGACTTAGCAAGTGGATTGGCCGAAGAGGTATGTGGAACTTTCCTATCTCTTGAGCATGAAGGGTTTTACCTATGTAGTACGATAGACGTACAAGGTTCGATATCCCTTACTTGTTTTAAGGATGGTCAAGTTTTGTGAGTAAGGGGGGATTTACTCATTTCTTTAAAAAGTACAAAGGATGTCTTGAGTTTTCAAAGTTAAGGGACTTGATGTGTTCAAGTATATGATTCTTGTTTCTTTTTAAAAGCGTAAGTCCCTTGGGTTTTAGGAAAATGTATTTGACTAAGGTATAACGTTAATATAATTACTTTATGGGAAGTTGATTATATTAGCTTTATGAAAGGTTAACAAAGAAAGATTTACTCTAAGTAAAATGAGTACGGATAAATGATTTGAGGTTGTGAAAGGCAAATTGGTTTTAAGGCATCAATTGCCCAAAAGTTTTATGTGAAAAAGAGTCTATTTTTAAAAGAGTAGAAGTATGTAGTACTTTGGGTTAAATTTTCGGATGTCTTTTATTAAGATATGTTAGTGCCTTAAGTAAACTAAAATGAGAGGGCTTTCTTAACTTATTTACGTTATGTGTGATGGTCGGTTGAGCTAGGGTAAGAGTATAAATGAGGGGTAAATCCCCAAGACGTTATACCACCTTCTCCAGGGTAAGAGTATAAATGAGGGGTAAATCCCCAAGACGTTATACCACCTTCTCCAGGGTAAGAGTATAAATGAGGGGTAAACCCCCAAGACGTTATACCACCTGCTTCAGGGTAAGAGTATAAATGAGGGGTAAAACCCCAAGACGTTATACCACCTATTCCGTGGATTTGCTACCCATGATGCGAGGAATACCTCATGCGAGTCCGTAGGGCTCATGCGGGTGAAATAGTCCCATGCGGGTGAGTACAACCTATGCGAGGAATACCTCATGCGGGTCCACATGACCCATGCGGGTGAAATAGTCCCAGGAGTAGGAGTGCTTAATGATACTGCGGGGCGGATGACCTTGCTTTGACCATGAGCTTCCTATTTTCATGCAGTATTGTATATGTTTGATATTCTCATTATTAGTAAGGCATAGTGTTCTATAAACTGATTTCTATACATGTCTCCAGTTATTTTATACTTATGAGGTATTTTCAGTACTTTCCAGTTTCGCATACTTAGTACATATTGTGTACTGACCCCCTTCCTCGGGGGCTGCGTTCATGCCGCAGGTAGGGGTAAGCAGGTGGTGGATCCTCATTCTTAGGATCACTGTTCTGGTGTCAGAAGCTCCATTCTTCCGGAGGCTTGTTTTGTTGGTACGGTTTTTCCCTGATGCTGTAGGTATTTTGTACATTCAGGGGTATGGCGGGGCCCTGTCCTGCCACAGTTGTTATTCTTAGAGGTCTGTAGTCATGTTTGTAGTTTTGGGATGTAAAAACAAGTTGTACGTTTGATTAAGTATATTTTATGGAAGGCAGCCTTGTCGGCTTGCCAGCGATGTTTACTTTATACAGGTTATGTGTATGTATGTTCCGCTGCTATTCTATGATGTATACCTGACGGGGTGCCCCGGTAGGGCACCAGTCGCGGCCCCGGGGTTAGGTCGTGACAAAAGTGGTATCAGAGCAGTTAGTCCTCGGAAAGTGTCTACAGACCGTGTCTAGTAGAGTCTTGATTATCGGTGTGTTGTGCACCACATCTATAATCAGGAGGGTGCAGGATATTTAGGATTGGTTTCCATTCTTTCACTCTAAAAATCGTGCAATAGAGCTGTGTTATAGGTTGAACTTCCTCTGATATTTTCCTTTATGTACCAGTTATGCCTTCACGCAAGGCAACCGCAGCCCAGAAGGGCAAGGCAGCGGAGGGAGCTTCTAGTAGGACTCGGAGGGTCACGAGGGCACAAGCCCAGTCTTTACCAGAGATGATGTTTCGGGCGGCGAGTTCCACGACGTCGCCAGCCTCAGCGGAGTTCGAGGCGTGGCGGCGCCGAGACGCGATGCGGAGCCTCAATCCACGGCCGGTGAGTATAGAGACTACGGGGAGCAGATCCGGTTATTGACCATCATAGTGGCAGGGCAGCGCCGACAGGAGCAGGCGGCCAACCCTAGAGCCGACAGTATACGGATTCGGGATTTCCTGGGTTGTCATCCACCCGAGTTCTATGGTTCGAGGTCCGAGGAGGATCCTCAGGAGTTTGTTCGGCAGTTACAGCAGACTATGCAGATGCTTAGGGCGTCGGAGGCTGAGTCCGTCATGCTAGCCTCTTACCGGTTATGCGATATTGCGTTGAACTGGTTTGAGTCATGGGAGTTGTCTAGAGGTGAGGATGCTCTTCCAGCTGTTTGGGAGGAGTTCACAGAGGCTTTCCTGGATCACTTCTTGCCTCCTGAGATGAGGAGAGCCCGCATTGATAGATTCTTGACCTTGAGGCAGAACGGGAGGACTATCAGAGAGTACAGCCTGGAGTTTGACTCCTTGGCCAGGTATGCGCACACCATTGTAGCTGACATGGCAGACAGGGTTCATCGATATGTGATGGGGTTAGACCGTCATATGATTACTGCATGCTTGGGGTGGCTCTTCAGCCAGGGATGGATATTGCCAGGATGCAGGCGTATGCGCAGGGGATTGAGGACAGAGAGAGGGAGGATCAGCTAGACTTGGGCCAGCCCAAGAGGCCGTGACACAGGGTCTCGTGGCGATTTTGAGGCGGACAACCTCGGCCAGACTAGGTCCACTTTTCACGGCCACATAGTGCTCCTTCTCGATTTCCGCGGGAGGTTTGATCACCGGTCATTCGGAGAAGGTCGTGGGCTCGAGACTTGTGGTTTCAGGAAGCAGATCGCTATCGATCGAGACCACCCCCATCTCAGTGTGCTCGATGCGGTAGGTCTCACCCAGGCGAGTGTCGTGTTCTTTCAGGAGCTTGTTACTCTTGTGGCCAGCAGGGCCATTTGAAGAGAGATTGTCCGAGGCAGGTGGCGGAGTGTGCAGTTCGGTCAGCGGTCGATTCTTTGGATCTTCGTCTTCGACGGTTAGGCTCCCCGGAGGGCAGGGGGTTCACGGGCCAGCAGGTCGCGGCAGAGGTCGTGGTGGGGGTCCCAGTTCCAGCGGTCCTCAGAACCGCATTTATGCTATGTCCAGCCGTCAGGACCAGGAGGCGTCACCAGATGTCATCACATGTACATTATTGGTTTCTTGCTGTGATGTATATGCTTTGATAGATCCAGGTTCTACCTTGTCCTATATATCTCCTCATATTGCTGGTAGAATAGGGATAGAGCCCGAGTCCATAAAACCTTTTGATGTGGCTACGCCAGTAGGTAATTCGGTGGTAGCCGAGCGGGTATATAAGGCTTGTCCAGTGACTATTTACGGTCGTCAGACTCTAGCCGACTTGATAGAGTTGGATATGACGGACTTTGATGTGATTATGGGTATGGATTGGCTATCGTCTTGCTATGCCAATGTGGGTATGAGAGAGATTGAGTGCGGTTCCAGTTTCTGGTGGCCGGTTGCTCAGTGGAAGGGGAATACTGCATCGCCGAGGGGTAGGTTTATTTCTTACCTCAAGGCTAGGAAGATGGTGCGGAAGGGGTATATCTACCACATGGTTCGGGTATTCGATACTGAGGCTGAGATACCGGACCTTCAGTCAGTTTCGGTCGTTAGAGAGTTTCCAGACGTATTCCCAGACGAGCTTCCGGGTATCCCTCCTGAGAGGGAGATTGAGTTTTGCATTGATATGGCGCCAGACACTCGACCGATATCTATTCCGCCATACAGGATGGCACCTGCCGAGTTGAAGGAATTGAAAGACCAGCTGAAGGACTTGCTGGAAAAAGGCTTTATCAGGCCAAGTGTTTCTCTCTGGGGAGCGCCAGTGTTATTTGTAAAGAAGAAGGATGGGACGCTGCGTATGTGTGTTGATTACAGGCAGCTGAATAAGGTAACTATCAAGAACAGATATCCCCTCCCCAGGATTGATGATTTGTTTGACCAGTTGCAGGGTGCAAGGTGTTTCTCCAAGATAGACCTGCGGTCTGGTTATCATCAGGTGCGAGTTAGAGAGGCAGATATCCCAAAGACTGCATTCAGGACCCGGTATGGGCACTATGAGTTCAGGGTGATGTCTTTCGGGTTGACCAACGCCCCAGCAGTATTCATGGATTTGATGAACCGGGTGTTCAAGCCATTCTTGGATATGTTCGTTATAGTATTCATTGATGATATCCTGGTTTATTCGCGCACAGAGCAGGAACATGCGGATCATTTGAGGACGGTATTGGGAGTCCTCCGGGACCGGCAGTTGTATGCCAAGTTCTCGAAATGCGAGTTTTGGTTGGCTTCAGTGGCTTTCTTAGGGCATGTTATCGGGGCCGATGGTATTCGGGTAGATACAGCAAAGATTGAGGCAGTCAAGACTTGGCCTAGACCCACTACACCGACGGAGGTGCGCAACTTTTTGGGCCTTGCAGGTTATTATCGGAGGTTTGTGGAGAAGTTTGCTTCCATTTCAGCACCTTTGACTAGGCTGACTCAGAAGGCAGCTATGTTCCGGTGGACGGATGCTTGTGAGGAGAGTTTCCAGTTACTGAAAGAGAAATTGACGACCGCCCCAGTTCTTACTCTTCCAGAGGGTTTAGACGGATATGTGGTTTATTGTAATACGTCAGGTGTCGGGCTTGGGTGCGTGCTGATGCAGCACGGCAAAGTTATAGCTTACGCATCTCGACAGCTTAGGAAACATGAGAAGAACTATCCCACACATGACTTAGAGTTGGCAGCGGTGATTCATGCCTTGAAGATCTGGAGACATTAATTATATGGAGTTCACGTGGATATTTACACAGACCACAAGAGTCTCCAGTATATCTTGACGAGAGAGTGAACTTGCGGCGAGCGGTGGTTAGAGCTACTTAAGGATTACGATGTCGATATTCTATACCACCCAGAGAAGGCCAATGTAGTTGCAGATGCCCTTAGTCGCACATCGATGGGTAGTCTGTCTGATGTACAGCCAGAGAGAAGGGATATGGTCCGAGAGTTACATCAGCTAGCGAGCCTTGGGGTTCGTTTGGTTGATTCTGATAGTAATGGAGTTCGGGTTCGAGAGGTTGCCGAGTCTTCCATCGTCGAGGAGGTGAAGAGGCGACAATATGAGGATCCGATTATGGTACGGTATCGAGATGCAACTCTTCAGGAGGAGAAAAGTCTATTTGAGGTAGCACCTGATGGGGTGCTAAGATTTGAGGGCCGGTTGTGTGTTCCCGATGTGACAGGACTTCGTCAGCAGATTCTGGGGGAAGCACACAGTGCTCATTATTCTATTCATCCGGGGTCGACTAGGATGTACCATGACCTCAGATGTGTGTATTGGTGGGATGGCCTGAAGAGGGACGTTGCGGAGTTCGTGGCGCAGTGCCTGAATTGTCAGCAGGTCAAGGTTGAGCACCAGAAGCCCGGTGGGCTATTACAGGTTATTGATATTCCGATGTGGAAGTGGGAGGTGATCAATATGGATTTTATTACAGGGTTACCTCACACTCAGAGGAAGCATGATTCCATTTGGGTGATTGTCGACAGGATGACGAAATCAGCCTACTTTCTGCCAGTCAGGACGACTTTTTCGGCCGAGGATTATGCCAGATTATATGTCAGAGAGATTATGAGACTGCACGGAGTTCCTATATCGATTATTTCAGACAGAGGAGCCCAGTTCACGGCTAACTTCTGGAGGTCTTTTCAGAAGGGATTAGGGACACAGGTGAGTCTCAAGATCGTGTTTCATCCTCGGGCCTGACGGGCGTAGGCGTACCATCCGCACTTGAGGATATGCTGCGGTCTTGTGTTATTGATTTCAGGGGTAGCTGGGAGGATCATTTACCTCTTGTGGAGTTTGCTTATAACAACAACTACCATTCTAGTATCCAGATGACGCCTTATGAGGCCTTATACGGGAGGAAGTGCAGGTCACCGATAGGTTGGTTTGAGGTGGGAGAAGTTCAGTTGGTCGGGCCAGACTTGATTCAGCAGGCAGTGGATAAGGTGAAGCTTATCCAGGAGCGGTTGTTGGCAGCTCAGAGTCGACAGAAGTCGTATGCAGATCATCGGCGTCGACACTTGGAGTTTGAGGTAGATGATTGGGTTTTCCTGAAAGTATCACCCATGAAGGGCGTGATGAGATTTGGGAAGAAGGGGAAACTCAGCCCAAGGTACATTGGGCCTTATCAGATTGTCCGTGTCACGACCCGAACCGGGGCCCGTGACTGGTGCCTTACCCCGGGCACCCTAGTGATACAACATCAGAGAAAATCAGCGGAACATAAAACATAAATATGAAACAAGAGACATGATAAATAAAAGCAAATAGGCCAACCAAAACGGTTGCCTTCCAACATATTTATATAAACATTTGAACAGTTACAATCCTTACACCACCTTGCGGTCTACTGGACCTAAGATTTATACAACAACTATGACGGAATGGGGCCGCCATACCCCGACGCATAAGAACTTACGGACTCAGTAACATACCAAAGATAAGCCTCGGCGACTAAACGGAGCTTCCCAAAACGCTGAAATGAGATCCTAAACGCGGATCGGCGGTAGATGTACTTACTGCGGCATGAACACATTTCGAAGGAGGTCAAGATAACAGTACCAAGTATGTGAAAGCGTAAAATCGTAAATGAAATCATAATAGTCTATAAAAGCGGGAGACATGTATGATAACCAAACTACGATACACATGATTATATCAATTCGTGGTCTCACGCCCACAACATCAATCCCGCGTGGAGTACCTTCCTCATTGGCGATCATGATATGATAACAACAAGACAATCCAAATGGGAGCATACGTGCGCTACGCATCGTGTCGGTATGTCCAAAGGAACAAATAAGACAACTTTCCAAATGGAAGCATACGTGCGCTACGTGATCGTGTCGATGAGTCCAAGGAAACAATAAGGCGGCATTCCAAATGGAAGCATACGTGCGCTACGCATCGTGTCGATATGTCCAAGGAAACAATAAGACAACAAGGCGGTAATCAAAGTGGAAGCATACCTGTGCGCTACGCATCGTGTCAGTATGTCCAAAGCGATTAACAAAAGTAACACTATCAACGAGGCGTGCGTGGAATTTATCCGTCGCCGATCACGTCCAGTAAGTTCTCAATAAGTCAACCGACCCTCCATCGAGAGACGCGGTAGTATAGAAACACAATTCTTGCACAACAAAGGCTATCACAACAAGCATAGGCAAGTTTCACAACAACAAGCATAGGCAAGTTTCACAACAACAAGCATAGGCAAGTTTCACAACAACAAGCATAGGCAAGTTTCACAACAACAAGCATAGGCAAGTTTCACAACAACAAGCATAGGCAAGTTTATACACAACTCGAAGTACATTCATTTTATGCCCAAGTCCGGGTTTTAACCCTAAAGTACTACGTACGTTAAATTCCTTTTAAAGAGATCTATTCCTTTTATAAAAGTCACCCGATACCCGTAGCATAAAAATAGAGTGACTCATATCTTTTAAGTAGACAAAAACAACTTCCATATTTTCCTTTTTAAAACCAAATTAAGGCAACACTATGCCTTCTTTTTTTTTAGACCAAAACACTTCTCTTTTTAAAGTCATGTTACCACATTAAAACCAATGATAAAACCCTCCTTTTGTTTTCATAAAGTCGTTATAACTATCTTCCTATAAAGCTGTTATAATACTTTATGTTTTAAACCAATTTAAGACAACACAATGCCTTTCTTTTCCCTAAAGTTCCAGTTTGCCTAATTTCAATTACGCAAGTCTCTTTTTAGAAAAGTTTCATAGTTCAATGTCTTAATCTCTTTTTAAAACAATTGAGTAACATATGCCATAGGCGAGTAGGTTATTCTTGTTCATAATAAATCTTATTAAGCAGCCATGATCTAGGAAATGTAATATCATTTTGTCTCATCTTAGCTTCTATGCAGATGGAGGTTTCTACTGGTTTTAATAATACTTCATTATTCAATACATTTCCCTTTATTAGCGCTGCAGTGGATTGTCGATACTCATTATCATTTCCGACATCAGTAAAACATTATTCTTTAGAAACCAAGTACTCATTACTCACGAATGAGGTTTCATACATCTTACAACTTTCAAATCAATTCAATTAAGTTAAGTCTCTTATCTTATAAGATCAAGTCTCTTAACTTCTAAGATCAAATAGCCATTCTTTTTATCTCTTTTAGACGTTATACCTAACTTCCCATAAAGCTAGTATAACTCTTAAGTTCTCAAAACCAAGTATTACTCTTCTTAAAAAAAAGGGTTTCTTAAGGAAAGACTTCAAGTTCTTTATTATTACACATCAAGTCAGTTATAAGTCAAATCAGCTACCTTTTAACAATCACAAAGCACTTTCTTATATACATAAAACTGTTATAACCAACTTCCCATAAAGCCGTTATAACCCTTTATGTTTTAAACCAATCAAATACATTTAACACATGTACGTCTACCATACTACATAGTTATACATATATCATGCTAGAAAGATAGGAAGAGGTTCACATACCTCGCGACGATTATCGACTAATAGCAAAACGCTCCAAGTACCTCAAACCGTCGGCTACACCTTAAGCCAAGCAGATCACGCCACACGTAGTACTTCAACCTATAGAGGCCACAAGGCACCTATTAACATCTTAGATCTCAATGTAGAATATTCTACAGAAAATTCGGCAGCACCTCCCCCCCCGCAACAGCGTAAATCTCCTCCTCTATCGAGGCCGGCTACCAAGCCAACCAGGGGGGGGTTAACACGTCTAACCGGACGTGTACAATTCTACTATACAGAAATGCTACACAAGTCTCATGTCTGATACCCTATGTAATTCTGATTCGATTCTCTTCTTTAAATTCAGGCTTAAGTCGCAAGACATTGCCGTAAGTATTATTCAGGCTTAAGTCAAAAGACATTGCCGCACAACTATGTTCACTTCTATATATAGTATACTTTAACCATATATTCCTACCACATGTAATTCCCAATTACAACAGAAGGTCAAGAGTGTTTACCTCGATAAGCCCAAAATTATCCAAGTTATATGTCGATCCTGAACAACGTTTAGCTCCTACTCCGGGCGCTCCAATCCGCTCTAAACAACCCTTAGAAGTTCTTCGCAACTTCTACTTAAACACTTCAACCGACTATGAAGGTTTTCCTTAGGGTTTCGTTTTGTGACTGAGGGAAGTATAATAGTATTTTCTGGGCTTTTGTATAAGTGTAACCTTGGGAATACTACAAGGTATTTGGGCCAAGGTATTTGGGCATTATAACAATACTAGGAGAGTATTTCTATACCACAACAAGGGGTATTATACGAAAACAACTAGGCTAGGGGGGGGGTTACCCCACGGCTAGCACCACAAGGAGGGGGGGGGGATACTTTCGGCTAGGCTAGGGAGGGGGCCTCGGCCGAACCACTTAGGCTAGAGGGGAGAGGTGTTGGAAAAGCTCGAGGAGAGGGGAGGATTTTTCAAGACTTAGAACAATTTAGGATGAAGAAGTTCATCAACTTAGAGGGGTATTTATAGGTCAAGCCATGGCCAACCAATGGCCAAGATCACACCAAGTGTAAGGCAAGTGTAGGGCTAGATTTCAACCATGTGTACCTTATCCATCTACCACACAACTTGCACAAAATATCCTACCTACTACACAAGACCCAATCGTCCAAGCATTACCGTCCAAGCCTTCCAATGTGAGGGTGACACATGTCACCCTCCCGTTGGTCCAAAATGTTACGTCTCTCGGAAAAATCCGCAAAAATTATTATTGACATAGCCGGAATTTTCCCTACGAAAGCTGTGGAAACGTTTCGTCGAAAAACGACTCCTTTTGGTAGTTATGCACAAATTCGAACCTATGCCTACTTTAAGGCTCAAATTGTATACGTACGCCCTCACGTACATACTCTGGAAATACGGGGTATAACATTCTCCCCTCCTTAGAAACATTCGTCCCGAATGTTCCTTCTCAAGACGGATAACGATGAAGTTCTTCTAACAAGTTGCCAACGCCACACCTGGCCACGAAATATCACACGTTCTCTTCCTTCCTTACTCGTCGTGCCCTTCTCGGACACTTGAACTCCTCTAGTATACGTACCACACTTCATCGCTTTCCCAAAACTTTGGAGTCACCACCTCCAAACTTGGTCATCTTACTAGCTTCAATCTCCCTTAAGGCCATTCCCGGCCTTCACGATCCGCTTCTGGTCGAACATATCCACGAACTCATACGATGGTTATCTAATCATGGGCCTAGCACCCTCGTGACCCTACCACCTGGCGGGACCACCCAGAGCTGACCCCACTTTGAAACCGGCCGCGGGTTGGCCCTCAACATGGCCCCAACCCGACCCACTTACGCATCACGCTCTTGTTCCCCGATCCGGAACAATCTTACCTCTACAGGTCATGAAAGCTACCACTTCCATTTTTACACTACCCAGAAATTTCCCATAATTACTCGTATGATTATACATTCGACAAAGATCACCCGCAAGATCTTGTACTCAAGACGGCCTTACATCTAAGGTCTCAATGTAATATTCTAAGGTTCATCATTTCTCACCCTGTGCTTACCCTTTTCACTAACTGTGTTTCTAAATCACATTTTAGCACAAAGCTATCCGAACATAACACTTAACACATTATCATAGCATCGATACATACAAGTCTCTGTAGGTTAAGGATATACCGAAAATAGGCGATCTGGAGGACCGCTAAAGCGGGAACTTCCACCGCGACCTCTACCGTGGCCCGCCGGTGTATGAACATCCTGCCTAGCTGTGGAAGGTGAAGAACCCGCAACCGATCCCGAAGTCTGTGCTATCCTACCAGCGCTACCCCTAGTCGGACAATTTCTCCCAAAATGGCCTGCCGCCGCATGTAAAACAAACTCCGGACTAGCACGACACTCCCATCGTGGAGTCTACCACACGGTCACAACGAGGTAGGGTGGCTTCACCGTTAACACTCGCGCTCTCGAAAATCAACCCTTGGAGCCCGACCGCCTCAAAACTCGACGCTCAAGATTGTAGAGGACCACTGCATCGGGCGGAGGCACATAACTAGTCTGCCGAGGTGGTCCGCCTCGAAAGTCACCAAAGGACCTGTTGTTCTCGCCTCTTCACGACCTTGGTCATTTCGCCGATTTCTCCGCTCCTCACCTCAGTGCGAAGCTCGCATGCGGGCAATGTCCATGCCGGTGAAGAGCTACACCAACAACTCTCGCTAGGTAATCATCGAGCCTGTAATATATCGTGCACTCGATCCTCCATACTAGCTACCAACGCGGGACGCATCGCCGATGAGTCGAACTCCACATTGTACTCCCGAACCGTACGCCCGTTCTGCCGTAACACCACAAATCTGTCGGCCCGAGCCCTCCTCATCAGTGGAGGCAAGAAATGTGCAAGAAAAGCCTCTGAGAACTCGTCCCATAAAGCTGGAAGTGCATGCTCTCCCCGGGACAGCTCCCACGAATCAAACCAGTCGACTGCGGTATCACGCAGCTGATGCGAACCTAGGACCACCGATTCGGTCTCCGATGCCTTGACCACTCTCACGATCCGTCAGAATCGCCGGATGAACTCCTGGATCATCCTCGTGCCTCGACCCATAAAACTCGCGGCCTACAACTCGGAAAATCCCATAGCCTCGAACTATCTCGATCTAGGGTGAACCATCGGTGCATCTTTGAACTGGCCGCGCCTATCCTCAAGTTCGCCACAACTCGCCATTAATCGCCCACTTTGTAACTCATCTCCTCCGCCTGCATCGTAGGATCGAGGCTCGTGCTGCGGTCTCTCGAGAGATCGCCACGCTTACTCGTATCTCCTCTGCGCTTTGCCCTTCGGGCGGGTTGCCAATGCGGAGGCATAATCGTAAAAACGAGATACGTCAGAGGGGTCCAACTTACAACACAGCTCTAAGGCACGATCTCAGAATGAGAAGAATGGAAACCAATCCTAAATGTCCTATAGCCTCCTGATTATAGATGTGGTGCACAACACACCGATAATCAAGACTCTACTAGACACGGTCTGTAGACATTTTCCGAGGATTAACTGCTCTGATACCACTTTTGTCACGACCCGAACCCGGGCCCGTGACTGGTGCCTTACCCCGGGCACCCTAGTGATACAACATCAGAGAAAATCAGCGGAACATAAAGCATAAATATGAAACAAGAGACATGATAAATAAAAGCAAATAGGCCAACCAAAACGGTTGCCTTCCAACATATTTATATAAACATTTGAGCATAATCCTTACACCGCCACAACAAAGTCTGCACTTCTAAGATTTATACAACAACTATGACGACGGGGCCCGCCATACCCCTGAACGTACAAGAACTTACAGACTCAGGGTAACATACCAAAGATAAGCCTCCGACGAAACGAAGCTTCCCAAAACGCTGAAATGAGATCCTAAACGCGGGGATCGACAGCCGATGTACTTCTACCTGCGGCATGAACGCAGCCCCCCGAAGGAGGTCGATAACAGTACCAAGTATGTGAAATCAGAAAATCGTAAATGAAATCATAATAGTCTATAAAAGCGGGAAGCGGTATGATAACCAAACTACGATACACACATAATGATTATATCAATTCGTGGTCTCACGCCCACAACATCAATCCGCGTGAGTACCTTCGCATCCGGCGATGCATGATATGATAACAACAAGACATCAATCCAAATGGGAGCATACCCGTGCGCTACGCATCGTGTCAGTATGTCCAAAGGGAACAAATAAGACAACTTTCCAAATGGAAGCATACCCGTGCGCTACGCATCGTGTCAGTAGGTCCAAAGGGAAACAATAAGACGGCATTCCAAATGGAAGCATACCCGCGCGCTACGATCGTGTCGTATGTCCAAAGGAAACAATAAGACAACAAGCGGTAATCAAACTGGAAGCATACACGTGCGCTACGCATCGTGGTCGATGTCCAAAGCGATTAACAAAGTAACACTATCAACAGAACGCGTGCGGAATTTATCCGTCGCCGATCACGCCCAAGTAAGTTCTCAATAAGTCAACCGACCCTCCATCGAGACGCGGTAGTATAGAAACACAATTCTTGCACAACAAAGGCTATCACAACAAGCATAGGCAAGTTTCACAACAACAAGCATAGCGAGTTTTGTCACGACCCGAGCGGGGCGTGGATCGTGCCTTACCCCGCACCTCGTGATACAACATCGAGAAAATCAGCGGAAATAAAAACATAAACATGAAACAAGAGACATGATAAATAACAAAGCCAACCAAAGCAGTTGCATACATGCAATACATAAAAACCCAACAGTTATCCTTTTACAAACTCGCCACAGTACTACAGACCTGCAAGTGATAACAACTATGACGGGACGTGGCCCGCCATACCACGAATGTACAAGAACCTCTGGACTCAGTGGTAACATACCAAAGATAAGCCTCAAGAAACGGGGCTTCCTAACACGCTGAATCTGTGATCCTATGAGCGAGGATCCACAACCGATGTACTTACTGCGGCATTTAACGCGGCCCGGGCGAGGTCAAGATAACAGTACCAAGTATGTGAAATCGAATATCAGAATGAAATCATGGCGGTCTATATGAAACAGAGACATGTATGATAACCAAACTACGATTACAACATAAAAGTAGTCATGTCAAGTCGTGGACTCACGCCTCAAAGTCATCCTCACGCCCGTGGAACTCCTTTCTCACCGCCAGCCTAGGTATAAATCATGTGGAATACGTGTCTCGCCCATCCCATGGACTCGATAAAGAACTGGTGGAATACGTGTCTCGCCCATCTCGTGGGACTCGATAAAGAATCGGTGGAATACGTGTCTCGCCCATCTCATGGACTCGATAAAGAATCGTGGAATACGTGTCTCGCCCATCTCACGGGACTCGATAAAGAATCGGTGGAATACGTGTCTCGCCCATCCCACGGGACTCGATAAAGAATCATACATAACAAATCAGCCGCCTCCATCGAGAGACGCCAGAGTACGTAAATACAACACTTGCACATCAAAGGCTATCACCACAAGCATAGGCAAGTTCAACATACTCATGGACTTATATTTACAACAAAACCGGTTTTAACCCCAAAGTACTACATACATTAACTCCTTTTAAAAGATCCGCTTTTCACAAAAGTCACACGATATCCGTAGTATGAAAAATAGAGTGACTATCTTTTTAAGTAAACCAAAACACTTCCCTTTGTAAAATCAAGTAACAACATTATTTTCCAAACGTTCAAGTTTGCCTAATTTCAAATGCTCAAGTCTCTTATTTTAGAAAGGTTTCATAACTTATAGTCTTAATCTCTTTTAAAACAATTGAGTAACATAAGTCTTATGTGTGAGCCGTTTATTCTTGTTTATAACAATCTTATTACAACAGCCATGATCTAGGAAATGTAATCAATCTTGTCTTATCTTAGCTTCTATGCAGATGGAGGTTTCTACTGGTTTTAATAACAATTAGTCAATACATTTCCTTTGTTAACGCCGCAATGGTTTGATCGATACTTATTCTCATTTCCAAATCAAGAAACATTATTCTTTAAAAGCCAAGTACTCATTACTCACGAATGAGGTTTCACAACTTTAACAAAATTCATATCAAGTCAAATAAGTTAAGTCTCTTATCTTTCAAGATCAAGTCTCTTAACTTCTACAATCAATAACCCATTCTTTTACCTACATAGAGTCGTTATAACTAACTTCCCATAAAGCTATTATAACACCCTATGTTTTGAACCAACCAAACTCATTTAGCACATGTACGTCTACCGTACTACATAGTTACAAAACATCATGCTAGAAAGGATAGGAAGAGGTTCACATACCTCGCGACGATTATCGACAAATAGCAAAACGCTCCAAGTACTTCAACCCGTCGGCTACTCCTTAAGCCAAGTAGATCACGCCACACGTAGTACTCCACTCCTAAAATGGTCATAGTACTTTTATCAAACCTTTCTCACCATTTAAGACTTATACCAATAAAAGCCCTCTAATTCTACGGAAAATTCAAAGACTTCCTCGCTTACTCACTTTTCCATCTTTCTCCAAGGCCCGAATAACCGTAATATATATACCATATATATATATATAAGGCGTAATAATTAAATAACATAAAGAAGGGGATTACACGCCCAAACGGTAACGCGGTTTACTATCACGCCTTCATAACAACAATAAGTAAAAGAAGGGGATTACGCGGCCAACCGGTAACGTGTTTACTATCACGCCTTCATAACAACAATAAGTAAAAAGGGATCACACGCCCAAACTAACGCGATTGAAAAATCTTCCTTAAATGTAAATGTAAATACACCCAAAGTAAATACGGTCCAAAGTAAATACAAATCCTTAAGTTGGGGTCCTTGGCCAACTTTGTCCATTTTACTTATCCAATTACTCATTAGTCATCCAACTTATATTTCCATTCTTAATATAAGTTATAGTTACTTTGTTAATTACTTCTTCACAAGTAAGATACGTTTTTACCATTTTAATGGCAAACGGCCAATCCTTTCTTTTAACAAGTTAACAAGATCCAACTCTTCCAAACTTTACTCCATATATTACATACTCCATAATATACTTATAATATATGTATAATGACCAAATCACAAAGAGGTTAAGATTCACTACCTCAAATAGCCCAAAATCTATCCAAGAACTTAATGTCGATCCAAGCAAGTCTTAGCTCCAATCTTTGCATAAACCCACCACAAATCACCCTAAGAAGCTCCTAACCATCATCTCTTCAAGAACTAACTCAAACAAGTGAAGAACACCTAGATTTTTCCTCCAAGAGCTCTCGCCAAAGTGTCTTTTAAGGCAAGGGATGTGAAATCTTTTCTATCTTTTGGTTAAGAGTCTTCCTAATAAACTAGGGAAGAACACTTAAGAGTTTAGGAATTATTGGACAAGGTTTGGTTAGGGTGTGTTTGACTTAACAACAGTGAAGGAGGAGAGGGAAAATATTTCTCAAGTCTCAGATTCTCTAAGTGTGGAAGATTTCATCAACTAAGGGTGCATATATAGGACAACCAAGGATAGGATGAAGGCAAGTGTGGTTGAGATTGGGGACAAGTGTGGGTGGGACCCACAAGCCACTTGTCTTCACAAAAATATCTTGCAAGACAAGGCCACTGTCTCGCCACTGTCTTGCTCAAATCGGCCAAGCCACCTGTGGGGTGACACGTGTCGCCTCCTATTCGCCCAAAATAATTCATCTTAGAAAATATCCATAATGGCCAAAATCTAAAAACAAAGCGGGCCCCACAAAATCAGAATTTCTCGTGGGCCCACGTGACCAATTCGGAAATAAAATTCCAAAATTCTAATATAATTCAAGAAGCCCGAATACCAAATCTGGGAATCCAATTCCCATTAACGAACCTTTTTCCTTCACAAAAACCGGAAACTTTTCCGTCGAAAAATCACATCTTTCTTCCTTTCCATTTTTAAAGTCGTATTCTCGCACGCACGCCCTCGCATACATACCACGAACTACGGGTATAACATTCTTCCCCCCTTAGAAACATTCGTCCCGAATGTTCCTTCTAAGTCTCCAAACATACAAGCGCCGATATAGTCTCCACTGCATTTCATTTAAACCAAATATGCCACACATGGCCATAATATCACATACGCTGAAACCCAAATCCAAACCAACGAAGTCACCTCAAATGTGTATCACAACACTACCGCTTCCACCCTTGGTCATCTTACTAGCCTCAAATTCCTTTAAGGCCATTCCCGCCTTCACGATCCGCTCAGTCGAACATATCCACGAACTCATACGATGGTCATCTAAACTTGGGCCTAGCACCTCGTGACCCTACCATCCGGGACCACCCAACTGACCCCACCTAAAATCGGCACGGGTTGACCCGCAACCATGCCTCAACCCGACTGCATCGCGCCTAAACCCTTGTTCCCCGATACGGAACAATCTTACTAAATCACGCCATGAAAGCAACCACTTCCATCTCACACTTTCTATGTACCCAACTTCCCCTTTACTAACCATGTCTCTAAATCACAATTTAACATAATGCTATCTGAACATAATACTTAAAATATACTCATCTTATCACATATACAAATCTCAGAGGGTTAAGGATATACTGTATCTACCGCTTCACTCTAATCATAGGCACACTGCAGGCATAGTCAGTAAGGTGATGAACCCGCCACCGACCCAGAGTGAGTCCTCGCTCTGTATCCTTCCTATTAGGACAGTTTCGTCACATGGCCACGATGGCCGCAGTAAAACAAGCACCAAAAAGACGACATTCCCGATGACGCCGCCAGATCGTGCACACCGAGGAAACATGAACCCGATCGCTAGAACCCATGTATACCGTGAACGAAGCCACGAGCCACGACCAGCCTCGAATACCCCAAACGCCTGAAGATCGAGGAGGACCACTGCATCGGGCGGAGGTGCATAACTAACTCCGCTACCGAGGCGCCCGCCGAAAGTTACCAAAGGACCACGCTGCTCGCCCTTCGCTGATCCCGCCATTCCGTCGACCTCTCCGTGCCTCACACCTGCGTGCATGAGTCGCACGCGGCAATGTCCATGCCCTACCAAGAGCTACACCCGAACAAGCCTCTGCCAAGTAATCATCGAGCCCGGTGACATAGCGGTGCACTCTGTCCTCCATACAAGCTACTAACGCGGGAACATACCGAGCCAATGAGTCGAACTCCACATTGTACTCCCGTACCGTACGCCCGGTCTGCCTCAACGTCAAAAATCTGTCGGCCCGTGCCCTCCTCATCTGCGGAGGCAAGAAATGTGCAAGAAATGCCCTTGAGAACTCGTCCCAAACTGCTGGGAGCGCATGCTCCCCTCGGGACAGTTCCCATGAATCAAACCAGTCGACTGCAGTATCACGCAGCCGATGCGAACCGAAGGTCACTGACTCGGTCTCCGATGCCTTGATCACTCTCATGATCCGTCAGAATCGCTTGATGAACTCGCGGATCATCCTCGTGCCTCGACCCATAGAACTCTGGCGTCGCTGTAAAGTCCCGTAGTCTCAAGCATGCGCTCGGGGTGAACCATCGTACTACGGAATCGAATCGCCGTGATTCACCTATCCTCATATTCGCCACGACCGCCAAGAATCGCCATCTCCTTGTACCCGATCTCCTCCGCTCCCGCGTGGACCGGAGGCTCGTCTTGTGGTCTCGCAGCCCACCGCTGCGCTCTAAACTCGCTGGCCGGGCGGCGTCGCAAAACTCGGGCCGGAAGCACTGTCTCGTATCGACTGCTCGCGCTCGCACTTCTCTCTCAGATCCCACTAGCAGCCTCCTCGGCTGCCTCGCCTCCCGCGGGGTTGCTTTGCGCGAGGCATAATCGTAAAACGAAATACGTCGGAGGGTCCAAATTATCGCACAACTCTAAGGCACGATCTCGTAATGAGAAGAATGGAAACCAATCCTAAATGTCCCGACCTCACGATTATAGATGTGGTGCACAACACACCGATAATCAAGACTCTACTAGACACGGTCAGTAGACACTTTCCGAGGACTAATCGCTCGATACCACTTTTGTCACGACCAACCGGCCCGTGGATCGTGCCTTACCGGGCACCTCGTGATACAACATCGAGAAAATCAGCGGAAATAAAAACATAAACATGAAACAAGAGACATGATAAATAAACAGCCAACCAAAGCAATTTGCCTTACAGACAATACATAAAAACCCAAACAGTTATCCTTTTTACAAACTCGCCACAACAAGATTTCATGGACTTCAAGAAGTGATAACAACTATGACGGACAGGGCCCCGCCATACCCCGAATGTACAAGAACCTACTGACTGTGGTAACATACCAAAAGATAAGCCTCCAAGAAACGGGCTTCCTAACACGTTGAATCGTGATCCATGGCGAGGATCCACAACCGATGTACTTCTACTGCGGCATGAACGCACTTCAAGGAGGTCGATAACAGTACCAAGTATGTGAAATCGAATATCAGAATGAAATCATGGCGATACTATATGAAACAGAGACATGTATGATAACCAAACTACGATTTACAACATAAAAGTAGTCATGTCAAGTCGGGGACTCACGCCTCAAAGTCATCCTCACGCCCGTGGAACTCCTTTCTCACCGCCAGCCTAGGTATAAATCATGTGGAATACGTGTCTCGCCCATCCCACGGGACTCGATAAAGAACCAGTGGAATACGTGTCTCGCCCATCTCATGGGACTCGATAAAGAATCGTGGAATACGTGTCTCGCCCATCTCACGGGACTCGATAAAGAATCGGTGGAATACGTGTCTCGCCCATCTCATGGGACTCGATAAAGAATCGTGGAATACGTGTCTCGCCCATCCCATGGGACTCGATAAAGAATCATACATAACAAATCAGCCGCCTCCCATCGAGAGACGCCAGAGTACGTAAATACAACACTTGCACATCAAAGGCTATCACCACAAGCATAGGCAAGTTCAACATACTCATGGACTTATATTTACAACAAAACCTGGTTTTAACACCAAAGTACTACATACATTAACTCCTTTTAAAAGATCCGTTTCTTCACAAAAGTCACACGATATCCGTAGTATGAAAAATAGAGTGACTATCTTTTTAAGTAAACCAAAACACTTCCCTTTGTAAAATCAAGTAACAACATTATTTTCCAAACGTTCAAGTTTGCCTAATTTCAAATGCGCAAGTCTCTTATTTTAGAAAGGTTTCATAACTTATAGTCTTAATCTCTTTTAAAACAATTGAGTAACATAAGTCTTATGTGTGAGCCGTTTATTCTTGTTTATAACAATCTTATTACAGCAACCATGATCTAGGAAATGTAATACAATCTTGTCTTATCTTAGCTTCTATGCAGATGGAGGTTTCTACTGGTTTTAATAACAATTAGTCAATACATTTCCTTTGTTAACGCTGCAATGGTTTGATCGATACTTATTCTCATTTCCAAATCAAGAAACATTATTCTTTAAAAGCCAAGTACTCATTACTCACGAATGAGGTTTCACAACTTTAACAAAATTCATATCAAGTCAAATAAGTTAAGTCTCTTATCTTTCAAGATCAAGTCTCTTAACTTCTACAATCAATAACCCATTCTTTTACCTACATAGAGTCGTTATAACTAACTTCCCATAAAGCTATTATAACACCCTATGTTTTGAACCAACCAAACTCATTTAGCACATGTACGTCTACCGTACTACATAGTTACAAAACATCATGCTAGAAAGGATAGGAAGAGGTTCACATACCTCGCGACGATTATCGACAAATAGCAAAACGCTCCAAGTACTTCAACCCGTCGGCTACTCCTTAAGCCAAGTAGATCACGCCACACGTAGTACTCCACTCCTAAAATGGTCATAGTACTTTTATCAAACCTTTCTCACCATTTAAGACTTACACCAATAAAAGCCCTCTAATTCTACGGAAAATTCGGCAGCACTTCCCTCGCTTTTACTCACTTTTCCATCTTTCTCCAAGGCCCGAATAACCATAATATATATACCATATATATATATATAAGGCGTAATAATTAAATAACATAAAGAAGGGGATTACACGCCCAAACGGTAACGCGGTTTACTATCACGCCTTCATAACAACAATAAGTAAAAGAAGGGGATTACGCGGCCAACCGGTAACGCGGTTTACTATCACGCCTTCATAACAACAATAAGTAAAAAGGGGATCACACGCCCAAACGGAACGCGATTGAAAAATCTTCCCCTTAACAGAAATGTAAATACAGTCCAAAGTAAATACGGTCCAAAGTAAATACAGTCCTTAAGTTGGGGTCCTTGGCCAACTTTGTCCATTTTACTTATCCAATTACTCATTAGTCATCCAACTTATATTTCCATTCTTAATATAAGTTATAGTTACTTTGTTAATTACTTCTTCACAAGTAAGATACGTTTTACCATTTTAATGGCAAACGGCCAACTTTTCTTTTAACAAGTTAACAAGATCCAACTCTTCCAAACTTTACTCCATATATTACATACTCCATAATATACTTATAATATATGTATAATGACCAAATCACAAAAGAGGTTAAGATTCACTACCTCAAATAGCCCAAAATCTATCCAAGAACTTAATGTCGATCCAAGCAAGTCTTAGCTCCAATCTTTGCATAAACCCACCACAAATCACCCTAAGAAGCTCCTAACCATCATCTCTTCAAGAACCAACTCAAACAAGTGAAGAACACCTAGATTTTTCCTCCAAGAGCTCTCGCCAAAGTGTCTTTTAAGGCAAGTGGATGTGAAATCTTTTCTATCTTTTGGTTAAGAGTCTTCCTAATAAACTAGGGAAGAACACTTAAGAGTTTAGGAATTATTGGACAAGGTTTGGTTAGGGGGTGTGTTTGACTGAACAACAAGTGAAGGAGGAGAGGAAAATATTTCTCAAGTCTTGCATTCTCTAAGTGTGGAAGATTTCATCAACTAAGGGTGCATATATAGGACAACCAAGGATAGGATGAAGGCAAGTGTGTGGTTGAGATTGGGGACAAGTGTGGGTGGGACCCACAAGCCACTTGTCTTCACAAAATATCTTGCAAGACAAGGCCACTGTCTCGCCACTTGTCTTGCTCAAATCGGCCAAGCCACCTAGGGGGGTGACACGTGTCGCCCTCCTATTCGTCCAAAATAATTCATCTTCCGAAAATATCCATAATGGCCAAAATCTAAAAAACAAAGCGGGCCCCACAAAACCGTAAATTTCTCCCGTGGGCCCCACGTGACCAATTCCGGAAATAAAATTCCAAAATTCTAATATAATTCAAGAAGCCCGAATACCAAATCTGGGAATCCAATTCCCATTAACGAACCTTTTTCCTTCACAAAAACCGGAAACTTTTCCGTCGAAAAATCACATCTTTCTTCCTTTCCATTTTTAAAGTCGTATTCTCGTACGTACGTCCTCGCATACATACCCTGGAACTACGGGGTATAACAAGTTTAACAACAACAAGCATAGGCAAGTTTCACAACAACAAGCATAGGCAAGTTTCACAACAACAAGCATAGGCAAGTTTATACACAACTCGAAGTACTTTCATTTTATGCCCAAGTCCGGGTTTTAACCCTAAAGTACTACGTACGTTAAATTCCTTTTAAAGAGATCTATTCCTTTTATAAAAGTCACCCGATACCCGTAGCATAAAAATAGAGTGACTCATATCTTTTAAGTAGACCAAAACAACTTCCATACTTTCCTTTTTAAAACCAAATTAAGGCAACACTATGCCTTCTTTTTTTTTTAGACCAAAACACTTCTCTTTTTAAAGTCACGTTACCACATTAAAACCAATGATAAAACCCTCCTTTTGTTTTCATAAAGTCGTTATAACTATCTTCCTATAAAGCTGTTATAATACTTTATGTTTTAAACCAATTTAAGACAACACAATGCCTTTCTTTTCCCTAAAGTTCCAGTTTGCCTAATTTCAATTACGCAAGTCTCTTTTTAGAAAAGTTTCATAGTTCAATGTCTTAATCTCTTTTTAAAACAATTGAGTAACATATGCCATAGGCGAGTAGGTTATTCTTGTTCATAATAAATCTTATTAAGCAGCCATGATCTAGGAAATGTAATATCAGATGGAGGTTTCTACTGGTTTTAATAATACTTCATTATTCAATACATTTCCCTTTATTAGCGCTGCAGTGGATTGTCGATACTCATTATCATTTCCGACATCAGTAAAACATTATTCTTTAGAAACCAAGTACTCATTACTCACGAATGAGGTTTCATACATCTTACAACTTTCAAATCAATTCAATTAAGTTAAGTCTCTTATCTTATAAGATCAAGTCTCTTAACTTCTAAGATCAAATAGCCATTCTTTTTATCTCTTTTAGACGTTATACCTAACTTCCCATAAAGCTAGTATAACTCTTAAGTTCTCAAAACCAAGTATTACTCTTCTTAAAAAAAAGGGGTTTCTTAAGGAAAGACTTCAAGTTCTTTATTATTACACATCAAGTCAGTTATAAGTCAAATCAGCTACCTTTTAACAATCACAAAGCACTTTCTTATATACATAAAGCTGTTATAACCAACTTCCCATAAAGCCGTTATAACCCTTTATGTTTTAAACCAATCAAATACATTTAACACATGTACGTCTACCGTACTACATAGTTATACACATATCATGCTAGAAAGATAGGAAGAGGTTCACATACCTCGCGACGATTATCGACTAATAGCAAAACGCTCCAAGTACCTCAAACCGTCGGCTACACCTTAAGCCAAGAAGATCACGCCACACGTAGTACTTCAACCTATAGAGGCCACAAGGCGCCTATTAACATCTTAGATCTCAATGTAGAATATTCTACAGAAAATTCTAAGAAGATTTTCCCCGCAACAACAGCGTAAATCTCCTCCTCTATCGAGGCCGGCTACCAAGCCAACAAGGGGGGGGGGGGCGGTTAACACGTCTAACCGGACGTGTACAATTCTACTACACAGAAATGCTACACAAGTCATCGTAATACACCCATGTAATTACGATCGATTCTCTTCTTTAAATTCAGGCTTAAGTCGCAAGACATTGCCGTAAGTATTATTCAGGCTTAAGTCAAAAGACATTGCCGCACAACTATGTTCACTTCTATATATAGTATACTTTAACCATATATTCCTACCACATGTAATTCCCAATTACAACAGAAGGTCAAGAGTGTTTACCTCGATAAGCCCAAAATTATCCAAGTTATATGTCGATCCTGAACAACGTTTAGCTCCTACTCCGGGCGCTCCAATCCGCTCTAAACAACCATTAGAAGTTCTTCGCAACTTCTACTTAAACACTTCAACCGACTATGAAGGTTTTCCTTAGGGTTTCGTTTTGTGGTGAGGAAGTATAATAGTATTTTCTGGCTTTTGTATAAGTGTAACCTTGGGAATACTACAAGGTATTTGGGCCAAGGTATTTGGGCATTATAACAATACTAGGAGAGTATTTCTATACCACAACAAGGGGTATTATACGAAAACAACTAGGCTAGGGGGGGGGTACCCCACAGCTAGCACCACAAGGAGGGGGATACTTTCGCCAGGCTAGGGAGGGCCTCTACGAACCACTTAGGCTAGAGGGGAGAGGGTGGTGGAAGAAAAGCTCACGGGAGAGGGGAGGATTATTCAAGACTTAGAACAATTTAGGATGAAGAAGTTCATCAACTTAGAGGGGTATTTATAGGTCAAGCCATGGCCAACCAATGGCCAAGATCACACCAAGTGTAAGGCAAGTGTAGGTCTAGATTTCAACCATGTGTACCTTATCCATCTACCACACAACTTGCACAAAATAGCCTACCTACTACACAAGACCCAATCGTCCAAGCATTACCGTCCAAGCCTTCCAATGTGAGGGTGACACATGTCACCCTCCCGTTGGTCCAAAATGTTACGTCTCTCGGAAAAATCCGCAAAAATTATTATTGACATAGCCGGAATTTTCCCTACGAAAGCTGTGGAAACGTTTCGTCGAAAAACGACTCCTTTTGGTAGTTATGCACAAATTCGAACCTATGCCTACTTTAAGGCTCAAATTGAATACGTACGCCCTCACGTACATACTCTGGAAATACGGGGTATAACAGTCCGTAGGGTAGGCAAGGTTGCCTATGAGTTGGATCTGCCGTCCGATCTGGAGACAGTACACCCAGTTTTTCACGTGTCTATGTTGCAGAAATGTATTGGAGATCCATCTAGAGTGCACCCGATTCATGATGTCCAGGTGACAAAGGGGTTATCGTATGAGGAGAGTCCCATAGCGATACTCGATCGTCAGGTAAGGCGACTTCGGACAAAGGATGTGGCTTTCGTCAAAGTCTTATGGCGGAACGAGAATAGGGAAGAGATGACGTGGGAAGCAGAGGATGACATGATGAAGAAGTATCCTCACTTATTCCCTATACCTCCAGGTAACCCACTTTCCTGCTTGTTAGTTTTAATTTGACAATTATGCTTAAGTATGTTGTGGCATGTGGAGCGTCTTTAATTGCAAAAATATAGTTAAGAGGGTCTATGTCGAAATTGTGATTTAAGTAAGCCTAAAAGGAACATTCGGGACGAATGTTTCTAAGGGGGGAAGAATGTTACACCCCGTAGTTCTGGCCATGTGCATGAGAGCGTACGAAAGGGATTAAGACTTAAATTTTAGAAGGATAGGTTGACGGATTGTTTCAGACGGGTTTTTGGTCAACTTTGAGGCGGGTTATGACCCGTTACATTTAGAGTTCCTAGGTATTTCAAAGGCCTAGTGCGTAGTTCGTTGAGTCTAGTTTCCAACGCAACCAACCGTTCGTCGATAGGACATCGGAGTAGAAAGTTATGGGAGTTACAAGTTCGGGCGCAGTGGGCGTAAAAGTGTTTCGCCAGAGCCGGTCCGCGCGCCATATTACCTGAGTGTTCGCTGAAGTTGCAGCGCCGCAGCGCCGGGAAGCAGGGCCGCGACGCCGGAATGTTCTGGGAGTCGACATAGGTTTCAGCGCCGCGGCGCCGGCTGCAGGGCCGCGGCGTCGAGGCGGGTTCTGCGAGGTTAAGTGGAAAAATCTGAACTGTTTTGTTTTATAAAAAGGCCATGGAAGGGTGAGAAGGGTCCCCCCCCCCCCCCATCTGATTTTGCATGCACTACTTATTGACCAAGTCTTGAAGACTTGGTCATTCTTCAAGTTCTTCTCTCTCTCTAAAGCTAAAAGCTCTCCCTTCTCTCTAGAATTTCAAGAGGAAATCAAAGCTTGAGGAAAATCTGAAAAAGTGTGGCAAGAAGGAAGTTTTTTGGCTAGCTTGTAGGAGTTATTGTGGTGGTGTTTTTGGAAAGGAGGATAGCAAACTTGTTGGAATAATTTGGCTAAAGCTCTAAGGTAACAATTCTTCTCTTGTAGCTAGTTTTTGGTGTTGCATGTGAAGAAGAAAAATCTTGTAGTTGTAAATATTGCCCTTAGATACATTGCATGCAAGAAGTATGGTTTGGATATGAAAGGGTTGGATAAGAATGATATGTAAGCATGATATAGCCTAAATACTACCTTAAACTTGTTAAGTTAGTTGTTGTACATTGTGGGGCAGAATTTTACATATCCAAGTTTAGGTGTGTAATCCCCTTTGAAATGTTTGTATTGTTGGGCCTTAAATATGGCGTTTGGATGTTGAATTCGGCCTTGGAAAAGGTGGCAAAGTATGTAGAAACAAAGGAAATGCTGCCCAATTTTCCATAGAATTTAGTGACTTTGAATTTGGAATATTCTACATTGTAACTAGAGGTTAATAAACGTATTATGGTCATTATAGGTTGACATACTACGATGTATTTTGACTTAGCAAGTGGATTGACCGAAGAGGTATGTGGAACTTTCCTATCTCTTGAGCATAAAGGGTTTTACCTATGTAGTACGATAGACGTACAAGGTTCGATATCCCTTACTTGTTTTAAGGATGATCAAGTTTTGTGAGTAAGGGGGGATTTACTCATTTCTTTAAAAAGTACAAAGGATGTCTTGAGTTTTCAAAGTTAAGGGACTTGATGTGTTCAAGTATATGATTCTTGTTTCTTTTTAAAAGCGTAAGTCCCTTGGGTTTTAGGAAAATGTATTTGACTAAGGTATAACGTTAATATAATGACTTTATGGGAAGTTGATTATATTAGCTTTATGAAAGGTTAACAAAGAAAGATTTACTCTAAGTAAAATGAGTACGGATAAATGATTTGAGGTTGTGAAAGGCAAATTGGTTTTAAGGCATCAATTGCCCAAAAGTTTTATGTGAAAAAGAGTCTATTTTTAAAAGAGTAGAAATATGTAGTACTTTGGGTTAAATTCCCGGATGTCTTTTATTAAGATATGTTAGTGCCTTAAGTAAACTAAAATGAGAGGGCTTTCTTAACTTATTTACGTTATGTGTGATGGCCGGTTGAGCTAGGGTAAGAGTATAAATGAGGGGTAAATCCCCAAGACGTTATACCACCTTCTCCAGGGTAAGAGTATAAATGAGAGGTAAATCCCCAAGACGTTATACCACATTCTCTAGGGTAAGAGTATAAATGAGGGGTAAACCCCCAAGACGTTATACCACCTGCTTCAGGGTAAGAGTATAAATGAGGCGTAAAACCCCAAGACGTTATACCACCTCTTATGTGGATTTTCTACCCATGATGCGAGAAATACCTCATGCGAGTCCGTAGGGCTCATGCGGGTGAAATAGTCCCATGCGGGTGAGTACAGCCTATGCGAGGAATACCTCATGCGGGTCCACATGACCCATGCGGGTGAAATAGTCCCAGGAGTAGGAGTGCTTAATGATACTGCGGGGCGGATGACCTTGCTTTGACCATGAGCTTCCTATTTTCATGCAGTATTGTATATGTTTGATATTCTCATTATTAGTAAGACACAGTGTTCTATAAACTGATTTATATACATGTCTCCAGTTATTTTATACTTATGAGGTATTTTCAGTACTTTCCAGTTTCACACACTTAGTACATATTGTATCGACCCCTTCCTGGCCGCTCATGCCGCAGTAGGGTAAGCAGGTGGTGGATCCTCATTCTTAGGATCACTGTTCTGGTGTCAGAAGCTCCATTCTTCCGGAGGCTTGTTTTGTTGGTACGGTTTTTCCCTGATGCTGTAGGTATTTTGTACATTCAGGGGTATGGCGGGGCCCTGTCCCGCCACAGTTGTTATTCTTAGAGGTCTGTAGTCACGTTTGTAGTTTTGGGCTGTAAAAACAAGTTGTACGTTTGATTAAGTATATTTTATGGAAGGCAGCCTTGTCGTCTTGCCAGCGATGTTTACTTTATACAGGTTATGTGTATGTATGTTCCGCTGCTATTCTCTGAGGTATACGATGGTGCCGGTGAGGCACCGGGCCGCGCCCTGGTCGGGTCGTGACAACCACCCTTACCTCGGTGTGTTCGATGCGGTAGATCCCATCCTGGGGAGTGTCGTAGTGCTTCAGGAGCTTTTTTCTCTTGCGGCCAGCAGGGCCATTTGAAGAGGGATTGTCCGACCAGAGGCGGCATGGGTAGTATGGTTCAGCCAACAGGGTTAGTTGTCGGGTCTTCGTCTTCTGTGGTTATTCTCCCCGAAGGGCAGGGTGTTCACGGGCCAGCAGGCCGCGGCAGAGGTCGTGGCATGGGTCCTAGTTCTAGCAGTCCTCAGAACCGCATTTATGCCTTAGCCAGTCGACAGGACCAGGAGGCTTCGCCAGATGTCGTCACAGGTATATTATTGATTTCATGTTGTGACGTTTATGCTTTGATAGATCCAGGTTCTACCTTTCCCTATATATCCCTTCTTATTGCTGGTAGAATAGGAATAAAACCTGTATCGATAGAACCTTTTGAGGTAGCTACGCCAGTGAGTGATTTGGTGGTAGCTGAGCGGGTACATAAAAATTGTCCGGTGTTCATATACAGTCGTCAGACCCTAGCGGACTTGATAGAGTTGGATATGACAGATTTTGATGTTATTATGGGTATGGACTGGTTGGCTTCTTGTTATGCCAATGTTGACTGTAGAGACAGGTTGGTTCGATTCCAGTTTTTTGGTGAGTCAGTTATCGAGTGGAAAGGGAATACATCGTCGCCGAGGGGTAGGTTTATTTCTTACCTCAAGGCTAGGAAGATGGTTCAGAAACGGTATATTTATCATCTTGTTCGGGTACTCGATACAGAGGCTGAGGTGTCAACTCTACAGTTAGTTCCGGTGGTTAGAGAATTTCCGAATGTATTCCCAGATGATCTCCCAGGTATTGCTCCAGAGAGGGAGATATAGTTTTGTATTGATGTTCTGCCAGATACTCGACCTATATCTATTCCGCCGTGCAGAATGACACCTGTTGAGTTGAAAGAGTTGAAAGACCAGCTGAAAGACTTGCTGGAGAAAGGCTTTATTAGGCCTAGTACTTCTCTCTGGGGAGCACCGATATTGTTTGTGAAGAAGAAGGATGGGACGCTGCATATATGTATTGACTACAGACAGCTGAACAAGGTAACCATCAAGAATATATATCCCCTCCCGAGGATTGATGATTTGTTTGATCAGTTGCAGGGTGCGAAGTGTTTTTCCAAGATAGACCTGCGATCCGGTTATCATCAGGTACGAGTCAGGGAGGCAGATATCCCGAAGACTGCATTCAGGACCCGGTACGGGCATTATGAGTTCAGGGTGATGTCTTTCAGTTTGACTAATGCTCCAGCGGTATTGTTACACCCTGTAATTCCAGGACATGAATAAGAGAATAGACGCGAGAGCGCAAGACTTGAAAATTGGTACGAAAGAAAGAATTGTTTTTCCAATGGAAAATTTTCCGAACGTCGGAAAGGAAAAATATCCGTTGATGAGAATTGGATTCTCAAAGTGCTTTATTTGAGGAGTATGGAACTTATTATCATTGTGGAAATTTATTTTTATGGATTTGGTCACGTGGGGCCCACCCGAGAAATTTAACGTTTTGTGGGGCCCATGAGGGTTACGAAATTTTATGGACGAATAGGAGGGCGATAGGTGTCACCCCCACATGGTCTTGCACGAATTGACCAAGGGTAAAATGGTCATTGACCAAGGTAGAAGATCAAGTCTTCAAGCTTGAGATTATTGACCAAGTCAAAGGGCCACTTGGCTTGATCTCTTTCATCCCAACCTAACAAGTTTTATAATATAGACCCTCCAATGTGTTATATAAGCACACTAGTAGCAAGACAAGTCTTCTAACACTTAGAAAAATTTAGAGAGCTTGTGTGCTCTTACTGAAGCTCTCGGGTTTGACACTATTCCCACACAAAATATTTTAGTTTGTGGTTCATTATTCACAAGACTTTAACCCAAGGTTCCTAGGGGTATTGTAAGGATATCTCAATAGAAAGATCTCGGAAAAATGACGAGTTTACGTTAGTCGCAAGGCGAAACCCTAGGGTGTTCTTCAACTTTGAAGATGGAACTTGAAGAAGAGTTCTTCATGAGCTTCTAAGGAGTGCTTGGAGCGGATTGGAACATAAGAAGAGGAGCTAAAAGTTGCTAAGGATCGACTTTTACACTTGGACATTATTAGGGCTTATTGAGGTAAAACCCTCACCTTCTTAATGTAATTGAAGATTACATGTTATAGTAGTTAAGAAATGATCATGTGGTATATAGAATGAAGTTTGAAAAGATTTGGATCATGTCGACATGTTAAAATCGAAAATGGACAAGTTAGCCGTTGATGTTGTAATTAATTTGGACGGTAGTTACAATCGTCACATGTTAAAGAAGAAAGGAGTTATAGTTGTTCTAATTGTTATTATGTATATAACATGTTGGAATAACAACTTGGATTGAAAAAGGAATTGAAAGGAAATTGATAATTATTGTGACATTGTAGCCGAATAGGGCTTGGAATTATTGGACAGTTTTATATTGATTGTGGGGCAGAATTTTAAACGTCCTATTAGACGTGTAATCCCCTTTGTATTTTCTGAATTGTTGGGCCTTAAATGTGGCGTTTGGTTATTGATTTTCGGGCCTTGAAAAAGGTGGAAAAGTATGTAGAAACAAAGTAAGTGTTGTCTGATTTTCCGTAGAATTTGGTTACCTTACACTTAGAATATTCTACGTTTGAAGCTAGAGGTTAATAGACATATTATGACCCTTATAGGTTGAAGTCTACGAGTAGAGTATTCTACTTGAAGGGTGGAAAAGCTAGCAAGGTTATAGTACTTTGGAGCATTTTGCTACTTGTCGATAATCGTCGCGAGGTATGTGAACCTCTTCCTTCTTTTGGGCATGATTCTATGTATGAAATATACATGTAGTGTTATTTCATAATGTCCTTCTACTATTAGAAGTTAAGAGTTATGTATGTTGATTTACTCTATGTGAAAGTATGTCTAAGTTATCCTAAGTTCTTACCAAGTCTTATGGGGGATGTTGGTAAGAGGCGTTAGGAGGTATTTGGAGTCAAGTTGGTTTTGCTAAGTTACTGCACGAATGAGAATAAGTATCGAACAAGCCACTGCAGCGCTAATAAAAGAAAATGTATCGACAATCAATTAAACTAAAATGAGTAGAATCCTCCATCTGCATAGAAACTAAGATAAGACAAAATTGTATTACATTTTCTAGATCATGGCTGCTTTAATAAGATCGTTATAAACAACTATAACCTATTTACAACGCATGAAAGTATATGTTACTTAATTTAAAGAGTTTACGTACGAAGTTTTAAGACTATGAACCTTGAATTCTTTAAAGGTTAAGAAACTTTATTTTTCAAGTTATGGGACTTGATTCTTAAAGGAAGAAATGACTTGATTTAAAAGTATAGTGTCACGACCCGAACCCGGGCCCGTGACTGGTGCCTTACCCTGGGCACCCTAGTGATACAACATCAGAGAAAATCAGCGGAAATAAAAACATGAACATGAATTAAGAGAAAAGATAAATAAACAGGTCAACCAAAACAGTTGCCTTCATCATATATACATAAAAATACCCAACAGCTTATCCTTTTACAAACCCCGCCCACAACAAAGGCTGCACTCTAAGATTTTTACAATGCTATGACGGACAGGCCCCGCTTATACCACGAATGTATAAGAATCTACTGACTGTGGTAACATACCAAAAGATAAGCCTCGAAGGAACGGAGCTTCCCAACACGAAATGTGATCCTATAAGCGGGATCGGCGATCGATGTACCTTTTACTGCGGCATGAACGCAGCCCCAAGGAGGTCAAGACAACAGTACCAAGTATGTGAAATCAGAAAATATCAGAAATGAAATCATAATAGTCTATAAAGCAGAGACATATATGATAACCAAACTACGATCACAACATAAGAGCAAATATGTCAAGTCGTGACTCACGCCTAAAAGTCATCCTCATGCCCGTGGAACTCCTTCCTCACCGCCGGCAGCCTAGGTACAAATCATGTGATACGTATAATGGTCTCGCCCATCTTATGGACCCAATATAGAAAAGGGTGGAATACATTCCGATGAACCCAGAGTCAAGTGAAATACATTCCGGATGAACCGGTCCTCAAGTGAAATACATTCCCGGATGAACCGGTCCTCAAGTGAAATACATTCCCGGATGAACCGGTCCTCAAGTAAAATACATTCCCGGATGAACCGGTAATCAAGTGAAACACATTCCCGGATGAACCGTAGTCGAGTGAAATACATTCCGGATGAGCCGGTAATCAAGTGATACACATTCGGATGACCTTAGTCAAGTGATATACATTCCCGGATGAACCGGTAGTCGAGTAGAACACAGTACTTACACAACAAGGCTATCACACGTAACATGGTCAAGTTTCATAACAACAAGTATAAGCAAGTTACACACGACTCAAGGTATTTTCATTTTATATCAAAGTCCGGATTTTTAACCTTAAAGTACTACGTCCGTTAAATTCCTTTTAAGATCCATTTCTTTTACAAAGGTCACCCGATACCTGTAGTATAAAATTTGAGTGACTAACATTGTTAAGTAAACCAAAATGCTTTCCTTTGTAAAAATCAAGTAACAACCTTATTTTCCAAACGTTCAAGTTTGCCTAATTTCGAATGCCCAAGTTTCTCATTTTAGAAAAAGGTTTCGTAGCTCATAGTTTTAGTCCTTTAAAACATAATTCTCCTTTAAACGTTTTGAGAAACATATGTCTTATATGTGAGTAGGTTATTCTTGTTTATAATCAATCCTATTAAGCAGCCATGATCTAGGAAATGTAATATCATTTTGTCTCATCTTAGCTTCTATGCAGATGGAGGTTTCTACTGGTTTTAATAATACTTCATTAGTCAATACATTTTCCTTTTATTAACGCTGCAGTGGTTTGTCGATACACATTCGATTTCAAATCAAGAAACATTCTTAAGCCGTTATACCTAACTTCCCATAAAGCTAGTATAACTCTTAAGCTTTCAAAACCCAAGTACTATTCATTCTTTCAAAACGATTCATAAATCTTTTGAAATACTTCAAGTTCTTTATTAACACATATCAAGCCAGTTATTATTCAAATCAGTTACCTTTTAGAAACCACAAAGTATTTGCTTATCCACATAAAGCTGTTATAACCGACTTCCCATAAAGCCTTTATAACACTTTATGTTTCAAACCAATCAAATACATTTAGCACATGTACGCTCACCGTACTACATAGTTCACACATATCATGCTAGAAGAGATAGGAAGAGGTTCACATACCTCGCGACGATTGTCGACTAATAGCAAAACGCTCAAGTACCTCAAACCGCGGCTACTCCTAAGCCAAGTGGATCACTCCACACGTAGTACTACCACCTATAGAGGCCACAAAGCGCCTATTAATACCTTTAGATCCCGTAGAATATTCTACGAAAATTCGGCAAAGACTCTCCCGCAACAACAGTAAATCTCCTCTCTATCGAGGCCGCTACCAAGCCAACCAGAGGGTTAACACGTCCGACCGGACGTGTACAATTCTACTACACAAGAATGCTACACAAGTCTCATGTAATACAATCCTATGTAATTCTGATTCGATTCTTATTTAAATTCGGCTTAAGTCGCAAGACATTGCCGTAAGTATTATTCAGCTTAAGTCAAAAGACATTGCCGCACAATTATAATGTTCAGTTCTATATATAGTATACTTCAACTATATATTCCTACAACATGTAATTTCCAATTACAATGTAAGGTCAAGAATGTTTACCTCGATAAGCCCAAAATTATCCGAGTTTAATGTCGCTCCCGAGCAAGGTTTAGCTCCTACTCGAGTGCTCTAATCCGCTCCAAACAACCCTTAGAAGTTCTAACCAACTTCTCTTAAGTACTTCAAACAACTATGAAGATTTCCTTAGGGTTTCGTTTAGTGGCTAAAGGAAAGTATAATCGTATTTTCAGGCTTTTATAAGTGTAACCTTGGGAATACTACAAGGTATTTGGGCCAAGGTATTTGGACATAACAACAATACTTTGAGAGTATTTCTATACCACAAAGGGGTATTTATACGAGACAACTAGGCTAGGGGTACCCCACGGCAAAACACCACCAAGGGGAGGGTGGCTCTCGCCGAGGGGAAAGGGAGGGCTAGGACGAGAATTCTCAAGAGGAGGGAGAGGGGTTTTCAAGACTTAGGCAATTTGTGGATGAAAGAACTCATCAACTAATGGGGTATTTATAGTCAAGCCAAAGCCAACCAATGGCCAAGATCAATCCATGTGTTAGGCAAGTGTAGGGCTAGGATTTACCAAACACAAATATCCTACCTAACCTTGACTTTGTCAAGGCAACAAAAACGTGCCAACCTTGTTCATTTTCGTCCAAATGGACGTTCAAGTCCACCAATGGGGTGCAAGTGTCGCCTCCCGTTGGTCCAAAATGTTCGTCTCTCGGAAAATCCGAAAAAATTATAATTGACATCGCCGGAATTTTCCAAACAAAAGCGGTGGAACCGTTTCGACGAAAAACGACTCTAATCGGGTGTTGTGTACAAATTTGAAACTTGCCTAACTTAAGGCTCAAATTTTCTACGTCGCCCCACGCATATACTCAAAAAAATACGGGGTATAACATTCTCCCCTCCTTAGAAACATTCGTCCCGAATGTTCCTTCTCAAGACGGATAACGCTAAAGTTCTTCTAATAAGTTGCCAACGCCACAACTGGCCACGAAACAACATATGCACGCAAATACTTATATCCAAGTCCACGAGAAAACACCTCTAACATCACAAACTTTTGTCACTTTGCCGCGAGGTTCTAGTGTCACTCCGGCGACCCAACAAATGGTACCGGACTGCATGCGATTCCTGAGGTCTAAAATATACATCCTTCGCACCTTCTCCCTTTACAAGAAATGATCGTATCTATGCTCGCAATACATGCTCGTCTCTACCCTTACTCGTCGTACTCTTCTCGAACTCTTGAACTCTTTTAGCATACGTACCACACTTTAGTTTCAAACTTGGAGTCACTACCTCCCAACTTGGTCATCCTATTAGCCTCGATCTTCCTTAAGGCTATTCCCGGCCTTCACGATCTACTTCTGGTCGAACGTATCCACGAACTCATACGAGGGTCATCAAAACTTGGGCCTAGCACCCTGGTGACCCTACCACCTGGCGGGACCACCCAGAGCTGACCCCACCTCATTTCGGGCGACGGGTTGACACGCAACACGCCCTCAACCCGACCCTCCGTCACGCCAACTCTTGTTCCTCGATCCGGAACAACCTTGCTAAATCACATCAATATTTTCTAGGCATAAAATGCACTCTGACAAGGATCACTCGCAGAATCTTGTACTCAAGACGGCCTTACATCTAAGGTCTCAACTGTAATATTCTAAGGTTCATCATTTTCTCACCCCCCAGGCTTACCCTTTTTCCCCAACCAGGTTCCTAAATCACATTTTAGCACAAAGCTATCCGAACATAACACTTAACACATTAACATAACATCAAAACATACAAGCCTCTAGATGGTTAAGGATATACACAAGCTACCGCTCACTCTAATCATAAGTGCGCCTGCAGGCGTATAATGTATGAAGCGATGAACACGCCATCGATCCGCAGGCTGCGCTGCCTGCGGTACCTCTCCTATAAGCACGCCTCTCGTCACATGGCTCGACGGCCGCAGTGAAACAAGCACGAAAAAGACGACATTCCGGGATGATGTTGGCCACATCGTGCACACGGAGGGGACATGAATCCGTGGCTAGCACTCACGTATACTGTGAACCGGAAGCCACGAGCTCACCAGCTCGAATACCGAGCGTCCGAAGCGAGGGGACCACTCTGTCTTGGTGGAGGTACATAACTAGATCTTCGAGGCGGTCCGCCTCGAAAGTTACCAAAGGACCTGCTGCTCGCCTCTTCTGGCGATCTCGGTCATTCCGTCGACCTCTCCGTGCCTCACATCCTAGTGCATGAGCTTGCGTGCGGCGATGTCCATGCGGTGAAGAGCTACACCCGTACAAGCCTCGCAAGTAATCGTCCAGCGGTGGCGTGGCGGTGTACTGCCCTCCATATCCGCGCATTACTGGAACATACCGAGCTAATGAGTCGAACTCCACATTGTACTCTCTAACCGTCCGCCCGCCCCGCCTCAACGTCAAAAATCTGCCGCCGAGCCTCTCATCCGTGAGGCAAGAAATGTGCAAGAAATGCCTCGAGAACTGCCCCAAATGCTGGAAGTGCATGCTCTTCCGGACAGCCTCGCGAATCAAACTATCAATCGCAGATCACGCGGTGATGCGAACCCAATACCACCGACTACGCTGCGAGGCTCGGATCACTCATGATCCTGTAGTTGTCGGATAAACTCCTGAGGGTCGTCCTCAGCTCTCGATCCATAGAACACTGGAGGGCTACAACTCAGGAAGTCACGTAGCCTCAAACTGTCTGCTCGGGGGTGTACTACGGGTGCTATTGGGCCGGAATCGGCTGATCCGGCCTATCCTCATATCGGCCACGACCACGCCAAGAATCGCCATCTCCTTGTACTTATCTCATCGGCTCCAGTGTGGATCGGAGGCTCAGTATCAGAGTCTCGGCAGCCACCGCTGCGGCTCTAAACTCGCTGGTCTTGTGGCGTCGCGAAACCCGCCGTCGAATCTTGTCTCAGTCTTGGCCGGCTCGCGCTCGCACTCTCTCAGTATCTCACTACAGACTCCTCATCGCTTGCCCATCTGGGCTGGTTGCCTTACGCGGAGGCATAACTGGTAAAGGAAAGGAATACGTCAGAGGGGTCCAATTTATCACACAGCTCTAAGGCACGATCTCAGAATGAGAAGGATGAAAACCAATCCTAAATGTCCTGCAGCCTCCTGATTATAGATGTGGTGCACAACACACCGATAATCAAGACTCTACTAGACACGATGCAGACACTTTCCGAGGACTAAGCGCTCGATACCACTTTTGTCACGACCAACCGGGCCGTGGATCGTGCCTTACCAGGCACCCTAGTGATACAACATCGAGAAAATCAGGAAATAAAAACATGAACATGAATTAAGAGAAAAGATAAATAAGCAGTCAACCAAAACAGTTGCCTTCATCATATATACATAAAAATACCCAACAGTTATCCTTTTTACAAACCCCGCCACAACAGCTGCACTCTAAGATTTTTACAATGGCTATGACGGACAGGGCCCGCTATACCCCGAATGTATAAGAATCTACGGACTCGTGGTAACATACCAAAAGATAAGCCTCAAGGAACGGAGCTTCCCAACACGCTTGAAATGTGATCCTATAAGCGGATCGATCGATGTACCTTTTACTGCAGATGAACGCACTCAAGGAGGTCAAGACAACAGTACCAAGTATGTGAAATCAGAAAATATCATAAATGAAATCATAATAGTCTATAAAGCAGAGACATATATGATAACCAAACTACTGATTCACAACATAAGAGCGATATGTCAAGTCGTGACTCACGCCTAAAAGTCATCCTCATGCCCGTGGAACTCCTTCCTCACCGCCAGCGATCTAGGTACAAATCATGTGATACGTATAATGGTCTCGCCCATCTTATGGACCCAATATAGAAAAGGGTGGAATACATTCCGGATGAACCTAGTCAAGTGAAATACATTCCGGATGAACCGGTCCTCAAGTGAAATACATTCGGATGAACCGGTCCTCAAGTGAAATACATTCCGGATGAACCGGTCCTCAAGTAAAATACATTCGGATGAACCGGTAATCAAGTGAAACACATTCGGATGAGCCGGTAGTCGAGTGAAATACATTCCGGATGAGCCGTAATCAAGTGATACACATTCGGATGACGGTAGGTCAAGTGATATACATTCGGATGAGCCGGTAGTCGAGTAGAACACGATTTACACAACAAGGCTATCACACGTAACATGGTCAAGTTTCATAACAACAAGTATAAGCAAGTTACACACGACTCAAGGTATTTTCATTTTATATCAAAGTCGGATTTTTAACCTTAAAGTACTACGTCAGTAAATTCCTTTTAAGATCCATTTCTTTTACAAAGGTCACGATACTGTAGTATAAAATTTGAGTGACTAACATTGTTAAGTAAACCAAAATGCTTTCCTTTGTAAAAATCAAGTAACAACCTTATTTTCCAAACGTTCAAGTTTGCCTAATTTCGAATGCCCAAGTTTCTCATTTTAGAAAAAGGTTTCGTAGCTCATAGTTTTAGTCCTTTAAAACATAATTCTCCTTTAAACGTTTTGAGAAACATATGTCTTATATGTGAGTAGGTTATTCTTGTTTATAATCAATCCTATTAAGCAGCCATGATCTAGGAAATGTAATATCATTTTGTCTCATCTTAGCTTCTATGCGGATGGAGGTTTCTCTGGTTTTAATAATACTTCATTAGTCAATACATTTTCCTTTTATTAACGCTGCGATGGTTTGTCGATACACATTCGATTTCAAATCGAGAAACATTCTTAAGCCGTTATACCTAACTTCCCATAAAGCTAGTATAACTCTTAAGCTTTCAAAACCCAAGTACTATTCATTCTTTCAAAACGATTCATAAATCTTTTGAAATACTTCAAGTTCTTTATTAACACATATCAAGCCAGTTATTATTCAAATCAGTTACCTTTTAGAAACCACAAAGTATTTGCTTATCCACATAAAGCTGTTATAACCGACTTCCCATAAAGCCTTTATAACACTTTATGTTTCAAACCAATCAAATACATTTAGCACATGTACGTCTACCGTACTACATAGTTCACACATATCATGCTAGAAGAGATAGGAAGAGGTTCACATACCTCGCGACGATTGTCGACTAATAGCAAAACGCTCCAAGTACCTCAAACCGCGGCTACTCCTTAAGCCAAGTGGATCCCTCCACACTTAGTACTACCACCTATAGAGGCCACAAAGCGCCTATTAATACCTTTAGATCCCGACGTAGAATATTCTACATAAAATTCGCAAAGACCTCCCCGCAACAACAGAAATCTCCTCCTCTATCGAGGCCGGCTACCAAGCCAACCAGGGGGGGGGGTTAACACGTCTGACCGGACGTGTACAATTCTACTACACAGCAATGCTACACAAGTCTACTGTAATACAATCCTATGTAATTACAGTTCAGTTCTCTTATTTAAATTCAGGCTTAAGTCGCAAGACATTGCCGTAAGTATTATTCAGGCTTAAGTCAAAAGACATTGCCGCACAATTATAATGTTCAGTTCTATATATAGTATACTTCAACTATATATTCCTACAACATGTAATTTCCAATTACAACAGAAGGTCAAGAATGTTTACCTCGATAAGCCCAAAATTATCCGAGTTTAATGTCGCTTCCCGAGCAAGGTTTAGCTCCTACTCCGAGTGCTCCAATCCGCTCCAAACAACCCTTAGAAGTTCTAACCAACTTCTCTTAAGTACTTCAAACAACTATGAAGATTTCCTTAGGGTTTCGTTTAGTGGCTAAAGGAAAGTATAATCGTATTTTCTGGGCTTTTATAAGTGTAACCTTGGGAATACTACAAGGTATTTGGGCCAAGGTATTTGGACATAACAACAATACTTTGGAGAGTATTTCTATACCACAAAGGGGGGTATTTATACGAGACAACTAGGCTAGTGGGTACCCACGCAAAACACCACCAAGGAGGGGGGGGCTCGCGGCCACGGGGGCAAAGGGAGGGCTAGGACGAGAATTCTCAAGAGGGAGGGAGAGGGGTTTTCAAGACTTAGGCAATTTGTGGATGAAAGAACTCATCAACTAATGGGGTATTTATAGGTCAAGCCAAAGCCAACCAATGGCCAAGATCAATCCATGTGTTAGGCAAGTGTAGGGCTAGGATTTACCAAACACAAATATCCTACCTAACCTTGACTTTGTCAAGGCAACAAAAACGTGCCAACCTTGTTCATTTTCGTCCAAATGGACGTTCAAGTCCACCAATGGGAGGGTGCCAAGTGTCGCCCTCCCGTTGGTCCAAAATGTTTCGTCTCTCGGAAAAATCCGCAAAAATTATAAATGACATAGCCGGAATTTTCCCAACAAAAGTCAGGAAACGTTTACGAAAAACGACTCTAATCGGGTGTTGTGTACAAATTTCGAAACTTGCCTAACTTAAGGCTCAAATTTTCTACGTACGTCCCCACGTACATACTCTGAAAAAAAATACGGGGTATAACATATAGAATACTTGATTTGGAAAGTATGGATTTATTGATATTCTAAAGATAAGAGACTTGAAATTCTAAGTTAAGAAACTTGATTTCTAAAGTTAAGAGACTTGAAGTATTTTAAAAAGTTATGTAACTTGATTTGAAAGTATAAGTCTCTTGGTTATAAAAAGAAGGAATTTGTCTAAGGCATAAAGTTAGTATAACGACTTTATGAGAAGTTGGTTATAATAACTTTATGGAAGGTTAAGAGGATGGTTTCCTCTAGTAATGTAAACAAAGAATGACTTGAAATAAGGAAGGACAATTTGATTTAAAGGTATCACTTGCTTAAGTTTTAAAGTAAGGGTCACTTGATTTAGAAGCCGAGAAATGTATTTCTAAAAGTGTAGTGACTTATGTGAAATGTAAACAAGCCTTGATAGTACGGGTGTTAGTATCTTGGGATTTAATAAGAAAAGAAGTCTTTTGAAAAGAATGGAAGTACATAGTACTTGGGGTTAAATTCCAGGATTTTTATGTGAAACGAAAAGTGCCTTGAGTATATAAAAATGAAAGTCTAAAGATTTTATGAACTTGCCTATGCTTGTTGTGATAGCCTTGAGTGCAAGTATTATATGTTACGCTGCCGTGACTCTCAGTTGGAGGGCCGACTTTCTTGTTGTAAATTTACTTGGACGTACCGACAGTGACGGAGACTTCCACGGGTATGCTTCCATTGTGATTGATCCTTGGACATGCAACCAGGAGGCGGGTTAGATTCCCGGATTTATTTTATTACCCTATGGCCATGCTTATACGATGAGGGATTCCGGGGCATGCGACCAAGTTTTGTACAATTATTACTCCATGGACTAGCTCCCCATGAAGACATGTACCCGAGATGAGGGATTCCACGGGCATGTTATAAATGATCATTACCTCATGGCCATGCTTATACGATGAGGGATTCCGGGGCATGCGACCATGTTATGTACGATTATTACTCCATGGATTAGCTCTCCATGAAGACATGTACCCGAGATGAGGAATTCCACGGGCATGTTATATACGATTATTACCCTATGGATTAGCCCTCCATAAAGTCATGTACCCGAGATGAGGGATTCCACGTGCATGAGATATATATATATATATATATATATATATATGTATGTATTGTATGTGTGTACGCCGATAGTGAGGTGGGATGTCGGGCGCGTCACCTGGTTATATGTTACACTAAAGGTTGTCGGCAGTGATGTGGGATTCCACGGGCACGAGATATATATATATATATATATATATATATGCATTGTATATATGTACGCCGACAGTAAGGTGGGATGCCACGGGCGCGTCACATTGTTATATTTTACACTTATGGCTGTCGGCAGTGATGGGGGATTCCACGGGCACGCTATGATATTTGAGGGCTTGTTTCCGTAGCCCCGTGTGACTATTGTTCATGTGTTAAAAGGTAAAACTGACTTTCATTACTTTCACTTTGGCAAGGCACAATGTACTGTTATTTTGGTTATCATACATGTCTCCAGCTTTAGATAGACTGTTATGATTTCATTACAGTATTTTCAGTTTCACATACGTGGTACATATTTCGTACTGACCTCCTTCGGGGGGCTGCGTTCATGCCGCAGGTTGAGGTACATAGTGTTATACCCCGTATTTCCAGAGTATGTACGTGAGCGCGTACGTATTGTAATTTAAGCCTTAAAGTTGGCTAGTTTCGAAAATTGTACACAAGTGCCGATAGGAGTCGTTTTTCGATAAACGCTTTCCAAGGCGGAAAATTCCGGCTATGTCATTAATAATTTTTGCGGATTTTTCCGAGAGACGAAACATTTTGGACCAACGGGAGGGTGACATGTGTCACCCTCACATTGGAAGAGGTTGGACGGCAATTGGCTAAGGCTTGCACGTTTTTGGTGTGAAATTTTGGTCAAGGGTTAGGTAGGATATTTTTGTGTAGATGGATAAGGTAGCACATGGCTAAATCTTGGCCTTACACTTGCTATGCACTTGTCTTCATCTTGGCCATTGGTTGGCCTTCACTTGACCTATAAATACCCCTCTAGTTGAAGACATTCTTCATCCTAAACTTGAGCAATCTATCTAAGTCTCAAACTACTCCCTCTTAGCTTGAGCTTTTCGTCCCTCTCCCCCCCTCCTAGTTGAGCTTGGCCGAGAGCCACCACACCCTCCCCCTTGTGAAGCCTTGGCCGAGGGGTACCCCCCCCCCTAGCCTAGTTGTCTCGTATAATACCCCCTTTTTGTGGTATAGAAATACTCTCTAAGTATTGTTATAATGCCCAAATACCTTGGCCCACATACCTTGTAGTATTCCCAAGGTTACACTTATACAAAAGCCCAGAAAATACTATTATACTTCCCTCAGTCACAAAAATGAAACCCTAAGTAAATCTTCACCCGTAGTTGAAGTTATAAGTAGAAGTTGGTTAGAACTTCTAAGGGTTGTTTGGAGCGGGTTGGAGCGCACGGAGTAGGAGCTAAACCTTGCTCAGGATCGACATATAACTCGGATAATTTTGGGCTTATCGAGGTAAACACTCTTGACCTTCTATTGTAATTGGGAATTACATGTTGTAGGAATATATAGTTGAAGTATACTATATATAGTACTGAACATTATAATTGTGCGGCAATGTCTTTTGACTTAAGCCTGAATAATACTTACGGCAATGTCTTGCGACTTAAGCTTGAATTTAAAGGTGAATCAATCGTAATTACATAGGGTATCAGACATGAGACTTATGTAGTATTCTTGTGGGTAGAATTGTACACGTCAGTTAGACGTGCAAACCCCTGGTTGGCTTGGTAGCCGGCCTCGATAGAGGAGGAGATTTACGCTGTTGCGGGGGGGGGGAGGTGCTGCCGAATTTTCTGTAGAATATTCTACGTGGAGACCTTGATGTTAATAGGCGCCTTGTGGCCTCTATAGGTTGAAGTACTACGTGTGGCGTGATCTACTTGGCTTAAGGAGTAGCCGACGGTTTGAGGTACTTGGAGCGTTTTGCTATTAGTCGATAATAGTCGCGAGGTATGTGAACCTCTTCCTATCTGTTCTAGCATGATATGTGTATAACTATGTAGTACGGTAGACGTACATGTGTTAACTGTATTTGATTGGTTTGAAACATAAGGTGTTATAACGGCTTTATGGGAAGTTGGTTATAACAGCCTTATGTAGGTGTTATACCCCGTAGTTCCAGGGTATGTATGCGAGGACGTACGTACGAGAATACGACAGAAAGATTGGAAAGGAAGAAAGAGGTGATTTTTCCACGGAAAAGTTTCCGGTTTTTGTGAAGGAAAAAGGTTCGTTAACGGGAATTGGATTCCCAGATTTGGTATTCGGACTTCCTGGAATATTAGAGAATTATGGAATTTTATTTTCGGAAATGGTCACGTGGGGCCCACGGGTGAAATTTACGGTTTTGTGGGGCCCACTTTGTTTTCAAGATTTTGGCCATTGTGGATATTTCCGGAAGATGTTTTATTTTGGGCCAATAGGAGGGTGACACGTGTCACCCCCGCCTAGGTGGCTTGGCCGAATGACCTTTGTGCACAACACCCGGTTAGAGTCGTTTTTCGACGAAACGTTTTACACAGCTTACATTGGGAAAATTCCGGCTATGTCATTTAGTATTTTTGCGGATTTTTCCGAGAGACGGAACATTTTGGACCAACGAGAGGGCGTACAGCACCCTCTCGTTGGTGGGCAAGTGGGCGCATACATGGGACGATTGGGAGATAAGGTTGGGCAAGATATTTGTGAGGGTTTTAAGGAGTAGGGACTAGGGGGCACTTGGGCATATCTTGGCCCTACACTTGCATAGCACTTGGCTAGATCTTGGCCATTGGTTGGCCTTTGCTTGGCCTATAAATACCCTCCCCCTTTGAAGACTTCTTCATCACAAATAAATCTCTAAGTCTTGAGAGCTCCCCCCCTTTTTCGTGAGGCCCCCTTGGCCGAGAGTAGCACCCCCCCTCCTTGTGGTGTGGCCGAGACCCACCCCCCCTTCCTTTAGGGCTAGGCCGTGGGGGTACCCCCCCCCCCTTTTTGCCTTGTTGTTCTCGTAGAATACCCCCCCCTCTTGGTAGAAATACTCTCAAAAGTATTGTTGCTATACCCAAAATACCTTAGCCGTATGCCTTGTAGTATTCCAAAGATACCTCTATACGTAGAGCCCGGAAATACTACCGTATGTCCTTTTTGTCTCAAACCGAAACCCTAAGGAAAATCTCCATAGTTGGTTGGAGTATTAAGAAGAAGTTGCGTAGAACTTCTAAGGGTTGTTGGAGCGGGTTGGAGCACCGGAATTGGAGCTAAACGTTGCTAAGGATCGACATTTAACTTGGATAATTATGGGCTTATCGAGGTAATTATCTTGTCCCTCTTTTTGTAATTGGAAATTATATGTTATTAGAATATATAGTTGAAGTATACTATATATAGAACTAAGCTTAGTACTGCGGCAATGTCTTTTGACTTAAGCCTGAAGAATAAAGAAAAGAAGCGCCTTTGTATTTACATGGATCAGATTGCATGAGACTTGTGTAGTATTCTCGAGTAGAATTGTACACGTCAGGTTAGGCGTGTAAACCCCTGGTTGGCTTGGTGTGGCCTCGATAGAGAGGAGATTTCTGTGTGAGGGTTTGCGAATTTTCTCAGAGAAATGGAACCTTGTGTTTTGAAGTTAATAGACGTTTGTGACCTTTCTAGGTGAAAGTACTAAGAGTAGCGTATTCTACTTGAGGAGTGGAAAGGGCTAGCGCGTTGTAGTACTTGGAGCATTTTGCTTATTGTCGATACTCGTCGCGAGGTATGTGAACCTCTTCTATCTGTTCTAGAATGATATGTGTGTAGCTATGTACGGTGGGCGTCGACGGTGCTAAGTGTATTTGTTTGTTTAAACATAAAAGTGTTATAACGGCTTTATGGGAAGTTAGTTATAACGACTTTATGTAGGTAAGAAAATGGTTTACTGATGTTAGAAGTTAAGAGACTTGATCTTATAAGATAAGAGACTTAACTTATTTGTTTTAATGTGGATGTTTGTGTGAAACCTCATTCGTGAGTAATGAGTACTTGGTTTTTAAAGGGATAATGTTTTACTGATTTCGGAAATCAGAATGTGTATCGACAGACCACTGCAGCGTTAATAAAGGAAAATGTATTGAATAATGATGTGTTGTATTAAAACCAGTAGAAACCTCCATCTGCATAGAAGCTAAGATGAGACAAAATGATATTACATTTTCTAGATCATGGCTGCTGTAATAAGATCGTTATAAACAAGAATAAACTACTCACATATATGACATATGTTACTCAATTGTTTTAAAAGAGATTAAGACTATGAGTTATGAAACCTTTCTAAAATAAGTGACTTGAGCATTTGAAAATGAGAAGCTTGAGTAATTGAAACTAGGCAAACTGGAACTTAGGAAAAGAATGTTGTTACTTGATTTTGAAAAGGAATGTGGGTAGGTCATTCTAATACTAAGGGTATAGGGTGACTTTTATAAAAGTAATGGATCTCTTTTAAAAGAACTTAACGTATGTAGTACTTTGGGGTTAAAACCCGAACTTCGGCATAAAATGAAAGTACTTTGAGTTGTGTGAAACTTGCCTATGCTTGTTGTTGTGAAACTTGCCTATGCTTGTTGTTGTGAAACTTGCCTATGCTTGTGATGATAGCCTTTGTTGTGCAAAGTGTGGTATTTCTGTGTTACCGCGTCTCTCGATAGAGGGCCGGTCGACTTGTTGAGAACTTACTTGGGCGTCTTGGCGGTGATGGAGAATTCCACGGGTATGTTTCCATTTTGATTCTTGTCTTGTTGATGTCACATGGACATGTCTACACCGACGCGAGATTCCGGGGCATGCGACGCGCCGGGTTGATTACCGATATATTGTTATTGTGGTTACATGGACATGTCTACACCGAGGTAGAATTCGGGCATGTGGCCACGCGCGAGGTTGATCACCCGATATTATTGTTGATGTCACATGGGCGTGTCTACACCGAGGTAGAATTCCGGGGCATGTGGCCATGGGAATTAGTATTATTGTTGCATCATGGACATGTCTACACCGATGCAGAATCCGGTACGCGCCACGATGCGAACATGATTGATGTTGTGGGAGTGAGACCCATAGTTATATTTGAGTGATGACTTGAGGCGTGAGTCCACGATTGACATATTTGCTTTTATGTTGTGAATCGTAGTTTGGTTATCATACATGTCTCTGCTCTATATGATATTATACCGTATTTCCAGTATGTACGCGTGCACGTATAATAATTTAAGCCTAAAGGTTGGCTAGTTTGAAATTTGTACACAACACCCGATTGGAGTCGTTTTTTCGAAAGCGTTTCCACTTTCGTAGGGAAAATTCGGCTATGTCATTTCTAATTTTGCGGATTTTTCCGAGAGTGAAACATTTTGGACCAACGGGAGGGTGACAAGTGTCACCTCACATTGAAGTGGTGGGCGGTAAAGCTTGGCCGAAAGGGGGCATGTGGTAGGTAGGATATTTGTGCAAGTTGGTGTGGTAGATGGATAAGGTACACATGGTGGAAATCTAGCCCTACACTTGCACCACACTTGTCTTCATCTTGGCCATTGGTTGGCCTTCACTTGACCTATAAATACCCTCTAGTTGATGAACTTTCTTCATCCAAAATTGAGCAATCTATCTAAGTCTCAAATACTCCTCCTCTTGTCTTGAAATCGTCCAAAAGTCCTCCCCTTTGAGAGCTTGGCCGAGAGCTTCCTCCCTTTGTGGTGCTCCTAGCCGAGGTACCCACTAGCCTAGTTGTCTCGTATAAATACCCCTTGTTGTGGTATAGAAATACTCTCCTAGTATTGTTATTATGTCCAAATACCTTGCCCAAATACCTTGTAGTATTCCCAAGGTTACACTTATACAAGCCAGAAAATACCATTATACTTTCCTCACTACTAAAACGAAACCCTAGGGAAAATCTTCACCGTAGTTGAAGTATTAAGTAGAAGTTGTGTAGACACTTCTAAGGGTTTCTTGGAGCGTTTTGGAGCGCACGAGTAGAGCTAAACCTTGCTCAGATCGACTTTGATCTCGGATAATTTTGGGCTTATCGAGGTAAACACTCATGACCTTCTATTGTAATTGGAAATTACATGTTGTAGGAATATATAGTTGAAGTATACTATATATAGAATGAAGCGTTATAATTGCGGCAATGTCTTTTGACTTAAGCTCGAATAATACTTACGCGAATGTCTTGCGACTTAAGCTGAATTTAAATAAGAGAAGCGAATTGTAATCACATAGGATCAGACAGTAGACTTGTGTAGCATTACTGTGAAGTAGAATTGTACACGTCCGGTTAGGCGTGCAAACCCCCCCCTGGTTGGCTTGGTAGCCGGCCTCGATAGAGGAGGAGATTAACGCTGTTGCGGGGGGGGGAGGTGCTGCCGAATTTTCTGTAGAAAGATGAAAACTTGTGTTTAAGATTTAATAGACGTTTGTGGCCTTTATAGGTGAAAGTACTAAGAGTAGCGTATTCTACTCGAGGAGTGGAAAGGGCTAGCAAGGTTGTAGTACTTGGAGCTTTTTGCTTATTGTCGATAATCGTCGCGAGGTATGTGAACCTCTTCCTATCTCTTCTAGCATGATATGTGTGTAACTATGTAGTACGGTAGACGTACATATGTTTAATGTATTTGATTAGTTTGAAACATAAAGTGTTATAACGGCTTTATGGGAAGTTGGTTATAACAGCTTTATGTAGGTAAGAAAATACTTTGTGGTTTTAAAAGGTAACTGATGTGAATTATAACTGGCTTGTTATAATAAAGAACTTGATGTATTTCAAAAGATTTATAAATCGTTTTGAAGGGAGAGTAACACTTGGTTTTAAAGGTTTTAAAAGAGAATTATACTAGCTTTATGGGGAGTTAGGTATAATGTCTTAAGAGAGGTAAAGAAAATGGTTTACTGATGTTAGAAGTTAAGAGACTTGATCTTATAAGATAAGAGACTTAACTTATTTGTTTTAATGTGGATGTTTATGTGAAACCTCATTCGTGAGTAATGAGTACTTGGTTTTATTTAAAGGGATAATGTTTCTTGATTTGGAAATCGAATGTGTATCGACAAACCAACGCAGGCGTTAATAAAAGGAAAATGTATTGAATAAATGAAGTCTTGTATTAAAACCGAGAAACCTCCATCTGCATAGAAACTAAGATGAGACAAAATGATATTACATTTTCTAGATCATGGCTGCTGTAATAAGAATGTTGTAAACAAGAATAACCTACTCTCACGTAAGATATATGTTACTCAATCGTTCTAAAAAGAAATCAAGTGATTAAGTTTATGAACTATGAAACCATTTGAAAATGAGAAGCTTAAGTAATTGAAACTAGGCAAACGGGAACTTAGGAAAAGAATGTTGTTACTTGACTTTTGAAAAGGAATGTGGGTTGGTCATTCTACTACTACGTATTGTGTGACTTATGTGAAAGAAGCGGATCTCTTAAAAGGTATTTAACGACGTAGTACTTTAGGTTAAAACCGGACTTTGGCATAAAATGAAAGTACTTTGAGTTGTGTGAAACTTGCCTATATGCTTGTTGTTGTGAAACTTGCCTATGCTTGTTGTTGTGAAACTTGCCTATGCTTGTGATGATAGCCTTTGTTGTGCAAGTGTGGTATTTACGTTTCTGCGTCTCGATGGAGGGCGGTTGATTTGTTATGAGCGATTCTACAGAGTCCCACGAGATGGGCAGGCACGTATTCCATTTGATATTACAGAGTCCCGAGATGGGCGTGGTCACGTATTTCATCCGATATTACACCGAGTCCCGAGATGGGCGTGGTCACGTATCACATCTGATTTTACACCGAGTCCCACGATGGGCGTGGTCACGTATTTCATCCGTTATCATACATGTCTCCCGCTTTATATAGACTATTATGATTTTATTTACGCCTTTACGATTTCACATACTTGGTACTGTTATCGACCTCCTTCGGGCCGTTCATGCCGCGGTAGAAGTACATTGGTGTCGATCCCCGCTCTAGATCACCTTTCAAAGATATTGGAAGCTCGTTCCTTGGAGGCTTATCTTTTGTATGTGTTCCACGAGTTGTAGGTTCTTGTACATTCTGGGGTATGGCGGCCCTGTCCGTCATAGTTGTTGTAAATCTTAAGTGCAGCCTTTGTGGGCAAGGTGGTTTTGTAAAAGGATTAAACTGCTCGTTTTGGAAAAAGTTGTTATATGTATATCATTGGAAGGTAACCGTTTGGTTGACTGTTTTATTATCATGTCTCTCATTTCATGTTAAAGTTTTATTTTCCGCTGATTTTCTCGATGTTGTGTCACTAGGGTGCAGGGTAAGGCACGATCACGCCCGAATTCGGGGTGTGACATAGTGGTATCGAGCGATTAATCCTCGGAAAGTGTCTACACCGTGTCTAGTAAGTCTTGATTATCGGTGTTGTGCACTACATCTATAATCGTGAGGCTATAGGACATTTAGGATTGGTTTCCATTTCTTCTCATTACGAGATCGTGCCTTAAGCCGTGTGATAAGTTGTACCCTCGACGTATTTCATTTTACGATTATGCCTCGCGTAAGGCAACCTGCACCAGACAAGGCAGCGAGTGAGCCGCTAGTGGATCTGAGGAGTACGAGGGCGAGCGGCCAATACCGAGACAAGCTTCCAACGGGTTTCGTGGACGCCGCCAAATAGAGTTTAGAGCGCAGCGATGGCTGCGAGACTACGATACTGAGCCTCGACCCCACACCGGAAGCAGATGAGATGGGTACATGAGCTGGCGATCGCGGCGGTCGTGGCGATATGAGATAGGTTGATGCAGTGATTCGGCCCAAGAGCACCGTAGTTCACCCCGAGCGAATAGTTTGAGGCTACGGACTTTACGAGCTGCATCGCCGAGTTCTATGGGTCGAGGCACGAGGATGATCCGCAGGAGTTCATCAAGCGATTCTGACGGATCATGAGAGTGATCAAGGCTTCGGAGACCGAGTCAGTGACATTCGGTTCGCATCGGCTGCGCGATCGCGGCCGATCGGTTTGATTCACGGAATCGTCCCGAGGTGAGCATGCGCTCCCGATTTGGGACGAGTTCTCGGCGGCATTTCTTGCACATTTCTTGCCTCGCGGATGAGGAGGGCTCGCGCATGATTTTTGGTGTTACGGCAGAACGGACGTACGGTTCGGGAGTACAATGTGGAGTTCGACTCATTGGCCCGGTACGTCCCCGCGTTAGTAGCTGATATGGAGGACAGAGTACACCGCTACGTCACCGGGCTGGATGAGTACTTGGCAGAGTCTTGTTCGGGTGTAGCCCTTCAGCCGGGCATGGACATTGCCCGCATGCAGGCTCATGCACTAGGATGTGAGGCACGGAGGAGTCGACGGAATGACCGAGATCAGCAGAAGAGGGCCAGAACAGCAGGGTCCTTTGGTAGCTTTCAAGGCGGACCGCCTCAGCAGCAGGCTAGTGATGTACCTCCGCCGATGCAGTGGTCCTCCGCGATCGTCGGGGCGTTCGGGGTATTCGAGCCGGGTCAGAGCTCCAAGGCTTCTGGTTCACAGATATACATGGGTTCTAGCCAGTCGGGTTCAGGTTTTCCTCAGTGTGCACGATGTGGCAAACGTCATCCCGGGGAATGTCGTCTTTTTACTGGTGCTTGTTTTTCCTGCGGCCGTCAGGGCCATGTGACGAGAAACTGTCCTAGTAGGAAGGATGCAAACAGAATGACTCAGCCTACCGGATCAGTGTTCATCGCTTTCTATACTATGCGCCTGCAGGCGTGCCTATGATTAGAGATGAGCGGTTGATTCAGGTATATCCCTAACCCTCTAGAGTTTTGTATGTATTGATGTTGTTGATGTGTTTAGTGTTATGTTTGGATAGCTGTGTGCTAAAAAGTGATTTAGAAACCTGGTTAGTGAAAAGGGTAAGTCCCTGGGAAGTGTGAAATGGAAGTGGTAGCTTTCATGACCTGTTTAGGTAAGATTGTTCCGGATCGGGGAACAAGAGCGTGATGCGTAAGTGGATCGGGTTGGGGCCATGTTGAGGGCCAACCCGCGGCCGGTTTCAAAATAGGGTCAGCTCTGGGTGGTCCCGCCAGGTGGTAGGGTCACGAGGGTGCTAGGCCCAAGTTTAGATGACCGTCGTATGATTTCGTGTTTATGTTCGACCAGAAGCGGATCGTAAAGGCCGGGAATGGCCTCAAGGGAGATTGCGGTTAGTAAGATGACCAAGTTGGAGGTAGTGACTCCAAAGTTTTGGAACTAAAGCGATGACTGAAGTGTGGTACGTATACTAGAAGAGTTCAAGTGTTCGAGGAGGGCACGACGAGTAAGAAGGGAAGAGAACGTGTGTTATTACGTGGCCAGGTGTGGCTTTGACAACTTGTTGAAGGAACTTCTTCGTTATCTGTTTCGAGAAGGAACATTCGGGACGAATGTTTCTAAGGAGGGGAGAATGTTATACCCCGTATTTCCAGAGTATGTACGTGAGGGCGTACGTATAATAATTTAAGCCTAAAGGTTGGCTAGTTTCGAAATTTGTACACAACACCCGATTGGAGTCGTTTTTCGACGAAACGTTTCCACAGCTTTCGTAGGGAAAATTCCGGCTATGTCATTTCTAATTTTTGCGGATTTTTCCGAGAGACGAAACATTTTGGACCAACGGGAGGGTGACAAGTGTCACCCTCACATTGGAAGTGGTGGGCGGTAAAGCTTGGCCGAAAGGGGGGCATGTGGTAGGTAGGATATTTGTGCAAGTTGGTGTGGTAGATGGATAAGGTACACATGGTGGAAATCTAGCCCTACACTTGCACCACACTTGTCTTCATCTTGGCCATTGGTTGGCCTTCACTTGACCTATAAATACCCCTCTAGTTGATGAACTTTCTTCATCCAAAAATTGAGCAATCTATCTAAGTCTCAAATACTCCTCCTCTTGTCTTGAAATCGTCCAAAAGTCCTCCCCTTTGAGAGCTTGGCGAGAGCTTCCTCCTCACTGTGGTGCCCTAGCCAGGGTACCCCTAGCCTAGTTGTCTCGTATAAATACCCCTTGTTGTGGTATAGAAATACTCTCCTAGTATTGTTATTATGTCCAAATACCTTGGCCCAAATACCTTGTAGTATTCCCAAGGTTACACTTATACAAGCCCAGAAAATACCATTATACTTTCCCTCAGTCACTAAAACGAAACCCTAGGGAAAAATCTTCACCCGTAGTTGAAGTATTAAGTAGAAGTTGTGTAGACACTTCTAAGGGTTTCTTGGAGCGTTTTGGAGCGCACGGAGTAGGAGCTAAACCTTGCTCAGGATCGACTTTGATCTCGGATAATTTTGGGCTTATCGAGGTAAACACTCATGACCTTCTATTGTAATTGGAAATTACATGTTGTAGGAATATATAGTTGAAGTATACTATATATAGAACTGAACGTTATAATTGTGCGGCAATGTCTTTTGACTTAAGCCTGAATAATACTTACGGCAATGTCTTGCGACTTAAGCCTGAATTTAAATAAGAGAACTGAACTGTAATCACATAGGACTGTATTACAGTAGACTTGTGTAGCATTACTGTGAAGTAGAATTGTACACGTCCGGTTAGGCGTGCAAACCCCCCCCCCTGGTTGGCTTGGTAGCCGGCCTCGATAGAGAGGAGATTAACGCTCATTTGCTTGGGAGGTCTTTGCGAATTTTCTGTAGAAAGATGAAAACTTGTGTTTAAGATTTAATAGACGTTTGTGGCCTTTATAGGTGAAAGTACTAAGAGTAGCGTATTCTACTCGAGGAGTGGAAAGGGCTAGCAAGGTTGTAGTACTTGAGCTTTTGCTTATTGTCGATAATCGTCGCGAGGTATGTGAACCTCTTCCTATCTCTTCTAGCATGATATGTGTGTAACTATGTAGTACGGTAGACGCATACGTGTTTAATGTATTTGATTAGTTTGAAACATAAAGTGTTATAACGGCTTTATGGGAAGTTGGTTATAACAACTTTATGTAGGTAAGAAAATACTTTGTGGTTTTAAAAGGTAACTGATGTGAATTATAACTGGCTTGTTATAATAAAGAACTTGATGTATTTCAAAAGATTTATAAATCGTTTTGAAGGGAGAGTAACACTTGGTTTTAAAGGTTTTAAAAGAGAATTATACTAGCTTTATGGGGAGTTAGGTATAATGTCTTAAGAGAGGTAAAGAAAATGGTTTACTGATGTTAGAAGTTAAGAGACTTGATCTTATAAGATAAGAGACTTAACTTATTTGTTTTAATGTGGATGTTTATGTGAAACCTCATTCGTGAGTAATGAGTACTTGGTTTTATTTAAAGGGATAATGTTTTACTGATTTCGGAAATCAGAATGTGTATCGACAAACCACTGCAGCGTTAATAAAAGGAAAATGTATTGAATAAATGAAGTCTTGTATTAAAACCAGTAGAAACCTCCATCTGCATAGAAACTAAGATGAGACAAAATGATATTACATTTTCTAGATCATGGCTGCTGTAATAAGAATGTTGTAAACAAGAATAACCTACTCTCACGTAAGATATATGTTACTCAATCGTTCTAAAAAGAAATCAAGTGATTAAGTTTATGAACTATGAAACCATTTGAAAATGAGAAGCTTAAGTAATTGAAACTAGGCAAACGGAACTTAGGAAAGAATGTTGTTACTTGACTTTTGAAAAGGAATGTGGGTTGGTCATTCTAATACTACGGGTATTGTGTGACTTATGTGAAAGAAACGGATCTCTTAAAAGGTATTTAACGTACGTAGTACTTTAGGGTTAAAACCCGGACTTTGGCATAAAATGAAAGTACTTTGAGTTGTGTGAAAATTGCCTATGCTTGTTGTTGTGAAACTTGCCTATGCTTGTTGTTGTGAAACTTGCCTATGCTTGTGATGATAGCCTTTGTTGTGCAAGTGTGGTATTTCTGTGTTACCGCGTCTCTCGATGGAGGGCGGTTGATTTGTTATGAGCGATTCTACACCGAGTCCCACGAGATGGGCAGGCACGTATTCCATTTGATATTACAGAGTCCCACGAGATGGGCAGTGGTCACGTATTTCATCGATATTACACCGAGTCCCACGAGATGGGCGGGGTCGCGTATCACATCCGATTTTACACCGAGTCCCGAGATGGGCGTGGTCACGTATTTCATCCGTTATCATACATGTCTCCCGCTTTATATAGACTATTATGATTTCATTCTGATCTTTACGATTTCATACTTGTACTGTTATCGACCTCCTTCGGGGCCGCGTTCACGCCGCAGTAGAAGTACATTGCCTGTCGATCCGCTCTAGGATCACCTTTCGATATTGGGAAGCTCGTTCCTTGGAGGCTTATCTTTTAGTATGTGTTCCCGAGTTGTAGGTTCTTGTACATTCGGGGTATGGCGGGGCCACGTCGTCATAGTTATTGTAAATCTTAGAGGTCTCAGTGTAATGCGGTGGTTTTGTAAAAGGATTAAAGCTCGTTTTGAAAAAGTTGTTATATGTATATCATTGGAAGGTAGTTTGGTTGACTGCTTTATTATCATGTCTCTCATTTCATGTTAAAGTTTTATTTTCCGCTGATTTTCTCTGATGTTGTGTCACTAGGGTGCCCGGGGTAAGGCACCAGTCACGGGCCCGAAATTCGGGGTGTGACATAGACTAGTATGATTTCATTACAGTATTTTTTTCAGTTTCACATACTTGGTACCTGTTATGCGACCTCGGCCGGTGGCGTATAAAGAGGCGAGCCTCTACCACGAATGCACCAACCGTGGCTCCGTATGGCACGTCCCGAGAAGATGGCCGTGAGGGCATGCCTCAGGGATCGCAAGCAGCCCGGTACCATTTGTTGGGTCGTCGGAGCAAGGCTCGCGACAAAGTGACAAAAGTGGTATCAGAGCAGTTAATCCTCGGAAAGTGTCTACAGACCGTATCCAGTAGAGTCTTGATTATCGATGTGTTGTGCACCACACCAATAATCAGGAGGCTATAGGATATTTAGGGTTGGTTTCCATTCTTCTCATTCTGAGATCGTGCCTTAGAGCTGTGTGATAAGTTGGACCCCTCTAACGTATTTCTTTCCCTTACCATTATGCCTCCGTGTAAGGCAACCGTGAGCCACGGGCGGCAAGGCACCGAGGAACCGCTAGTGAGATCAGAGAGCACGAGGCGCAGCCCGCATGCACTGAGGTTGTGCTTGACGGCGGGTTTCAGGACGCCACCCAATGAGAGGTTAGAGCGCAGCAATGGCTGCCGAGACCGCAGCACTGAGCCTCAGGTCCCCACACCGGGCGGAGAGATGGGTTACAAGGAGATGGCCCAGTTGCTGGCCAGGGTCGTGGCCAGATATGAGGATAGGCTGGATGCAGCAGTTCCAGTTCCAGTAGCACCAGTGGTTCACCCCCGAGCAGATAGTTTGAGGCTACGGACTTTACGAGTCAGAGCCCGAGTTTTATGGGTCGAGGCCTGAGGATGATCCGCAGGAGTTCATCCGACAGTTACAGCGGATCATGCGGGTGATCAAGGCTTCAGAGACCGAGTCTGTGACCTTTGGTTCGCATCGGCTGCGTGATACCGCAGTCGATTGGTTTGATTCATGGGAGCTTTCCCGGGGAGAGCATGCGCTTCCAGCAGTATGGGATGAGTTTTCGGGGGCTTTCCTCACTCACTTCTTGCCTCCGCAGATGAGGAGGGCACGGGCCGACAGATTTTTGATGCTTAGACAGAGCGGGCGTACGGTTCGGGAGTACAATGTGGAGTTCGACTCATTGGCCCGGTACGTCCCAGCGTTGGTAGCTAGTATGGAGGATCGAGTGCACCGATATGTTACAGGCTAGATGATTACATGTCAGAGGCATGTTCAGGAGTAGCTCTTCAGCCGGGCATGGACATTGCCCGCATGCAGGCTCATGCACTGGGATGTGAGGCACGGAGAGGTCGGCGGAATGACCAAGATCGCGAAAGAGGCCGAACAACGAGGTCCTGGTGACTTTGGCGGACCGCCTCGAAGATACTAGTTTTGTACCTCCGCCATGCAGTGGTCCTCCACAACCTTGAGTATTCGGGAGCGGTCGGGGCTCGAGGTTGAGTTTCGAGGAAGTAAGGGTGTTGGCGGACGGTCACCCCTACCTCGGTGTGGTCGATGGTAGACCGCATTTCGGGAGTGTCGTGGTGCCGGGAGCTTGTTATTTTTGCGGCCAGGCCATTTTGCGAGGCTGTCACCAAGGGTAGCACGGATGTTACGACTCACCTACCGGATCGATGGCTGGTTCATCGCTTTGATTAGTTATGCGCCTGCAGGCGTGCCTATGATTAGAGTGAAACGATGAGTTACGTATATCCTCAACCCTCTAGAGATCGTATGTGTGATAAGATGGGTATATCATCGCTATGTTACGATAGCGGTGTTAAATTGTGATTAGAAATCTTGGTTAGTTAACCAAGTAAGATTTGGGGGATAGAGAAGGTGTGAGCCTTAGAATGTTATACGTGAAGGCGTTAGAGGTAAGGCCATCTCGGGTAATGATGCATTGTTATGTTTGATCCTTATCGGAGTGCATTGTGCACGGAGCTATGTTTGGGATAGGTCCCAAATAGTATGGAATGAAAGAGGGTAGTTGAGCTAAGAAGACCGCTAGGTTTTCGTAGCGTGATTAGTGAGTTTTCGGATCGGGAGCTAGAGTTTTTGGCGTTGCGGGTCGGGTTGAGGCCATGCGGGTCAACCCGGCCTGTATGGTGGTGGGTCTGTTTGTGGTGGTCCCGCCGAGGTAGGGTCTTGAGGTGTTAGGCCCATGTTTGGTTAACCAGCACGAGTTCGTGGATGCGTTCAACCGATGAGTCGCCGATGGGGGCAGCCGTCGTGTTTTTCGGTCGACCGAGTGTACTCAGCAGATGTTGATATATCGTAAAGGTTGTAAGGTTGCACGAGGTGCTATGGGAGTATACTTTAGACCTCGCAGGAGCTTCGTGATGTTAGAGGTGTTTCGTGGACTTGGATGTAAGTTTTTGCGCGGTATTTCTATGGCGGTGTGGCGGATTGTTCTCGTAAGTATAGTAGTAGAGACTATATCGTAGCTTGTATGTTTGGAGACTTAGAAGGAACATTCGGGACGAATGTTTCTAAGGGGGGAAGAATGTTATACCCCGTAGTTCCAGGGTATGTATGCGAGGACGTACGTACGAGAATACGACAGAAAGATTGGAAAAGAAGAAAGAGGTGATTTTTCCACGGAAAAGTTTCCGGTTTTTGTGAAGGAAAAAGGTTCGTTAATGGGAATTGGATTCCCAGATTTGGTATTCGGACTTCCTGGAATATTAGAGAATTATGGAATTTTATTTTCGGAAATGGTCACGTGGGCCCACGTGAAATTCTGCTTTGTGGGCCCACTTTGTTTTCAAGATTTTGGCCATTGTGGATATTTTCGGAAGATGTTTTATTTTGGGCCAATAGGAGGGTGACACGTGTCACCCCCACCTAGGTGGCTTGGCCGAATGACCTTTGTGCACAACACCCGATTAGAGTCGTTTTTCGACGAAACATTTTACACAGCTTACATTGGGAAAATTCCGGCTGTGTCATTTAGTATTTTTGCGGATTTTTCCGAGAGACGGAACATTTTGGACCAACGAGAGGGCGGAACTTGGCACCCTCTCATTGGTGGGCAAGGTGGGCGGCACATGGGACGATTGGGAGATAAGGTTGGTCAAGATATTTGTGAGGGTTTTAAGGAGTAGGGACTAGGGGGCACTTGGGCATATCTTGGCCCTACACTTGCATAGCACTTGGCTAGATCTTGGCCATTGGTTGGCCTTTGCTTGGCCTATAAATACCCTCCCCCTTTGAAGACTTCTTCATCACAAATAAATCTCTAAGTCTTGAGAGCTCCCCCCCTTTTTTCGTGAGGCCCCCTTGGCCGAGAGTAGCACCCCCCCTCCTTGTGGTGTGGCCGAGACCCACCCCCCCTTCCTTTAGGGCTAGGCCGTGGGGGTACCCCCCCCTTTTTGCCTTGTTGTTCTCGTAGAATACCCCCCCCCCCTCTTGGTAGAAATACTCTCAAAAGTATTGTTGCTATACCCAAAATACCTTAGCTGTATGCCTTGTAGTATTCCAAAGATACCTCTATACGTAGAGCCCGGAAATACTACCGTATGTCCTTTTTGTCTCAAACCGAAACCCTAAGGAAAATCTCCATAGTTGGTTGGAGTATTAAGAAGAAGTTGCGTAGAACTTCTAAGGGTTGTTGGAGCGGGTTGGAGCACCCGGAATTGGAGCTAAACGTTGCTAAGGATCGACATTTAACTTGGATAATTATGGGCTTATCGAGGTAATTATCTTGTCTCTTTTGTAATTGGAAATTACATGTTATTAGAATATATAGTTGAAGTATACTATATATAGAACTAAGCTTAATCTTGCGGCAATGTCTTTTGACTTAAGCTGAAGAATAAAGAAAAGAAGCGCTTGTATTTACATAGGGTGTATTGCGAGAGACTTGTGTAGTATTCTTGAGTAGAATTGTACACGTCAGGTTAGGCGTGTAAACCCCCTGGTTGGCTTGGTGGTAGGCCTCGATAGAGAGGAGATTTACGCTGTTGCGGGGAGGTCTTCGAATTTTACGTAGAGAAATGGAACCTTGTGTTTTGAAGTTAATGACGTTTGTGACCTTTCTAGGTGAAAGTACTAAGAGTAGCGTATTCTACTTGAGGAGTGGAAAGGGCTAGCGTTGTAGTACTTGGAGCATTTTGCTTATTGTCGATACTCGTCGCGAGGTATGTGAACCTCTTCCTATCTGTTCTAGCATGATATGTGTGTAGCTATGTAGTACGGTGGGCGTCACAGTGCCAAGTGTATTTGTTTGGTTTAAACATAAAGTGTTATAACGGCTTTATGGAAAGTTGGTTATAACGACTTTATGTAGGTAAGAAAATGGTTTTGATGTTAGAAGTTAAGAGACTTGATCTTATAAGATAAGAGACTTAACTTATTTGTTTTAATGTGGATGTTTGTGTGAAACCTCATTCGTGAGTAATGAGTACTTGGTTTTAAAGGGATAATGTTTTACCGATTTGGAAATCGAATGTGTATCGACAGACCACCGGCGTTAATAAAGGAAAATGTATTGAATAATGATGTGTTGTATTAAAACCAAGAAACCTCCATCTGCATAGAAGCTAAGATGAGACAAAATGATATTACATTTTCTAGATCATGGTCTTTGTAATAAGATCGTTATAAACAAGAATAAACTACTCACATATATTACATATGTTACTCAATTGTTTTAAAAGAGATTAAGACTATGAGTTATGAAACCTTTCTAAAATAAGTGACTTGAGCATTTGAAAATGAGAAGCTTGAGTAATTGAAACTAGGCAAACTGGAACTTAGGAAAAGAATGTTGTTACTTGATTTTGAAAAGGAATGTGGGTAGGTCATTCTAATACTAAGGGTATAGGGTGACTTTTATAAAAGTAATGGATCTCTTTTAAAAGAACTTAACGTATGTAGTACTTTGGGGTTAAAACCCGGACTTTGGCATAAAATGAAAGTACTTTGAGTTATGTGAAACTTGCCTATGCTTGTTGTTGTGAAACTTGCCTATGCTTGTTGTTGTGAAACTTGCCTATGCTTGTGATGATAGCCTTTGTTGTGCAAAGTGTGGTATTTCTGTGTTACCGCGTCTCGATAGAGGCGGTCGACTTGTTGAGAACTTACTTGGACGTCTTTGGCGGTGATGGAGAATTCCACGGTATGTTTCCATTTTGATTCGTCTTGTTGTTGATGTCACATGGACATGTCTACACCGACGCAAAGATTCGGCGGGCATGCGACGCGGCGGAGTTGATTACCCGATATATTGTTATTGTGGTTACATGGACATGTCTACACCGAGGTAGAATTCGGGGCATGTGGCGTACGCGCAGGTTGATCACCGATATTATTGTTGATGTCACATGGGCGTGTCTACACCGAGGTAGAATTCCGGCATGTGGCCGTGGGCATTGGTATTAGTGTTGCATCATGGACATGTCTACACCGATGCAGACTTCCGGGGGCATGCGGCCATGATGCGAACATGATTGATGTTGTGGCGTGAGACCCATAGTTATATTTGAGTGATGACTTGAGGCGTGAGTCACGATTGACATGTTGCTTTTATGTTGTGAATCGTAGTTTGGTTATCATACATGTCTCTGCTCTATATAGACTAGTATGATTTCATTCTGATATTTTTGATTTCACATACTTGGTACTGTTATCGACCTCGCCCGGGCTGCGTTCATCATGCCGCAGTAGAGGTACATCGGTCGTGGATCCTCGCTCATAGGATCTCGCCAGCGTTTTGGGAAGCTCCGTTTCTCGAGGCTTATCTTTTAGTATGTGTTCCTCGAGTTGTAGGTTCTTGTACATTCTGGGTATGGCGGCCACGTCCGTCATAGTTGTTGTAAATCTTAAGGTGCGTAGTATTGTTGTGGCGGGGTTTGAAAAAAAGGATTAAACTGTTCGTTTTGAAAGAGTTGTATTTATATATGTTATTGGAAGGTAACCGTTGGGTTGGCCTGTTTTATGATCATATATCTTGTTTCTTGTTTAAAGTTTTATTTTCCGCTGGTTTTCTCTGATGTTGTGTCACTAGGGTGCCCGGGATAAGGCACCAGTAACGGGCCCCGGAACGGGTCGTTACAGTAGGTAAGAAAATTCTTTGGGGTTTTAAAAGGTAACTGACTTGATGTGTGATAACAAAGAACTTGAAGTATTTCAAAAGACCTGTTTGAAAGAAGAGTAATACTTGGTTTTGAAAACATAAGAGTTATACTAGCTTTATGGGAAGTTAGGTATGACGTCTTAAGGAAGGTAAAATGAATAGGTTTATTGATCTTAAAAGATAAGAGACTTGACTTGAATGAATTAATATGAATTTTGTGTGAAGCCTCATTCGTGAGTAATGAGTACTTGGTTTGTGAAAGGAATAATGTTTCCGATTTGGAAATCGAATGTATCGACAAACCATGCGCAGTTAATAAAGGAAAATGTATTGAATAATTAAGTATTATTAAAACCGAGAAACCTCCATCTGCATAGAAGCTAAGATGAGACAAAATGATATTACATTTTCTAGATCATGGCTGCTTAATAAAATTGATTATGAACAAGAATAACCTACTCGCCTATGGCATGTGTTACTCAATTGTTTTAAAAAAGAAATTAAGACAATTGAACTATGAAACTTTTCTAAAAAGAGACTTGTGTAATTGAAATTAGGCAAACTGGAACGTTAGGGAAAAGAAAGGCATTGGGTTGTCTTAAAATGGTTTAAAACATAAAGTGTTATAACAGCTTTATGGGAAGTTGGTTATAACGACTTTATGAAAACAAAAGAGAAGGTTTTATCATTGGTTTTAATGTGGTAACTTGACTTTAAAAAGAGAAGTATTTTGGTCTAAAAAGAAGGCATGGTATTGCCTTAATTTGGTTTTAAAAAGGAAAGTATGGAAGTTGTTTTGGTTTACTTAAAAGATATAAGTCACTCTATTTTTATACTACGGGTATCGGGTGACTTTTATAAAAGGGAATGGATCTTTAAAAAGGAATTTAACGTACGTAGTACTGTAGGGTTAAAAACCCGGACTTTGGCATAAAATGAAAGTAGCTTGTTGTTGTGTAACTTGCCTATGCTTGTTGTTGTGTAACTTGCTTATGCTTGTGGTGATAGCCTTTGTTGTGCAAATGGTGTTCTATATAACCGCTCTCAACGAGTGCCGTTGACTTGTTGAGACTTACTTGACGCGTCTGGCAGCGACGGAAAATTCCACGGGTATGCTCTCGCTGATAGTGCTATTCCATGGACTAGCTCTCCATGAGGTTTCTTCCGTTCGGCGCGGTACGGTGGTCGGCTTTCGCCCGCCTCGTGGCTGATTCGCCTTAGTACAGTAGTTAGCCCTCGTGACTTGCCCTGCTCGGTGTAGTGACGAAGTCTCGTGATACGCCTTGGTACGGTGGTCACCAGATTGTTCCCGCCGCCACGTGACCGCCTTGGTATCCGTAGTCGGCTCTCGCACTTGCCCCGTGTCGCCCGTGTTTGTGGTTGCATTGTATTATTGGTACGGTCGGATCCGGTAGTTGTACTTGTCTCCAGACGGTTTTTATGACACAGTGGGACACGTGCTCATGATACTTCTTGGTATTGTTATATCATAAACTGCCGGCAGTGAGGAAGAAATTCCACGGGCACGAGTGATAATTTGGAGGGCGTGAGTCCCTGACTTGATGTAACTGGTTATATGTTATGTACTGTAGTTTGGTCATCATACATGTCTCCTGCTTTTATAGACTATTATGATTTCATTCTGATTTCACATACTTGGTTATTGACCGATCGATTTCGGGCCGTTCATGCCGCAGTAGAAATCTACCGTCGATCCCCGTTTAGGATCTCATTTCAGTTTTGGGAAGCTCCGTTCCGTCGGAGGCTTATCTTTGGTATGTTACCCAGTCTGTAAGTTCTTACGCTCGTGGGGTATGGCGGGCCCGTCCCGTCAGTTGTTGTATATATCTTAGAGGTGCAGAGCTTTGTTGGCGTGTGGTTGTAAGGATTGTAACTGTTCAAATGTCTTTATATATATTTGATGAAGGCAACTGTTTTGGTTGGCCTGTTTATTTATTTTGTCTCTAAATTCATGTTCATGTTTTTATTTCCGCTGATTTTCTCTGATGTTGTATCACTAGGGTGCCCGGGGTAAGGCACCAGTCACGGGCCCGGGTTCGGGTCGTGACAAAAGTGGTATCGAGCGATTAGTCCTGAAAGTGTCTACAGACCGCGGTGTCAGTAGAGTCTTGATTATCGATGTGTTGTGCACCACATCTATGATCGTGAGGTCGCAGGACATTTAAGATTGGTTTCCATTCTTCTCATTACGAGATCGTGCCTTAGAGCCGTGTGGATAAGATTGACCCTCCGACATACTTCGTTTTTACGATTATGCCTCGCGTAAAGGCAACCCGCCCGTGGCGGCAAGGCAACAGAGGAAGTCGCGAGTAGAGCAATGGCAGAGACCACAAGACACGAGCCTCCATCCGCGATGCGGAGCAGGAGAGATGGGTCACAAGGAGTGGCCCGCGATTAATGGCCGTGGTCAGGCGGACTTGAGGATAGGCCGGACGCAGTTCGATAACACCAGTGGTTCACCCTAGATCGATAGTTCGAGGCTACGGATTTTCCGAGTTGTAGGCGCGAGTTTTATGGGTCGAGGCACGAGGATGATCCGCAGGAGTTCATCCGGCGCCAGCAATGATCATGAGAGTAATCAAGGCATCGGAGACCGAGTCGGTGGTCCTAGGTTCACATCACCGCGTGATACCGCAATGATCGTTTGATTCGTGGAGCTGTCCCGGGAGAGAATGCACTTCCACTTTATGGGGCGAGTTCTCGGAGGCATTCCGCACATTTCTTGCCTCGCGGATGAGGAGGCCCGCGCATGATTTTTGGTGTTCTGGCGAACGGTCCTACGGTTCGGAGTACAATGTAAGTTCGACTCATTGGCGACGTCCTCGCGTTGGTAGCTAGTATGGAAGATCGAGTGCACCGATTTGTTACTGAGGCTCGATGATCACCTGGCCGAGAGTTGTTCGGTGTAGCTCTTCACCGCATGGACATTGCACGCAGCGTATGCACTTGGATGTGAGCGGATAAATCGACGGAATGACCGTGGTCGCAGAAGAGGCGAGCGGCAGGTCCTTTGGTGACTTTGAGGCGGACCGCCAAGAAGAGCCGATTATGCGCCCACCAAGACTGAGTGGTCCTCCGCGCCTTCGGACCTTCGAGATGTTCAGAGCGGTCGGGCTCCTGTGTTTCAGATTTTCGAGGAGCAGGAGTGCTCGCGGATGAGGTTGCCCTTGTCTCGGCCGCTGTGGGAAAACTTCATAAGGGAGAGTGTCGATCGACTCGAGATTGTTATTTTGCGCCAACAGTATCCGGCAAGAGATCGTCCGACTGAGGTATCACCGGTAGGATAGCATGGACTACTGAAGCGATGGGTTCTTCACCTTCCATAGCCAGGCAGGATGTTCGTACACCGGCAGGCCCCGGTAGAGGTCGCGGTGGAAGTTCCCAGTTTTAGCGGTCCTTTGAACCGCCTATTGTCAGGTATATCCTTAACCCTCTAGAGACTTATATTGTATTGATGTTGATGATGTGTTTAGTGTTATGTTCGGATAGCTTTGTGCTAAAATGTGATTTAGAAACCTGGTCAGTAAGAAAGGGTAAGCCTGGGGGTGAGACATGATAAACCATAGAATATTACAGTTGAGACCTTAGATGTAAGGTCGTCTTGAGTACCAGATTTTGCAAGTGATCCTTGTCGGAGTGCATTTTTATGCCTAGAACGTTTTGTGTGACAAAGTCCCTGGGTAGTGTGAAATGGAAGTGGTAGCTTTCATGACCTGTAGAGGTAAGATTGTTTGGATCAAGAAACTAGAGAGTTGGCGTGACGGAGGGTCGGGTTGAGGGCGTGTTGCGTGTCAACCCGTGCTTGATTGGAGGTGGGTCCGGGTGGTCCCGCCAGGAGGTAGGGTCACCAGGGTGTTAGGCCCAAGTTTTGATGACCATCGTATGAGTTCGTGGATATGTTCGACCAGAAGCAGATCGTGAAGGCCGGGAATGGCCTTAAGAAAGAGTACGTGTGTTAGTTCGTGGCCAGGCGTGGCGTTGGCAACTTGTTAGAAGATCTTCTTCGTAATCCGTCTTGAGAAGGAACATTCGGGACGAATGTTTCTAAGGAGGGGAGAATGTTATACCCCGTATTTCCAGAGTATGTACGTGAGCGCGTACGTATTGTAATTTAAGCCTTAAAGTTGGCTAGTTTCGAAAATTGTACACAAGTGCCGATAGAGTCGTTTTAAATGACGACTAAACGCTTTGAAGGGAAAATTCGGCTATGTCATTAATAATTTTTGCGTATTTTTCCGAGAGGCGAACATTTTGGACCAACGGGAGGGTGATACGTGTCACCCTCACATTGGAAGAGGTTGGACGGCAATTGGCTAAGGCTTGCACGTTTTTGGTGTGAAATTTTGGTCAAGGGTTAGGTAGGATATTTTTGTGTAGATGGATAAGGTAGCACATGGCTAAATCTTGTCCTTACACTTGCTATGCACTTGTCTTCATCTTGGCCATTGGTTGGCCTTCACTTGACCTATAAATACCATACAGTTGAAGACATTCATCATCCTAAACTTGAGCAATCTATCTAAGTCTCAAACTACTCCCTCTTAGCTTGAGCTTTTCGTCCCTCTCCCCCCCTACTAGTTGAGCTTTGCACAGATCCACCACACCCTCACCCTTGTGAAGCCTTAGCCGAGGGGTACCCCCCCCCTAGCCTAGTTGTCTCGTATAATACCCCCTTTTTGTGGTATAGAAATACTCTCTAAGTATTGTTATAATGCCCAAATACCTTGGCCCACATACCTTGTAGTATTCCCAAGGTTACACTTATACAAAAGCCCAGAAAATACTATTATACTTCCCTCAGTCACAAAAACGAAACCATAAGTAAATCTTCACCCGTAGTTGAAGTTATAAGTAGAAGTTGGTTAGAACTTCTAAGGGTTGTTTGAGAGGTTGAGCGCACTGAGTAGGAGCTAAACCTTGCTCAGGATCGACATATAACTCGGATAATTTTGGGCTTATCGAGGTAAACACTCTTGACCTTCTATTGTAATTGGGAATTACATGTTGTAGGAATATATAGTTGAAGTATACTATATATAGTACTGAACATTATAATTGTGCGGCAATGTCTTTTGACTTAAGCCTGAATAATACTTACGGCAATGTCTTGCGACTTAAGCCTGAATTTAAAGGTGAATCAATCAGAATTACATAGGGTGTATCTGATGAGACTTGTGTAGTATTCTGGGTAGAATTGTACACGTCCGGTTAGACGTGCAAACCCCTTGGTTGGCTTGGTGGCGGCCTCGATAGAGAGGAGATTTACTGCTGGGGGGAGAGTCTTTGCGAATTTTCTGTAGAATATTCTACGTGGAGACCTTGATGTTAATAGGCGCCTTGTGGCCTCTATAGGTTGAAGTACTACGTGTGGCGTGATCTACTTGGCTTAAGGAGTAGCCGACGGTTTGAGGTACTTGGAGCGTTTTGCTATTAGTCGATAATCGTCGCGAGGTGCATGAACCTCTTCCTATCTGTTCTAGCATGATATGTGTATAACTATGTAGTACGGTAGACGCATACGTGTTAATTGTATTTGATTGGTTTGAAACATAAGGTGTTATAACGCTTTATGGGAAGTTGGTTATAATGACCTTATGTAGGTAAGAAAATTCTTTGGGGTTTTAAAAGGTAATCGACTTGATGTGTGATAACAAAGAACTTGAAGTATTTCAAAAGACACATTTGAAAGAAGAGTAATACTTGGTTTTGAAAACATAAGAGTTATACTAGCTTTATGGGAAGTTAGGTATGACGTCTTAAGGAAGGTAAAATGAATAGGTTTATTGATCTTAAAAGATAAGAGACTTGACTTGAATGAATTAATATGAATTTTGTGTGAAGCCTCATTCGTGAGTAATGAGTACTTGGTTTGTGAAAGGAATAATGTTTCCGATTTGGAAATTAGAATGTGTATCGACAAACCACCGCAGGCGTTAATAAAGGAAAATGTATTGAATAATTAAGTATTATTAAAACCAGAAACCTCCATCCGCATAGAAGCTAAGATGAGACAAAATGATATTACATTTTCTAGATCATGGTCGCTTAATAAAATTGATTATGAACAAGAATAACCTACTCGCCATGTGTGTTACTCAATTGTTTTAAAAGAAATTAAGACAATTGAACTATGAAACTTTTCTAAAAAGAGACTTGTGTAATTGAAATTAGGCAACCGAACGTTAGGAAAAGAAAGGCATTGGGTTGTCTTAAAATGGTTTAAAACATAAAGTGTTATAACAGCTTTATGGGAAGTTGGTTATAACGACTTTATGAAAACAAAAGAGAAGGTTTTATCATTGGTTTTAATGTGGTAACTTGACTTTAAAAAGAGAAGTATTTTGGTCTAAAAAGAAGGCATGGTATTGCCTTAATTTGGTTTTAAAAAGGAAAGTATGGAGGTTGTTTTGGTTTACTTAAAAGATATAAGTCACTCTATTTTTATACTACGGGTATCGGGTGACTTTTATAAAAGGGAATGGATCTTTAAAAAGGAATTTAACGTACGTAGTACTGTAGGGTTAAAAACCCGGACTTTGGCATAAAATGAAAGTAGCTTGTTGTTGTGTAACTTGCCTATGCTTGTTGTTGTGTAACTTGCTTATGCTTGTGGTGATAGCCTTTGTTGTGCAAATGGTGTTCTATATAACCGCGTCTCTCAATGGAGTCTTAGGTTGACTTGTTGAGGACTTACTTGGACGCACTGCAGCGGACGGAAAATTCCACGGTATGCTCGCTGATAGTTCTATTCCATGGACTAGCTCTCCACGAGGTTTATTACTGTTCGCCTTGGTACGGTGGTGGCTTCAGACTTGCCCCGCCTCGTGGCTGATTCGGCCTTGTATCCGGTAGTTAGCCCTCGACTTGCCCCGCTCGGTGTAGTGACGAAGTCTCGTGATACTGCCTTGGTACCCGGTGGTCACCGATTACTTGCCGGGCCTACGTGACCGCCTTGGTATCGGTAGTCGGCTCGCACTTGCCCCGTGTCGACCGTGTTTGTGGTTGCATTGTATTATTGGTACGGTCGGATCCTAGTTGTACTTGTCTGACGGTTTTTATGACACAGTGGGACACGTGCTCATGTATACTTCTTGGTATTGTTATATCATAAATCGCAAGCGTGAGGAAGAAATTCCACGCACGCAGTGATAATTTGGAGGCGTGAGTCACGACTTGATGAATCGGTTATATGTTATATCGTAGTTTGGTCATCATACATGTCTCCGCTTTTATAGACTATTATGATTTCATTTACGCTTCACATACTTGGTACTGTTATGCGACCTCTTCGGGGCTGCGTCATGCCGCAGTAGAAGTATCTACCGTCGATCCGCGTTTAGGATCTCATTTCAGCGTTTTGGGAAGCTCCGTTCCGTCGGAGGCTTATCTTTGGTATGTTACCCTGAGTCTGTAAGTTCTTGTACGTTCAGGGGTATGGCGGGGCCCTGTCCCGTCGTAGTTGTTGTATATATCTTAGAGGTGCAGAGTAATCGCTGCGTGTGGTGTAAGGATTGTAACTGTTCAAATGTCTTTATATATATTTGATGAAGGCAACTGTTTTGGTTGGCCTGTTTATTTATTTTGCCTCTAAATTCATGTTCATGTTTTTATTTCCGTTGATTTTCTCTGATATTGTATCACTAGGGTGCCCGGGGTAAGGCACCAGTCACGGGCCCGGGTTCGGGTCGTGACACATAGCTTGCTGATCTGCACTCTTAGGATCATTGTTCAGTTGGTTGGAAAGTTCCATTATTTCGGAGGCTTGGTATTTCAGTACAGTCCCTGAGGTTGTAGATTTTGTACATTCAGGGGTATGGCGGTGCCCTGTCCCGTCACAGTTGTTATGTCAAGAATTCTTAGAGGTCTGTAGTCATATCTTGTGGATTGGGTTGTGAAAAAAATAGAAAAGAGGTAACTGCTTTTGGTTTTACGTAGTTTATGTATCCAGGAAGGTAGCCTTATCGGCTAAACTGTTATTTATTTTCCTGTTAAGTTTATGTATGTTCCGCTGATTATCTCTGATGTATACCTATAAGGGTGCCCAGGTAGGGCACCAGTCGCGGGCCAGGGGTCGGGTCGTGACAAAAGTGGTATCAGAGCAGTTAGTCCTCGAAAATTGTCTACAGACTGTGTCTAGTGGAGTCTTGATTATCGGTGTGTTGTGCACCACATCTATAATCAGGAGGCTGCAGGACATTTAGGATTGGTTTCCATTCTTCTCACTCTGAGATCGTGCGATAGAGCTGTGTTGTTAGGGTCATCTCTCCCTAACGAGTTATGTCGATTGCAGCTACGAGAAATGCAGCAGTGATCCAGGAAGGACTATGTGGATTGTGTATCCAGGTTGGTAATGATTATAGTATAGTTGGTTTATTGACGTACAACTATACGGAGTTATGTATGAGGGTCATTTATGGGTTGTCTAGAATGATTTTGGATTACCAAGAGTTGGTAAGGACTAACTAGATACCGGGAAGGTATGAAACAGTCAATGAATTCTCGCCAAGGTCTTATGTTTTATTTTGAGATAATTGGGAAATGTTGAGCTGTCTGATAGGGTAGTGGACCCTTAAGAAGTTATAATTAAGGGACTTAATGGAAAACCATGTTAATAGATTAAGCTACGTGGTATGATTAAGAGAATGGTACGGATGAGATCCGTATGGAGTAAGTAATGGTTGTTGTGATCAAGACGACATGATTATGGTATTATGAGAAGTTATTGTACCCGTTTACGGGGGGACTGGTAAGGTAGGCTTGGAGCATGGAAATTGCGAGCCTAAGAATATTGATAACCGCCGAGACCTTAGGTATATAAGGCTTTCTCGGGCAATAAGATTTATTCCAGACAAGAATGAGAATTAAGTGCGATAATGGATCGGGTTATGGACTGTTGCGGGTCAATCCGTAACCAGGAATGGAATGGGGTCAGTTGGAGGTAGTCTCGCTATGTGATAGGGTCATGAGGGTGTAAGTCTCAAGCTTAGATAGTCTTTGTACGAGTTCGTGGAAGCGTTCCACCGCAACCAGGTCGTGAGAGCCGGAAATGGCCTTATATTGTTCGATTTAGCAAACTCCAAAGATTGGAGGCCAGAATCGGTATGGAATTTATGTATGTATGCTAGTATGAGTTGGAAGTACGGAAAAAGTACGACCAGTAAGAAAGATAGCAACCAAGTGTAAAGGAATAGAGCCTGAGTCCATAAGAACCTTTCGAGGTAACTACACCCGTGAGTGTTTAGGGGTGGTAGCTGAGTGGGTATATGAGATTTGCCCAGGTGATGATACAGTCCTCAGACCCTAGTAGACCTAGTAGAGATGATTACGACAGACTTTGAGGTCATTATGAGTATGGACTAGTTGGCTTCGTGAGTGCCAAGGTTGACATTTTAGTATAAGTATTGTTATATAGCCAAGGGTGGCATATTTTGTATGAAGGGTGTAGTAAAAGGAGACTATGTCGCTATCTAATTAGATTGGACTCCGAAAGAACATTCGGGGACGAATGTTTCTAAGGGGGGAAGAATATTACACCCCATAATTCCAGGACATGAATAAGAGAATAGACGCGAGAGCGCAAGACTTGAAAATTGGTACGAAAGAAAGAATTGTTTTTCCAATGGAAAATCTTCGGAACGCCGGAAAGGAAAAATGTTCGTTGATGAGAATTGGATTCTCAAAGTGTTTTATTTGAGGAGTATGGAACTTATTATCATTGTGGAAATTTATTTTTACGGATTTGGTCACGTAGGGCCCACCCGAGAAATTTTACGTTTTGTGGGGCCCACGAGGGTTACGAAGTTTTATGGATGAATGGGAGGGAGACACGTGTCACCCCCATATGGTCTTGCACGAATTGACCAAGGGTAAAATGGTCATTGACCAAGGTAGAAGATCAAGTCTTCAAGCTTGAGATTATTGACCAAGTCAAAGGGCCACTTGGCCTGATCTCTTTCATCCCAACCTAACAAGTGTTATAATCTAGACCCTCCAATGTGTTATATAAGCACAATAGTAGCAAGACAAGTCTTCCAACACTTAGAAAAATTTAGAGAGCTTGTGTGCTCTTAGTGAAGCTCTCGGGTTTGACACTATTCCCACACAAAAAATTTTAGCTTGTGGTTCATTATTCACAAGACTTTAACCCAAGGTTCCTAGGGGTATTGTCAGGATATCTCAATAGAAAGATCTCGGAAAAATGACGTTTTTCACGTTAGTCGCAAGGTGAAACCCTAGGGTGTTCTTCAACTTTGAAGATGGAACTTGAAGAGGAGTTCTTCATGAGATTCTAAGGAGTGCTTGGAGCGGATTGGAACATAAGAAGAGGACCTAAAAGTTGCTAAGGATCGACTTTTACACTTGGACATTATTAGGGCTTATTGAGGTAAAACCTTCACCTTCTTAATGTAATTGAAGATTACATGTTATAGTAGTTAAGAAATGATCATGTGGTATATAGAATAAAGTTTGAAAAGATTTGGATCATGTCGACATGTTAAAATCGAAAATGGACAAGTTAGTTGTTAATGTTGTAATTAATTTGGACGGTAGTTACAATCGTCGCATGTTAAGGAAGAAAGGATTTATAGTTGTTGTAATTGTTATTATGTATATAACATGTTGGAATAACAACTTGGATTGAAAAAGGAATTGAAAGGAAATTGATAATTATTGTGACATTGTAGCCGAATAGGGCTTGGAATTATTGGACAGTTTTATATTGATTGTGGGGCAGAATTTTACACGTCCTACTAGGCGTGTAATCCCCTTTGTATTTGCTGAATTGTTGGGCCTTAAATGTGGCGTTTGGTTATTGATTTTCGGGCCTTGAAAAAGGTGGAAAAGTATGTAGAAACAAAGGAAGTGATGTCCGATTTTCCGTAGAATTTGGTGACTTTACACTTAGAATATTCTACGTTTGAAGCTAGAGGTTAATAGACATATTATGACCCTTATAAGTTGAAGTACTACGAGTAGAGTTGTTACACCCCGTATTTGCAGGACATGCTTTAAGAACGTACGTAAGAACTCACGAGTGTTAAGATTTGAGACTTGTAAAAATTTATCGGAATTATGGAATTGTCGGAAAACGTAATATTGTGACGAATGGGAGGGATACACGTGTCACACCCCCTTATTGAGGTCTTGGACGAAATCACAAGGGCACAAGGGTCATTTGACCCTTGTTAGGAAGACAAGTCTTGCAAGTAGTAGAGCTTGAGATAATTGACTTGGTCAATGGGACCACAAGCTTGATATTTAAGAGAACCTCATCCTAGCCACCCATTTGTACACATCTTGACCCTCCATGTCCCTATATAATACTACTAGTAGCAAGAGAGAGCCCAACACTTAGAAAATTTTCAAGAGAATTGGAAGAACAAGAGCCTTAGCTCTCGGGTTTGGGTTCAACAAGGGAGAATTTTTTTTGTTTCTTGTTCATTAAGCTCCCCACTTTAAACCAAGGTTCTTGGGTGTATTGTAAGCATATCTCAATAGAAAAATCTCGGAAAAGATAGTTTTCGGGTTGGTCGCAAAGCGAAAACCTAGTTGTCTTTCTAGGTTTTGTTTGGAGATTTGAAGGAAAGTTGTTGGTGTTGTTCTAAGGGTCTCAACTAGCGGATTGAAGCGTCTTGAAGAGGCTCTAAGTTGCTAAGGAGCGACTTCGGATTTGGAATTGGATTAAGATTCGTTGAGGTATAATCTTGTTCCTTAAAAGTGTTACAAGATTATTTATATTGTCGTTAGCTTTACTTGTTGCTAGCATGAAGTATGTGTTGAAGTTTATAAGTATTATGGATTGCTTGTAGCTTAAATCCGAAATGTTATATAAGCCACTTGAAGTTGGATTACTAATTGGTCGTTTATTAGAATCGTCGCATGATTACTTACTTGAAGATTATAGTAGTTATAATCAATTGCGACTTGATATCATGTTATACTAACAACTTGGATTGAAATGGAAATTGGATAAGAATTGGTGTTATGGTACTCAATGTGGCCGAATTGGACATATAGTTTGTATTAGTTTATATCTATTGTGGGGAGGAATTTTACACGTCTAGTAGGCGTGTAATCCCCTATTGATAATTGCATTGATTGGGCCTTAAATGTGGCGTGTTTGGTTATTGTATTTGGCCTTGAAAAAGGTGGTACAGTAAGTAGAAACAAAGGAGGTGCTGTCCGATTTTCCGTAGAATTTAGCGACTTAGCACTTAGAATATTCTACGTTTGAAGTAAGAGGTTAATGGACGTATTGTGACCATTATAGGTTGAAGTACTAAGTATAGCGTATCCTACTTGAAGGATGGAATAACTATCAAGGTTGAAGTACTTTGGAGCATTTTGCTACTTGTCGATAATCGTCGCGAGGTATGTGAACCTCTTCCTTCCTTTGGCATGATTCTATGTATGGAATATACCTGTGGTATCATTTCATGTTTCCTTCTACTCTTAGAAGTTAAGAGGTAGTTGTGTGATTTACTCGATGTAGAACTTTTCCTATCTTTTGAGCATGACTAGTTGCACGTATGTAGTACGGTAGACGTACAACACCTTGATATCCTTTACTACTTTTATGAATAGCCAAGTCGGGTGGGTTAGGAGATTAACTCACTTCTATGAAAGAATAAATGATGTCTTAAGTTTTATTAAGTTAAGGGACTTGAAGAATTTTAAAGTATGTGATACTTGTTTCGTTTTAAACGTATAAGTCCCTTGGATAGGAAATTGTACTTGACTAAGGTATAAAGTGAATATAACGACTTTATGGGGAGTTGGTTATATTTGCTTTATGGAAAGATAAATGACTTGATTTTTTTTTATGAAAAGGCAACTTGATTTTAAGGCATCAATTGCCTAAGGTTTTATAATAAAAGGAGTCACTTGATTTCTAAAGGTTAAGAGACTAATTGTACTTTGAAAGTTAAGAGAATTGATTTGAAAGTATACAATACTTGGTTTTAAAAAGTATAAGTCTCTTGGTTATAAAAGGAATGAGTTTGTCTAAAACCATAAAGGGTTATAACGGCTTTATGGGAAGTTGGTTATAGCGGCTTTATGGAAGGTTAAGAGAATGGTTCTCTCTAATAAAGTAATCAAGGAAATAATTTGATTTAAGGGTATCACTTGCTTAAAGCTTTAAAGTAAGGGTCACTTGATTTAGAAGCCGAGAAATGTATTTCTAAAAGTATCGTGACTTATGTGAAATGTACACAAGCCTGGATACTACGGGTGTTAGTATCTTGGGGTTAAATTCCCAGATTTTTATGTGTACAACGGAAGTGCCATGAGTATATAAAAAATGGAAGTCTAAAGGTTTAATGAACTTGCATGTATTTGCTTGTGATAGCTTTAAGTGCAAGTATTATATGTTACGTTGTCGTGACTCTCAGTTGGAGGGCCGACTGTCTTGTTATAAGTTTACTTATGCGCATCGGCGATGATGTGATTCCACGTATGCTTCCATCATGATTGATCCTGACATGCTTATACGATGTGAGATTCCGGCATGTGACCGAGATGCGTGAGATGCCGACATTTTATCGACGACGGCAAAGCGACGGGGATTCCACGGGTATGATTCCATTGTGATTGATATTGGCCATGCTTATACGATGAGGGATGCCGGGGCATGCAGCCAGGATGCGGGTTAGATGCCCGCGCGTTTTATTACTCCATGCCATGCTTATACGATGTGGGATTCCGGGGCATGCGACTATGTTATATTTTACTCCATGGGCTAGCTCCCCATGAAGACATGTACCCACGATGAGGGATTCTGGAGGCATGTTACATTATTACTCCATGGGCTAGCTCCCCATGAAGACCTGCACCTACGATGAGGGATGCCGAGGGCACGTTATGGCCATGTTATAGCGATGTGGGATTCCGGGGCATGCGGCCGTGTTATATATATATATATATATATATATATGTTGTGTATGTGTACGCCGACAGTGAGGTGGGATGCCACGGGCGCGACACATGGTTATATTTTACACTTATAGTTGTCGACAGTGATGTGGGATTCCACGGGCAGGAGATATATATATATGTTGTGTATGTGTACGCCGATAGTGAGGTGGGATGCCACGGGCGCGACACATGGTTATATTTTACACTTATAGTTGTCGACAGTGATGTGGGATTCCACGGGCAGGAGATATATATATATATGTGTTGTGTATGTGTACGCCGACAGTGAGGTGGGATGCCACGGGCGCGTCACATGGTTATATTTTACACTTATAGTTGTCGGCAGTGATGGTGGGATTCCACGGGCATGCTTTGATATTTGTGTGACTTGATCGCGTCCCAGATTGGGTCGGGTAGTATATGCTTCCCTCCATAAGGGGCTGGATTATGTTATGAAAGATAAGTAAGTCATATGGTAATGAACTTAATGATTTTTTCTAATAGACTTGTATAACCGTTATTGATAGACTTGTATAACCGTTATAGGTTGAAGTACTGCGAGTAGCGTATTCTACTCGGAGGGTGGAAAAGGCTAGCCGGACTACAGTACTTTGGAGCGTTTTGCTAATAGTCGATAATCGTCGCGAGGTATGTGATTCTTCCTATACTCTTGAGCATGATATTTTAAAGTATATATAGTACGGTAGACGTACGTGTGTTAACTGAATAATAATTACGGCAATGTCTTTTGACTTAAGCCTGAACAATAATTACGGCAATGTCTTTTGACTTAAGCCTGAATAATCTTGAAGTATTTCAAAAGAATGCTGAACCATTTTTAACAGAAGAGTAATACTTGGTTTTAAAAGCTTAAGAGTTATACTAGCTTTATGGGAAGTTAGGTATAACGGCTTAAGAAAGATAAAAAGAAGGGTTTAGTAACTTTAAGAAGATTAAGAGACTTAATCTTAAAAAGATAAGAGACTTGACTTGGTTAATTAATATGAGTTTTGTTAAAAAGTGTTAAACCTCATTCGTGAGTAATGAGTACTTGGTTTTTAAAAAGGAATAATGTTTCTTGATTTGAAATCAGAATAAGTATCGAACAAACCACAGCAGCGCTAATAAAGGGAAATGTTTTGACTAATAAAGTATTATTAAAACCAGTAGAAACTTCCATCTGCATAGAAGCTAAGATGAGACAAAATGATATTACATTTCCTAGATCATGGCTGCTGTAATAAGATTGTTATGAACAAGAATAAACTACTCACACATAAGGTATATGTTTCTCAAATTGTTTTAAAGGATTAAAACTATGAACTACGAAACTTTTCGAAAAATGAGAAACCTGAACATTTGAAATTAGGCAAACTTGAACGTTTGGAAAATAATGTTGTTACTTGATTTTACAAAGAGAAGTGTTTTGGTTTACTTCAAAAGATAGTCACTCTATTTTTATATACTACGAGTATTGTGTGACTATTTGTGAGAGAACAGATCTCTTAAAGAATTCATGTATGAAGTACTTTGGGGATAAAAACCTGATCTTGTTAATCATATAGTAGAAAGTACCTTGTGTGAATAACTTGATTGTGTTGGTTTGTGATAGCCTTGTAATACTACGTGTGTTATTATCTTGTGATGTTTGTGTAAAGGGGTTTTCCCTCGATTGCGCTTAAGTTGTTTAACTATCAGCCGTTATGTTGGTATTGTACCACTCACCTTGACATCATCCCGGAGGTTGTCGCCTCCGATGCGGGGTAGACTCAGCGGTCCAGTATGACCTATGATTCGAGAATACCTCACGCGGGTCCCGGCCTACGCGAGCTACGAGCTCCGTGTTAGTGTGCGCCTTTATGGTCATGCGGTCTATGTGGCCACGCGGATGCGAGTCCAGCGGATGCCGGAGTAGCTACCTCGATGCGGGAATACCTCATGCGGGCCATTGGAGTGGCCTACGCGAGTCGCGGAAGTTCCGAGGCTAGACGCGACATTAGATATCGCGCGAGTGGCGGCTTTGATCATGTGACGGTGCAGACAGATCTCATGATACGATTTATGACCTTGTTTGTACTGTAGGTTTTAGTAGTCGCTATGCCTTCATACTTACCCCAGACGGTTTTATGATGACACGTGGACACGTGTTCATGTGTATTCCTTGGTGCTTTTATATCATAGATCGTGATGAGGAATGTGTTCCACGGGCACGATTGATGTTGTGGGCGTGAGACCCATTGTTATATTTGAGTGATGACTTGAGGGCGTGAGTCCCTAACTTGACATGACTGCTTATTTATTGTGAACTGTAGTTTGGTTATCATACACGTCTCCTGCTTTATATAGACTACTATGATTTCATTTACGATTTTTTGATTTCACATACTTGGTACACAGTATCGACCTCCTCGGGCCGCGTTCATGCCGCGAGTAAAGGTACACCGTCGTTGATCCTCGCTCTTGGTCGCAGTCACTGGGAAGCTCCGTTTCTCGAGGCTTATCGGTGGTATAGTCCCCATCGTTGTAGGTACTTACATTCAGGGTATGGCGGGCCCCGTCCCGCCATTGTTGTCATATCATTCTTAGGTGCGTAGTACTGTTGTGGGCAGAATTTGTAAGAGGGATGTAACTGTTCGGTTTTGAAGATTTTATATATATATGCCGAAAGGCAAGTTTTTCTTCAGATAAACATGTGTCTTCTTTACATTGTTTCATGTATTGTTTTATATTCCGCTGATTACTCTGATGTTGTATCACTGGGGTGCCCGGGGTAAGGCACGACCACGCCCGTTCGGTCGTGACAAAAGTGGTATCGAGCGATTAATCCTCGGAATGTGTCTCTGCATCGCGGTGTCTAGTAGAGTCTTGATTATCGGTGTGTTGTGCACCACATCTATAATCAGGAGGCTGCAGGACATTTAGGATTGGTTTCCATTCTTCTCATTCTGAGATCGTGCCTTAGAGCTGTGTGATAAGTTGGACCCCTCTAACGTATTTCTTTCCCTTACCGTTATGCCTCCGTGTAAGGCAACCCGAGCCCAGGAGGGCAAGGCAGCCGAGGGAGCTGCGAGTAGAGTACAGAGGGTTACGGGGGGCACAGGCCCAATCATCACCTGACATGGTGCTTCATTCGGGGAGTTCTGCGACATCGCAATTTCCCAGAGTTTAGCACGCGGCAGCAGCCTCCTATCGCGCCATGAAATTTACACCTTCGCCCACGACCAAAGCGAAGGTATAGTTTGCAAAGGGACGACCCTGTTACTAGCTAAGGATGTAGCTACCAGAGAGTATACAATGTACCGATTTATCACGGGTCTTGATGGCTATCTAAAGAAAGATTGTGCAAGAGTAGCTCTTCAGTCAGGCATGGATATTGCTCGCGTACAGGCTTATGCGCAGCACGCAGAGAAACGTAGGGATCGACAGATTAATCAGGGACAGCAGAAGAGAGCCCGATCGGCAGGATCCTTTGGTAACTTTCAGGGCGAACCGCCTCGGCAGAAGTTTAGATATGCACATCCACCTGTGCAGAGTGGTCCTCCACAGACTTTAGGACGTTCGGAGTGTGCAGGAGTTGGTCAGAACTCCAGGGCTTCTGGTTCGCAGCTACACGTAGGTTCCAGCCAGCCGGATTCAGTCTTCCCTAAGTATTCACAGTGTGACAGACGTCATCCAGGGGAATGCCGTCTTTTAGTTGGTACTTGTTTTACCGACGGCAGTCTGGGCCATGTGTCGAAAGGATGTCCTAGTAGGAGGACTCAGCCTTCAGGATCGGTGGGTAGTTCGTCATCTTCCCTAGCTATGCGCCCTACGGGGTAGGTTTGATTAGAACGACTAAGGGGAGTGAAGCAGTAGATACAGGTATATCCTTAACCCTCTAGAGATTAGTACGTATGATGAGATGAGTATATCTTAAGTGTTATGTTCAGATAACATAAGTGTAGTGTGATTAGAAATCATGGTTAGTTAACCGGGAAAGATTGGGGGATAAGAAAAAGTGTAAGCCTTAGAGTTTTATACGTAGAGACCTTAGAGACAAGGCCATCTTGGGTAAAAGATTTATATTTTTACGTTTAACCCTTGTCGGAGTGCATGGTGCACGTGAGCTATGTTTGTGGGATAAGTCCCTGAGTAGTGTGGAATGAAAGAGGGTAGTTGAGCTAAGAAGACCGCTAGGTTTTCGTAACGTGATTAGTGAGATTGTTCCGGTTCGGGGAGCAAGTGTTTTACGCGAGAGTGGGTCGGGTTGAGGCCATGCCGCGTGTCAACCCGCGACCTGTTTTATGGTGGGGTCAGTTTGTGGTGATCCCTCCAGGTGGTAGGGTCACGAGGGTGTTAGGCCCAAGTTTAGTTAACCATCGTACGAGTTCGTGGATGCGTTCAACCAGTAGTCGGGCCAATGAGGTCAGCCCGTATTGTCTTTCAGTCAAGATCGTTTACTCGGCAGAGGGTTATGCGAGATGTTATATCAGGAAGGTTGTAAGGCTGCACGAGGTGCCTACCTTCACCTTATGGCAGACAGTGAAGCCCAGGTTCGGCTGTTTCTTTTTCAGGAGATTTTACCAGGCAGGGTTAGGAACTCAGGTGAGTCTCAATAGCGCATTCGCCCTCGGGCATGTGTTTGGATTTCAGGGGTAGCTATGAGGATGGTTGCCTCCTGTTGAGGGAGTGCTTTTATAACTACCATTTCAGTATTCGGATATCGCCTTACGAAGCCTCGTATGGGCGGAAGTGTAAGTTGCCGGTCGATTGGTTCGATGTTGGCAAAGTTCAGATAGTGGGTTCATACTTGTTTCGGCAGGATGGGGATAGGGTGAAGCCTATCCAGGAGAGATTATCGACAGCTCAGAATCAACAAAAGTCATACGGATGATCGGCGACGACGCTTGGAGTTCAAGATGACGGTGGATTTTCTTGAAGGTACCACCCCGGAAGGGTGTGACGAGATTCGGAAAAACAGAGGAAACTTTGCCCGAGTTACTTTGGGCCTTTTCAGGTCATGTGAAGAGTAGGCCAGATTGCCTATAAGTTAGCTTTGACGTCCGACGTGGGAGGCAGTATGTCCGGTCTTTCATATTGTTATGTTCGGAAAAGTATCGGAGATCCATCCAGAGTGTTCCCAGTTAATGATGACCAAGTTGGAGATAGTGACCCCGAGATTTTGGAAACTGAAGCAGTAGCGAAAATGTGGTAAGTTATGAGAAAGAGTTCGAGTGTACGAGAAGGGTACGACGAGCAAGAGAATAGAAGTGATCATTTCGTTTGTAAAGAGAAGGTGCGCAGGGAGTATATTTTAGACCTTGGGTGAGAGTTTTTGTTATGCTAGAGATGGTTCCTCGTGGACTTGGATTAAGTATTTTGCGCGTGTTGTATTGTGGCCAGGTGGGGCATGTTTGTTTTCGTACATATAGTAGTGAAGACTATACTGGCGCACGTATGTTTTGAGACTTAGAAGGAACATTCGGGACGAATGTTTCTAAGAAGGGGAGAATGTTATACCCCGTAATTCCAGAGTATGTACGTAAGGACGTACGTAGAAAAGTTTGAAGCTTAAAGTAGGCTTGGCCGATTTTATTTTTGTGCACAACCCCCGATTAGAGTCGTTTTTCGACGAAACGTTTTACACAACTTGCGAAGGGAAAATTCCGGCTATGTCATTTTTAATTTTTGCGGATTTTTCCGGGAGACGAAATATTTTGGACCAACGGGAGGGTGACATGTGTCACCCTCACATTGGACGTCTTTTGGGGCGTCTCTTGGACGAATTGGGGGTCAAGGGTTGGTAGGATATTTGTGAGGGTTTTAAGGAGTAGGGACTAGGGGGCACTTGGGCACATCTTGGCCCTCCACTTGCCCCCCACTTGGCTAGATCTTGACCCTTGGTCTTCCTATAAATACCCCCCCCCCCTTTGAAGACTTCTTCATCCATTCCAAAACTTTCCTAAGTCTTGAGAGCTCTTCCCCCCCTTTGTGTAGATGTCTCATCCTAGCCTCCCCCTCCCCCCTTTGTGAGGCCCCTTGGCCGAGAGTCCCCTCCCCTTTGGCCGAGAGTACCCCCCTCCTAGTGGGGTTGGCCGAGGGGTACACCCCCCCTTGTGGTGTTGTCTCGTATAAATACCCCCCCTCTCTTGGTAGAAATACTCTCCAAGTATTGTTACTATACCCAAATTACCTTAGCCGTATACCTTGTAGTATTCCAAAAGTTACCTCTATACGTAGAGTCCGGAAATACTACCTTATGTCCTTTTTGTCTCAAACCGAAACCCTAAGGAAAATCTCCATAGTTGGTTGGAGTATTAAGAAGAAGTTGCGTAGAACTTCTAAGGGTTGTTTAGAGCGGGTTAGAGCGCCCGGAGTAGGAGCTAAACGTTGCTCAGGATCGACATTATAACTTGGATAATTTTGGGCTTATCGAGGTAAATACTCTTGACCTTCTATTGTAATTGGAAATTACATACTGTAGTTGTATAGAAATGAATATAAGATTCATAGAAGAGATTTGAACTGTAATAGAAGGATATTACAGAAAAGACTTGAATTGAAATCACATCAGAAGAATAATCTACAGAGTATTCTAGTCATTGATAGACTTGTAGAACCGTTATAGGTTGAAGTACTGCGAGTAGCGTATTCTACTCGGAGGGTGGAAAAGACTAGCCGGACTACAATACTTTGGAGCGTTTTGCTAATAGTCGATAATCGTCGCGAGGTATGTGATTCTTCCTATACTCTTGAGCATGATATTTTAAAGTATATATAGTACGGTAGACGTACGTGTGTTAACTGAATAATAATTACGGCAATGTCTTTTGAATTAAGCCTGAACAATAATTACGGCATTGTCTTTTGACTTAAGCCTGAATAATCTTGAAGTATTTCAAAAGAATGCTGAACCATTTTTAACAGAAGAGTAATACTTGGTTTTAAAAGCTTAAGAGTTATACTAGCTTTATGGAAAGTTAGGTATAACGGCTTAAGAAAGATAAAAAGAAGGGTTTAGTAACTTTAAGAAGATTAAGAGACTTAATCTTAAAAAGATAAGAGACTTGACTTGGTTAATTAATATGAGTTTTGTTAAAAAGTGTGAAACCTCATTCGTGAGTAATGAGTACTTGATTTTTAAAAAGGAATAATGTTTTACTGATTTCGGAAATCAGAATAAGTATCGAACAAACCACAGCAGCGCTAATAAAGGGAAATGTTTTGACTAATAAAGTATTATTAAAACCAGTAGAAACTTCCATCTGCATAGAAGCTAAGATGAGATAAAATCATATTACATTTCCTAGATGCCCGCGCGTTTTATTACTCCATGCCATGCTTATACGATGTGGGATTCCGGGGCATGCGACTATGTTATATTTTACTCCATGGGCTAGCTCCCCATGAAGACATGTACCACGATGAGGATTACGGGGCATGTTACATTATTACTCCATGGGCTAGCTCCCCATGAAGACCTGCACCTACGATGAGGGATGCCGAGGGCACGCTAGGGCCATGCTGATACGATGTGGGATGCCGGGGCATGCGGCCGGGTTATATATATATATATAGAGATCTATATATATATATGTTGTGTATGTGTCCGCCGATGGAGGTGATGCCACAGCGCGACACATGGTTATATTTTACACTTATAGTTGTCGCGGTGATGTAGGATTCCACGCGGTGAGATATATATATATGTTGTGTATGTGTACGCCGATAGTGAGGTGGGATGCCACGGGCGCGACACATGGTTATATTTTACACTTATAGTTGTCGACAGTGATGTGGGATTCCACGGGCAGGAGATATATATATATATATGTGTTGTGTATGTGTACGCCGACAGTGAGGTGGGTTGCCACGGGCGCGTCACATGGTTATATTTTACACTTATAGTTGTCGGCAGTGATGGTGGGATTCCACGGGCATGCTTTGATATTTGTGTGACTTGATCGCGTCCCGCATCGGGTCGTAGTATATGCTTCCCTCCATAAGGGGCTGGATTATGTTATGAAAGATAAGTAAGTCATATGGTAATGAACTTAATGATTTTTTCTAATAGACTTGTATAACCGTTATTGATAGACTTGTATAACCGTTATAGGTTGAAGTACTGCGAGTAGCGTATTCTACTCGGAGGGTGGAAAAGGCTAGCCGGACTACAGTACTTTGGAGCGTTTTGCTAATAGTCGATAATCGTCGCGAGGTATGTGATTCTTCCTATACTCTTGAGCATGATATTTTAAAGTATATATAGTACGGTAGACGTACGTGTGTTAACTGAATAATAATTACGGCAATGTCTTTTGACTTAAGCCTGAACAATAATTACGGCAATGTCTTTTGACTTAAGCCTGAATAATCTTGAAGTATTTCAAAAGAATGCTGAACCATTTTTAACAGAAGAGTAATACTTGGTTTTAAAAGCTTAAGAGTTATACTAGCTTTATGGGAAGTTAGGTATAACGGCTTAAGAAAGATAAAAAGAAGGGTTTAGTAACTTTAAGAAGATTAAGAGACTTAATCTTAAAAAGATAAGAGACTTGACTTGGTTAATTAATATGAGTTTTGTTAAAAAGTGTGAAACCTCATTCGTGAGTAATGAGTACTTGGTTTTTAAAAAGGAATAATGTTTTACTGATTTCGGAAATCAGAATAAGTATCGAACAAACCACAGCAACGCTAATAAAGGGAAATGTTTTGACTAATAAAGTATTATTAAAACCAGTAGAAACTTCCATCTGCATAGAAGCTAAGATGAGATAAAATCATATTACATTTCCTAGATGCCCGCGCGTTTTATTACTCCATGCCATGCTTATACGATGTGGGATTCCGGGGCATGCGACTATGTTATATTTTACTCCATGGGCTAGCTCCCCATGAAGACATGTACCCACGATGAGGGATTCTGGGGGCATGTTACATTATTACTCCATGGGCTAGCTCCCCATGAAGACCTGCACCTACGATGAGGGATGCCGAGGGCACGTTATGGCCATGCTTATAGCGATGTGGGATTCCGGGGCATGCGGCCGCGTTATATATATATATATATATATATATATATATGTTGTGTATGTGTACGCCGACAGTGAGGTGGGATGCCACGGGCGCGACACATGGTTATATTTTACACTTATAGTTGTCGACAGTGATGTGGGATTCCACGGGCAGGAGATATATATATATGTTGTGTATGTACGCCCGATAGTGAGTGGGATGCCACGCGCGACACGTGGTTATATTTTACACTTATAGTTGTCGGCGGTGATGTGGGATTCCACGCGGGAGATATATATATATATATGTGTTGTGTATGTACGCCGAAGTTGAGGTGGTTGCCACGCGTCACATGGTTATATTTTACACTTATAGTTGTCGGCAGTGATGGTGGGATTCCACGGGCATGCTTTGATATTTGTGTGACTTGATCGCGTCCCAGATTGGGTCGGGTAGTATATGCTTCCCTCCATAAGGGGCTGGATTATGTTATGAAAGATAAGTAAGTCATATGGTAATGAACTTAATGATTTTTCTAATAGACTTGTATAACCGTATTGATAGACTTGTATAACCGTTATAGGTTGAAATCTGCGAGTAGCGTATTCTACTCGGAGGGTGGAAAAGGCTAGCGGACTACGATTTGGGCGTTTTGCTAATAGTCGATAATCGTCGCGAGGTATGTGATTCTTCCTATACTCTTGAGCATGATATTTTAAAGTATATATAGTACGGTAGACGTACGTGTGTTAACTGAATAATAATTACGGCAATGTCTTTTGACTTAAGCCTGAACAATAATTACGGCAATGTCTTTTGACTTAAGCCTGAATAATCTTGAAGTATTTCAAAAGAATGCTGAACCATTTTTAACAGAAGAGTAATACTTGGTTTTAAAAGCTTAAGAGTTATACTAGCTTTATGGGAAGTTAGGTATAACGGCTTAAGAAAGATAAAAAGAAGGGTTTAGTAACTTTAAGAAGATTAAGAGTCTTAATCTTAAAAAGATAAGAGACTTGACTTGGTTAATTAATATGAGTTTTGTTAAAAAGTGTGAAACCTCATTCGTGAGTAATGAGTACTTGGTTTTTAAAAAGGAATAATGTTTCTTGATTTCGGAAATCAGAATAAGTATCGAACAAACCACAGCAACGCTAATAAAGGGAAATGTTTTGACTAATAAAGTATTATTAAAACCAGTAGAAACTTCCATCTGCATAGAAGCTAAGATGAGACAAAATGATATTACATTTCCTAGATGCCCGCGCATTTTATTACTCCATGCCATGCTTATACGATGTGGGATTCCGGGGCTTGCGACTATGTTATATTTTACTCCATGGGCTAGCTCCCCATGAAGACATGTACCCACGATGAGGGATTCTGGGGGCATGTTACATTATTACTCCATGGGCTAGCTCCCCATGAAGACCTGCACCTACGATGAGGGATGCCGAGGGCACGTTATGGCCATGCTTATAGCGATGTGGGATTCCGGGGCATGCGGCCGCGTTATATATATATATATATATATATATATATATGTTGTGTATGTGTACGCCATTGTGAGGTGGATGCCACGGGCGCGACACATGGTTATATTTTACACTTATAGTTGTCGACAGTGATGTGGGATTCCACGGGCAGGAGATATATATATATGTTGTGTATGTGTACGCCGATAGTGAGGTGGGATGCCACGGGCGCGACACATGGTTATATTTTACACTTATAGTTGTCGACAGTGATGTGGGATTCCACGGGCAGGAGATATATATATATATATGTGTTGTGTATGTGTCCGACGGTGAGGGATGCCACGCGTGTCACATGGTTATATTTTACACTTATAGCTGTCGGCAGTGATGGTGGGATTCCACGGGCATGCTTTGATATTTGTGTGACTTGATCGCGTCCCAGATTGGGTCGGGTAGTATATGCTTCCCTCCATAAGGGGCTGGATTATGTTATGAAAGATAAGTAAGTCATATGGTAATGAACTTAATGATTTTTTCTAATAGACTTGTATAACCGTTATTGATAGACTTGTATAACCGTTATAGGTTGAAGTACTGCGAGTAGCGTATTCTACTCGGAGGGTGGAAAAGGCTAGCGGACTACGATTTTGGGCGTTTTGCTAATAGTCGATAATCGTCGCGAGGTATGTGATTCTTCCTATACTCTTGAGCATGATATTTTAAAGTATATATAGTACGGTGACGACGTGTGTTAATCGAATAATAATTACGGCAATGTCTTTTGACTTAAGCCTGAACAATAATTACGGCAATGTCTTTTGACTTAAGCCTGAATAATCTTGAAGTATTTCAAAAGAATGCTGAACCATTTTTAACAGAAGAGTAATACTTGGTTTTAAAAGCTTAAGAGTTATACTAGCTTTATGGGAAGTTAGGTATAACGGCTTAAGAAAGATAAAAGAAGGGTTTAGTAACTTTAAGAAGATTAAGAGTCTTAATCTTAAAAGATAAGAGACTTGACTTGGTTAATTAATATGAGTTTTGTTAAAAGTGTGAAACCTCATTCGTGAGTAATGAGTACTTGGTTTTAAAAAGGAATAATGTTTCTTGATTTGGAAATCGAATAAGTATCGAACAAACCACAACGCTAATAAAGGGAAATGTTTTGACTAATAAAGTATTATTAAAACCGGTAGAAACTTCCATCTGCATAGAAGCTAAGATGAGACAAAATGATATTACATTTCCTAGATCATGGTCTTTGTAATAAGATTGTTATGAACAAGAATAAACTACTCACACATAAGGTATATGTTTCTCAAATTGTTTTAAAGGATTAAAACTATGAACTACTGAAACCTTTGAAAAATGAGAAACCTGAACATTTGAAATTAGGCAAACTTGAACGTTTGGAAAATAATGTTGTTACTTGATTTTACAAAGAGAAGTGTTTTGGTTTACTTCAAAAGATAGTCACTCTATTTTTATATACTACGAGTATTGTGTGACTATTTGTGAGAGAACAGATCTCTTAAAGAATTCATGTATGAAGTACTTTGGGGATAAAAACCCGATCTTGTTAATCATATAGTAGAAAGTACCTTGTGTGAATAACTTGATTGTGTTGGTTTGTGATAGCCTTGTAATACTTTCTTGTTGATTTGATAAGTAAACATGCTAGGATGCTACGTGTGTTATTATCTTGTGATGTTTGTGTAAAGGGTTTTCCTCGATTGCGCTTAAGTTGTTTAACTATCACCGTTATGTTGGTATTGTACCACTCACCTTGACATCATCCGGAGGTTGTCGCCGCTCTCACGCGGGTAGACTCAAAGTGTCTGTATGACCTATGATTCGAGAATACCTCATGCGGGTCCCGGCCTATCGCGAGCTACGAGCTCCGTTAGTGTGCGGCCTTTATGGTCATGCGGTCTATGTGCCATGCGGATGCGAGTCGAGCGGATGCCGGGAGTAGCTACCGACGCGGGAATACCTCATGCGGTCATTGGAGTGGCCTATGCGCGAGTGCGGGAAGTTCCAAGGCTAGACGCGCACATTAGATATCGCGCGAGTGGCGGCTTTGATCATGTGACGATGCAGACAGATCTCATGATACGATTTATGACCTTGTTGGTACCGGTGGTTTTAGTACGGCTATGCCTTCGCATTTACGCCGCACGGTTTTATTATAACACGTGGGACACGTGTTCATGTGTGTTCCTTGGTGTTTTCATATCATAGACTGCCGGCAGTGAGGAATGTGTTCCACAGGCACGATTGATGTTGTGGGCGTGAGACCCATTGTTATATTTGAGTGATGACTTGAGGGCGTGAGTCACGACTTGACATATCGCTTATTTATTGTGAATCGTAGTTTGGTTATCATACATGTCTCTCGCTTTATATAGACTACTATGATTTCATTTACGATTTTTGATTTCACATACTTGGTACTGTTATGCGACCTCCTTGAGGCTGCGTCATGCCGCAGTAAAGGTACGCCGTTGATCCTCGCTCTTAGGGTCACAGTCGACTGGGAAGCTCGTTTCCGAGGCTTATCGGTGGTATAGTCCTGTCGTTGTAGGTACTTACATTCAGGGTATGGCGAACCTGTCCCGCCATTGTTGTCATATCATTCTTAGAGGTCTGTAGTACTGTTGTGGGCAGAATTTGTAAGAGGGATGTAACTGTTCGGTTTTGAAGTTTTTATATATATATATGCCGAAAGGCAAGTTTTTCTTCAGATAAAAAAGTGTCTTCTTTACATTGTTTCATGTATTGTTTTTGTCACGACCCGAACCCGGGCCCGTGACTGGTGCCTTACCCCGGGCACCCTAGTGATACAACATCAGAGAAAATCAGCGGAAATAAAAACATGAACATGAATTAAGAGACAAGATAAATAAACAGGCCAACCAAAACAGTTGCCTTCATCATATATACATAAATACCCGAACAGTTATCCTTTTTACAAACCACGCCACAACAAAGCATGCACTCTAAGATTTATACAACAACTATGACTGACAGTGGCCTCGCCATACCCCGATCGTACAAGAACCTACAGACATCAGGGTAACATACCAAAGATAAGCCTCCGAAGGAACGGAGCTTCCCAATACGCTGAAAGGTGATCCTAAAAGCGGGGATCGACAACCGATGTACTTCTACCTGCGGCATGAACGCAGCCCCCCGAAGGAGGTCAGTACAACAGGTACCAAGTATGTGAAACTATAAAATACTGTAAATGAAATCATACTAGCCTATAAAAGCAGGAGACATGTATGATAACCAAACTACGACACACACATATGATTATATCAATTCGTGGTCTCACGCCCACAACATCAATCCCGCGTGGAGTACCTTCTCAACGCCAGTCTATGATATGATAACAACAAGACAGCAATCCAAATGGGAGCATACCCGTGCGCTACGCATCGTGTCAGTATGTCCAAAGGGAACAAATAAGACAACATTCCAAATGGAAGCATACCCGTGCGCTACGCATCGTGTCAGTATGTCCAAAGGGAAACAATAAGACAGCATTCCAAATGGAAGCATACCCGTGCGCTACGCATCGTGTCAGTATGTCCAAAGGGAAACAATAAGACAACATTCCAAATGGAAGCATACCCGTGCGCTACGCATCGTGTCAGTATGTCCAAAGGGAAACAATAAGACAACAAGGCGGTAATCAAAGTGGAAGCATACCCGTGCGCTACGCATCGTGTCAGTATGTCCAAAGCGATTAACAAAAGTAACACTATCAACAGGAACGTACCCGTGGAATTTATCCGTCACTGCCGGTCACGTCCAAGTAAGTTCTCAACAAGTCAACCGACCCTCCATCGAGAGACGCGGTAGTATAGAAACACAATTCTTGCACAACAAAGGTTATCACAACAAGCATAGGCATGTTTCACAACAACAAGCATAGGCAAGTTTCACAACAACAAGCATAGGCAAGTTTATACACAACTCGAAGTACTTTCATTTTTATGCCCAAGTTCGGGTTTTACCCCTAAAGTACTACGTACGTTAAATTCCTTTTAAAGAGATTTATTCCTTTTATAAAAGTCACCCGATACCCGTAGTATAAAAATAGAGTGACTTATATCTTTTAAGTAAACTAAAACAACTTCCATATTATCCTTTTTAAAACCAAATTAAGGCAACACCATTCCTTCTTTTTAGACCAAAACACTTCTCTTTTTTAAAGTCAAGTTACCACCTTAAAACCAGTGATAAAACCTTCTTTTGTTTTCATAACGTCGTTATAACCAACTTCCCATAAGGCTGTTATAACACGTTATGTTTTAAAACCATTTTAAGACAACACAATGCCTTTCTTTACCCTAAAGTTCCAGTCTGCCTAATTTCAATTACACAAGTCTCTTTTTAGAAAAGTTTCATAGTTCAATGTCTTAATCTCTTTTAAAACAATTGAGTAACATATGCCCTAGGCGAGTAGGTTATTCTTGATCATAATCAATCTTATTAAGCAGCCATGATCTAGAAAATGTAATATCATTTTGTCTCATCTTAGCTTCTATGCAGATGGAGGTTTCTACTGGTTTTAATAATACTTCGTTAGTCATTACATTTTCCTTTATTAGCGCTGCAGTGGTTTGTTCGATACTTATTCTGATTTCCGAATCAGTAAAACATTATTCCTTTTAAAATCAAGTACTCATTACTCACGAATGAGGTTTCATACTAACATCCATATCAAGTCAAGTCTCTTAAGACGTTATACCTAACTTCCCATAAAGCTAGTATAACTCTTATGTTTTCAAAACCAAGTATTACTCTTCTTTCAAAACGGTTTCTTAATGAAATACTTCAAATGCTTTATTATCACACATCAAGTCAGTTATAAGTCAAATCAGTTACCTTTTAACAATCACAAAGCATTTTCTTATCTACATAAAGCTGTTATAACCAATCTCCCATAAAGTCGTTATAACACTTTATGTCTCAAACCAATCAAATACATTTAGCACATGTACGTCTACCGTACTACATAGTTACACACATATCATGCTAGAAAGGATAGGAAGAGGTTCACATACCTCACGACGATTATCGACTAATAGCAAAACGCTCCAAGTACCTCAAACCGTCGGCTACTCCTTAAGCCAAGTAGACCACGCCACACGTAATATTTCAACCTATATAGGCCACAAGGCGCCTATTAACATCTTAGATCTCAATGTAGAATATTCTACAGAAAATTCGGCAGCACCTCCCCCCCCCCGCAACAGCGTAAATCTCCTCCTCTATCGAGGCCGGCTACCAAGCCAACCAGGGGGGGGTTAACACGTCTAACCGGACGTGTACAATTCTACTACACAGTAATGCTACACAAGTCTACTGTAATACAGTCCTATGTAATTACAGTTCAGTTCTCTTCTTTAAATTCAGGCTTAAGTCGCAAGACATTGCCGTAAGTATTATTCAGGCTTAAGTCAAAAGACATTGCCGCACAACTATGTTCAGTTCTATATATAGTATACTTAACTATATACTCCTACAACATGTAATTTCCAATTACAACAGAAGGTTAGGAATGTTTACCTCGATAAGCCCAAAATTATCCGAGTTTATATGTCGATCCTGAGCAAGGTTTAGCTCCTACTCCGTGCGCTCCGACCCGCTCCAACCAACCCTTAGAAGTTCTAACCAACTTCTACTTATAACTTCAACTACGGGTGAAGATTTTTCCAAAGGGTTTCGTTTAGTGGCTTAAAGGAAAGTATACTAGTATTTATGGGCTTTTCGTATAAAGGTAACCTTGGGAATACTACAAGGTATTTAGGACAAGGTATTTGGGCATTATAACAATACTAGGAGAGTATTTCTATACCACAACAAGGGGTATTATACGAAAAAAACTAGGCTAGGGGGTAGGCTCTACCACAAGGCCCAACAAAGGGGAGGACTTGGCCAATGCTACACTTACGGCGGAGGGATTTTGAGACTTGGAGAATGATTTTTGGATGAAGAAGTTCATCAACTAAGGGGGGTATTTATAGGTCAAGCAATGGCCAACCAATGGCCAAGATGAAGACAAGTGTTAGGCAAGTGTAGGGCTAGGATTTGGACAAGTGTTTGTGGGCCCCACTTTCTCATCTACTACACAAAATATCTAGCCAAACATTGACCAAATGTTTAAGGCAAGAAACATGAAAAAAACGTGCCAAAGGGAGCTCAACCAAACCGTCCACTTGGGTGACATGTGTCACCCTCCCGTTGGTCAAAAATATTTCGTCTCTCGGAAAAATCCGCAAAAATTATAAATGACATAGCCGGAATTTTCCCTACGAAAGCTGTGGAAACGTTTCGTCGAAAAACGACTCTTTTTGGCACTTGTGTACAAATTTCGAAACTATGCTTACTTTAAGGCTCAAATTAATATACGTATGCCCTCACGTACATACTCAGGAAATACGGGGTATGTTATACCCCGTAGTTGCAGGGTATGTATGTGAGGACGTACGTACGAGAGTACGGCAGAAAATTTTGAAAAGAAAGAAAGATGTGAGTTTTCGACGGAAAAGTTTCCGGTTATTTGTGAAGAAAAAGGTTCGTTAATGGGAATTGGATTCCCAGATTTGGTATTTGGACTTCATAGATTATATTAGAATTTTGAGATTTTATTTTCGGAAATGGTCACGTGGGGCCCACGGGAGAAATTTACGGTTTTGTGGGGCCCGCTTTGTTTTTGAGATTTCCGGTATTTTGGATATTTTCGGAAGACGAAATATTCTGGGCGAATCGGGGGGCGACACGTGTCACCCCCATGTGGCACCCTTGGCCGATTTTTACCTTTGTGCACAACACCCGGTTGGAGTCGTTTTTCGACGAAACGTTTTGCGTAGCTTGCGAAGGGAAAATTCCGGCTATGTCGTTTTGTATTTTTGCGGATTTTTCCGAGCGACGGAACATTTTGGACCAACGAGAGGGCGGCACTTGGCACCCTCTCATTGGTGGGCAAGGTGGGCGGCACATGGGACGATTGGGAGATAAGGTTGGGCAAGATATTTGTGTAGATATTTGTGAGGGTTTTAAGGAGTAGGGTCTAGGGTGCACTTGGCTTGATCTTGGCCTTACACTTGCCTTGCACATGGCTTGATCTTGGCCATTGGTTGGCTTTTGGTTTTGCTATAAATACCCCCTTGGCTTGAAGACTTCATTCATCCAAAAATGTTCCAAGTCTTGCTATCCTTCCCCTCTCCTCTTGTTTGACTCTCGTCCAAGAGCCCCCCCCTCCCTAGTAAAGGCCCTTGGCCGAGAAACCCCTCCCCCTTTGAGTGGCCTTTGTGGCCGAGAGTCCCCTCACTTGGTGCTAGCCGTGGGTACCCCTAGCCTAGTTGTTTTCAGATAATACCCTCCTCGTGGCATTGAAATACTTCTCCTAGTATTGTTATAATGCCCAAAATACCTTAGCCTTGTACCTTGTAGTATTCCAAAGATACCTCTATACGGAGAGTCCGGACCTACTACCTTTTGTCCGTTTAGTCTCAAACCAAACCCTAAGGAAATCTTCATAGTTGGTTGAAGTATTTGAGTAGAAGTTAGTTAGAACTTCTAAGGGTTGTTTGAGCGGCTTGGAGCGCACGAGTAGAGCTAAACCTTGCTCGGGATCGACATTATAACTTGGATAATTTTGGGCTTATCGAGGTAATTATCTTGTCCTCTATTGTAATTGGAAATTACATGTTTGTTAGAATATATAGTTGAAGATATCGTATATGGAACTATACTTAGTATTCGGCAATGTCTTTTGACTTAAGCTGAAGAATAAAGAATCGAATCAATTGTATTTACATAGGATCAGATTGCGGTAGACTTGTGTAGTATTCTCGAGTAGAATTGTACACGTCCGTAGACGTGTAAACCCCCGGTTGGCTTGGTAGCCTACCGATAGAGAGAGAGATTTACGCTGTCATTGTTGCCGAATTTTCTCGTAGAAAGATAGAAACTTGTGTTTTGGGGTTAATAGACGTTTGTGACCTTTATAGGTGAAAGTACTAAGAGTAGCGTATTCTACTCGAGTGGAAAGGGCTAGCAAGGTTGTAGTACTTGGAGCATTTTGCTTATTGTCGATAAATCGTCGCGAGGTATGTGAACCTCTTCCTATCTCTTCCAGCATGATATGTGTGTAACTATGTAGTACGGTAGACGTACATGTGTTTAATGTATTTGATTGGTTTGAAACATAAAGTGTTATAACGACTTTATGGGAAGTTGGTTATAACAGCTTTATGTAGGTAAGAAAATGGTTTACTGATGTTAGAAGTTAAGAGACTTGATCTTATAAGATAAGAGACTTAACTTATTTGTTTTAATGTGGATGTTTGTGTGAAACCTCATTCGTGAGTAATGAGTACTTGGTTTTTAAAGGGATAATGTTTTCTGATTTGGAAATCGAATGTGTATCGACAGCACCACCGCAGCGTTAATAAAGGAAAATGTATTGAATAATGATGTGTTGTATTAAAACCAGTAGAAACCTCCATCTGCATAGAAGCTAAGATGAGACAAAATGATATTACATTTTCTAGATCATGGCTGCTGTAATAAGATCGTTATAAACAAGAATAAACTACTCACATATATGACATATGTTACTCAATTGTTTTAAAAGAGATTAAGACTATGAGTTATGAAACCTTTCTAAAATAAGTGACTTGAGCATTTGAAAATGAGAAGCTTGAGTAATTGAAACTAGGCAAACTGGAACTTAGGAAAAGAATGTTGTTACTTGATTTTGAAAAGGAATGTGGGTTGGTCATTCTAATACTACGGGTATCGGGTGACTTTTATAAAAGTAATGGATCTCTTTTAAAAGAACTTAACGTATGTAGTACCTTGGGGTTAAAAACCCGGACTTTGGCATAAAATGAAAGTACTTTGAGTTGTGTGAAACTTGCCTATGCTTGTTGTTGTGAAACTTGCCTATGCTTGTTGTTGTGAAACTTGCCTATGCTTGTGATGATAGCCTTTGTTGTGCAAGTGTGGTATTTACGTTACCGTCTCTCGATAGAGGGTCGACTTGTGGAGAACTTACTGACGCGTCTTTGGCAGTGATGGAGAATTCCACGGGTATGTTTCCATTTTGATTACTGTCTTGTTGTTTTTGTCACATGGACATGTCTACACCGAGGTAGAATTCCGGGGGCATGCGGCCATGCGGTCGGGTTGATTACCCGATATATTGTTATTGTGGTTACATGGACATGTCTACACCGAGGTAGAATTCCGGGGGCATGTGGCCATGCGGCAGGGTTGATCACCCCGTATATTATTGTTGATGTCACATGGACGTGTCTACACCGAGGTAGAATTCCGGGGGCATGTGGCCATGGGGCATTGGTATTATTGTTGCATCATGGACATGTCTACACCGATGCAGAATTCCGGGGCACGCGCCGTGATGCGAACATGATTGATGTTGTGGGCGTGAGACCCATAGTTATATTTGAGTGATGACTTGAGGCGTGAGTCCCCGATCGACATGATCGCTTATGTTGTGAATCGTAGTTTGGTTATCATACATGTCTCTGCTTTATATAGACTAGTATGATTTCATTCTGATTTTTCTGATTCACATACTTGGTACTTGCCAGATCGACCTTTCGGGCCGCGTTCATGCCGCAGGTAGAGGTACATCGATCGTGGATCCTCGCTCTTAGGATCTCGGCCAAAGATTTTGGGAAGCTCCGTTTCTCGGAGGCTTATCTTTTGGTATGTGTTCTCGAGTTGTAGTTCTTGTACATCTGGGGTATGGCGGGCCCTGTCCCGTCATAGTTGTTGTAAATCTTAGAGTGCAGTACTTTGTGGCGGGGTTGTAAAAAGGATTAAAGCTCGTTTTGAAAGAGTTGTTTTTATTTATGTTATTGGAAGGTAACTGGGTTGGCCTGCTTTATGTTCATATATCTTGTTTCTTGTTTAAAGTTTTATTTTCATTGGTTTTTCTCTCGATGATTGTATCACTAGGGTGCGGGATAAGACACGAACGCCCCGAACGGGTCGTTACAAAAGTGGTATCGAGCGATTAATCCTCGGAAAGTGTCTCTGACCGTGTCTAGTAGAGTCTTGATTATCGGTGTGTTGTGCACCACATCTATAATCGGAGGCTATAGGACATTTAGGATTGGTTTCCATTCTTCTCATTCGAGATCGTGCCTTAGAGTTGTGTTGTAAGTTGGACCCTCCGACGTATCTCGTTTTACCGATTATGCCTCCGTGAGCAACGAGCCACGGGCGGCAAGACAGCCGAGGAACCGCTAGTGAGATCTGAGAGAGTACGGCGCGCAGCCCGCATGACACGAGGTTGTGCTTGGACGGCGGTTTTGGACGCCGCCACCCCAGCAGAGTTAGAGCCGCAAAGAATGGCCGCTGAGACCGCAGCACTGAGCCTCCAGTCCCACGATGCAGCGAGGAGATGGGTTACGGAGATGGCGATTCTTGCCGCCGTGGTCGTGGCAGATATGAGGATAGGCCGACGCAGTTCAGCCCAAAGAGCACCGATGTTCACCCCGAGCGATAGTTTGAGGCTACGGACTTTCTCGAGTTGTAGCCCGCGAGTTTTATGGGTCGAGGCCTGAGGATGATCCGCAGGAGTTCATCCGGCAGTTACAGCGGATCATGCGGGTGATCAAGGCTTCAGAGACCGAGTCTGTGACCTTTGGTTCGCATCGGCTGCGTGATACCGCAGTCGATTGGTTTGATTCATGGGAGCTTTCCCGGGGAGAGCATGCACCTCCAGCAGTATGGGATGAGTTTTCGGGGGCTTTCCTCACGCACTTCTTGCCTCCGCAGATGAGGAGGGCACGGGCCGACAGATTTTTGATGCTTAGACAGAGCGGGCGTACGGTTCGGGAGTACAATGTGGAGTTCGACTCATTGGCCCGGTACGTCCCAGCGTTGGTAGCTAGTATGGAGGATCGAGTGCACCGATATGTTACAGGGCTCGATGATTACATGTCAGAGGCATGTTCAGTAGTAGCTCTTCACCGCATGGACATTGCCCGCACGCAGCTCATGCACCGGGATGTAAGGCACGGAGAGGTCGACGGAATGACCAAGATCAGCGAAGAGGCGAACAACAGGTCCTTTGGTGACTTTCGAGGCGGACCGCCAAAGATCATACTAGTTTTGTACCTCCGCCCGCAGCAGTGGTCCTCCACAACCTTGAGTATTCGGAGCAGTCGGGGCTCGAGGGTTCAGTTTCGGAAGTAAGGGGTTGGCGGATGCGGTGACCCCTACCTCGGTGTGGTGTGGTAGACCGCATTTCGGGAGTGTCGTGGTGCGAGGGAGCTTGTTATTTTGCGGCAGCAGGCCATTTTGAGGAACTGTCCGACCAAGGGTAGCACGGATGTTACGACTCACCTTACGGATCTGGTTGGTTCATCGCTTTCTGATTATGCGCCTGCAGGCGTGCCTATGATTAGAGTGGAGCGGTAGCTTCAGGTATATCCTTAACCCTCTAGAGTTTTGGTATGCTTGTTATGATGGTCTCATTATTATGTGCTATGTACGAATAGCGTTGTGTTAATTGTGAGTTAGAAAACATGCTTAGTTGGGAGGATACGTATGGGGGCATGGTAAGTGTGAACCTTAGACTATGTCACGACTGAGACCTTAGGGGTAAGGTCGTCTTGAGTTAAAGATTTATTTTTGACCCTTATCAGAGTAGTAGTATACGTGGGATTTATTTGTGTGATAAGTCCGTGGGTAGTGTGAGATGGAAGTGGTAGCTTTCATGATGTGAATTAGTAAGATTGTTCCGGATCGGGGAACAAGAGTTTGGCGCGGTTGGGGTCGGGTTGAGGACCATTTGCGGGTCCACCCGTAACCCGGTTTGGGGTGGGGTCAGTTGGGTGGTCCCGCCAGTGGTAGAGTCACGAGGATGCTAGGCCCAAGTTTGTGTGACCATCGTATGAGTTCGTGGACGCGTTCGACGAGCGGTTCGTAAAGGCGGAATGGCCTTAAGGAAGTTTGAGGTTAGTAAGATGACCAAGTTTGGAGGTTGTGACTCCGAGATTTTCGAGCGGAAGTAATGGTGAAGTATGGTACGTCTTGGGAGAGTTCAAGTGTTCGAGAAGGGCACGACGAGTAAGGAAGGAAGATAACGTGTGTTATTTCGTGCGGCGTGGCGTTGACAACTTGTTAGAGGAACTTCATCGATATCCGTCTTGAGAAGGAACATTCGGACGAATGTTTCTAAGAGAGGAGAATGTTATACCCGTAGTTGCAGGGTATGTATGTGAGGACGACGACGAGAGTACGCAGAAAATTTTGAAAAGAAAGAAAGATGTGAGTTTTACGGAAAAGTTTCGGTTATTTGTGAAGAAAAAGGTTCGTTAATGGGAATTGGATTCCCGATTTGGTATTTGGACTTCATAGATTATATTAGAATTTTGAGATTTTATTTTCGGAAATGGTCACGTGGCCCACGGAGAAATTTACTTTTTGTGGCCCGCTTTGTTTTTGAGATTTCCGGTATTTTGGATATTTTCGGAAGACGAAATATTCTGGGCGAATCGGGGGGCGACACGTGTCACCCCCATGTGGCACCCTTGGCCGATTTTTACCTTTGTGCACAACACCCGGTTGGAGTCGTGTTTCGACGAAGCGTTTTCAGTAACTGCATGGGCGGAAAATTCGGCTATGTCGTTTTGTATTTTTGCGGATTTTTCCGAGCGACGGAACATTTTGGACCAACGAGAGGGCGGCACTTGGCACCCTCTCATTGGTGGGCAAGGTGGGCGGCACATGGGACGATTGGGAGATAAGGTTGGGCAAGATATTTGTGTAGATATTTGTGAGGGTTTAAAGTGCGGTCTAGGGTGCACTTGGCTTGATCTTGGCCTTACACTTGCCTTGCACATGGCTTGATCTTGGCCATTGGTTGGCTTTTGGTTTTGCTATAAATACCCTGGCCAAGACTTCATTCGTCCAAAATGTTCCAAGTCTTGCTATCCTTCCCCGCTCCTCTTGTTTGCCTCTCGACAAAGAGCCCCCCCCCCTCCCTAGTAAAGGCCCTTGGACGAGAAACCCCTCCCCCTTTGATTGGCCTTTGTGGCCGAGAGTCCCCCCTCCCCCCGTTGTGGTGCTAGCCAGGGTACCACTGCCTAGTTGTTTCAGATAATACCCTCCTCAGTGGCATTGAAATACTTCTCCTAGTATTGTTATAATGCCCAAAATACCTTAGCCTTGTACCTTGTAGTATTCCAAAGATACCTCTATACGTAGAGTCAGGAATACTACCTTTTGTCCTTTAGTCTCAAACCAAACCCTAAGGAAATCTTCATAGTTGGTTGAAGTATTTGAGTAGAAGTTGGTTAGAACTTCTGGTTGTTTGAGCGGATTGGAGCGCACGAGTAGAGCTAAACCTTGCTCGGGATCGACATTATAACTTGGATAATTTTGGGCTTATCGAGGTAATTATCTTGTCCTCTATTGTAATTGGAAATTACATGTTTGTTAGAATATATAGTTGAAGTATCTTTATATGGAACTATACTTAGTATTCGGCAATGTCTTTTGACTTAAGCTGAAGAATAAAGAATCGAATCAATGTATTTACATAGGATCAGCGATGAGACTTGTGTAGTATTCGAGTAGAATTGTACACGTCCGGTAGGCGTGTAAACCCACTTGGTTGGCTTGGTAGCCTCGATAGAGAGAGATTTACGCTGCATGTGGGAGGTCTCCGAATTTTCAGAAAGATAGAAACTTGTGTTTTGGGGTTAATAGACGTTTGTGACCTTTATAGGTGAAAGTACTAAGAGTAGCGTATTCTACTCGAGGAGTGGAAAGGGCTAGCAAGGTTGTAGTACTTGGAGCATTTTGCTTATTGTCGATAAATCGTCGCGAGGTATGTGAACCTCTTCCTATCTCTTCCAAAGATGATGTGTGTAACTATGTAGTACGGTGACGCATACGTGTTTAATGTATTTGATTGGTTTGAAACATAAAGTGTTATAACGGTTTTATGGGAAGTTGGTTATATGACTTTATGTAGGTTAGAAAATGGTTTCTTGATGTTAGAAGTTAAGAGACTTGATCTTATAAGATAAGAGACTTAACTTATTTGTTTTAATGTGGATGTTTGTGTGAAACCTCATTCGTGAGTAATGAGTACTTGGTTTTTAAAGGATAATGTTTCCGATTTGGAAATCGAATGTGTATCGACAGGACCAACTGCAGCGTTAATAAAGGAAAATGTATTGAATAATGATGTGTTGTATTAAAACCGAGAAACCTCCATCTGCATAGAAGCTAAGATGAGACAAAATGATATTACATTTTCTAGATCATGTCTTTGTAATAAGATCGTTATAAACAAGAATAAACTACTCACATATATGACATATGTTACTCAATTGTTTTAAAAGAGATTAAGACTATGAGTTATGAAACCTTTCTAAAATAAGTGACTTGAGCATTTGAAAATGAGAAGCTTGAGTAATTGAAACTAGGCAAAGCTGGAACTTAGAAAAGAATGTTGTTACTTGATTTTTGAAAAGGAATGTGGGTTGGTCATTCTAATACTACGGGTATCGGTGACATTTATAAAAGTAATGGATCTCTTTAAAAGAACTTAACGTATGTAGTACTGGGGTTAAAAACCGGACTTTGGCATAAAATGAAAGTACTTTGAGTTGTGTGAAACTTGCCTATGCTTGTTGTTGTGAAACTTGCCTATGCTTGTTGTTGTGAAACTTGCCTATGCTTGTGATGATAGCCTTTGTTGTGCAAGTGTGGTATTTACGTTACCGCTGTCTCTCGATAGGGCGGTCGACTTGTGGAGAACTTACTTGGGCGTCTTTGGCGGTGATGAGAATTCCACGGGTATGTTTCATTTTGATTACTTTCTTGTTGTTTTTGTCACATGGACATGTCTACACCGAGGTAGAATTCCGGGGGCATGCGGCCACGGTCGGGTTGATTACCGATATATTGTTATTGTGGTTACATGGACATGTCTACACCGGTAGAATTCAGGGGCATGTGGCCATGCGGCGGGTTGATCACCGTATATTATTGTTGATGTCACATGGGCGTGTCACAGAGGTAGAATTCCGGGGCATGTGGCCATGGGGCATTGGTATTATTGTTGCATCATGGACATGTCTACACCGATGCAGAATTCCGGGGGCATGCGGCCATGATGCGAACATGATTGATGTTGTGGGCGTGAGACCCATAGTTATATTTGAGTGATGACTTGAGGCGAGTCACCGATCGACATATTTGCTTTTATGTTGTGAATCGTAGTTTGGTTATCATACATGTCTCTGCTTTATATAGACTAGTATGATTTCATTCTGATTTTTACTGATTTCACATACTTGGTACTGTTATCGACCTCCTTCGGGCTGCGTTACGCCGCAGTAGAGGTACATCGGTCGTGGATCCTCGCTCTTAGGATCTCGCCAGCGTTTTGGGAAGCTCCGTTTCTCCGAGGCTTATCTTTGGTATGTTCACGAGTTGTAGGTTCTTGTACATTCGAGGGTATGGCGGCCTGTCCGTCATAGTTGTTGTAAATCTTAAGGTGCGTAGTAATGCAAGTGTGGCGGGGTTGTAAAAAGGATTAAACTGTTCGTTTTGAAAGAGTTGTTTTTATTTATGTTATTGGAAGGTAACCGTTGGGTTGGCCTGTTTTATGTTCATATATCTTGTTTCTTGTTTAAAGTTTTATTTTCCGCTGGTTTTTCTCTGATGATTGTATCACTAGGGTGCCCGGGATAAGGCACCAGTAACGGGCCCCGGAACGGGTCGTTACAGGGTATAACATTCTCCCCTCCTTTAGAAACATTCGTCCCGAATGTTCCTTCTAAGCCTCAAAACAAACATGCGCCAGTATAGTTTTCACTACTATACTTACGAGAACAATCCTGCCACACCTGGCCACAGAAATACCCGCGCAAATACTTACATCCAAGTCCACGAGGAAACACCTCTAACATCACAAACTTTTGTCACTTTGCCGCGAGGTTCTAGTGTCACTCCGGCGACCCAACAAATGGTACCGATCGCACGCGATCCCTGAGGTCTAAAATATACATCCTTCGCACCTTCTCCCTTCACAAGAAATGATCATATCTATGCTCGCAATACATGCTCGCCTCTACCCTTACTCGTCGTACTCTTCTCGAACACTTGAACTCTTCTAGTATACGTACCACACTTCAGTCCTCGCTTCAGTTCTCCAAACCTTGGAGTCACCACCTCCAACTTGGTTATCTTACTAGCCTCAATCTTCCTTAAGGCTATTCCCGGCTTTCACGATCTGCTTATGGTCGAACATATCCACGAACTCATACGATGGTCATCTAAACCTGGGCCTAACACCCTCGTGACCCTACCACCTGGCGGGACCACCCAGAGCTGACCCTACCTCGAAACAGGCCGCGGGTTGGCCCTCATCATGGCCCCAACCCGACCCACTTAACGCATCACGCTCTTGTTCCCCGATCCGGAACAATCTTACCTCTACAGGTCATGAAAGCTACCACTTCCATTGCACACTACCCAGGGACTTTATCATCAGAACGACCTGCCCGGCCCGCATCGTGCCTTATCCCGCACCCTAGTGATACAATCATCAGAGAAAACCAGCGGAAAATAAAACTTTAAACAAGAAACAAGATATAGGAACATAAAACAGGCCAACCCAACGGTTACCTTCCAACAACATAAATAAATACAATTCTTTCAAAACGAACAGTTTAATCCTTTTTACAACCCTGCCCACAACAGTACTACAGACCTCTAAGATTTACAACAACTATGACGACAGGGCTCCCGCCATACCCCGAATGTACAAGAACCTACAACTCAGGGAACACATACCAAAAGATAAGCCTCCGGAGAAACGGAGCTTCCCAAAACGCTGAACTGAGATCCTAAGAGCGAGGATCCACGACCGATGTACCTCTACCTGCGGCATGAACGCAGCCCCGGGCGAGGTCGATAACAGTACCAAGTATGTGAAATCAGAAAAATATCAGAATGAAATCATACTAGTCTATATAAAGCGGAGACATGTATGATAACCAAACTACGATCACAACATAAGCGATCATGTCGAGGGACTCACGCCTCAAGTCATCACTCAAATATAACTATGGGTCTCACGCCCACAACATCAATCATGTTCGCGTCACGGCCGCATGCCGGAATTCTGCGCCGGTGTAGACATGTCCATGATGCAACAATAATACCAATGCCCCACGGCCACGTGCCCCGAATTCTACCTCGGTGTGACACGTCCATGTGACATCAACAATAATATCTTGGGTGATCAACCCTGCCGCATGGCCACATGCCCCCGGAATTCTACCTCGGTGTAGACATGTCCATGTAACCACAATAACAATATATCGGGTAATCAACCCGACCGCATGGCCGCATGCCCCCGGAATTCTACCTCGGTGTAGACATGTCCATGTGACATCATCAACAAGACAGTAATCAAAATGGAAACATACCCGTGGAATTCTCCATCACTGCCAGCACGTCCAAGTAAGTTCTCAACAAGTCGACCGGCCCTCTATCGAGACGCCAGAATACGTAAATACCACACTTGCACAACAAAGGCTATCATCACAAGCATAGGCAAGTTTCACAACAACAAGCATAGGCAAGTTTCACAACAACAAGCATAGGCAAGTTTCACAACAACTCAAAGTACTTTCATTTTATGCCAAAGTCCGGGTTTTTAACCCCAAGGTACTACATACGTTAAGTTCGTTTAAAAGAGATCCATTACTTTTATAAAAGTCACCCGATACCCGTAGTATTAGAATGACCAACCCACCTTCCTTTTCAAAATCAAGTAACAACATTCTTTTCCTAAGTTCGGTTTGCCTAGTTTCAATTACTCAAGCTTCTCATTTTCAGATGATTTCATAGTTCCCAAACTTAATCACTTGATTCCTTTTTAGAACAATTGAGTAACATATGTCATATATGTGAGTAGTTTATTCTTGTTTATAACGATCTTATTACAAAGTGCATGATCTAGAAAATGTAATATCATTTTGTCTCATCTTAGCTTCATGCGGATGGAGGTTTCTACCGGTTTTAATACAACACATCATTATTCAATACATTTTCCTTTATTAACGCTGCAGTTGGTGCTGTCGATACACATTACGATTTCCAAATCAAGAAACATTATCCCTTTAAAACCAAGTACTCATTACTCACGAATGAGGTTTCACACAACATCCACATTAAAACAAATAAGTTAAGTCTCTTATCTTATAAGATCAAGTCTCTTAACTTCTAACATCAAGAAACCATTTTCACTACATAAGGTCGTTATAACTAACTTCCCATAAAGCTATTATAACACCCTATGTTTTAAACCAACCCAATCACTTAGCACATGCGTCTACCGTACTACATAGTTCACAACAATCATGCTAGAAAAGATAGGAAGAGGTTCACATACCTCGCGACGATTTATCGACAATAAGCAAAATGCTCCAAGTACTACAACCTTGCTAGCCCTTTCCACTCCTCGAGTAGAATACGCTACTCTTAGTACTTTCACCTATAAAGGACACAAACGTTTATTAACCCTAAAACACAAGTTTCTATCTTTCTACAGAAAATTCGAAGACCTCCCCGCAACAGCAGCGTAAATCTCTCCTCTAGCGAGGCCGGCCACCACGCCAACCAGTGGGGTTTACACGCCTAACCGACGTGTACAATTCTACTCAAAGAATACTACACAAGTCTATCGCAATACACCCCTATGTAAATACACTGATTCGGTTCTTTATTCTTCAGCTTAAGTCAAAAGACATTGCCGAATACTAAGTATAGTTCCATATATAGTATACTTCAACTATATATTCTAACAAACATGTAATTTCCAATTACAATAGGACAAGATAATTACCTCGACAAGCCCAACATTATACAAGGTATAATGTCGAGCCTATGCAAGGTTTAGCTCCTACTCCGTGCGCTCCAATCCTCTCCACCCAACCCGTAGAAGTTCTAACCCCCTTCTACTCAAATACTTCAACCAACCATGAAGATTTCCTTAGGGTTTGGTTTGAGACTAAAAGGACAAAAGGTAGTATTTCCGGGCTCTACGTATAGAGGTATCTTTGGAATACTACAAGGTACAAGGCTAAGGTATTTTGGGCATTATAACAATACTAGGAGAAGTATTTCAATACCACAAGTGAGGGGTATTATACGAAAACAACTAGGCTAGGGGGGGGGGGGTACCCCATGGCTAGCACCACAAAAGGGGAGGAACCCTCGCCAAAGGCCACACGGTGGGGACGGGGAAGGCTCTCGGCTAAGAGCTCACAACGGGGGAGGAGAGTTTTCAAGGCTTAGACAAGTGAAGAGTGGATGAAGAAGTTCATCAACATAAGGGGGGGTATTTATAGCAAAACCAAAGGCCAACCAATGGCCAAGATCCTTCCAAGTGTAAGGCAAGTGTAAGGCCAAGATCAAGCCAAGTGCACCCTAACCCCTACTCCACAAAACATGCCACAAAACATTGCACAAAACATTGCACAAAACAATGCCACAACAAGGCACCAATCGGCCAAGGCCAAACCGAAGGCGTTGCCCACTGGAGGTGACAAGTGTCACCTCTTGTTGGCCCAAATGTTCCGCCGCTCGGAAAAATCCGCAAAAATACAAAGCGACATAGCCGGAATTTTCCTTCGCAAGTTACGCGAAAGCGTTTCGTCGAAAACGACTCTAACCGTGTTGTGCACAAAGGTAACCGCCAAGCCACCTAGGCGGGGTGACACGTGTCACCCTCTTATTGGCCCCTCATAAAGCGTCTTTGAAAAATATCCACAATGGCCAAAATCTCAAAACAAAGTGGGCCCCACAAAACAGAATTTCTCCGTGGGCCCCACGTGACCATTTTCAAAATAAAATCTCAAAATTCTAATATAATCTATGAAGTCCAAATACCAAATCTGGGAATCCAATTCCCATTAACGAACCTTTTTCTTCACAAATAACCGGAAACTTTTCCGTCGAAAACTCACATCTTTCTTTCTTTTCAAAATTTCTGCCGTACTCTCGTACGTACGTCCTCACATACATACCCTGCAACTACGGGGTATAACATTCTCCCCTCCTTAGAAACATTCGTCCCGAATGTTCCTTCTCAAGTCGGATAACGATAAAGTTCCTCTAACAAGTTGCCAACGCCACAGCTTGGCCACGAAATAACACACGTCCTCTTCTTTCCTTACTCGTCGTGCCCTTCTCGAACACTTGAACTCTCCCAGTACGTACCATACTTCAGTCATTACTTCCGTTCCCGAAAATCTCTGGAGTCACTACCTCCAAACTTGGTCATCTTACTAACCTCAAACTTCCTTAAGGCCATTCCCGGCCTTTACGAACCGCTTCTGGTCGAACGCGTCCACGAACTCATACGATGGTCACACAAACTTGGGCCTAGCATCCTCGTGACCCTACCACCTGGCGGGACCACCCAGAACTGACCCCACCCCAAACCGGGTTACGGGTTGACCCGCAAATGGTCCTCAACCCGACCCCCAACCGCGCCAAACTCTTGTTCCCCGATCCGGAACAATCCTACTAATTCACATCATGAAAGCTACCACTTCCATCTCAAACTACCCACGGACTTATCACACAAATAAATCCCACATATACTACTACTCTGATAAGGGTCAAAAATAAATCTTCAACTCAAGACGACCTTACCCCTAAGGTCTCAGTCGTGACATAGTCTAAGGTTCACACTTACCATGCCCCCATACGTATCCTCCCAACTAAGCATGTTTTCTAACTCACAATTAACACAACGCTATTCGTACATAGCACATAATAATGAGACCATCATAACAAGCATACCAAAACTCTAGAGGATTAAGGATATACCGGCTACCGCCCACTCTAATCCTAGGCACCTGCAGGCATAATCATGAAGGCGATGAACCACCATCGATCCGTAGGGTGAGTCGTAACATCCGTGCTACCCTTGGTCGGACAGTTCCTCGCAAAATGGCCCCGCTGGCCGCAAAAATAACAAGCTCCCTTGGCACCACGACACTCCCCGAAATGCGGTCTACCACATCGACCACACCGAGGTAGGGTGACCGCATCCGCCAACACCCTTACTTCCTCGAAATCAACCTCGAGCCACGACCGCTCCCGAAAACTCTGAAGGTTGTGGAGGACCACTCTGAACTGGAGGAGGTGCAAAACTAGTATCTTCGAGGCGGTCCGCCTCGAAAGTCACCAAAGGACCTCGTTGTTCGCCCTCTTCGCGATCTTGGTCATTCCGTCGACCTCTCGTGCCTCACATCGGTGCACGAGCTGCATGCGGCAATGTCCATGCCTACCAAGAGCTACTCTGAACATGCCTCGACATGTAATCATCGAGCCTGTAACATATCGGTGCACACGATCCTCCATACTAGCTACCAACGCTGGGGCGTCGCCAATGAGTCGAACTCACATTGTACTCCGAACCGCACGCTGCTCGTCTAAGCATCAAAAATCTGTCGCCCGCGTGCCTCCTCATCTGCGGAGGCAAGAAGTGCGTGAGAAAGCCCGAAAACTCATCCCATACTGGAGGTGCATGCTCTCCCGAAAGCTCCCATGAATCAAACCAATCGATTGCGGTATCACGCGGCCGACGCGAACCAAAGGTCCTGAACTCGGTCTCGAAGCCTTGATCACCCGCGTGATCCGTCAGAATCGCCGGATGAACTCCTGCGATCATCCTCGAGCCTCGACCCATAAAACTCGCGGCTACAACTCGAAAGTCCCGTAGCCTCAAACTATCTCGCCGGGTGAACCATGGTGCTCGAATCGAATCGTGATCCAAATTTATCCTCATATCTCGCCACGACCACGCCAAAGAATCGGGCCATCTCGCTTATAACCCATCTCTCCGCCTGCATGGGGACCTGAGGCTCGTGTGCGGTCTCGGCGGCCCATTGCCGCTCTAACCTCTCGCTGGGTGGCGGCGTCACAAAACCCGCCGTCTCAAGCACAACTCGTGTATGCGGGCTCGCGCTCGTACTCCTCTCAGATCTCACTAGCGGCTCCTCGGCTGTCTTGCCCTTCGTGGCTCTGGTTTCGCGCGAGGCATAATCGTAAAACGAGACACGTCGGAGGGTCCGACTTACAACACTTTCTAAGGCACGATCTCGAATGAGAAGAATGGAAACCAATCCTAAATGTCCTGCAGCCTCCGATTATAGATGTGGTGCACAACACACCGATAATCAAGACTCTACTAGACACGATGCAGAGACACTTTCCGAGGATTAATCGCTCGATACCACTTTTGTAACGACTTCGCCCGGCCCGCATCGTGCCTTATCGGGCACCCTAGTGATACAATCATCGAGAAAACCAGCGGAAAATAAAACTTTAAACAAGAAACAAGATATAGGAACATAAAGCAAAGCCAACCCAACTGTTACCTTCCAACAACATAAATAAATACAATTCTTTCAAAACGAGCAGTTTAATCCTTTTACAACCCCGCCACAACAAGATTACTGCACTTAAGATTTACAACAACTATGACGACAGGCCCGCCATACCCCGAATGTACTGAACCTACAACTCGTGGAACACATACCAAAAGATAAGCCTCGGAGAAGCGGAGCTTCCCAAAACGAACCGAGATCCTAAGAGCGAGGATCCACGGCCGATGTACCTCTACTGCGGCATGAACGCAGCCCCGGCGAGGTCGATAACAGTACCAAGTATGTGAAATCGTAAAAATATCAGAATGAAATCATACTAGTCTATATAAAGCGGAGACATGTATGATAACCAAACTACGATCACAACATAAAAGCGATCATGTCGATCGGGGACTCACGCCTCAAGTCATCACTCAAATATAACTATGGGTCTCACGCCCACAACATCAATCATGTTACGGCCGCATGCCCGGAGTCAGATCGGTGTAGACATGTCCATGATGCAACAATAATACCAATGCCCGGCCACATGCCCGGAATTCTACCTGGTAGACACGTCCATGTGACATCAACAATAATATCTTGGGTGATCAACCTGCCGCACGGCCACATGCCCCGAATTCTACCTCGGTGTAGACATGTCCATGTAACCACAATAACAATATATCGGTAATCAACCCGACCGCACGGCCGCATGCCGAATTCTACCTCGGTAGACATGTCCATGTGACATCATCAACAAGACAAGAATCAAAATGGAAACATACCCGTGGAATTCTCCATCACCGCCAAAGACGTCCAAGTAAGTTCTCAACAAGTCGACCCTCTATCGAGAGACGCGGAACACAGAAGTACCACACTTGCACAACAAAGGCTATCATCACAAGCATAGGCAAGTTTCACAACAACAAGCATAGACAAGTTTCACAACAACAAGCATAGGCAAGTTTCACAACAACTCAAAGTACTTTCATTTTATGCCAAAGTCCGGGTTTTTAACCCCAAGGTACTACATACGTTAAGTTCGTTTAAAAGAGATCCATTACTTTTATAAAAGTCACCCGATACGTAGTATTAGAATGACCAACCCACCTTCCTTTTCAAAATCAAGTAACAACATTCTTTTCCTAAGTTCCGGTTTGCCTAGTTTGAATTACTCAAGCTTCTCATTTTGGATGATTTCATAGTTCCCAAACTTAATCACTGATTCCTTTTAGAACTATTGAGTAACATATGTCATATATGTGAGTAGTTTATTCTTGTTTATAACGATCTTATTACAGCAACCATGATCTAGAAAATGTAATATCATTTTGTCTCATCTTAGCTTCTATGCAGATGGAGGTTTCTACTGGTTTTAATACAACACATCATTATTCAATACATTTTCCTTTATTAACGCCGCGGTGGTCCTGTCGATACACATTCCGATTTCCAAATCAAGAAACATTATCCCTTTAAAACCAAGTACTCATTACTCACGAATGAGGTTTCACACAACATCCACATTAAAACAAATAAGTTAAGTCTCTTATCTTATAAGATCAAGTCTCTTAACTTCTAACATCAGTAAACCATTTTCACCTACATAAGGTCGTTATAACTAACTTCCCATAAAGCTATTATAACACCCTATGTTTTAAACCAACCCAATCACTTAGCACATGTACGTCTACCGTACTACATAGTTCACAACAATCATGCTAGAAAAGATAGGAAGAGGTTCACATACCTCGCGACGATTTATCGACAATAAGCAAAATGCTCCAAGTACTACAACCTTGCTAGCCCTTTCCACTTCTCGAGTAGAATACGCTACTCTTAGTACTTTCACCTATAAAGGTCACAAACGTTTATTAACCCCAAAACACAAGTTTCTATCTTTCTACGTAAAATTCGCAAAGACCTCCCCGCAACAACAGCGTAAATCTCCTCCTCTAGCGAGGCCGGCTACCAAGCCAACCAGGGGGGGGGGGGTTTACACGTCTAACCGGACGTGTACAATTCTACTCAGCAATACTACACAAGTCTACTGCAATACAGTCCTATGTAAATACAGTTCAGTTCTTTATTCTTGGGCTTAAGTCAAAAGACATTGCGAATACTAAGTATAGTTCCATATATAGTATACTTCAACTATATATTCTAACAAACATGTAATTTCCAATTACAATAGGACAAGATAATTACCTCGATAAGCCCAAAATTATCCAAGTTATAATGTCGATCTGAGCAAGGTTTAGCTCCTACTCGTGCGCTCCAATCCGCTCCAAACAACCCTTAGAAGTTCTAACCAACTTCTACTCAAATACTTCAACCAACCATGAAGATTTCCTTAGGGTTTCGGTTTGAGACTAAAAGGACAAAAGGTAGTATTTCCGGGCTCTACGTATAGAGGTATCTTTGGAATACTACAAGGTACAAGGCTAAGGTATTTTGGGCATTATAACAATACTAGGAGAAGTATTTCAATACCACATGAGGGTATTATACGAAAACAACTAGCAGTGGGGTACCCCAGGCTAGCACCACAAAAGGGGAGGGAACCCCTCGGCCAAAGGCCACACGAAAAGGGGGAGGGGGAAGGCTCTCGGCTAAGAGCTCACAAAGGGGGAGGAGAGTTTTCAAGGCTTAGACAAGTGAAGAGTGGATGAAGAAGTTCATCAACATAAGGGGGGGTATTTATAGCAAAACCAAAGGCCAACCAATGGCCAAGATCCTTCCAAGTGTAAGGCAAGTGTAAGGCCAAGATCAAGCCAAGTGCACCCTAACCCCTACTCCACAAAACATGCCACAAAACATTGCACAAAACATTGCACAAAACAATGCCACAACAAGGCACCAATCGGCCAAGGCCAAACCGACCCTAAGGCGTCCACTTGAGGGTGACAAGTGTCACCCTCTTGTTGGCCCAAAATGTTCCGCCGCTCGGAAAAATCCGCAAAAATACAAAACGACATAGCCGGAATTTTCCCTTCGCAAGTTACGCAAAACGTTTCGTCGAAAAACGACTCTAACCGGGTGTTGTGCACAAAGGTAACTTCGGCCAAGCCACCTAGGCGGGGGTGACACGTGTCACCCTCCTATTGGCCCTCATAAAACGTCTTTCGAAAAATATCCACAATGGCCAAAATCTCGAAAACAAAGTGGGCCCCACAAAATCAGAATTTCTCCGTGGGCCCACGTGACCATTTTCGAAAATAAAATCTCAAAATTCTAATATAATCTATGAAGTCCAAATACCAAACTGGGAATCCAATTCCATTAACGAACCTTTTCTTCACAAATAACCGGAAACTTTTCCGTCGAAAACTCACATCTTTCTTTCTTTTCAAAATTTCTGCCGTACTCTCGTACGTACGTCCTCACATACATACCCTGCAACTACGGGGTATAACAATCACACAAAACGTTCTAGTCATGAAATGCGCTCCGACAAGGATCACTTGCAAAATCTGGTACTCAAGACGACCTTACATCTAAGGTCTCAACTGTAATATTCTAAGGTTCATCATTTTCTCACCCCCAAGCTTACCCTTCTCACTAACCAGGTTCTACATCACGTTTTAGCACAAAGCTATCTGAACATAACACTTAACACATTATCATAACATCAATACATACAAGTCTCTAGAGGGTTAAGGATATACGAAAATAGGCGGTTCAAAGGACCGTTAAAATCGGGAACTTCCACCGCGACCTACCGGCTCACGGTGTATGAACATCCTGCCTATCTGTAGAAGGTGAAGAACCCGCAATCGATCTCAGAGTCAGTGCTATCCTACCAGTGCTACCCTGGTCGGACAGTTTCTCCCAAATGGCCTGGCTGCCGCATGTAAAACAAACTCCTGACTAGCACGACACTCCCACCGCGAGTCTACCACAGAGGTCACAACGAGGTAGGTGGCTTCACCGTTAACACCCTGCTCTCCGAAAATCTGAACCTCGAGCCCCGACTGCTCCTAAAAACTCGACGCTCAAGATTGCAGAGGACCACTCAGATCGGGCGAGGCGCATAACTAGTCTCTGCGAGGCGGTGCGCCTCGAAAATCACCAAAGGACCTGCAGCTCGCCCTCTTCACGACTTTGGTCATTCTGTCGATTTCTCCGCCTCACCTCCAAGTGCATAAGCTCGCATGCGGCAATGTCCATGCCCTGAAGAGCTACACGAACAACTCTTCGCTAGGTAATCATCGAGCCTCAGAACATATCGGTGGACTCGATCCTCCATACTAGCTACTAATGTGGGACGTACCGGGCCAATGAGTCGAACTCCACATTGTACTCCCGCACCGTACGCCCGTTCTGCCGCAACACCAAAAATCTATCGGCCCGAGCCCTCCTCATCCGCGCGCAAGAAGTGTGCAAGAAATGCCTTTGAGAACTCGTCCACAAAGCCGGTGCATTCTCTCCCGACGGCTCCCACGAATCAAACCAATCGATCGCGGTATCACGCACCGATGCGAACCTAGACCACCGACTCGGTCTCCGATGCCTTGATCACTCATGATCCGTCAGAATCGCCGGATGAACTCCTCGCGGATCATCCTCGTGCCTCGACCCATAAAACTACGCGTTACACCTCGGAAAATCCCGTAGTCTCAAATCGCTCGGGGTTGAATTACGGTGCTACGGGATCGGAACCGCTGCTGGCCCGGCTTATCCTCAAGTTCGCCACAACCCCGCCATTAATCGGGCCATCTCCTTGTAACCCATCTCCTCGCCCACTGTAGGATGGAGGCTCGTGCATGTGGTCTCAGAGACTGCCGCCGCTTCTACTCGTATCTCCCTCGCCGCTTGCCCTTCGCCCGGGTTGCCTTGCGGAGGCATAAGCGGTAAAAACGAGATACGTCAGAGGGGTTCAACTTACAACACAGCTCTAAGGCACGATCTCAGAATGAGAAGAATGGAAACCAATCCTAAATGTCCTGCAGCCTCATGATTATAGATGTGGTGCACAACACATCGATAGTCAAGACTTACTAGACACGGTCTGTAGACACTTTCCGAGGACTAACTGCTCTGATACCACTTTTGTCACGACCCGTTCCGGGGCCCGTGACTGGTGCCTTACCCCGGGCACCCTAGTGATACAACATCAGAGAAAATCAACGGAAATAAAAACATGAACATGAATTAAGAGACGAGATAAATAAACAGTCCAACAAAAAAAGAAGACTTCCTCATATATAAAAAAATACCAGAACAGTTATCCTTTTTAAAAACCCTGCCCACAACAAAGCATGCACTCTAAGATTTATACAACAACTATGACGGACAGGGCTCCCGCCATACCCTTACTGCAAGAACCTACTGACATCGTGGTAACATACCAAAGATAAGCCTCCAAGGAACGAGCTTCCCAATACGAAAGGTGATCCTAAAAGCGGGATCGATGGCCGATGATTTCTACTGCGACATGAACGCAGCCCAGAAGGAGGTCGATAACAGGTACCAAGTATGTGAAACTATAAAATACTGTAAATGAAATCATACTAGCCTATAAAAGCAGGAGACAGGTATGATAACCAAACTACAGTACACACACATAACAGTTATATCAATTCAGGGTCTCACGCCCACAACATCAATCCTGCCCGTGGAGTACCTTCCTCACTGCCGGCAATCTATGATATGATAACAACAAGACAGCAATCCAAATGGGAGCATACCCGTGCGCTACGCATCGTGTCAGTATGTCCAAAGGGAACAAATAAGACAACATTCCAAATGGAAGCATACCCGTGCGCTACGCATCGTGTCAGTATGTCCAAAGGGAAACAATAAGACAGCATTCCAAATGGAAGCATACCCGTGCGCTACGCATCGTGTCAGTATGTCCAAAGGGAAACAATAAGACAGCATTCCAAATGGAAGCATACCCGTGCGCTACGCATCGTGTCAGTATGTCCAAAGGGAAACAATAAGACAACAAGGCGGTAATCAAAGTGGAAGCATACCCGTGCGCTTACGCATCGTGTCGAGATGTCCAAAGCGATTAACAAAAGTAACACTATCAACAGAACGCACTGCGGAATTTATCCGCCACCGCCGGCCACGCCCAAGTAAGTTCTCCACAAGTCACCCGACCCTCCATCGAGAGTCGCGGTAGTATAGAAACACAATTCTTGCACAACAAAGGCTATCACAACAAGCATAGGCAAGTTTCACAACAACAAGCATAGGCAAGTTTCACAACAACAAGCATAGGCAAGTTTATACACAACTCGAAGTACTTTCATTTTATGCCCAAGTTCGGGTTTTACCCCTAAAGTACTACGTACGTTAAATTCCTTTTAAAGAGATTTATTCCTTTTATAAAAGTCACCCGATACCCGTAGTATAAAAATAGAGTGACTTATATCTTTTAAGTAAACTAAAACAACTTCCATACTATCCTTTTAAAACCAAATTAAGGCAACACCATTCCTTCTTTTAGACCAAAACACTTCTCTTTTTAAAGTCAAGTTACCACCTTAAAACCGGTGATAAAACCTTCTTTGTTTTCATAACGTCGTTATAACCAACTTCCCATAAGGCTGTTATAACACGTTATGTTTTAAAACCATTTTAAGACAACACAATGCCTTTCTTTACCCTAAAGTTCCAGTTTGCCTAATTTCAATTACGCAAGTCTCTTTTTAGAAAAGTTTCATAGTTCAATGTCTTAATCTCTTTTAAAACAATTGAGTAACATATGCACTAGTAGGTTATTCTTGATCATAATCAATCTTATTAAGCAGCCATGATCTAGAAAATGTAATATCATTTTGTCTCATCTTAGCTTCTATGCAGATGGAGGTTTCTACTGGTTTTAATAATACTTCGTTAGTCATTACATTTTCCTTTATTAGCGCTGCAGTGGTTTGTTCGATACTTATTCTGATTTCCGAATCAGTAAAACATTATTCCTTTTAAAATCAAGTACTCATTACTCACGAATGAGGTTTCATACTAACATCCATATCAAGTCAAGTCAAGTCTCTTAAGACGCTATACCTAACTTCCCATAAAGCTAGTATAACTCTTATGTTTTCAAAACCAAGTATTACTCTTCTTTCAAAACGGTTTCTTAATGAAATACTTCAAATGCTTTATTATCACACATCAAGTCAGTTATAAGTCAACCGATTACCTTTTAACAATCACAAAGCATTTTCTTATCTACATAAAGCTGTTATAACCAATCTCCCATAAAGTCGTTATAACACTTTATGTCTCAAACCAATCAAATACATTTAGCACATGTACGTCTACCGTACTACATAGTTACACACATATCATGCTAGAAAAGATAGGAAGAGGTTCACATACCTCGCGACGATTATCGACTAATAGCAAAACGCTCCAAGTACCTCAAACCGTCGGCTACTCCTTAAGCCAAGTAGACCACGCCACACGTAGTATTTCAACCTATAGAGGCCACAAGGCGCCTATTAACATCTTAGATCTCAATGTAGAATATTCTACGTAAAATTGCAAGACCTCCCCGCAACAGCATAAATCTCCTCCTCTATCGAGGCCGGCTACCAAGCCAACCAGGGGGGGGGGTTATCATGTCTAACCGGACGTGTACAATTCTACTACACAAGAATGCTACACAAGTCTCATCTGAATACACCCTATGTAATTACGATTCGCTTCTCTTCTTTAAATTCAGCTTAAGTCGCAAGACATTGTCGTAAGTATTATTCAGGCTTAAGTCAAAAGACATTGCCGCACAACTATGTTCAGTTCTATATATAGTATACTTAACTATATACTCCTACAACATGTAATTTCCAATTACAACAGAAGGTTAGGAATGTTTACCTCGATAAGCCCAAAATTATCCGAGTTTATATGTCGATCCTGAGCAAGGTTTAGCTCCTACTCCGTGCGCTCCGACCGCTCAACCAACCCTTAGAAGTTCTAACCAACTTCTACTTATAACTTCAACTACGGTGAAGATTTTTCCAAAGGGTTTCGTTTAGTGGCTTAAAGGAAAGTATACTAGTATTTATGGGCTTTTCGTATAGAGAGGTAACCTTGGGAATACTACAAGGTATTTAGGCCAAGGTATTTGGGCATTATAACAATACTAGGAGAGTATTTCTATACCACAACAAGGGGTATTATACGAAAACAACTAGGCTAGGGGGGGTAGGCTCTCGGCCACAAGGCCCAACAAAGGGGGAGGGGACTTGGCCGAATGCTACACTTAAGGGGGAGGGATTTTTGAGACTTGGAGAATGATTTTTGGATGAAGAAGTTCATCAACTAAGGGGGGTATTTATAGGTCAAGCAATGGCCAACCAATGGCCAAGATGAAGACAAGTGTTAGGCAAGTGTAGGGCTAGGATTTGGACAAGTGTTTGTGGGCCCCACTTTCTCATCTACTACACAAAATATCTAGCCAAACATTGACCAAATGTTTAAGGCAAGAAACATGAAAAAAACGTGCCAAAGGGAGCTCAACCAAACCGTCCACTTGGGTGACAAGTGTCACCCTCCCGTTGGTCCAAAATATTTCGTCTCTGAAAATCCGCAAAAATTATAAATGACATAGCCGAATTTTCCCTACGAAATCAGGAACGTTGTTTAAAACGACTCTTTTGGCACTTGTGTACAAATTTGAAACTATGCTTACTTTAAGGCTCAATTAATATACGTATGCCCTCACGCATATACTCGGAAATACGGGTATAACGCTTTATATTCCTGATTACTCGATGTTGTATCACCGGGTGCCCGGTAGGCACGACCACGCCCGGTTCGGTCGTGACAAAAGGTTGGCAAGGTTGAAATTTGTACACAAGTACCGAAAAGAATCGTTTTCGACTAAACGCTTTACAAGACTGCGAAGGGAAAAATGCGGCTATGTCATTTATTATTTTTATGGATTTTTCCGAGAGATGAAATATTTTGACCAACGGAGGGTGACATGTGTCACCTCAAAAGTGGACGGCAAGGGCTAGCATTGGCACGTTTTTGTGCCTTGTTTGTAGTCAAGGTTAGGTAGTATATTTGTGAGATATTTTGTGTAGTTGATGAACAAGTGGGACCCACTTACACATGTCCAAATCCCCACCCTACACTTGCCTAACACTTGGCTTGATCTTGGCCATTGGTTGGCCTTTGCTTGACCTATAAATACCCCCCCTTAGTTGATGAACTTCTTCATCCAAAAATCATTCTCCAAGTCTAAAAACCCTCTCCCCCTTAAGTGTTGTGTTCGGCCAAGGTCCCCTTGGGGAAGCCTTGGCCGAGAATCTACCCCCTTGCCTAGTGGTTTCGTATAATACCCCCCCTTTGTGGTATAGAAATACTCTCCAAGTATTGTTATAATGCCAAAATACTCTAGCCCATATACCTTGTAGTATTCCCAAGGTTACCTCTATACGAAAAGCCCAGAAATACTATTATACTTCCCCTAAGTCACAAAAACGAAACCCTAAGGAAAACCTTCATAGTCGGTTGAAGTGTTAAGTAGAAGTTGCGTAGAATTTCTAAGGGTTGTTTGGAGCGGGTTGGAGCGCACGGAGTAGGAGCTTAACATTGCTCAGGAGCAACATTAAACTTGGATAATTTTGGGCTCATCGAGGTAAATAATCCTATCCTTCTAGTGTAATTGGAAATTACATACTGTAGTTGTATAGAAATGAATATAAGATTCATAGAAGAGAATTGAACTGTAATAGAAGGATATTACAGAAGAAGATTGAACTGTACTTACATAAGACCGTATTTACAGTAGACTTATAACCTTTCTTGGTTGAATGTTCTGCGAGTAGCATGTACTACTTGGAAGGTGGACAAGGCTAGCCGGGTTTTAGCCGTGGAGCGTTTTGCTAATAGTCGATAATCGTCGCGAGGTATATGATTCTTCTTATCCTCTTGAGCATGATATTTTAAAGAATATATGTATATAGTACGGTAGACGTACGTGTGTTAACTGAACGTAGTTGTACGGCAATGTCTTTTGACTTAAGCCTGAATAATAAGAATCTGGAAATATTTTAAAGAATATATATATAGTACGGTAGACGTACGTGTGTTAACTGAACGTAGTTTACGGCAATGTCTTTTGACTTAAGCCTGAATAATAAGAATCTTGAAGTATTTCGAAAGAATTAAGAAACCTTTTTGAAAGAAGAGTAATACTTGGTTTTGAAAACATAAGAGTTATACTAGCTTTATGGGAAGATAGGTATAACGTCTTAAGAGCGATAAAGAGAATGGTTTACTGATTTTTAGAAGTTAAGAGACTTGATCTTAAAAGATAAGAGACTTGACTTAAATGAATTACTATGAATTTTGTGTGAAACCTCATTCGTGAGTAATGAGTACTTGGTTTTTAAAAGGAATAATGTTTTACTGATTTCGGAAATCAGAATGAGTATCGACAAACCACTGCAGCGTTAATAAAGGAAAATGTATTGAATAATGAAGTATTATTAAAACCAGTAGAAACCTCCATCTGCATAGAAACTAAGATGAGACAAAATGATATTACATTTCCTAGACCATGGCTGCTTAATAAGATTGATTATAAACAAGAATAACATACTCACCTATAAGGCATATGTTTCTCAAATTGTTTAAAAGAGAATTATGTTTTAAAGGATTAAAACTATGAACTACGAAACCTTTTCGAAAATGAGAAACTTGAGCATTTGAAATTAGGCAAACTTGAACGTTTGGAAAATAATGTTGTTACTTGATTTTACAAAGGAAAGCGTTTTGGTTTACTTAACAATGTAAGTCACTCTATTTTTATACTACGGGTATCGGGTGACCTTTGTAAAAGAAATGGATCTTTAAAAGGAATTTAACGTACGTAGTACTTTAGGGTTAAAACCCGGAATTTGACATAAAATGAAAGTACCTTGTTGTTGTGAAACTGGCCTATGCTTGTTGTGATAGCCTTTGTTGTGCAAGAATTGTGTTTCTATACTACCGCGTCTCTCGGTAGAGGGTCGGTTGACTTGTGAGAACTTGCTTGGACGTGCCGGCAGTGACGGAGAATTCCACTGCACGCCTCCCGCTGATAGTGTTATTTTTGTTGTATCCTCTTGGACCTACTGACACGATGGGTGGCCCACGGGTATGGTTCCATTAGGATTGTTATTCCATGGACTAGCTCTCCATGAGGTTTTACTGTTCGGCCTTGGTATCTGGTGGTCGGCTTTCGTACTTGCCCCGTCTCGTGGCTGATTCGCCTGGTACACGTAGTTAGCCCTCGCACTTGCCCTGCTCGGTTTAGTGACGAAGTCTCGTGATACGGCCTTGGTATCCGTAGTTAGTCCTCGACTTGCCCCGCCGCCACGTGACACGGCCTTGGTATCCGTAGTCGGCCAGACTTGCCCCGTGACGCCTTCGTGGTTTGGATGTTTTGTGACGGTCTCGTGATACGACCTTGGTACCTGGTAGTTAGCCCTCGTACTTGCCCCGGTCAGCTACGTGACACGGCCTTGGTATCTGGTAGTCGGCTTTCGTACTTGCCCCGTGTCAGCTTCGTGGTTTGGTTGTATAGTATTGTTAGTACGGCTTTGGCATCAGGTAGGACTTGGTGTTCAGGTGTACTTCTTGGGGTTATCATATCATATGCTGCGGTGAAGAAAGGTATTCCACGGGCATGATTGATGTTGTGGGCGTGAGACCCATAATTATATTTGAGTAATGACTTGGAGGCGTGAGTCCTCGCTTGCTATAATCGTATATGTGTGCATCGTAGTTTGGTTATCATACATGTCTCCTGCTTTATATAGACTATTATGATTTCATTTACAGTATTTACAGTTTCACATACTTGGTACCTGTTGTACTGACCTCCTTCGGGGGGCTGCGTTCATGCCGCAGGTAGAGGTACATCGGCTGTCGATCCCCGCGTTTAGGATCACATTTCAGCGTATTGGGAAGCTCCGTTCCTTCGGAGGCTTATCTTTTGGTATGTTACCCTGAGTCTGTAGGTTCTTGTACATTCAGGGGTATGGCGGGGCCCTGTCCCGTCATAGTTGTTGTATAAATCTTAGAGGTCTGTAGCACTGTTGTGGGCAGGGTTGTAAGGATTAAACTGTTCAAAGGTCGATATATATATATGCTGAAAGGCGATTTTCTCTCAGGTAAATGTGTCTCATTTCACATTTTGTTTCAGGTATTGTTTTTATGTTCCGCTGATTACTCTGATGTATGACTACTTGGGTGCCCGGGTAAGGCACCAGTCACGGGCCCCGGAACGGGTCGTGACAAAGAGGCTCTCGGGTTTTCCCTCTAAAGAACAAGATTGTTTTTCAATTGTTGTTCATAAATCCCAATATTCAAACCAAAGGTCCCTAGTGGTATTATAAGCATAACCAAACACTTAAACCCCGGAAATACTACGTTAATCCGTTAGTCGCAACATGAAACCCTAAAGTGTTCTTCAACTTTGATGTTGGAAATTGAGGAGAAGTTGTTTATGAACTTCTAAGGGTTGCTTGGAGTGGATTGAAACGTAAATAAGATGAGCTAAAGTTGCTAAGGATCGACTTTAATACTTGGATTATATTTGGGGTTTTTGAGGTAATAATCTTGTCCCCCTAATGTAATTAAAGATTACATGTTATGATTAGTTTATAAATGCGCATGTGCTATATAGAATGAAGATTGAAAAGATTTGGACCATGTTGAGACCTTAAAACTGAAATATGGCATGTTAGCCATTGAAGTTGGAAATCAATTTGGTTGTTAGTTATAATCGTTACATGTTATATAATGAAGGAAATATGGTTGTTATAATTGATTATGACGTATATAACATGTTGGAATTACGACTTGGATTGAAAAGGAATTGAAAAAGGAATATATGTTGTTGTCACACATTGTGGCCGAGAATGGCCCTAGAAGTTGGCTAGAAATGGATTAATTAAATGGATTGTTTTATATGAATTTGTCACGACCCGAACCCGGGCCCGTGACTGGTGCCTTACCCCGGGCACCCCAGTAGTCATACATCAGAGAAAATCAGCGGAACATAAATCAATAACATGGAATAACAGAAGTATAAACAATAATCTGTGAACACTTGCCTTTCGGCATATATATAAACAACAACTCTTTCAACATGAACAGTTTAATCCTTTTTACAAACCCTGCCCACAACAGTACTACAAACCTCTACGAATGATATGACAACAACGACGGGACAGGGCCCCGTCATACCCCTGAATGTAAGCACCTATAACAACAGGGGACTATACCAAGATAAGCCTCCGGAGGAACGGAGCTTCCCAAACGCTGAACTGTGACCCTAAGAGCGAGGATCAACGACTGGTGTACCCTTACCTGCGGCATGAACGCAGCCCCCCGAAGGAGGATAGTACAACAGGTACCAAGTATGTGAAACTGAAAAATACTGTAAATGAAATCATAATAGTCTATAACGCAGGATACATGTATGATAACCAAACTACAATTTACAATTAAATAAGCAGTCATGTCAAGTCAGGGACTCACGCCCTCAAAGTCATCACTCAAATATAACTATGGGTCTCAAGCCCATAACATCAATCATGCCCGTGGAATACCTTCCTCACTGCCGGCAGTTTATGATCTAAAAACACCAAGAAATACACATGAACACCAGGTCCCACCTGTGTCCTAATAAAACAATACAGGGTAAGTACGAAGGCATAACCGACTACTAACACCCACAGTACCAACAAGGTCATAAACTGTGTCATGATATCTGTCTAGACCGTCACATGATCAAAGCTGGTCACTCGCCCGCAGTATCCAATGTGCGCGTCTAGCCCTGGAACTCTCCGCAGCTCCGCATAGGCCAACCTCATAGGCCCGCATGAGGTATTCCTCGCATCGAGGGTAGCTACTCCCCGGCATCGTCCTGGACTCGCAGTCCGCATGGCCACAAAGACCGCATGACCACAAGGGCCGCAAACTAACCTGGAACTCCCGTAGTTCCGCATGGATCCCCTGGACCCGCATGAGGTATTCTCGAATCATGGTCCCAGACCGCCTGAGTCTACCCCGCATCGGAGGGCAGCTTAACCTCCGGAGACAAGTCAAGGTGAGTGGTACAATATCAACATAATGACTGATAGTCAAACAACTTTAAGCGCAGTCGAGGGGAAAACCCCTTTACACTAACATCACAAGATACTAACACACGTAGCATCCTAGCATGTTTACTTATCAATCAACAAGAAAGTATTACAAGACTATCACAAACCAACACAATCAAGTTATACACACAGGGTACTTTCTACTATATGTCAACAAGTTCGGGTTTTTATCCCCAAAGTACTTCATACGTTAACTCTTTAAAAGATACGTTACTTTCACAGAAGTCACACAATACCCGTAGTATATGAAAATAGAGTGATTATCTTTTTGAAGTAAATCAAAACACTTACCTTTGTAAAATCAAGTAACAACATTATTTTCCAAACGTCCAAGTTTGCCTAATTTCAAATGTTCACGTTTCTTATTTTAGAAAGGTTTCGTAGTTCATCGTCTTATTTATTTAAGAGTATAATTCTCTTTTAAACCATCTGAGAAACATAAGCCTTATATGTGAGTAGGATATTCTTGTTTATAACAATCTTATTACAGCAGCCATGATCTAGGAAATATCATTTTGTCTCATCTTAGCTTCTATGCAGATGGAAGTTTCTACTGGTTTTAATAATACTTAATCTGTCAAAACATTTCCTTTTATTAACGCTGCAGTGGTTTGTCGATACACATTCTGATTTCCGAAATCAGTAAAACATTCTTAAGCCGTTATACCTAACTTCCCATAAAACTAGTATAACTCTTAAGTTTTTCAAAAACCAAGTATTACTTCTTCTTTTAAAATGATTCAAAAATCTTTTGAAATACTTCAAGTTCTTTATTATCACATAACCAGCCAGTTATAGTTCAAATCAGTTACCTTTTAAAAACCACAAGTATTTTCTTCCTACATAAAGTTGTTATAACCAACTTCCCACAAAGCCGTTATAACACTTTATGTTTTAGACCAATCAAATATATTTAACACATGTACGTCTATCGTACTACATAGTTACACACATATCATGCTAGAAGAGAGAGGAAGAGGTTCACATACCTCGCGACGATTATCGACTAATAGCAAAACGCTCCAAGTACCTCAAACCGTCGGCTACTCCTTAAGCCACGTAGATCGCGCCACACGTAGTACTTCAACCTAAAAAGGCCACAAGGCGCTTATTAACATCTAGATCTCATCGTGGAAAATTCTACAGAAAATTCGGCAGCACCTCCCCCCCCCGCAACAGCGTAAATCTCCTCCTCTATCGGGGCCGGCTACCAAGCCAACCGGGGGGGGGGGTTATACGTCTAATCCGGACGTGCACAATTCTACCTCACAGAAAAGCTACACAAGTCTACTGTAATACAGTCCTATGTAATTACAGTTCAGTACTCTTCTTTCGAAAAGGTTTCTTATTATTCAGGCTTAAGTCAAAAGACATTGCCGATACTACGTTCAGTTCTATATATAGTATACTTCAACTATATAATCTAACAATCATGTAATTTCCAATTACAATAGAGGGACAAGATAATTACCTCGATAAGCCCATAATTATCAAAGTAGAGATGTCGATCCTGGGCAACGTTTATGTTACACCCCGTAAATTCAAGAGGTTAAGTTAAGATCATACGAAAGGAAATAAGATTTGAATTTGGAAAGTTGGGTTGGCAAAAAGTTGTGGGCAGACTTCAGTCAACTTTGGAGTGGTATATCTCCTAGTTCTTTAGGAGTTTTGAAGAGTTTTAAAAGATTAGTATGAAGTTCGTTGAATCTAGTTTCCAACGCAACAAACTGTTCGTCGATAGGACCTCGGAGTCAAAAATTATGGAAGTTTCAAGTTTGGTGCGCAATGCAAACAGCAGTTCTTGGTTGAGGCAGTGCTGGCGCCGAATCTGGTCGCGCGCCGGTTGTTCTGGGGTTCGCAGGGTTGCAGCCGCGCGCCGAATGCGGCCGCGGCGCCGGAATGCAGAACTTTTCGAGTGAAGCGCTGGCGCGGCGCGGGGCGCGCGAGGCGGATTTTTGCGCAGCGACAGTAAAAACAGGGATATTTTTGTTTTAAACCTATGGGAGGGTGACAAGTGTCCCTCCCATCCTTTTATCTGAAAGTGGTCCTATTTTAGGCCAAGTCTTGGAAGACTTGGCCATTTCATTTCAAACCCTCCCAAGAAAGATCCTCTCCTTCTCTCTTGATTTTTCAAGAAAACCTAGCCTAAGAGGAAATTGTTGGAGCGGCAAGAAGGAAAAGTGTGGGTAAACTTGTGGGAAGCTGGTGGGCGATTTTGACGGAAGGAGGTGGAAGAAAAAGGGGCTTTTGTGGGCTATTCCTTAAGGTAAAAGTTTCCCCTTTCTCTTGGTTATGAGCCTAAGGCTATTATATTTTAGTAGTATAGATGTGAGCCCGAGGTCATTATATTTTAGTGATTTAGAATTGAGCCTAAGGTTTGTTTTATTGTAGTAGTATAGAGTTGAGCTGAGGTTGTTTTATTTGAATAGATTTGGGTCGCCGATGTTGTAAAGGGAGATTGAAATTGTTGAAGATGTCTAGGGCTAGATATCATGTTAGACTTAAGAACTTGGATTGGAAAGAGTTGAAAGGGGTTTAGTATTGGTTATATTGTTGGCCAAGAATGGCATGGAAATTATTGGTTTATTTTGTGTTGTTGTGGGCGGAAGTTTACACGTATTAGTAGGCGTGTAATCCTTGTAATTGCTGAATGAATTGAGCCTTAAATGTGGCGTTGGTTATTGAATTTCGCCTTGAAAAGGTGGCATAGTAAGTAGAAACAAAGGAAGTCTGTCCCAAATTTCCCCGTAGAACGCGGACTTTTCATTAGAATATATTACGTTGAAGCTAAAAGCTAATAGACGTATCATGGTCATTATAGGTTGACATCTACGGACGGCATATTGGACTTGACAAGTGGATTAAGCAAAAGAGGTATGTAGAACTCTTCCTATCTCTTGAGCATGAGTAGTTATAACTGTATGGTACGGTAGACGTACCTGATTTTTAAATGAAGTGAAGTCATTTGACATATTTGACTTGTTTTAAGGATGTCTAGTTGGTTGAGTTAGAGAATTAACTCACGTGTCCTTAAGAAAGAGTTATAAGAATGGTTTATCCTAATAAGGTAGACAAGGATTTCTTGACATGATCAAGTATAGAATACTAGATTCGGGAAGTATTGATTCTTGAACTATTCTAAAGATAAGAGACCTGACTCCTAAGTTAAGAAACTTGTTTTCTAAGTTAAGATTTTTGAAGTATTTTGAAGGTAGGGTAACTTGAATTGAAGTACAAGCCTCTTGGTTATAGAGAGAGCAAAGTGGTCTAAGACATAAAGAGTTATAACGGCTTTATGGGAAGTTAGTTATGACGGCTTTATGGGAGGATAAGGATGTCTTGGTTCTAAAGCATAAAGTTAGTATAACGGCTTTATGGGAAGTTGGTTATAATAACTTTATGGAAGCTTAAAGAAATGGTTTTTCTCGAATAAGGTAAGCCTAGATAAAAGAATGGATACTAAGAAAGGCAATTCGATTTAAAGGCATCAATTGCTTAAAGTTTAAAAATGAGGGTCACTTGAGTTAGAAGCCGAAGCATATTTCTAATAGTATAGTGACTTGTTTGAAATGTAGATAAGCCTTGATACTACGGGTGTTAGTATCTTGGGGTCTTATGTGGAAAAGGGATCTTGGAAAGAATAGAAATACATAGTACTTTGGGTTGAATTTTCCCAGGACTTGTTAAGTGATATGGAAAGTGCCTTAAGGTCATAAAATGAGATCCATTTTGTATGTTAATGAAAGTCTAAAGAAATTGGGAGTTTACTTGGACGTACTGTCGGTGAGGGAGGATTCCACGGGTATGCCTCCATTACCTCCTTATGAGTCTACCGGAACGTACCGGCAGTGATGTGGGATTCCACGGGTATGTTTCCCGGGTCATAGTATGAGTTTACTTGGACGTATCGACAGTGATGTGGGATTCCACGGGTATGCTTCCATGGTCTTAGTATGAGTTCACCGGGACATACCGCCAGTGATGTGGGATTCCACTGCATGCACCGGGACATGCTTACGATGAGGGATTCCGAGGCATGTAGTTTGAGGGGTAAGAGTATAAATGAGGGGTACACCCCCAAGATCGTTATACCACCTTCTTCAGGGTAAGAGTATAAATGAGGGGTAAACCCCCAAGATCGTTATACCACCTGGTTTCCGTGGATTTGCTACCCACGATGCGAGGAACACCTCATGAAGTCATGTACCCGAGATGAGGGATTCCACGGGCATGATATATGTATATATGTATGTATTGTGTATGTGTACGCCGACAGTGAGGTAGGATGCCACGGGCGCGTCACATGGTTGTATTTACTTTATGGTCGCGTGTGACGGGATCCTACGGCAGAGGATATAGGTATATACATGGTTAGATTTGTGTACGCCAAAGTGAGGAAGGATGCCACGCGCGTCACGAGTTAGATTCTACACCTAGCGGTGGCGGTGATGACGGGAATCCCACGCGCGCTTGGATATTTGAGGGTCAGTTCATAGCCCCGTGTGACTATGGTTCATATGTTGAGACAGTGTATAAGGTAAACCGACTTTCATTACTTCCACTTCTGAGGCCGCAGTAATCGCTAATTTGGTTATCATATATGTCTTCACCGTATTTTTGACTATTATGATTTAAATTACAAGATTTCTGATTTGCATACTTGGTACATATTTTGTACTGACCTCCTTCGGGGGGCTGCGTTCATGCCGCAGGTTGAGGTACATAGCTTGTTGATCCGCACTCCTAGGATCACGGTTCAGTTCTGGAAAGCTCCATTTCTCCGGAGACTTTGTTTTTGGTATGGTTCCCTGAAGTCGTTGACTTTTGTACATTCAGGGGTATGGCGGGGCCCTGTCCCGTCACAGTTGTTATGTAAACTCTTAGAGGTCTGTAGTCATATCTTGTGGGTCACCTTAAAAAAAGAAATTTGAGGTAACTGCTGTTGGATTTGTTTATATCCAGGGAGGTAGCCTTATCGGCTGACCTATTATTTATTTCATTGTTTAAGTTTATGAATGTTCCGCCGTTTATCTCTGATGTATACAAGGGTGCCTGTGTAGGCACCGCCATGCCCGGTCGGGTCGTGACAAAAGTGGTATCAGAGCAGTTAGTCCTCGGAAAGTGTCTACAGACCGTGTCTAGTAGAGTCTTGATTATTGATGTGTTGTGCACCACATCTATAATCAGGAGGCTGCAGGACATTTAGGATTTGTTTCCATTCTTCTCTCTCTGAAATCGTGCAGTAGAGCTGTCCTACTAGGCTGAATCCTCTCTGACCTATTCTTATGTATCAGTTATGCCACCACGGAAGGCGACCAGGGCAAGGCAAAGAAGCAAGAGTTGTTAGTGGTACACGAGGATTTCTAGAATCGTGCCCGGACTATGCCCGAGGTTATGGGGATCGGCGAGATCACCACGCGGCAGATAGAGGAGCCGAGAGCGAAGTAACACCGTAAGTTCCTGCACGACCCTTCGCCACAGCCAGGGGCTGAATATCGAGATTACGGAGAGCAGATCCGATTATTGACTAGCATTGTGGCAGGGCAGCGCCGACAGGAGCCGGTAGCTAACCCTAGAGCCGATAGTTTGAGGATTCGGGACTTTCTGAGTTGTAATCCACCCGAGTTCTATGGTTCGAAGTCTGAGGAGGACCCTCAGGAATTCATTCGGCAGGTGCAGCGGACTATGCAGGTGCTTAGGGCCTCGGAGACGGAGTCCGTTGTGTTAGCTTCTTACCGGTTACGCGATATTGCGTTGAACTGGTTCGAGTCGTGGGTGTTGTCTAGAGGTATGGGTGCTCCTCCAGCTGTTTGGGGTGAGTTCACGGGATCCTTCCTGGATCACTTTTTGCCTCCTGAGACGAGGAGAGCCCGCTTGGATAGGTTCTTAGCGTTAAGACAGAATGGGAGAACCATCAGAGAATACAACCTGGAATTTGACTCATTGGCCAGGTATGCACCCACTATTGTGGCGGATATGGCGGACAGAGTTCACCGCTATGTGATGGGACTAGACCGATATATGGTTACCGCATGTCTGGGAGTGGCTCTTCAGCCAGGTATGGATATTGCCAGGATGCAGGCTTATGCGCAGGGGATTGAGGATAGGGAGAGAGGGAGCCAGCCAGATTCAGTCCAGCCCAAGAGGGCCAGGACGGCAGAGTTTCAGGATAGTTTTCGAGGCGGACAGCCTCAGCAACAGGCTAGGACTACATTTCAGCCGACGCAGAGTGCTCCTTCTCGGCCTTCTGGCGAGTGGTTTGACCGCCAGGGATATTCGGGAGCGGGTCAGGGCTCCGGGGTTGCTGGTTCACAGATGTCTGGGGATAGTAGCCAGGGGAGGCCACCTTTGCCTCGGTGTGGTTACTGTGGTAGAGCTCATTTTGGGGAATGTCGGACTAGGTCGACAGCTTGTTATGCTTGCGGCCAACAGGGCCATTTGGCGAGAGACTGTCCGACCAGAGGTGGTACTGGTGGAATAGCACAGTCTATTGGGTCAGTTGCGGGTTCTTCGCCTTCAATGGCTAGGCAGGATGTTTATGCACCGGCAGGCCGCGGCAGAGGTCGTGGTAGCAGTTCCCAGTTTTAGCGGTCCTTTTACCCGTCTATGCGACTTCAGGTATATTTTTGATCCTTTAGAGACTTGTATGCATGATAAAGTTGTTGTATGTTTTAGTGTCATGAACGGATTACATTGAGACTATGTATGTATGCCAGAAGTAGGTGGGAAGTGCGATGAGAGAAGCATTTTAGGCCTTGAATGGGAGTAAATAGCGTTGGTGCACCCTTGGGATCTGTTTTCTTGGTTGATAATGATGGATGGGTATGCGAGTGCGATATCTTAGGATGATGAGCGACTAAATAAAGTTCCATTAATTGTAAGTACGAGGAGTATTAGATTGACTCCAAAAGAACATTCGGGGACGAATGTTTCTAAGGGGGGAAGAATGTTACACCCCGTAAATTCAAGAGGTTAAGTTAAGAACATACGAAAGGAAATAAGATTTGAATTTGGAAAGTTGGGTTGGCAAAAAGTTGTGGGCAGACTTTCAGTCAACTTTGGAGTGGTATATCTCCTAGTTCTTTAGGAGTTTTGAAGAGTTTTAAAAGATTAGTATGAAGTTCGTTGAATCTAGTTTCCAACGCAACAAACTGTTCGTCGATAGGACCTCGGAGTCAAAAATTATGGAAGTTTCAAGTTTGCGCGCAATGTGCAAAGCAGTTAGCCTTGCTCAGAGTGCAGCGCCGCGCACGGACATGGCGCGCGCGCGGTTGTTCGGGGTTCGCAGGTTGCAGCGCGCTGGCCGAATGCGCGCGCGCCGAATGCGAGAACTTTTCTGAGTGCACGCCAGCGCCGGCGGCGGGCGGCGCGAGGCGGGATTTTCGCAGCGACAAAGTAAAAACAGGATATTTTTGTTTTAAACCTATGGGAGGGTGACAAGTGTCCTCCCATCCTTTTATCTGAAAGTGGTCCTATTTTAGGCCAAGTCTTGAAGACTTGGCCATTTCATTTCAAACCCTCCCAAGAAAGATCCTCTCCTTCTCTCTTGATTTTTGAAGAAAACCTAGCCTAAGAGGAAATTGTTGGAGCGGCAAGAAGGAAAAGTGTGGGTAAACTTGTGGGAAGCGGTGGGCGATTTTGTGGAAGGAGGTGGAAGAAAAAGGGGCTTTTGTGGGCTATTCCTTAAGGTAAAAGTTTCCCCTTTCTCTTGGTTATGAGCCTAAGGTCATATATTTTAGTAGTATAGATGTGAGCAGAGGTCGTTATATTTTAGTGATTTAGAATTGAGCCTAAGGTCGCTTTTATTGTAGTAGTATAGAGTTGAGCCCGAGGTTGTTTTATTTGAATAGATTTGGGTCGTCGCATGTTGTAAAGGGAGATTGAAATTGTTGAAGATGTCTAGGCTAGATATCATGTTAGACTTAAGAACTTGGATTGGAAAGAGTTGAAAGGGGTTTAGTATTGGTTATATTGTTGGCCAAGAATGGCATGGAAATTATTGGTTTATTTTGTGTTGTTGTGGGGCGGAAGTTTACACGTATTAGTAGGCGTGTAATCCCCTTGTAATTGCTGAATGAATTGAGCCTTAAATGTGGCGTTGGTTATTGAATTTCGGCCTTGAAAAAGGTGGCATAGTAAGTAGAAACAAAGGAAGTGCTGTCCAAATTTCCCGTAGAACAAGGGACTTTTCATTAGAATATATTACGTTGAAGCTAAAAGCTAATAGACGTATTATGGTCATTATAGGTTGACATCTACGGACGGCATATTGGACTTGACAAGTGGATTAAGCAAAAGAGGTATGTAGAACTCTTCCTATCTCTTGAGCATGAGTAGTTATAACTGTATGGTACGGTAGACGTACGTGATTTTTAAATGAAGTGAAGTCATTTGACATATTTGACTTGTTTTAAGGATGTCTAGTTGGTTGAGTTAGAGAATTAACTCACGTGTCCTTAAGAAAGAGTTATAAGAATGGTTTATCCTAATAAGGTAGACAAGGATTTCTTGACATGATCAAGTATAGAATACTAGATTCGGGAAGTATTGATTCTTGAACTATTCTAAAGATAAGAGACCTGACTCCTAAGTTAAGAAACTTGTTTTCTAAGTTAAGATTTTTGAAGTATTTTGAAGGTAGGGTAACTTGAATTGAAGTACAAGCCTCTTGGTTATAGAGAGAGCAAAGTGGTCTAAGACATAAAGAGTTATAACGGCTTTATGGGAAGTTAGTGTGACGCCCCGAAACCCGGGCCCGTCACTGGTGCCTTACCCCGGGCACCCTAGTGATACAACATCAGAGAAAACCAGCGGAAATAAAAACTTTACACATGAAATGAGAGACATAAATAAATAAACAGGCCAACCCAACCGTTGCCTTCAGTATATATATACATAAAACCCGAACAGTTATCCTTTTTACAAACCCTGCCCACAACAGTGCTACAGACCTCTAAGATATACAACAACTATGACGGGACAGGGCCCCGCCATACCCCTGAATGTACAAGTACCTACAATGACAGGGGACTATACCAAAAGATAAGCCTCCGGAGGAACGGAGCTTCCCAACGCTGAACTGCGATCCTATGAGCGAGGATCAACCAACTGGTGTACCTCTACCATGCAGATGAACGCAGCCTCAAGGAGGTCGATAACAGGTACCAAGTATGTGAAACTGAAAATACTGTAATGAAATCACATTTCATCATTTTATAAAACCATTTCGCAATACGTAAACAGTTATGTCAAGTAAGGGGACGCATATCCCCAGAATAATCACTCACACATAATTATGGGTCTCACGCCCATAATACCACTCATGCCCGTGGAACTCATTCCTCATCACGGCAGCATATGATGTAAAACAACACCCATATGTGAACTCAACACTAGATCCCGCTGCGTCATCAAAACCGACGGGCCAAGTAGAATAGCCAACTACTACCCAAAAGCTAGTCATATCCCATCACGCAAGGTACGAAGCCAACTACCAGTCCAAAAGCTAGCCACGCAACTGGCCGAGGCAAGTATCTTAAGCTAACGTACAATAGCCTACCGTCTCACAAGATATGACCGAGGCAAGTATCTTAAGCTATCTACCAGAGGCTACCGGTACACGAGAAAATGACCAGAACAAGTATCTAAAGTGTGCACGAACCACACGCATAAAACCAAGCCCGTGATCGCCGTCACCGCGCAAGCTTCATGGATTAGCGGTCCATGGACTAACGATCAACCTCACAATGACCGCATGCCCCGGCATCTTACCTCGGAAGTCATGGCCATGAAACCATCCTACTGGACGCATGCCCGTGGAACATCCATCACGCCAGCATGTCCAAAGGAAATAAATCAGATAGCCGGCTCCTGCAGAGTCACGGCGATGTAAAACAACCAATCAATACTCAAAGTGGACGATACTCGTGGACCACCCAACGTCGGTATGTCCAAATAATCAATCGATAGCCGCCTCCCTGCAGAGTCACGAAGACATCAACAAAACACTTGCACATCAAAGACTATCACAACAAGCATAGGCAAGTTTAACATACATTCATTTTAATCAACAATCCGGTTTCAAACCCAAAATACTACATACTTTCCTTCTTTCAAAAGACCTCTTTCTATGTAAAAGCCACATGATACTAATACTGTGTAGTATATAAAGAAAACACGCTTTACTTTTAAAACCAAATTACTTCACCTTCAGAAAATCTTTACAAGGCTTTTAAAATCAAGTACTCTATACTTTATAAACCAAGTGCTTTTCTTTTAGAACAACATCAAGTATACTCTTTTAAAACCCAATTAACTTACTCTTTTCAAAGCAAGTAACCTATACTTAAATCAAGTTACTTCTCCTTTTCCAAAACAAGTCGTTATAAGTCAAGTCTCTTATCTTTCAAGATCAAGTCTCTTAACTTTCAAAATCAAGTCGTTTCTTTATCACAAACCAAATCTTTCTTTTATCTTCATAAAGTCGTTATAACTAACTTCCCATAAAGCCATTATAACACTTTATGTTTTAAAACAAACAAAAATTGTTTCACACACGCACGTCTACCGTACTATATAGTTCACAACAATCATGCTCAAGAGTATAGGAAGAATCACATACCTTTAGCTTAAACCACAAGTCAAGTATGCCGCGTAGAAAGATCCACCTATAACAACCATAATATATAAATCAACTTCTAGCACTCTCCGTAGAATATTCTAAACACAAGATTCCTTATTCTACGTAAATTTCGCAAAGACCTCCCCGCTATCACATAAATCTCCTCCTACTGTGCCCGCTACTGTGCCAACAACTCCCGTGGATTACACTTCTAACCTGGACGTGTTCAAATATGCTTCACAATAATACTTACACAAGTCTACTGTAGCGACCAATGTAAATACGCTTCAATCCTTTATAATCATCCTTCCAATATAATATACTCAAGTATAACTACTACAATATGTAATATCCAATTACACAGGGACATAGATCATTACCTCGATAAGCCCAAAATTATCCAAGTTATAAGTCGATCCCGAGCAACGTTTAGCTCCAATCCTTACGCCCAACCCGCTCCAAGCGACCCTTAGAAGTTTCTAAACAACTTCTCTAAATACTTCCACCAAGCTAGGAAGATTTTTCTGTGGTTTCGCTTACTACTTATGGAATAAAGTAGTATTTCCTGCCCTAGTATTGAAATAACTTTGGAATACTACTAGGGATACTAGGCCAAGGTATTTGGGATTATACAACAATACACCAAGTATTTTCTACACAAGAGGAGGGGGACGAAATCTACACAAAGGGAGGAAAACATTTGCTTTGGAAAGCTTTCAGTGAGGATGATTTACTTCTTCAACTTAAGGGGGTTTATATAGAGGATTCAAGGCCAAGATCAAGGTAAGTGTAGGTCAAGATTGGGCCATGTGTGTGTGGGTCCCACCACACCACATGGCCAACGAAAAACAAGGGCAAGTGGCTTGCCACTTGTCAACCCATTTCGCCAAGCGGACAAGCTAGCCACTGTCCCACCATTTCGCCAAGGTGCCACATGGGGTGACACGTGTCGCCCCGACTCGTCCAAAATATTTCGTCTTCCAAAATATCCAAAATACCGGAAATCTCAAAACAAAGCGGCCCCACAAAACCGTAAATTTCTCCGTGGGTCCCACGTGACCATTTCTGAAAATAAAACCTCAAAATTCTAATATAATCCAAGAAGTCCAAATACCAAACTGGGAATCCAATTCCCATTAACGAACCTTTTTCTTCACAAAACCGGAACTTTTCCGAAAAAATCACATCTTCCTTTCTTTCCAAAATTTACGTCAGATTCTCGCACGCACGCCCTCACATACATACCACGGAACTACGGGTATAACATTCTTCCTTAGAAACATTCGTCCCGAATGTTCCTTCTAAGTCTCCAAACGAACGTGCCAGGTATAGTCTTCACTACTATACTTACGAAACCAATCACGCCATCAACGGCCATAGTAACATACAAATCCAAGCTAACGAGGAAATCATTTCTAATCTCACAATAGCTCCTACTAGCTTCAATTTACTCTAAGGCCTATCTCCGCCTTCACGATCCGATTCTGGTCGAACGATCCACGAACTCATACGATGGTTACCTAAACTTGGGCCTAGCACCTCGTGACCTACCACCCTACGGGACCACCTCGAACCGACCACCTCAATCCGGCCGCGGTTGACCCGCGACTTGCCTCAACCCGACTCCGCTATCGCGCCAATCTCTCTCGCCTCGATCCGAACAATCTTACTAATTCACGTCATGAAAGCTACCACTTCCATCTTACACTACCCATGGAATTATCACACCAACATAATGCTATCGAACATAATAATTAAAAATATACTTATCTTAATACAAATGCATACTAGTCTCTTAGGGTCAAGGATATACGATATCACAAAACAAATAGGCGATTTCAAGGACCGCTATAATCGGGAACTTCCACCACGACTTCGCTCGCTCGCAGATATGAACACCGCTTAGCTATCGGGCGCGAAGAACCCGCAATGATCCCGGCGTCGAGTCTCAACATCCGCGCTACCTCGTAGGACAATTTCTCGCAAAATGGCCCCGCCGCCACATGTAAAACAAGTCCTTCCGACACTTCCCGAATGGGTTTACCACACCGTTACACTTAGGTCGGGTGGCTTCTCCGCCAGACCCCAACTCCCGAAAACTCAACCTCGAGCCCCGACCGCCTCCCGAATACTGAGGCCCCAAGACCGTAGAGGACCACTGATCGGGCGGCGTATAACTAGTCTCTGGCCGAGGCGGTCCGCTTGAAAGTTATCAAAGGACCTGCTGTCCCGGCCCTCTTCTCGGATATTGGTCAATCCGCCGGTCTCCGTGCCTCACACCCTAGTGCATGAGCTCGCATGCGGGCGATGTCCATGCCCTACCAAGCGATACACCGAACAAGACTCGCCAAGTAGTCATCAAGCCTCGTGACGTAGCGGTGCACTCTGTCCTCCATATTAGCTACTAACGCAGGGACATATCGAGCCAACGAGTCGAACTCTACGTTGTACTCCCGAACTGCGCCCTCCCGTCTCAAAGATCGTAAACTCGCTTACCGCGTGCTCCTCATCCGCGCGCAAGAAATGGCTGAGAAATGCCTCCGAGAACTCGTCCCAAACAGCTGGGGGCGCATGCTCCCCCCGGGACAGCTCCCATGAATCAAACCAGTCGACTGCGGTATCACGCAGCCGATGCGAACCGAAAATCACGGACTCGGTCTCCGAAGCCTTGATCACTCGCATGATCCTCTGTAACTGACGGATGAACTCCTGCGGATCATCCTCAGGCCTCGACCCGTAGAACTCTGGCGGAATACAACTCAGAAAATCCCGTAGCCTCAAACTATCCGACCGGGATGAACTACGGGGCTATCGAATCGAATCGCCAGATCCATTTCTCCTCGTGTTCGCCACGATCCCGCCGAATCGGGCCATCTCCTTGTAACCCATCTCCTCGCTCCGGCCGTGGACCGAGGCTCAGTGCCGTGGTCTCGCAGCCACCGCTGCGCTCTAACCTCGCTGGCCGGGCGGCGCGCAAAACTCGCCGTCAAGAACTATCTCGTAATGACCAGGGCTCGCGCCTCGTACTCTCTGTCCCACTAGCGGCTCCCACGGCCGCCTTGCCCTTCGGGCCCGGTTGCCTTGGCGCGAGGCATAATCGCGTAAAAGAACACGCCGTAAGAGTCCAACTTACAACATCGCTCTAAGGCACGATCTCAGAGTGAGAAGAATAGAAACCAATCCTAAATGTCTCGCCTTCCTCGATTATCGATGTGGTGCACAACACACCGATAATCAAGGCTCTACTAGACACGGTTCAGACACTTTCCGAGGATTAATCGCTCGATACCACTTGTCACGCCCAAACTCGGCCCACATCGTGCCTTACCGGGCACCCTAGTGATACAACATCGAGAAAACCAATGGAAATAAAAACTTTACACATGAAATGAGAGACATAAATAAATAAACAAAGCAACCCAACCGCCGCTTTTAGTATATATACATAAAACCCGAACAGTTATCCTTTTACAAACCCCGTCCACAACAAAGCATGCACTCTAAGATATACAACAACTATGACGGACAGGGCCCGCCATACCACGAATGTACAAGTACCTACAATGACAGGGACTATACCAAAAGATAAGCCTCGGAGGAACGGAGCTTCCTAACGCCGAATGCGATCCATGAGCGAGGATCAACCAACTGGTGTACTTACTGCGGCATGAACGCAGCCCTCGGGCGAGGTCAAGACAACAGTACCAAGTATGTGAAATGAAAATATCAGAATGAAATCACATTTCATCATTTTATAAAACCATTTCGCAATACGTAAACATATGCCAAGGGCGGACGATATCCCGTAATAATCACTCACACATAATTATGGGTCTCACGCCCATAATACCACTCATGCCCGTGGAACTCATTCTCATCACGCAGCATGATGTAAAACAACACCCATATGTGAACACGAACACTAGATCCCGCTCAAGGCTATCAAAACCGACGGGCAAGTAGAATAGCCAACTACCACCCAAAAGCTAGTCATATCCCATCACGCAAGGTACGGAAGCCAACTACTACCCAAAAGCTAGCCACGAATGGCCGAGGCAAGTATCTTAAGCTTAACGCATAATAGCCTACCGTCTCACAAGATATGACCGAGGCAAGTATCTTAAGCTATCTACCGGAGGCTACCGGACACGAAAATGACCGTAACAAGTATCTAAAGTGCACGAACCACACGCATAAACCAAGCCCGTGATCGCCGTCACCGCGCAAGCTTCATGGATTAGCGGTCCATGGACTAACGATCTGAACCTCACAATGACCGCATGCCCAAGATCTTACCTCGGAAGTCATGGCCATGAAACCATCCCATCGACGCATGCCCGTGGAACATCCATCACGCCAAGATGTCCAAAGGAAATAAATCGATAGCCGGCCCTCCCAGAGTCACGGCGATGCGAAACAACCACCAATACTCAAAGTGGACGCATACTCGTGGACCACCCAACGCCGGTATGTCCAAATAATCAATCGATAGCCGCCTCCTGCAGAGTCACGAAGACATCAACAAAACACTTGCACATCAAAGACTATCACAACAAGCATAGGCAAGTTTAACATACATTCATTTTAATCAACAATCGGGTTTCAAACCCAAAATACTACATACTTTCCTTCTTTCAAAAGACCTCTTTCTATGTAAAAGCCACATGATACTAATACTGTAGTATATAAAGAAAACACGCTTTACTTTTAAAACCAAATTACTTCACCTTCAGAAAATCTTTACAAGGCTTTTAAAATCAAGTACTCTATACTTTATAAACCAAGTGCTTTTCTTTTAGAACAACATCAAGTATACTCTTTTAAAACCCAATTAACTTACTCTTTCAAAGCAAGTAACCTATACTTAAATCAAGTTACTTCTCCTTCCGAAAACAAGTCGTTATAAGTCAAGTCTCTTATCTTTCAAGATCAAGTCTCTTAACTTTCAAAATCAAGTCGCTTTATCACAAAAACCAAATCTTTCTTTTATCTTCATAAAGTCGTTATAACTAACTTCCCATAAAGCCATTATAACACTTTATGTTTTAAAACAAACAAAAATTGTTTCACACACGCACGCCTACCGTACTATATAGTTCACAACAATCATGCTCAAGAGTATAGGAAGAATCACATACCTTTAGCTTAAACCACAAGCCAAGTCAAGTATGCCGCGTGAAAGATCCACCTATAACAACCATAATATATAAATCAACTTCTAGCACTCTCCGTAGAATATTCTAAACACAAGATTCCTTATTCTACGTAAATTTCGCAAAGACCTCCCCGCTATCACATAAATCTCTCCTTACTGTGCCCGCTACTGTGCCAACAACTCCTGTGGATTACACGCCTAACCTGGACGTGTTCAAATATGCTTCACAATAATACTTACACAAGTCTACTGTAAGTGCACCCAATGTAAATCTGATTCAACTTTATAATCATCCTTCGAATATAATATACTCAAGTATAACTACTACAATATGTAATATCCAATTACAATAGGGGGACATAGATCATTACCTCGATAAGCCCAAAAATTATCCAAGTTATAAGTCGATCCTGAGCAACGTTTAGCTCCAATCCTTACGCTCCAACCCGCTCCAAGCGACCCTTAGAAGTTTCTAAACAACTTCTCTAAATACTTCCACCAAGCTAGGAAGATTTTTCTAGGGTTTCGTTTTACGGCTATTGGAATAAAGTAGTATTTCCGGGCTCCTAGTATTGAAATAACTTTGGAATACTACTAGGGATACTAGGCCAAGGTATTTGGGATTATACAACAATACACCAAGTATTTTCTACACAAGAGGGGAGGGGGACGAAATCTACACAAAGGGAGGGAAAACATTTGCTTTGGAAAGCTTTCAAGTGAGGGATGATTTACTTCTTCAACTTAAGGGGGTTTATATAGAGGATTCAAGGGCCAAGATCAAGGTAAGTGTAGGGTCAAGATTGGGCCATGTGTGTGTGGGTCCCACCACACCACATGGCCAACGAAAACAAGGGCCAAGTGGCTTGCCACTTGTCAACCCATTTCGGCCACGGGACATGTGGCTAGCCACTTGTCCCACCTTTTCGGCCAAGGTGCCACATGGGGGTGACACGTGTCGCCCCCCGACTCGTCCAAAATATTTCGTCTTCCGAAAATATCCAAAATACCGGAAATCTCAAAAACAAAGCGGGCCCCACAAATCAGAATTTCTCCGTGGGTCCCACCTGACCATTTCTGACCATAAAACCTCACACTTCTACTACAATCCAAGCACTCCACATACCAAATCTGGGAATCCAATTCCCATTAGCGAACCTTTTTCTTCACAAAACCTAACTTTTCCGTCGAAAAAAATCACATCTTCCTTTCTTTCCAAAATTTCTGTCGTATTCTCGTACGCACGTCCTCACATACATACCCTGGAACTACGGGGTATAACAGTTAGTTATGACGGCTTTATGGGAGGATAAGGATGTCTTGGTTCTAAAGCATAAAGTTAGTATAACGGCTTTATGGGAAGTTGGTTATAATAACTTTATGGAAGCTTAAAGAAATGGTTTTTCTCGAATAAGGTAAGCCTAGATAAAAGAATGGATACTAAGAAAGGCAATTCGATTTAAAGGCATCAATTGCTTAAAGTTTAAAAATGAGGGTCACTTGAGTTAGAAGTCGAAGCATATTTCTAATAGTATAGTGACTTGTTTGAAATGTAGATAAGCCTTGATACTACGGGTGTTAGTATCTTGGGGTCTTATGTGGAAAAGGGATCTTGGAAAGAATAGAAATACATAGTACTTTGGGTTGAATTTTCCCAGGACTTGTTAAGTGATATGGAAAGTGCCTTAAGGTCATAAAATGAGATCCATTTTGTATGTTAATGAAAGTCTAAAGAAATTGGGAGTTTACTTGGACGTACTGTCGGTGAGGGAGGATTCCACGGGTATGCCTCCATTACCTCCTTATGAGTCTACCGGGACGTACCGACAGTGATGTGGGATTCCACGGGTATGTTTCCCTGGTCATAGTATGAGTTTACTTGGACATACCGACAGTGATGTGGGATTCCACGTATGCTTCCATGGTCTTAGTATGAGTTCACCGACATACCGCGGTGATGTGGGATTCCACGGGTATGCACCGGGACACGCTTACGATGAGGGATTCCGAGGCATGTAGTTTGAGGGTAAGAGTATAAATGAGGGTACACCCCAAGATCGTTATACCACTTTCTTCGTGGTAAGAGTATAAATGGCGGGTAAACCCCAAGATCGTTATACCACTGGTTTAGTGGATTTGCTACCCACGACGAGGAACACCTCATGAAGTCATGTACCCGAGATGAGTGATTCCACGGGCATGATATATGTATATATGTATGTATTGTGTATGCGTACGCCGACAGTGAGGAAGGATGCCACGGGCGCGTCACATGGTTGTATTTACTTTATGGTGTCGAAGTGACGGGATCCCACGGCGGAGGATATAGGTATATACATGGTTAGATTTGTGTGTACGCCGACGTGAGGAAGGATGCCACGCGGCCACGAGAGTTAGATTCACACCTAGCGGCCGGCGGTGATGGGAATCCACGCGCGCTTGGATATTTGAGGGTCAGGGTTCATAGCCCCGTGTGACTATGGTTCATATGTTGAGACAGTGTATAAGGTAAACCGACTTTCATTACTTCCACTTCGTGAGGCACGATTATCGCTAATTTGGTTATCATATATGTCTTCACCGTATTTTTGACTATTATGATTTAAATTACAAGATTTCGATTTGCATACTTGGTACATATTTTGTAATCGACCTCCTTCGGGCCGCGCTCATGCCGCAGTTGAGGTACATAGCTTGTTGATCCGCACTCCTAGGATCACGGTTCGATTCCGAAAGCTCCATTTCTCGGAGACTTTGTTTTTGTATGGTTCCTCAAGTCGTTGACTTTTGTACATTCGTGGTATGGCGGCCCCGTCCCGTCACGCTTGTTATGTAAACTCTTAGAGGTCTGTAGTCATATCTTGTTTGTCAACTTAAAAAAAGAAATTTGAGGTAACTGATGTTGGATTTGTTTATATCCAGTGAGGTAGCCTTATCGGCTGACCTATTATTTATTTCATTGTTTAAGTTTATGAATGTTCCGCCGTTTATCTCTGATGTATACTGTAGTGGTGCCTGTAGTAGGCACCGCGGCCCGGTCGGGTCGTGATGCTTAGCTCCAACTCCGAGCGCCCAACCCGCTCTAAACCACCCTTAGAAGTTCTAATCAACTTCTACACAATACTCCAACCGACTATGGAGATTTTCCTGTGGTTTCGGCCAGGATCGACGGAAAGTATAATAGTATTTCTGGGCTTTTGTAAGTGTAACCTTGGAATACTACAAGGTATAAGGCTAAGGTATTTGGGCATTATAACAATACTTGGAGAGTACTTCTCAACCAAGGGCGGGGGGTGTGTTACACGAGAACAACACTCAAAGAGAGGGGGGAGGGGGCTCTCGGCTAAGGCTCACAAAGGGAGAGGGTTTCGGCCAAAGGCCTTGACTAGGGGGGGGGGGGCTCTTGGACGAGAGTCAACAAGAGGGAGGAGAGGGGTTTTCAAGATTTAGACAAGTGATGAGTGGATGAAGAAGTCTTCACTTCAAGGGGTATTTATAGGCTAAGCAAAGGCCAACCAATGGCCAAGATCAAGCCATGTGCAAGGCAAGTGTAAGGCCTTGATCAAGCCATGTGCACCCTAACCCCTACTCCACAAAACACTCCACAAAACAAGGCACAAAACAAGGCACAAAACAAGGCCAAAAGATCAAGCCAAAACCGTCCCACTTGGACGCCCAAATCGTCCAAAGCCGCCCCGCTTGCTTCCAATGTGAGGGTGACACATGTCACCCTCCCGTTGGTCCAAAATGTTTCGTCTCTCGGAAAAATCCGCAAAAATTCTAAATGACATAGCCGGAATTTTCCCTACGAAAGCTGTGGAAACGTTTCGTCGAAAAACGACTCCTTTCGGTATTTGTGTACAAAAATCGATCCAATGCCTATCTAAGGCTCAAATTTTCTACGTACGTCCTCACGTACATACTCTGGAAATATGGGGTATAACAGAATTGTGGGGCAGAATTTTACACGTCCTGTTAGGCGTGTAATCCCCTTTGGTTGGATGATTTGTTGTGCCTTAAATGTGGCGTATTGGTTATTGATTTCGGGCCTTGAAAAATGTGGAAAAGTACGTAGAAACAGGGGAAATGCTGCCCAAATTTCTGTAGAATAAGAGACCTTATACTTAGTATTATTCTATCTTAAAAAGCTAGAAGTTGATAGATGTATTATGGTCATTATAGGTTGACGTTCTACGTGCGGCATATTCAACTTAGTGAGTGGATTGAGCCGAAGAGGTATGTGAAACTTTCCCTGTCTCTTGAGCATGAGTTTTTATAAATGTTTAGTATGGTAGACGTACGAGATTTGAATGAATTCGGTTTCATTTTGATATCATTGACTTGATTTAAGAATGACCAAGTTTGGTTGAGTTAGAGAGTTAACTCACTTGATTTTAAAAGATGAAAATGCCTTAGTTTTCTAAAGCATAAAGTTGTTATATTGGCTTTATGGGAAGTTAGTATAACGACTTTATGGGAAGTTAGTAGAGTGGTTTACTTGATTGATTTAAAAAGAGGATCAAAGACTTGATTTAAAGAAGGGTAACCTTGATACTACGGGCATTAGTATCTTGGGGTTTTATATGAATTGGAGTCTTTTGAAAATAAATAGAAGTACGTAGTACTTTGAGTTAAATTCCCGGATGTTTACATGACATGTTAATGCCTTAAGTTTAAACAAATGAGAGCACATGCTACTTAAGTCTAATAAGAAGTTAAGGGGTCTCTTAACTTGCATATGTATTTATGATAGACGGTTGCGCTAGTGTTAGATTATTTATTACGAGGCCAATCCCCGGGTCATGTTGCATTTTGCATTTCCGTGGATTTGCTCCCCACGATGCGAGGAAACTACCTCATGCGAGTCCGTAGGGCTCATGAGGGTGAAATAGTCTCATGCGAGTGAAATAGTCCTATGCGAGGAAATTACCTCATGCGGGTCCATGAGACCTATGCGGGTGAAATAGTCCCAGGAGTAGGATTGCATAATGATACTACGGGCGGGTGGCCTTAGATTGATCATAAGCTTCATATTTTAAAATCGGCAAAGTTTACTTTCATTATTAATAAGGCACAGTGTACTGTTAATTTGGTTATCATACATGTCTCCAGCTTTATTTTAGACTATATGATTTCAAGCAAGATTTCGGGCCACATACTTGGTTCATATTTTGTACTGACCCCCTTCCTCGGGGGCTGCATTCATGCCGCAGGTAGAGGTACACAGTTTGCTGATCCTCGCTCTTAGGGTCACAATTCAACTTTTTGAGAAGCTTCATTACTCCGGAGGCTTATCTTTTGGTATGAATCCCTGTTGTTGTAGATTCATGTATATTCAGGGGTATGGCTGGGCCCTGTCCCGTCACAGTTGTTATGTCAAAACTCTTAGAGGTCTGTAGTCATGTTTTGTGGATTGGACTTGTACAAAGATGTATCTCTGTTATTATGTATATATGCAGAAAGGTGGCCTTATCGGCTAGCCTGTTTTTTACTTCACAGTACTACATGTCTACGAGCTTTATTTATATTCCGCTGGTTATCTCTGATGTATACCTGTAAGGGTGCCCAGGTAGGGCACCACTCGCGGGCCCGGGGGCGGGTAGTGACAGTATGTCCTTAAGTCAATTGAACCTAATCTTCTAAGAGTCGATCACAATCTTAGACAGTTCATTACCTCCTGATATTCCAAATCACTATATATATAAAGCCTAGGTGTGGATTCAATAAACTGTTTCACACCTTCCAAGTAATTATTAAGGCTTAACTAACTCATGGTAATTCATAATCATGCTAGGCAACACACATGGACCCAAATAAATACGCTCGTACATATATACATCATCATAATATCATATATACGATAATTTTACCAACCTGGATACGTAATCCCAATAATCCTTTCTAGGTCACTGTTGCTTTTCTCATAGCTGCAATCACAATAATATGTTAGGGAGAGACTACCCTAACAACACAACTCTATCGCACGATCTCAGAGTGAGAAGAAGGGAAACCAATCCTAAATGTACTATAGCCTCATGTTTATAGATATGGTGCACAACACACCGATAAACAAGACTCTACTATACATGGTCTGTAGACATTCTGAGGACTAATCGCTTCGATACCACTGTCACGACCAACCCCTGCTCGCATCGTTCCCTACCTGGGCACCCTTCTATTCAAACAACACAATAAACCGCAGAAGATAAATAACACTCCTTTTTTTTCTTTAACCAAAGGCAAAGTTGATAAGGCTGCCATAATATAAATCACCCGAAAGGGTCTACACTGTTCAACAATGTAAATATAACTCTAGCCAATCCAACCCACATATGAATACAGACATAAGATTTTGGATAAATACTATGACGGGACAAGGCCCCGTCGTACCTCTGAATATACCTAGTCATAATGACAAGCTCCGGAACATTGGAGCTATCTCAAAATGCCGAACAAGGATCCTAAGCTCGCGGATCCACAACTGAGTACCTAGACCTGCGGACATGAACGCAGCCCCCCGAAGGGGGTCAGTACAACATGTACTAAGTATGGAACGAAAATAAAGTACAACAAATAAGATCATAACTGTACAAAGGAATGACAGGGGCAAGTATGAAAATCAAATACCAGATCCTACCGTGTCATATAAAATCAGAGCCAACTGTAGCTTGTATCACTGTACTATTGTAACACCGTACCACTTTCAAATATGAAAGCCATGTCAAAATCCGGGACACCTGCCCTCATATCACAGAAGCATGCTCGTGGAATACAACATCACTTTCAGCATGTAACAAGTATAATATACAACCATCATCAGATAAGCATGCCCGTGGAATTCCCACATCACTGTCGACATGTAATAAGTATAATAATCAACTACTAGTACACTGTGTCTTTTTAACAATGAGAGTAATAAGAGTAAACTTTACCGTTTTAAAATAGGAAGCTTATGATTAATTTAGGGCCTCCCGCCCGTAGTATCATTATGCTATCCTATTCAAGGGGCTATTTCACCCGCATAGGTCTTGTGGACCCGCAATGGAGCAATTTTCCCCGTGTAGAACTATTTCACCCGCATAGGCCTTACGGACCCGCAATGAGCATATACGTCATACTCGCATCGTGGAGAGAAAATCCACGGATATGTAATGTCCCGAGGATTAACCCCGCAATAAATAATATAACACTTGAAATACTGGCTATCATGAACAACATATGCAAGTTAAGTAATCTTTAACTCTCATTAGATCCAAGTGAATGAACCACCATTTTAAAACAACCAAGGAAAATACCATGCCTTCCTTTTAAAATAAATAAGATAATACCATGCCTTCCTTTCTAAATAACCAAGACAATACCATACATTCCTTTCTAAAATGACCAAGACAATACCATCATGCGAGGTACGACATGTCCCGACCCATTTTTGGGACTTGGTGCAAATAAAAAGGATTGTACACATATAGCTATCAAAAGAAACTATGTACCATTTAAATCATCTTCAAGTCTCATTAGCACAAATAGAATGAACTATCAGTTTTAGAGAAACCAAGACACTAACAAGTCTTTCATTTTATAAAACCAAGGCACTATCACATAGTTCATTAAGGATTAAGATCCATTACAACAATGTATGTCCGCCGTACATTTACTTTATAAAATCAAGGCACTTTCATTTCATGTACTATATTAAGGACTTAATCATGGACATTCTCACATGATTTCTTTATAACCTTTTATACTATCTCTTGACTTTCCACAAACTGTTATAACCAACTTCACATAAAGCTATTATAACATCTTTCATTTTAGAAAACTAAAGCACTACCACATCTTTCCTTTTAATACAACCAAGGCAATATCACGTCATGTAAGGGAGTTGAACCCAAAGTACTACGTACATTCACTTCTTTACAAGAAGACTCAAATCATGTAATGTTAGGGGATTAAACCCAAAAGTACTACATACATCTATTCTTTATAAAAAGAATCATTTCATGAAATTTTAGGGAGTTGAACCCCAAGAATACGTTTGCTATCAAAATCAAGTTACTTACACTTTTAAACTTAGGTAACGTATACCTTTAACACCAAGAACTTCTTCTTTCAACATTAAGTCATTTATTCTCTTTAAATCAATCAAGTAACTTATACATTTAAATCATGTTACTTCTCTTCTTTAAAATCAAGTAAGCTTGTACTTTTTAAATCAAGTATTAAAACTTTCAAAATAAATCAAATCTCTTAACTCAAGAAATCAAGTCCCATAACTGGAAAAATAAAGTCTCATAATCTTTTAAAGAAATCAAGTCTCATAACTTTAAATCAAATCTCTTAACTTTAGAAATAAAGTCCCATAACTTGAAAAATAAAGTCTCATAATCTTTTAAAGAAATTAAGTCTCATAACTTTAAAGTAATTCAAGTAATTTATACATTTCAAACCAAGTCACTCATACTTTCATAATCAAGTCACATAGGCTTTCCAAATAATCATGTCAAAAGAAGGAAGGATAGTTCACATACCTCGTGACGACTAACCAACACGACAAGTAGCAATACTGTTACACCCCATAATTCCAAGATAGTGAGATGAGAACGTACGAAAGGAAATAAGATTTGAATTTGGAAAAAAGTTGGCAGAATGTTTTGGACAGATTTTTAGTCAACTTTGGAGCGGTATATCTCCTAGTATATTATGAGTTTTTATGTATTTCAAAATCCTAATATGAAGTTCGTTGAGTCTAGTTTTCAACACAACAACTCGCTCATCGATAGGGCATCGGAGTAGAGAATTATAGACGTTACAAGTTCAGCTGATAGAAGAAAAGGAAGAAGGTTTCAGTTAGGCGCCACGACGCCGTATCTCAGGGTCGTGGCTCCGTAAGTCCTGAAGGCGTCAGCGGTTTCAGCGCCACGGCGCCGGGCTGCAGGGCCGTGGCGCCGACGCGGGATTTTGCGAAAATCTGACTAAGTCTAAGAAGATATTTATTGTAAGGGCCTATGAGAGGGTGAAAAGTGTCCCTCCCAACTTGTAGAGCAAGCAAAACCATTATATTGGCTAAGTCTTGGAAGACTTAGCCATTTGTTAGCTAAACTTCATCCAAATACACTTGCTCTCTTTTCTCTCTAATTGTTTTTAAAACCTAAGGTGTTCTTCACTTTTGGTATTAAAGCAAGAATAGAAGTTGGTTAGAAGCTTCTAAGGGTCACTAATTGCGGATTGGAACGTAAAGAAAAGGAGTTAACGTTGCTAAGGATCGACTTTTAATCTTGGATTATATTTTAGCTGATTGAGGTAATGATCCCTGTCTTCCTAATGTAATTAAAGATTACATGTTTTAGTTGTATATAAATGAGCTTGTAATATAAGGAATGAAGATTAGAAATGTTTGGGCCATTGGAATGTTAAAATAGAAATATGGCATGACATCCATTGAAGTTGCTAATCAATTTAGTTGTTAGTTAAAATCGTTACGTGTTATAAGGGAAAGAGGAATAGAGTTGTTATAATTGTTATGACTTATATAACATGTTGGAATAATGACTTGGATTAGAAAGGAATTAAAAAGGTCTATATGTTGTATCGATGTTGGTTGTGGCCGAGAAGGCCCCTAAAAGTTGGTTAAAAATGGACTAATTAAATGAACTGTTTGATATGAATTGTGGGGTAGAATTTTACACGTCCTGTTAGGCGTGTAATCCCCGTTTGGTTAGATGATTTATTGTGCCTTAAATGTGGCGTATTGGTTATTGATTTCGGGCCTTGAAAAAGGTGGGAAAGTACGTAGAAATGGGGGAAATGCTGCCCAATTTTCCGTAGAATAAGAGACGTTATACTTGGTGTTATTCTACCTTAAAAAGCTAAAAGTTGATAGACGTATTATGATCATTATAGGTTGACATTATACGTATAGCACATTCGACTAAGCGAGTGGATTAAGCCGAAGAGGTATGTGAAACTTTCCTTATCCTCTTGAGCATGAAGTTTTATAAATATATAGTACGGTAGACGTACAAGTCTTAAATGAATTTGGTTTCATTTTGGTAACATTGACTTGATCTAAATTGTCCAAGCTTGGTTGATGTTATACCCCGTATTTCCAGAGTATGTACGTGAGGACGTACGTACGAAAGTTTAAGCCTTAAGATAGGCAAGGGGTCGAAAATTGTGCACAACCCCCGAAAAGAATTGTTTTCTGACGAAACGTTTTCCAAACTTTGCGAGGGGAAAATTACGGTTGCGACATTAATAATTTTTGTGGATTTTTCCGAGAGATGAAATATTTTGGACCAACGAGAGGGCGACACTTGTCACCCTAAAGTGGGCGGAACCATGGACGATCTTGGCATGATTTTGTGGCCTAAAACTTGGGTCAATGTTTGGTGAGTGATTTGTGGAGTAGGGATAGGGTGCACTTGTGCAAATCCACACCCTCCACTTGCCCACCACTTGTCTTAATCTTGGCCATTGAAGGCCCTATAAATACCCCCCCCCCCCCTTAGTTGAAGGAGTTCTTCATCCCTCAAATGACTGCTAAGTCTTAAAAATCCCTCCCTCCCCTCTTCTTGTTGCTCTCATCCAAGAGCACCCCTCCCCCTTTGAGAAGCCTTGCCAAACCCCTTCCTGGTGCTAGCCAAAAGTACCCCTCTTGAGTGTTGTTCTCGTGAAACACCCCCCCTTTTGGTAGAAAAATACTCTCCAAGTATTGTTACAATTCCAAAATACCTTAGCCTTATACCTTGTAGTATTCCAAAGTTACCTCTATACGTAGAGCCCGGAAATACTACCTTATGTCCTTTTAGTCTCAAAACGAAACCCTAAGGAAAATCTTCATAGTTGGTTGAAGTGCTAAGTAGAAGTTGTTTGGGAACTTCTAAGGGTTGTTTGGAGCGGGTTGGAGCGCCCAGAGTAGGAGCTAAACGTTGCTCAGGATCGACATTAAATCTTGGATAATTTTGGGCTTATCGAGGTAAATATCTTGTCCCCCTATTGTATTTAGAAGTTTGCATACTGTTGAAGTATAAGAATTAAGTATAAGTTATATACAAGGAAGGTATATAAGAAGGGAATTGAACTGTACTTACATAGGATTGTATTTACAGTAGACTTGTGTAGTTTGACGGGTAGGGAAGTGCTGCCCAATTTTCCGTAGAATCTTGTATCTAGATTTATTCTACAGAGTAGTCTAGACATTGATAGAATTATATAACCATTATTGGTTGAAGTACTGCGAGTAGCGTATTCTACTCGAAGGGTGGAAAAAGGCTAGCAGGATTACAGTACTTTGGAGCGTTTTGCAAATTGTCGATAATCGTCGCGAGGTATGTGATTCTTCCTATCCTCTTGAGCATGATATTTTAAAAGAATATATATAGTACGGTAGACGTACGTGTGTTAACTGAACGTGGTTTTACTGCGATGTCTTTTGACTTGAGTCTAATAATAAGAATCTTGAAGTATTTCAAAAGAATTAAGAATCGTTTTTGAAAGAAGAGTAATACTTGGTTTTAAAAGCTTAAGAGTTATACTAGCTTTATGGGAAGTTAGGTATAACGACTTAAGAGAGATAAAAAGAACGGTTTACTTAATGGTTTATGAACGCCTTGTATTGATTTAAAAAATGAGAATAAGTATCGAACAAACTACTGCAGCGCTAATAAAGGGAGATGTATTGACTAATTAAGTATTATTAAAACCATTAGAAACCTCCATCTGCATAGAAGCTAAGATGAGACAAAATGATATTACATTTCCTAGATCATGGCTGCTTTAATAAGATTGTTATGAACAAGAATAACCTACTCACACATAAGGCATATGTTTCTCAAATTATTTTAAAAGAGAATTATATTATTAAGTGATTAAGACTATGAACTACGAAACCTTTCGAAAACGAGAAACTTGAGCATTTGAAATTAGGCAAACTTGAACGTTTGGAAAAGAATGTTGTTACTTGATTTTACAAAAAGAAGTGTTTTGGTTTACTTAACAAGATAGTCACTCTATTTTTATACTACGGGTATTGTGTGACTTTTGTGAAAGAAACGGATCTTTTAAAGAGTTAATGTAGGAAGTACTTTGGGGATAAAAACCCGAACTTGTTGACATAAAGTAGAAAGTACCTTGTGTGAATAACTTTATTATGTTGGTTTGTGATAGCCTTGTAATACTTTCTTGATTGGTTTGATAAGTAAACATGTTAGGATGCTACGTGTGTTAGTGTCTTGTGATGTTTGTGTAAAAGGTTATTCTTATTGTGCTTATGTTGTTTAACGATAAGTCGTTGTGCTAGTATTATATCACTCACCTCTTGACATTATATACCGGGGGTTAAGCTGCCCCCCGATGCGAGGTACACCTCAGGCAGTCTGTGTGACTATGATTCGAGATACCTACGCGGGTCCAGTGGCCTATGCGCGAGCTACGAGAGTTCCGTGTTAGTGTGCGGTCTATATGGCCATGCGGTCTATGTGGCGCTACGCGACCACGGTCCAGGACGCCGGGAGTAGCTACACTCGACGCGGGAATACCTCACGCGGCCTATGTGTGGCCTATGCGAGTCGCGGAAGTTCCAGGATTTGACGCGCACATTGATACTGAGGGCGAGTGGCCCGCTTCGATCATATGGCGCGGTCTAGAAAGACCTCGTGATACAGTTTTATAGCATTGTTGGTACTGTGGGTTTTAGTAGTCGGCTATGCCTTCGCATTTCTACCCCAGACGGTTTTATTATGACACGTGGGACATGGTGTTCATGTGTATTCCTTGGTGCTTTTATATCATAGACTGCCGGCAGTGAGGAAGGTATTCCACGGGCATGATTGATGTTGTGGGCGTGAGACCCATAGTGATATTTGAGTGATGACTTTGAGGGCGTGAGTCCCTGACTTGACACGACTGCTTATTTATTGTGAACTGTAGTTTGGTTATCATACATGTCTCCTGCTTTATATAGACTACTATGATTTCATTTACGATTTTCGGGCCACATACTTGGTACCAGATCGACCTCCTTCGGGCTGCGTTTATGCCGCGGTAGAGGTACACGCCGCCGATCCTCGCTCTTAGGATCACAGTTCAGCGTTTTGGGAAGCTCCGTTTCTCCGGAGGCTTATCTTTGGTATAGTCCCCTGTCATTGTAGGTACTTACATTCAGGGGTATGGCGGGGCCCTGTCCCGCCATTGTTGTTATATCATTCTTAGAGGTCTGTAGTACTGTTGTGGGCAGAGTTTGTAAAAGGGATGTAACTGTTCAGATTCATGTTTTTATATATATGCCGAAAGGCAACTTCTCTCAGATAAACTGTTTTCACTTCACATTATTTTCATGTCTTGTTTTATATTCCGCTGATTACTCTGATGTATGTCTACTGGTGCGGGTAAGGCACTACCACGATCCGGTTCGGTCGTGTGATTGAGTTGGAAAGTTAACTCACTTGATTTTAAAGGATGTAAATGCCTTAGTTTTCTAAAAACATAAAGTGTTATAATGGCTTTATGAGAAGTCGGTTATAACGACTTTATGGGAAGTAAAAAGAGTGGTTTACTCAAATGATTTAAAAGAGGATAAATGACTTGATTTAAAGAAGGTCAACTTGATTTAAAGGCATAAGTTGCTTAAGTTGTGAAAGTAGAAGTCACTCGGTTTAAAAGCCTTAAAAAGAATTTCTAAAGGTGTAGTGGCTTGATTTGACAAGTAGACATGTCTTGATACTACGGTGTTAATATCTTGGGGTTATTATTTAAAATAGTCATTTTAAAATAATAAGAAGTACGTAGTACTTTGGGTTAAATTCCCGAATTTCATATGACATGATAGTGCCTTAAGTTTAATGAAATGAGAGTACATCTTACTTAAGTCTAATAAGAGTTAAAGGTCACTTAACTTGCATATGTTATTTATGATAGCCTTTAGTGCTAGGGTGATATTGCTTCTTACGGGGTAAACCCCCGGGTTATTATACATTCCGTGGATTTGCTCCCCACGATGCGAGTATGACATATGTACTCATTGCGGGTCCACCGGGACCATGCGGGTGAGATAGTCCCATGCGAGTGAAATAGTCTCATGCAAGACGCTTAGTCCTATGTCCACCAGCCCTATGTGAGTGAAATAGTCTCATGCGGGGCAGAATTGCCCTATGCGGGTCCACAAGACCTATGCGGGTGAAATAGTCCCACGAACAGGATTGCCTAATGATACTTGTTACACCCCGTAATTCCAGGACATGAATAAGAGAATGTACGTAAGGAACACAAGACTTGAAATTGGTACGAAAGGAAGAATTGTTTTTTTCCCGAAGGAAAACCTTCCGAACGTCGGAAAGGAAAAATGTTCGTTGATGAGAATTGGATTCTCAAAATGCATTATTTGAAGAGTATGAAACTTATTAACATTATGGAAATTTATTTTTACGGATTTGGTCACGTGGGGCCCACCCGAGAAATTTTACGTTTTGTGGGGCCCACGGGGTTACGAAAATTTATGGAAGAATGGGAGGGCGACACGTGTCACCCCCCCCCCCCCCCCCCACATGGTCTTGTTCGAATTATGCCAATGGCAAAATGGTCATTTGACCAATGTATAGATGACCAAGTCTTGCTAATTAAAGAGCTTGAGATAATTGACTAAGTCAAAGAGCCACTTGGCTTGATCTCTTCCATCCAAACCTAACAAGTGTTATGATCTAGACCCTTCATTGTATTATATATCCTATACTAGTGCAAGATGACTTTCATACTTAGAAAAAATTTCAAGAACTTGTCTTGTTGAAAAACAAGCTCTCGGCTTTGAGCTATTTAGGAAGAAAAAAAATTTCAATTGTTGTCCATTATTCACAAGACTTTAACCCAAGGTTCCTAAGGATATTGTAAGGATATCTCAATAGAAAGATCTCGGAAAAATGACGTTTTTACGTTAGTCGCAAGGCGAAACCCTAAGGTGTTCTTCAACTTTGAAGATGGAACTTGAAGAGGAGTTCTTCATGAGCATCTAAGGAGTTCTTGGAGCGGATTGGAACACAAGAAGATAAGCTAAAAGTTGCTAAGGATCGACTTTTACGCTTGGACATTTTTAGGGCTTATTGAGGTAAAAATCTTCATCTTCTTAATGTAATTGAAGATTACATGTTATAGTAGTTAAGAAATGAGCATGTGGTATATATATTGAGGTTTGAAAAGATTTGGATCATGTCGACTTGTTAAAAACCGAAAATGGACAAGTTAGCCATTATTGTTGAAATCGATTTGGTCGATAATTACGATCGTCGCATGTTAAAGAAGAAAGGATTTATTGTTGGTGTAATTGTTATTATGTATATAACATATTGGAATAACAACTTGGATTGAAAAATGAATTGTAAGGAAATTGATATGGATAGTGTTTTGTCGAAAATGTGCCTTAAGGAATTGATAGTTTTATATTAATTGTGGGGCAGAATTTTACACGTCCTGTTAAGGCGTGTAATCCCCTTTGGTTAGCTGATTTGATTGAGCCTTAAATGTGGCATTTGGTTATTGATTTTCGGGCCTTGAAAAAAGTGGAAAAGTATGTAGAAACAAAGGAAGTGCTGTCCGATTTTCCGTAGAATTTAGTGACTTTGCACTTAGAATATTCTACGTTTGAAGCTAGAGGTTAATGGACGTATTATGGCCATTATAGGTTGAAGTACTAAGTATAGCGTATTCTACTTGAAGGGTGGAATAGCTATCAAGGTTGAAGTACTTTGGAGCATTTTGCTACTTGTCGATAATCGTCGCGAGGTATGTGAACCTCTTCCTTCCTTTGGCATGATTCTATGTATGGAATATACCCGTGGTATTATTTCATGTTCCCTTCTACTCTTAGAATTTAAGAGGTATGTATGTGATTTACTCTATGTAAAGGTTATGTCTAAGTTATCCTAAGTTCTTACCAAGTCTTATGGGGGATGTTGGTAAGAGTCGTTAGGAGGTATTTGGAGCCAAGTTGACTTGGCTAATTTACGGCACGAATGAGAATAAGTATCGAACAAGCCAATGCAGCGTTAATAAAGGAAAATGTAATGACAATTGATTATATTAAAATGAGTAGAATTCTCCATCTGCATAGAAGCTAAGATAAGACAAAATTGTATTACATTTTCTAGATCATGGCTGCTTTAATAAGATCGTTATAAACAAGTATAACCTACTCACACACATAAGGCATATGTACTTAACTTAAAAAATTTACGTTATGAAGTGTCAAGACTATGAACTATGAATTCTTAAAAGGTTAAGAGACTTTATTTTTCAAGTTATGAGACTTGATTCTTAAAGGAAGAAATGACTTGATTTTAAAAGTATAGGATACTTGATTTGGAAAGTATTGACTTCTTGACATTCGAAAGATAAGAAGACTTGATTTTTAAAGTAAGAAACTTGATTTCTAAAAGATATGAGACTCGAAGTATTTTGAAAGTATACGATACTTGGTTTTCGAAAGTATAAGTCTCTTGGTTATAAAAAGAATGTGTTTGCCTAAAGTATAAAGTTAGTATAACGACTTTATGGGAAGTTGGTTATAATAGCTTTATGGAAAGTTAAAAGAGTGGTTTACTCTAAGTAATGTAAGTAATGATAAATGACTTGAAATAATGAAGGGCAAATTGGGTTAAAGGTACCAATTGCTTAAGGTTTTAAGGAAAGAAGTCACTTGATTTAGAAGCCTATAAATGTATTTCTAAAAAGGTATTGTGACTTGTCTTGAAAAGTAGATATGACTTGATACTACGGTTATTAGTATCTTGGAGGTTTTATATGAAAAAGAGTCATTTTTAAAAGAATAGAAGTACGTAGTACTTTGGGATTATGTGACGCCCCGAAAATCGGGCCCGTCACTGGTGCCTTACCCCGGGCACCCTAGTGATACAACATCAGAGAAAACCAGCGGAAATAAAAACTTTACACATGAAATGAGAGATATAATAAATAAACAGGCCAACCAAAACAGTTGCCTTCAGTATATACATAAAACTCGAGCAGCTTTAATCCTTTTACAACCCCGCCACAACAAGATTACTGCACTCTAAGATTTATACAACAACTATGACGGGACAGGGCCCCGCCATACCCCTGAACGTACAAGAACTTACAGACTCAGGGTAACATACCAAAGATAAGCCTCCGACGGAATGGAGCTCCCCAAAACGCTGAAATGAGATCCTAAACGCGGGGATCGACAATTGACGACTTACTCGCGCAGATGAACGCACCCGGGCGAGGTCGATAACAGTACTAAGTATGTGAAATCAGAATATCTGTAAATGAAATCATAATAGTCTATATAAAGCAGAGACATGTATGATGACCAAACTACGATATAACATATAACGATATCAAGACAGTGGGACTCACGCCTCCAAATTATCACTCGTGCGTGGAATTTCTTCCTCATCGCAGCTTTATGATATAACAATACCAAGGATTATACATGAACACTGTGTCCCACTGTGTTATAAAACCGTCACAGACAAGTATAACTACCAGATCCGACCGCACCAATAATACAATGCAACCAAAACACGGCCGATACACGGCAAGTGCGAGAGCCGATCATCGGAGACCAAGGCCGGCCACGTAGTCGACCGGGCAAGTACGAGGCTGACCACCAGGACCAAGGTCAGATCACGAGACTTCGTCACTATACCGAACGGGCAAGTGCGAGGTCGACCATCGGGTGCCAAGGCCGAATCATCCATGAGACGGCAAGCACGAGCCGACCACCAGGGACCAAGGCCGAACAGTAAGAAACCTCATGGAGAGCTAGTCCATAAATAACAATTCTTGCACAACCAAGGCTATCACCACAAGCATAAGCAAGTTACACAACAACAAGCATAGGCAAGTTACACAACAACAAGCATAGGCAAGTTACACAACAACAAGCATAGGCAAGTTACACCACAACAAGCGTAGGCAAGTTACACAACTCAAGTTACTTTCATTTTATGCCAAAGTCCGGGTTTTTAACCCTAAAGTACTACGTACGTTAAATCCCTTTTAAAAGAGATCTATTACTTTTATCAAAGTCACCCGATACCCGTAGTATTAGAATGACCAACCCACATTCCTTTTCAAAATCAAGTAACAACATTCTTTTCCTAAGTTCCGCTTGCCTAGTTTCAATAACTCAAGCTTCTCATTTTCAAATGGTTTCATAGTTCATAAACTTAATCACTTGATTCCTTTTAGAACAATTGAGTAATATATGTCTTACGTGAGAGTAGGTTATTCTTGTTTACAACATTCTTATTACAAGACCATGATCTAGAAAATGTATATCATTTTGTCTCATCTTAGTTTCTATGCGGATGGAGGTTTCTACCGGTTTTAATACAATTCATCATTATTTAATACATTTTCCTTTTATTAACGCCGCAGGTCCTGTCGATACACATTCGATTTCCAAATCAAGAAACATTATCCCTTTAAATAAAACCAAGTACTCATTACTCACGAATGAGGTTTCACACAAACATTCACATTAAAACAAATAAGTTAAGTCTCTTATCTTATAAGATCAAGTCTCTTAACTTCTAACATTAGTAAACCATTTTCTTTACCTCTCTTAAGACATTATACCTAACTCCCCATAAAGCTAGTATAACTCTTTTTAAACCTTTAAAACCAAGTGTTACTCTTCCTTCAAAACGATTATAAATCTTTTGAAATACATCAAGTTCTTTATTATAACAAGCCAGTTATAATTCACATCAGTTACCTTTTAAAACCACAAAGTATTTTCTTACCTACATAAAGTCGTTATAACCAACTTCCCATAAAGCCGTTATAACACTTTATGTTTTAAGACAATCAAACACAGTTAACACATGTACGTCTACCGTACTACATAGTTCACACATATCATGCTAGAAGAGATAGGAAGAGGTTCACATACCTCGCGACGAGTGCCGACTACTAGCAAAACGCCCAAGTACTTCAAACCGCTTCTACTCCTTAAGCCACGTAGATCGCACCACACGTAGTACTTCAACCTATAAGGCCACAAGGCGCTTATTAACATCTAGATCTCATCGTTCCATATTCTACGTAAAATTGCAAAGACCTCCCCGCCATAGCGTAAATCTCCTTCTATCGGCCGCTACCAAGCTAACTGTGGGGTTTTACACGCCTAACCTGACGTGTACAATTTTACTACACAAGAATACTACACAAGTCCATCAGAATACAGTCTATGTAATTACAGTCATTCTTAATTCTTCAGCTTAAGTCAAAAGACATTGCCACGATTAAGTATAGTTCTATATATAGTATACTTCAACTATATATTCTTACAACATGTAATTTCCAATTACAATAGAAGGAAAGAGTGTTTACCTCGATAAGCCCAAAATTATCCGAGTATAATGTCGCTACCGAGCAAGGTTTAGCTCCTACTCCGAGTGCTCCAATCCGCTCCAAACAACCCTTAGAAGTTCTAACCAACTTCTACTCCAAAACTTCAACCAACGGTGAAGGTTTCCTTAGGGTTTCGGTTGAGACTAAAGGACAAAAGGTAGTATTTAGGACTCTACGTAGAGGTAACTTTGGAATACTACAAGGTATAAGGCTAAGGTATTTTGGGCATTATAACAATACTTGGAGGAGTATTTCAATACCACAAAAGGGGGGTACCACACGAGAACAACACCCTAAGGGAGGGGGGGGTGTTCTCGGCTTTAGGCTCACAAAGGGGGAAGGTTTCGGCCAAAAGGCCTTCACAAGGGGGAGAGGGGCTCTTGGACGAGAGTCAACAAGAGGGAGGGGAGGGGTTCTCAAGACTTAGGCAAGTGAAGAGTGGATGAAGAAGTCTTCAAAGAGAGGGGGTATTTATAGCAAAACCAAAGGCCAACCAATGGCCAAGATCAAGCCATGTGCAAGGCAAGTGTAAGGCCAAGATCAAGCCAAGTGCACCCTAACCCTACTCCACAAAACACTCCACAAAACAAGCCACAAAGCAAGGCACAAAAGAGGGAGCCAATCGGCCAAGGCCAACCAAGGCTCTCTTTGGACGCCCAATCGTCCAACCTTCCCCACTTGCTTCCAATGTGAGGGTGACACATGTCACCCTCCCGTTGGTCCAAAATGTTTCGTCTCTCGGAAAAATCCGCAAAAATTTTAAATGACATAGCCGGAATTTTCCCAACGTAAGCTGTGGAAACGTTTCGTCAGAAAACGACTCTAATCGGCACTTGTGCCCAAATTTCGAATCCAATGCCTAACTTAAGGCTCAAATTTCGTACGTACGTCCATACGTACATACTCTGGAAATACGGGGTATAACATTCTTCCCCCCTTAGAAACATTCGTCCCGAATGTTCCTTCTAGGTCTCAAAACAAACAGCGCCGTGATAGTCTTCACCGCTATACGCATTTAAAAATAATCATGCCACACCGCCACAAAACACACGCTCACTTCTCCTTCTCGTAGTACTCGCCACGAACACTCGAACTCGTTCTAGTATCCGTACCACACTTCCAATGCTTCGCTTTCCAACCCTCGAGTCACTACCTCCAAACTTGGTCATCTCCCTAACTCGATTTCCCTAAGGCCATTCCCGCCTTCACGAACTGATTCTCGATCGAACGCATCCACGAACTCATACGATGGTCATCTAAACTTGGGCCTAGCACCTCGTGACCCTACCACCGGGACCACCCAGAACCGACCCCACCCCAAACCGGTTACGGTTGACCCGCAAATGGTCCTCAACCCGACCCCCAATCGCACAACTCTTGTTCCCGATCCGAACAATCTTACTATTTCACATCATGAAAGCTACCACTTCCATCTCACACTACCTGTGACTTACCCTTTTCACTAACTGTGTTTCTAAATCACATTTTAGCACAAAGCTATCCAAACATAACATTAAACACATCAACAACATCAATACAAACAAAACTCTGAGGTTAAGGATATACGAAACTAGGCGGTTCAAGGACCGCTAAAATCGGGAACTCCCACCGCGACTCTACCGGCCTTCCGTGTACTAACATCTGCTCGGCTATGGAAGGTGAAGAACCCGCAATCGCTTCTAGTAGTCCATGCTATCCTACAAGTACTCGCCTGACAGCTTCTGCCGATGGCCTGCTGGGCCGCAAAATAACAATCTCCCGAGTTAGTACGACACTCTCCTTATGAAGCTTTCCACAACGGCCACACCGAGACAAGGGCAACCTCATCCGCGAGCACTCGCTCCCCAAAATCTGAAACACGGGAGCCCCGACTGCTCCCGAATATCCCGGCGTCCCGAAAGCCGCGAGGACCACTCAGATCGACGAGGTACATAACTAGTCTGCCGAGGCGTCCGCCTCGAAAGTCACCAAAGGACCTCGCTGCTCGCCTCTTCGCCGACTTTGGTCATTCCGCCGATTTATCCGCTCCTCACATCCAAGTGTATACGCTGCACGCGGCAATGTCCATGCCCTACAAGAGCTACACCAACAACTCTGCAAGGCAATCATCGAGCCTCAGAACATATCGGTGCACTCGATCCTCCATACAAGCTACTAACGCGGGACGCATCGCCAATGAGTCGAACTCACATTGTACTCCCGAACCGACGCCTGCTCGCCAGAATACCAAAAATCGTTTACCGAGCCCTCCTCGTCTGGGGAGGCAAGAAATGTGCAAGAAAGGCTTCTGAGAACTCGTTCCATACCGCTGGAAGTGCATGCTCTCCCCTGGACAGCTCCCAAGAATCAAACCAGTCGACTGCGGTATCACGCAGTTGATGTGAACCTAGGGCCACCGACTCGATCTCCGATGCCTTGATCACTCTACGATCCAGAATCGCTTTCGGATGAACTCCTCGCGGATCATCCTCGTGCCTCGACCCATAAAACTCGGGCGGCCTACAACTCGTAAAATCCGTAGCCTCGAACTATCTCGATCTGGGTGAACCATCGGTGCATCGAACCGCCGCTGGCCCACTTATCTCAAGTTCCGCCACAACCTCGCCATTAATCGGGCCTACTTGTAACTCATCTCTCTCGCCTGCATCGCGGATCGAGGCTCGTGTATCGTGGTCTCTCGCCACGCTTCTACTCGCAGCCTCCCTCACGCTTTGCCCTTCGCCCGGTTGCCTTACGCGAGGCATAACTCGTAAAAACGAAGTATGTCAGAGGGGTCCAATCTTATCACACAGCTCTAAGGCACGATCTCAGAATGAGAAGAATGGAAACCAATCCTAAATGTCCTATAGCCTCCTGATTATAGATGTGGTGCACAACACATCGATAATCAAGACTCTACTAGACACGGTCTGTAGACACTTTCCGAGGATTAACTGCTCTGATACCACTTGTGACGCCCCGAAAATCGGGCCCGTCACTGGTGCCTTACCCCGGGCACCCTAGTGATACAACATCAGAGAAAACCAGCGGAAAATAAAAACTTTACACATGAAATGAGAGATATAATAAATAAACAGGCCAACCAAAACAGCTTTTTCAAGATATACATAAAACACGAACAGCTTTAATCCTTTACAACCCCGCCCACAACAAGATTACTGCACTTCTAAGATTTATACAACAACTATGACGGGACAGGGCCCCGCCATACCCCTGAACGTACAAGAACTTACAGACTCAGGGTAACATACCAAAGATAAGCCTCCGACGGAATGGAGCTCCCCAAAACGCTGAAATGAGATCCTAAACGCGGATCGACAAATGATGTACTTACTGCAGATTTAACGCAGCCGGGCGAGGTCAAGCATAACAGTACCAAGTATGTGAAATCAGAATATCAGAAATGAAATCATAATAGTCTATATAAAGCGAGACATGTATGATGACCAAACTACAAGATATAACATATAACCGATTCATCAAGACAGTGACTCACGCCTCCAAATTATCACTGTGCGTGGAATTTCTTCCTCACCGGCAGCTTTATGATATAACAATACCAAGGATTATACATGAACACCGTGTCCCACTGTGTTATAAAACCGTCAGACAAGTATAACTACCAGATCCGACTGTACCAATAATACAATGCAACCAAAACACGGCCGAGCACGGCAAGCGAGAGCCGATCATCGGAGACCAAGGCCGGCCACGTAGTCGACCGGCAAGTACGGTGGCTGACCACGTGGACAAAGGTCAGATCACGAGACTTCGTCACTATAATCGAACGGCAAGTGCGAGGGTCGACCATCGTGCCAAGGCCGAATCATCCATGAGGCGGCAAGTACGAGCCGACCACCGTGACCAAGGCGAACAAGAAGAAACCTCATGGAGAGCTAGTCCATAAATAACAATTCTTGCACAACCAAGGCTATCACCACAAGCATAAGCAAGTTACGCAACAACAAGCATAGGCAAGTTACACAACAACAAGCATAGGCAAGTTACACAACAACAAGCATAGGCAAGTTACACCACAACAAGCGTAGGCAAGTTACACAACTCAAGTTACTTTCATTTTATGCCAAAGTCCGGGTTTTTAACCCTAAAGTACTACGTACGTTAAATCCCTTTTAAAAGAGATCTATTACTTTTATCAAAGTCACCCGATACGTAGTATTAGAATGACCAACCCACATTCCTTTTCAAAATCAAGTAACAACATTCTTTTCCTAAGTTCCAGCTTTGCCTAGTTTCAATAACTCAAGCTTCTCATTTTCAAATGGTTTCATAGTTCATAAACTTAATCACTTGATTCCTTTTAGAACAATTGAGTAATATATGTCTTACGAGAGTAGGTTATTCTTGTTTACAACATTCTTATTACAATGACCATGATCTAGAAAATGTATATCATTTTGTCTCATCTAGTTTCTATGCAGATGGAGGTTTCTACGGTTTTAATACAATTCATCATTATTTAATACATTTTCCTTTTATTAACGCCGCAGTTGGTGCTGTCGATACACATTCGATTTCCAAATCAAGAAACATTATCCCTTTAAATAAAACCAAGTACTCATTACTCACGAATGAGGTTTCACACAAACATTCACATTAAAACAAATAAGTTAAGTCTCTTATCTTATAAGATCAAGTCTCTTAACTTCTAACATTAGTAAACCATTTTCTTTACCTCTCTTAAGACATTATACCTAACTCCCATAAAGCTAGTATAACTCTTTTTAAAACCTTTAAAACCAAGTGTTACTCTTCCTTCAAAACGATTATAAATCTTTTGAAATACATCAAGTTCTTTATTATAACAAGCCGCTTATAATTCACATCGATTACCTTTAAAACCACAAAGTATTTTCTTACCTACATAAAGCCGTTATAACCAACTTCCCATAAAGCCGTTATAACACTTTATGTTTTAAGACAATCAAACACGCTTAACACACGTACGCCTCACCGCATTACATAGTTCACACATATCATGCTAGAAGAGATAGGAAGAGGTTCACATACCTCGCGACGAGTGCCGACTACTAGCAAAACGCCCAAGTACTTCAAACCGCCGGCTACTCCTTAAGCCACGTAGATCGCACCACACGTAGTACTTCAACCTATAAGGCCACGGCGCTTATTAACATCTAGATCTCATCGCTCCATATTCTACGTAAAATTCAAGAAGACTCTCCCCGCCATAGCGTAAATCTCCTTCTATCGGGCCGGCTACCAAGCCAACCGGGGTTTTACACGCCTAACCGGACGTACAATTCTACTACACAAGAATACTACACAAGTCTACTGTAATACTGTCCCATGTAATTACTGATCGCTTCTTAATTCTTCAGCTTAAGTCAAAAGACATTGCCACAAGATTAAGTATAGTTCTATATATAGTATACTTCAACTATATATTCTACAACATGTAATTTCCAATTACAATAGAAGAACGAGAGTGTTTACCTCGATAAGCCCAAAATTATCCGAGTATAATGTCGCTACCGAGCAAGGTTTAGCTCCTACCCGAGTGCTCCAATCCGCTCCAAACAACCCTTAGAAGTTCTAACCAACTTACTCCAAAACTTCAACCAACGGTGAAGGTTTCCTTAGTGGTTTCTGTTTGAGACTAAAGGACAAAAGGTAGTATTTCGACTCTACGATAGAGGTAACTTTGGAATACTACAAGGTATATATTAAGGTATTTTGGGCATTATAACAATACTTGGAGGAGTATTTCAATACCACAAAAGTGGTACCACACGAGAACAACACCCAAGGGAGTGGGGTGTTCTCGCTTAGGCTCACAAAGGGGGAAGGTTTCGGCCAAAAGGCCTACACAAGGGGGAGAGGGGCTCTTGGACGAGAGTCAACAAGAGGGAGGGGAGGGGTTCTCAAGACTTAGGCAAGTGAAGAGTGGATGAAGATGTCTTCAAAGAGAGGGGGGTATTTATAGCAAAACCAAAGGCCAACCAATGGCCAAGATCAAGCCATGTGCAAGGCAAGTGTAAGGCCAAGATCAAGCCAAGTGCACCCTAACCCTACTCCACAAAACACTCCACAAAACAAGCCACAAATCAAGGCACAAAAGAGGGAGCCAATCGGCCAAGGCCAACCAAGGCTCTCTTGGACGCCCAATCGTCCAACCTTCCCCACTTGCTTCCAATGTGAGGGTGACACATGTCACCCTCCCGTTGGTCCAAAATGTTTCGCCTCTCTAAAAATCCGCAAAAATTTTAAATGACATAGGAATTTTCCCAACGTAGCGTGGAAACGTTTCGCGTAAAACGACTCTAATCGGCACTTGTGCCCAAATTTCGAATCCAATGCCTAACTTAAGGCTCAAATTTCGTACGTACGTCCATACGTACATACTCTGGAAATACGGGGTATAACAGATTAATTCTCGGATTTTATAATGACATGTTAGTGCCTTAAGTAAACTAAAATGGGGGTGTTTATAAATAAGGTTAATAAGAAGTTAGGGGATTTCTTAACTTGCTTATGTTATGTATGATAAGCAGGTAGTGCTTATGTTATGTATGATAAGCCGGTAGTGCTTATGTTATGCATGATAAGCCGGTAGCGCTTATGTTATGTATGATAAGCCGGTGGTGCTTATGTTATGTATGATAGCCTTTGGGGCTAGTGTTATGAGTATAAATGCGGGGTAAACCCCCAAGACGTTATACACCTCCTGAGTATAAATGCGGTGTAAACCCCCAAGATGTTATACATTCTGAGTATGATTGCGGGGTAAACCCCCAAGACATTATACCTCTCCATGGATTTGCTACCCATGATGCGAGCATGGCGTATTTGTTATCATGCGCAGTAGGCCTGCGGGTGAAATAGTCTTGTGCGGGTGAAATAGTCCTATGCGAGGAATACCTCATGTGGGTCCACACGACCTATGCGGGCGGATACAACCTATGCGAGGAAGTTACCTCATTGCGGGTCCACAGGACCTATGCGGGTGAAATAGTCCCAGGAGTAGGATTGCTAAATGATACTATGGGCAGGTGACCCTAAGTTGATCATAAGATTCCTATTTTTTTATGCAGTATACCTTTATGGGCAGACTTATGTGACTTTATCGCGTCCCAGATTGGGCCGGCAAGATACCTTACGGGCATACTTATGTAATTTATCGCGTCCCAGTTATCGGGAAGATAGGCGTCCCTCCATAAAAAGGGCCGGATTTATGTTATGAAAGGTATGTAAGTTATATGGTAATGAACTTGATGCTTTTTCCTAAGTATGTACGTAAGCATTTGACTATAACTCTTATTGAAAATGGGAAAAGATAATAAGGTACGATTAAGTTCACGAGATGGTAATGACACGGTAGGATCTGGTATTTACCCTTTTTATACTTGCCCCTGTCATTCTTTTGTACAGTTATGATTTGTTTCATCAGATCTTATTTTTCCGTTCCATATTCTGTACTGTTATCGACTTCATTCGGGGCCGCTCATGTCCGTAGGTTTAGGTACACAGTTGTGGATCCGCGAGCTTAGGATCCTGATTCAGCTTTTTTTTTTATGGCTCCAATATTCCGGAGCTTGTCATGGTTATGTATATGCAGGGGTACGGCGGGGCCTTGTCCCGTCATAGTATTTGTCCAAAATCTTAGAGGTCTGTAGTCACATATTGTGGGTCAGTTTGTAAAGGAAAGGAGGCAACTGCTTTTGGTTTTTCATATTTAAATGTATCCAGGAATGTAGCCTTATCGGCTAACCTGTTGATTTTAATTTTGTTGATTTATTTTATAAGTTTCATGTATGTTCCGTTGATTATCTCTGATGTATACCTGTAAGGGTTCCCAGGTAGGGCACCAGTCACGGGCCTGGGGTTGGGTCGTGACAATACTAGCGGGTGGCCCTAATTTGGTCATAAGCTTCCTATTGTAGAAATGATAAAGTTTACCCTTATTTAATCTCATTATTAATAAGGCACACTGTACTGTTAATTTGATTATCATACATGTCTCCAGCTTTATTTTAGACTATATGGTTTGATTACAGTACTTTCAGTTTCACAACCATATTACCTCACTTTAACATGAGACAAGTGTGGATAACAACAACAATATAACCAACGAAACCAATGACCCAAAATTACCTCAAATCGACCAACAACATATCTATCACATACACATCTTATTTTACATTTCTTCCTTAACACAAGTTCATCTAATAAATATAACAATGAGTAATATCTAATTACTGCGAAGGAAGAAGAATCATTACCTCATTTTGAGCCAAAAAATCGTCCAAAATAGCCCTTACTATATTGGTCTGCAGTTTTCGTTTCGCTCCACTCCTTTAAGTTCCAATCACATATACATGACCCCTATGATCTTATACACAACTTCACTTTGTATTTTACTTCCAAAAAGTTGATAAAACTTAGGGTTTCCCACCCTCTATTCTCGGCCAACACATTGTTCTTGGGGTTTAAGGGGTAATCCTTGCTTAGCACTTCATTAGGGATCTTAGTCTTGAATTTGAGGATTTATCATCAAAGGTTGAAGAATTTTTGTCTCCAAAAATGAGCCAAAACCGAGAGCCCTTAAGAGGATAGCAATATTTGGTGTAGTGAAATATTTCTAAGTGTAAATGAAGTCTTGCAAACCTCTCACTTGCATAAATAATGTATCTAAGGGCTTGGATGATGACAAATGTATGAGCTAAGTGTAGCAAGACAAGTGGAGTGGGACCCACATGGCCCATTTGTCTATAAAATATCTAGGTCAAGTCTTCCAAGACCAAGAAAAGTGGGGGGGGGGGGGGGGTGTGCCACATGTCGCCCTCTCATCGGTCTAAAAATATTTCATCTCCAAAAATATCCATAATTGGCCAAAATATCTCAAAATATTGTGGGCCCACAAAACCGTAAAATTTTTCGGTGGGCCCCACGTGACCAAATCCGAACTTAAAAATCCATAAATCTAATATATTCCAAAAGTCTCAAATACCAAATTTGAGAACCAAATTCCAATTTATAAATCTTTTCCTTCACGAATTTTCGAGAATTTTCTTTAAGAAAAAGTAATTCTTCCTTTCTTTCCAAAATTCAAATCTCGATTTTTTACGCACGTTCTCCTCTCATTCTCTTGGAAATATGGGGTGTAACACATGCAATACATTAAACTGCACAAATTGTGCAGTTCAATATGGTATAAAAGCTTTGGACAGTGAATCGAAGTTTTTTCTACAACAAAATCGAAGGATTCATGATCTGAGATCCTAAACCAACTTTCATCATTTTCATTCAATTTCGAGTGAAATTTCTGTGTTTATGTAAGTTTTCATTGTTTTGTTCTTACGATTTTATCATAAACGGCATATAATTATGTGAAATATGGAATAGATTGCAACATTAAGTGTGGATGAGGTTTCGAATTCGACATCCAATACAGTCGATCATAATCATCCACTATTTTTTAGTGGATCTGATTCTGTCTCTGGATTGCAAGTTGAAATACAACTAATAGGAATGGAAAACTACACTTTGTGGAGTAGAATGATGATTGAACTTGCTCACAGAGAATAAAATTGAATGGATTGATGGATCGATTAAACGAGACACATATGGTGTGAATATGGTAAAACAATGGGAAAGATGCGATGCGATGGTAATTTCGTGGATTATAAAAAATGTAAATAAGAGTTTACTTAGTGGAATTCTATACAAATCTACTGCACATGCAGTATGGAAGGATTTGTGAAAGAGGTTGGACAAAATCAATCTCTCTAGAGTATATCAATTAAGAAGGGAATTGGTGATGCTTCATCAAGGTGTTTCTCCTGTAGAAAACTATTACTCTAGAATGAAGGATATATGGGATGAAATTGACTCCATAGTTCTTGTGCCAGTTTGTGAGTGTACTAGTCCTAAGGAATATGTGGCTCATTTAGGACATCTGTTAGACCGATTTTCAATTGCTCACGCAAGTGTACGTATCGTTACAACTAATATAGTCTGGTAAGACCGAATATCGTCCTCAGAGACTGGTTTCTAATTATCGAACATCTATTCTAGGTTATCTATTTGGCAAACGATAAGTTGATTTGGTTTTTATCTAACACTAGTAGAGTAATTGCAATAACTAAACTAAATTATTGAGGTTTAATCAGTTATGAAGGAATTAGGGCTTCCAATATCCTCAACTATCCACTCTTTTAAATCCTTAATGCAACTAGAATGACTTATTCTTCTACGTTAAGATAGCGGTTAACTAGACTGTCTTATATTCCGGTTAGGATATATAATCGCTCAACCCCAGTGCAGATGTAACGACCCGTCCCGGGGCCCGTTACTGGTGCCTTATCCCGGGCACCCTAGTGACACAACATCAGAGAAAACCAGCGGAAAATAAAACTTCAAACAAGAACCAAGATATATGATCATAAAACAGGCCAACCCAACGGTTACCTTCCAATAACATATATAAATACAACTCTTTCAAAACGAACAGTTTAATCCTTTTTACAACCACCGCCACAACAAAGATTACTGCACCTCTAAGATTTACAACAACTATGACGGACAGGGCTCGCCATACCCCGAATGTACAAGAACCTACAACTCGGGAACACATACCAAAAGATAAGCCTCGGAGAAACGGAGCTTCCCAAAACGCTGAATCCGAGATCCTAAGGCGAGGATCCACGGCCGATGTACCTCTACTGCGGCATGAACGCAGCCTCAAGGAGGTCGATAACAGTACCAAGTATGTGAAATCAGAAAATATCAGAATGAAATCATACTAGTCTATATAAAGGGGAGATATGTATGATAACCAAACTACGATTCACAACATAAAAGCCATGTCGATCGTGGACTCACGCCTCAAGTCATCACTCAAATATAACTATGGGTCTCACGCCCACAACATCAATCATGTTCGCATCATGGCCGCATGCCGGAATCGCATCGGCAGACATGTCCATGATGCAACAATAATACCAATGCCCCATGGCCACATGCCCCGAATTCTACCTCGCAGACACGCCCATGTGACATCAACAATAATATCTTGGGTGATCAACCCCGCGCGTGGCCACATGCCCCGAATTCTACCTCGGTGTAGACATGTCCATGTAACCACAATAACAATATATCGTAATCAACCCGACCGCACGGCCGCGATGCCCGAATATCGTCGGTGTAGACATGTCCATGTGACATCAACAACAAGACAAGAATCAAAATGGAAACATACCCGTGGAATTCTCCATCACCGCCAAAGACGCCCAAGTAAGTTCTCAACAAGTCGACCGCCTCTATCGAGACGCAGAATACGTAAATACCACACTTGCACAACAAAGGCTATCATCACAAGCATAGGCAAGTTTCACAGCAACAAGCATAGGCAAGTTTCAACAACAAGCCTAGGCAAGTTTCACACAACTCAAAGTACTTTCATTTTATGCCAAAGTCGGGTTTTAACCCCAAAGTACTACATACGTTAAGTTCTTTTAAAAGAGATCCATTACTTTTATAAAAGTCACCCTATACCCGTAGTATTAGAATGACCAACCCACATTCCTTTTCAAAATCAAGTAACAACATTCTTTCCTAAGTTCCAGCTTTGCCTAGTTTCAATTACTCAAGCTTCTCATTTTCAAATGATTTCATAGTTCCCAAACTTAATCACTTGATTCCTTTTTAGAACAATTGAGTAACATATGTCATATATGTGAGTAGTTTATTCTTGTTTATAACGATCTTATTACAAAGGCATGATCTAGAAAATGTAATATCATTTTGTCTCATCTTAGCTTCATGTAGATGGAGGTTTCTACTGGTTTTAATACAACACATCATTATTCAATACATTTTCCTTTATTAACGCTTGCAGTTGGTGCTGTCGATACACATTCCGATTTCAAATCAAGAAACATTATCCCTTTAAAAACCAAGTACTCATTACTCACGAATGAGGTTTCACACAACATCCACATTAAAACAAATAAGTTAAGTCTCTTATCTTATAAGATCAAGTCTCTTAACTTCTAACATCAGTAAACCATTTTCACCTACATAAGGTCGTTATAACTAACTTCCCATAAAGCTATTATAACACCCTATGTTTTAAACCAACCAAATCACTTAGCACATGTACGTCTACCGTACTACATAGTTCACAACAATCATGCTAGAAAAGATAGGAAGAGGTTCACATACCTCGCGACGATTTATCGACAATAAGCAAAATGCTCCAAGTACTACAACCTTGCTAGCCCTTTCCACTCCTCGAGTAGAATACGCTACTCTTAGTACTTTCACCTATAAAGGTCACAAACGTCTATTAACCCCAAAACACAAGTTTCTATCTTTCTACGTAAAATTCGCAAAGACTCTCCCCAACAACAGCGTAAATCTCCTCCTCTATCGAGGCCGCTACCAAGCCAACGAGTGGGGGTTTACACGCCTAACCTGACGTGTACAATTCTACTCGAATACTACACAAGTCTCATCGCAATACACCCTATGTAAATACGACATTTCTTTATTCTTCAGCTTAAGTCAAAAGACATTCTTGAATACTAAGTATAGCTCCATCTATACTATACGTCACCTATATATTCTCACACACCTGTAATTACCCAGTACAATAGAGCGACAAGATAATTACCTCGATAAGCCCAAAATTATCCAAGTTATAATGTCGATCCTGAGCAAGGTTTAGCTCCTACTCCGTGCGCTCCAAACAACCCTTAGAAGTTCTAACCAACTTCTACTCAAATACTTCAACCAACTCGAAGATTTCCTTAGGGTTTGGTTTGAGACTAAAAAGGACAAAAGGTAGTATTTCCGGGCTATACTTATATATGTAACTTTTGTAATACGACAAGGTAAAGGCTAAGGTATTTTGGGCATTATAACAATACTTGGAGAAGTATTTCAATACCACACGGGGGGGGGGTATTATACGAAAACAACTAGGCAGTGGGGTACCCATGGCTAGCACCACAAAGGGGAGGAGGCTCTCGCCACAAGGCCACAAGGGGAGGAGGAGAGGCTGGGACGAGAACAACACAAAGGGGAAAGAGTTTTCAAGACTTAGAATGAATTGAGGATGAAGAAAACCTTCAAGCAAGTGGGGTATTTATAGGGGCACCAACGGACAAGATCAAGCCATGGGGGCAAGTGGATGGCCCAGATTGGCACAAGTGCACCCTAACCTACTCCTCAAATCCCTCACAAAACAAAGACCCATGAAAAGGGCCTCAAAACCCTCCTAGCCGTGGCCCTCTTTACCGTCCAATGAGGGTGACAAGTGTCACCCTCCCGTTGGTCCAAAAATGTTTCGTCTCTCGGAAAAATCCGCAAAAATAAGAAAAGACATAGCCGGAATTTTCCCCTCGCAAGTTATGTAAAACGTTTCGTCAAAAAACGACTCTAACCGGGTGTTGTGCACAAATGTCATTTCGGCCAAGCCACCTAGGCGGGGGTGACACGTGTCACCCTCCTATTGGCCCTCAAAAAACGTCTTCCGAAAAATATCCACAATGGCCAAAATCTCGAAAACAAAGTGGGCCCCACAAAACCGTAAATTTCTCCCGTGGGCCCCACGTGACCATTTCCGAAATGAAGTCCAAATACCAAATCTGGGAATCCAATTCCCATTAACGAACATTTTTCTTCACAAATAACCGGAAACTTTTCCGTCGAAAACTCACATCTTTCTTTCTTTTCAAAATTTCTGCCGTACTCTCGTACGTACGTCCTCACATACATACCCTGCAACTACGGGGTATAACAGCAGAAACCTTCTATATTTCTATGATAAGTTTTTCCACATAGGAGGATTAAAAACAATAACCTATAATGCTACACAAAAGTATCATGGTACTTTCGTCCGCGAGTTTAACCTATGTCTATTCAATTACAGCGTATCCAAATCTCTCCTCTCGGTTCTTGATTCGAAATCATATAGATTATGATAATTAATTATCAATTAACTATCAAACATTCATACCAATATTGAATAAATCTTAATCAAGTGAAGAAGAAAATCAAACTAATGCATTAATTCATGAATAAGAGTTTCAAGCGATTTAATAGGAAAGTCCTAATAAAGTGTTTAGCTCCTAGCCATAAATATACTAAGAACTAATACAAATCCAAACATGAACTTAATTACAATAGAGAAAAGAAAGAAAAATACTTAGAACTAGGTCTCCAATTGTAGCCGCCAGCGTTATGTTGTGTTTTTCCCAAGAGAAGAATATGTATCCCTAAAATCTGTCCCAAGAGTTTATATATGCTGTAAAAAACATGTGCCTTGGACCCTTTTGCCTCTTGCCAATTCTATTTCGGACTGAAAATTTCCGCATCGACACCGTAGTCCTGCAGAATGGCACCGTGGTGCCGAAAGTACTGCAATTTCTTAGTAATTATGGCACCGCGGTCCTACAGTCTTTCGTCTGAATCTGTCAACTTTCGTCTTTTTTGCTTCGGGAGCTCCTTTTCTGCCCACTTTTAGCTTCTTTTTGCCATTTTGCCATTTAGAACCGTTGTGACTTTAAAAAAAAAACGACCCTAACACGACATTTATTTAAACGAAAATGGGGAAAATACTAACTAAAAATGACTCAAATGCATATACAAAATATACCTAACAGATACCCCCAAACTTAACATTTGATCGCCCTCGAGCAAAGATCAAAACAAAATCAAAGAAACAAGAACAACAGACTCAAATACTCAAATCAAGCAACTGCACAAGGTTACTTAGAAAAGCATGAATGTCAGTTGGGATAATATGCTGGAACATATATAACATGAATATAGAAATCTAGAATTTCAAGCCAGATATTTTGCAAATTCATTTCAATCACACTCAATGGAAACATGAACACTAACCTATGCATGTCAATTTCATTTAGTTCTATGGGCCTGTTTACTTTCAATTCTCCACTAATCATAGACATACACTCTAGAGATCTTCAGGACTTTTCAGGGTTGTAATGTAGGCTTAGGCAGAGGTAGATAAAAGTTGGCATTTAGGCTCAAATTACGTACCATAAACGCTTTTCTCATTCAACCATTGTGTTCTTCTTTTGGGTATTCTTTTTCGTTCATACCTATCATTCCCCTGTTCTCTTTATGAGAGCATGAAACACATTCACATAGGAACCCCCAAACTTAAGCTTTTACATTTTTTCATTGGGGTGCATCAATTTTTTCACTCTCTTTTGGTATTTCTTTTTCACTCTTTTTCATCCCTATTTTCAATTACTGCTTATGACACACAATGGAATCATGGGATGTCAAAGAAAACAACTTATTTTAGGCTCAAAGGGCTGACTAGGGATACAATTTATTGCATGATAGGTAATGAAATGTAAGAAGGGCAAACAAATAAATGCCTGAATAAACTCCCTAAACATGTACATCTTTAACTATTTCGCCTCAAATAACAATCAAGCAGACTCATAGACATTTTTCAACCACTTTTTTCATAATTGACAACACATAGGCTAAGCACAAATATCCCAAATAATTAGATTTTCATGAATTTTTGGCATATCTAACTTAAGCACCCAGATTTTAGCTTCTACTTCCATTACATTACCCCACTTAATTCACTAGGCGTTTCAAGCAGCTACAACATGCATGATCGTAAAAAAATTGACTCATATAGACACAATAAAAGACACAAAAACTAAATCAAAATCACATGACCTGCCCGGTTCGTGGATCGTGCCTTACCCGGGCACCCAAGTAGTCATACATCAGAGTAATCAGCGGAATATAAAAACAAGACAGGAATCAATATGAAAAGAAAACAGTTTATCTGAGAAAACGTCGCCTTTCGGCATATATATATATATATCAAAGTTTGGCGATATATCCCAATCGCATAATAGACTACAGCACCTCTGGAAGTAGACAACTATGGCGGACAGGCCCCGCCATACCCTGAATGTACATATATCTACAACACAGGGAGAACCATACCAAAAGTCGAGCCTCCGGAGAAGATGGAGCTCCTGACACCAAAGTAGAGATCCTAAGGATGTGGATCTAGCACCTGCTTTCCCTTACCTGCGGCATGAACGCAGCCCCCCGAAGGAGGTCAGTACAACATGTACTAAGTATGTGAAACTGTAAAGTACTGAAATGAAATCAAGTGTCTAAAACCATTTGTAAATACAATCAGTTAAACTGCACATAGTGCCACAACATAAACAAGAGCAAAATAGATATATCAGAATCGTCTTTTCTAGGCCGCTAATGATCTAAGAAAGGCCAATCGCCCATAAGATCATTATGCGTGCTAATCCTCGACTTCCGCACCGCATAAGTCACACATAGACCCGCAAGATAGCCGTATAGACCGCGTCGGGGTAGCTAGCCCAGTATTCTCCCCGACTCCGCAGTCCGCATAGTCACATAGACCGCATAGTCACGCATCGCATAAGGCACTCCTCGTGACGGATAATACACCCGAATGATCAATCTCGAACTCCGCACTCCGCATAGTCACACGCATACAGCCGTATAGACCGTATCAAGGGTGGCAAGCCCTCGGTATAACAAGTCAAGGGGGTATGTGATATAATAACAGTACAACGGTCTTAACGTTTAACAACGTAAGCACAACAAGAATAACCCCCTTACACAACAACACAAGACACTAACACACGTAACATCATAACATGGTTACTTATCACAACATCTTACTATACTTTTCAGAAATCAATACAAGACTTTCATAAACAAATAAGTAAACCGTTCCTTTTATCATTCTTAAGTCGTTATACCTAACTCCCCATAAAGCTGGTATAACTCTTAAGCTTTTAAAACCAAGTATTACTCTTCTTTCAAAAACGATTCTTAATTCTTTTGAAATACTTCAAGATTCTTATTATTAGACTAAAGTAAAACCATGTTCAGTTAACACACGTACGTCTACCATACTATATATATACTTTAAAATATCATGCTCAAGGGTATAGGAAGAATCACATACCTTCTCGGCGAAATCTACCTGCCAAGTCGAATATGTCGCGCGCAGAGTATCAACCTATAATAGTCAAATACGTCTATCAACGTCTAGACTACTCTGAAGGATAATCTAAGCAGAAGGTTCTCTATTCTACGGAAAATCGGGCAAAGACTTCCTACCCGTTGTTACTAAAGTCTCATCAGAAATACATATATGTAAGTACAGTTTAATCTTCTTCTTTAATATTCTTCTGATGTGATTTCAGTTCAATTCTTTTCTGTAATACCCTTCTATGTGTTTTAAACTTATGTCTATACTTCTACAGTATGTATTCTTCAATTACAGTAGAAAGATAAGATTATTTACCTCGATAAGCCCAATATTATCCAAGATATAAGTCGATCCTGAGCGAGGTTTAGCTCCTAATCTGTATGCTCCAATCCGCTCCAAGAAACCCTTAGAAGTTTCTACACAACTTCTACTTTCTACTTCAACCTACTATGAAGTTTCCCCTAGGGTTTCGTTTAGTGACTAATGGATATAAGATAGTATTTTCGGACTCTACGTATAGAGATAACTTTGGAAATACTATAAGGGATTGACTAAGGTATTTTGGGGAAAGTAACAATACTTGGAGAGTATTTCTACCAAGAGGGGGTAGTGTTTCGGCTAGGGCTTCCAAGAGGGGGGAGGCTTGCCGAGACTACAAGGAAGGGGGGAGGGAGAGGGTGTTTCGGAAAAAGGGAGGCTTTGAGACTTGGAAGATAATTTTGTGGATGAAGAATTCTTCAACAAAGGGGGGGGGGTATTTATAGGGCTTTCAAGGGCCAAGATGAGGGCAGGTGGAGGGCAAGTGGATGGTGAGGATTTGCACAAGTGCACCCTAACCCTACTCCACAAATCACTCACAAACATTGACCCTTGTTTTAGGCCCTAAAATCATCCCATCCGTGGCCTCTTTGCCGTCCATATGAGGGTAACAAGTGTCACCCTCTCGTTGGTCCAAAATATTTCATCTCTCGGAAAAATCCGCAAAAATTATAAATGACATAGCCGTAATTTTCCCTACGCAAGTTTTGGAAAACGTTTCGTCGGAAAACCATTCGTTTCGTGAGTTGTGCCCAAATTTCGTCCTAAGCCTTAACTTTAGGGTTGAACTTTTGTACGTACGCCCTCACGTACATACTCTGGAAATACGGGGTATAACATTCTCCCCTCCTTAGAAACATTCGTCCCGAATGTTCCTTCCCAAGACACAACGGAAAAGTTCTTCATGACTTAAACAGTTTGCAAATGCCTCACATGGCCACAACACAACACTTAAGCAAATATATCAATGAAAAATTTACAAGTATGAAAGTTAATTACCTGGAGGTGTGGGGAATAGGTGAGGATACTTCTGCCTCATGTCCTCCTCAGCTTCCCACGTCATCTCCTCCCTGAGCTCGTTCCGCCACAAGACTTTGACGGAAGCCACGTCCTTGGTCCGCAGACGCCTAACCTGACGATCGATTATCGCTATGGGAATCTCCTCATACGATAACCCCTCGGTCACCTGGAAATCGTCAATCGGGTGCACTCTAGATGGATCCCCGATACATCTCCTCAGCATAGAAACATGAAACACAAGGTGCACTGCCTCGAGATCGGATGGCAGATCCAACTCATAGGCAACCTTGCCTACCCTGCGAACAATCTGATATGGCCCAATGTACCTTGGGCTGAGTTTCCCTTTCCTCCCGAATCTCATCACACCCTTCATGGGTGACACCTTCAGGAAAACCCAATCATCAACCTCGAACCTCAGGATGCCGACGACGATGATGCGCATATGACTTGCCGACTACGTTTGTCGCCAAGAATCGCCTCTGGATAAGCTTTACCTTATCCACTGCCTGTTGTATCAGGTCTGGTCCCACTAACTGCACCTCGCCTACATCAAACCAGCCTATCGGCGATCTGCACTTCCTCCCATACAAGGCCTCATAAGGCGCCATCTGAATACTGGAGTGGTAGCTATTATTATATGCAAACTCAACTAGAGGCAAATGATCCTCCCAGCTACCTCTGAAGTCAATAACACAGGCTCGCAGCATATCCTCAAGAGTGCGATAGTGCGTTCTGCTGTCGTCTGCATGCGAGGATGGAATGCGACTCGAGCTCACTGCCCCTAGACCTTCTCGAAAGACCTCCGAAGTTAGCCGAACCGGGCTCCTGCATGCGATATGATAGAAATAGGGACTCCATGCGATCGGCGATCTCTCGGATGTAAAGTGCGCATAATCCTCGGTGAAAGGTCGTCCCGACCGAAAAAGTGGGCTGATTTCACACTGGCCGACGATAACCCAGATAGAATCGTGCTTCCTCAGAGTGCGAGGTAATCCTGTGATAAAGTCCATGTTGATCACCTCCCACTTCCAGGTCGGGATCTCTATCGCCTGCAACAAACCACCAGGCCTCTGGTGCTCTACCTTCACTGCCGACAACACGCACCGAGCTACAAACTACGTAACGCCCTCTTCAAGCCATCCCACCAATACACGATCTAAAGTCGTGGTACATCTTGTCGACCGGATGGATAGAGTAACGCCGCTGTGTGCTTCCCTAGAACTCCGCCGAAGTCTGAAATATCCGGAAAACACACCGCCTCAAACCTTAGCACCCCATCAGGTGCTACCTCAAAAGGACCCTTCCCCTCACGAAGAGCCGTATCCCGATACCGAGTCAAAACCGGATCCTCAAACTGTTGCCTCTTCACCTCCTCGACGATGGAAGACTCGGCAACCTCTCGAACTCGAACCCCACTGCCATCAGAACCAATCAATCGGACTCCAAGGCTCGCTAGCTGATGTAACTCGCGGACCATGCCCTTTTTTTCTGGTTGCACGTCTGATAGACTCCCCATCGACCTACGACTAAGAGCATCTGCCACAACATTGGCCTTTCCTGGGTGGTACAGGATGTCGACATCGTAATCCTTGAGTAACTCTAACCACCGTCTCTGTCGTAAGTTCAGCTCCCTCTGGCTGAAGATATACTGGAGGCTCTTGTGGTCTGTATAAATATCCACATGAACCCCATACAAATAGTGCCTCCAGATCTTCAAGGCATGAATCACCGCTGCCAACTCCAAATCATGGGTGGGGGTAGTTCCTCTCATGTTTCTTAAGATGTCGGATGCGATGCGCTATAACCTTACCAGTGCATCAACACACATCCGAGCCCGACGCCGACGATCACAATACACTACATAACCGTGGACCCTCGGAAGAGTAAGAATGGGGCGGTCGGCCTCTCCTTCGAATCGGAAACCACGCCACAAGCATCACCATCGAAACTTAGCCGCTTACGAGTCACTAGTCAATGCGCAGAGATAGAAGCAAACTTCCACGAACCGCCGATAGTAACTGCGAGGCCCGTAAAAGTCGCGCACTGTCGGAGTAGTAGGTCTAGGACAAGTCCTGACTGCCTCGATCTTGGCCGTATCCACCCGAATACCATCGACCCCGACAATATGCCCAAGAAAAGCCGCCGAAGCCAACCAAAACTCACATTTGGAAAACTTGGCATATAACTGCTGGTCCTGGAGAACTCTCAGCACAGTCCTCAAATGCTCCGCATGCTCCTGCTCTGAGCGAGAATAAAACAAGATGTCATCAATGAACACTATCACAAACGTGTCCAAAAATGGCTTGAACACTCGGTTCATCAAATCCATGAATACAGCCGGAGCATTGGTCAACCCGAAAGACATAACCCTGAACTCATAGTGCCTGTACCGGGTCCGAAATGCAGTCCTAGGGACATCCGCCTCTCTAACACGCACCTGATGATAGCCCGATCGCAGATCAATCTTGGAGAAACATCTCGCACCCTGCAACTGGTCGAACAAATCATCAATCCTGGGAAAGGGGTATCTGTTCTTAATGGTCACCTTGTTCACCGTCAAATCAATACACATGCGCGGCCCCGCCCTTCTTCTTCACGAACAATACCGCGCTCTCGGGAGAAACACTAGGCACGATGAAGCCCTTCTCCAAGAAATCTCTCACCGGTCCTTCAACTCTCTCAACTCGGCGGTGCCATTACGTATGGCGGAATGGAAATAGGCCGAGTGTCCGCAAAGACATCGATACAAAACTCTATCTCCTCTCGGGAGGATACCCGAGGTCATCCGAAACACATCCGGGAACTCTCGACTCTGAATCGGTGAAAATCTGCATCGCACCGTTATCAAACACCGAATGAGATGGTAGATATACCCTTACGCACCATCTTCCTAGCCGAGGTAAGAAATAAACTTACCTCTCGGCGACATGATGTTCCTCCCACTCAACAACCGGCTCTCAGAAATGGAACCGTACCACTCTCTCCCTGCAGTCTACATTGGCGTAGCAAGACGCTAGCCAATCCATACCCATGATCACATCGAAATCAGTCATATCCAACTCTACCAAGTCGGCAAGGGTCTGACGACTGCATATGGTCACTGGACAAGCCCTATATACCTGCCGAGCTACCACTGAATCACCCACTGGCGTAGCTACCTCGAAAGGGTCTATGGACTCAGGCTCTATCCCTATCCTACTAGCAATAAGGGGAGATATATAGGACAGAGTAGAACCCAGATCTATCAAGGAATACACGTCACAACATGAAACCGATAAAGTACCTGTGACGACATCAGCTGAGGCCTCCTTGTCTTGCCGGCTGGACAAGGCATAAATGCGATTCTGAGGACCGCTAGAACTGGGACCCGCGCCACGACCTCTGCCGCGACCTGCTGGCCCATGAGTACCCTGCCCTCCGGGGTGAGTAACTGTAGGAGATGAAGAAGACCCGGCGAAAGACCACGTAGCCGACCCTACCACTGCCACGCTTTGGTCGGACAGGCCCTCGCATAATGACCCTGCTGGCCACAAGTGTAGCAAACTCCCGAAGTAGTACTACAACTCCCTGAATGGAATCTACCACATCGGACACACTGAGCGGACCTCGATCGGTTAGCACCCTTGCCACCTGAAGTCCAAGTCACGGGCCCCGACACGCCTCAATACTGGGTCGCACTGAAAACGATGTAGGAGTGCTCTGAGCTGGCTGTGGTGCAAATCTAGACGTCTGCTGAGGCCGTCCACCCCGAGAGCTACCAAAAGATCCGGCCGTCTTGGCCTTCTTCTGCTGCTGATATCTGTCGACCCGGCGGTCTCTACGCTCCTCGCATCCAAGTGCATGAGCCTGCATACGGGTAATGTCCATGCCTGGCTGAAGAGCCACACCCGCACAAGACTCGGCCATATAATCATCTAGCCCGGTGACGTAGCGGTGTACCCTGTCCTCCATATCTGCTACCAACGCAGGGACATATCGAGCCAAAGAATCGAACTCGACGTTGTACTCTCTAATCGCGCGCCTCTCTGCCTCAAAGAATAAAACTTGTCGGCCCGGGCCCTCCTCATCTGCGGAGGCAAGAAGTGAGTGAGAAAAGCCTCCGAGAACTCGTCCCAAGTAGCTGGGGACGCGTGCTCTCCCCGGGATAACTCCCACGAATCAAACCAATCGACTGCGGTATCACGCAGCCTATGCGAACCGAAGATCACGGACTCGGTCTCCGAAGCCTTGATCACTCGCATGATCCTCTGTAACTGACGGATGAACTCCTGCGGATCATCCTCGGGCCTCGACCCGTAGAACTCTGGCGGGCTACAACTCAGAAAATCCCGTAGCCTCAAACTGTCCGATCTCGGGTGAACCACGTGACCGCTGAATTGAACCGCCAGATCGGCTATCTCATGTTCGCCACAATCGCCAGAATCTCATCTCTGTACTCCTAACTCCTCTCGCCTGTGCCGCGGATGGAGGCGCGGTGCTGTGGTCTCGCTGGGGCGGGCGGCGTCATGGAACTTCGCCGTCGAGGTATCGCCCAGATAGATCGGGCACGAGCCTCGTGACTCGGTGTCCTACTAGCGACTCCTCGCTTTGCCCTTCCGCCCGGGTTGCCTTACGTGGAGGCATAAGCGTATGTAAAAGGAATACGTTAGAGGGTCCAACTTATAACACGCCTCTAAGGCACGATCTCGAGTGAGAAGAATGGAAACCAATCCTAAATATCCTATAGCCTCACGATTATTGGTGTGGTGCACAACACACCGATAATCAAGACTCTACAGTGATACGGTCAGAGACACTTTTCGAGGATTAATCGCTCGATACCACTTTTGTCACGACCCGCTTTGGTTCGTGGATCGTGCCTTACCCGGGCACCCAAGTAGTCATACATCAGAGTAATCAGCGAAATATAAAAACAAGACAGGAATCAATATGAAAAGAAAACAGTTTATCTGAGAAAACATCGCCTTTCGGCATATATATATAAATCAAAGTTTGGCAGTTACATCCCAACTGTACAATAGGACTCTGCACCTCTGGAAGTAGAAAACTATGGCGACAGGCCCCGCCATACCTGAATGTACATATATCTACAACACAGGGAGAACCATACCAAAAGTCGAGCCTCGGAGAAGATGGAGCTCACGACACCAAAGTAGAGATCCTAAGGATGTGGATCTAGCACCGCTTCCTTACTGGCGTGAACGCACTCGGCCCAGGAGGTCAGTACAACATGTACTAAGTATGTGAAACTGTAAAGTACTGAAATGAAATCAGGTGTCTAAAACCATTTGTAAATACGATTAAACTGCACATAGTGCCACAACATATACAAGAGCAAAATAGATATACTGTAACTGGTCTTTTCTAGGCCTCTAATGATCGAAGCAAGACCAATCGCCCATAGTATCATTATGCGTGCCTAATCCTGGACTTTCCGCAGCCCGCATAGGTCACACATAGACCCGCATAGGCCGTATAGACCCGCATCGGGGGTAGCTAGCCCCGGTACCCTCCTGGACTCCCGCAGTCTGCATAGTCACATAGACCGCATAGTCACACAGACCGCATAAGGCACTCCTCGCATCGGGATAATACACTCGGAATGATCAATCCTGGAACTCCGCGACTCGCATAGTCACACGCACCGATAGCCGTATAGACTGCATCAAGGGTGGCAAGCCCTCGATATAACAAGTCGGAGGTATGTGATATAATAACGATAATCTGCCTTAACGTTTAACAACGTAAGCACAACAAGAATAACCCCCTTACACAACAACACAAGACACTAACACACATAACATCATAACATGAATGTTACACCCCGTAAGTCCAGAACAGGTATAAGAGAATGTACGAAAGGAAACAAGACTTGGAAATTAGTACGAAAGGAAGAATTGTTTTTCCGACGGAAAATCTTCCGGACGACGGAAAGGAAAAATGCTCGTTGTTGAGAATTGGATTCTCAAAAGACAATATTTGTAAAGTATGGAACTTATTAACACTATGGAAATTTATTTTTACGGATTTGGTCACGTGGGGCCCACCCGAGGAATTTTACATTTTTGTGGGGCCCACGAGGGTTACAAAATTTTATGGACGAATGAGAGGGCGACACGTGGCACTCCCACATGTGGTATTGGACGAAATTAGTAAGGGTTGGATGGTCATTTGACCTATGTAGATGATAAGTCTTCTAAGCTTGATAATGTTGACCAAGGTCAACTTGCCCACATGGGCTTGATCCTAGTGAAACACATCCAAACCACACATTTGTTGTAATCTAAGCCTTCCAATGTGTTTTAAATACTACACTAGTAGCAAGACTTGGCATTTCTACACTTAGAAAAATTAGAGAACACCTTGTTCCTCTATAGTTGCTCTCGGCCAAGGCCACTTTAGGAAGAGAAAATTTTGTAGTGTTGATCCATTAGCCACAAAACTTTAAACCAATGTCCCTTAGGGTATTGTAAGGATATCTCAATAGAAAGATTTCGGAAAACGACGTTTTCGTATTAGTCGCAAGGCGGAAAACTAAGGAGTTCTTCAACTTTGAAGTTGGAACTTGAAGATGGGTTCTTCATAGGCCTCTAAGGAGTGCTTGGAGCGGATTGGAACCTAAGGAAAGGAGCTAAGAATTGCTAAGGCGCGACTTTGAATCTTGGAAATTTTAAGGGCTTTGAAAGGTATAAATTTTGTCGTTTTAGCAATTAAGTTTACTTATTGATTGTAGCTATGGTTATTAGCAAGAATGAGTTATATATTACGAAGTTTGATTATTATATTGGCTATTGGAACCCTAATCCGAAAACTAGCATGTTTAGCCTTAAGATTTCAATTCAAGTCGATTATTCGTTTAAGTCGTCGCATGTTGTGTAGGAAGGAAATTGTAGTTGTTGAAGTTGTTTATGACTATATAATATGTTAGACCCTAGAACTTGGAATTGGAAAAGGATTGGAAAAGACTTTGAATTGTTAGTTGTAGTTGGCCGAGAATGGCTTGGAGTTTTAAACTACTTGGTATGAATTGTGGGGCGGAATTTCACATGTATTGTAAGGCATGTAATCCCCTTTGGTTGGTTGTTGTTTGGAGCCTTAAATGTGGCATGTTTGGTTATTGTATTCGGCCTTGAAAAAGGTGGCAAAGTGAGTAGAAACAAAGAAAGTGCTGCCCGATTTTCCGTAGAATTAGAGACCGTATACTTAGTATTATTCTACGTTAGAGGCTAGAAGTTGATAGTCTTGTTGTGACCATTATAGGTTGACACTTCTACGCACAGATTCGCTTAGCTTGTGGATTTAGCCAAAAAGGTATGTGAACTATCTCCTCTTCTAGCATGATTCCTTAAGATTAAGAAAGTATGTTCTACTCCTTAAATGATCCATTCCTTGGTTGTATTTGGATTGCCTAGAATAGAATTTGTTCTATGTACTTCCTTGATTGTACTTTGATGTTTAAATTGTAAGTTGTAAAATCCATTTTCTTAGTGAAGTTTGGATTCTTAAAAGTGAAAGTATTTTACTTAAAGTACATGGAGTCTTGAAAAGGAAGTGGTTTCCAAATCTTTTGGGCTAGTGCCTTAGTCCCAAAATCCTAAAGGTCATTATAATGACTTTAGAAGTCAAAGGAGTGATTTACTTAATTGTTTTAAAAGAGGAGAAATGACATGATTTAAGAGAAGTAACTTGTTTTAAAGGAGTGAGTTACTTGAGGTTTAAAAGTAGAAGAAACTTGTTTCCTATATATTAAGAGACTTGAAGTGTTTTGAAAGTTAAGAACTTGATTTGTAAGTATGTGATACTTGGTTTTAATAGTATAAGTCTCTTGGTTATAAAAGGAATGGATATGTCTAAAACTAAAAGGGTTATAACGCTTTATGAGAAGTTGGTTATAACGGCTTTATGGAAGGTTTAGAAAGTTGTCTATTTTGATTAAAGGGCATAAGTTGCCTAGATTGTGAAAATTTGAAGTTACTTGATTTCAAGCCTTGAAATGAGTTTTCTAAGCGTGTAGTAACTTACTTTGAAAATAGACATGCCTTGATACTACGGTGTTAGTATCTTGGGATTTTACATAAAAATGAGTCTTTTGAAAAGAATGTCGACGTAGTACTTTGGCTCGCTTAATTGAGAATAATTCTATGTGATGCCTTGATTAGTACGTAGGCTTGATAAATTGAGACTTTGTCTAAGAGTGCCTTGATAAGTACTTTGGCTTGTTAAATGAGAATTATTCTATTTGTGCCCTGATAAGTACTTTGGCCTGTTAAATGAGAATTATTCTATTTGTGCCTTGATAAGTACTTTGGCCTGATAAATTGAGAATTTGTCTAAGTGTGCCTTAATAAGTACTTTGGCTTGATTAATTGAGAATTATTCTATGTGTGCCTTGATAAGTACTTTGGCTTGTTTAGTTGAGAATTGCCTATGTGTCGGAAATAGCGGTTGTGTGCTATTGGTATATCGGTCGTTCGGTCATTCCCCGGGTTTGTGGCATTTGCAGATTACGTGGAATTGCTACCCACGATGCAAGAAATACCTCATGCGGGTCCGTAAGGACTTATGCGGGTGAAATAGTCCCATGCGGGCGGGTCCAGCCTATGCGAGGAATACCTCATGCGAGTTCGTAAGGGCTTATGCGGGTGAAATAGTCCCATGCGAGGAATACCTCACGCGGGTCCACGCGGCCTATGCGGGTGAAATAGTCCCAGGAGTAGGATGGTTAAATGATACTGCGGGCGGATGGTCCTGTTTTGATCATGAGCTTCCTATTTTATATTGTAAGGATACTACTGTTTACTCTCATTGTTAGTAAGGCACAATGTGTTGTAATTTGATTATCATATATGTCCCCGGATTTGATTGTGTTACCCTATGGTCATGCTTTTACGATGTGGGATTCCGGGGCATGAGACCACGAGGCATTTAGGACACAGGTGGGACTTGGTGTTCATGTATCCTTATTGGTGTTATTACATCATGGACTGCCGGCAGTGAGGAAGGATTCCACGGGCATGATTGATATTATGGGCGTGAGACCCATAGTTATATTTGAGGGCCTGCGTCCCTGACTTGATATGACTGCTTATGTGTTATGTACTGTAGGTTGGCTATCAGACATGTCTCCTGTTTTGTTTAGACTGTTATGATTTTATTACGATTTCATCGTTCACATACTTGGTACATTCTTCGTACTGACCTCCTTCGGGGGGCTGCGTTCATGCCGCAGGTTTAGGTACGCTGTTTGGTGATCGGCAGGTGTAGGACCCTGCTCAGAGTTTTTGGATAGCTCCTTCTGTTCGGGAGTTATCTTTTTGGTATAAGTTCTTTCAGTACAGGCTTTTGTACAGTTATGGGTACGGCGGGGCCTTGTCCCGTCATATTTCAGTAAAACTCTTAGAGGTCTGTATTCATATGTGGGATTGGACTCATGTACAGTGTAGTGTCTTTTATTATGTATATTATATGGCAGCCTTGTCGGCTTCGCCCTTGCACGTACGATTGGTTTTAAAAAAAAAAAAAAGAGCTATTTAATTTCCGCAGTTTACTTGTGTTGTTAAGGTAGCAGGGTGCCCAGGTAGGGCACCAGTCACGGGCCCGGGGTTCGGGGTGTGACAGAGTGGTATCAGAGCAGTCAGTCCTCGGAATGTCTACAGACCGTGTCTAGTAGAGTCTTGATTATCGGTGTGTTGCGCGCCACACCCATAAACAGGAGGCTACAGGACATTTAGGAGTTGGTTTCTATTCTTCTCACTCTAAGATCGTGCCCTAGAGCTGTGTTAGTAAGATAATTCCTCTCTGACGTAATTTTGTGTTACAGTTATGCCTCCAAGGAGGGCAACAACCGCCCAGAAGGGCAAAGAAGTAGCAGGGGCTACTAGTCAGACTCAGAGAGTTGATAGGGCTTGTGTTACACCCCGTAAATTCTAGAAGATAGATAAGTTGGCAAACATGTGTTGGAAGGACTTTGAGTTTACCTTTGAGTGTTGGACCCCAGTTGTTAAGGATTGTAAGGTGTTTAAAAGGCCTAGTGTGTAGTCCGTTGAATCTAGGTCCCAACGCAACCAACTGTTCGTCGATTGGACATCGGAGTCAAAAGTTATGGAAGTTTCAAGTTTGGCGCGCAGTCAAGTAAAGCAGTGACTTCAGTTCAGGGTTCAGCCGCGGCCGAGAATGGGCCGCGGCGCCGATTGTACTGAGGGTCTGGGGGTGTTGGCGCCGCGCGCCGAATGCGGGCGCGCGCAGACGCGTGCAATTATTTTCTGAAGTGTTAGCGCCGCGGCGCCGAGGCGGGATTTTCTGCGGGTAAAGGAGAAAAATCAGGGATATTTTTATAAGGAGCCTATGGGAGGGTGACAAGTGTCCCTCCCATCCTTTGACCAGCGATAGAAGCCTATTTTAGGGCCAAGTCTTGGAAGACTTGGCCATTTCATTTCAAACCCTCCCAAGAGAAAACCCCTCTCCCTTCTCTCTAGGTTTTTGAGAAACCTGGCCTTAGGGAACTGTTGGAGCGGCGGCAAGGAGGAAAAAGGTGTTGGTGAACTTGTGGGAAGCACTGGTGGACGAGTTTGACGGAAAGGAAGTGGAAGAAAAGGGCTTGTGGGCTTTTCCAAAAGGTAAAAGTTTCCCTTCCTCTTGGATTTGAGTTTTTACTTATGATAGTAGTTTAGAAGTGAGCCCAAGGCTGTTATATCATTGTTGGAGTTTAGAAGTGAGCCCAAGGCTGTTATATTATTGTTGGAAATTAGATTTGAGCCTGAGGTCATTATAATTAGGCTTGTGTAGTTTTGGATCTTGTTGTCCTGTGGAAAACCGAAGTGGGCATGTTAGCCTTTAGATTGTAACTACCTTTTGGTGACAAAGTTAGTCGTTGCATGTTGTATAGAGGGGAAATTGTGGTAGTTGAAGATGTTTAGGGTTAGACATCATGTTAACCTAAAACTTGAATTGAAAGAGTATTGAAAAGGGTTTAGAATGGGTTACTGTTTTCGACCTTGGATAAAGGTAGTAAGTTCCGTAGAACCAGGGCTTTGCTTTTAGCTTATTCTACGTTCGAACTAGAAGTTAATAGATGTCTTATGACCCTTATAGGATTGAGGCGCTACGAGTAGCGTATCCTATGAAGGGTTCAATCTTTGGGCGTTTTGCTTTTTGCTAAATCGTCGCGAGGTATGTGATTCTTCCTATCCTCTTCAAAGATGACTATTTGTGAAATATATAGTGCGGTTGGCCGACGCGTGTGTTAAAGGAAATTGATTTTCCAAATTGTGTCTTGACTTGTTATGAAGTGTAAAGGGCTTCATTAGGTGTAAGAGTAGTAAGTCTTATCCGTTAGTAATGGGCACTCGGTGCTTAAAGAATGAGCCCTCTTGGTCTCATAAATGTTTATGTGGTAATTGGTTGGTTTAAAACATAAAGGGGTTATAACGGCTTTATGGGAAGTCAGTTATAACAACTTTATGTGAGTAAAAGAACGGTTGTTGATTGGTAGAAGTTAAGAGACTTGATCTTGTAAGATAAGAGACTTAACTTAGAATTGTGAAAGTTTTGTAATGTATTCAAAAGTTGTAAAACCTCATTCGTGAGTAATGAGTAATACTTGGTTTTTGAAAACTTAAGAGTTATACTAGCTTTATGGGAAGTTAGGTATAACGGCATAAGAATGTGAAATGGATTTCGAAAGTGGGAACAAGTATCGAACACACATGTAGCTTAATAAAGGAAATGGTTTCGACTAATTGATTATATTAAAACCAGTAGAAACCTCCATCTGCATAGAAACTAAGATAAGACAAAATGATATTACATTTCCTAGATCATGGCTGCTTAAATGAGAATCATTGATAACAAGTTCTGACTTTTCTTAAAATTCCAAAGAATGAACTTAATGGATTGCAAAGGATAATGTACTGGATTTTGGAAAAGAGAAGTAACTTGAGTTTGAAAGTATAAATCACTTGTTTTCAAATATCGAACTTTTCTTAAGGGAAAAGTAAATGACTTGGTTTTAAAAGGTAGGAATACTTGACCTTAAAGGAGTTAATTACTTGACGTTATGTTAATTGTGTTTGAAGTACGTGTTTTAAACATGAATGTGTGTGATACTACGTGTGATAGTATCGTATGGTTTCTGCGTAAAGAGAGGTCTTTGAAGGTAGGAAAGAATGTAGTATTTTGGGGTTGGAACCCGGTTTGTCGACTTAAACGAAGGTACTTTGAGTTGTGTGTAACTTGCCTGTGCTTGTGGTGATAGTTTTGTTGTTGTGCAAGTGTTTGACTTTGTGCTACCGAGTCTCTCGACGGAGGGCCGGATATCGGGTGGTATGATGGACATATCGACACGTTGGGTAGCCCACGGGTATGCTTCCACTATATTGATCCTTTGGGACATATCGACACGTTGGGTAGCCCACGGGTATGCTTCTATTAGGAGTGTTATCTTGTAAACTTGTTTGGACATACTGACACGTTGGGTAGCCCACGAGTATGCGTCCACTGTGAGTAGTATCGTGTGATTTGTTTGGACATACCGACACGTTGGGTAGCCGAGTATCGTCCACAGTGAGTATTATTCGGTATTTGTTTGGACATACCGACACGTTGGGTAGCCGCAGTATCGTCCACGATGAGTATTATCTTGTTATTGGTTGGGACATACTGACACGTTGGGTAGCCCACGAGTATGCGTCCACTGTGAGTACTATCTTGTTATTGGGTTGGACATACCGACACGTTGGGTAGCCCACGAGTATGCGTCCACTTTGAGTAATGATCTTTCGGGCGTGAGTCCCTGACTTGATGTGGTTTGATTTGACTGAACTGTATATACGTGGTGTACTGTAGTTTGGTTATCATACATGTCTCCTGTTTTCCTTATAGACTATTATGATTTCATTTACAGTATTTTTTCTGTTTCGCATACTCGGTACCTGTTATCGACTTTCTTGGGCCGCGTTCATGCCGCAGTTGAGATACATCGCTTGTTGATCCGCACTTTGGATCATTGCTCGATTCTCGTAAAGCTCCATTCCTTCGGAGACTTTGTCATTTGATGCAGTTCCTCGAAGTTGTAGAACTTTTTGTACATTCTGGGTATGGCGGCCCCGTCCGTCGAGATGTTATAAAAATTCTTAGAGGTCCGTAGTACCGATGTAAGGTGGATTGTAATGGCTCAGTGTTAGTTATTTTTTGAAAAGGTAACCGCCGTTAGCCTGTTTTCTCTTTTCATTGGTTATCATGTATGAGTTTTAATTTCCGCTGATTTTCTCTGATGTTGTTTGACTACTTGGGTGCCCGGGTAAGGCACCGCGCCCTGATTTCGGGTCGTGACAGAAGTGGTATCAGAGCAGTTAGTCCTCGGAAAGTGTCTACAGACCGTGTCTAAGTAGAGTCTTGATTATCGATGTGTTGTGCACCACATCTATAATCAGGAGGCTGCGGGACATTTAGGATTGGTTTCTATTCTTCTCATTCTGAGATCGTGCCTTAGAGCTGTGTTGTAAGTTGGACCCCTCTGACGTGTTTCGTTTTTACCAGTTATGCCTCTGCGAAAGGCAACCAGGGCCCGTGGCGGCAAGGCGGAGGAGCTGCGAGTAGAGCAGCGACAGTCTCTACAGAGACCACAGTACCTGAGCCTCCAGTCCCACGGTCTGGAGCAGAGGAGATGGGTTACAAGGAGTTGGCCCAGTTATTGGCCAGGGTTGTGGCCAGACACGAGGATAGGCTGGACGCAGCAGTTCCAGTAGCACCAGTGGTTCACCCGAGATCGGATAGTTTGAGGCTGCGGGACTTTCTGAGTCAGGCCCGCGAGTTCTACGTCGAGGCACGAGGATGATCCGCAGGAGTTCATCCAAGCGATTCTGGATCGCGAGAGTGATCAAGGCGCATCGGAGACCGAGTCAGTGGTCCTCGGTTCGCATCGGCTGCGTGATACCGCATGATCGGTTTGATTCGTGGAGCCGCCCGGGAGGGCATGCACTTCCGTGAGATGGGACGAGTTCGGAGGCATTTCTTGCACATTTCTTGCATCCACAGATGAGTAGGACTCGGGCCGACAGATTTTTGATGTTGAGGCAGAACGGGCGTACGGTTCAGGAGTACAACGTGGAGTTTAACTCACTAGCTCGGTACGTCCCCGCGTTAGTAGCCGACATGGAGGACAGAGTGCACCGCTATGTCACAGGGCTTGATGACTATTTGGCAGAGAGTTGCTCGGGAGTAGCTCTTCAGCCGGGCATGGACATTGCCCGCATGCAGGCTCATGCACTTGGATGTGAGGCACGTAGGAGTCGGCGAATGACCAAGATCGTGAGTAGGGCCAAGGCAGCAGGGTCCTTTGGTGACCTTCGGGGCAGGCAGCCTCAGCAGCAGGTTAGTTATGCGCCTCCGCCAGTACGGAGTGCTCCACCTCAGTCGTCAGGACGTTCGAAAAATTCAGGAGCAGGTCAGGGCTCCAAGGTTTCGGGTTTTTGGGGGATCAGGGATGTTAGTCGGATGGGACCACCCTTACCTCGTTGTGACCATTGTGGTAGGCTCCACGATGGGGAGTGTCGTGCTAATAGGGGAATCTGTTTTACATGCGGCCAGCCGGGCCATTTTGCAAGGAATTGTCCCACCGAGATAGCGCGAGGTTGAGATTCAGCCGGGATCGATGGGCGATTCACCTCCTCCTTTGTGCGCGTCGTCTTAGGAAAGAACATGAGTAGAGCGACAAGAAGGGAAGTGAAGCAATAGTTACAGGTACGTTCTTAACCCTCTAGAGTATTGTATGCTTTGATGTTGTGGTGATGTGTTGAGTGCTATGTTCGGGTAGCTTTGTGTATATAATGTGTTTTGGAAGCATGGTTATTAAAGAGGGTAAGTTTGGGGATGAGAAAAATTTTGAGACCTTAGATGTAAGGTCTTCTTGGTAGAAGCCTTTCTTCGTTAATCCTTGTCGGAGTGTATGGTATACATGGAGTTTTGTGATGATTCCATGAGTAGTTTGTGATGGGAGTGGTAGCTTCCATGACGCGGGATTAGTAAGATGGACGAGTTGGAGGTAGTGACTCGAGGTGGTAGAAAGCAGTGGATGGAATTGTGGGCGTGTACTAGAGAGGTGTGAGTGTACAAGGTACGCCGAGTAAGGAGAGTATCCTTTAGACCAAGGGAGGAGAAAATAGTGATGTTTGCACGCAGGTGATTTCCCAGTTAATGGAATTTGGAGATCGTGATTTCTATATTATGGCCATGAGAGGCATAAATGAGTTTTGGTAGGTATAGTAGTGAAGACTATACCGGCGCATGTGTTCTGAAGACTTGGAAGGAACATTCGGGACGAATGTTTCTAAGGGGGGAAGAATGTTACACCCCGTAAATTCTAAGATAGATAAGTTGGCAAACATGTGATGGAAGGACTTTGAGTTTACCTTTGAGTGTTGGACCCCAGTTGTTAAGGATTGTAAGGTGTTTAAAAGTCCTCGTGTGTAGTCCGTTGAATCTAGGTCCCAACGCAACCAACTGTTCGTCGATTGGACATCGAGTCAAAAGTTATGGAAGTTTCAAGTTTGGCGCGATCAAGTAAAGCGGACTTGATTCGGGGGTTCAGCGCGCCGGAGAAATGGCCGCGCGCCGATTGTACTGAGGGTCTGCGGGTGGTGAAGCGCCGCGGCGCCGGAATGCAGGGTCGCGGCGCCGGTACGCGTGCAATTATTTTCTGAAGTGTTAGCGCGCATGGCCAGTGGCGCCGCGCCAGGCGGATTTTCATGTAAAGGAGAAAATCGGGATATTTTTATAAGAGCCTATGGGAGGGTGACAAGTGTCCCTCCCATCCTTTGACCAGCGATAGAAGCCTATTTTAGGCCAAGTCTTGGAAGACTTGGCCATTTCATTCAAACCCTCCCAAGAGAAAACCCTCTCCCTTCTCTCTAGGTTTTTGAGAAACCCGGCCTTAGGGAAGCTGTTGGAGCGGCAAGGAGGAAAAAGGTGTTGGTGAACTTGTGGGAAGCAGCGGTGACGAGTTTGTGGAAAGGAAGTGGAAGAAAAGGGCTTGTGGGCTTTTCCAAAAGGTAAAAGTTTCCTTCCTCTTGGATTTGAGTTTTTACTTATGATAGTAGTTTAGAAGTGAGCCCAAGGCTGTTATATCATTGTTGGAGTTTAGAAGTGAGCCCAAGGCTGTTATATTATTGTTGGAAATTAGATTTGAGCCCGAGGTCATTATAATTAGGCTTGTGTAGTTTTGGATCTTGTTGTCCCGTGGAAAACCGGTGGGCATGTTAGCCTTTAGATTGTAACTACCTTTTGGTGACAAAGTTAGTCGTTGCATGTTGTATAGGGAAATTGTGGTAGTTGAAGATGTTTAGGGTTAGACATCATGTTAACCTAAAACTTGAAATTGAAAGAGTATTGAAAAGGGTTTAGAATGGGTTCCTGTTTTCGACCTTGGATAAAGGTAGTAAGTTCCGTAGAACCCAGGGGCTTTGCTTTTAGCTTATTCTACGTTCGAACTAGAAGTTAATAGATGTCTTATGACCCTTATAGGATTGAGGCGCTACAGTAGCGTATCCTATGAAGGGTTCAACATCGTGGGCGCTTTTGCTTTTTGTCGGCAATCGTCGCGAGGTATGTGATTCTTCCTATCCTCTTCACATGACTATTTGTGAAATATATAGTGCGGTTGACGACGCGTGTGTTAAAGGAAATTGATTTTCCAAATTGTGTCTTGACTTGTTATGAAGTGTAAAGGGCTTCATTAGGTGTAAGAGTAGTAAGTCTTATCCGTTAGTAATGGGCACTCGGTGTAAAGAATGAGCCCTCTTGGTCTCATAAATGTTTATGTGGTAATTGGTTGGTTTAAAACATAAAGGGGTTATAACGGCTTTATGGGAAGTCAGTTATAACAACTTTATGTGAGTAAAAGAACGGTTGTTGATTGGTAGAAGTTAAGAGACTTGATCTTGTAAGATAAGAGACTTAACTTAGAATTGTGAAAGTTTTGTAATGTATTCAAAAGTTGTAAAACCTCATTCGTGAGTAATGAGTAATACTTGGTTTTTGAAAACTTAAGAGTTATACTAGCTTTATGGGAAGTTAGGTATAACGGCATAAGAATGTGAAATGGATTTGAAAGTGGGAACAAGTATCGAACACACCACAAATGGCGCTAATAAAGGAAATGGTTTGACTAATTGATTATATTAAAACCAAGAAACCTCCATCTGCATAGAAACTAAGATAAGACAAAATGATATTACATTTCCTAGATCATGGCTGCTTAAATGAGAATCATTGATAACAAGTTCTGACTTTTCTTAAAATTCCAAAGAATGAACTTAATGGATTGCAAAGGATAATGTACTGGATTTTGGAAAAGAGAAGTAACTTGAGTTTGAAAGTATAAATCACTTGTTTTCAAATATCGAACTTTTCTTAAGGGAAAAGTAAATGACTTGGTTTTAAAAGGTAGGAATACTTGACCTTAAAGGAGTTAATTACTTGACGTTATGTTAATTGTGTTTGAAGTACGTGTTTTAAACATGAATGTGTGTGATACTACGTGTGATAGTATCGTATGGTTTCTGCGTAAAGAGAGGTCTTTGAAGGTAGGAAAGAATGTAGTATTTTGGGGTTGGAACCCGGTTTGTCGACTTAAACGCAGGTACTTTGAGTTGTGTGTAACTTGCCTGTGCTTGTGGTGATAGTTTTGTTGTTGTGCAAGTGTTTGACTTTGTGCTACCGAGTCTCTCGACGGAGGGCCGGATATCGGGTGGTATGATGGACATATCGACACGTTGGGTAGCCCACGTATGCTTCCACTATATTGATCCTTTGGGACATATCGACACGTTGTAGCCCACGGGTATGCTTCTATTAAGTGTTATCTTGTAAACTTGTTTGGACATACCGACACGTTGGGTAGCCCGCAGTATCGTCCACGATGAGTATTATCCGGTATTTGTTTGGACATACCGACACGTTGGGTAGCCCACGAGTATGCGTCCACGCGAGTATTATCTGGTATTTGTTTGGACATACCGACACGTTGGGTAGCCCACGGTATCGTCCCACGATGAGTATTATCTTGTTATTGGTTGGACATACCGACACGTTGGGTAGCCCACAGTATCGTCCACAGAGTACTATCTTGTTATTGGGTTGACATACCGACACGTTGGGTAGCCCACGAGTATCGCCCACTTTGAGTAATGATCTTTCGGCGTGAGTCACGACTTGATGTGGTTTGATTTGGTAGAATCAGATATACGTGGTGTCTTGTAGTTTGGTTATCATACATGTCTCCCGCTTTTCCTTATAGACTATTATGATTTCATTTACTGATTTTTCTGCTTTCGCATACTCGGTACTGTTGTATCGACTTCTCGGGCCGCGTTCACGCCGCAGTTGAGATACATCGCTTGTTGATCCGCACTTTGGATCGCTCGGTTCTCGAAAAGCTCCATTCCTTCGGAGACTTTGTCATTTAGTGCAGTTCCTGAAGTTGTAGAACTTTTGTACATTCGGGGTATGGCGGCCCCGTCCCGTCAGAGATGTTATAAAAATTCTTAGAGGTGCAGAGTAATCGATGTGGCGGATTATGGCTATTCAGTGTTAGTTATTTTTTCGAAAAGGTAACCGCTGTTAGCCTGCTTTCTCTTTTCATTGGTTATCATGTATGAGTTTTAATTTCCGCTGATTTTCTCGATGTTGTTTGACTACTTGGTGCGGGTAAGGCACGATCGCCAGTTTGGGTCGTGATACCAGGCCTGTGGTATACGGATGTTGTACCACGATGGCGAGTTCTTCTGCCAGTTTTGAGAACACAACACGAGCCTACGCTTCGATAGGGACAGACTTTAGGTCATGAAGGAAGCCATTATGTTATTGACCAAGATAGCAATGCTACGCTTTCCTCAAGATGAGGTTATTCGCCAAGACAGCATGTGTGTACAGAGGGTAGAGGCCAGCATGAGATCTGCGAAGAGGGCTAGACCGTTGGTTATTCGGTGAGTTTTAGACGAGCCGCCTCAAGAATGAGTGAGATATTTGTCCCACCTACCCAAGACATACCCCCGCAGCTCACGGTGGGAGATTTGACCCCACAAGGTATTTAGAGCGGTCCCAAGCTCCAGGATCGAGGTTCTCGGAGGAGCAGAGGATTTTCTCAATCGAGGCCACTTATTCCTCGATGTTCGGATGTGGTAAGCGTCATTCGGGAAATGCCGTTATGGCACAGTGTTTGTTTTTATTGTGGCCGTCCGCCATATTCGAGGGTATGTCCTTTTAGAAAGAGCACCGGAGGTAGCTCACCTATGAGGCCGATGGTTGATTCCCTTCTCCACACCGTTCCTCTGCAAGGTGTGCATGATGTTAGCCAGCCGTGGTGGAGGTCAGGGTGGAGTTTATAGTTCTGGCGGTCCTTCGAACCACAGAGATGACGTGACTACTGGACAGGATCAGGAAGAGACACCGCACGGGGTTACAGGTATAGTTCGATTCTTTTGAATCATACGTGCATTGTTAGATTCAGATTTTGCCTTAGCGTATATGTTTTCCCTTTGTTGCTAGAGTTGTAAAGTGATAGTACCCCAGAGGTAGGGATACTTTGATTAGTAAAGTGAAAAGTTAAGAATGTTGACAAGAATGATAAAGTGAACTGAGACTATAGTTGTGTAGAGTTCACAAGTTGTAATTACCCCGTAGCAGTGTTAGACCGATAGGGAAGATTGTACAGTAGAAATACTTTGGCTTATGTGACGAACCTCTAGTGAATGGGAGGATATGTCGGGTTATGGACTCATTTCGGATCAATCCTGGAACTCCCGCAGCTCCGCATAGTCACACAGACCGCATAGGCCGTATAGACCCGCATCAAGGGTGGCAAGCCCTCGGTATAACAAGTCAAGGGGGTATGTGATATAATAACAGTACAACGGTCTTAACGTTTAACAACGTAAGCACAACAAGAATAACCCCCTTACACAACAACACAAGACACTAACACACGTAGCATCATAACATGGTTACTTATCACAACATCTTAATATACTTTTCAGAAATCAATACAAGACTTTCATAAACAAATAAGTAAACCGTTCCTTTTATCATTCTTAAGTCGTTATACCTAACTCCCATAAAGTGTATAACTCTTAAGCTTTTAAAACCAAGTATTACTCTTCTTTCAAAAACGATTCTTAATTCTTTTGAAATACTTCAAGATTCTTATTATTAGACTCAAGTAAAACCATGTTCAGTTAACACACGACGCTCACCGTACTATATATATACTTTAAAATATCATGCTCAAGGGTATAGGAAGAATCACATACCTTCTCGGCGAAATCTACCTGCCAAGTCGAATATGTCGCGCGCAGAGTATCAACCTATAATAGTCAAATACGTCTATCAACGTCTAGACTACTCTGAAGGATAATCTAAGCAGAAGGTTCTCTATTCTACGGAAAATCGGGCAGCACTTCCCTACCCGTTAAGCTACTAAAGTCTCATCAGAAATACGATCTATGTAAATCTGCTTTAATCTTCTTCTTTAATATTCTTCTGATGTGATTTCAGTTCAATTCTTTTCTGTAATACCCTTCTATGTGTTTTAAACTTATGTCTATACTTCTACAGTATGTATTCTTCAATTACAATAGAAAGATAAGATTATTTACCTCGATAAGCCCAATATTATCCAAGATATAAGTCGATCCTGAGCGAGGTTTAGCTCCTAATCTGTATGCTCCAATCCGCTCCAAGAAACCCTTAGAAGTTTCTACACAACTTCTACTTTCTACTTCAACCTACTATGAAGTTTCCCCTAGGGTTTCATTTAGTGACTAATGGATATAAGATAGTATTTCCTGACTCTACGTATAGAGATAACTTTGGAAATACTATAAGGGATTGGCTAAGGTATTTTGGGGATAGTAACAATACTTGGAGAGTATATCTACCAAAAGGGGGTAGTGTTTCGGATAGGGCTTCCAAGAGGGGGGAGGCTTGCCAAGACTACAAGGAAGGGGGGAGAGAGAGGGTGTTTCGGCTTTAGCACTTCAAGAGGGGGGGAGTGAGGCTTGGACGAGAACTCTTAAGGGAGAAGGGAGGCTTTGAGACTTGGAAGATAATTTTGTGGATGAAGAATTCTTCAACAAAGGGGGGGGGGGTATTTATAGGGCTTTCAAGGGCCAAGATGAGGGCAAGTGGAGGGCAAGTGGATGGTGAGGATTTGCACAAGTGCACCCTAACCCTACTCCACAAATCACTCACAAACATTGACCCTTGTTTTAGGCCCTAAAATCGTCCCATCCGTGGCCTCTTTGCCGTCCATATGAGGGTGACAAGTGTCACCCTCTCGTTGGTCCAAAATATTTCATCTCTCGGAAAAATCCGCAAAAATTATAAATGACATAGCCGTAATTTTCCCTACGCAAGTTTTGGAAAACGTTTCGTCGGAAAACCATTCGTTTCGTGAGTTGTGCCCAAATGTCGTCCTAAGCCTTAACTTTAGGGTTGAACTTTTGTACGTTCGCCCTCACGTACATACTCTGGAAATACGGGGTATAACAAAAACGACTCAAAAACAGAAACACAAAAATAAAATAAGTACCCCCAAACTTAAACGACACATTGTCCCAAATGTGTAACGACTCAAAAATTAAAAAGGGACGACTTACAGACAATAGCGGCTCATGATGGTGGCGATGGCGGCGGGTGTTGCTCATGGTTTACCTGGCAGTACAAGATTGTGAGACAGTTCAAGAACGAAATTAACAAACTTCCTAAGATATTGGGTTGCCTCCCAAGTAGAATTGTCTTTAACGTCTTATAGCCGGACGCATGCCTCTTTACTGTGGCTTGAAACGGATAGCAGAGTTGAGTTGTTCTATGTCATTCAATAAGTATGGTTTCACTCTCTGTCCGTTCACTTTGAATGGAGCACCTTCTTTCCCTCTCACTTCGACTGCACCATAGGGGAACACTTTCTCCACAACGAATGACCCTGACCATCTTGACTTTAACTTTCCTGGGAACAATCTAAGCCTTGAGTTGAATAGGAGTACTTGTTGCCCAGGCTGTAGTTTGTCACGCTCCGAACCCCAGGCCCATAACTGGTGCCCTACCAGGGCGCCCTTCTATTCATACAACTTAAGTATAACGCGGAAGGTAAATAACACTCATTTATTTCTTAAACAAAGGCAAAGCCGATAAGGCTGCCATCATAATATATATCACACCCGAATGGGTCTACATTGTACAACAATGTAAATACAACTCGCGCCAGTCCAGCCCACATATGAATACATACCTCTAAGATTTTGGACAAATACTATGATGGGACAAGGCCCCGCCATACATCTGAATATACCTAGCCATAATGACAAGCTCCGGAACATTGGAGCTATCTCAAAATGCTGAACCAGGATCTTAAGCTCGCGGATCCACAACTGAGTACCTAGACCTGCGGACATGAACGCAGCCCCCCGAAGGGGGTCAGTACAACAGGTACCAAGTATGGAACGGAAATAAAGTACAGTAAACAAATCATAACTGTACCAAAGAATGACAGGGGCAAGTATGAAAATCAAATACCAAATCCTACCGTGTCATATAAAATCAGAGCCAACTGTACCTTGTCTCACTGTACTATTGTATCACTGTAACACTGTACAACATACTGCCCGGCTTTTAGTGAAGGACGCGATAAAGTCATGTAAAATTGTAAGTACTGTAAGGAGATCGTACAGTCCAAATATAAAGCAGGAGGAAGTATGATAACCAAATTAACAGTACACTGTGCCTTATTAACAATGAGAGTAATAAGAGTAAACTTTACATGCTTTAAAATAGGAAGCTTATGATCAATCTAGGGCCACCCTCCCGTAGTATCATTATGCAATCCTACTCATGAGACAATTTCACCCGCATAGGTCTTGTGGACCCGCATGAGGCAATTTTCCTTGCATAGGACTATTTCACCCGCATAGGCCCTACGGACCCGAAATGAGCAGATACGCAATACTCGCATCGTGGGGAGAAAATCCACGGAAATGTATAATGTCTTGGGGATTTACCCCGCAATTATACTTATAACACTAGCACTAATGGCTATCATGAACAACATATGCAAGTTAAGTAATCTTTAACTCTCTTTAGACAAAATGAATGCACCATCTTTTTAAACAACCAAGGCAATACCATGCCTTCCTTTTAAAACAAACAAGACAATACCATGCCTTCCTTTCTAAAATAACCAAGACAATACCATGCCTTCCTTTCTAAAATAACCAAGACAATACCATGCCTTATTTTCTAAAACAAACAAGACACTAACAAGCCTTTCATTTTATAACACCAAGGCACTATCACACCTTGCATCACTAATGATTAAAGTCCATTACAACAATTGTACGTCCGCCGTACATTCACTTTATAAAATCAAGGCACTTTCATTTCATGTACTATATTAAGGACTTAATCATGGACATTCTCACATGATTTCCTTATAACCTTTTATACTATCTCTTGACTTTCCACAAACTGTTATAACCAAATTCCCATAAAGCCGTTATAACATCTTTCATTTTAGAAAACTAAAGCACTACCACATCTTTCCTTTTAATAAAACCAAGACATTATCACGTCATGTAAGGGAGTTGAACACAAAGTACTACGTACATCTATTCTTTATACAAAGAATCACATAATGCAATATAAGGTGTTAAACCCAAAAGTACTATGTACATTCACCGTACATATCATGTAATATTAGGGAGTTAAACCCAAAAGTATTATGTACATTCACCGTACATTCTTTCCTTTGTAAGACCCCAAGATTCTAACACCCGTAGTATCAAGACACTTCCACTTTCTAAAATCAAGTTAAGTGTACGTATCTCATTCAAGTAACTTAGTCTTTAAACATCAAGTCACTGTCACGACCCGATCCCGGGCCTGTGATTGGTGCCTTACCCCGGGCACCCTAGTGATACAACATCAGAGAAAATCAGCGGAAATAAAAACTTAAACATGAAACAAGAGATATGATAATAAAACAGGCCAACCAAACAGTTACCTTCTTGAATATATATAATTAAAAACTTGAACAGTTACATCCTTACAAACCCCGCCACAACAAGATTACATGCACCTCTAAGAGTTTTTATACAACATGACGGGACAGGGCCCCGCCATACCCCTGAATGTACAAGTACCTACAGTGACAGGGGACTATACCAAAAGATAAGCCTCCGAAGAAACGGAGCTTCCCAATACGCTGAACTGTGATCCTATGAGCGAGGATCAACAACTGGTGTGTTATACCCCGTATTTCCAGAGTATGTACGTAAAGGAATACGTACAAAAAAAGTTTGGTCTTAAAGTTAGGCCTTGGACGTTTTTTGGGCACAACTCACAAAGCGAATAGTTTTCCGACGAAACGTTTCCACAGCTTTCGTAGGGTAAATTCCGGCTATGCCATTTCTATTTTTTGCGGATTTTTCCGAGAGACGAAACATTTTGGACAAACGGGAGGGCAACACTTGTCACCCTCCAATTGATGGATGTGAGGCGTTCATAGGGCCGATTGGAGTTGCCAACTTGGTCAAGTTGTTGGTAAGATATTTTGTGTGCAAGTTGGCTAGGTACACTTGCCCTAATCTTGACCTTACACTTGCCTAGCACTTGGCTAAATCTTGGCCATTGGTTGGCCATCCCTTGACCTATAAATACCCCCCTTAAGATGAAGAGTTCTTCATCCACAAATTACTTTCCAAGTCTTGAAAATCCTCCCTTCTCCCTTGTTAGCCATTTTCGTCCAAGCCCTCTTCCCCCTCTAGCCTAAGTGACCCTTGCCGAGGCTTCCCCTAGCCTAGCCGAAAACTACCCCCCCTCCCTTGGTAGAAAAGTTGCCTTCTAGTATTGTTATAATGCCCAAAATACCCTAGCCCAAATCCCTTAGTCCTTAGTAGAAGTTGTGAAGAACTTCTAAGGTTTCCTTGGAACTATCTGAGCGCTCAACTTAGAGCTAAACCTTGCTCAGGCGCGACTTTTATCTGGTATATTATTGGGCTTAACGAGGTAAATAAACTTACCCTTCTTTTATAATTAGAGAATATCTACTGTAGAAGTATATGAATAAGTATAAATACTTAGACGCATATTACAGAATAGAATTGAATCATATCACAGTAGAAGGGTTTAAAAGAAGAATAATTGAATCAGACTCACATAGGATTTGTTACACATGAGACTCATATAACTCACCGTAGGGTTGCGCTCGACTTTCCGTAGAATTGTGAACCCTCTGTTTAGAATGACCTTGAGTAGTCTAGACTTTGATAGATGCCTGGCTATTATAGGTGACTCTCTGCGCGACATATTCAACTTGGCGGTGGTTTTCACGAGAAGGTATGTGATTCTTCCTAAAGCATGATATTTTACAATATATATAGTACTAGACGCATACGTGTTAACTAAAATATAACTACGGCAATGTCTTTGACTTAAGCCTGAATAATACTTACGGCAATGCCTCACGGCTTAAGCCTGAATAACACTTACGGCAATGCCTCACGGCTTAAGCCTGAATAATAAAGATCTGAAAGCATTTTTTAAAAAAAAAAGAATACTGAATCATTTTTTTTACAGAAGAGAACTAATTGGTTTTTTAAACAGAAGCTTAAAAGTTATACTAGCCTTATGGGAAGTTAAGTATAACCACTTAAGATTGATAAAAGAAACAGTTTGCCTATGTGTTTATAACAGACTTATATTGAATTGTGAAAAGAATAATAAGATGGTTTGATAAGTAGACATGATATGATGCTATGTGTGTTAGTGTCTTGTAACGTTTGTGAAAAAGAGTATTCTTGTTGTGATTATGTTGTTTAAAGATAAGCTGTTATGTTAGTGTACTATCACTCACCTCTTGAGATGATACCGGAGGTTAAGTCGCTCCGACGCTGGTAGACTCAGTGGTGCAGGGACCATGATTCGAGAATACCTCATGCGGTCCGGGGGCCTATGCGAGCTACGAGTTCCGTGTTAGTATGCGGGGTTATGCCTCATGCGGTCTATGTGGCCATGCGACAACGAGTCCAGATACGCCGAGGAGTAGCTACCCTCGATGCGGGTTATACCTCACGCGCCCACGCGAGTGGCCTACGCGACTCGAGTTCAGATTAGGCTTGCAGAATGATGATATGGGCGAGTGGCCTGCTTTCGATCATTCGCAGCCTAGACAAGACCTATTACGATTACCTATTGTTGCTCTTGTTTGTGATGTGCACTACGCGGCGTTTCCTGGTTGTTTCACACATATTTGTAAACCGTTTTAGAAATGATATGTTTTCATTTAAGTACTTTACTGCTTCGCATACTTAGTACTGTTATCGACCTCCTTCGGGCCGCGTTCATGCCGCAGTGGGCAAGCAGTGCTAGATCCGCATCCCAGGATCTCTTTGCATTGGTGTCGTGAGCTCCATCTTCTCCGGGCTCTACTTTTGTATGATCTCCTCAGACAGATAGTTTGTACAGGCTGTGGTATGACGGCCCCGTCCCCGCCATAGTTGTATATTTCCTTAGAGGTTTGTAGTCATGTTGTACAGTGTCGGATGTAACTGCTAAACCTGGTTTATATATATTTATATGCCGAAAGGCGACGTTTGTTCACATAAACTGTGTCCTATTTTATAAACTGTTTCATGTCTTGTTTTATATTTCCGCTGATTACTCTGATGTATGACTACTTGGGTGCCCTTGAGGCACCATCCACGCCCCGGAATGGGTCGTGACAAAAGTGGTATCGAGCGATTAATCCTGAAAGTGTCTACAGCACCGTATCTAGTAGAAGTCTTGATTATCTGTGTTGTGCACCACACCAATAATCGTGAGGCTATAGGATATTTAGGATTGGTTTCCATTCTTCTCATTACGAGATCGTGCTTTAGAGCCGTGTTATAGGTTGGTCCTCTAACGTATTCCTTTCCGTATGCTTATGCCTCCACGTAAGGCAACCCGCCCAGGCGGCAAGGCAAATGGCGGAGGCGCTAGCAGACACCCAGAGTCACGAGGCTCGTGCCCGCCTATACCAGACGGCGAGTTCTATGACGCCGCCACTTCAAAGACACCATCGTACCCACACCTCATGTCCCCACACCGGGCGAGGAGTTAGGGTACAAGGAGACGGCCCACTATTGGCTAAAGTCAGGCCCGTTACGAGGAGAGATCGACGCGCGCCAGCCCAGCTCCAGCCCAGCCGCATCTGGTGCACCCGAGGGTAGATAGTCTGAGGCTACGAGATTTCTTGAGTTGTAGCCCGCCAGAGTTTTACGGGTCGAGGCCGGAGGATGATCCGCAGGAGTTCATCCGTCAGCTTCAGAGGATCATGCGGGTGATCAAGGCCTCAGAGACGAGTCCGTGACCTTTCGGTCGATCGGCCGCGTGATACCGCAGCCGATTGGTTTGATTCATGGAGTTATCCCGGGAGAGCACGCGCCCCCTACTGGGATGAGTTCTCGAGGCTTTCCTCACTCACTTCTTGCCTCCACAGATGGCGAGGGCGCGGCCGATAGATTTTTACCATCGAGGCCGAGAGGACGACCGTCGTGAGTACAATGTCGAGTTTGATTCATTGGCTCGATATGTCCCAGCTTTGGTAGCAGATATGGAGGATAGAGTGCACCGCTATGTCACCGGCCAGACGACTATATGGCCGAGTCGCGGGTGTTTCTTCACCGTATGGACATTACCCAGATGCAGCTCACGCCTGATGCGAGGCGAGCGCAGAGGTCGACGAGTGCACAGACAAAGAAGAAGGCGCCGTGACGAGGGTCTTCGTGGCTATCGTGCGGGCGGCCTCAGGCTAGCCTAGATTTGCACCACGGCCACTCGAGCACTCCCGCACCGCCCTCAAGACACCAGAGTATTCGAGGGCGTACAGTGGCCCTGTGGCTTCGAGACGCCCGCAGTAGCAGAGATCGCCGACGGGACCACCCCCAGTGTGGCCGATGCGGTAGATCCCATTACGGGAAGTGTGGTACTGTTTTTGGAGCTTGTTACAGTTGTGGCCAGCAGGGTCACTTTGCGAGGGACTGTCCGACCGGCGCAGTGGTAGAGCTCACCTTCGGGTTCATTGCCGCTTCATCATCTCCTACGCTTACTCGCCGAGGGCGTGGTACATACGGGTCGCCAGGTCGCGGCAGAGGTCGTGGCTCGGTCCCGATTCTAGCGGTCCTCGTAACCGCATTTATGCTTTGTCCACCGACAGATCGTGAGGCCTCACCGATGTCGCCAGTACCTTATCGGTTCACGGGTTTGATGTATATGCTTTGATAGATCCGGTTCTACTGGCCCCATATATCTCCCTTGTTGCTAGTGGGATAGGGTAGAGCTGTGTCCATAGACCCTTTCGAGGTAGCTACGCCTGGGTGATTCGGTGGTAGCTCGGGTATATAGAGCTTGTCCCGTGACCATTTACACCGCCGGACCACTAGCCGACTTGATAGTGTTGGAGATGACCGACTTCGACGTGATTATGGGATGGATTGGCTAGCTTCTTGCTACGCTAATGTAGATCGCAGAGAGAGTAGTACGGTTCCAGCTTTCGGCGAGCGGTTGTTGAGTTGAGGAGCACGGTATCGCCGATGGTAGGTTTATTTCCTACCTCGGCTAGGAAGATGGTGCGAAGGGGTATATCTACCATCTCGTCGTGTTTGATATCGAGGTCGCAGCGATGCAGATTTTCGCGATCCCAGAGTCGAGAATTCCCGCACGTGTTTCAGACGACCTCCGGGTATCCTCCCTGAGAGGAGATTGAGTTTTGTATAGACACATTGCGGCACACTCGGCTATTTCCATTCCGCCATACGTAATGGCACCGCCGAGTTGAGAGAGTTGAAGGATCAGCTTAGGGATTTCCGGAGAAGCGGCTTCATCGTGCCTAGTGTTTCACCGGGAGCGCCAGATTGTTCGTGAAGAAGAAGGACGGACGCCGCGCATGTGTGTTGACTACGTGCACCAACAAGGTGACCATTAAGAACAGATACCCTTCCTGTGATTGATGATTTGTTCGACCGGTGCGAGGCGCGAGATGTTTCTCCAAGATTGATCCGCGGTCGCTATCATCAGTGCAGTCGAGAGGTGGATGTCCCTAGATCGCATTCGGACCCAGACGCATTATGAGTTCAGTGGTCATGTCTTTTAGGTTGACCAATGCTCCGCGTATTCATGGATTTGATGAACCGAGTGTTCAAACCATTTTTGGACACGCTTGTGATAGTGTTCATTGATGATATCTTGGTTTATTCTTGCTCAGAGCAGAGCATGCGAGCATTTGGCGACTGTGGCCGACGCTTCTCCAGATCGCCAGTTTGACGCCAAGTTTTCCAAATGTGAGTTTTGCTGACTTCGATGGCGTTTCGCATATTGTCGGCTGATGGCATTCGAGTGGATACGCCAAGATCGAGGCGATCAGACTTGGCCTAGACCTACTACTCCGGCTGAGGTTCGCAGCTCGGGCCTTGCAGATATTATCGGCGTTCGTGGAGAAGTTTGCTTCTATCTCGCACCATTGACCAGCCGACTCAAAAGGCGCAAGTTTGATGGATCGATGCTTGGAGCGGTGGTTTCGATTCTTGAAAGAGAGATCGACGACCGCCCCGCTTACTTTTCCGCAGGTCCAGACGGTTATGTTGTGTATTATGCGCCGTGCATCGGGTTGGGATGTGTTGATGCAGCATGGTAGAGTTATAGCGCACGCATCCCGACTTAAGAAACACGAGAGGAACTACCCCACCCATGATTTGGAGTTGGGCACCGTGATTCACGCCAAGATCCGAGGCACTATTTGTATGGGGTTCACGTGGATATTTATACGCACCACAAGAGCCTCCAGATATCTTCACCAGAGGAGCCGAACTTACGGCTGCAGAAGGTGGTTAGAGTTGCTTAAGGATTACGATGTTGATATCTGTACCACCCGGGAAGGCCAATGTCAGGCGTATGCCTTAGTCGTAGGTCGATGGGAGCCTATCGATGTGCAGCTAGAGAGAGGGACATGGTTCGTGATTTGCATCGATTAGCGAGCCTTGGTGTCCGTATGATTGATTCCGATAGCGGTGGGGTTAGAGTTCGTGAGGTTGCCGAGTCTTCCATCGTCGAGAGGTGAAGAGGCAACGCCGAGGATCCATCTTTGATTCGATATCGTGATACGCCTCTTCGTGAGGGCAAGGGTCCTGAGGTAGCACCTGATGGGTGCTAAGGTTTGAGGGCAGTGTGTGTTCCAGATGTTTCGTGACTTGGCAGCAGGAGTTCTTGGGAAGCACACACACAAGTACTCTATCCATCCGTGGTCGACCAAGATGTACCACGACCTTAGATCCGTATTGGTGGGATGGCTTGAAGAGGACGTTGCAGAGTTCGTAGCTCAAGGCCCGTGTTGTCGCAGTGAAGGTAGAGCACCGAGACACGGTGGTTTGTTGCAGCGATAGAGATCCCGACTGAAGTGGAGGTAATCAACATGGACTTCATCACGATTACCTCGCACTCGGAGGAGACATGATTCTATATGGGTTATCGCCGACAGTCGATTTAAATCAGCCCACTTTCTTCCCGTCAGACGACTTTTTCTGAGGATTATGCCGCACTTTACATCCGAGAGATCGCCGATCGCACGGAGTCCCTACTGATCATATCGCATGCAGGAGCCCGGTTACGCCAACTTCGAGGTCCTTCCAGAGGGTTTAGGGACGCAGTGAGCCCGAGCAATCGCATTTCATCCACGCATGCACGACAGCAGAGCGCACTATCCGCACTTCGAGGATATGCCGCGAGCCCGTTATTGACTTCGATGGTAGTTGGGAGGATCATTTGCCTCTAGTTGAGTTCGCGTATAATAATAGCTACCACTCCAAAGATTCGGATGGCGCCTTATGAGGCCTTGTATGAGGAAGTGCAGATCGCCTATAGGTTGGTTCGATGTGGGCGAGGTGCAATGCTGGGACCAGATTTGGCGCAGCAGCCGATAAGGTGAAGCTTATCCGAGAGCGCTATTGACACCGTAGTCGATGTGTCGATGCAGATCATCGCCGCCGACATCCGGAGTTCGCGATTGATGATTGGGTTTTCTGAAGGTGTCACCCATGAAGGGTGTGATGAGATTCGGAAGAAGGGAAACTCACCAAGGTACATTGGGCCGTTTCAGATTGTCCGCGGTAGGCAAGGTTGCCTATGAGTTGGATCTCGCCGTCCGATCCGAGGCAAGGCATCCTGTTTCACGCTTTATGCCGAGGAGATGTATCGGATCCATCTAGTGGTACATCCGATTGACGATGTCCAGTGTGACCGAGGGGTTATCGATGAGGAGATTCCCATAGCGATAATCGATCGTCGTTAGGCGCTCATGACGAAGGACGTGGCTTCCACAAAGTCTTGTGGCGGAATGAGCTCGGGAGGAGATGACGGGAAGCCGGCGAGGACATGAGGCAGAAGTATCCTCACCTATTCCCCACACCTCCAGGTAATTCACTTTCCTACTTGTAACTCTTCATTATCGTTTATACATAAGTGTGGTTTTATGGCCGTGTGTGGCTTTTGTAAACTGGTTAAGGTTTGAAGAACCTTATCGGTATATGTTCAGGGAAGGAACATTCGACGAATGTTTCTAAGGAGGAGAATGTTATACCGTATTTCCAGATGATGTACGTAAAGGAATACGTACAAAAAAGTTTGGTCTTAAAGTTAGGCCTTGGACGTTTTTTTGGGCACAACTCACAAAGCGAATAGTTTTCCGACGAAACGTTTCCACAGCTTTCGTAGGGTAAATTCCGGCTATGCCATTTCTATTTTTTGCGGATTTTTCCGAGAGACGAAACATTTTGGACAAACGGGAGGGCAACACTTGACACCCTCCAATTGATGGATGTGAGGCGTTCATAGGGCCGATTGGAGTTGCCAACTTGGTCAAGTTGTTGGTAAGATATTTTGTGTGCAAGTTGGCTAGGTACACTTGCCCTAATCTTGACCTTACACTTGCCTAGCACTTGGCTAAATCTTGGCCATTGGTTGGCCATCCCTTGACCTATAAATACCCCCCTTAAGATGAAGAGTTCTTCATCCACAAATTACCTTCCAAGTCTTGAAAATCCTCCCTTCTCCCTTGTTAGCCATTTTCGTACAAGCCCTCTTCCCCCTCTAGCCTAAGTGACCCTTGGCCGAGGCTTCCCTAGCCTAGCCGAAACTACCCCCTCCCTTGGTAGAAAAGTTGCCTTCTAGTATTGTTATAATGCCCAAAATACCCTAGCCCAAATCCCTTAGTCCTTAGTAGAAGTTGTGAAGAACTTCTAAGGTTTCCTTGAACTATCTGAGCGCTCAACTTAGGAGCTAAACCTTGCTCAGGCGCGACTTTTATCTTGGATATTATTGGGCTTACCGAGGTAAATAAACTTACCCTTCTTTTTATTAGAGAATATATACTGTAGAAGTATATGAATAAGTATAAATACTTAGACGAATATTACAGAATAGAATTGAACTGTTATCACAGTAGAAGGGTTTAAAAGAAGAATAATTGAATCAGATTTCACATAGACTGTTACACAGAGACTCATATAACTCACTGTAGGGTCATACGCCCGACTTTCCGTAGAATTGTGAACCCTCTGCTTAGAATGACCTTGAGTAGTCTAGACTTTGATAGATGTCTGTGGCTATTATAGTCGACTCTCACGCGACATATTCAACTTGCGTGGTTTTCACGAGAAGGTATGTGATTCTTCCTAAAGCATGATATTTTACAATATATATAGTACCAGACGCATACGTGTTAACTAAAATATAACTACGCAATGTCTTTGACTTAAGCCCGAATAATACTTACGGAATGCCTCACGCTTAAGCCCGAATAACACTTACAGAATGCCTCACGCTTAAGCTGAATAATAAAGATCTGAAAGCATTTTTTAAAAAAAAAAAGAATACTGAATCATTTTTTTTACAGAAGAGAACTAATTGGTTTTTTAAACAGAAGCTTAAAAGTTATACTAGCCTTATGGGAAGTTAAGTATAAACCACTTAAGATTGATAAAAGAAACAGTTTGCCTATGTGTTTATAACAGACTTATATTGAATTGTGAAAAGAATAATAAGATGGTTTGATAAGTAGACATGATATGATGCTATGTGTGTTAGTGTCTTGTAACGCTTGTGAAAAAGAGTATTCTTGTTGTGATTATGTTGTTTAAAGATGTCGTTATGTTAGTGTACTATCACTCACCTCTTGAGATGATACCGAGGTTGTCGCCTCCGACGCGGGTAGACTCAGCGGTCCGGGACCATGATTCGAGAATACCTCATGCGGGTCCAGGGGCCTATGCGAGCTACGAGAGTTCCGTGTTAGTATGCGGGGTTATGCCTCATGCGGTCATGTGGCTATGCGACAACGAGTCCAGATTTACGCCGAGGAGTAGCTACCTCGACGCGGGTTATACCTCACGCGCCCACGTGAGTGGCCTATGCGGACTCGAGTTCAGATTAGGCTTGCGACGATGATATGGGCGAGTGGCCCTGCTTTCGATCATTCGCGGCCTAGACAAGACCTATTACGCTTACCTATTGTTGCTCTTGTTTGTGATGTGGCACTACGCGGTTTCCTTGGTTGTTTCACACATATTTGTAAACCGGTTTTAGAAATGATATGTTTTCATTTAAGTACTTTACGCTGCATACTTAGTACTGTTGTATCGACCTCTTCGGGGCCGCTCATGCCGCAGGCGGCAAGCAGTGCTAGATCCGCATCCTAGGATCTCTTTGCATTGGTGTCGTGAGCTCCATCTTCTCCGGGGCTCTACTTTTGTATGATCTCCTCAGATTGTAGATAGTTTGTGCCAGGTATGGCGGGGCCCTGTCCCGCCATAGTTGTATAATTCCTTAGAGGTCTGTAGTCATGTTGTACAGTGTCGGATGTAACTGCTAAACCTGGTTTATATATATATATGCCGAAAGGCGACGTTTGTTCACATAAACTGTGTCTTATTTTATAAACTGTTTCATGTCTTGTTTTATATTTCCGCTGATTACTCTGATGTATGACTACTTGGGTGCCCCGGTAAGGCACCAGTCACGGGCCCCGGAATGGGTCGTGACATGGTGTACCTCTACCTGCGGCATGAACGCAACCCCCCGAAGGAGGTCAGTACAACAGGTACCAAGTATGTGAAACTGAAAATACTGTAAATAAAATCATAGTAGTCTATATAAAGCAGGAGACATGTATGATAACCAAACTACAGTCCATAATAAATAAGCGATACGTAAGTCGTGGACTCACGCCTCAAAGTCATCACTCAAATATAACTATGGGTCTCACGCCTCAACATCAATCATGCCCGTGGAATACCTTCCATCACGGCATAGCATGATATAATAACACCAAGGAGTACACATAAACACCGTGTCCCACTGAGTCATAAAACCTTGCGGGCAAGTACGAAGGCTAACTACTGATACCAAAGCCGCATCATCAATCGATCGGCAAGTACGAAAAGCCAACTACCGATACCAAAGCCGTACTAACAATACTATACAACCAAACCACGGGCGACACGGGTCAAGTACGAAAGCCAACTACCAGATACCAAAGCCGTGTCACGTAGCTGACCGGGGCAAGTACGAGGGCTAACTACCAGATACCAAGGCCATATCACGAGACTTCGCCACGAAGCTGATACGGGGCAAGTACGAAAGCCAACTACCAGATACCAAAGTCGTGTCACGAGTCGACCGGGCAAGTACGAGGGATAACTACAAGATACCAAGGACTTATCACGAGACTTCGCCACTAAACCGAGCGGGGCAAGCGCGGGCTAACTACTGTACCAAGGCCGAATCAGCCACGACGGGCAAGTACGAAAGCCAACCACCGATACCAAGGCCGACCAAGAAACCTCATGGATAGCTAGTCCATGGAATAACACTATCAGCGCGAGCGCACTGCGGAATCCTCCGTCACTGCCGGTACGTCCAAGTAAGATCATAACAAATCAGCCGGCCCTCCATTGAGAGACGCGGTGGTATAGAAATACAATACTTGCATAACAAGCCTATCACACGCAAACATAGGCAAGTTACACACAACTCAAGGTACTTTCATTTTATGCCAAACTCCAGGTTTTAACCCCAAAGTACTACGTACGTTAAATTCTTTTTAAAAGATCCATTTCTCTTACAAAGGTCACCCGATGCCCGTATTATCAAAAATAGAGTGACTAACATTTTAAGTAAACCAAAACAACTTCCATACATTCCTTTTTAAACCAAATTAAGACAATACTATGCCTTCTTTTTAGACCAAAACACTTCTCATTTTAAAGTCAAGTTACCATTTTAAAACTAATGATAAAACCATTCTTTTGTTTTCATAAAGTAGTTATAACTAACTTCCCATAAAGTTGTTATAACACTTTATGTTTTAAACCAATTTAAGACAAAACCGTGTCTTTCTTTTTAAACCAAAAACTCTTCAATTCCTCAAGTCTCTTTTCTTTTAGAAATCAAGTTCCTTAATATTTCACATCAAGTCATTTATAAGTCAAGTCTCTTATCTTTTAAAAACCACAAACCATTTCTTTACCTACATAAAGTTGTTATAGCAAACTTCCCATAAGGCCGTTATAACACTTTATGTTTTAAACCAACCAAATTCATTTAGCACATGTACGTCTACCGTACTACATAGTTCACAACAATCATGCTAGAAAAGATAGGAAGAGGTTCACATACCTCGCGACGATTATCGACAATTAGCAAAACGCCCACGCATTTAACCTTGCTCGCCTTTTCCACCCTTCAAGTAGAATACGCTACTCGTAGTACTTCAACCTAAAAAGGCCACAAAACGCCTATCAACCTCTAGATCTCTTCAGAGAATAATTCTAGATACAAGATTCCTTATTCTACGGAAAATTCGGCAAGACTCACCCCGCAACCACATAAATCTCTCTGTCCACGACTGCCTGTTCGTGGATCGTGCCTTACCCGCACCCAAGTAGTCATACATCGAGAAAATCAGCGAACATAAAACAATAACATGAAGCCAATGCAATAAGACGGTGAAATAAGAAGACAAAGCTAACAAAAACGGTTACCTTCGTGATATATAAATAACAATTTGAGCGATATCCCATTACAACCCCGCCTACAACAAGCATTACATGCACTTACGAATGATATGATAACAACGACGGACAGGTTCGCCATACCCCGAATGTAGCACTTACAACAACAGGGGACTTTACCAAGATAAGCCTCCGAGAAACGGAGCTTTCCCAAACGCCGAATCGTGACTCCTAAGGCGAGGATCAACGATCGTGTACTTTACTCGCGCAGAACGCACTCGGGCGAGGTCGATAACAGTACCAAGTATGTGAAATCAAAATATCAGAAATGAAATCATAGTAGTCTATATAAAGTAGGAGACATGTATGATAACCAAACTACGATTCACAATAAATAAGCAATATGTCAAGTCGTGGACTCACGCCTCAAAGTCATCACTCAAATATAACAACGGGTCTCACGCCACAATATCAATCATGCCGTGGAATACCTTCCTCACCGCCAGCCTATGATATAAAAGCACCAAGGAATACACAAGAACACGTGTCCCACTGTGTCATCATAAATCGTGACGGGTAAGTACGAAGGCATAGCCGACTACTAAAACCTGCAGTACAACAAGGTCATAAACCGTATCATGATCCGTCTGCATCGTTACATGATCAAAGCCGCCACTACCGCAGATCTAATGCGCGCGTCTAGCCCCGAACTTCCGTAGCCCGCATGGGCCACTCCAATGGCCCGCATGAGGTATTCCCCGCATCGAGGGTAGCTACTCCCCGGCAGCGTCCTGGACTCGCCGTCCGCATGGCCACATAGACCGCATGACCACAAAGGCCGCACACTAACCTGGAACTCCCGCAGCCCGCGATAGGCCACTGCACTGCATAAGGTATTCTCGAATCATAGGTCACACAGACCCGCCTGAGTCTACCCCGCATCGGAGGGCAGCTTAACCCCCGGAATCATGAGTGATACAATACTAACATAACAGCTTATCATTTAAACAACATAAGCACAATCAAGGGAAACCCCTTTACACAAACATCACAAGATACTAACACACGTAGCATCCTAGCATGTTTACTTAACAAATCAACAAGAAAGTATTACAAGGCTATCACAAACCAACACAATCAAGTTATACACACAAGGTACTTTCTACTATATGATTAACAAGATCGGGTTTTTATCCCCAAAGTACTTCATACATTAACTCTTTAAAAGATACGTTACTTTCACAAAAGTCACATAATACTCGTAGTATATGAAAAATAGAGTGATTATCTTTTGAAGTAAATCAAAACACTTCTCTTTGTAAAATCAAGTAACAACATTCTTTTCCAAACGTTCCAAGTTTGCCTAATTTCAATTACTCAAGTTTCTCATTTTCGAAAGGTTTGTAGTTCATAGTTTTAATCCTTTAAAACAATTTGAGAAACATATACCTTATGTGTGAGTAGGTTATTCTTGTTCATAACAATCTTGATACAACAACCATGATCTAGGAAATGTAATATCATTTTGTCTCATCTTAGCTTCTATGCAGATGGTAGTTTCTACTGGTTTTAATAATACTTTATTAGTCAAAACATTTCCCTTTATTAGCGCTGTTGTGGTTTGTTCGATACTTATTCTGATTTACGAATCAAGAAACATTATTCCTTTTGAAAACCAAGTACTCATTACTCACGAATGAGGTTTCACACTTTTTAACAAAATTCAATTAAGTCAAGTCTCTTATCTTCTTAAATCAATAAATCATTCTTTTTATCTCTCTTAAGCCGTTATACCTAACTTCCCATAAAGCTAGTATAACTCTTAAGCTTTTAAAACCAAGTATTACTCTTCTGTTAAAAATGATTCAAGATTCTTTGAAATACTTCAAGATTATTCAGCTTAAGTCAGAGACATTGCCGTAATTATTATTCGCTTAACACACGACGTCACCGTACTATATATATATTCTTTAAAATATCATGCTCAAGAGGATAGGAAGAATCACATACCTCGCGACGATTATCGACTATTAGCAAAACGCCCACGCTTATAACCCGCTTAGCCTTGTCCACCTTTCAAGTAGCACATGCTACTCACGTAATATTCAACCTATAAAGGTTATACTGTCTATCAAAGTCGGACTATCCGAAGAGTAAATTTATATACAAGATTCTACGGAAATTGCAGCCTCTTCCTACCCACAAACTACACAAGTCTCATCTGAATACACCCCATGTAAGTACATACCCAATTCTCTTCTTTAAATTCAGGCTTAAGTCCAAAGACATTGCCGCAAAGCTAAGTTCAGTTCTATATATAGTATACTTCAACTATATATTCCTACAACATGTAATTTCCAATTACAATAGAAGGTCAAGATTGTTTACCTCGATAAGCCCAAAATTATCCAAGTTTATATGTCGATCCTGAGCAAGGTTTAGCTCCTACTCCGTGCGCTCCAACCCGCTCCAAACAACCCTTAGAAGTTCTAACCAACTTCTACTCAAATACTTCAACTATCAATGAAGATTTCCTTAGGGTTTCGTTTAGTGGCTAAAGGAAAGTATAATAGTATTTTCCGGGCTTTTCGTATAGAGGGTACTTGGAAATACTACAAAGGTTTTGGGCTAGAGTATTTTGGGCATTACAACAATACTTGAGAAGTATTTCTCAACCTGGGGTATTTTCTGCCAGCACAACTAGGCTAGGGGGGTAGTTTCGGCCAAGGGGGTACCTCGCCAAAAGGCCTCACAAAGGGTGGTGGCGGACGAAGCACTGTAAGGAGGAGGGTTTTTGCCTTGGAATTTATCAAGTGAGGATGAAGAATAAGTCTTCAACTAAGGGGGTATTTATAGGCCAACCAATGGCCAAGATCAAGACAAGTGTTAGGCAAGTGTAGGGTGGGGATTTGGACATGTGTAAGTGGGTCCCACTTGTTCATCAACTACACAAAATATCTCACAAATATCCTACCTAACCTTGACTACAACAACACACAAAAAAACGTGCAAGGTTGCCCATTGCCGTCCACTCTTTGAGGGTGACACATGTCACCCTCCCGTTGGTCCAAAATATTTCATCTCTCGGAAAAATTCGCAAAAATTAGAAATGGCATAGCCGTAATTTACCCTACGCCAGTTGTGTAAAATGTTTCGTCGAAAAACGATTCTAATCGGGTGTTGTGCACAAAAATCGAACCTATGCCTAACTTTAAAGCCCAAACTTTTCTACGTACGTTCTTACGTACATACTCTGGAAATACGGGGTATAACATTCTCCCCTCCTTAGAAACATTCGTCCCGAATGTTCCTTCTAAGTCTCAAAACATCGTGCGCCAAAGATAGTCTTCACTACTATACTTACGAGAACAATCCTGCCACACCTGGCCACAGAAACACCTGCGCAAAAAAATACTTACATCCAAGTCCACGAGGGAAACACCTCTAACATCACAAAACCCCTTACTCGAGGTTTAAAATATACTTCCATCGCACCTCCTCCTTACAAAAGAAATGATCACATCTATGCTCGCCATACATGCTCGCTTCTTCTCTTACTCGTCGTACCTTTCTCGTACACTCGAGCTCTTTCTCATAACCTACCACATTTCACATGTACCTTCAGGTTCCAATTCTCGGGTTTACTATCCCCAACTTTGTCATCATTAACTGGGAACACTCTGGATGGATCTCCGATACTTTTCCGAACCTAACAACATGAAGGACCGGACATACTGCCTCCTATGTCGGACGTCAAAAGCTAACATATAGGCAACCTGGCCTATTCTTCATATGATCCGAAAAGGCCCAAAGTAACTCGGGCTAAGTTTCTCCGATTCGAATCTCGTCACACCTTCCGAGGTGGTGTCACGACCAACCTAAGCTCGTGGATCGTGCCCTACACAGGCACCCTTCTACCTTAACAATACAAGTAAGTCGCGAACTGAAATAACACCTCATTTTTTTAAAACAAACGTGACGCAAGGGCAAAGCCGACAAGGCTGCCATATATACATAAACAAAAGACACTACACCGCATACAGTCCAATCCCACATATGAATACTGCACTTCTGGAGTTAAATCAACTATGACGGACAAGGCCCCGCCGCACCCAAAACTATACAAAGCACATCAAGGACATATACCAAAGATAAACTCCTAATAGAAGGAGCTTATCCAAAACCCTTAGCAGGATCCTACACCTGCCGATCACCGAACTGTGTACCTAAACCTGCGGCATGAACGCAGCCCCCCGAAGGAGGTCAGTACGAAGAATGTACCAAGTATGTGAGCGATGAAATGCGTAATAAAATCATAGCGATCTAAATAACACAGAGACATGTATGATATCCAACCTACAAGCATATAACACATAAGCAATATATCAAGTCGGGGACGCAGCCCTCAAAGTCATTACTCAATATAACCATGGGTCTCACGCCCATAATATCAATCATGCGTGGAATCCTTCCTCACCGCCTGGCGATCCGTGATGTAATAACACCAATAAGGATACATGAACACCAAGTCCCACCTGTCCTCAATACCTCGTGGTCCCATGCCCCTAATCCCACCTCGTAAAAGCATGACCATAGGTAACACAAACAACCGGGACATATATGATAATCAAAATACAACACATTGTGCCTTACTAACAATGAGAGTAAACAAGAGTATCCTTACAATATAAACTAGGAAGCTCATGATCAAGCGGACCATCCGCGCGCAAAGATCATTTAGCAATCCTATTCCCGACTATTTCACCCGTGATAGTCGCGTGGACCCGCGTGAGGTATTCCTCGTGATAGGTCGGACCCGCCCGCGTGGGACTATTTCACCCGCATAAGCCCTTTCGGACCGCATGAGGTATTCCTCGTGATAGGACTATTTCACCCGCATAAGCCCTTACGGACTCGCATGAGGTATTCCTCGCATAGGCTGGACCCGCCCGCATGGGACTATTTCACCCGCATAAGCCCTACGGACTCGCATGAGGTATTCCTCGCATAGGACTATTTCACCCGCATAAGCCCTTACGGACTCGCATGAGGTATTCCTCGCATAGGCTGGACCCGCCCGCATGGGACAATTTCACCCGCATAAGCCCTACGAACTCGCATGAGGTATTCCTCGCATCGTGGGTAGCAAATCCACGGAATTATGCAAATGCCACAAAACCGGGGAATGACCCCGAAACGACTGATATACCGATAGCACACAACCAGCTATTTCCAGCACACATAGGCAATTCTCAATTAACAAGCCCAAGTACTTATCACGGCATACTTAGACAAATTCTCAATTTATCAAGCCAAAGTACTAATCAAGGCATACATAGAATAATTCTCTTTTAACAAGCCAAAGTACTTATCAAGGCACATTTAGACAAATCCTCAATTTATCAAGCCAAAGTACTAATCAAGGCATACATAGAATAATTCTCTTTTAACAAGCCAAAGTACTTATCAAGTTATACATAGAATAATTCTCTTTTAACAAGCCAAAGTACTTATCAAGGCACACTTAGAATAATTCTGTTTTAACAAGCCAAAGTACTTATCAAGGCACACTTAGACAAATCCTCAATTTATCAAGCCAAAGTACTAATCAAGGCATACATAGAATAATTCTCTTTTAACAAGCCAAAGTACTTATCAAGGCACACTTAGACAAATCCTCAATTTATCAAGCCAAAGTACTAATCAAGGCATACATAGAATAATTCTCTTTTAACAAGCCAAAGTACTTATCAAGGCACACTTAGAATAATTCTCTTTTAACAAGCCAAAGTACTTATCAAGGCACACTTAGAATAATTCTCTTTTAACAAGCCAAAGTACTTATCAAGGCACACTTAGAATAATTCTCTTTTAACAAGCCAAAGTACTTATCAAGGCACAATTAGAATAATTCTCTTTTAACAAGCCAAAGTACTTATCAAGGCACACTTAGAATAATTCTCTTTTAACAAGCCAAAGTACTTATCAAGTTATACATAGAATAATTCTCTTTTAACAAGCCAAAGTACTTATCAAGTTATACATAGAATAATTCTCTTTTAACAAGCCAAAGTACTTATCAAGTTATACATAGAATAATTCTCTTTTAACAAGCCAAAGTACTACGTACGTACATTCCTTTATAAAAGACTCATTTCTATGTAAAGCCCCAAGATACTAACACCCGTAGTATCAAGGCGTGTCTATTTTTCAAAGTAAGTTACTACACTTTTAGAAAACTCATTTCAAAGCTTGAAATCAAGTAACTCCAAATTTTCACAATCTAGGCAACTTATGCCGATTTAATCAAAATAGACAACTTTCTAAACCTTTTATAAAGCCGTTATAACCAACTTCCCATAAAGCCGTTATAACCCTTTATGGTTTTAGACGTATCCATTCCTTCAATAACCAAGAGACTTATACTATTAAAACCAAGTATCACATACTTACAAAACAAGTTCTCAACTTTCAAAATACTTCAAGTCTCTTAATAGTTAGAAAACAAGTTTTCTTCTACTTTTTAAACCTCAAGTAACTTCACCCTTAACGCAAGTTACTTCTCTTAAATCATGTCATTTCTCATCTTTTAAATCAAATAAGTAAATCACTCATTTGACTCCCCTAAAGTCATTATAATGACCTTTAGGTTTTAGAACTAAGGCACTAGCCAAAAGATTTGGAAACCACTTCCTTTTCAAGTCTCTATGTACTTTTAGAAAAATACCTTCACTTTTAAGAATCCAAACTTCCCTAAGGAAATGGATTATACTACTTACAATTTAAACATCAAAGTACACTCAAGGAAGTACATAGAACAAATTCTATTGTAGGCAATCCAAATACAAGCAAGGAATGGATCATTCAAGGAGTAGAACTTACTTTCTTTATCTTAAGGAATCATGCTAGAAGAAGAGATAGTTCACATACCTTTTCGGCTAATATCCACAAGCTAAGCCGAATACGCCGTACGTAGAAGTGTCAACCTATAATGGTCACAACAAGGCTATCAACTTCTAGTCTCTATGTAGAATAATACTAAGTATTTAGTCTCTAATTCTACGGAAAATCGGGCAGCACTTCCTTTGTTTCTACTCACTTTGCCACCTTTTTCAAGGCCGAATACAATAACCAACAAGCCACATTTAAGGCTCCAAACAACAACCAAACAAAGGGATTACACGCCTGACAATACGTGTAAAATTCCGCCCCACAATTCATACGAAATAGTGAATATGCCAAAAGCCATTCTCGGCCAACCTCTAGAACAACACTAGGTATTTTTCAATCCTTCTTACAAATTCCAAGTTCTAAGGTCTAACATGTTATATAGTCTAAACAACTTCAACAACTACAATTTCCTTCTTTATACAACATGCGACGCTTAGACTAATAATCGACTAGAATTGAAATCTTAAAGCTAAACATGCTAGATTTAGGATTAGGGTTCCAATAGTCAAAATACTTATCAAACTTCATACTATATAACTCATGCTTGCTAATAACCATAGCTACAATGATAAGTAAACCTTAATTGCTAAAACGACAAGAATATACCTTTATAAGCCCTTAAAATTTCCAAGATTTCAAAGTCGCGCCTTAGCAATTCTTAGCTCCTTTCCTTAGGTTCCAATCCGCTCCAAGCACTCCTTAGAGGCCTATGAAGAACCCATCTTCAAGTTCCAACTTCAAAGTTGAAGAACTCCCTTAGTTTCCGCCTTGCGACTAACGTAAAAATACGTTTTTTTCGAAATCTTTCTATTGAGATAACCTTACAATACCCTTGGGGACATTGGGTTAAAGTCTTGTGGCTAACGGATCAAAACTATAAAAATTTTGTGTGGGAATTTCATGGGCTCGAGAGCTCTCTCAAGCACAAGAACTCTCTAAATTTCTCTAAGTGTTAAATGAGCTAGTCTTGCTACTAGTTAGTATATAACACATATTGGAGGGCTTAGACTAAAACAAATGTGAGGCTAGGATTAAAATCACAAGGATCGCCTAAGCCGCAAGTTGACTAGTCAATTATGTCAAGCTTTGAAGACTTATCTTCCAAGATGTTCAATGACCATAATACCCCTCCTCTAATTCGACCAAGACCACTTATGGGGGGTGCCACGTGTCTCCCTCTCATTCGTCCATAAAATTCCGTAACCCTCGTGGGCCCCACGAAACGTAAAATTCCTCGGGTGGGCCCCACATGACCAAATCCGTAAAGATAAATTTCCATAATATTACTAAGTCCCATACTCTTCAAATAATGTATTTTGAGAATCCAATTCTCATCAACGAACACTTTTCCTTTCCGACATTCGGAAGATTTTCCGTCGGAAAAACAATTCTTCCTTTCGTACTAATTTCCAAGTCTTGTTTCCTTACGTACATTCTCTTATGCATGTCCTGGACTTATGGGGTGTAACAGGTGGTACCTTCAAGAAAACCCACCGTCATCCTGAACTCTAAGCGTCGTCGCCGATTATCCGTACAATATCTCTGAGCTGCCAAAACCTCTTCTAGACAAGCTTCACCCTAACCACAGTCTGCTGGAACAAGCTTGAACCAACTATCTAAACCTTGCCAACATCGAACCAATCGACCGACAACTTACACTTCCGCCCCTATAAGGCTTCATAAGGCAACATCCGAACACTGAAATGGTAGCTTAAACACTTCCCCAACAGGAGACAACAATCCTCACAACTACCCCTGAAATCCAAACACTGGCCCGAGGGCGAATCCTATACGGAGACTCACCTGAGTTCCTAACCCTGCCTGGTAAAACTTCTACAAAAAGAAACAGCCGTACCCTGGGCTCCACTGTCTATCATAAGGTGAAGGTAGGCACCCCGTGCAGCCTTACAACCTTTCCGATATAACATCACTGCCAAGTAACGGTCCTGACTGAAAGACACGATGGGCTGACCCCATCGCCCGCCATCGGTCGAACGCATCCACGAACTCGCACGATGGTTAACTAGACTTGGGCCTAACACCTCGTGACCCTACCACCTGGCGGGCCACCACAACCGACCCCACCATAAAACAGTCGCGGGTTGACTCGCGCGGGCCTCAACCCGACCCACTCGCATAAACACTTGCTCCCGATCCGAACAATCTTACTAATCACGTTAATAAAACCTAGCGGTATTCTTAGCTCAACTACCCTCTTTCATTTTCCCACAACTCAGGGACTTATCACACAAACATATCTCACGTGCACTATGCACTCCGATAAGGGTCAAACATAAAATACATCTTTTTCTCGAGATGGCCTTACCTCTAAGGTCTCTACGTATAAGACTCTAAGGTTCACACTTCCTCTATCCCCCAAATCTTACTCGGTTAACTAACCATGATATCTAATCATAATTTCCACTTATGTTATCTGAACATAATACTTAAGATATACTCATCTTACACGTACTAATCTCTAGAGGGTTAAGGATATACCTGTATCTACTGCTTCACTCCCCGTAGTCGTTCTAATCAAACCTGCCCCGTAGGGCGCATAGCTAGGGAAGATGATGAACTGGTCACTGATCATGAAGGCTGAGTCCTCCTACTTACATCCCTCCTACTAGGACATTCTTTCGACACATGGCCCTGACGGCCGTCGGTAAAACGAGCACCAACAAAAGACGACATTCCCCGGGATGACAATCTGCCACACTGTGAACACTGGGGAAATCAATCCGGCCAATGAAACCTACGTAGCCGTGAACCGGAAGCTCGAGCTCGACCAACTCCTCGCCACCCCGAACGCCCCGAACCCCGGAGGACCTTCAGACCGGTGGATGTGCATAATCAATCTTTGGTGATGTGATTCGCCGAAAGTTACTAAAGGACCTTGGCTGCTCGCCATCTCCCGCCGTCCTTGGTTAACCCGCCGATCTCTACGCTCGGCCACGCGCATAAGCCCGCATACGTGCCATGCTCAAGCCTAACTGAAAAATTACTCTTGTGCAACTCTCTCTTGGATAGTCATCAAGACTTGCGGTACATCGGTATACTCTCTGGTAGCCAAATCCATAGTTAGTAACAGGGTCGCCTCTTTGCAATCCATATTCTCTGTCCCCCGGTCGTGGAACTGAAGGTTCAAATATCATGGCCGCAGTAGGAACTGCCGCCGCCGTGCTAAACTCTGCTGGGGCTAGTGACGTCGCAGAACTCCCCGAATGAAGCACTACCCTAGGTAATGATTGGGCCCGTGCCCACGTAACCCTCTCAGATTTACTCAGCCTCACGCCTTGCCTCCTGGTCAAGGTTTTACGCGGAGGCATAACGGTAAGGGAAAGAAATACGTTAGAGGGGTCCAACTTATAACACAGCTCTAAGCACGATCTCAGAGTGAGAAGAATGGAAACCAATCCTAAATATCCTATAGCCTCCTGATTATTGGTGTGGTGCACAACACACCGATAATCAAGACTCTACTGGATACGGTCTGTAGACACTTTCCGAGGATTAATCGCTCGATACCACTTTTGTCACGACTGCCCGGTTCGGATCGTGCCTTACCCGCACCCAAGTAGTCATACATCGAGAAAATCAGCGAACATAAAACAATAACATGAAGCCAATGCAATAAGACAAAGGAAATAAGAAGACAAAGCAACTAAAAACGGTTACCTTCGGATATATAAATAACAATTTGAGCTTACATCCCATTACAACCCCGCCACAACAAGATTACATGCACTTACGAATGATATGATAACAACGACGGACAGGGCCCCGTCATACCCCTGAATGTAAGCACCTACAACAACAGGGGACTATACCAAGATAAGCCTCCAGAGAAACGGAGCTTTCCCAAACGCTGAACTGTGACCCTAAGAGCGAGGATCAACGACTGGTGTACCTTTACTCGCATGAACGCACCCGGGCGAGGTCAAGATAACAGTACCAAGTATGTGAAATCAAAATATCAGAATGAAATCATAGTAGTCTATATAAAGCAGGAGACATGTATGATAACCAAACTACAGTTCACAATAAATAAGCAGTCATGTCAAGTCAGGGAGTCACGCCCTCAAAGTCATCACTCAAATATAACAATGGGTCTCATGCCCACAATATCAATCATGCCCGTGGAATACCTTCCTCACTGCCGGCAGTCTATGATATAAAAGCACCAAGGAATATGTTATACCCCGTATTTCCAGAGTATGTACGTAAGGGAATACGTACAAAAAGTTTGGCCTTAAAGTTAGCATTGGACGTTTTTTTTGTACACAACTCACTAAAAGAATCGTTTTCCGACGAAACGTTTCCACAGCTTTCGTAGGGAAAATTCCGGCTATTCCATTACTAATTTTTGCGGATTTTTCCGAGAGACGAAACATTTTGGACCAACGGGAGGGCGACACTTGGCACCCTCCCATTGGTGGACTTGAATCGTCCATTTGGACGAATTGGAATGCCTTGGCACGTTTTTTGTGCCTTGTGCACAAGTCAAGGAGTTGGTAGGATATTTGTGTTTAGTTAATCCTCTCCCTACACTTGCCTTGCACTTGTCTTCATCTTGGCCATTGGTTGGCCAAGGCTTGAGCTATAAATACCCCCTTAGAGATGAAGAGTTCTTCATCCACAAAGTTATCTTCCAAGTCTTGAAAAATCCTCTCCTCTCCTTAGCCTTCGTCCCAACACCTCCCCTTGAGTGAGTTTGGCCGAGGCCTACCCCTAGCCTAGCCGAAATCTACCCCCTCCCTTGGTAGAAAAGTTATCTTCTAGTATTGTTATAATGCCCAAAATACCCTAGCCCAAATCCCTTAGTCCTTAGTAGAAGTTGTGAAGAACTTCTAAGGTTTCGAGCTACCTGAGCGCATAACTTAGGAGCTAAACCTTGCTCAGCGCGACTTTATCTAGGATATTATTGGGCTTACCGAGGTAACTAATCCTAACCTCTTTGAATTAGAGAATGCATCTGTAGTAGTATTAGAATAAGTATTAAATACTTAGAAGAATATCACAGAATAGAATTGAATCATACCACAGTAAGGGTTTAAAAGAAGAATAATCAAATCATACTTACATAGGACCGCTTTCACAAAGAGACTTATATAGCTCACCGTAGGGAAGTGTCGCCGACTTTCCGTAGAATTGTGAACCCTCTGCTTAGAATGACCTTGAGTAGTCTTTGATAGATATCTGTGACTATTATAGGTCGACTCTCAATGCGACATATTCAACTCGCGTGGTTTTCACGGTAAGGTATGTGATTCTTCCTAAAGCATGATATTTTACAATATATAGTACGGAGACGCATACGTGTTAATCGAATAATAACTACGCAATGTCTTTGACTTAAGCTCGAATAATACTTATGGCAATGCCACGCTTAAGCTCGAATAATACTTACTAAGAATGCCTCACGCTTAAGCTGAATAACAAAGAATCAAAACATTTCAAAAGAATATTGATCATTTTTAACAGAAGATAAATATTTGGTTTTAAAACAAAAGCTTAAGAGTTATACTAGCTTTATGGAAGTTAGGTATAACAACTTAAGAAGATAAAAAGGAACTGTTTACTTGTTTGTTTATAAAAGCCTTGTATTGATTGCTAAGTGTAGTAAGATTTGTGTGATAAGTAGACATATTATGATGCTACCGGTTAGTGTCTTGAAACGCCGGTAAAGGGTCATTCTCACTGTGCTTACGTTGCTAACCGTAAGTCCGTTGTAATCGTTATTGTATCACCTACCCTCGATCGTTATATCGGGGCTTGCCTCGACGCGGGTCTATATGGCCTATGCGGTTCGTGAGACTACGCGAGCAGCGGTATGCTCCGTGATTGATCATTCCGGTGTTTAGCCCGACGCGGGGATTTCTACGCGTCCGCTGAGACTACGCGGCTTCGAGGCAATGCGGCCGCGGAGCCTAGGCGGATGCCGGGTTGGCTGCCCCGGCGCGAGGATACCTACGCGGTCGTGCGTGACCCATGCTGGCCGCGAAAGTCCAGTGACTAGGCACGCAGAATGATACTATGGGCGATTGGCCTTGCTTCGATCATTCGCGCTAGAATAGACCGCTACGCTTTTCCTATTATCGTTGTTGTTTGTGATGTGCACTATGTGCAATTGAACCGTTGTATTTGTGAAAAGGTTTTAAATACTTTGATTTCATTTCGCTTCTTTATAGTTTCACATACTTGGTAATTGTAGATCGACTTCCTGGGCCGCGCTCATGCCGCAGTAAAGGCAAGTGTGCTAGATCCACATCCTTAGGATCTTTGCGTTGGTGTCAGGAGCTCCATCTTCTCCGGAGGCTCTACTTTTGGGTATGATCTCCCTGTATTGTAGATAGTTTTGTACAGTCAGGGTATGGCGGGGCCCTGTCCCGCCATAGTTGTTACTTCCTTAGAGGTCTGTAGTACTATTGTACAGTTGGGATGTAACTGCAAAAACTTGAGTCATTTATATTATGCCGTAAGGCAAGCTTTTCATCAGATAAACTGTTTCTGTTTTTACTATGTTTCCTGTCTTGTTTTATATTTCCGCTGATTACTCTGATGTATGACTACTTGGGTGCACCGGTAAGGCACCAGTCACGGGCCCCGGAACGGGTCGTGACAAAAGTGGTATCGCAGCGCTTAATCTCTGGAAAGTGTCTCTGACCGCATCTAGTAGAGTCTTGATTATCGCGTGTTGTGCACCACACCAATAATCGTGAGGCTATAGGATATTTAGGATTGGTTTCCATTCTTCTCATTCCGAGATCGTGCTTTAGAGTCGGTTATAGGTTGGACCTCTAACGTATTCCTTTCCGTAATAGCTTATGCCTCCACGTAAGGCAACCCGGCCCGTAGGGCAAGGCACCGAGGAGTCGCTAGCAGACACCCAGAGTCACGAGGGCTCGTGCCCGCCTATACCAGACGGCGAGTTCTATGACGCCGCCCCAAAGAGAGACCACAGCACCCACACCTCCACCCCACACCGGGCGAGGAGTTAGGGTACAAGGAGACGGCCCAACTATTGGCAAAGTTGTGGCCCGACACGAGGAGAGGTCGACGCGGCAGCCTGGATTCCAGCCTCCATCCACACCGTAGTGCACCCGAGGCGTATAGTTTGAGACTACGGATTTCTTAGTTGTAGCCTCCGCAGTTTTACGTCGAGGCCGAGGATGATCCGCAGGAGTTCATCGCCACCGCAGAGGATTATGCGGGTGATCGTGGCTTCGTAGACCGAGTCGTGATATTCGGTTCGCATCGGCCGCGTGATACCGCAATCGATTGGTTTGATTCACGGAGCTTTCCGGGAGAGCATGCACTCCAGGTATGGGATGAGTTTTGAGGCTTTTCTCACACACTTCTTGCCTCCGCAGATGAGGAGGGCACGAGCCGATAGATTCTTGTTGCCGAGACAGTGAGGACGCATGCCGAGGAGTACAATGTCGAGTTTGATTCTTTGCTCGATATGTCCTCGTGACCGTAGCGTAGATGGAGGACCGGGTGCATCGCTATGTCATCGGGCTAGATGATTACATGGCCGAAGTCTTGTGCGGGTGTGTCCTTCACCAGTGCATGGACATAACCCAGATGCAGTGCTCATGCACTAGATGCGAGGAGCGTGAGACCGCCGGCAGAGCGATATCGCTAGCAGAAGAAGGCCAAGACGGCCGGTTCTTTGGTGGTTCTCGTGGTGGGCGGCATCGCCAGGAAGTCCAGATTTGCACCACACCAGCGCAGAGCGCCCTACCTCATTTTCAAGACACGAGCATTCGGGGCGTGTCACGCCTCAGGACTTCAGATTTCCGGTAGCAGGGTGCTAACTGCTCGAGGTCCGCTCGTGCCCGCTGTGGCAGATACCATTCTCGAGTCAGACCGAGCTCGCTATACTTGTGGCCGCAGGTCATTTCGCGAGAGTTTGTCCGACCGAGCGCTACGGTAGTAGGCCCGCCATGTGGTTCATTGCCGCTTCTTCATCCTCGACAGCTACTCGCCGAGGGCAAGGTACTCATGGACCAGCCGGTCGCGCAGAGGTCGTGGCGCGGTCTCAGATTCTAGCGGTCCTCGTAACCGCATTTATGCTTTGTCCACCGACAGATCGTGAGGCCTCACCGATGTCGCCACTGTACCTTATCGCCGGGTTTGATGTGTATGCTTTGATAGATCCGGTTCTACTGGCCCCATATATCTCCCTTGTTGCTAGTAGGATAGGGATAGAGCCCGAGTCCATAGACCCTTTCGAGGTAGCTACGCCTGGGTGATTCGTGGTAGCTCGGGGGTATATAGAGCTTGTCCTGTGACCATTTACATCGTCTGACCCAGCCGACTTGATAGAGTCGAGATGATTGACTTCGACGTGATCATGGGGATGGATTGGCTAGCTTCGCTATGCCAATGTAGACCGCAGAGAGTAGTACGGTTCCAGCTTCGAGGAGCCGTTGTTGTGGGAGGAGCACGGTTTCGCCGAGGTGGTAGGTTTATTTCCTACCTCAAGGCTAGGAAGATGGTACAAAGCGGGTATATCTACCATCTCGCTCGTGTTTGATATCAAGCCGCGTACCAGATTTTCCGTCGCCCAGTGGTCGAGAGTTCCCGACGTATTTCCGCACGCACTCCCGCATCCTCCCGAGAGGAGATTGAGTTTTGTATTGACATATTGCGCACACTCGCCTATTTCCATTCCGCCATACGTAACGGCACCCGCCGAGTTGAGAGAGTTGAAGGATCACCTTAGGGATTTCTTTGGAGAAGCGGCTTCATCGTGCCTAGTGTTTCTCCCGGGAGCGCTGCATCGTTCGTGAAGAAGACTCGACGCCGCTGCACGTGTGTTGATTACATGCACCAACAAGGTGACCATTAAGAACAGATACCCTTCCCGTGATTGATGATTTGTTCGACCAGCAGTGGCGCGAGATGTTTCTCCAAGATTGATCCGCTCGCTATCATCGTTCGTGTCGAGAGGTGGATGTCCCTAGATCGCATTCCGACCAGACGCATTATGAGTTCGTGGTCATGTCTTTGGTTGACCAATGCTCCGCAGATTCATGGATTTGATGAACCGAGTGTTCAAACCATTTTTGGACACGCTTGTGATAGTGTTCATTGATGATATCTTGGTTTATTCTCGCCAGAGCAGAGCATACGCGAGCATTTGGCGATCTTGGCCGACAGCTTCTCCGACCAGCAACAGACGCCAAGTTTTCCAAATGTGAGTTTTGCTGACTTCATGGCGCTTGGGCATATTGTCGGGCCGATGGCATTCGAGTGGATACGCCAAGATCGAGGCATCAGACTTGGCCTAGACCTACTACTCCGGCAGAGGTTCGCAGCTCGGGCCTTGCAGATATTATCGCGGTTCAGAGAGAAGTTTGCTTCTATCTTCGCACCATTGACTCGTAAGGCGAGGCCAAGTTTAAGTGGACTGATGCTTGTGAGCGTGGTTTCCAGCTGTCGAAAGAGAGACCGACGACCGCCTCGCTCTACTTCTTCCGCAGGGTCCAGATGGTTATGTCGTATTGTGACGCGTCGGACATCGGGTTGGGATGTGTGTTGATGCAAAGATGGCAGTGGTTATAGCATATGCATCCCGACACCAAGAAACACGAGGAACTACCCCACCCATGATTTGGAGTCGCACCGTGATTCACGCTTTGAAGATCCGAGGCACTATTTGTATGGGGTTCACGTGGATATTTTTACTGCACCACAAGAGCCTCCAAGATATCTTCACCAGAGGAGCCGAACTTACGGCGCAGACGGTGGTTAGAGTTGCTTAAGGATTACGATGTTGATATCCCGTACCACCCGGGAAGGCCAATGTTGTGGCGTATGCCTTAGTCGTAGGTCGATGGGGAGCCTATCGATGCGCAGCTAGAGAGGAGGGACATGGTTCGTGATTTGCACCCGCTTAGCGAGCCTTGGTGTCCGCTTGATTGATTCCGATAGCAATGGGGTTAGAGTTCGTGAGGTTGCCGAGTCTTCCATCGCTGAGGAGGTGAAGAGGCAACAGCTCGAGGATCCGGCCTTTGATTCGATATCGTGATACGCCTCTTCGTGAGGGCAAGGGTCCTTGAGGTAGCACCATGGGTGCTAAGGTTTGAGGCGCATCGTGTGTTCTAGATGTTTCGTGACTTCGCAGCAGTTCTGGGGAAGCACACAACGCGTTACTCTATCCATCCGTGGTCGCATCAAGATGTACCACGACCTTAGATCCGTATTGGTGGGATGGCTTGAAGGGACGTTGCGAGTTCGTAGCTCGCCCGTGTTGTCGCAGTGAAGGTAGAGCACCGAGGCCCGTGGTTTGTTACGCATTTATCGAGATCCCGACCGGAAGTGGGAGGTAATCAACATGGACTTCATCACAGATTACCTCGCACTCGCAGGAGACATGATTCTATATGGGTTATCGTCGACGGTGACGAAATCAGCCCACTTTCTTCCGTCCGGACGACTTTTTCTGAGGATTATGCGGACTTTACATCCGAGAGATCGCCGATCGCATGGAGTCCCTATTTCGATCATATCGCATGCAGGAGCCCGGGCCACGCTAACTTCGAGGTCCTTCCAGAGGGGTTTAGGGACGCAGTGAGCCCGAGTAATCGATTTCATCCACGCAGACGGCAGCAGAGCGCACTATCCGCACTTCGAGGATATGCCGCGAGCCCGTGTTATTGACTTCAGTGGTAGTTGAGGATCATTTGCCTCTAGTTGAGTTTATGATAATAATAGCTACCACTCCAGATTCGGATGGCGTCTTATGAGGCCTTGTATGGGAGGAAGTACAGACGCCTATAGGTTGGTTCGATGGGCGAGGTGCTAGTGGGACCAGATTTGGTGCGCAGCAGTGATGGATAAGGTGAAGCTTATCCGAGAGCGGCTGATACCGAGTCGATAAGTCGTATGCAGATCATCGTCGTCGGCATCTTGAGTTCGAGGTTCATGATTGGGTTTTCCTAAAGGTGTCACCCATGGCGTGTGATGAGATTTGGGAAGAAGGAAACTCACCCAAGGTAAATTGGGCCGCTTCAGATTGTCCGCAGGTAGGCAAGGTTGCTATGAGTTGGATCTGCCGTCCGATCTGGAGGCAGTGCATCCGGTTTTTCACGTATCTATGCTGAGGAGATGTATCGGGGATCCATCTAGGGTACACCCGATTGACGATGTCCAGGTGACCGAGGGGTTATCGTATGAGGAGATTCCCATAGCGATAGTCGATCGTCAGGTTAGGCGTCTGCGGACGAAGGACGTGGCTTCCGTCAAAGTCTTGTGGCGGAACGAGCTCAGGGAGGAGATGACGTGGGAAGCCGAGGAGGACATGAGGCGTATATCCTCACCTATTCCCCACACCTCCAGGTAATTCACTTTCCTACTTGTAAATTTTCGTTATCGTTTTTGCCTAAGTGTTGTTTTGTGGCCGTGTGTGGCTTTTGCAAACTGTTTAAGTTATGAAGAACCTTATCGATAACTGTCTTGGGAAGGAACATTCGGGACGAATGTTTCTAAGGAGGGGAGAATGTTATACCCCGTATTTCCAGAGTATGTACGTAAGGGAATACGTACAAAAAGTTTGGCCTTAAAGTTAGCATCGACGTTTTTTTTGTACACAACTCACTAAAAGAATCGTTTTCCGACGAAACGTTTCCACAGCTTTCGTAGGGAAAATTCCGGCTATGCCATTACTAATTTTTGCGGATTTTTCCGAGAGACGAAACATTTTGGACCAACGGGAGGGCGACACTTGGCACCCTCCCATTGGTGGACTTGAATCGTCCATTTGGACGAATTGGAATGCCTTGGCACGTTTTTTGTGCCTTGTGCACAAGTCAAGGAGTTGGTAGGATATTTGTGTTTAGTTAATCCTCACCCTACACTTGCCTTGCACTTGTCTTCATCTTGGCCATTGGTTGGCCAAGGCTTGAGCTATAAATACCCCCTTAGAGATGAAGAGTTCTTCATCCACAAAGTTATCTTCCAAGTCTTGAAAAAATCCTCTCTCTCCCTTAGCCTTCGTCCAACACCTCCCCTTGAGTGAGTTTGGCCGAGGGCCTACCCCTAGCCTAGCCGAAATCTACCCCTCCCTTGGTAGAAAAGTTATCTTCTAGTATTGTTATAATGCCCAAAATACCCTAGCCCAAATCCCTTAGTCCTTAGTAGAAGTTGTGAAGAACTTCTAAGGTTTCTGAGACTCTGAGCGCATAACTTAGAGCTAAACCTTGCTCAGACGCGACTTTATCTAGGATATTATTGGGCTTACCGAGGTAACTAATCCTAACCTCTTTGAATTAGAGAATGCATCCGTAGTAGTATTAGAATAAGTATTAAATACTTAGAAGAATATCACGTAATAGAATTGAACTGTTACACAGTAGAAGGGTTTAAAAGAAGAATAATCAAATCAGATTACATAGACTGTTTTCACAAAGAGACTTATATAGCTCACCGTAGGGAAGTGCTGCCCGACTTTCCGTAGAATTGTGAACCTCTGCTTAGAATGACCTTGAGTAGTCTTTGATAGATATCTGTGACTATTATAGTCGACTCTCTGCACATATATTCAACTTGGCGGTGGTTTTCACGGTAAGGTATGTGATTCTTCCTAAAGCATGATATTTTACAATATATAGTGCGAGACGCATACGTGTTAATCGAATAATAACTACGGCAATGTCTTTGACTTAAGCCTGAATAATACTTATGGCAATGCCTCACGGCTTAAGCCTGAATAATACTTACGGCAATGCCTCACGGCTTAAGCCTGAATAACAAAGAACTGAAAACATTTCAAAAGAATACTGAATCATGTTTTAACAGAAGATAAATATTTGGTTTTTAAAACAAAAGCTTAAGAGTTATACTAGCTTTATGGAAGTTAGGTATAACAACTTAAGAAGATAAAAGGAATCACTTGTTTGTTTATAAAAGCCTTGTATTGATTTCTGTTAAGTGTAGTAAGATTTGTGTGATAAGTAGACATATTATGATGCTACCTGGGTTAGTGTCTTGAAATGCTGTGTAAATGGGTCATTATTGTTGTGCTTATGTTGCTAACCGGTAAGTCCGTTGTACTGTTATTGTATCACCTACCCCCTTGATTGTTATACCGAGGGCTTGCCCCCCTTGATGCGGGTCTATACGGCCTATGCGGTCTGTGAGACTATGCGGAGCAGCGGTATGCTCCAGGATTGATCATTCCGGGTGTTTAGCCTGATGCGGTCTGTTGAGACTATGCGGTCTTTTGAGGCTATGCGGGCTGCGGGAGCCTAGGCGGATGCCGGGGGTTGGCTGCCCCCGATGCGAGGGATACCTCATGCGGGTCTGTGTGTGACCTATGCGGGCTGCGAAAGTCCAGGACTAGGCACGCAGAATGATACTATGGGCGATTGGCCTTGCTTCGATCATTCGCGGCCTAGAATAGACCTGTTACAGTTTTCCTATTACTGTTGTTGTTTGTGATGTGGCACTATGTGCAATTGAACTGATTGTATTTGTGAAAAGGTTTTAAATACTTTGATTTCATTTCAGTTCTTTATAGTTTCACATACTTGGTACCTGTTGTACTGACCTCCTTCGGGGGGCTGCGTTCATGCCGCAGGTAAAGGCAAGCAGGTGCTAGATCCACATCCTTAGGATCTTTGCGTTGGTGTCAGGAGCTCCATCTTCTCCGGAGGCTCTACTTTTGGGTATGATCTCCTTGTATTGTAGATAGTTTTGTACAGCCAGGTATGGCGGGCCCCGTCCCGCCATAGTTGTTACTTCCTTAGAGGTCTGTAGAGTACTATTGTGCGTTGGGATGTAATCGCAAAACTTGAGTCATTTATATTATGCCGTAAGGCAAGCTTTTCATCGATAAACTGCTTCGCTTTTACTATGTTTCTGTCTTGTTTTATATTTCCGCCGACACTGATGTATGACTACTGGGTGCCCCAGAAGGCACGACCACGCCCCGAATGGGTCGTGACAGAATACACAAGAACACCAGGTCCCACCTGTGTCATCATAAAATCGTACGGGGTAAGTACGAAGGCATAGCCGACTACTAAAACCCACAGTACAACAAGGTCATAAACTGTATCATGATCTGTCTAGACCGTCACATGATCAAAGCTGGCCACTCGCCCGCAGTATCTAATGTGCGCGTCTAGCCCTGGAACTTCCCGTAGCTCCGCATGGGCCACTCCAATGGCCCGCATGAGGTATTCCCCGCATCGAGGTAGCTACTCCCTAAGCGCCCCGACTCGCCGTCCGCATGGCCACATAGACCGCATGACCACAAAGGTCGCACACTAACCTGGAACTCCCGCAGTTCCGCATAGGCCACACAGACCCGCATAAGGTATTCTCGAATCATAGGTCACACAGACCCGCCTGAGTCTACCCCGCATCGGAGGGCAGCTTAACCCCCGGAATCATGAGTGATACAATACTAACATAACAGCTTATCGTTTAAACAACATAAGCACAATCAAGGGAAACCCCTTTACACAAACATCACAAGATACTAACACACGTAGCATCCAGCCATGTTTACTTAACAAATCAACAAGAAAGTATTACAAGGCTATCACAAACCAACACAATCAAGTAATACACACAAGGTACTTTCTACTATATGATTAACAAGATCGGGTTTTTATCCCCAAAGTACTTCATACATTAACTCTTTAAAAGATACGTTACTTTCACAAAAGTCACACAATACCCGTAGTATATGAAAAATAGAGTGATTATCTTTTGAAGTAAATCAAAACACTTCTCTTTGTAAAATCAAGTAACAACATTCTTTTCCAAACGTTCCAAGTTTGCCTAATTTCAATTACTCAAGTTTCTCATTTTCGAAAGGTTTGTAGTTCATAGTTTTAATCCTTTAAAACAATTTGAGAAACATATACCTTATGTGTGAGTAGGTTATTCTTGTTCATAACAATCTTGATACAACAGCCATGATCTAGGAAATGTAATATCATTTTGTCTCATCTTAGCTTCTATGCAGATGGTAGTTTCTACTGGTTTTAATAATACTTTATTAGTCAAAACATTTCCCTTTATTAGCGCTGCTGTGGTTTGTTCGATACTTATTCTGATTTCCGAAATCAGTAAAACATTATTCCTTTTGAAAACCAAGTACTCATTACTCACGAATGAGGTTTCACACTTTTTAACAAAATTCAATTAAGTCAAGTCTCTTATCTTCTTAAATCAATAAATCATTCTTTTTATCTCTCTTAAGCCGTTATACCTAACTTCCCATAAAGCTAGTATAACTCTTAAGCTTTTAAAACCAAGTATTACTGTTCTGTTAAAAATGATTCAGTATTCTTTTGAAATACTTCAAGATTATTCAGGCTTAAGTCCGGAGACATTGCCGTAATTATTATTCAGTTAACACACGTACGTCTACCGTACTATATATATATTCTTTAAAATATCATGCTCAAGAGGATATGAAGAATCACATACCTCGCGACGATTATCGACTATTAGCAAAACGCTCCACGGCTATAACCCGGCTAGCCTTGTCCACCTTTCAAGTAGCACATGCTACTCACAGAATATTCAACCTATAAAGGTTATACAGTCTATCAAAGTCCAGACTATCTGGAAGAGTAAATTTATATACAAGATTCTACGGAAATTTGGGCAGCCCTTTCTTCCTACCACAAACTACACAAGTCTCATCAGAATACACCCCATGTAAGTACAGTCCAATTCTCTTCTTTAAATTCAGGCTTAAGTCCAAAGACATTGCCGCAAAGCTAAGTTCAGTTCTATATATAGTATACTTCAACTATATATTCCTACAACATGTAATTTCCAATTACAATAGAAGGTCAAGAGTGTTTACCTCGATAAGCCCAAAATTATCCAAGTTTATATGTCGATCCTGAGCAAGGTTTAGCTCCTACTCATGCGCTCCAACCCGCTCCAAACAACCCTTAGAAGTTCTAACCAACTTCTACTCAAATACTTCAACTATCAATGAAGATTTCCTTAGGGTTTCGTTTAGTGGCTAAAGGAAAGTATAATAGTATTTTTCTGCTTTTAGATATAGGTACTTGGAAATACTACCAAGCTTTTGGGCTAGAGTATTTTGGGCATTACAACAATACTTGGACAAGTATTTCTCAACCACGGGGGTATTTTCGGCCAGCACAACTAGGCTAGGGGGTAGTTTCGCCAAGGGGAGGGTACCTCGCCAAAAGGCCTCACAGGGAGGTGTGGCGGACGAAACACTAGAAGGGAGGAGGGGTTTTTGCCTTGGAATTTATCAAGTGAGGATGAAGAATAAGTCTTCAACTAAGGGGTATTTATAGGCCAACCAATGGCCAAGATCAAGACAAGTGTTAGGCAAGTGTAGGGTGGATTTGGACACGTGTCGGGTCCCACTTGTTCATCAACTACACAAAATATCTCACAAATATCCTACCTAACCTTGACTACAACAACACACAAAAACGCAAGGTTGCCCATTGCCGTCCACTTTGAGGGTGACACATGTCACCCTCCCGTTGGTCCAAAATATTTCATCTCTAAAAATTCGCAAAATTAGAAATGGCATAGCCGTAATTTACCCTACGCCATTGTGGTAAAATGTTTCGTCGAAAAACGATTCTAATCGGGTGTTGTGCACAAAAATCGAACCTATGCCTAACTTTAAAGCCCAAACTTTTCTACGTATGTTCTTACGTACATACTCTGGAAATACGGGGTATAACATCCTCCTCTAACGAGGCCTGCTACCAAACCAACAATCCCAGGGGGGGTTACACGTCTAACCGGACGTGTACAATTCTACTCCACAATAATACTACAAGTTCATCAGAATACAAATTCCTATGTAAATACAGTTCAATTCTTATCCATATTCATTCTACATATAGTATTCTCAACTATACATTACTACAACATGTAATATCCAATTACAATAGGGGGACAAAGATCATTACCTCGATAAGCCTAAAATTTTCCAAGTTTATAAGTCGATCCTGAGCAACGTTTAGCTCCAATTCCTTACGTTCCAACCCGCTCCAAGCAACCCTTAGAAGTTTCTAACCAACTCCTCTTCAAGATCCAACTCTAAAAAGTGAAGAACACTTAGGCTACAACACTACCAACTTTCGGCCAAGGGGGTGTATTTAGGCTAGGGGTGTGAAATCTTTTCCAACTCTTGGTACACAATCTTCCTAACACCCTAAGGAAGAACACTTAAAACTTTAAGAATTTTTTTGGACAAGTTTTGCTCACAAACTCAGCCCATGGCCAAGAGCACACAAGAGGAAAGTGAGGGAGTTTTCAAGACTTTGAAATCTCTAAGTGTGGATGAAATTATGTCTAGAATAAAGGAGTATTTATAGATAAATCAATGGCTAGGATTAAGGCAAATGTAAGGTGAGGATGGGGTACATGTGTGTGGGTAGTTGGCCAACCATTTGTTCACCACAAAAATGGGACAAGTGGCCACCACAAAAATGGGCCACTTGTCCACCTAAAAAACGTCCACTTGCCCTTCTCCAATTCGGCCAACATGGCCACACGGGGGTGACACGTGTCGCCCCCTACTCGTCCAAAATATTTCATCTTCCGAAAATATCCGTAATGCCAAAAATACGAAAATAAAGTGGTTCTACAAAACCAGAATTTTCCCGTGGGCCCCACGTGACCAATTTCGGAAATAAAATCTCATAATACTCAAATATTCTAAAAAGTCCAAATACCAAATCTGGGAATCCAATTCCCATTAACGAACTTTTTTCCTTCACAAAATCCGGAAACTTTTCCGTCGAAAAATCACATCTTTCTTCCTTTCCAATTTTTGTGTCGTATTCTCGTACGTACGTCCTCATATACATACTATGGAACTACGGGGTGTAACATTCTTCCCCCCTTAGAAACATTCATCCCGAATGTTCCTTCTAAGTCTCCAAAACACACATGCGCCGGTATAGTCTCCACTACTATACTTACAGAACCAATTATGCCACACATGGCCATAATACCACATACGCGCAAAAACTCGCATCCAAGCCAACGAAGAATCACCTCAAATCGTATAACAATACCATTAGCTCCACCTATTGTTATACCCCATATTTTCAGAGTATGTACGTGAGGACGTACGTACGAAAATTTAAGCCTTAAGTTAGGCAAGGACCGAAAATTTTGTGCACAACACACGAAAAGAATCGTTTTCCGACTAAACGTTTTCCAAACTTTGCGAAGGGAAAAATACGGCTATGTCATTAATAATTTTTGCGGATTTTTCCGAGAGATGAAATATTTTGGACCAACGAGAGGGCGACACTTGGCCCTCAAGTGGACGGCAAAGCTAGGGGAGTCTTGGCACGTTTTTTTGCATTTCCCTTGGTCAAGGGTTAGGTAGGATATTTTGTAGATATTTTGTGTAGTTGATGAGCAAGTGGGACCCACAAACACTTGTCCAAATCTTGACCTTACACTTGCCTACCACTTGTCTTGATCTTGGCCATTGGTTGGCCTATAAATACCCCCCTTAGTTGAAGACTTCTTCATCCACACTTAGAGATTTAAAGTCTTGAAAATCCACCCCCCCCCCCTCTTGTAGAAGCTCTCGTCCAAAAGAGCACCCCTCCCCCCTTTGAGAGGCCCTTGGCTGAGACACAAAACCCCCCCTCTCTTGAGTTGTCTCGTATAAATACCTTGGCCCAAATACCATGTAGTATTCCAAGGTTACCCCTATACGAAAAGCCCAGAAATACTATTATACTTCCCTTCAGTCACAAAACACAACCCTAAGGAAAATCTTCATAGCCGGTTGAAGTATTAAGAAGAAGTTGCGTAGAACTTCTAAGGGTTGTTTGGTGCGGGTTGGAGCACCCAGAGTAGGAGCTAAACGTTGCTCAGGATCGACATTTAAACTTGGATAATTTTGGGATTATCGAGGTAAATACTCTTGACCTTCTATTGTAATTGGAAATTACATACTGTAGTTGTATAGAAATGAATATAAGATTCATAGAAGAGATTTGAACTGTAATAGAAGGATATTACAGAAAAGACTTGAATTGAAATCACATCAGAAGAATACTAAAGAACAATGATTAAATTGTACTTACATAGGACTGTATTTACAGTAGACTTGTGAAGATTGACGGGTAGGGAAGTGCTGCCCAATTTTCCGTAGAATCTTGTATCTAGATTTATTCTACCGAGTAGTCTAGACGTTGATAGACTTGTATAACCTTTATAGGTTGAAAGTTCTGCAAGTAGCATGTTCTACTTGAAAGGTGGACAAGGCTAGTCGGGTTATAGCCGTGGAGCGTTTTCCTAATAGTCGATAATCGTCGCGAGATATGTGATTCTTCCTATCCTCTTGAGCATGATATTTTAAAAGAATATATATATAGTACGGTAGACGTACGTGTGTTAACTGAACGTAGTTTTACGGCAATGTCTTTTGACTTAAGCCTGAATAATAAGAATCTTGAAGTATTTCAAAAGAGTTAAGAAACCTTTTTGAAAGAAGGGTAATACTTGGTTTTAAAAGCTTAAGAGTTATACTAGCTTTATGGAAAGTTAGGTATAACGACTTAAGAGAGATAAAAAGAATGGTTTATTGATTTTAGAAGTTAAGAGACTTGATCTTAAAAGATAAGAGACTTGACTTAAATGAATTAATATGAATTTTGTTAAAAAGTGTGAAACCTCATTCGTGAGTAATGAGTATTTTGGTTTTCAAAAGGAATGATGTTTTACTGATTTCGGAAATCAGAATAAGTATCGAACAAACCACAGCAGCGCTAATAAAGGGAAATGTATTGACTAATAAAGTATTATTAAAACCAGTAGAAACCTCTATCTGCATAGAAGCTAAGATGAGACAAAATGATATTGCATTTCCTAGATCATGGCTGCTTTAATAAGATTGTTATGAACAAGAATAACCTACTCACACATAAGGCATATGTTTCTCAAATTGTTTTAAAGGATTAAAACTATGAACTATTTAAACCTTTCGAAAATGAGAAACTTGAGCATCTGAAATTAGGCAAACTTGAACGTTGGAAAATAATGTTGTTACTTGATTTTACAAAGGGAAGTGTTTTGGTTTACTTAAAAAGATAGTCACTCTATTTTTATACTACGGGTATTGTGTGACTTTTGTGAAAGAAACGGATCTTTTAAAGAGTTAATGTATGAAGTACTTTGGGGATAAAACCCGAACTTGTTAACATAAAGTAGAAAGTACCTTGTGTGAATAACTTGATTGTGTTGGTTTGTGATAACCTTGTAATACTTTCTTGTTGATTTGATAAGTAAACATGTTAGGATGCTACGTGTGTTAGTATCTTGTGGTGTTTGTGTAAAGGGTTTCTGTTGTGCTTATGTTGTTTAACGATAAGTCGTTATGTTAGTATTATATCACTCACCTCTTGACATGATTCCGGTTAAGTCGCCTCCGACGCGGGTGTACTCAGCGGTCTTTGTGACCTATGATTCGAGAATACCTCATGCGGTCCGTGGCCTATGTGGAGATACGAGTTCCGTGTTAGTGTGCGGCCTTTATGGTCATGCGATGTCACGACCGAACTCGCCCGTGATCGTGCCTTACCCCGGGCACCCTAGTGATACAATATCAGAGAAATCAGCGGAATATAAAACAATAACATGAAACAACATGAAGTATGAAATAATAATCTGAGAAAAATTGCATTTCGGCATGTATATATGAAAACTTAAATTCAAACAGTTACATCCCATGACAACCCCGCCACAACAGCATTACTGCACTTACGAATGATATGACAACAACGACGGACAGTGGCCGCCATACCCCGAATGTAGCACCTACAACAACAGGGACTATACGAAGATAAGCCTCCTAAGAACGGAGCTTCCCAAACGCTGAATCAGGACCCTAAGAGCGAGGATCAACGATCGTGTACCTTTTCTGCGGCATGAACGCACCCCGGGGAGGTCGACAACGGTACCAAGTATATGAAATCAAAATATCAGAAATGAAATCATAGTAGTCTATATAAAGCGGAGACATGTATGATAACCAAACTACGCCACAATAAATAAGCGAATATGTCAATTCGTGGACTCACGCCTCAAAGTCATCACTCAATATATAACTATGGGTCTCACGCCCACAACATCAATCATGCCCGTGGAATACCTTCCTCACTGTCGGCAGTCTATGATATAAAAGCACCAAGGAATACACATGAACACCAGGTCCCACCTGTGTCATCATAAAACCGTACGGGGTAAGTACGAAGGCATAGCCGACTACTAAAACCCACGCACAACAAGGTCATAAATCGTATCATGATCTGTCTGACCGGCCACATGATCAAAGCCGCCACTCGCCCGCAGCAGATCTAATGCGCGCGCTTCAGCCCCGAACTTCCCAGAGCCCGCACGGGCCACCCAATGGCCCGCATGAGGTATTCCCGCATCGAGGGTAGCTACTCCTGCAGCCGCCCCGACTCGCCGTCCTCATGACCACATAGACCGCATGACCACAAAGGTCGCACACTAACCTGGAACTCCCGCAGTTCCGCATAGGCCACACAGACCCGCATAAGGTATTCTCGAATCATAGGTCACACAGACCCGCCTGAGTCTACCCCGCATCGGAGGGCAGCTTAACCCCCGGAATCATGAGTGATACAATACTAACATAACAGCTTATCGTTTAAACAACATAAGCACAATCAAGGGAAACCCCTTTACACAAACATCACAAGATACTAACCCACGTAGCATCCTAGCATGTTTACTTAACAAATCAACAAGAAAGTATTACAAGGCTATCACAAACCAACACAATCAAGTTATACACACAAGGTACTTTCTACTATATGATTAACAAGATCGGGTTTTTATCCCCAAAGTACTTCATACATTAACTCTTTAAAAGATACGTTACTTTCACAAAAGTCACACAATACCCGTAGTATATGAAAATAGAGTGATTATCTTTTGAAGTAAATCAAAACACTTCTCTTTGTAAAATCAAGTAACAACATTCTTTTCCAAACGTTCCAAGTTTGCCTAATTTCAAATGCTCAAGTTTCTCATTTTCGAAAGGTTTCGTAGTTCATAGTTTTAATCACTTAATGGTATAATTCTCCTTTAAAACAATTTGATATACATATGCCTTATATGTGAGTAGGTTATTCTTGTTTATAACAATCTTATAACAGCAGCCATGATCTAGGAAATGTAATATCATTTTGTCTCATCTTAGCTTCTATGCAGATGGAAGTTTCTACTGGTTTTAATAATACTTGATCAGTCAATACATTTCCCTTTATTAGCGCTGCTGTGGTTTGTTCGATACTTATTCTCATTTCCGAAATCAGTAAAACATTATTCTTTAAAATCAAGTACTCATTACTCGCGAATGAGGTTTTACAACATTTTTAACAAAATGTTACACATCAAGTCAATTAGGTTAAGTCTCTTATTTTCTACAATAAATAAACCATTCTGTTACCTACATAGAGTCGTTATAACTAACTTCCCATAAAGCTATTATAACACCCTATGTTTTGAACCAACCAAACTCATTTAGCACATGTACGTCTACCGTACTACATAGTTTACAAAACATCATGCTAGAAAGGATAGGAAGAGGTTCACATACCTCGCGACGATTATCGACAATTAGCAATACGCTCCACAGTACTGTACCCCTGCTAGCCTTTTCCACTCTTCAAGTAGAATACGCTACTCGTAGTACTTCCACCTATATAGGCCACAAACGTCTATTAACATCTAAACACTCGGTTCCATATTCTACAGAAAATTCGGCAGCACCTCCCCCCCCGCAACCGCGTAAATCTCCTCCTCTAACGAGGCCGGCTACCAAGCCAACCAGGGGGGGGGGTTATACGTCTAACCGGACGTGTACAATTCTACAACACAGTCTACTGTAAATACAGTCCTACGTAAGTACAGTTCAATTCCTTTTTAGCATTCTTCTGTATAGTGTAATTACAGTCTAAATCTCTTCTTTAAATTCAGGCTTAAGTCAAAAGACATTGCCGCAAAACTATGTTCAGTACTATATATAGTATACTTCAACTATATAATCCTACAACATGTAATTTCCAATTACAACAAGGGGACAAGGATATTTACCTCGATAAGCCCAAAATTATCCAAGTTATAATGTCGATCCTGAGCAAGGTTTAGCTCCTACTCCGTGCGCTCCAACCCGCTCCAAACAACCCTTAGAAGTTCTACACAACTTCTTCTTAACACTTCAACCAACTATGAAGGTTTTCCTTAGGGTTTCGGTTTGAGACTAAAAGGACAAAAGGTAGTATTTCCGGGCTCTACGTATAGAGGTATCTTTGGAATACTACAAGGTATACGGCTAAGGTAATTTGGGTATAGTAACAATACTTTGGAGAGTATTTCTACCAAGAGGGGGGTGTATTTATACGAGACAACACCACAAAGGGGTGTACTTCTCGCCAACCCCACTAAGAGGGGAGGTACTCTCGCCAAGGGGAGGGCTCTCGGCCAAGGCCCCGCACCAAGGCGGGCGGGGGAGGCTAGGACGAGACATCTACAAAAGAGGGGGAAGAGCTCTCAAGACTTAGCAAAATTTTTGGATGAAGAAGTCTTCAAAGGGGAGGGGTATTTATAGGTCAAGCCATGGCCAACCAATGGCCAAGATCATGCCAAGTGCAAGGCAAGTGTAGGGTCAAGATTCACCCAAGTACACCTTATCCATCTACCACCAAAATATCCTACCAACTACTTGACAAAAAGCCATCCAAATCGTCCCCAAGTCCGCCCCATACGTCCACCAATTGGAGGGTGACAAGTGTCGCCCTCTCGTTGGTCCAAAATGTTTCGTCTCTCGGAAAAATCCGCAAAAATTAGAAATGACATAGCCGTAATTTACCCTACGCGATTTGTGTAAAACGTTTCGTCGAAAAACGACTCTAATCGGGTGTTGTGCACAAAGTAAAATCGGCCAAGCCTACTTTAAAGCCCAAACTTTTCTACGTACGTCCCTACGTACATACTCTGGAAATACGGGGTTTAACATTCTCCCCTCCTTAGAAACATTCGTCCCGAATGTTCCTTCTAAGTCTCAAACAAACATGCGTCAGTATAGTCTTCACTGCTATACTTACGAAAACAATCCTGCCATACCTGGCCACAGAAACACCTGCGTAAATACTTACATCCAAGTCCACGAGGAAACACCTCTGACATCACAAAAGCTCTTACCCGAGGCCTAAAATATACTTCCTTCGCACCTTCTTCATATAAAAGAAATGATCACATCGATGCTCGCAATACATGCTCGTTTCTTCCCTTACACGTCGTACCCTTCTCGTACACTCGAACTTCTTCTCATAACTTACCATATTTCTGTTACTGATTCCGTTCCCGAGATCTTTGGGTTACTATCTCCAACTTGGTCATCATTAACTGGGAACACTCTGGATGGATCTCCGATACTTTCCCGAACATAGCAATACGAAAGACCGGACATACTGCCTCCCAAGTCGGACGGCAAACGCTAACATATAGGCAACCTGGCCTACTCTTCACATGATCTGAAAGGCCCAAAGTAACTCGGGCTAAGTTCCCTCTGCTTTCCAAAACTCGTCGCACCCTATCCGGGGTGGTACCTTCAAGAATTCCGACCGCCAACCTGAACTTTAAGTGTCGACGTCGATTATCCGCACGACTTCTGTTGACTCTGAGCTGCCAATAACCTCATCTGGATAAGCTTCACCCTATCCACATTCTACTGAACAAGTATGAACCAACTATCTGAACCTTGCCAACATCGAACCAATCGACCGGCAACTTACACTTCCGCCCCTACAAGGCGTCATAAAGCGACATCCGACTACTGAAATGGTAGCTATGAAACACTCCCTAACAGGAGGCAACAATCCTCACCGCTACCCCTGAAATCCCAACACTGGCCCGAGGGCGAATGCGATTCTGAGGCTCACCTAAGTTCCTAACCCTGCCTGGTAAAACCTCCTGACAAAGAAACAGCCGAACCTGGGCTTCACTGTCTGCCATAAGGTGAAGGTAGGCACCTCGTGCAGCCTTACCACCTTCCTGATATAACATCCCGCAACTTACTACCGAGTACACGGTCTTTACTAGAAGACAAGACGGGCTGACCTCCTCGGCCCGACTACTGGTCGAATGCATCCACGACTCGTACGCTGGTTAACCAAACATGGGCCTAACACCCTCATGACCCTATCACAAGGCGGGACCACCACAAACTGACCCCACCACCATACAGGCCGCGGGTTGACCCGCAACGTGGCCTCAACCCGACCCAAGAACGCGCAAAACACTAGCTCCCCGATCCGGAAAACTCACACTAATCACGTTATGAAAACCTAGCGGTCTTCTTAGCTCAACTACCCTCTTTCATTTCACACTACTCAGGGACTTATTATATAAACATAGCTCACGTGCACTATGCACTCCGATAAGGATCAAACATAACAATACATCTTTTACTCGAGATGGCCTTACCTCTAAGGTTTCTACGTAAGACTCTAAGGTTCACACTTCCTCTATCCCCCAAATCTTACTCGGTTAACTAACCATGATATCTAATCACAATTTCCACTTATGTTATCTGAACATAATACTTAAGATATACTCATCTTACACGTACTAATCTCTAGAGGGTTAAGGGTATACCGGTATCTACTGCTTCACTCCCCTAAGTCGTTCTAATCAAACCTGCCCCGTAGGGCGCATAGCTATGGAAGATGACGAACTACCCACCGATCCTGAAGGCTGAGTCCTCCTACTAGCATCCTTCCTACTAGGACATCCTTTCCGCACATGGCCCTGTCGGCCGCAGGTAAAGCAAGTACCAACTAAAAGACGACATTCCCGACGACGCCACACCGTGGAACCGGAAGATCCGAGCTCGACCAACTCCTGCATACCGAACGCCCCGAACCTTGTGAGGCCACTGCGACCGGTGGATGCATAATCAATATGCTGGTGAGGTGATTCGCCTCGAAAGGTACTAAAGGATCCTGCATTGCTCGCCCTCTTCGCTGTCCTGTTAACGTCGATCTCTACATCTCTTGGCTCACGCGCATAAGCCCGCATACGTGCCATGCTCAAGCTTAACCGAAGAACTACTCTTGCACAACCCTCTCTTAGATAGTCATCAAGACTCGCGGTACATCGGTATACTCTCTGGTAGCCAAATCCATAGTTAGTAACAGGGTCGCCTCTTTGCAATCCATATTCTCTGTCCCCGGTCGTGGAACTGAAGGTTCAAATGTCATGGCCGCAGAGGAATCGCCGCCAGTGCTAAACTCGCTGAAATTTGGCGATGTCGCAGAACTCCCGAATGAAGCACCATATCGGTGATGATTGGGCACATGCCACGTAACCCTCGTACTCTACTGACTTGTTATACCCGTAGTTGCAGGGTATGTATGTGAGGACGCACGTCTGAGAGTCTGCAGAAATTTTGAAAAGAAAGAAAGATGTGAGTTTTCGACTGAAAAGTTTCCGGTTATTTGTGAAGAAAAAGGTTCGTTAATGGGAATTGGATTCCCAGATTTGGTATTTGGACTTCATAGATTATATTAGAATTTTGAGATTTTATTTTTGAATGGTCACGTGGGCCCACGGAGAAATTCTACGGTTTTGGGGCCCGCTTTGTTTTTGAGATTTCCGGTAAATTGGATATTTTCGGAAGACGAAATATTCTGGGCGAATCGGGGGGCGACACGTGTCACCCCCATGTGGCACCCTTGGCCGATTTTACATTTGTACACAACACCCGGTTGGAGTCGTTTTTCGACGAAACGTTTTGCGTAACTTGCGAAGGGAAATTCGGCTATGTCGCTTTTGTATTTTTGCGGATTTTTCCGAGAGGCGAAACATTCGGACCAACGGGAGGGTGACATGTGTCACCTCACAATGAAGACAGTGGGCGACTGGCCGAATTAAGGGGGCAAGTTGGGCTTGATATTTGTGTAGATATTTGTGAGGGTTTTAAGGAGTAGGGTCTAGGGTGCACTTGGCTTGATCTTGGCCTTACACTTGCCTTGCACTTGGCTAGATCTTGGCCATTGGTTGGCATTTGGGTTTGCTATAAATACCCCCCCCTTTGTGAAGACTTCATTCATCCACAAATGTTTCCAAGTCTTGAAACGCTCCCCTCCCTCTTGTAGACTCTCGTCCAAGAGCTCCTCTCCCCCCTTGAAAGTGGCCTTGGCCGTGAGGTCTCCTCCTCTGAGGGCTAGCCGTGGTACCCACTGCCTAGTTGTTTCGTATAATACCCTTTGTGGTATAGAAATACTCCTAGTATTGTTATAATGCCCAAAATACCTTAGCCTTGTACCTTGTAGTATTCCAAAGATACCTCTTTACGTAGAGTCAGGAAATACTACCTTTTGTCCTTTTAGTCTCAAACCGAAACCCAAGGAAATCTTCATAGTTGGTTGAAGTATTTGAGTAGAAGTTGGTTAGAACTTCTAAGGGTTGTTTGGAGTGGTTTGAGCGCGGAGTGAGCTAAACCTTGCTCGGGAGCGACATTAAACTCGGATAATTTTGGGCTTATCGAGGTAATTATCTTGTCCTCTATTGTAATTGGAAATTACATGTTTGTTAGAGTATATAGTTGAAGTATACTATATATGGAACTACTTAGTATTCGCAATGTCTTTTGACTTAAGCTGAAGAATAAAGAACCGAATCGAATTGTATTTACATAGGTGCGTATTGCGAGACTTGTGTAGAATTGTACACGTCCAGGTTAGGCGTAAACCCCCTGGTTGGCTTGGTAGCCTCGATAGAGGAGAGATTTCTGTTGTTGGGGGAGGTCACGAATTTTCTATAGAAGATAGAAAACTTGTGTTTGGGGTTAATAGGCGTTTGTGACCTTTATAGGTGAAAGTACAAGAGTAGCGTATTCTACTCGAGAGTGGAAAGGGCTAGTGCGTTGTAGTACTTGGAGCATTTTGCTTATTGTCGATAAATCGTCGCGAGGTATGTGAACCTCTTCCTATCTTTTCTAGCATGATTGTTGTGAACTATGTAGTACGGTAGACGCATACGTGCTAAGTGATTTGGTTGGTTTAAAACATGTGGTGTTATAATAGCTTTATGGGAAGTTAGTTATAACGACCTTATGTAAGTGAAAATGGTTTACTGATGTTAGAAGTTAAGAGACTTGATCTTATAAGATAAGAGACTTAACTTATTTGTTTTAATGTGGATGTTTGTGTGAAACCTCATTCATGAGTAATGAGTACTTGGTTTTAAAGGGATAATGTTTTACTGATTTCGGGAATCAGAATGTGTATCGACAGACCACTGCAGCGTTAATAAAGGAAATGTATTGAATAATGATGTGTTGTATTAAAACCAGTAGAAACCTCCATCTGCATAGAAGCTAAGATGAGACAAAATGATATTACATTTTCTAGATCATGGTCATTTGTAATAAGATCGTTATAAACAAGAATAAACTACTCACGTATATGACATATGTTACTCAATTGTTCTAAAAGGAATCAAGTGATTAAGTTTGGGGAACTATGAAACCATTTGAAAATGAGAAGCTTGAGTAATTGAAACTAGGCAAACCGAACTTAGGAAAAGAATGTTGTTACTTGATTTTGAAAAGGAAGGTGGGTTGGTCATTCTAATACTACGTATCGTGACTTTTATAAAAGTAATGGATCTCTTTAAAAGAACTTAACGTATGTAGTACTTTGGGGTTAAAACCCGACTTTGGCATAAAATGAAAGTACTTTGAGTTGTGTGAAACTTGCTATGCTTGTTGTTGTGAAACTTGCCTATGCTTGTGATGATAGCCTTTATTGTACAAGCGTTGTGTTTCGTGTTACCGCGTCTCGATAGAGGTCGGTGATAGTTGAGAACTTACTTGGACGCGTCTTGCGATGGCGAGAAATTCCGCACGCGTTCTCGCTGATAGTATTATTGTTGTTAATCGCTTTGGACATACCGACACGATCGTAGCGCACGTATGCTTCCATTTTGGTTAAGGTCTTGTGGTTAATCGCTTTGGATATCTCGACACGATCGTAGCGCGGGTATGTTTCCATTTCGATTATCGCCAGTGATTTCCTTTTGGACATCTCGACACGATGCGTAGCGCATCGGGTATCGTCCATTTTGAATGTTGTCTTATTGTTTCCCTTTGGACATACTGACACGATGCGTAGCGCACGGGTATGCTTCCATTTGGATTGCTGTCTTGTTGTTGAGGTCACATGGACATGTCTACACCGATGCAATTCGGGCATGTGGCCATGGGACATTGGTATTATTGTTGCATCATGGACATGTCTACACCGTCTGCAAGATTCGGCACGCGCCATAATGCGAACTGATTGATGTGGGCGTGAGACCCATAGTTATATTAGTGATGATCGCTTTATGTTGTGAATCGTAGTTTGGTTATCATACATGTCTCACGCTTTATATAGACTAGTATGATTTCATTTACGGTGTTATGCAGTTTCACATACTTGGTACTGTTATCGACCTCCTTCGGGCCGCTCACGCCGCAGTGAGGTACATCGGCCGTGGTTCCTCGCTCTTAGGATCACGATCAACAGATTCAAGCTCCGTTTCTCCGAGGCTTATCTTTTAGTAGGTGTTCCCGAGTTGTAGGTTCTTGTACATTCTGTGGTATGGCGGCCTCGTCCGTCATAGTCATCAGATATCTTAGAGGTCTGTAGTACTTTGTTGTGGGCGGGGTTGTATAAGGATTAAACTGCTCGAGTTTTATGATATACGAAGGCAACTGCTTTGGTTGCTTTGCTTATTTATTATATCTCTTGTTAAATGACTCTTGTTTTATGTTCCGCTGATTTTCTCGATGTATGTATCACTAGGGTGCCTGTGGTAAGGCACCGATGCGCCCCGAACGGGTCGTTACAAAAGGTATCGAGCCAAAAGCGTATAAAGAGGCGAGCTCTCACTCGAACAGCCCAACCGTGGCTCTCCGTATGGCACATCACGAGAAGGGCCGTTGGGCATGCCTCGTGGATCGCAGCAGCCGGTACACTTTGTAGGTCGCCGAGAAGGTTAATGCCTCGGCAGCCGCACGATTACAAAGTGGTATCGAGCGATTAATCTCTGGAAAGTGTCTACGCACCGTTCAGTAGAGTCTTGATTATCGGTGTGTTGTGCACCACATCTATAATCGTGAGGCTATAGGACATTTAGGATTGGTTTCATTCTTCTCATTCCGAGATCGTGCCTTAGAGTGTTGTAAGTTGGACCTCCGACGTATCTCGCTTTTACCGATTATGCCTCCGCGCAGGCAACCAGAGCCCGAAGGCAAGGCGGCCGAGGAGCCGCTAGTGAGATCTGAGGAGTTCGAGGCGCAGCCCTGGCCAAGACTGAGACAGTGCTTCCGACGGCGAAGTTTCGTGGACGCCGCCAAAGACCAAAGAGAGTTTAAAGCCGCAGCTGGTCGCCGAGACTACAAGACTGAGCCTCCCCCCACATGCCGAGCAGGGAGATGGGTCACGAGAGATGGCGATTGCTGGCCGTGGTCGTGGCGATATGAGGATAGCCGGATGCAGCCAGCCTGGCCCAGTCCAGAGCACCAGCGTTCACCCCGAGCAGATAGTTTGAGGCTACGGACTTTACGAGTTGTAGCCCGCGAGTTTTATGGGTCGAGGCACGAGGATGATCCGCAGGAGTTCATCCGGCTACATGATCACGCGGTGATCAAGGCTTCGTAAACCGAGTCGTGACCTTTGGTTCGCATCGGCCGCGTGATACCGCAATCGATTGGTTTGATTCACGGAGCTTTCCGGGAGAGCATGCACCTCCAGCAGTATGGGATGAGTTTTCGGGGCTTTCTCACGCACTTCTTGCCTCCGCAGACGGCGAGGGCACGGCCGGCGATTTTTGTTACCGAGGCAGAGGCGACCGTCGTGGAGTACAATGTCGAGTTCGATTCTTTGCTCGATATGTCCTCGCGCTAGTTGCAGATATGGAGGATAAGGTGCATCGCCACGCCACCGGCTTGATGATTATATGGCGAATCTTGTGCGGTGTTTCTCTTCACCGCACGGACATTGCCCGCACGCAGCTCACGCACTAGGATGCGAGGCACGGAGGGTCGACGAATGACCCGGATCGCCAGAAGAGGCCGGGACGCAGGTCCTTCGTGGCTTTCGAGGCGGACCGCCAAGAAGAAAAGTTAGTTATATACCCCCACCGGCATGCAGTGGTCCTCCACCGTCTTCGTGAGCGTCGTGGCTCCGCGGTTCAGATTTTCGGCAGAGCAGGGTGTTAACCACCAAGCCACCCTACCTCGTTGTGACCATTGTGTAGACTCCATTTTGGAGAGTGTCGTGCTAGATTGGGAGTTTGTTTTGCATGCACAGCAGGCCATTTTGCGAGGAACCGCCCTACCAAGGAAAGCGCGGATGTTACGACTCACCTTCAGGATCTGCGTGGTGGTTCATCACCTTTCACAACTATGCACACTGGCAGGCGTGCCTATGATTAGTGAGCGGTAGCTTCGTATATCCTTAACCCTCTAGAGTTTTGGTATGCTTGTTATGATAATCTCATTATTGTGTGCTATGTACGGATAGCATTGTGATATGTGTGAGTTAAAATTCATGGTTAGTTGGAAGTATACGATAGGGGGCATGGTAAGTGTGAACCTTAGACTATGTCACGACTGAGACCTTAGGGGTAAGGTCGTCTTGAGTTAAAGATTTATTTTTGAACCTTATCGAGTAGTAGTGCGTGGGATTTATTTGTGATAAGTCCGTGGGTAGTGTGAGATGGAAGTGGTAGCTTTCATGATGTGAATTAGTAAGATTGTTCGGATCGGGAACAAGAGTTTGGCGCTGGGGTCGGGTTGAGGACCATTTGCGGTCAACCAGAACCCGGTTTGGGGTGGGGTCGCTTCCGGTGGTCCCGCCAGTGGTAGGGTCACGAGGATGCTAGGCCCAAGTTTGTATGATCATCGTATGAGTTCGTGGACGCGCTCGACCGAGCGGTTCAGAAGGCCGGAATGGCCTTAAGGAAGTTTGAGGTTAGTAAGATGACCAAGTTTGAGGTAGTGACTCCGCAGATTTTCGGAACTAAGTAATGATCAAGTATGGTACGCATCGAGAGTTCGAGTGTTCGAGAAGCGGTACAACGAGTAAGGGAGGAAGATAACGTGTGTTATTTCGCGCTGCCGCGCATCGCAACTTGTTAGAGGAACTTTATCGTTATTCGACTTGAGAAGGAACATTCGACGAATGTTTCTGGCGAGGGAGAATGTTATACCCCGTAGTTGCAGTGGTATGTATGTGAGGACGACGTCACGAGAGTACGGCAGAAAATTTTGAAAAGAAAGAAAGATGAGTTTTCACTTTAAAAGTTTCCGGATATTTGTGAAGAAAAAGGTTCGTTAATGGGAATTGGAAACCCAGATTTGGTATTAGGACTTCATAGATTATATTAGAATATTGAGATTTTATTTTCTGAAATGGTCACGTGGGCCCACGGAGAAATTTACGCTTTATGGGCCCGCTTTGTTTTGAGATTTCAGTAAATTGGATATTTTCTAAGACGAAATATTCGGCGACCGGGGCGACACGTGTCACCCCATGTGGCACCCTTGGCCGATTTTACATTTGTACACAACACCCTATTGAGTCGTTTTCGACTAAACGCTTACGTAACTGCGGGCGGAAAATTCCGCTATGTCGCTTTTGTATTTTGCGGATTTTTCCGAGAGACGAAACATTCGACCAACGGAGGGTGACATGTGTCACCTCACAATGAAGACAGGGCGCACTTGGCCGACCTGGGCAAGTTGGGCTTGATATTTGCAGATATTTGTGAGGGTTTTAAGAGTAGGTCTAGGGTGCACTTGGCTTGATCTTGGCCTTACACTTGCCTTGCACTTGGCTTGATCTTGGCCATTGGTTGGCATTTGGGTTTGCTATAAATACCCCCTTCGGAAGACTTCATTCATCCACAAATGTTTCCAAGTCTTGAATCCTCCTCCTCTTGTTGACTCGCCCAAGAGCTCCTCTCCCTTGAAAGTGGCCTTTGGCCGCAGGTCTCCCTCCCTTGTGAGGGCTGGGTACCCCACTAGCCTAGTTGTTTTCAGATAATACCCCTTTGTGGTATAGAAATACTCCCTAGTATTGTTATAATGCCCAAAATACCTTAGCCTTGTACCTTGTAGTATTCCAAAGATACCTCTTTACGTAGTCCGAAATACTACCTTTTGTCCTTTTTAGTCTCAAACCAAACCCTAAGGAAATCTTCATAGTTGGTCAAGTATTTGAGTAGAAGTTGGTTAGAACTTCTAAGGGTTGTTTGGAGTGGTTTGAGCGCGCTGAGTGAGCTAAACCTTGCTCAGAGCGACATTAAACTCGGATAATTTTGGGCTTATCGAGGTAATTATCTTGTCCTCTATTGTAATTGGAAATTACATGTTTGTTAGAGTATATAGTCAAGTATACTATATATGGAACTACTTAGTATTCGCAATGTCTTTTGACTTAAGCCCAAGAATAAAGAATCGAATCGAATCGTATTTACATAGGTCAGACAAAGAGACTTGTGTAGAATTGTACACGTCCGTTAGGCGTGTAAACCCTCTGGCTTGCAGCCTCGATAGAGAGAGATTTACGCTGTCATGGGAGGTCTTCGAATTTTCTATGTAAGATAGAAAACTTGTGTTTTGGGGGTTAATAGACGTTTGTGACCTTTATAGTGAAAGTACTAAGAGTAGCGATTCTACCTTAGGAGTGGAAAGGGCTAGTGCGTTGTAGTACTTGGAGCATTTTGCTTATTGTCGATAAATCGTCGCGAGGTATGTGAACCTCTTCCTATCTTTTCTAGCATGATTGTTGTGAACTATGTAGTACCAGACGCATACGTGCTAAGTGATTTGGTTGGTTTAAAACATAGGGTGTTATAATAGCTTTATGGGAAGTTAGTTATAACGACCTTATGTAAGTGAAAATGGTTTCTTGATGTTAGAAGTTAAGAGACTTGATCTTATAAGATAAGAGACTTAACTTATTTGTTTTAATGTGGATGTTTGTGTGAAACCTCATTCATGAGTAATGAGTACTTGGTTTTAAAGGGATAATGTTTTACCGATTTCGAATCGAATGTGTATCGACAGCACCACCGCAAATGCGTTAATAAAGGAAATGTATTGAATAATGATGTGTTGTATTAAAACCGGTAGAAACCTCCATCCGCATAAGCTAAGATGAGACAAAATGATATTACATTTTCTAGATCATGGGCGTAATAAGATCGTTATAAACAAGAATAAACTACTCACGATATGACATATGTTACTCAATTGTTCTAAAAGGAATCAAGTGATTAAGTTTGGGAACTATGAAACCATTTGAAAATGAGAAGCTTGAGTAATCAAACTAGGCAACCGAACTTAGGAAAAGAATGTTGTTACTTGATTTTGAAAAGGAAGGTGGGTTGGTCATTCTAATACTACGTATCGGGTGACTTTATAAAAGTAATGGATCTCTTTAAAAGAACTTAACGATGTAGTACTGGGGTTAAAACCCGACTTTGGCATAAAATGAAAGTACTTTGAGTCAGGTGAAACTTGCCTATGCTTGTTGTTGTGAAACTTGCCTATGCTTGTGATGATAGCCTTTATTGTACAAGCGTTGTGTTTCGTGTTACCGCGTTCTCGATAGCAGTCGGTTGGTGAGTTGAGAACTTACTTGGACGCGTCAGCGACGAGAAATTCCACGCACGCTCTCGCTGATAGTATTATTGTTGTTAATCGCTTTGGACATACCGACACGACGCGTAGCGCACGTATGCTTCCATTTTGGTTAAGGTCTTGTGGTTAATCGCTGATATATCGACACGCGTAGCGCACGTATGTTTCCATTTCGATTATCGCCAGTGATTTCCTTTTGGACATACCGACACGATGCGTAGCGCACGGTATGCGCCCATTTGGAAAGTTGTCTTATTGTTTCCTTCGACATACCGACACGATGCGTAGCGCACGTATGCTTCCATTTGGATTTGTCTTGTTGTTGAGGTCACATGGACATGTCTACACCGATGCACTCCGGCATGTGGCCATGGGACATTGGTATTATTGTTGCATCATGGACATGTCTACACCGGCGCAAGATTCCGGCACGCGCCATAACGCGAACTCGATTGATGTGGGCGTGAGACCCATAGTTATATCGAGTGATGATCGCTTTATGTTGTGAATCGTAGTTTGGTTATCATACATGTCTCGCTTTATATAGACTAGTATGATTTCATTCTGATGTTATGCAGATTTCACATACTTGGTACTCAGATCGACTTTCGGGGCCGCTCATGCCGCAGTAGAGGTACATCGGCCGTGGTTCCTCGCCTTAGGATCACAGTCAACAGATTCAAGCTCCGCTTTCTCCCGAGGCTTATCTTTTGGTAGGTGTTCCCCGAGTTGTAGGTTCTGTACATTCTGTGGTATGGCGGGCCCCGTCCGTCATAGTCATCAGTATATCTTAGAGGTCTTGTAGTACCGGGCGGGGTTGTATAAGGATTAAACTGTTCAGGTTTTATGTATATACTTAAGGCAACTGTTTTGGTTGGCCTGTTTATTTATTATATCTCTTGTTAAATGACTCTTGTTTTATGTTACGCTGATTTTCTCTGATGTATGTATCACTAGGGTGCCCAGGGTAAGGCACGATGCCCCGAACAGTCGTTACATACGCCTCCTACGCCTTGTCCTCCGGGCTGCTGCCTTACGCGGAGGCATAACGGTAAGGGAAAGAAAATACGTTAGAGGGGTCCAACTTATAACACAACTCTAAGCACGATCTCAGAGTGAGAAGAATGGAAACCAATCCTAAATATCTTATAGCCTCCTGATTATTGATGTGGTGCACAACACACCGATAATCAAGACTTACTAGATACGGCCTCAGACACTTTCCGAGGATTAATCGCTTCGATACCACTTTTGTCATGACCAACTCGCCGTGATCGTGCCTTACCGGCACCTAGTGATACAACATCGAGAAATCACGGAATATAAAACAATAACATGAAACAACATGAAGTATGAAATAATAACTGAGAAAAATTGTCTTTCGCATGTATATATGAAAACTTAAATTGAACAGCTACATCCCATGACAACCCCGCCACAACAAGATTTTGGCACTTACGAATGATATGACAACAACGACGGACGGGTTCGCCATACCCCGAATGTAAGCACCTACAAATAACAGGGACTATACCAAGATAAGCCTCCGAGGAACGGAGCTTCCCAAACGCCGAATCGTGACTCCCAAGAGCGAGGATCAACGATCGTGTACCTTTACCGCAGATGAACGCAGCCCCGGGCGAGGTCAAGATAACAGTACCAAGTATGTGAAATCAAAATATCAGAAATGAAATCATAGTAGTCTATATAAAGCAGGAGACATGTATGATAACCAAACTACAGTTCACAATAAATAAGTAGTCATGTCAATTCAGGGACTCACGCCCTCAAAGTCATCACTCAGATATAACAATGGGTCTCACGCCCACAACATCTATCATGCCCGTGGAATACCTTCCTCACTGCCGGCAGTCTATGATATAAAAGCACCAAGGAATACACATGAACACCAGGTCCCACCTGTGTCATCATAAAACCGCACGGTAAGTACGGCGCATAGCCGACTACTAAAACCTACGATAACAAGGTCATAAATCGTATCATGATCCGTCTGCACCGGCCACATGATCAAAGCCGCCACTCGCCCACGTATCTAATGCGCGTCTAGCCCCGAACTTCCCATAGCTCGCATGGGCCACCCAATGGCCCGCATGAGGTATTCCCCGCATCGAGGGTAGCTACTCCCGGCGGCCCTCGACTCGCCGTTCGCACGGCCACAGACCGCATGACCACAAAGGCCGCACACTAACCTGGAACTCCCGCAGTTCCGCATAGGCCACACAGACCCGCATAAGGTATTCTCGAATCATAGGTCACACAGACCCGCCTGAGTCTACCCCGCATCGGAGGGCAGCTTAACCCCCGGAATCATGAGTGATACAATACTAACATAACAGCTTATCGTTTAAACAACATAAGCACAATCAAGGGAAACCCCTTTACACAAACATCACAAGATACTAACCCACGTAGCATCCTAGCATGTTTACTTAACAAATCAACAAGAAAGTATTACAAGGCTATCACAAACCAACACAATCAAGTTATACACACAAGGTACTTTCTACTATATGATTAACAAGATCGGTTTTTATCCCCAAAGTACTTCATACATTAACTCTTTAAAAGATACGTTACTTTCACAAAAGTCACACAATACGTAGTATATGAAAATAGAGTGATTATCTTTTGAAGTAAATCAAAACACTTCTCTTGTAAAATCAAGTAACAACATTCTTTTCCAAACGTTCCAAGTTTGCCTAATTTCAAATGCTCAAGTTTCTCATTTTCGAAAGGTTTCGTAGTTCATAGTTTTAATCACTTAATGGTATAATTATCCTTTAAAACAATTTGATATACATATGCCTTATATGTGAGTAGGTTATTCTTGTTTATAACAATCTTATAACAAAGACCATGATCTAGGAAATATAATATCATTTTGTCTCATCTTAGCTTCTATGCAGATGGAAGTTTCTACTGGTTTTAATAATACTTGATCAGTCAATACATTTCCCTTTATTAGCGCTGATGTGGTTTGTTCGATACTTATTCTCATTTCCGAAATCAGTAAAACATTATTCTTTAAAATCAAGTACTCATTACTCGCGAATGAGGTTTTACAACATTTTTAACAAAATGTTACACATCAAGTCAATTAGGTTAAGTATCTTATTTTCTACAATAAATAAACCATTCTCATATTCGCAGAGTCGTTATAACTAACTTCCCATAAAGCTATTATAACACCCTATGTTTTGAACCAACCAAACTCATTTAGCACATGTACGTCTACCGTACTACATAGTTTACAAAACATCATGCTAGAAAGGATAGGAAGAGGTTCACATACCTCGCGACGATTATCGACAATTAGCAATACGCCCACAAGATCGCACTCGCTAGCCTTTTCCACTCTTCAAGTAGAATACGCTACTCGTAGTACTTCCACCTATATAGGCCACAAACGCTCATTAACATCTAAACACTCGGTCCATATTCTATAGAAAATTCGCAAAGACTCCCCGCAAATCGCAGAAATCTCCTCCTCTAACGAGGCTGGCTACCAAGCCAACCAGTGGTGGGGGGGTTAAAAGTCCAACCCAAACGTGTACAATTCTACAACACGCTTCATCAGAATACATCCCACGTAAGTACAGTTCAATTCCTTTTAGCATTCTTACAGATAGTGTAATTACAGTCTAAATCTCTTCTTTAAATTCAGCTTAAGTCAAAAGACATTGCCGCAAAACTATGTTCAGTACTATATATAGTATACTTCAACTATATAATCCTACAACATGTAATTTCCAATTACAACAAGGGGACAAGGATATTTACCTCGATAAGCCCAAAATTATCCAAGTTATAATGTTGATCCTGAGCAAGGTTTAGCTCCTACTCAGTGCGCTCCAACCCGCTCCAAACAACCCTTAGAAGTTCTACACAACTTCTTCTTAACACTTCAACCACCATGAAGGTTTTCCTGTGGTTTCGGTTTGAGACTAAAAGACAAAAGTAGTATTTCCTGCTCTACGTATAGAGGTATCTTTGGAATACTACAAGGTATACTGACTAAGGTAATTTGGGTATAGTAACAATACTTTGAGAGTATTTCTACCAAGAGGAGGTGTATTTATACGAGACAACACCACAGGTGGGTGTGTACCTACCAACCCCACTCAGGAGGGGGTACTCTGGCAAGGGAGGGGCTCACCTGGGCCTCACCAAGGGAGGGCTCTCACCAGGGGCCTCACCAAGGGGAGTGAGGCTAGACGAGACATCTACAAAGGGGAAGAGCTCTCAAGAGACTTAGCAAAATTTTTGGATGAAGAAGTCAAGGGAGGGTATTTATAGGTCAAGCCATGGCCAACCAATGGCCAAGATCATGCCAAGTGCAAGGCAAGTGTAGGTCAAGATTCACCCAGGTAAACGCGATTTGTGTAAAATCGCCGTTTAAAAATGTATCCGCCAAGCCTACTTTAAAGCCCAAACTTTTCTACGACGCCCCTACGCATACTGCGGAAATACGGGTATAACACGGTTTACGGGCTACGTGGCCATCGCGAGTCCGACGCGGAGTTAGCTACCGACGCGGAGTAGCTACCGACGCGATGCGGGCTCACGCGCGAGTCGGAAGTTCGAGGACTAGACGCGCGACATTAGATACTGCGCGAGTGCGCCGATCGATCATGGCGCGGTCAGACAGATCTCATTGTCACACCCCGACGGGCGTGGATCGTGCCTTACCCGCACCCTAGTGATACATACATCGTAGAAAATCAGCGAACATAACACATGAGTCATGAAACAAGAGATATAATAATAAACAAAGCAACCAAAACGGTTGCCTTCGGATATACATAACACCGAATGCTTTAATCTTTTACAACCCCGCCACAACTTCTGCACTTAAGATTTACAACACTATGACGGGACAGGGCCCCGCCATACCCCTGAATGTTCAAGAACCTACAACTCAGAGAACACATACCAAAAGATAAGCCTCCGGAGAAACGGAGCTTCCCAATACGCTGAACTGTGATCCTGTGAGCGAGGATCCACGACCGATGTACCTCTACTGCGGGATGAACGCACTTCAAGGAGGTCAAGACAACAGTACCAAGTATGTGAAATCAGAAATATCAGAAATGAAATCATACTAGTCTATATAAAGCAGAGACATGTATGATAACCAAACTACGATCACAACATAAAAGCAACATGTCGATGTGACTCACGCCCTCAAGTCATCACCAAATATTACTATGGGTCTCACGCCACAACATCAATCATGTTCAGATCACGGCCGCATGCCGGAATCTTGCCGCGGTGTAGACATGTCCATGATGCAACAAAAATACCAATGCCCCATGGCGGATGCCCGAATTCTACCTCGTAGACACGCCCACGTGACATCATCAACAATATATCGGGTGATCAACCCCGCGATGGCCACATGCCCCGAATTCTACCTCGGTAGACATGTCTATGTAACATCGACAACAAGACAAGAATAAAAATGGAAACATACCCGTGGAATTCTCCGTCACATCGCCAAAGACGCCCAAGTAAGTTCTCAACAAGTCAACCTACCTATCGAGACGCCAGAATACGTAAATACAACACTTGTACAACAAAGGCTATCATCACAAGCATAGGCAAGTTTCACACAACTCAAAGTACTTTCACATAAGTCACACCACCCGTAGTATAAAAATCATGACTATCTTTTTAAGTAAACAAGACACTTCCCCTTTTGTAAAATCAAGTAACAACATTATTTTCCAAACGCTCAAGTTTGCCTACTTTCAAATGCTCAAGTCACTTATTTTAGAAAGGTTTCATAATTCATAGTCTTAATCTCTTTTAAAACAATTGAGTAACATATGTCGTATATGTGAGTAGTTTATTCTTGTTTATAACGATCTTATTACAGCAACCAGGATCTAGAAAATGTAATATCATTTTGTCTCATCTTAGCTTCTATGCAGATGGAGGTTTCTACCGTTTTAATACAACACATCATTATTCAATACGCTTTCCTTTATTAACGCCGCAGTTGGTGCTGTCGATACACATTCCGATTCCCAAATCAAGAAACATTATCCCTTTAAAAACCAAGTACTCATTACTCACGAATGAGGTTTCGCATAACATCCACATTAAAACAAACAAGTTAAGTCTCTTATCTTATAATATCAAGTCTCTTAACTTCTAACATCAGTAAACCATTTTCTTACCTACATAAAGCTGCTATAACCAACTTCCCATAAAGCCGTTATAACACTTTATGTTTAAACCAAACAAATACACTTAGCACTGTGACGCCCACCGCACTACATAGCTACACACATATCATGCTAGAAATGATAGAAGAGGTTCACATACCTCGCGACGAGTATCGACAATAAGCAAAACGCCCACAAGATCAGAATCGCTGCCGCTTTCCACTCTTCAAGTAGAATACGCTACTCGCGATTTCCACCTATAAGGCCACAAACGCCTCATTAACTTCTAACCGCACTGCCCATATTCTACGTAAAAATCGCGATCTCCCCGCAACAAACAGAAATCTCATTCTCTATCGAGGCCGCTACCAAGCCAACTGGTGGGGTTTACACGTCTAACCTGACGTGTACCATTCTACTACACAACAATGCTACACAAGTCTCATCAGAATACGCCCCATGTAATTACATTCGCTTTCTTCTTTAAATTCAGCTTAAGTCAAAAGACATCACAAGCTATGTTGATTCTATATATAGTATACTTCAACTATATAATCCTACAACATGTAATCTCCAATTACAATAAGGGACAAGAATATTTACCTCGACAAGCCCAAAATTATCCGAGATAAAAGTCGATCCTGAGCAAGGTTTAGCTCCTACTCCGTGCGCTCCAATCCGCTCCAAACAACCCTTAGAAGTTCTAACCAACTTCTACTCAAATACTTCAACCAACTATGAAGATTTCCTTAGGGTTTCGGTTTGAGACTAAAAGGACAAAAGGTAGTATTTCCTGCTCACGATAGAGGTAACTTTTGAATACAACAAGGTAAAGGCTAAGGTATTTTTGGGCATTATAACAATACTGAGAGTATTTCTACCAAGAGGGGTGTATTATCTAAACAACTAGGCTAGGGGGTACCCTACGCTAGCACCACAGGGGAGGAGGCTCGCCACAAGGCCACTCGAGGGGAGGGGAAGGCTTAGGACGATAACACACTCAAAGGGAGGAGAGGGACTCAAGACTTGGAAGTTTTTTGGATGAAGAATTCTTCAAGCTTGTGGTATTTATAGCAAAACCAAAGGCCAACCAATGGCCAAGATCAAGCCATGTGCAAGGCAAGTGTAAGGCCAAGATCAAGCCATGTGCAAGGCAAGTGTAAGGCCAAGATCAAGCCAAGTGCACCCTAGTCCCTACTCCACAAAACAAGCCACAAAACATTGCACAAAACATTGCACAAAACAATGCCACAACAAGGCACCATCGCCAAGTGCCAAACCGACTTGGCGCCCACTGAGGTGACAAGTGTCACCTCTTGTTGGCCCAAAACGTTCGCGCCGAAAAATCCGCAAAAATACAAAACGACATAGCGAATTTTCCTTCGCAAGTTACGCAAAAACGCTTCGTTTAAAAACGACTCTAACCGTGTCACAGACAAAGGTAACTTCGCCAAGCCACCTAAAGTGGGTGACACGTGTCACCCTCCTATCGCCCTCATAAAACGTCTTCAAAAAATATCCACAATGGCCAAAATCTCAAAACAAAGTGGGCCACAAAACCGCAAATTTCTCCCGTGGCCCCACGTGACCATTTCCAAAATAAAATCTCAAAATTCTAATATAATCTAAGAAGCCCAAATTCCAAACTGGGAACCCAATTCCTTCAACGAACATTTTTCCTTACAAAACCGGAAACTTTTTCCGTGGAAGAATCACCTCTTTCTTCCTTTCCAATTTTTCTGTGGCTCTCGTGACGACGCCCTCGCATACATACCCCGCGAATACGGTATAACATTCTCCTCTTAGAAACATTCGTCCGAATGTTCCTTCTCAAGACGGATATCGATGAAGTTCCTCTAACAAGTTGTCAACGCCACAGCTTGGCCACGAAATAACACACGTTCTCTTCCTTCCTTACTCATCGTGCCCTTCTCGAACACTTGAACTCTCCCAGTACGTACCATACTTCAGTCATTACCTGCTCCCACAAATCTTTGCGTCACTACCTCCAAACTTGGTCATCTTACTAACCTCAAACTTCCTTAAGGCCATTCCCGCCTTTACGAACCGCTCGTCGAACGCGTCCACGAACTCATACGATGATCATACAAACTGGGCCTAGCATCCTCGTGACCCTACCACTGGAGGACCACCCAACTGACCCCACCTTAATCCGGCTACGGGTTGACCGTATCACGTCCTCAACCCGACCCACAATCGCGTCAAGCCTCGTTCGACACGGAACAATCTCGCTAAATCACATCATGAAAGCTACCACTTCCATCTCACACTACCCATGGACTTATCACACAAATAAAACCCACGATACTACGACTCGATAAAGGTCAAACATAAACGAATCTTTTACTCAAGACGATTGTTATACTCAGATTTCCGAGTATGTGACGCGGACGACGAAAAAGTTTGTGCCTTAAAGTTTGGCGAATTTTATTTGTGCATAACACCCGGTTAGAGTCGTTTTCGTAAACGCTTTCACGCCTTTCGTAGGGGAATTTCGGCTATGTCATTTTTAATTTTTGCGGATTTTTCCGAGAGATTTAAACATTTTTGGTTAACGAGAGGCGACACTTGTCACCCTCCCATTGAGCACGTTGGGCGGTAAAAGAGTGGACGAATTGGCCATTGTTGGTCAAGGGTTGGTAGGATATTTTGTGGTAGATGGATAAGGTGCACTTGGCAAGATCTTGCCCTACACTTGTCTTGCACTTGGCAAGATTCGCCATTGGTTGGCCTTTGCTAGCCTATAAATACCACCCTTTGGAAGACTTATTCATCCTAAAATGTTCTAAGTCTTAGAAATCCTCCCCCTCCCCTCTTGTTTGACTCTCGTCCAAGAGCCCCCCCTCCCTAGATAGGCCCTTGTGGCCGAGAGCCTCCCCTCCTTTGGTGTGGCCGGTGGGTACCCCTAGCCTAGTTGTTTTGATAATACCCCTTCTTGATAGAAATACCCTCAAAAGTATTGTTATAATGCCCAAATTACCTTAGTCATATACCTTGTTGTATTCTAAGGTTATACCTATCTGAAAAGCCCGTAAATACTATTATACTTACTGGTCACCAAACCAAACCCTAAGGAAAATCTACAGGGTGAGTTGGAGTTGTATGTAGAAGTTGGTTAGAACTTCTTAGGGTAGTTTGGAGCGGGTTGGAGCGCACGGAGTCGAGCTAAACGATTGCCCGTGATCGACTTTAACTCGGATAATTATGGGCTTATCGAGGTAAAAATCTTGTCCTCTATTGTAATTGGAATTTGCATATTGTTAGAATATATAGTTGAAGTATACTATATATAGAATCGAGCGTAGTTATCGGAATGCCTCACTGGCTTAAGCTCGAATAATACTTACGCAATATCTTGCGACTTAAGCCCGAATTTAAAGAAGAGTAATCGAATCAGAATTACATAGGGTTGTATTACAGAGACTTGTGTAGTAGTACCGTGGAGTAGAATTGTACCGTTAGGTTAAATGTATAACCCCGGTTGGCTTGGTAGCCTCGATAGAGAGGAGTTTTACGTCATGGGGAGGTGCGAATTTTCTCAGAGAATGTTCTACGAAGAGACCTTATGTTAATAAGCGCTTGTGGCCTTATAGGTGGAAGTACTATGCGTGGCGCGATCTACTTGGCTTAGTGAGTAGCCGTGGTTTGAGGTACTTGAGCGCTTTGCTATTAGTCGATAATCGTCGCGAGGTATGTGAACCTCTTCCTATCTCTTCTAGCATGATATGTGTGAACTATGTAGTACTGCAGAGACGCATACGTGCTAAATGTATGTGATTGTTTAAAACATAAAGTGTTATAACGACTTTATGGGAAGTTGGTTATAACAACTTTATGTTGGTAAGAAAATACATGTGGTTTTTAAAAGGTACGATTTGAACTATAACCGCTTGTTATGTGTTAATAAAGAACTTGAAGTATTTCAAAAGATTTTTGAATCATTTTGAAAGAAGTAATACTTGGTTTTGAAAACTTAAGAGTTATACTAGCTTTATGGAAGTTAGGTATAACGGCTTAAGAATGTTTTATCGATTTGAAATCGAATGTGTATCGACAAACCATCGCAGCGTTAAAAGGAAATGTTTTGAATAATTAAGTATTATTAAAACCAAGAGAGAAACCTCCATCTGCATGTGTTGAGATGAGACAAAATGATATTTCCTAGATCATGGTCTTTGTAATAAGATTGTAATAAACAAGAATATCCTACTCACATATAAGGCTTAGGTTTCTCGATTGTTTAAAGGAGAATTATATTCTTAAATGAATGAGACTATGAACTACGAAACCTTTCTAAAATGAGAAACTTGAACATTGGAAATTAGGCAAACTTGAACATTGGAAAAGAATGTTGCTACTTGATTTTACAAAGAGGAGTAATTGATTTACTTAAGAAAATAATCACTCTATTTTCATATACTACGTATTGTGTGACTTTTGTGAAAGTAACGATCTTTTAAAGAGTTAATGTATGAAGTACTTTGGGGATAAAAACCCGATCTTGTTAATCATATAGTAGAAGTACCTTGTGTGAACAACTTGATTGTATTGGTTTGTGATAGCCTTATAATACTTTCTTGTTGCTTTGATAAGTAAACGTGTTAGGATGCTACGTGTGTTAGTATCTTGTGATGTTTGTGTAAAGGGTTTCCTGATTGTGCTTATTAACTATCACCGTTATGATAGTATTGTGGCATTCATCTCTTGAGATGATTCCGGTTAAGCCGCCCCGACGCGGGGTAGACTCAGCGGTCGATGGACCTATGATTCGAGAATACCTCATGCAGTCCCGGGCCTGCGCGAGCTACGAGAGTTCCGTGTTAGCGCGTCCTTACGGGCATGCGGTCCTTGTGGCTATGCGGACTCGGAAGTCGGGGACGACGCCGGGAGTAGCTACCTCGATGCGGAATGCCTCACGCGGCCAAGAGATTGGCCTACGCGAGTCTGCGGAAGTTCCAGGACTAGACGCGCGACATTAGATATCGCGCAAGTGGCGGCCTTTGATCATGTGACGGCCTAGACAGATCTTATGATACAGATTCATGACCTTGTTGGTACCGCTGGTGTTAGTAGTCGGCTATGCCTTCGCACTTACTCCCGTGACGGTGTTATTATGGCACAGTGGGACACGTGTTCATGTGTGTTCCTTGGTGCTTTTATATCATAAACCGCCAAGGTGAGGAATGTGTCCACGGCACGATTGATGTTGGGCGTGAGACCCATCGTTATGTTCTTTTGTGATGACTTGAGGGCGTGAGGCCCTGACTTGATAGGACTGCTTAGTTTTTGTAAAACTGTAGCTTTGTTATCATACATGTCTCCTGCTTTGTATAGACTACTATGATTTCATTTACAGTATTTATTTTCAGTTTCACATACTGCACTGTTATCGACCTCCTTCGGGGCTGCGTTCATGCCGCAGTCGAGGTACACCGCCGTTGATCCTAGCTCGTGGTCACAGCCATTGGGAAGCTCCGCTTCTCGGAGGCTTATCACGTATAGTCCCCGTCAGTAAGTGTTTACATTCGGGGTTTGGCGGGGCCCCGCCATTGTTGTCGTATCATTCTTAGGTCCGTAGTAATCGCAAGTGTGGTTTGTAAAAAGGATTAAACTGTTCATGTTATATGTTGTCATTTATAAATTTTCCGATAGTGTAGTTCTTCTCCTATTATTGTTTTATATTTCATAATATGTCTTGTATCGTTTTATGTTCCACTGACACTGATGTTGTGTCACTAGGTGCCCGGTAAGGCACCACCACGCCCGCTTGGTCGTGACAAAAGTGGTATCGAGCGCTTAATCCTCGAAAGTGTCTACGCATCAGATCCAAGAGTTCGATTATCGTGTGTTGTGCACCACACCAATAATCGTGAGGCTATAGGATATTTTAGGATCGTTTCTATTCTTCTCACTCGAGATCGTGCCTTAGAGCCGTGTTGTAAGTTGGACCTCTAACGATTTCTTTCCTACCGCTATGCCTCCGCGTAGGCAACCCGCCCAGAGGCAAGGCGGCGGAGCCGCGAGTAGAGTTCAGAGGTCGCGAGGGCACAGCCCAATCCTTACCTAGGTAGTGCTTCATTCGGGATTTCTGCGACGCCACTAGCCCCAAAGAGTTTGGCACGGCAATGCAGCCTACTGCGCCATGATATATGAACCTTCAGCCCACGCATCGAACAGAGAATTTAGATTGCAAAGAGGCGACCCTGTTACTAGCTATAGATTTGGCTACCAGAGAGTATACCGATGTACCGCGAGTCTTGAGGACTATCTAAAAGAGGGTTGTGCAAGAGTAATTCTTCAGTTAGGCTTGAGCATGGCCTGTGTACGGGCTTATGCGCAGCAGGCCGAGACGTGTAGAGATCGACGGGTTAACGGGCGACACCGTAAGAGGCCAGAGCGGAAGGTCCTTTAGTAACTTTTGAGGCGAGTCGCCTCACCAGCAGATTAGATTATGCACATCCACCAGTGCTGTTATACCCCGTATTTCCAGAGTATGTACGTAAGGGAATACGTACGAAAGTCTAGCCTTAAAGATAAGCCTTGGACGTTTTTATTTGTACACAACTCACTAAAAGAATCGTTTTCCGACGAAACGTTTCCACAGCTTTCGTAGGATAAATTCCGGCTATGCCATTTCTAATTTTTGCGGATTTTTCCGAGAGACGAAACATTTTGGACCAACGGAGGCGACACTTGTCACCTCCAATTGATGGACTTGAAATCGCCCATTTGGACGATTTGGACTAGAGGAGCACGCAGTGCTCAGGCACAAGTCGGCGAGTTGGTAGGATATTTGTGTATAGTTAATCCTCACCCTACACTTGCCTTGCACTTGTCTAAATCTTGGCCATTGGGCCACTTCTTGACCTATAAATACCCCCTTAAGATGAAGAGTTCTTCATCCACAAATTACTTTCCAAGTCTTGAAAATCCTCCCTTCTCCCTTTGTTAGCCATTTCGCCCAAGCCCTCTTCCCTCTAGCCTAAGTGGCCTTGGCCGAATACCCCCTAGCCTAGCCAAAGATCTACCCCCTCCTCGTAGAAAAGTTACCTTCTTGTATCGTTATAATGCCCAAAATACCCTAGCCCAAATACCTTAGTACTTAGTAGAAGTTGTGAAGAACTTCTGTGGTTCTGAGCATACAACTTAGAGCAAAACCTTGCTCAGGCGCGACTTTTTCTAGGATATTATTGGGCTTACCGAGGTAATAATCCTAACCCTCTTTTGTATTAGAGAATGCATACTGTAGAAGTATAAGAATAAGTATTAATCACTTAGAAGAATATCACATAATAGAATTGAATCATACTACAGCAGGGCGGTTTAAAAGAAGAATTATCAAACTATACTTACATAGGACTGCTTTCACAAGAGACTTATATAGCTCACCGCAGGGAAGTGCTGCCCGACTTACCGTAGAATTATGAACCCTCTGCTTAGAATGACCTTGAGTAGTCTTTAATAGATATCCGTGACTATTATAGGTCGACTCTCTGCGACATATTCAACTCGCAGTGGTTTTCACGGTAAGGTATGTGATTCTTCCTAAAGCATGATATTTTACAATATAACTACTATGAATGCCTCACGGCTTAAGCTGAATAATACTTACGAATGCCTCACGCTTAAGCTCGAATAATAAAGAATCAAAATATTTCAAAAGACTATCAATCATATTAATGTAAGAGAACTAATTGGTTTAAGAGTTATACCACTTTATGGGAAGTAAGTATAACCACTTAAGATTTATAGAAGAAACAAGTTTGCCTATGTGTTTATAACGGACTTATATTGTGAAAAGAATAATAAAGATGGTTTGATAAGTAGACATGATATGATGCTATGTGTTAGTATCTTGTAACGCTTGTATAGAGTATCCTTGTTGTGCTTATGTTGTTTAAAGATAAGTTGTTATGTTAGTATACTATCACTCACCTCTTGAGATGATACCGGGTTGTCGCCTCCGACGCGGGGTAGACTCAGCGGTCCGGGACCATGATTCGAGAATACCTCACGCGGTCCAGGGGCCATGCGAGCTACGAGTTCCGTGTTAGTATGCGGGTTATACCTCACGCGGTCTATGTGGCCATGCGACAACGAGTCCAGACGACGCCGAGGAGTAGCTACCCTCGATGCGGGTTATACCTCACGCGCCCACGTGAGTGGCCTATGCGGACTCGAGTTCAGATTAGGCTTGCGAATCGATGATATGGGCGAGTGGCCTGCTTTCGATCATTCGCAGCCTAGACAAGACCTATTACGATTACCTATTGTTGCTCTTGTTTGGATGATGGCACTACGTATGCTTTCTTGGTTGTTTCACACATATTTGTAAACCGGTTTTAAAATGATATGTTTTCATTTACGATTTTTACGCTTTCGCATACTTAGTACTTGTAATCGACCTCTTCGGCTGCGCTCATGCCGCAGGTGGCAAGCAGTGCTAGATCCGCATCCTTAGATCTCTACGTTGGTGCCGAGCTCCATCTCTTCCGAGGCTCTACTTTTGGTATGATCTCCTGTCAGATAGTTTTGTCTGATAGGTATGGCGAGGCCCTGTCCCGCCATAGTTGTATATTTCCTTAGAGGTCTGTAGTCATGTTGTACAGTGTCGGATGTAACTGCTAAACCATGATTATATATATATATGCCGAAAGGCGATGTTTTCTCACATAAACTGTGTCTTATTTTATAAACTGTTTCATGTCTTGCTTTATATTTCCGCTGATTACTCTGATGTATGACTACTTGGGTGCCCTGAAGGCACGATCCACTGCCCGGACGGTCGTGACAAAAGTGGTATCGAGCGCTTAATCCTCGGAAAGTGTCTATGCACCGTATCTAGTAGTTCGATTATCGGTGTGTTGTGCACCACACCAATAATCGTGAGGCTATAGGATATTTAGGATTGGTTTCATTCTTCTCATTACGAGATCGTGCTTTAGAGTCGTGTTATAGGTCGACCTCTAACGTATTCATTTCCTCGTACAGCTTATGCCTCCACGTAAGGCAACCCGCCCGTAATGGCAAGGCAATGAGGAGTCGCTAGCAGAGACACCCAGAGTCACGAGGGCTCGTGCCCGCCTATACCGCAGACGGCGAAGTTCTATGACGCCGCCAAATTTCAAAGAGACCACAGCACCACACCTCCCGCCCCACACCGGGCGAGGAGTTAGGGCAAGGAGACGGCCCAGCCTTTGGCTAAAGTCAGGCCCGACACGAGGAGAGGCCGGATGCGATTCAGCCTCAGCCCACCCACTGCATCTGTTCACCCGAGGCGCAGAGCCTGAGGCTACGAGACTTCGAGTCAGAGCCACGGAGTTTTATGGGTCGAGGCCGGAGGATGATCCGCAGGAGTTCATCCGTCAGCTTCAGAGGATTTTGAGAGTGATCAGGGCGTCGGAGACCGAGTCCGTGATCTTTGGTTCACATAGGCTGCGTGATACCGCAGTCGATTGGTTTGATTCACGGAGTTATCCCGGGAGAGCACGCGCCTCGCCTACTGGGATGAGTTCTCGCAGGCTTTCTCACTCACTTCTTGCCTCCAGATGAGGAGGGCGCGGCCGATAGATTTTTACCGCCGAGGCAGAGGACGACCGCCGTGGAGTACAATGTCGAGTTTGATTCATTGGCTCGATATGTCCCAAAGATTGGTAGCAGAATATGGAGGATAGGGTGCACCGTTATGTCACCGCTAGACGACTATATGGCCGAGTCATGTGCGGGGTTTCTCCACCGTATGGACATTACCCGCACGCGAGCTCACGCCTGACGCGGCGAGCGCAGAGGTCGACGGTCGATGACAGACAGCAGCGAAGGCGCCAGACGGAGGGTCTTCCGTGGTTATCGTGGTGGCGGCCTCGCAGCTAGCCTAGATTCGCACCACGCCCACCAGAGCACTCCCGCACCGCCCTCGACACCAGAGTTTTCGAGGCGCATCGGCCCTGTGGCTTCAGACGCCCGCAGTAGCAGAGCATCGCCGACGGACCACCCCCCAGGCCGATGCGTGGATCCCATTACGGAAGTGTGGTACTACTTTTGAGCTTGTTACAGTTGTGGCCAGCAGGGTCACTTTGCGAGGGATTGTCCGACCGGGGCGCTAGTGGTAGGCTCACCTTCGTGTTGTTGCCGCTTCATCATCTCCTACAGTTACTCGCCCCGGAGGGCAGGGTTCATATGGGTCAGCAGGTCGCGGAAGAGGTCGTGGCTCGGGTCCCAGTTCTAGCGGTCCTCAAAACCGCATCTATGCTTTGTCCAGCCGACAGGAGCAGGAGGCCTCACCTGATGTCGTCCACAGTACCTTATCGGGCTCGGGTTGGATGTTTATGCCTTGATAGATCCGGTTCTACTGGCCCCATATATCTCCCTTGTTGCTAGTAGGATAGGGATAGAGCACGAGTCCATAGACCCTTTCGAGGTAGCTACGCCAGCCGGGTGATTCGTGGTAGCTCTACGGTATATAGGGCTTGTCTGTGACCATTTACGCCGACCACGGCCGACTTGATAGAGTTGGAGATGATTGACTTCGACGTGATTATGGGGATGGATTGGCTAGCTTCATGCTATGCCAATGTAGACCGCAGAGAGAGTAGCACGGTTCCAGCTTCTGAGGAGCCATTGTTGAGTGGGAGGAGCACGGTATCGCCGGCGGTAGGTTTATTTCCTACCAAGGCTAGGAAGATGGTGCGAAGCGGGTATATCTACCATCTAGTTCGAGTGTTTGATACCGAGGTCGCGTACCAGATTTTCGGCCTCGTAGTCACGAAGTTCCCAGACGTGTTCCTGATGACCTCCCGTATCCCCATGAGAGGAGATTGAGTTTTGTATTGACATATTGCGATACTCGCCTATTTCCATTCCGCCATACGTAATGGCACCGCCGAGTTGAGAGAGTCAAGGACCACCGAGGGATTTGGCCGGAGAAGCGGCTTCATTAGGCCTGTTTCCGGGGCGCCAGATTGTTCGTGAAGAAGAAGGACGACGCCGCGCATGTGTGTTGATTACGGTGCACAACAAGGTGACCATTAAGAATGATAGCCCTTCCCGTGATTGATGATTTGTTCGACTGCGGTGGCGCGAGATGTTTCTCCAAGATTGATCTGCGTCGCTATCATCGTTCGTGTCGAGAGGTGGATGTCCCTAGGATCGCATTCGGACCCGTGACGCATTATGAGTTCGTGGTCATGTCTTTTGGTTGACCAATGCTCCGGCGGTATTCATGGATTTGATGAACCGAGTGTTCAAACCATTTTTGGACACGCTTGTGATAGTGTTCATCGATGATATCTTGGTTTATTCTCGCCAGAGCAGAGCACGCGGAGCATTTGGCGATCGTGGCCGATAGCTTCTCCAGACCAGCGGTTGTACGCCAAGTTTTCCAAATGTGAGTTTTGGTGACTTCAATGGCGCTTTCGGGCATATTATCGGGCTGATGGCATTCGAGTTGATACGCCAAGATCGAGGCAACAGACTTGCCTAGACCTACTACTCCGGCAGAGGTTCGCAGCTCGGGCCTTGCAGGATATTATCGGCGGTTCGTGGAGAAGTTTGCTTCTATCTCTGCACCATTGACTAGGCTGACTCAGAAGGCAGCCAAGTTCCAGTGGATTGATGCTTGTGAGCAGGGTTTCCAGTTGCTGAAAGAGAGACTGACGACCGCCCCCGTTCTTACTCTTCTAGAGGGTCCAGATGGTTATGTCGTGTATTGTGATGCGTCAGGCATCGGGTTGGGATGTGTGTTGATGCAGCATGGCAGGGTTATAGCATATGCATCCCGACACCGAGGAAACACGAAAGGAACTACCCCACCCATGATTTGGAGTCGTACCGTGATTCACGCTTTGAAGATCCTGAGGCACTATTTGTATGGGGTTCACGTGGATATTTATACGCACCACAAGAGCTCCAGATATCTTCACTGCAGGAGCTGAACTTACGAGACGGTGGTTAGAGTTGCTTAAGGATTACGATGTTGATATCCCGCACCACCCGGGAAGGCCAATGTCAGGGCGTATGCCTTAGTCGTAGGTCGATGGGAGCCTATCGACGATGTGCAGAGGAGGGACATGGTTCGTGATTTGCATCGCCAGCGAGCCTTGTGTCCGCTTGATTGATTCCGATAGCGGTGGGTTAGAGTTCGTGAGGTTGCCGAGTCTTCCATCGCCGGCGAGGCGAAGAGGCAACATTCGAGGACCCAGCCTTTGATTCGATATCGTGATACAGCTCTTCGTGAGGCGCGGTCCTTGAGGTAGCACTACGGGTGCTAAGGTTTGAGGGCGCATCAGGTGTTCCAGATGTTTCAGACTCGGCAGCAGGTTCTTGGGGAAGCACACAGCGCAAGTACTTATCCATCCGGTCGACCAAGATGTACCACGACCTTAGATCTGTATTGGTGGGATGGCTCAAGAGGACGTTGCAGAGTTCGTAGCTCGCCCGCGGTTGTCGCAGTGAAGGTAGAGCACCGCAGGCCCGGTGGTTTGTTACAGCGATAGAGATCCCGACCGAAGTGGGAGGTAATCAACATGGACTTCATCACGTGATTACCTCGCACTCGCAGGAGACATGATTCTATATGGGTTATCGCCGACAGTCGATTTAAATCCGCCCACTTTCTTCCCGTCAGACGACTTTTTACCGAGGATTATGCCGACTTTACATCCGAGAGATCGCCGATCGCATGGAGTCCCTACTTCGATCATATCGCATGAGGAGCCCGCTTTACGCTAACTTCGAGGTCCTTCCAGAGGGGTTTAGGGACGCAGTGAGCCCGAGTAATCGCATTTCATCCACGCAGACGGACAGCAGAGCGCACTATCCGCACTCTCGAGGATATGTCATGAGCCCGTGTTATTGACTTCAGTGGTAGTTGGGAGGATCATTTGCCTCTAGTTGAGTTCGCAGATAATAATAGCTACCACTCCAAAGATTCGATGGCGCCTTTATGAGGCCTTGTATGGGAGGAAGTGCAGATCGCCTATAGGTTGGTTCGATGTGGGCGAGGACTAGTGGGACCAGATTTGGTACAAAGTGCTGGATAAGGTGAAGCTTATCCGAGAGCGCTATCGATACCGAGTCGATGGTCGATGCAGATCATCGTCGTCGCATCTTGAGTTCGAGGTTCATGATTGGGTTTTCCTAGCGTGTCACCCATGGCGGTGTGATGAGATTCGAAGAAGGGGAAACTCACCAGGTACATCGGGCCGCTTCAGATTGTCCGCAGGTAGGCAAGGTTGCTATGAGTTGGATCCGCCGTCCGATCCGAGGCGGGCATCCGCTTTTTCACGTATCTATGCCGAGGAGATGTATCGGATCCATCTAGGGTACACCCGATTGACGATGTCCAGTGTGATGGGTTATCGTATGAGAGATTCCCATAGCGATAGTCGATCGTCAGTTAGGCGTCCGCGACCAAGGACGTGGCTTCCACAAAGTCTTGTGGCGAACGAGCTCAGTGGAGGAGATGACGGGAAGCCGAGGAGGACATGAGACGGAAGTATCTCACCTATTCCCACACCTCCGTAAATTCACTTTCCTACTTGTAAATTTTCGTTATCGCTTCGCCAAGTGTTGCTCGCGGGCCGTGTGTGGCATTTACAATCGCTTAAGCTTCTTCGATAATCGTTTTGGGAAAGGAACATTCGGACGAATGTTTCAAGGGGGAGAATATTATACCGTATTTGCAGTATGTACGTAAGGGAATACGACGAAAGTCTAGCCTTAAAGATAAGCCTCGACGTTTTTATTTGTACACAACTCACTAAAAGAATCGCTTTCCGACTAAACGCTTCCACACTTTCGTAGGATAAATTCCGCCATGCCATTTCTAATTTTTGCGGATTTTTCCGAGAGACTAAACATTTTGGACCAACGGAGGGCTTACACTTGTCACCCTCCAATTGATGGACTTGAAATCGCCCATTTGGACGATTTGACTGTGAGGAGCACGCTTTTTTGTGCCTCAGGCACAAGTCAAGGAGTTGGTAGGATATTTGTGTATAGTTAATCCTCACCCTACACTTGCCTTGCACTTGTCTAAATCTTGGCCATTGGTTGGCCACTTCTTGACCTATAAATACCCTTAAGATGAAGAGTTCTTCATCCACATATTACTTTCCAAGTCTTGAAAATCCTCCCTTCTCCCTTGTTAGCCATTTCGTCCCAAGCCCTCTTCCCTCTAGCCTAAGTGGCCTTGGCCGAATACCCCCTAGCCTAGCCAAAGATCTACCCTCCCTTGGTAGAAAAGTTACCTTCTTGTATCGTTATAATGCCCAAAATACCCTAGCCCAAATACCTTAGTACTTAGTAGAAGTTGTGAAGAACTTCTGGGTTCTGAGCATACAACTTGTGAGCAAAACCTTGCTCAGCGCGACTTTTCTAGGATATTATTGGGCTTACCGAGGTAATAATCCTAACCTCTTTGTATTAGAGAATGCATATCGTAGAGAAGTATAAGAATAAGTATTAATCACTTAGAAGAATATCACGTATAGAATTGAACTGCTACCACAGTAGAAGGGTTTAAAAGAAGAATAATCAAACTATACTTACATAGGACTGTTTTCACAGTAGACTTATATAGCTCACCGGGTAGGGAAGTGCTGCCCGACTTACCGTAGAATTATGAACCCCCTGTTTAGAGTGACCTTCAGAGTAGTCTTTAATAGATATCTGTGACTATTATAGTCGACTCTCACGCGACATATTCAACTCGCGGTGGTTTTCACGAGAAGGTATGTGATTCTTCCTAAAGCATGATATTTTACAATATAACTACGTGAATGCCTCACGCTTAAGCCCGACAATAATACTTACGGAATGCCTCACGCTTTAAGCTCGAATAATACTTACAGAATGCCTCACGCTTAAGCCCGAATAATAAAGAATCAAAACATTTCAAAAGACTATCAATCATATTAATGTAAGAGAACTAATTGGTTTAAGAGTTATACCAGCTTTATGGGAAGTAAGTATAACCACTTAAGATTTATAGAAGAAACAAGTTTGCCTATGTGTTTATAACAGACTTATATTGTGAAAAGAATAATAAAGATGGTTTGATAAGTAGACATGATATGATGCTATGTGTGTTAGTATCTTGTAACGTTTGTATAGGTGAGTATCCTTGTTGTGCTTATGTTGTTTAAAGATAAGTTGTTATGTTAGTATACTATCACTCACCTCGAGACGATACCGGGTTAAGTCGCCTCCGACGCGGGTAGACTCAGCGTGTCCGGGACCATGATTCGAGAATACCTCACGCGGGTCCAGGGCCTATGCGGAGCTACGAGTTCCGTGTTAGTATGCGGGTTATACCTCACGCGGTCTATGTGGCCATGCGGACAACGAGTCGGGGACGACGCCGAGGAGTAGCTACCTCGACGCGGGTTATACCTCACGCGCCCACGTGAGTGGCCTACGCGACTCGAGTTCAGATTAGGCTTGCAGAATGATGATATGGGCGAGTGGCCTGCTTTCGATCATTCGCGGCCTAGACAAGACCTATTACGATTACCTATTGTTGCTCTTGTTCAGGATGTGTACTACGTGCGTTTCTCGGTTGTTTCACACATATTTGTAAACCGGTTTTAAAATGATATGTTTTCATTTAAGTATTTTACGCTTTCGCATACTTAGTACTGTTGTAATCGACCTCCTTCGGGGCTGCGCTCATGCCGCAGTAAGGGCAAGCAGTGCTAGATCCGCATCCTTAGGATCTCTACGTTGGTGTCGGAGCTCCATCTCTTCCGAGGCTCTACTTTTGGTATGATCTCCCGGTTGTTGATAGTTTTGTAGATCCAGGTATGGCGGCCCTGTCCCGCCATAGTTGTATATTTCAGAGGTCTGTAGTCATGTTGCATGGTTTGATGTAATCGCTAAACCATGATTATATATATATACGCCGAAAAGGCGATGTTTTCTCACATAAACCGTGGTCTTATTTTATAAATCGTTTCATGTCTTGCTTTATATTTCCGATTACTCGATGTATGACTACTTGGGTGCCGGTAAGGCACGATCCACGCCCGGACGGTCGTGACAAGTGCAAATGAGGTCCTCCACGAATTTCGTGGACGCTCGGTATGCGGGAGTTGGTCAAAGCTCCGAGCTTCCGCTCACGCCTACACGTAGTTCCACCATCCGGATTCGCTTTTTCTCGTTGTTCACAATGGCAGCGCCATCCCGTGGAATGTCGTCTTTTAGTTGGTACGTGTTGTACCTATGACCGCCGTGGTCTCGTTGTCGAAAGAGTGTCCTGCGGGAGGACTTAGCCTTCGTGATCGGTGGGTAGTTTGTCACCTCCTTAGCTGCGCCACTACGGCAGGTTTGATTAGAACGACTAAGGGAGTGAAGCGAAGAGATATAGATATATCTTTAACCCTCAGAGTTTTGTTTATGTGATAAGGTGAGTATACCTTAAGTGCTATGTTCGATAGCAGTGTGTTAGTTGTGATTAGAAATCTTGGTTAGTTAACCGAGTAAGATTTTGGGGATAGAAGGTGTGAGCCTTAGAATGTTTTACGTAAAGACCTTAGAGGTAAAGTGCCGTCTCGGTAAAGGTGTAGTGTTATGTTTTACCCTTATAGGAGTGCATAGTGCACGTGAGCTATGTTACGGATAAGTTCCCGAGTAGTGTGACATGAAAGAGGATAGTTGAGCTAAGAAGACCGCTAGGTTTTCGTGAACGGATTAGTGAGAGTTTTCCTTCGTGAGCTAGCGTTTGCCGCTGGTCGGGTTGAGGCCACGCCGGGTCAACCCGCGGCATGTTTGGTGGTGGGGTCAGTTTGTGGTGGTCCCGCCTTGTGATAGGGTCACGAGGGTGTTAGGCCCGAGTTTAGTTAACCAACGTACGATTTCATGAATGCATTCGACCAGTAGTTGGGCCGAGGAGGTCAGCCGTGTTGTATTCTAGCAAAGACCGTTTACTCGGCAGAGGGTTATGCGAGATGATATATCAGAAAAGTTGTAAGGCTGCACGAGGTGCCTACCTTCACCTTATGACGCATGTGGAGCCCGAGGAACTACCGCTTTTGTTTCGGAAGTTTTGCCAAGCATGTGTTAAGAACTCGCAGTCTCAGACCGCATTCGCCCCGCCGCTGTTTGGATTTCAGGGATGGTTGTGGGGATTGTTGTCTCCTGTGGAGGTAGTGTTTAAGCTACCGTTTCAGTGTTCAGATGTCGCCTTTTTAAAGCCTTGTAGGGGCGGAAGTGTAAATTGCCGGTCGATTGGTTCGATGTTGGCAAGGTTCAGTTAGTTGGTTCAGGCTTGTTCCAGCAGACTGTGGATAGTGCGAAGCTTGTCTAGAAGAAGTTCGCACTCGCAGGAATTGTGCGGATAATCGGCGACGACGCTTAGAGTTCAGGTTGACGGTCGGTCTTCTTGAAGGTACCACCCCGGGTTGGGTGTGACGAGTTTGGAATACAGAGGGAACTTAGCCCGAGTTACTTTGGGCCCTTTTGAGTTCATGTGAAGAATAGGCCAGGTTGCCTATATGTTAGCTTTTGCCGTCCGAATTAGGAGGCTGTACGTCCGGTCTTTCGTATTGTTATGATCGGGAAAAGTATCGGAGATCCATCCAGAGTGTTCCCACTTAATGATGACCACGTTAGAGATAGTAGCCCCGAGTTTTGGAAACTGAAGCAGTATCAGAAATGTGGAAAGAGTTCGAGTATACGACATCCTCAGGGATCGACGCATGCGGCAGATCATTTGTTGGGTCGTCGGAGCAAGGCTCGCGACAAAGTGACAAAAGTGGTACCATTTGTTGGGTCGCCTGAGAAGGTTAATGCCTCAGGCAAAGTGACAAAGTGGTATCTACGACGAGTAAAGAGAGAAGCGAGCATGTATGGCGAGCATAGATGTGATCATTTCTTTTGTAAAGAGAAGGTGCGAAGGAAGTATATTTTAGACCCCGGTGAGAAGTGTTTTGTGGTGATGATTAGAGGTGTTTTCCTCGTGGACTTAGATAGAAGTGTGTGCGCGGGTGTTTCTGTGGCCAGGTGTGGCAGGATTGTTCTCGTAAGTATAGTAGTGAAGACTATACTGGCGCGCGTTTGTTTTGAGACTTAGAAGGAACATTCGGACGAATGTTTCTAAGAGGAGAATGTTATACCGTATTTCCCGAGTATGTACGCGGGACGACGTAGAAAAGTTTGTGCCTTAAAGTGCTTGGCCGAATTTTATTTGTGCATAACACCCTGCTAGAGTCGTTTTCGTAAACGTTTTCACTTTCGTAGGGAATTTCCGGCTATGTCATTTTTAATTTTATGATTTTTCCGAGACGAAACATTTTTGGCCAACGAGAGGCGACACTTGTCACCTCCCATCGAGCACGTTGGGCGGTAAAAGAGGTGGACGAATTGGCCATTGTTGGTCAAGGGTTGGTAGGATATTTTGTGGTAGATGGATAAGGTGCACTTGGCAAGATCTTGGCCCTACACTTGCCTTGCACTTGGCAAGATCTTGCCATTGGTTGGCCTTTGCTAGGCCTATAAATACCCACCCTTTGGAAGACTTATTCATCCTAAAATGTTCTAAGTCTTAGAAATCCTCCTCCTCTTGTTTGACTCTCGCCCAAGAGCCCCCTCCCTAGATAGGCCCCTGTGGCCGAGAGCCTCCCTCCTCAGGCGTGGGCCGTGGGTACCCCCAGCCTAGTTGTTTTCAGATAATACCCCTTCTTGATAGAAATACCTCAAAAGTATTGTTATAATGCCCAAATTACCTTAGCCATATACCTTGTTGTATTCTAAGGTTATACCTATACGAAAAGCCCGTAAATACTATTATACTTACCGTCAATACCACCAAACCGAAAACCCTAAGGAAAATCTCCATGGTTAGTTGGAGTTGTATGTAGAAGTTGGTTAGAACTTCTAAGGGTAGTTTGGAGCGGGTTGGAGCGCACGGAGTCGAGCTAAACGATTGCCAGGATCGACTTTAACTCGGATAATTATGGGCTTATCGAGGTAAAAATCTTGTCCTCTATTGTAATTGGAATTTGCATATTGTTAGAATATATAGTTGAAGTATACTATATAGAATCGAGCGTAGTTATCGGCAATGCCTCACGCTTAAGCCCGAATAATACTTACGCAATATCTTCGCGACTTAAGCCTCGAATTTAAAGAAGAGTACCGAATCAGAATTACATGTGGTCAGACATGAGACTTGTAGTAGTACCGTGGAGTAGAATTGTACCGTTAGGTTAAATGTATAACCCCTCGGTTGGCTTGGTAGCCTACTCGATAGAGGAGGAGTTTTACGCTGTCATGGGGAGGTGTCCGAATTTTCAGAGAATGTTCTACGAAGAGACCTTATGTTAATGCACTTGTGGCCTTATAGGTGGAAGTACTATGCGTGGCGCGATCTACTTGGCTTAGGAGTAGCCGCGGTTTGAGGTACTTGGAGCGCTTTTGCTATTAGTCGATAATCGTCGCGAGGTATGTGAACCTCTTCCTATCTCTTCTAGCATGATATGTGAACTATGTAGTACTGCAGACGATACGTGCTAAATGTATGTGATTGGTTTAAAACATAAAGTGTTATAACGACTTTATGGGAAGTTGGTTATAACAGCTTTATGTTGGTAAGAAAATACATGTGGTTTTTAAAAGGTACTGATTTGAACTATAACTGCTTGTTATGTGTTAATAAAGAACTTGAAGTATTTCAAAAGATTTTTGAATCATTTTGAAAGAAGAAGTAATACTTGGATTTTGAAAACTTAAGAGTTATACTAGCTTTATGGGAAGTTAGGTATAACGGCTTAAGAATGTTTTACTGATTTCGAAATCGAATGTGTATCGACAAACCATCGCAAATACATTAAAAGGAAATGTTTTGAATAATTAAGTATTATTAAAACCAAGAGAAACCTCCATCCGCATAGAAGCTGAGATGAGACAAAATGATATTTCCTAGATCATGGCTGCTGTAATAAGATTGTAATAAACAAGAATATCCTACTCACATATAAGGCTTAGGTTTCTCAGATTGTTTAAAGGAGAATTATATTCTTAAATGAATGAGACTATGAACTACGAAACCTTTCTAAAATGAGAAACTTGAACATTGGAAATTAGGCAAACTTGAACATTGGAAAAGAATGTTGCTACTTGATTTTACAAAGAGGAGTAATTGATTTACTTAAGAAAATAATCACTCTATTTTCATATACTACGTATTGTGTGACTTTTGTGAAAGTAACGATATCTTTTAAAGAGTTAATGTATGAAGTACTTTGGGGATAAAAACCCGATCTTGTTAATCATATAGTAGGAAGTACCTTGTGTGAACAACTTGATTGTATTGGTTTGTGATAGCCTTATAATACTTTCTTGTTGCTTTGATAAGTAAACGTGTTAGGATGCTACGTGTGTTAGTATCTTGTGATGTTTGTGTAAAGGGTTTCCTTGATTGTGCTTATTAACTATCGATCGTTATGATAGTATTGTGGCATTCATCTCTTGAGATGATTCCGGTTGTCGCCTCCGACGCGGGTAGACTCAGCGGTCGATGGACCTATGATTCGAGAATACCTCACGCAGTCCCGGCCTACGCGAGCTACGAGTTCCAGACAGCGCGTCCTTACGGGCATGCGGTCTCAGGGCTGCGGACTCGGAAGTCGGTGACGATGCCGGGAGTAGCTACCCTCGACGGGGAATGCCGCCATGCGGCCAAGAGATTGGCCTACGCGAGTCGCGGAAGTTCCAGGACTAGACGCGCACATTAGATATCGCGCAAGTGGCCGCTTTGATCATGTGACGGCAGACAGATCTTATGATCTGATTCATGACCTTGTTGGTACTGCTGGGTGTTAGTAGTCGGCTATGCCTTCGCATTTACCCCCGTGACGGTGTTATTATGGCACAGTGGGACCCGTGTTCATGTGTGTTCCTTGGTGCTTTTATATCATAAACCGCCGGCGGTGAGAATGTGTCCCACGCGCACGATTGATGTTGTGGGCGTGAGACCCATCGTTATGTTCTTTTGTGATGACTTGAGGCGTGAGTCCCTTTACTTGATATGATCGCTTAGTTATTGTAAAATCGTAGCTTGTTATCATACATGTCTCCCGCTTTGTATAGACTACTATGATTTCATTTACAGATTTATTTTCGCCACATACTCTGCACTGTAATCGACCTCCTTCGGGGCCGTTCATGCCGCAGATGAGGTACACGATCGTTGATCCTAGCTCTCGTGGTCACAGCTTTGGGGAAGCTCCGCTTCTCCTAAGCTTATCTGGTATAGTCCCCGTCAGTAAGTGTTTACATTCGGGTTTCATGTGGCCCCGCCCGCCATTGTTGTCGATCATTCTTAGAGGTGCAGAGTAATCGTTGTGGGCGTGGTTTGTAAAAAGATTAAACTGTTCATGTTAAAAGTTGTCATTTATACATATGCCGAAAGGCAAGTTCTTCTCATATTATTGTTTCATATTTCATAATATGTCTTGTATCGCTTTATGTTCTACGATTACTCGATGTTGTGTCACTAGGTGCCCGGTAGGCACCATCCACGCCCGCCGGTCGTGACAAAAGTGGTATCGAGCGCTTAATCCTCGAAAGTGTCTACAGACCGTATCCAAGAAGTCTTGATTATCTGTGTTGCGCACCACACCAATAATCGTGAGGCTATAGGATATTTTAGGATTGGTTTCTATTCTTCTCACTCCGAGATCGTGCCTTAGAGCCGTGTTGTAAGTTGGACCTCTAACGATTTCTTTCCTTACCGCTATGCCTCGCGTAGGCAACCCGCCTGTGAGGGCAAGGCGGCGGAGCCGCGAGTAGAGTTCGTGAGGGTGCGAGGGCACAGCCCAATCCTTACCTAGGGTAGTGCTTCATTCGGGATTTCGCGACGTCACTAGCCCCAAAGAGAGTTTGGCATGGCAGCGGTCCTCATCGCGCCATGATATATGAACCTTCGCCCACGATCGGTAGGGGTGACCGATCCGCCAACACCCTTACTTCCTCGAAACTCGAACCTCGAGCTCGACCGCCCCGAATACTGGATGCTCAAGGTTGTGGAGGACCACTCGACCGGTGGAGGTACAAAACTAGTATCTGAGGCGGTCCGCTCGAAAGTCACCAAAGGACTCGTTGTTCTCGCCCTCTTCGCTGATTCGTCATTCCGTCGACCTCTCCGTGCCTCACATCCCTGCATGAGCTCGCATGCGGCAATGTCCATGCGGTGAAGAGCTACACTCGAACAAGCCTCGCTAAGCAATCATCTAATCCGGTGACGTAGCGGTGCACTCTATCCTCCATGGTTGCCACTAAACGGGACATACCGAGCCAACGAGTCAAACTCCACGTTGTACTCCAATCAGACGCCTCTGCCTCAAAGATCACAAATCTGTTTACCGCGCCTCTCTCATCCGCGAGGCAAGAAGTGAGTGAGGAATGCCTCTCGAGAACTCGTCCCATACCGCTGAGCGCATGCTCTCCCGGGACAACTCCCACGAATCAAACCACGATCATGCGGTATCACGCACCGATGCGAACCTAAGACCACCGACTCGGTCTCCGGCCTTGATCACTTACGACCAGAATCGCCGGATGAACTCCTGCGATCATCCTCGTGCCTCGACCCATAAAACTCGCGGGCTACAACTCGAAAGTCCTGTAGCCTCAAACTATCTCGCCGGGGTGAACCATGGTGCTATCGAATCGAACTGAATCGCCGCTGATCCAAATTTATCCTCATATCTCGCCACGACCACGACCAAAGAATCGGGCCATCTCCTTGTAACCCATCTCCTCCGCCTGCATCGTGGACCGAGGCTCAGTATCGTGGTCTCAGCAGCCACCGCTGCGCTCTAAACTCTGGCTGGCGGCGTCACAAAACCCGCCGTCAAGCACAACTCGTGCATGTCGGGCTGCGCCTCGTACTTCTCTCAGATCTCACTAGCAAGACTCCTACGCTTTGCCCTCCTGGGCTGCTGTTTTACACGGAGGCATAATCGTAAAAACGAGATACGCTGGAGGGTCCAACTTACAACATGCTCTAAGGCACGATCTCGTAATGAGAAGAATGGAAACCAATCCTAAATGTCCTATAGCCTCGACGATTATAGATGTGGTGCACAACACACCGATAATCAAGACTTACTAGACACGGTCAGAGACACTTTCCGAGGACTAATCGCTCGATACCACTTTGTCACACCCCGACTGGCCTGGATCGTGCCTTACCTGCACCCTAGTGATACATACATCGAGAAAATCAGCGAACATAACACATGAGTCATGAAACAAGAGATAAAATAATAAACAAAGCAACCAAAACGGTTGCCTTCAGATATACATAACACTCGAATGCTTTAATCCTTTTACAACCCCGCCCACAAATTCTTCTGCACTTAAGATTTACAACACTATGACGGACAGGCCCCGCCATACCTCGAATGTTCAAGAACCTACAACTCGTGGAACACATACCAAAAGATAAGCCTCGGAGAAACGGAGCTTCCTAATACGTCAATCGTGATCTCGTGAGCGAGGATCCACGACCGATGTACTCTACCATGCAGATGAACGCAGCCCCAAGGAGGTCGATAACAGTACCAAGTATGTGAAATCAGAAATATCAGAAATGAAATCATACTAGTCTATATAAAGGTGAGACATGTATGATAACCAAACTACAGCTCACAACATAAAAGCAATATGTTCGATCGAGGACTCACGCCCTCAAGTCATCACTCAAATATAACTATGGGTCTCACGCCCACAACATCAATCATGTTCAGATCATGGCGCATGCCCCGGAACGTCGCCTCTGCAGACATGTCCATGATGCAACAAAATACCAATGCCCCATGGCCAGATGCCCCCGGAATTCTACCTCGGTGTAGACACGTCCATGTGACATCATCAACAATATACTGGGTGATCAACCCTGCCGCATGGCCACATGCCCCCGGAATTCTACCTCGGTGTAGACATGTCTATGTAACATCGACAACAAGACAGTAATAAAAATGGAAACATACGGTGGAATTCTCCGTCACCGCCAAAGACGCCCAAGTAAGTTCTCAACAAGTCAACCGCCTCATCGAGAGACGCAGAATACGTAAATACAACACTTGTACAACAAAGGCTATCATCACAAGCATAGGCAAGTTTCACACAACTCAAAGTACTTTCACATAAGTCACACCACCCGTAGTATAAAAATCATGACTATCTTTTTAAGTAAACAAGACACTTCCCCTTTTGTAAAATCAAGTAACAACATTATTTTCCAAACGTTCAAGTTTGCCTACTTTCAAATGCTCAAGTCACTTATTTTAGAAAGGTTTCATAATTCATAGTCTTAATCTCTTTTAAAACAATTGAGTAACATATGTCGTATATGTGAGTAGTTTATTCTTGTTTATAACGATCTTATTACAGCAGCCATGATCTAGAAAATGTAATATCATTTTGTCTCATCTTAGCTTCTATGCAGATGGAGGTTTCTACTGGTTTTAATACAACACATCATTATTCAATACATTTTCCTTTATTAACGCCGCAGTTGGTCCTGTCGATACACATTCGATTCCCAAATCAAGAAACATTATCCCTTTAAAACCAAGTACTCATTACTCACGAATGAGGTTTCAGACAACATCCACATTAAAACAAACAAGTTAAGTCTCTTATCTTATAAGATCAAGTCTCTTAACTTCTAACATCAGTAAACCATTTTCTTACCTACATAAAGCTGTTATAACCAACTTCCCATAAAGCCGTTATAACACTTTATGTTTAAACCAAACAAATACACTTAGCACTGTGACGCCCACCGTACTACATAGCTACACACATATCATGCTAGAACAGATAGGAAGAGGTTCACATACCTCGCGACGAGTATCGATAATAAGCAAAACGCCCACGATCAGAATCTGCTAGCCGCTTTCCACTCTTCAAGTAGAATACGCTACTCGCAGATTTCCACCTATAAGGCCACAAACGCCTATTAACTTCTAACCGCATCGCCCATATTCTACGTAAAAATCGGCAAGATCTCCCCGCAACAACAGAAATCTCCTCCTCTATCGAGGCCGGCTACCAAGCCAACCGCGGGGTTTACACGCCTAACCTGGACGTGTACCATTCTACTACACAACAATGCTACACAAGTTCATCTGAATACGTCCCATGTAATTACGCTCGCTTCTCTTCTTTAAATTCAGCTTAAGTCAAAAGACATTGCCAAAGCTATGTTCAGTTCTATATATAGTATACTTCAACTATATAATCCTACAACATGTAATCTCCAATTACAATAAGGGGACAAGAATATTTACCTCGACAAGCCCAAAATTATCCGAGATAAAAGTCGATCCTGAGCAAGGTTTAGCTCCTACTCCGTGCGCTCCAATCCGCTCCAAACAACCCTTAGAAGTTCTAACCAACTTCTACTCAAATACTTCAACCAACTATGAAGATTTCCTTAGGGTTTCGGTTTGAGACTAAAAGGACAAAAGGTAGTATTTCCGGGCTCTACGTATAGAGGTAACTTTTGGAATACAACAAGGTAAAGGCTAAGGTATTTTGGGCATTATAACAATACTGAGAGTATTTCTACCAAGATGGGTGTATTATACGAAACAACTAGGCAGTGGGGGTACCTACCGCTAGCACCACAAAGGGGGAGGGAGGCTCTCGCCACAAGGCCACTCAAGGGGAGGAAGGCTTAGGACGAGCACACACTCAAAGGGAGGGCGAGGGATTCAAGACTTGGAAGTTTTTTTGGATGAAGAAGTCTACAAGCTTAGGGGGGTATTTATAGCAAAACCAAAGGCCAACCAATGGCCAAGATCAAGCCATGTGCAAAGCAAGTGTAAGGCCAAGATCAAGCCAAGTGCACCCTAGTCCCTACTCCACAAAACAAGCCACAAAACATTGCACAAAACAATGCCACAACAAGGCACCAATCGGCCAAGGCCAAACCGACTTAAAGCCCACTGGCGAGGTGACAAGTGTCACCCTCTTGTTGGCCCAAAATGTGCCGCCGCTCGGAAAAATCCGCAAAAATACAAAACGACATAGCCGTAATTTTCCTTCGCAGTTACGCAAAACGCTTCATTAAAAACGACTCTAACCGGGTGTTGTGCACAAAGGTAACTTCGCCAAGCCACCTGTGAGGGTGACACGTGTCACCTCATATTGGCCCTCATAAAACGTCTTCCAAAAATATCCACAATGGCCAAAATCTCAAAACAAAGTGGGCCCTACAAAGCAAAGAAATTTCTCCGTGGGCCCCACGTGACCATTTCCGAAAATAAAATCGCAAAATTCTAATATACTCTAAGAAGCCCAAATTCCAAACTGGGAACCCAATTCCTTCAACGAACATTTTTCCTTACAAAACCGGAAACTTTTTCCGTGGAAGAATCACCTCTTTCTTCCTTTCCAATTTTTCGTCGTGCTCGCACGCACGCCCTCGCATACATACCACGAGAATACGGGTATAACACTCATGATACGATTTATGACCGTTGGTACTGTGGGTTTTAGTAGTCGGTTATGCCTTCAGACTTACCCAGACGGTTTATTATGACACAGTGGGACACGTGTTCATGTATTCCTTGGTGCTTTTATATCATAGACTGCCGGCAGTGAGGAAGGTATTCCACGGGCATGATTGATGTTGTGGGCGTGAGACCCATAGTGATATTTGAGTGATGACTTTGAGGGCGTGAGTCCCTGACTTGACATGACTGCTTATTTATTGTGAACTGTAGTTTGGTTATCATACATGTCTCCTGCTTTATATAGACTACTATGATTTCATTTACGATTTTCAGGCCACATACTTGGTACTGTTGTAATGACCTCCTTCGGGGCTGCGTTCATGCCGCAGTAGAGGTACACCGATGTTGATCCTCGCTCTAGGTCACAGCTCAGTTTGGGAAGCTCCGTTTCTCCGGAGGCTTAGCATTGGTATAGTCCCCTGTCGTTGTAGGTACTTACATTCAGGGGTATGGCGGGGCCCTGTCCCGCCATTGTTGTCGTATCATTCTTAGAGGTCTGTAGTACTGTTGTGGGCAGAGTTTGTAAAAGGGATGTAACTGTTCAGTTTTAAAGTATATATATATATATGCCGAAAGGCAAGTTTTCTCAGATAACTGTTTCACATTTCATATTATATCATGTCTTGTTTTATGTTCCGCTGATTACTCTGATGATTGTATCACTAGGGTGCCCGGGGTAAGGCACCAGTCACGGGCCCGGGTTCGAGTCGTGAAAAAAGTGGTATCAGAGCAGTTAATCCTCGGAAAGTGTCTACATACCGTATCTAGTAGAGTCTTGATTATCGGTGTGTTGTGCACCACACCAATAATCAGGAGGGTATAGGATATTTAGGATTGGTTTCCATTCTTCTCACTCTGAGATCGTGCTTAGATCTGTGTTATAAGTTGGACCCCTCTAACGTATTCTTTCCCTTACCGTTATGCCTCCGCGTAAGGCAACCCGGGCCCAGGAGGGCAAGGCAGCCGAGGGAGCTGCGAGTAGAGTACAGAGGGTTACTAGGGCACATGCCCAATCATCGCCTGGGGTGGTGCTTCATTCGGGGAGTTCTGCAACCGCCACCCAGAGAGTTTAGCACGGCAGCGATTCCATCGCGCCATGATATTTGAGCCTTCGCCCACGCATCGAACAAAGAATATGGATTACAAAGGAATGGACCTGTTACTAGCTAGGATTTTAGCAGCCAGAGAATATAGAGTGCACCAATATATCACGGGTCTTGATGACTATCTAAAGAAAGGTTGTGCAAGAGTAGCTCTTGATCGTGCATGGATATTTCCAGACAAAGCTTATGCAAAGACGCAGAGGAACGTAAAGATCGACGGATTAACCAAGATCAGCAGAAGAGGGCCAAAACAACAGGGTCATTTGGTAACTTTCAAGGCAACCGTCTCAGCAGCAAATTAGATATGCACATCCACCAGTGCAGAATGTCCTCCACAGGGTTCAGGACGTTCGGGGTATGCAGGAGTTGGTCAGAGCTCCAGGGCTGCTGGTTCGCAAATACACGTAGGTTCCAGCCAGCCGGATTCAGTTTTCCCTCAGTATTCCCAGTGTGGCAGACGTCATCCCGGGGAATGTCGTCTTTTTGTTGGTACTCATTTTACCGGCGGCCGTCAGGGCCATGTGTCGAAAGGATGTCCTAGTAGGAGGACTCAGCCTACCAGATCAGTTGCAGATTCAGTAATTCGGAGAGGAAAGGGTGTTAGCCAGAGGAGGCCACCCCCACCTCGGTGTGGCCGTTGTGGTAGGTGTCATTGTGGGGAATGTCGTGCTTCTTCGACAGCTTTTTTTGCTTGCGGCCAGCAGGGCCATTTTGCGAGAAATTGTCCGACCAGAGGTGGCGCGGATGTAGAGACTCAGCCTTCGGGATCAGTGGCTAGTTCATCATCTTCCCTAGCTATGCGCCCAACAGGGCAGGGTTGATTAGAACGACAAAAGGGGAGTGAAGCAATAGATACCAGTATATCCTTGACCCTCTAGAGATTAGTGTGTGTGATAAGATAAGTATATCTTAAGTGTTACGTTTAGATAACATTGTGTAAATTGTGATTAGAAACCATGGTTAGTTAGAAAGGTAAGATTGGGGATAAGGGAAAGTGTGAGCCTTAGAGTTTTATACGTGGAGACCTTAGAGGTAAGGCCATCTCGAGTAAAAGAGGTATTTTATGTTTGACCCTCATCGGAGTGCATAGTGCACGTGAGATATATTTGTGTGATAAGTCCCTGAGTGGTATGATATGAAAGAGGGTAGTTGAGCTAAGAAGACCGCTAGGTTTTCGTAACTTGATTAGTGAGATTGTTCCGGATCGGGGAGCAAGTGTTTTGCGCGAAAGTGGGTCGGGTTGAGGCCATGTCGCGTCAACCCGCACTGCTTTTGTGGAGGGTCGGCCGGGGTGGTCCCGCCGGGTGGTGGGGTCACGTGGGTGTTAGGCCCAAGTTTAGTTAACCAGCGTACGAGTTCGTGGATGCGTTCAACCAGTAGTCGAGCCGATGAGGTCAGTCCGTCTTGTCTTTCAGTCAAGATCGTTTACTCGGCAGATGGTTATGCGAGATGTTATATCAGAAAGGTTGTAAGGTTGCACGAGGTGCCTACTTTCACCTTATGACAGTGATGGAGCCCGATTTACTGCTTTTCCTCGAGGTTTTACCAGCAGGTTAGGAACTCGGTGAGTCTTAGTATCGCATTCGCCTCGCCGTGTTTGATTTGTGGTAGTCGTGAGGATTGTTGCCTCCTGTTGAGGGAGTGTTTTACAGCTACTATTTCAGTATTCGGATATCGCCTTATGACGCCTTGTAGGGGCGGAAGTGTAAGTTGCCGGTCGATTGGTTCGATGTTGGCAAAGTTCAGATAGTTGGTTCATACTTGTTTCGGTAGAATGTGGATAAGGGGAAGCTTATCCAGAAGAGATTTTTAGCAGCTCAGAGTCAACAGAAGTCGTACGGATAGTCGGCGACGACACCTAGAGTTCAGGTTGACGGTGGGTCTTCTTGAAGGTACCACCCCGGAAAGGGTGTGACGAGTTTGGGAAACAGAGGAAACTTAGCCCGAGTTACTTTGGGCCTTTTCAGATCATGTGAAGAATAGGCAAGGTTGCCTATAAGATAGCATTGCCATCCGACTTAGGAAGCAGTACGTCCGGTCTTTCATATTGCTATGGTCGGGAAAGTATCGGAGATCCATCCAGAGTATTCCCAGTTAATGATGACCAAGTTGGAGATAGTAACCCAGAGATTTTGGAACCAAGCGAATGAATGTGGTAAGTTATGAGGAAGAGTTCGAGTGTACGAGAAGTGTACGACGAGTAAGGGAAGAAGCGAGCATGTGTTAAGAACATAGTTGTGATCATTTCTTTTGTAAAGTGAAGGTGCGAAGGGAGTATATTTTAGACCTCGGGTGGGAGCTTTTGTTGTGATTGGAGTGATTCCTCGTGAACTTGGATGTAAGTGTTTGCGCGTGTTGTATTGTGGCCAGGTGTGGCATGATTGTTTTCGTAAGTACAGCAGTGAAGACTATACTGGCGCATGGTTGTTTTGAGACTTAGGAGGAACATTCGGGACGAATGTTTCTAAGGAGGGGAGAATGTTATACCCCGTATTTTCAGAGTATGTACGTGAGGACGTACGTACGAAAGTTTAAGCCTTAAGTTAGGCAAGGACCGAAAATTTTGTGCACAACACACGAAAAGAATCGTTTTCCGACGAAACGTTTTCCAAACATTGCGAAGGGAAAAATACGGCTATGTCATTAATAATTTTATGGATTTTTCCGAGAGATGAAATATTTTGGACCAACGAGAGGGCGACACTTGGCCCTCAAGTGGACGGCAAAGCTAGGGGAGTCTTGGCACGTTTTTTGCCTTTCCCTTGGTCAAGGGTTAGGTAGGATATTTTGTAGATATTTTGTGTAGTTGATGAGCAAGTGGGACCCACAAACACTTGTCCAAATCTTGACCTTACACTTGCCTACCACTTGTCTTGATCTTGGCCATTGGTTGGCCTATAAATACCCCCCTTAGTTGAAAACTTCTTCATCCACACTTAGAGATTTCAAGTCTTGAAAATCCTCCCCCCCTCGTGTAGGCTCGCCCAAAAGAGCACCCTCCCCTTTGAGAGGCCCTTGGCCGAGACACAAAACCCCCCCTCTCTTGAGTTGTCTCGTATAAATACCCCCCCCCCCCTTGGTAGAAAAGTATTCTCCAAGTATTATTACTATTCCAAAATACCTTGGCCCAAATACCATGTAGTATTCCAAGGTTACCCTATACGAAAAGCCCAGAAATACTATTATACTTTCCTTCAGTCACAAAACACAACCCTAAGGAAAATCTTCATAGCCGGTTGAAGTATTAAAAAGAAGTTGCGTCGAACTTCTAAGGGTTGTTTGGAGCGGGTCGAGCACCTGCAGTAGGAGCTAAACGTTGCTCAGGATCGACATTTAAACTTGGATAATTTTGGGCTTATCGAGGTAAATACTCTTGACCTTCTATTGTAATTGGAAATTACATACTGTAGTTGTATAGAAATGAATATAAGATTCATAGAAGAGAATTGAACTGTAATAGAAGGATATTACAGAAAAGACTTGAACTGAAATCACATCGAAGAATATTAAAGAAGAAGGATTAAATCAGATTTACATAGGATCGTATTTACTGAGACTTGTGAAGATTGACGGTAGGGAAGTGCTGCCCAATTTTCCGTAGAATCTTGTATCTAGATTTATTCTACCGAGTAGTCTAGACGTTGATAGACTTGTATAACCTTTATAGGTTGAAAGTTACGCAAGTAGCATGTTCTACTTGAAAGGTGGACAAGGCTAGGGTTATACCGTGGAGCGCTTTGCTAATAGTCGATAATCGTCGCGAGGTATGTGATTCTTCCTATCCTCTTGAGCATGATATTTTAAAAGAATATATATATAGTACTGTAGACGTACGTGTGCTAATTGAACGTAGTTGTACGGCAATGTCTTTTGACTTAAGCCCAATAATAAGAATCTTGAAGTATTTCAAAAGAGTTAAGAAACCTTTTGAAAGAAGGGTAATACTTGGTTTTAAAGCTTAAGAGTTATACTAGCTTTATGGGAAGTTAGGTATAACGACTTAAGAGAGATAAAAAGAATGGTTTATTGATTTTAGAAGTTAAGAGACTTGATCTTAAAAGATAAGAGACTTGACTTAAATGAATTAATATGAATTTTGTTAAAAAGTGTGAAACCTCATTCGTGAGTAATGAGTATTTTGGTTTTCAAAAGGAATGATGTTTCTTGATTTCTAAATCGTAATAAGTATCGAACAAACCACGTAGCGCTTAATAAAGGGAAATGTATTGACTAATAAAGTATTATTAAAACCAGTAGAAACCTCCATCTGCATAGAAGCTAAGATGAGACAAAATGATATTACATTTCCTAGATCATGGCTGCTTTAATAAGATTGTTATGAACAAGAATAACCTACTCACACATAAGGCATATGTTTCTCAAATTGTTTTAAAGGATTAAAACTATGAACTACGAAACCTTTCGAAAATGAGAAACTTGAGCATCTGAAATTAGGCAAACTTGAACGTTGGAAAATAATGTTGTTACTTGATTTTACAAAGGGAAGTGTTTTGGTTTACTTAAAAAGATAGTCACTCTATTTTTATACTACGGGTATTGTGTGACTTTTGTGAAAGAAACAGATCTTTTAAAGAGTTAATGTATGAAGTACTTTGGGGATAAAAACCCGAACTTGTTAACATAAAGTAGAAAGTACCTTGTGTGAATAACTTTATTGTGTTAGTTTGTGATAACCTTGTAATACTTTCTTGTTGATTTGATAAGTAAACATGTTAGGATGCTACGTGTGTTAGTATCTTGTGGTGTTTGTGTAAAGGGGTTTCCCTTGTTGTGCTTATGTTGTTTAACGATAAGTTGTTATGTTAGTATTATATCACTCACCTCTTGACATGATTCCGGTTAAGCCGCCTCCGACGCGGTAGACTCAGCGGTCCAGGTGACCTATGATTCGAGAATACCTCATGCGGTCCAGGTGGCCTATGCGGAGCTACGAGAGTTCCGGTTAGTGTGCGCCTTTATGGTCATGCGGTCTATGTGGCTACGCGGATCGCGAGTCGGGGACGTTGTCGGGAGTAGCTACCTCGACGCGGGAATACCTCATGCGGGCCATCAAGTGGTCTATGCGGAGTGCGGAAGTTCCAGACTAGACGCGCACATTAGATACGCGCGCAGTGGCGGCCGATCATGTGGCGGTTCAGACAGATCTCATGATACAGTTTATGACCCTGTTGGTACTGTGGGTTTTAGTAGTCGGCTATGCCTTCGTACTTACCCCGTACGGTTTTATTATGACACAGTGGACACGTGTTCATGTGTATTCCTTGGTGCTTTTATATCATAGATCCGCGGTGGAAGGTATTCCACGCATGATTGATGTTGTGGGTGTGAGACACATAGTGATATTTGAGTGATGACTTTGAGGCGTGAGTCACGACTTGACATGATCGCTTATTTATCAGGAATCGTAGTTTGGTTATCATACATGTCTCCGCTTTATATAGACTACTATGATTTCATTTACGATTTTCGCCACATACTTGGTACTGTTATCGACCTCCTTCGGGGGGCTGCGTTCATGCCGCAGGTAGAGGTACACCAGTGTTGATCCTCGCTCTTAGGGTCACAGTTCAGCGTTTGGGAAGCTCCGTTTCTCCGGAGGCTTAGCAGTGGTATAGTCCCCTGTCGTTGTAGGTACTTACATTCAGGGGTATGGCGGGGCCCTGTCCCGCCATTGTTGTCATATCATTCTTAGAGGTCTGTAGTACTGTTGTGGGCAGAGTTTGTAAAAGGGATATAACTGTTCGGTTTTAAAGTATATATATATATATATGCCGAAAGGCAAGTTTTCTCAGATAAATGTTTCACATTTCATATTATATTATGTCTTGTTTTATGTTCCGCTGATTACTCTGATGATTGTATCACTAGGGTGCCCGGGGTAAGGCACCAGTCACGGGCCCGGGTTCGGGTCGTGACACCTATGGTCCAAAGGATACTTTCTTCACACACAAAATGATCACTTCTATTCTCATAACACATGCTCGCTTCTTCCCTTACTCGTCGTACCCTTTTCGTACACTCGAACTCTTCCTAATATACTTACCACATTTCTGTCATTGCTTCAGTTTCCAAAATCTCGGGGTTACTATCTCTAACTTGGTCATCATTAACTGGGAACACTCTGGAGGAATCTCCGATACTCTTCCGAAACATAACAACATGGAATACCGGACGTACTGCCTCCTAAGTCGGACGGCAGTGCTAACTTATAGGCAACCTGGCCTATTCTACAAACGATCTGAAAATGCCCAAAGTACCTCGGGCTAAGTTTCCCCTTCTTTCCAAATTTCGTCACACCCTTCCGGGGTGGTACCTTCAAGAAGACCCACCGTCAACCTGAACTCCAAGTGTCGACGCCGATTATCCACACGACTCTGTTGACTCTGAGCTGCTAATAACTTCTTCTGGATAAGCTTCACCTTATCCACATCCTGCTGAAATAAGTAGGGACCAACTATCTGAACCTTGCCAACATCGAACCAATCGACCGGCAACCTACACTTCCGTCCATACAAGGCTTCATAAGGCAGCATCCGAATACTAAAATGGTAGCTAGTATAATACTCACCCAACAAGAGGCAAATAATCCTCATAGCTACCCCTGAAATCAAAACACCGGCCCGTAACCTATACTCAAATGTCTGGATAAAATGCGCTTGTTCGTCCGGCTGCCCGGCGGTGAATGCACATCGAGACTCACCTGAAGTTCCTAACCCCGCCGTAAAACCTCCCAAAAAGAAATAGCCATAAACTGGCTCCACCGCCGCCATAAAATAAAAGTAGGAACCCCTGCACTTTACAACCTTCCCGATAACATCTCGCATAACCTCCGCCGAGTAAACACCCTAATCGAAAGACAAGATGGGCTGACCTCATCGCCCGACCATCGGGTCGAACGCATCCACGAACTCGCACGATGGTTACCTAACTTGGGCTTAACACCGCGTGACCTATCATCTAGCGGACCACCTCAACCGACTTCACCACAAACCGGCCGCGGGTTGACTCGCGATATGGCCTCAACCCGACCCACTTCAGACTAAACTCTCGTTCCCGATCCGAACAACCTCACTATTCAAGTCATGAGAACCTATGGTCTTCTAAGCTCATAATCCACTTCCCTTTACACCACTCATGGACTTATCACCGACTAAACTCCACGTATACAATGTACTCGACAACGATCAAACGCATAATCCTTTACTCAAGATGGCCTTGCATCTAAGGTCTCCAATCATACAAATTTTAAGGCTCACCATTTTCTCGTCCCTGGACTTACCCTTTTCAACTACCCATGTTTTCTAATCACAACTTACACCATGCTAACCTAACATAGCACTCCACACGTATCTACCATAACGACTCAAACAAGTCTCTAAGGTCAAGATATCTCTGAACATCGCCTCACTTTCCCTTTGTCGCTCTAATCAAATCCTACTCTGCTGGGCGCATAACTATAGAAGGTGATGAACCAGCCACTGATCCCGAAGGCTGAGTCGTAATATCCGCGCCACCTCTGGTTGGACAATTTCTCGCAAAATAGCCCTGCTGGCCGCAAGCCTAACAAGCTATCTAAGTAGTATGACACTCCCCATAAGAACACCTACTACAACAGCCATACCGAAAGGGGGTGACCTCCTCCGCTAACACCCCTTCCTCTCCGACCCACCAATCCAGAATCGACTTGGTAGGCTTAGTCATCCCACCAGATCCTCCTACTAGGACATTCTCCTCATCCGCGAGGCAGGCGCAGGGAAATGCCTCTAAGGTCTTGATCACTTTCATGATCCGCTGCAACTGTCGAATAAACTCCTGAGGATCTTCCTCAGTTCACAATCCATGGAACTCGGGTGGAACGCAACTCAAGAAGTCCCAAATCTCAACTATCGGATCTAGGTGAACTATTGGTACTACCGAACCTCCGACTGCTCTGCTCTCATTCCTAGCCACAAACCCGCTAGTAATCGCCATCTCCTTGTAACTCATATCCTCTCGCTCCCGGCCGTGGACTAGAGGCTCAGTATCGTGGTCTCGTGAGCTATCGCACGCTCTAAACTCTCACAGGGCTAGCGCCGCAGTAACTCCCGAATGATCTTGTCTCAGATAATGACTGGGCCCGTGCCCTGGTAACCCTCTGTGCTCTACTCGCAGCTCCCTCTGCTGCCTTGCCCTCCTGGGCTCTGGTTGCCTTGCGTAGAGGCATAACGGGTGAAAAGAATACGTCAGAGGGAGTCCAACTTATAACACAACTCTAAGGCACGATCTCAGAGTGAGAAGAATGGAAACCATTCCTAAATATCCTGCAGCCTCCTGATTATAGATGTGGTGCACAACACACCGATAATCAAGACTCTACTAGATACGGTCTGTAGACACTTTCCGATGATTAACTGCTCTGATACCACTTTTTTCACGACCCGATCCCGGGCCTGTGACTGGTGCCTTACCCCGGGCACCCTAGTGATACAACATCAGAGAAAATCAGCGGAAATAAAAACTTAAACATGAAACAAGAGATATGATAATAAAACAGGACAACCAAACGGTTACCTTCTTGAATATATATAATTAAAAACTTGAACAGTTACATCCTTACAAACCCCGCCACAACAAGATTTCATGCACTTAAGAGTTTTTATACTACATGACGGACAGGCCTCGCCATACCCTCAATGTACAAGTACCTACGATGACAGGGACTATACTAAAAGATAAGCCTCCAAGAAACGGAGCTTCCTAATACGCTGAATCGTGATCCTATGAGCGAGGATCAACAATCGGTGTACTCTACCATGCAGATTTAACGCACTTCCGGGCGAGGTCGATAACAGGTACCAAGTATGTGAAACTGAAAATACTGTAAATGAAATCATAGTAGTCTATATAAAGCAGGAGACATGTATGATAACCAAACTACAGTCCATAATAAATAAGCAGTCACGTAAGTCAGGGACTCACGCCCTCAAAGTCATCACTCAAATATAACTATGGGTCTCACGCCCTCAACATCAATCATGCCCGTGGAATACCTTCCTCACTGCCGGCAGTCTATGATATAATAACACCAAGGAGTACACATAAACACCAGGTCCCACCTGAGTCATAAAACCGTAAGGGGCAAGTACGAAGGCTAACTACCAGATACCAAAGCCGCATCATCAACTGACCGGGGCAAGTACGAAAGCCAACTACCAGATACCAAAGCCGTACTAACAATACTATACAACCAAACCACGAAGCTGATACGGGGCAAGTACGAAAGCCAACTACCAGATACCAAAGCCGTGTCACGTAGCTGACCGGGGCAAGTACGAGGGCTAACTACCAGATACCAAGGCCATATCACGAGACTTCGCCACGAAGCTGATACGGGGCAAGTACGAAAGCCAACTACCAGATACCAAAGTCGTGTCACGTAGCTGACCGGGGCAAATACGACGGCTAACTACCAGATACCAAGGTCGTATCACGAGACTTTGCCACTAAACTGAACGGGGCAAGTGCGAAGGCTAACTACCAGGTACCAAGGCCGAATCAGCCACGAGACGGGGCAAGTACGAAAGCCAACCACCAGATACCAAGGCCGACCAAGAAAACCTCATGGATAGCTAGTCCATGGAATAACACTATCAACGCGAGCGCACTGCGGAATCCTCCGTCACTGCCGGTACGTCCAAGTAAGATCATAACAAATCAGTCGGCCCTCCATTGAGAGACGTGGTGGTATAGAAATACAATACTTGCATAACAAGGCTATCACACGCAAACATAGGCAAGTTACACACAACTCAAGGTACTTTCATTTTATGCCAAAGTCCAGGTTTTAACCCCAAAGTACTACGTACGTTAAATTCTTTTTAAAAGATCCATTTCTCTTACAAAGGTCACCCGATGCCCGTATTATCAAAAATAGAGTGACTAACATTTTAAGTAAACCAAAACAACTTCCATACTTTCCTTTTTAAACCAAATTAAGACAATACTATGCCTTCTTTTTAGACCAAAACACTTCTCCTTTTAAAGTCAAGTTACCATTTTAAAACTAATGATAAAACCATTCTTTTGTTTTCATAAAGTCGTTATAACTAACTTCCCATAAAGCTGTTATAACACTTTATGTTTTAAACCAATTTAAGACAAAACCGTGTCTTTCTTTTTAAACCAAAAACTCTTCAATTCCTCAAGTCTCTTTTCTTTTAGAAATCAAGTTCCTTAATATTTCACATCAAGTCATTTATAAGTCAAGTCTCTTATCTTTTAAAAACCACAAACCATTTCTTTACCTACATAAAGTTGTTATAGCAAACTTCCCATAAGGCCGTTATAACATTTTATGTTTTAAACCAACCAAATTCATTTAGCACATGTACGTCTACCGCATTTACATAGTTCACAACAATCATGCTAGAAAAGATAGGAAGAGGTTCACATACCGCGACGATTATCGACAATTAGCAAAACGCCCACGATTTCTAACCTTGCTCGCCTTTTCCACCCTTCAAGTAGAATACGCTACTCGTAGTACTTCAACCTAAAAGGCCACAAAACGCCTATCAACCTCTAGATCTCTTCAGAGAATAATTCTAGATACAAAATTCCTTATTCTACGGAAAATTAGAAGACCTCCCCGCAACCACATAAATCTCCTCTCTAACGAGGCCTGCTACCAAACCAACAATCCCAGTGGGGTTACACGCCTAACCTGACGTGTACAATTCTACTCCACAATAATACTACAAGTTCATCAGAATACAAATTCTATGTAAATACAGTTCAATTCTTATCCATATTCATTCTACATATAATATACTCAACTATACATTACTACAACATGTAATATCCAATTACAATAGGGGGACAAAGATCATTACCTCGATAAGCCCAAAATTATCCAAGTTTATAAGTCGATCCTGAGCAACGTTTAGCTCCAATTCCTTACGTTCCAACCCGCTCCAAGCAACCCTTAGAAGTTTCTAACCAACTTCTCTTCAAGATCCAACTCCAAAAAGTGAAGAACACTTAGGCTACAACACTACCAACTTTCAGCCAAGGGGGTGTATTTAGGCTAGGGGTGTGAAATCTTTTCCAACTCTTGGTACACAATCTTCCTAACACCCTAAGGAAGAACACTTAAAACTTTAAGAATTTTTTTGGACAAGTTTTGCTCACAAACTCAGCCCATGGCCGAGAGCACACAAGAGGAAAGTGAGGGAGTTTTCAAGACTTTGAAATCTCTAAGTGTGGATGAAATTATGTCTAGCATAAAGGGGTATTTATAGATAAATCAATGGCTAGGATTAAGGCAAATGTAAGGTGAGGATGGGGTACATGTGTGTGGGTAGTTGGCAAACCATTTGTTCACCACAAAAATGGGACAAGTGGCCACCACAAAAATGGGCCACTTGTCCACCTAAAAAACGTCCACTTGCCCTTCTCCAATTCGGCCAACATGGCCACACGGGGGTGACACGTGTCGCCCCCTACTCGTCCAAAATATTTCATCTTCCGAAAATATCCGTAATGCCAAAAATCCAAAAATAAAGTGGGCCCTACAAAACCGTAAATTTTCCCGTGGGCCCCACGTGACCAATTTCGGAAATAAAATCTCATAATACTCAAATATTCTAAAAAGTCCAAATACCAAATCTGGGAATCCAATTTCCATTAACAAACCTTTTTCCTTCACAAAATCCGGAAACTTTTCCGTCGAAAAATCACATCTTTCTTCCTTTCCAATTTTTGTGTCGTATTCTCGTACGTACGTCCTCATATACATACTCTGGAACTACGGGGTGTAACAGTCACTTATACTATCTAGGGTCGATACCGTGGCATGAAAACACCATCCCGCCCCCTAACTAATCCTCGACACCATTCAGCGGCAGCCACGGCCGCACTATGAAATACGGCGCCGAACTTCGCGCCTTCAAGTTTCGAGCCACGCTCGCAACTTGGCGCCGACCAACCCGAATTCAGTAGTTTCGCATTATCACTTAGTCTTTTTTCATATCAAGGACTCATTCTTTCCTATTACGTTACTCCTATCTCTTTAAAATCAAGTAAGCTTTGTACTTATCAACTCAAGTACTATAATGAATCCGAGTTCATTTAAAACATGTACGCTCATCGTACGCTCATTTTTATAAAGTCATGCTCAAAGAAGATAGAAAAAGTTCCACATACACTAACTTTTTCAAATCAAGTTACTGCCTTTTTCAAAACTCAAGTCATTTATACTTTCAAAATCCAAGTCTCATGTACTTTCAAAATTAATACTTTTATGTTATACCCCGTATTTCCAGAGTATGTACGTAAGGACGTACGTAGAAAAATTTGAAACTTTTAAGTTAGGCTTGGCCGAATTAATTGTTGTGCACAACACCCGATTAGAGTCGTTTTTCGACGAAACGTTTGCACAGCTTTCGTAGGGGAATTTTCGGCTATGTCTTTTTTAATTTTTGCGGATTTTTCCGAGACACGAAACATTTTGGACCAACGGGAGGGTGACAAGTGTCACCCTCACATTGGACGTAGTGAATGGGCGGTAATGGACGAATTGCTTGCTCCATTTTTGTCAAGTAGTTGGTAGGATATTTGTGTGGTAGATTGATAAGGTGGGACCCACACAACACATGGCTAAATCTACACCCTACACTTGCTATGCACTTGGCAAGATCTTGGCCATTGGTTGGCCTTCACTTGACCTATAAATACCCCTTCCCTTGAAGACTTCTTCATCCAAAAAAAAATCTCTAAGTCTTGAGAGCTCCTCCCCATTTCGTGAGGCCCTCGCCGAGAGTAGCGCCTCCTAGTAGTGGCCGTGGGTACCCCCTAGCCTAGTTGCTTTCAGATAATACCCTCAGTGGTGTAGAAATACTCTCAAAAGTATTGTTATAATGCCCAAATTACCTTAGCCAGATACCTTGTTGTATTCTAAGGTTATACCTATACGAAAATGCCCGTAAATACTATTATACTTCCGCTACCACAAAACCGAAACCCTAGGAAAATCTCCATAGTCCGTTGGAGTTTTGTGTAGGTTGGTTAGAACTTCTAAGGGTGGTTTAGAGCGGTTGAGCGCCTGAGTTGAGCTAAACGATTGCCCAGATCGACTTTAACTAGGATAATTGGCTTATCGAGGTAATTATCTTGTCCTCTGTTGTAATTGGAAATTACATATTGTTAGAATTTATAGTTGAAGTATACTATATATAGAATCGAACGTAGTTATCGGCAATGTCTTTTGACTTAAGCCCAATTTAAAGAAGAATACGAATCGTAATTACATAGGGTTGTATTACGAGACTTGCGTAGTAGTACCGTGGAGTAGAATTGTACCCGTTAGGGTTAGACGTATAACCCCCGGTTGGCTTGCAGCCGACCGATAGAGGAGATTTACGCTGTCATGGGGGAGGTGTCGAATTTTCGGTAGAATGTTCTACGATGAGATCTAAATGTTAATAAGCGCCTTGTGGCCTTATAGGTTGAAGTACTACGTGTGGCGCGATCTACTTGGCTTAAGGAGTAGCCGACGGTTGGAAGTACTTGGAGCGTTTTGCTATTAGTCGATACTCGTCGCGAGGTATGTGAACCTCTTCATATCTCTTCTAGCATGATATGGGTGAACTATGTAGTACGGTAGACGTACATGTGCTAAATGTATTTGATTGGTTTAAAACATAAAGTGTTATAACGGCTTTATGGGAAGTCGGTTATAACCAGCTTTATGTTGGTAAGAAAATACTTGTGGTTTTTAAAAGGTAACTGATTTGAACTATAACGGGCTTGTTATGTGTTAATAGAGAACTTGAAGTAATACTTGGTTTTTGAAAACTTAAGAGTTATACTAGCTTTATGGGAAGTTAGGTATAACGGCTTAAGAATGTTTTATCGATTTCGAAATCGTAATGTATCGACAAACCACCGCGTTAATAAAAGGAAAATGTTTTGAATAATTAAGTATTATTAAAACTAGTAGAAACTTCCATCCGCATGTAAGCTAAGATGAGACAAAATGATATTTCCTAGATCATGGTTGCTGTAATAAGATTGTTATAAACAAGAATATCCTACTCACATATAAGGCTTATGTTTCTCCGACTGTTTAAAAGAGAATTATATTCTTAAATGAATAAGACTATGAACTACTTAAACCTTTCTAAAATAAGAAACGTGAACATTTGAAATTAGGCAAACTTGACGCTTGGAAAATAATGTTGTTACTTGATTTTACAAAGGTAAGAGTTTTGGTTTTCTTAAAAGGATACCACTCTATTTTATACTACGTATCAGGTGACTTATGTGAAAGAAACAGATCTTTTAAAGATTTAATGTGAAGTACTTTGGGGATAGATAAGAACTTGTTAGTAGAAAGTACCTTGTGTGAATAACTTGATTGTATTGGTTTGTGATAGCCTTGTAATACTTTCTTGTTGATTTGATAAGTAAACATGTTAGGATGCTACGTGTTAGTATCTTGTGATGTTAGTGTAAAGGGGTTTTCCTTCGATCGCGCTTAAAGTTGTTTGACTATCACCGTTATGTTGGTATTGTACCACTCACCTTGACTTGTGCCCGAGGTTGCCGCCTCCGACGCGGGTAGACTCGCACGGTCCGGGACCATGATTCGAGAATACCTCACGCGGTCCAGGGATCCATGCGAACTACGAGTTCCGTGTTAGCGCGCCTTTATGGTCACGCGGTCTTTGTGGCCATGCGGATCGCGAGTCGGGGCGACGCCGGGAGTAGCTACCGATGCGGGTTATACCTCATGCGGGCCTATGAGGTTGGCCTATGCGGAGTCGCGAGAGTTCCGTGGCTAGACGCGCACATTTGATCTGCGCGGCGAGTGACCGCCTTTTATCATGTGACGGTTCAGACAGATATCATGACACGCTTTATGACCTTGTTGGTACTGGGTGTTAGTAGTCGCTATGCCTTCGCATTACCTGCATCGCTTTATTAGGACACAGTGGGACACGTGTTCATGTGTATTCCTTGTGCTTGTATATCATAAATCGCTGCAGTGAGGAAGATATTCCACGGCACGATTGATGTTGTGGGCGTGAGACCCATTGTTAAAATTGAGTGATGACTTGAGGCGTGAGTCCCGACTTGACATGATCGCTATTTATGGTGAATCGTAGTTTGGTTATCATACATGTCTCCCGCTTTGTATAGACTACTATGATTTCATTTACGATTTATTTTCGCCACATACTGTAATTGCCAGATCGACTCCTCCGGGCCGCGTCATGCCGCAGTAAAGGTACACTACCATTGATCCTCGCCTAGGTCACAGCTCAACATTTGGGAAAGCTCCGCTTCTCGAGGCTTATCGATGTATAGTCCTCGTTGTAGGTGTTTACATTCGTGGTATGGCGGGCCCCGCCCCGCCATTGTTGTCGTATCATTTCTTAGAGGTCCAGAGTACCGCAAGTGTGGTTTGTAAAAGGATTAAACTGCTCATGTTGAAAAAGTTGTTATTTATATATATGCCGAAAGGCAAGTTTTTCTCGATTATTGTTTCATATTTCATAATATGTCTTGTATCATTTTATGTTCCACTGATTACTCGATGTTGTATCACTAGGTGCCCGGTAAGGCACTACCACGTCCGAATCGGGTCGTGACAAAAGTGGTATCGAGCGCTTAATCCTCTGAAAGTGTCTACGCATCAGATCCAAGAGAGTTCGATTATCGGTGTGTTGTGCACCACACCAATAATCGTGAGGCTATAGGATATTTAGGATTGGTTTCTATTTTTCTCACTCGAGATCGTGCCTTAGAGCCGTGTTGTAAGTTGGACCTCTGACGAAATTCTTTCCCTTATCGTTATGCCTCCGCGTAGGGCAACCCGGGCCCAGGAGGGCAAGGCAGCCGAGGGAGCTGCGAGTAGAGTTCAGAGGGTTGCGAGGGCACAGGCCCAATCATCACCTGGGGTGGTGTTTCATTCGGGGAGTTTTGCGACGTCACTAGCCCCAGCAGAGTTTTAGCACGGCGGCGGCAGTTCCTACTGCGGCCACGATGTTTGGACCTTCAGTTCCGCGACCGGGAACAGAGAATATAGAGTGCAAAGAAGACGACCCTGTTACTAGCTATAGATTTGGCTACCAGAGAGTATACCGATGTACCGCGAGTCTTGAGGACTATCTAAAAGAGGGTTGTGCAGGAGTAATTCTTCAGTTGGGCTTGAGCATGGCACGTACGGGCTTATGCGCGCAGCAGCCGAGAAGCATAGAGATCGACGTTAACGGCGACGCAGAGAGGCCAGAGCAGCAAGGTCCTTTGGTAACTTTCGAGGCAAGTCGCCTCACCAGAAGATTTGATATGCACCTCCGCCAGTGCAGAGTGGTCTTCCACGGATATCGGACGCTCGAGTACGCAGGAGTCGGTCGAACTCCGTGGCTTCCGCTCACAGATGGCTGCACGCCATCCCGGGAATGTCGCCTTTTAGTTGGTACTTGTTGTACCGCGCCGTGGCCACGTGTCGAGAGAGTGTCCTTGCAGGAGGACTTAGCCTTCGTGATTGGGCGGGTAGTTCGTCATCTTCCTTAGCATGCGCCCTACGGCGTGTTTGATTTGAACGACTAAGGGGAGTGAAGCAGTAGATATAGATATATCTTTAACCCTCTAGATATCAGTATGTGTGATAAGGTGAGTATACCTTAAGTGCTATGTTCTGATAACAGTGTGTTAGTCGTGATTAGATCATGGTTGTTTAAACCGAGTAAGATTTTGGGGGATAGAGAAGGTGTGAGCCTTAGAGCTTTTTACGTAGAGACCTTAGAGGTGAGGCCATCTCGAGAAAAGGTGTAGTGTTATGTTTGACCCTTATCGGAAGTGCATAGTGCATGTGAGTTATGTTTGGGATAGGTCCCTAGTAGTGTGGAATGAAAGGGGGTAGTTGAGCTAAGAAGACCGCTAGGTTTTCGAAACGTGATTTGTGATATTGTTCCGAATCGGGGAGCTAGTATTGTGCGCGTTGCCGGGTCGGGTTGAGGCCACGTTGCGGGTCAACCCACGGTAGGTTTGGTGGTGGGGCCAGGTTGTGGTGGTCCCGCCTTGTGTTAGGGTTGTGAGGGTGTTAGGCCCAAGTTTAGTTAACCAAACAGACGAGTTCGTGGATGATTCGACCAATGGTCGGTCGACGGGGCAGCCCATCGTGTTCTTCGGCCAGACCGTTTACTCGGTGTGTTGAGTTATCCGAAGGTTGTAAGGCTGCACGGTGCCTACCTTCACCTTATGACAGATGCTGGAGCCTGTAGGTCAGCCGTTGTTTCGGAAGTTTTGCCAAGCATGTGTTAAGAACTCAGTGAGTCTCGACCGCATTCGCCTCGCCGTTGTTTGGATTTCGTGATAGTTGTGGGATTGTTGTCTCCTGTGGAGGAAGTGTTTAAGCTACCATTTCGTTGTTCGGATATCGCCATGAAGCCTTGTAAGGGCGGAAGTGTAAGTTGCCTGGCCGATTGGTTCGATGTTGGCGTTCAGATAGTTGGTTCAGCTTGTTCCAGCAGATCGTGGTTAGTGGTGACGAGTTTTGGTATAACAGCGAACTTAGCCCGTGTTACTTTGGGCCCTTTGAGTTCATGTGAAGGATAGGCCAGGTTGCCTATATGATTAGCTTTTGCCGTCCGACTTAGGAGGCAAGACGTCCGCCTTTTCAGATTATTATGTTCGGAAAGTATCGAGATCCATCCAGAGTGTTCCCGCTAATGATGACCACGTTAGGGATAGTAACCCGAGTTTTGGAAACCGCCGATCGTAATGTGGTAAGAGTTCGAGTGTACGACACCTCGTGGGGTCGCAAGCACCCTGCACCATTTGTTGGGTCGTCGAGCAAGGCTCGCGACAAAGTGACAAAAGTGGTACCATTTGTTGGGTCGCTCGAGAAGGTTAATGCCTCGTGCAAAGTGGCAAAGTGGTATCTACTGCAAGTAAAGAGAGAAGCGGCAGGTATGGCAAGCATAGATGTGATCATTTCTTTTGTAAAGAGAAGGTGCGGAAGTATATTTTAGACCCTGAGAAGTGTTTTGTGCGATGGTTAGAGGTGTTTCCTCGTGGACTTTGACGTAAGTAGCGCAGCTTGTTTACGTGGCGGTGTGGCAGATTGATTCTCGTAAGTATAGTAGTGAAGACTATATCGGCGCGTTTGTTTTGAGGCTTGAAGGAACATTCGGGACGAATGTTTCTAAGGAGGGGAGAATGTTATACCCCGTATTTCCAGAGTATGTACGTAAGGACGTACGTAGAAAAATTTGAAACTTTTAAGTTAGGCTTGGCCGAATTAATTGTTGTGCACAACACCCGATTAGAGTCGTTTTTCGACGAAACGTTTGCACAGCTTTCGTAGGGGAATTTCCGGCTATGTCTTTTTTAATTTTTGCGGATTTTTCCGAGACACGAAACATTTTGGACCAACGGGAGGGTGACAAGTGTCACCCTCACATTGGACGTAGTGAATGGGCGGTAATGGACGAATTGCTTGCTCCATTTTTGTCAAGTAGTTGGTAGGATATTTGTGTGGTAGATTGATAAGGTGGGACCCACACAACACATGGCTAAATCTACACCCTACACTTGCTATGCACTTGGCAAGATCTTGGCCATTGGTTGGCCTTCACTTGACCTATAAATACCCCTTCCCTTTGAAGACTTCTTCATCCAAAAAAAAAATCTCTAAGTCTTGAGAGCTCCCCCTCCCCATTTCGTGAGGCCCCCTTGGCCGAGAGTAGCCCCCCCTCCTAGTAGTGTGGCCGTGGGGTACCCCTAGCCTAGTTGCTGTAGATAATACCCCTTGTGTGTAGAAATACTCTCAAAAGTATTGTTATAATGCCCAAATTACCTTAGCCAGATACCTTGTTGTATTCTAAGGTTATACCTATACGAAAATGCCTGAAATACTATTATACTCCACTACAAAACCAAAACCCTAGGAAAATCTCCATAGTCCGTTGAGTTTTGTGTAGAAGTGGTTAGAACTTCTAAGGGTGGTTTAGAGCGGGTTGAGCGCCTGAGTCGAGCTAAACGATTGCCCAGATCGACTTTAACTAGGATAATTATGGGCTTATCGAGGTAATTATCTTGTCCTCCGTTGTAATTGGAAATTACATATTGTTAGAATTTATAGTTGAAGTATACTATATATAGAATCGAACGTAGTTATCGGCAATGTCTTTTGACTTAAGCCCGAATTTAAAGAAGAATACCGAACCGTAATTACATGGTCAGACATGAGACTTGCGTAGTAATGCCGTGGAGTAGAATTGTACCCGTTAGGGTTAGACGATAACCCCCGGTTGGCTTGGTAGCCACCTCGATGAGAGGAGATTTACGCTGTCATGTGTGTGGGAGGCCAATTTTCGGTAGAATGTTATACGATGAGATCTATATATTTATAATCGCCTTGTGGCCTTATAGGTTGAAGTACACGTGTGGCGCGATCTACTTGGCTTAAGGAGCCGACGGTTGGAAGTACTTGAGCGCTTTTGCTATTAGTCGATATCACGCGAGGTATGTGAACCTCTTCCTATCTCTTCTAGCATGATATGGGTGAACTATGTAGTACGAGACGCATACGTGCTAAATGTATTTGATTGGTTTAAAACATAAAGTGTTATAACGGCTTTATGGGAAGTCGGTTCTAACCAGCTTTATGTTGGTAAGAAAATACTTGTGGTTTTTAAAAGGTAACTGATTTGAACTATAACTGGCTTGTTATGTGTTAATAGAGAACTTGAAGTAATACTTGGTTTTTGAAAACTTAAGAGTTATACTAGCTTTATGGGAAGTTAGGTATAACGGCTTAAGAATGTTTTACTGATTTGAAATCGTAATGTGTATCGACAAACCATCGCAATAAGCATTAATAAGGAAAATGTTTTGAATAATTAAGTATTATTAAAACTAGTAGAAACTTCCATCCGCATGAAGCTAAGATGAGACAAAATGATATTTCCTAGATCATGGTCATTGTAATAAGATTGTTATAAACAAGAATATCCTACTCACATATAAGGCTTATGTTTCTCCGATGCTTAAAAGAGAATTATATTCTTAAATGAATAAGACTATGAACTACTAAACCTTTCTAAAATAAGAAACGTGAACATTTGAAATTAGGCAAACTTGACGCTTGGAAAATAATGTTGTTACTTGATTTTACAAAGGTAAGAGTTTTGGTTTTCTTAAAAGGATACCACTCTATTTTATACTACTGTATTGTGTGACTTATGTGAAAGAAACAGATCTTTTAAAGATTTAATGTGAAGTACTTGGGGATAGATACGAACTTGTTAGTAGAAAGTACCTTGTGTGAATAACTTGATTGTATTGGTTTGTGATAGCCTTGTAATACTTTCTTGTTGATTTGATAAGTAAACATGTTAGGATGCTACGTGTGTTAGTATCTTGTGATGTTAGTGTAAAGCGGGTTTTCCTTCGATCGCGCTTAAAGTTGTTTGACTATCACCGTTATGTTGGTATTGTACCACTCACCTTGACTTGTGCGGAGGTTGCCGCCTCCGACGCGGGTAGACTCAGCGATCCGGGACCATGATTCGAGAATACCTCACGCGGGTCCAGGGATCCATGCGAACTACGGAGTTCCGTGTTAGTGCGGCCTTTATGGTCACGCGGTTTGTGGCTATGCGGATCGCGAGTCCGTGACGACGCCGGAGTAGCTACCCTCGACGCGGGTTATACCTCACGCGCCTATGAGGTTGGCCTACGCGAGTCGCGGAGAGTTCGAGGCTAGACGCGCACATTTGATATCGCGGCGAGTGACCGCCTTTTATCATGTGACGGTGCAGACATATCATGACACGCTTTATGACCTTGTTGGTACTGGGTGTTAGTAGTCGCCATGCCTTCGCATTTACCTCGCATCGCTTTATTAGGACACAGTGGGACACGTGTTCATGTATTCCTTGGTGCTTGTATATCATAAACTGCAGGCAGTGAGGAAGGTATTCCACGGGTACGATTGATGTTGTGGGCGTGAGACCCATTGTTAAAATTGAGTGATGACTTGAGGGCGTGAGTCCCTGACTTGACATGATCGCTATTTACGGTGAATCAGAGTTTGGTTATCATACATGTCTCCCGCTTTGTATAGACTACTATGATTTCATTTACGTGATTTATTTTCGCCACATACTTGGTACTGTTATCGACTCTCCGTGGTCGCTCATGCCGCAGTAAAGGTACACCGCCATCGATCCTCGCCTTAGTGGTCACAGCCAAAGATTGGGAAAGCTCCGCTTTCCGAGGCTTATCAGCCGTATAGTCCTCGTTGTTGTAGGTGTTTACATTCGTGGTATGGCGGGCCCCGTCCCGCCATTGTTGTCGTATCATTTCAGAGGTCCGTAGTAATGCACAAGTGTGGTTTGTAAAAAGGATTAAACTGTTCATGTTGAAAAAGTTGTTATTTATATATATGCCGAAAGGCAAGTTTTTCTCAGATTATTGTTTCATATTTCATAATATGTCTTGTATCGTTTTATGTTCCGCTGATTACTCTGATGTTGTATCACTAGGGTGCCCGGTAGCACGATCCACTGTCTTAATCGGGTCGTGACATTTTATGAGCTGTGAATAGGTTATACTCGTTTATAATGATCTTGTTAAAACAACCATGATCTAGAAAATGTAATACAATTTTGTCTTATCTTAGTTTCTATGGAGATGGAGAATTCTACTTATTTCAATATAATTGATTGTCGATACATTTTCATTAACGCTTCAATGGCTTGTTCGATACCTATTCTCATTAGTGTGGTAAATTAGCAAAGTCAACTTGACTCCAATACTTCCTAACTACTCTTACCAACATCCCCCATAAGACTTGGTAAGAACTTAGGAATATTTTAGACATGCCTTTAGCATAAATTCAAAAACATGAATACTTCCTAATGACAAGACAGGTATACTTCAAGAAAACAAGTCATGTATACTCCAAATAAAAAGGCAAGTATACTTCAATAAACAAGGGGCGTGTACTTCAAGAATAAGTCATGTCGATAGAAGGAAGAAGTTCACATACCTCATTGGCGACTAACCCATACGACAAGTAGCAATACGCTCCAATGTAATTCAACCTTATCGTCTATTCCACATTCCAAGTAGAATATGCTACACGTAGTACTTCAAACTATAATGATGATAGCACTTCTATCAATATCATACTTACTAGTATTATATTTATACCAAATAATTGTTCTCTAATTCTACGGAAATTTGGGCATCACTTCCTTTGTTTCTACGTACTTTTCCACCTTTTCCAAGGCCCGTATTCAACAACCAACAAGCCACATTTAAGGCACAACCAACAATTAACCAAAGGGGATTACACGCCTAACTTGACGTGTAAAATTCTTCCCCACAATCTATACAAAACAGTCTGCAAATCAGTCCATAATAAATCAACATTAAGGGTACAATGTGAAGCCTTCAACACCCTTATTCCTTAGGACTTTCATTAGCCAATTACTACATTAATCATGCATGTTATGGGCTGATTTTTCAGCATAACAACACCCCAAAACAGTCCATAAAAACGACACAACGACGTCTAACTGTTTTAGGCAGTTTTCGGCCAACAACAACTACAACAATCTGAAGTACTTTTCCTTAATTCCTTTTAATCCAATTCTCATTCCAACATGTTATATAAGTTATGTTAATTATCAACAACAATATTTCCTTCATTATATAACATGAAACACGTGTAAATAACGACAACAAAAACCAATGAATCCAACAACGACAAAAAGGTTGCTCTCGGCCCAACTTCCCAAAAGAGGGCATGCACACCTTATTTTCCATATCTTCCTTAATACAAGTTCATATATACATTATAACAATGAGTAATATCTAATTACTTCAAAGGAAGAAGAACTTTTACCTCAAAATGCTCAAGAAAAATGTCCCAAACAGTCCACTATCTTTTGGTCAGTAGTTTTCGTTTCGCTCTACTTCTTCAAGTTCCAATCATATATATGCATCCTCTACAAGCTTATAACCAACTCCACTTCACATTTCACTTCCAAAAAATCGATAAAACTTAGGGTTTTTCTCACCCCATTCTCGGCCCAAACAATCTACACAAGGTTGAGATGTTAATCTTGGTTCAACACTTGGATTAGGGGCTTAATCGTGGATGAAATGAACTAATCAACACTAGGTGTTCTTGGTGTTGAGCTCAAATGAGAGAAAGATGAGAGCTTATTTGGCTATGTGTTAAGGCAAGTCTTGCAAGCCCTCTATTATGTATATAATACATCTCAAAGCATTGGATGATGACAAGTGTATGAACAAAGTGTAGCAACACAAGTGGAGTGGGACCCACCTCCACTTGTCTCCAAAATATCTAGGGTCAAAGTCTTCCAAGACCAAGAAAAGTGGGGGCGACACGTGTCACCCTCTCATTGGTCTAAAAATATTTCATCTCCCAAAAATTCATAATTGGCCAAAATATCTCGAAATATTGTGGGCCCCACAAAACCGTAAAATTTTCCCGTAGGTCCCACGTGACCAAATCCGAACTTAAAAATCCATAATTCTAATATATTCCAAAAGTCTCAAATACCAAATTTGAGAATCAAATTCCCATTAATAAACCTTTTTCTTCACAAATTCCCGAGAATTTTCCTTAAGAAAAAGTAATTCTTCTTTCTTTTCAAAATTCAAATATCAATTTCGTACGCATGTTCTAATCTCATTGCCTTGGAAATACGGGGTGTAACATAGCTCTTTCAGGATCAAGTTCTTGTCGTGCCATGGCTTGGCCCTTTCCTTGTAGATTTTTGCATTTTCATAGGCATTATTCCGAAATTCATCTAGCTTATCTAGTTGCAGCAGCCTCTTCTGTCCTGCTGCTTTGGCATCCATGTTCAGCTTTCTCATTGCCCAGTATGCCCTATGTTCCAACTTCACCGGTAGATGATATGTCTTCTTGGTGACATCCCAACGGGAGTCTTGAAAGCTGTCCTATAGGCCCATAGTGCATCATCCAGCTTCGTAGACCAATTCTTCCTTGAGCCATCCACTGTCTTTTCCAGTATGGTTTTCACTGCCCTGTTTAAAATTCAGCCTGCCCATTGGCTTGCGGGTGGTATGGCAAAACAGTCTTATGGTAGACTCCATAACATGCTAGCAAGGTGTCAAGCTGCTTGTTGCAAAAACCACTCCATTCATCGCTGATGAGGGCGCTTGGAGTGCCAAACCTTGTGAATATGTTTTTCTGGAGGAATTTCAAGACAGTTTTACTATAATTCTCTTTCGTAGCCACTGCCTCGACCCATTTGGACTCATAATCCACTGCGAGAAGAATGTATTGGTTTCCAAAGGACGTTGGGAACGGGCCCATGAAATCAATCCCCCACACGTCAAACAACTCCACTTCTAAGATCCCAGTTAGGGGCATTTTATTTCGCCTTGACATGTTCCCAGTTCTTTGGCAACGATCACAACCCCTCACGAAGGTGTTGGCATCCTCGGGTACGCACCGCCTTATGAATTGATCAGCACAGTGCTTGTAGAGAATTGGCTCTTCCCAGTAGTAATGTTTTACCTATGAATAGAACTTTTTCACCTTCTGCCTTGTCATTCCTGAAGGAAATACTTTTGCTGGAATAAAATTAACAAAGTCAGCGAACCAAGGTAAATTTATACAGGTACTTACCTGAAATAATTGCTCATCTGGGAAGTAGTCATTTATTTGCACATCCTTGGTGTTCTGGCTCTCTTCCACTTCAAGCCTTGACAAATGGTCTGCAACCACGTTCTCAGTCCCCTTTTTATCGCGGATCTCCATATCAAATTCTTGTAGTAGCAGCACCCATCGTATAAGCCGAGGTTTTGCATCCTTTTTAGTCATCAAATACTTAATGGATGACTGGTCAATTTACACTATCACCTTATTCCCAATGAGGTATGGCCTGAATTTTTGAAATGCGTATACTATGGCTAGAAGCTCTTTCTCTGTCGTTGCATAATTCAGCTGAGCATCATTGAGGGTTTTGCTAGCATAGTAAATTGACCTGAATACCTTGTCAATTCTCTGTCCAAGAACAGCTCCCACTGCGTAGTCACTTGCATCGCACATCAATTCAAATGGGAGTGTCCAGTCAGGTGCAGTGACTATAGGTGTTGAGTGTTATACCCCGTATTTCCAGAGTATGTACGTAAGGACGTACGTAGAAAAGTTTGGGCTTTAAAAGTGGCTTGGCCGATTTTACTTTGTGCACAACACCCGGTTAGAGTCGTTTTTCGACGAAACGTTTTACATAACTTGCGAAGGGAAAATTCCGGCTATGTCATTTCTATTTTTTTGCGGATTTTTCCGAGAGACGAAACATTTTGGACCAACGAGAGGGCGACACTTGTCACCCTCTCATTGGGGACGTTGGGGCGGTGAAGTGGCCGATTGGTCTTGGCTTTTTGTCAAGTAGTTTGTAGGATATTTTGTGGGTAGATGGATAAGGTACACTTGGGTGAATCCTAGCCCTACACTTGCCTTGCACTTGACATGATCTTGGCCATTGGTTGGCCATGGCTTGACCTATAAATACCCCCCCCCCCTTTGAAGACTTCTTCATCCATTCCTAAACTTTCCTAAGTCTTGAGAGCTCCCCCCCTTTGTGTGGTGTTCTCGTCCTCCCCCTTGTGAGGCCCCCTTGGCCGAGAGCCCCTCCCCCCCTTGGCCGAGAGTACCCCCCCCCCCTAGTGGGGTTGGCCGAGGGGTATACCCCCCCTCTTGGTAGAAATACTCTCAAAAGTATTGTTGTTATACCCAAATTACCTTAGTCGTATACCTTGTAGTATTCCAAAGATACCTCTATACGTAGAGTCTTAAATACTACCAGATGTCCTTTTGTCTCAAACCGAAACCCTAAGGAAAATCTCCATAGTTGGTTGGAGTAATAAGTAGAGGTCGCGTAGAGCTTCTAAGGGTTGTTTGGAGCGGGTTGGAGCACCCGGAGTAGGAGCTAAGCGTTGCTAAGGATCGACATTTTACTTGGATATTTATGGGCTTATCGAGGTATTTATCTTGTCCCCCTATTGTAATTGGAAATTACATGTTGTAGGAATATATAGATGAAGTATGCTATATATAGAACTGAACATGGTTTTGCGGCAATGTCTTTGGACTTAAGCCCGAATTTAAAGAAGAGAATCGAATCGTAATTACGTAGGATTACATGAGACTTGTGTAGTTTGCAGTGGCGGTCGCCAATTTCCATAGAATCTTGTATCTAGATTTAATCTACCGAGTAGTCTAGACTTTGATAGACTTGTATAACCTTTATAGGTTGAATGTTCTGTGAGTAGCATGTGCTACTTGGAAGGTGGACAAGGCTAGGGGTTATAGCCATGAGCGATTTGCTAATAGTCGATAATCGTCGCGAGGTATGTGATTCTTCCTATCCTCTTGAGCATGATATTTTAAAAGAATATATATATAGTACGGTAGACGTACGCGTGCTAATTGAACGTAGTTGTACGACAATGTCTTTTGACTTAAGCCCGAATAATAAAGATCTTGAAGTATTTCAAGATAATTAAGAACTGTTTTTAAAAGAAGAGTAATACTTGGTTTTAAAAGCTTAAGAGTTATACTAGCTTTATGGGAAGTTAGGTATAACGGCTTAAGAGAGATAAAACGAATGATTTATTGATTTTAGAAGTTAAGAGACTTGATCTTGTAAGATAAGAGACTTAACGTAAATGAATTATATGAATTTTTGTGTGAAACCTCATTCGTGAGTAATGAGTACTTGGTTTTTAAAAGGGATAATGTTTTACTGATTTCGGAAATCAGAATGTGTATCGACAAACCATTGCAGCGTTAATAAAGAAAAATGTATTGAATAATTAAGTATTATTAAAACCAGTAGAAACTCCATCTGCATAGAAGCTAAGATGAGACAAAATGATATTTCCTAGATCATGGCTGCTTAATAAGATTGATGTTATACCCCGTATTTCCAGAGTATGTACGTAAGGGAATACGTACGAAATTCTAGCCTTAAAGATAAGCCTTGGACGTTTTTATTTGTACACAACTCACTAAAAGAATCGTTTTCCGACGAAACGTTTCCACGACTTCGTAGGGTAAATTCGCCATGCCATTTCTAATTTTTATGGATTTTTCCGAGAGACGAAACATTTTGACCAACGAGGGCTTACACTTGTCACCCTCCAATTGATGGACTTGAAATCGTCCATTTGGACGATTTGAACAATAGGAGCACGCTTTTTGTGCCTTGTGCACAAGTCGCGAGTTGGTAGGATATTTGTGTATAGTTACTCCTCACCCTACACTTGCCTTGCACTTGTCTTAATCTTGGCCATTGGTTGGCCACTTCTTGACCTATAAACACCCCCCTTAAGATGAAGAGTTCTTCATCCACAAATTACTTTCCAAGTCTTGAAAATCCTCCCTTCTCCCTTGTTAGCCATTTCGTCCCAAGCCCTCTTCCCTCTAGCCTAAGTGGCCCTTGGCCGAATACTCCCTAGCCTAGCCAAAAATCTACCCTCCCTTGGTAGAAAAGTTACCTTCTTGTATCGTTATAATGCCCAAAATACCCTAGCCCAAATACCTTAGTACTTAGTAGAAGTTGTGAAGAACTTCTAAGGTTCTGAGCATACAACTTAGAGCAAAACCTTGCTCAGCGCGACTTTTCTAGGATATTATTGGGCTTACCGAGGTAATAATCCTAACCCTCTTTTGTATTAGAGAATGCATCTGTAGAAGTATAAGAATAAGTATTAATCACTTAGAAGAATATCACGAATAGAATTGAACTGCTACTACAAGTGAAGGGTTTAAAAGAAGAATAATCAAATCAGACATACATAGACTGCTTTCTGAGAGACTTATATAGCTCACCGGGTAGGGAAGTGCTGCCCGACTTCAGTAGAATTATGAACCCTCTGTTTAGAATGACCTTGAGTAGTCTTTGATAGATATTTGTGACTATTATAGGTCGACTCTGCGCGACATATTCAACTTGGGCAGCGGTTTTCACGGTAGGTATGTGATTCTTCCTAAAGCATGATATTTTACAATATATATAGTACGGTAGACGCATATGTGTTAATCGGATAATAACTATGGCAATGTCTTTGACTTAAGCTGAATAATACTTACAAGAATGCCTCACGGCTTAAGCTCGACAATACTTACGAATGCCTCACGCTTAAGCTGAATAATAAAGAATCAAAACATTTCAAAAGACTCTGAATCATATTAATGTAAGAGAACTAATTGGTTTTAAAGCGAAGCTTAAGAGTTATACTAGCTTTATGGGAAGTAAGTATAACCACTTAAGATTGATAAAAGAAACAAGTTTGCCTATGTGTTTATAATGACTTATATTGTGAAAAGAATAATAAGATGGTTTGATAAGTAGACATGATATGATGCTATGTGTGTTAGTATCTTGTAACGCTTGTATAGGTGAGTATCCTTGTTGTGCTTATGTTGTTTAAAGATAAGTTGTTATGTTAGTATACTATCACTCACCTCTTGAGATGATACCGGGTTAAGTCGCCTCCGACGCGGGTAGACTCGCGGTCCGGGACCATGATTCGAGAATACCTACGCGGTCCAGTGGGCCTATGCGAGCTACGAGTTCCGTGTTAGTATGCGGGTTATGCCTCACGCGGTCTATGTGGCCATGCGGACAATGAGTCCAGACGATGCCGAGGAGTAGCTACCTCGATGCGGGTTATACCTCACGCGCCCATGTGAGTGGCCGGCGCGACCGAGTCCAGGATTAGGCTCGAGAATGATAATACGGCGAGTGGCCTGCTTGAATCATTCGCAGCCTAGAAAAGACCTATTACGCTTACCTATTGTTGCTCTTGTTTGTGATGTGGCACTATGCGCTTTTCGATTTCTTCATACATACTTGTAAACCGGTTTTAAAAAGGGTTATGATTTCATTTAAGTACTTTACGCTTCACATACTTAGTACTGTATCGACCTCCTTCGGGGCTGCGTTCATGCCGCAGGTGGGCAAGCAGTGCTAGATCCGCATCCTTAGGATCTCTACGTTGGTGTCGGAGCTCCATCTCTTCCGAGGCTCTACTTTTGGTATGATCTCCTGTTGTAGATAGTTTTGTAGCCAGTGGTAATGTGGCCCCGTCCCGCCATAGTTGTATATTTCAGAGGTCTATAGTCATGTTGTACGATGTCGGATGTAATCGCTAAACCATGATTATATATATATATATCCGAAAGGCGATGTTTTCTCACATAAATCGTGGTCTTATTTTATAAACTGTTTCATGTCTTGCTTTATATTTCCGCCGATTACTCGATGTATGACTACTGGGTGCCCTAAGAAGGCACTACCACTGCCCCGAACGGTCGTGACAAAAGTGGTATCGAGCGTTAATCCTGGAAAGTGTCTATGCACCGTATCTAGTAGAGTCTTGATTATCGTGTGTTGTGCACCACACCAATAATCGTGAGGCTATAGGATATTTAGGATTGGTTTCCATTCTTCTCATTCCGAGATCGTGCTTTAGAGCCGTTATAGGTTGGACCTCTAACGTATTCCTTTCCCGTATGGCTTATGCCTCCACGTAAGGCAACCCGCCCGTGGCAAGGCAAAGCGGAGTCGCTAGCAGACACCCAGAGTCACGAGGGCTCGTGCCCGCCTATACCGAGACGGCGAGTTCTATGACGCCGCCACCCAAAGAGACCACAGCACCCACACCTCCCGCCCCACACCGCTGAGGAGTTAGGGTACAAGGAGACGGCCCACCTTTTGGCTAAAGTTGTGGCCCGACACGAGGAGAGGCCGACGCGGCCTGGGGCCCACCCCAGCTCGCACTGCTTGTTCACTCGAGGCGCAGAGTTTGAGGCTACGAGACTTCGAGTCAGAGCCGCCGGAGTTTTATGGGTCGAGGCCGAGGATGATCCGCAGGAGTTCATCCGTCGCCTTCAGAGGATTTTGAGAGTGATCGTATGCCGAGACCGAGTCCGTGATCTTTGGTTCACATAGGTCGCGTGATACCGCAATGATTGGTTTGATTCATGGAGTTATCCCGGGAGAGCACGCGTCCCCGCCTACTGGGATGAGTTCTCGCAGGCTTTCTCACTCACTTCTTGCCTCCACAGATGGCGAGGGCGCGGCCGATAGATTTTTACCGCCGAGGCGAGAGACGACCGCCGTGAGTACAATGTCGAGTTTGATTCATTGGCTCGATATGTCCCAAAGATTGCAGCAGATATGAAGGATAGGTGCACCGCTATGTCACCGCCAGACGACTATATGGCCTAGTCATGTGCGGGGGTTTCTATCCAGCCGGGTATGGATATTACCCGCATGCACGCTCACGCCTTGATGCGGCGAGCGCAGAGGTCGACGAGCCGACAGACAGAAGCAGGTAAGGCGCCGTGACGAGGGTCTTCTGGTGGTTATCGTGGTGGGCGGCCTCAGCAGCAGTCTAGATTCGCACCACAGCCAGCTCAGAGCACTCCTGCACCGTCCTCAGCACAGCCAGAGTTTTCGAGGGCGCATCGGGCCCTGTGGCTTCGTGACGCCCGTAGTAGCAGGTATCGCCGATCGGGACCACCCCCCCAGTGTGGCCGATGCGGTGGATCCCATTACGGGAAGTGTGGTACTACTTTTGGAGCTTGTTACAGTTGTGGCCAGCAGGGTCACTTTGCGAGGGATTGTCCGACCGGGGGCAGCGCTGGTGGTAGGGCTCAGCCTTCAGGTTCTGTTGCCGCTTCATCATCTCCTACAGTTACTCGCCCCGGAGGGCAGGGTTCACATGGGTCAGCAGGTCGCGGCAGAGGTCGTGGCTCGGGTCCCAGTTCTAGCGGTCCTCAGAACCGCATCTATGCTTTGTCCAGCCGACAGGATCAGGAGGCCTCACCTGATGTCGTCACAGGTACCTTATCAGTTTCTGGGTTGGATGTTTATGCCTTGATAGATCCGGGTTCTACTCTGTCCTATATATCTCCCCTTGTTGCTAGTAGGATAGGGATAGAGCCTGAGTCCATAGACCCTTTCGAGGTAGCTACGCCAGTGGGTGATTCGGTGGTAGCTCGGCGGGTATATAGGGCTTGTCCTGTGACCATTTACAGTCGCCGACCGCCGACTTGATAGAGTTGAGATGATTGACTTCGACGTGATTATGGGGATGGATTGGCTAGCTTCTTGCTATGCCAATGTAGACCGCAGAGAGAGTAGTACGGTTCCAGCTTTCCGATGAGCCGGTTGTTGAGTGGGAGGAGCACGGTATCGCTGAGAGTAGGTTTATTTCCTACCTCAAGGCTAGGAAGATGGTGCGAAGGGTATATCTACCATCTAGTTCGAGTGTTTGATACCGAGGTCGCGTACTGCATTTTCATCGCCTCGTAGTCACGAAGTTCCCGCACGTGTTCCTGCATGACCTCCCGCATCCTCCCGAGAGGAGATTGAGTTTTGTATTGACATATTGCGGATACTCGCCTATTTCCATTCCGCCATACGTAACGGCACCGCCGAGTTGAGAGAGTCAAGGACCACCGAGGGATTTGGCCGGAGAAGCGGCTTCATTAGGCCCAGTGTTTCCCGGGGCGCCGTGATTGTTCGTGAAGATGACGGACGCCGCGCACGTGTGTTGATTACGTGCACCAACAAGGTGACCATTAAGAACAGATACCCTTCCTGTGATTGATGATTTGTTCGACCGGGTGTGGCGCAAGATGTTTCTCCAAGATTGATCTGCGTCGCTATCATCGTTCGTGTCGAGAGTGGATGTCCCTAGATCGCATTCCGACCCAGACGCATTATGAGTTCGTGGTCATGTCTTTTGGTTGACCAATGCTCCGCCAGATTCATGGATTTGATGAACCGAGTGTTCAAACCATTTTTGGACACGCTTGTGATAGTGTTCATTGATGATATCTTGGTTTATTCTCGCCAGAGCGAGAGCATGCGGAGCATTTGGCGATCGTGGCCGATAGCTTCTCAGACCAGCAGTTGTACGCCAAGTTTTCCAAATGTGAGTTTTGCTGACTTCAGTGGCGTTTCGGGGCATATTGCCGGGCTGATGGCATTCGAGTGGATACGCCAAGATCGAGGCAGCCAGACTTGCCTAGACCTACTACTCCGGCTGCAGGTTCGCAGCTCGGGCCTTGCAGGATATTATCGCGTTCGTGGAGAAGTTTGCTTCTATCTTCGCACCATTGACTAGGCCGACTCGTAAGGCGGCCAAGTTCCGATGGATCGATGCTTGTGAGCGGTGGTTTCGATTCTTGAAAGAGAGATTGACGATCGCCTCGTCTTACTCTTCCGCAGGTCCGGATGGTTATGTCGTGTATTGTGACGCGTTAGGCATCGGGTTGGGATGTGTGTTGATGCAGCATGGCGGGTTATAGCATATGCATCCCGACACAAGAAACACGCAGGAACTACCCCACCCATGATTTGAGTCGCACCGTGATTCACGCTTTGAAGATCCTGAGGCACTATTTGTATGGGGTTCACGTGGATATTTATACGCACCACAAGAGCCTCCAGATATCTTCACCAGGAGCCGAACTTACGGCGCAGACGGTGGTTAGAGTTGCTTAAGGATTACGATGTTGATATCCCGTATCACCCGGAAGGCCAACGTCAGGCGATGCTCTTAGTCGTAGGGTCGATGGGAGCCTATCGGATGTGCAGCAGAGAAGAGGACATGGTTCGTGATTTGCATCGCTTAGCGAGCCTTGTGTCCGCTTTGATTGATTACGATAGCGATGGGGTTAGAGTTCGTGAGGTTGCCGAGTCTTCCATCGCCGGCGAGGTGAAGAGGCAACACCGAGGATCCACTTTGATTCGATATCGTGATACGCCTCTTCGTGAGGCGCGGTCCTTTGAGGTAGCACCTGACGGGTGCTAAGGTTTGAGGCGCATCGGTGTTCCGGATGTTTCGTGACTTGGCAGCAGTTCTCGGGAAGCACACGCCAAGCTACTCTATCCATCCGGTCGACCAAGATGTACCACGACCTTAGATCCGTATTGGTGGGATGGCTCAAGAGGACGTTGCAGAGTTCGTAGCTCGCCCGTGTTGTCGCAGTGAAAGCAGAGCACCGAGGCCCGGTGGTTTGTTGCGCACGATTGAGATCCCGACCAGAAGTGGAGGTAATCAACATGGATTTCATCACGTGATTACCTCGCACTCGGAGGAGACATGATTCTATATGGGTTATCGCCGACAGTCGATTTAAATCAGCCCACTTTCTTCCCGTCAGACGACTTTTTCTGAGGATTATGCCGCACTTTACATCCGAGAGATCGTCGATCGCATGGAGTCCCTACTTCGATCATATCGCATGTGGAGCCCGGGCCACGCTAACTTCCGAGATCCTTCCGCAGGGGTTTAGGGACGCAGTGAGCCCGAGTACGCATTTCATCCACGCATGCACGGACAGCAGAGCGCACTATCCGCACTCTCGAGGATATGTCGCGAGCCCGTGTTATTGACTTCTGGTAGTTGGGAGGATCATTTGCCTCTAGTTGAGTTCGCATATAATAATAGCTACCACTCCAAAGATTCGGATGGCGCCTTATGAGGCCTTGTATGGGAGGAAGTGCAGATCGCCTATAGGTTGGTTCGATGGGCGAGGTGCAGCTAGTAGGACCAAATTTGGTACAGCAGCTGGATAAGTGAAGCTTATCCGAGAGGCTATTGACACTCGTAGTCGGCAGGTCGATGCAGATCATCGTCGTCGGATCTTGAGTTCGAGGTTCATGATTGGGTTTTCCTAGGTGTCACCCATGGCGGTGTGATGAGATTCGGAAGAAGGAAACTCACCAAGGTACATCGGGCCGCTTCAGATTGTCCGCAGGTAGGCAAGGTTGCTATGAGTTGGATCTGCCGTCCGATCCGGAGGCAAAGGCATCCGTTTTTCACGATCTACGCCGGCGAGATGTATCGGGATCCATCTAGGTACACCCGATCGACGATGTCCAGTGTGACCGAGGGGTTATCGATGAGGAGATTCCCATAGCGATAGTCTATCGTCGTTAGCGCTCATGACCAAGGACGGGCTTCCGCCAAAGTCTTGCGGAACGAGCTCGGTGGAGATGACGTGGAAGCCGAGGAGGACATGAGACGAAAGTATCCTCACCTATTCTACACCTCCGTAAATTCACTTTCCTACTTGTAAATTTTCGTTATCGCTTCGCCTAAGTGTTGCTCGTGGCCGTGTGTGGCATTTACAATCGCTTAAGCTTCTTCGATAATCGTTTGGGAAGGAACATTCGACGAATGTTTCTGGGGGAGAATGTTATACCGTATTTCCGCAGTATGTACGTAAGGGAATACGCATTTAAAGTCTAGCCTTAAAGATAAGCCTTGGACGTTTTTATTTGTACACAACTCACTAAAAGAATCGTTTTCCGACGAAACGTTTCCACATCTTTCGTAGGGTAAATTCCGGCTATGCCATTTCTAATTTTTGCGGATTTTTCCGAGAGACGAAACATTTTGGACCAACGGGAGGGCGACACTTGTCACCCTCCAATTGATGGACTTGAAATCGTCCATTTGGACGATTTGAACAATAGGGAGCACGTTTTTTGTGCCTTGTGCACAAGTCAATGAGTTGGTAGGATATTTGTGTATAGTTAATCCTCACCCTACACTTGCCTTGCACTTGTCTTAATCTTGGCCATTGGTTGGCCACTTCTTGACCTATAAATACCCCCCTTAAGATGAAGAGTTCTTCATCCACAAATTACTTTCCAAGTCTTGAAAATCCTCCCTTCTCCCTTGTTAGCCATTTCGTCCAAGCCCTCTTCCCCCTCTAGCCTAAGTGGCCCTTGGCCGAATACTCCCCCCTAGCCTAGCCAAAAATCTACCCCCCTCCCTTGGTAGAAAAGTTACCTTCTTGTATCGTTATAATGCCCAAAATACCCTAGCCCAAATACCTTAGTACTTAGTAGAAGTTGTGAAGAACTTCTAAGGTTCTTGGAGCATACAACTTAGGAGCAAAACCTTGCTCAGGCGCGACTTTTTCTAGGATATTATTGGGCATACCGAGGTAATAATCCTAACCCTCTTTTGTATTAGAGAATGCATACTGTAGAAGTATAAGAATAAGTATTAATCACTTAGAAGAATATCACAGAATAGAATTGAACTGTTACCACAGTAGAAGGGTTTAAAAGAAGAATAATCAAACTGTACATACATAGGACTGTTTTCACAGTAGACTTATATAGCTCACCGGGTAGGGAAGTGCTGCCCGACTTACCGTAGAATTATGAACCCTCTGTTTAGAATGACCTTCAGAGTAGTCTTTGATAGATATTTGTGACTATTATAGGCTGACTCTCTGCGCGCGACATATTCAACTTGGCAGCGGTTTTCACGGAAGGTATGTGATTCTTCCTAAAGCATGATATTTTACAATATATATAGTACGAGACGTATATGTGTTAATCGGATAATAACTATGGCAATGTCTTTGACTTAAGCTCGAATAATACTTACGAATGCCTCACGCTTAAGCTCGAATAATACTTACTAGAATGCCTCACGCTTAAGCTCGAATAATAAAGAATCAAAACATTTCAAAAGACTCCGAATCATATTAATGTAAGAGAACTAATTGGTTTTAAAGAAGCTTAAGAGTTATACTAGCTTTATGGGAAGTAAGTATAACCACTTAAGATTGATAAAAGAAACAAGTTTGCCATGTGTTTATAAATGACTTATATTGTGAAAAGAATAATAAGATGGTTTGATAAGTAGACATGATATGATGCTATGTGTGTTAGTATCTTGTAACGCTTTGTATAGGTGAGTATCCTTGTTGTGCTTATGTTGTTTAAAGATAAGTTGTTATGTTAGTATACTATCACTCACCTCTTGAGACGATACCGGGTTAAGTCGCTCCGACGCGGTAGACTCAGCGATGCAGGACCATGATTCGAGAATACCTACGCGGGTCCAGGGGCCTACGCGAGCTACGAGAGTTCCGGTGTTAGTATGCGGGTTATGCCTCACGCGTCTATGTGGCCATGCGACAATGAGTCCAGACGATGTCGAGGAGTAGCTACCCTCGACGCGGGTTATACCTCACGCGCCCACGTGAGTGGCCTACGCGACTCGAGTCAGGATTAGGCTTGCACGATAATACGGGCGAGTGGCCCCGCTCGAATCATTCGCAGCCTAGAAAAGACCTATTACGCTTTACCTATTGTTGCTCTTGTTTGTGATGTGGCACTATGTGCGCTTTCCTTGATTTCTTCATACATACTTGTAAACCGGTTTTAAAAAGGGTTATGATTTCATTTAAGTACTTTACGCTTTCACATACTTAGTACTTGTCAGATCGACTCTTCGGGGGCTGCGTCATGCCGCAGGTAGGGCAAGCAGTGCTAGATCCGCATCTCAGGATCTCTACGTTGGTGTCTGAGCTCCATCTCTTCCCGAGGCTCTACTTTTGGTATGATCTCCTGTTGTAGATAGTTTTGCATACAGGTATGGCGGGCCCTGTCCCGCCATAGTTGTATATTTCCTTAGAGGTCTGTAGTCATGTTGTACAGTGTCGGATGTAACTGCTAAACCATGATTATATATATATATATGCCGAAAGGCGATGTTTTCTCACATAAACTGTGTCTTATTTTATAAACTGTTTCATGTCTTGCTTTATATTTCCGCTGATTACTCTGATGTATGACTACTTGGGTGCCCCGGTAAGGCACCAGTCACGGGCCCCGGAACGGGTCGTGACAATTGATTATGAACAAGAATAACCTACTCACATATAAGGCATATGTTTCTCAGATTGTTTAAAAGAGAATTATATTCTTAAATGAATAAGATTATGAAACACGAAACCTTTCTAAAATAAGAAACGTGAACATTTGAAATTAGGCAAACTTGAACGTTTGGAAAAGAATGTTGTTACTTGATTTTACAAAGAGAAGTGTTTTGATTTACTTCAAAAGATAATCACTCTATTTTCATATACTACGGGTATTGTGTGACTTTTGTGAAAGTAACGTATCTTTTAAAGAGTTAATGTATGAAGTACTTTGGGGATAAAAACCCGATCTTGTTAATCATATAGTAGAAAGTACCTTGTGTGTATAACTTGATTGTGTTGGTTTGTGATAGCCTTGTAATACTTTCTTGTTGATTTGTTAAAGTAAACATGCTAGGATGCTACGTGTGTTAGTATCTTGTGATGTTTGTGTAAAGGGGTTTCTTGATTGTGCTTATGTTGTTTAAACGATGTCGTTATGTTAGTATTATATCACCATGATTCCGGTTAATTGCCTCCACGCTGGTAGACTCAAAGTGTCTGTGACCTATGATTCGAGAATACCTTATGCGGTGCTGGTGGCTATGCGGAATCGCGGGAGTTCCGTGTTAGTGTGCGCCTTTGTGGTCATGCGGTTCATGTGGCTACGCGGACGGCGAGTCCAGACGCCGGGAGTAGCTACCCTCGATGCGGGAATACCTCATGCGGGCCATCGAGTGGCCTGCGAGCTACGTGAAGTTCGGTGGCTAGACGCTGACATTAGATATCGCGCGAGTGGCGGCTTTGATCATGTGACGGCTAGACAAATCATGATACGCTTTATGACCTTGTTGATCGTGGGTTTTAGTCGCTATGCCTTCGCACTTACCCCGCACGGTTTTATGATGACATAGGTGGGACCCGTGTTCATGTGTATTCCTTGGTGCTTTTATATCATAGATCGCCAGTGGCGAAGGTATTCCACGCATGATTGATGTGGGCGTGAGACCCATTGTTATATTTGAGTGATGACTTTGAGGCGAGTCCCCGACTTGACATGATCGCTATTTATTGTGAATCGTAGTTTGGTTATCATACATGTCTCCCGCTTTATATAGATCGCTATGATTTCATTTACGTGATTTTCGGCCACATACTTGGTACCGGCATCGACTTCGGGGCCGCGTTACGCCGCAGTAAAGGTACACCGCCGTTGATCCTCGCTCTTAGTGGTCACGATCAGCGTTGGGAAAGCTCCGCTTCTCCGAGGCTTATTCGTATAGCCCCGCTGTTGTAGGTGCTACATTCGTGGGTATGACGGCCCCGTCTGCCGTTGTTGTCATATCATTCGTAGAGGTCCGTAGTACCGTTGTGGGCGTGGTTGTAATAGGATGTAATCGCTCAAATTGTTATTTATATATACTGAAGGTAACCATTTTTGGTTAGCCTGTCTTCTTATTTCACTGTCTTATTGCATTGGCTTCATGTTATTGTTTTATGTTCCACTGATTACTCTGATGTTGTATCACTGGGGTGCCCGGGGTAAGGCACCAGTCACGGGCCCGGGTTCGGGTCGTGACATTGAGGTTAGTGTCACGATCCGACCCCGGGCCCGCGACTGGTGCCCTACCTAGGCACCCTTACAAGTATACATCAGAGATATCCAGTGGCTAAATAAAGCTCATAGACATGCAATACTGTGAAATAAGTAACAGGCTAGCCGATAAGGTCACCCTTCTGTATATATACATAACATAAGAGACACATCTTTTACAAGTCCAACCCACAAAACATGACTACAGACCTCTAAGAGTTTTTGACATTACAACTGTGATGGGACAGGGCCCCGCCATACCCCTGAATATACATGAATCTACAACAACAGGGATCCATACCAAAAGATGAACCTCCGGAGTAATAGAGCTTCTCAAAAAGCTGAACAGTGGTCCTAAGAGCGAGGATCAACAAATCGTACCTTTACTGCATTTAACGCAGCTTCGAGAAAGTGGGTTCAAGACAAAATATGTACCAAGTATGTGAAATCGAAAGATCAGAATGAAATCATATAGTCTAAAATAAAGCTGGAGACATGTATGATAACCAAATTAACAGTACACTGTGCGTTATTAATAATGAGGGTAAATAAGAGTAAACTTTACCGTTTAAAAATAGGAAGCTTATGATCAAATTAGGGCCACTCGCCCGTAGTATCATTAAGCCAATCTAACCATGGGTCTTAAGCCCACAATATCAAAGCGTGCCCGTGGAATCCTTCGTCACCGTCAGCATGCACAAAGTATAATTTATATATATAACATGCCCGTGGAATCCTGCATCTCGGGTACATGTCTTCATGGAGAGCTACTCCATGGATAATAGTATTAACCGGGGATCGAACCCACATCATGGTCGCACGCCCACGGAATCCTTCATCGTGTAAGCATGTCCATAGAGCAATATAGTGAGAGCATACCCGTGGAATCCTTTATCACTATCGGCATGTCCAAATAAAATACACAACAAGATGACCGACCCTCCAATGAGAGGCACGGCAACGTAGAAATATAACACTTGCACCAAATAGGCTGTCATAAGCAAACATATGCAAGTTAACAATCTTTAACTCTCATTAATTAAACTTAAGGCACCATCATGTAAAATCCGGGAATTTAACCCAAAGTACTACGTACGCCTATTCTTTTAAAAAAAACCTTTTCATGTAATAACCCCAAGATACTAACACCCGTAGTATCAAGGCATGTCCACTTTTCAAATCAAGATACTTTTCTTGAAATCAAGTCGTTTATCCTCTTTTTAAATCAACCAAGTAAATCACTCTTTTAACTTTCCATAAAGTCGTTATAACTAACTTCCCATAAAACCATTATAACACTTTATGTCTTTTTGAAAACTAAGGCATTTACATCCTGTTATACCCCGTATTTCCAGAGTATGTACGTAAGGGCGTACGTACAAAAGTTTAAGCCTTAAAGTAGGCATAGGGACGAAAATTTGTGCACAACCCACGAAAATAATTGTTTTCCGACGAAACGTCTTCCAAAGCTTGCGAAGGGAAAATTACGGCTGCGACATTTATTATTTTTGCGGATTTTTCCGAGAGATGAAATATTTTGGACCAACGAGAGGGTGACACTTGTCACCCTCAAGTGGACGACAAATAGGGCATGGTTGGCACGATTGCAAGGCCTAAACCAAGGGTCAATGTTTGTGAGTGATTTGTGGAGTAGGGATAGGGTGCACTTGTGCAAATCCACACCCTCCACTTGCCCTCCACTTGCCTTCATATTGACCCTTGAAAGTCCTATAAATACCCCCCTTGAGTTGAAGACTTCTTCATCCACAAATCATCTTCCAAGTCTCCAAATTTTCCCCCCTTTGAGAGAAGCTCTCATCCAAAGCCTCCCTCTTGTGAAGAGCTTAGCCAAACACCCTTCCCCTTTCCTTGTAGTCTCGGCAAAAGCCCTTTCCCCCCTTGGTAGAAAATACTCTCCAAGTATTGTTACTATCCCCAAAATACCCTAGCCGTATATCTAGTAGTATTCCAAAGTCACCTCTATACTAAAAGCCCAGAAATACTATCTTATCTCCATTAGTCACTAAACGAAACCCTGGGGAAATCTTCATAGTTGGTTGAAGTAGTAAGTAGAAGTTGTGTAGAAACTTCTAAGGGTTTCTTGGAGCGTTCAGATTAGGAGCTAAACCTTGCTCAGGATCGACTTATATCTTGGATAATTTTGGGCTTACCGAGGTAAATATCTTATCCTTCTATTGTAATTAGAGATTACATACTGTAGAAGTATAGAACTAAGTATAAGATACATAGAAGGGTATTAAAGAATAGAATTAAACTGAATCACATCAGAAGAATATAAATGAAGAATTGAACTGTACTTACATAGGACTGTATTTACAGTAGACTTGAGTAGTTTGACGGGTAGGGAGGTGCTGCCCAATTTTCCGTAGAATTAAGAACCTTCTGCTTAGAATGTCCTACAGAGTAGTCTAGACGTTGATAGACGTATTTGACTATTATAGGTTGATACTCTGCGCGCGACATATTCGACTTGGCAGGTGGATTTCGCCGAGAAGGTATGTGATTCTTCCTATCCTCTTGAGCATGATATTTTAAATATATATATAGTACGGTAGACGTACGTGTGTTAACTGAACATGGTTTTACTTGACGTCCTTTGACTTGAGTTTTAAATAAAAGAATTATAAATCATTTTTGAAAGAAAAAGGAATACTTGGTTTTTAACAAGCTTAAGTGTTATACTAGCTTTATGGGAAGTTAGGTATAACGACTTAAGAAAGATAAGAAGAAACAGTTTACTTATTTGCTTACAAAAACCTTATAAAATGATTTATGAAGGTGTGGTAAGTTAGTTGATAAGTAGACATATGATGATGCTACGTGTGTTAGCGTCTTGTAATGTTTGTGTAAAGGGGGTTCCCTTGTTGTGCTTATGTTGTTTACGGTAAGCAGTTGTACTGATAGTATATCACTTACACCCCCTGAATTGATATGCCGAGGGTTAGCCGCCCTCGATGCGAGGTATACCTACGCGGTGCGTGTGACCTATGCGAGCTGCGGAGTTCGTGATTGATCATTCCGGTATTATCCCGACGCGAGGATGCCTCACGCGTCTGTGTGACTATGCGGTTCGTGTGACTATGCGACTTCGGGGTCGGTGACGACGCCGGTTAGCTATCCCCGATGCGAGGAATACCTCATGCGGGTCTGTGTGACCTATGCGGACTGCGGGAGTTCCAGGATTAGGCATGCATAATGATACTATGGGCGATTGGCCTTGCTTCGATCATTAGCGGCCTAGAAAAGACCATTTACCTTATACCTAGTTTGCTCTTGTTTATATTGTGGCACTATGTGCGGTTTGATTGTGTTGGTAAGTGGTTTTAAAAAGCTTTGATTTCATTTCAGTACTTTATAGTTTCATATACTTGGTACCTGTTGTACTTACCTCCTTCGGGGGGCTGCGTTCATGCCGCAGGTAAGGGAAAGCAGGTGCTAGATCCGCATCCTTAGGATCTTTTGCTTTGGTGTCAGGAGCTCCATCTTCTCCGGAGGCTCGACTTTTGGGTATGATCTCCCTGTTGTTGTAGATAGTTTTGTACATTCAGGGTATGGCGGGGCCCTGTCCCGCCATAGTTTCTTATCTTCTTAGAGGTCTGTAGTCCTGTTGTACAGTTGGGATGTAACTGCCAGATTTTGGTTATATATATATATGCCGAAAGGCGACTTTTCTCAGATAAACTGTGTCTCATTTTACACTTGTTTCATGTCTTGTTTTTATATTTCCGCTGATTACTCTGATGTATGGCTACTTGGGTGTTCGGGTAAGGCACCAGTCACGGGCCCCGGAACGGGACGTGACACATCCTTTAAAATCAAGTGAGTTTAACTCTCCAACTCAACTAAACTTGGATATTTTTAATCAAGTCAATGATACCAAAATGAAACCGAATTGATTTAAAACATGTACGTCAATCGTACTATACATTCATAAAACTCATGCTCAAGAAGATAGGGAAAGTTCCACATACCTCTTCGGCTTAATCCACTCGCTAAGTCGAATATGCCGCACGTAGAATGTCAACCTATAATGACCATAATACGTCTATCAACTTCCCCCGTTTCTACGTACTGTTCCACCTTTTTGAAGGCCCGAAATCAATAACCAGCACGCCACATTTAAGTCACAACCAATCAACAACAATACAACATATAGTTCTTTTTCAATTCTTTAATCCAAGTTGTTACTCCAACATGTTATATAAGTCATAATCAATTACAACTATATTCCCTTCCTTATATAACATGTAACGATTATAACTAACAACCAAATTGATTAACAACTTTACTGGCTAACATGCCAATTTTGGTTTTAACATCTCAACATGGTCCAAATCTTTTCAATCTTCATTCTATATATCACATCCTCGTTTATCAACTACTATAACATGTAATCTTTAATTACATTAGGAAGACAAAGATCATTACCTCAATAAGCCCAAATATAATCCAAGACTAAAAGTCGATCCTTAGCAACTTTAGCTCCATTCATTTACGTTCCAATCCACTCCAAGCAACCCTTAGAAGTTTATAACCAACTTCTCTTCAAGTTCCAACTCAAAATATGAAGAACACCTTAGGGTTTCAAGGTGCGACTAGCGGATTAACGTAGTATTTCCAGAATTTAAGAGGTTGTTTATGCTTAGTTTACTACTAGGGAACTTAGGTTTGAGTATGAGGATTTATCAATAACATTTGAAGAATTTTTCTTGTTCTTGGAGGGTCAAACCCAAGAGCACCTCAATGTGCAACAAAGTTCTTGCAATTTTTTTTCTAAGTGTTGAGTCTTGCGACTACTAGTATGAATATATAATACAACTAAGGGTTGAGATTAAAACAAATGTGTGGCTAAGATTGTAGTCAACAATATCAAGCATGCACTTGGCCACTTGGCCTTCATGTTCTCGCCCAACATGGCCATGTGGGGGGGGGGGGGGAGGGGGACACGTGTCACTCTCCTATTGGTCCAAAAATATTTATCTCTCCATAATTCTAATAAATTCTATAAGTCCCAAATACCAAATTTGAGAACCAAATTCCAATTATTAAACCATTTTCCTTCAAGAGGTCCCTATACAAGTCCTGGAACTACGAGGTGTAACATTATTCCCCCCTTAGAAACATTCGTCCCGAATGTTCTTACCAAGTTCAATCTAAACTGATATCAGCATAGTACCCTTTAACTATACCCAACACAATCAAATATGCCACACATGGCCACAATATAGCACTTTATGGATATACGTCAATCAAAATAGATAAGTAGGGAGAAATGGATTACCTGTTGGTGTAGGGAATAAGTGAGGATACTTCTTCATCATGTCCTCCTCTTCTTCCCAAGTCATCTCCTCTCTATTATCATTCCGCCACAAGACCTTGACGGAAGCCACGTCCTTGGTCCGTAATCGTCTGACCTGACGATCAAGTATCGCTATAGGACTCTTCTCATACGATAACCCCTCTGTCACCTGGACATCACTAACCGGGAAAACTCTGGATGGATCTCCGATACACTTCCGTAACATATAAACATGGAAGACCGGATGCACTGCTTCCAGATAGGATGGCAGATCTAAATCATAGCAACCTTACCTACTCTACGAACAATCTGGTATGACCCAATGTACCTCGGGCTAAGTTTCCCCTTCTTCCCAAACCTCATCACACCCTTCATGGGTGACACATTCAAGAAGACCCAAACATCTAGCTGGAACTCCAAGTGTCGACGTCTATTATCTGCATAAGACTTCTGTCGACTCTGAGTTGCTAATAACCTCTCCTGAATAAGCTTCACCTTATCTATAGCCTGCTGAATCAAGTCTGGGCCAACTAACTGAACATCACCAACATCGAACCAACCGATCGGTGACCTACACTTCCTTCCATATAAGGCCTCACAAGGCGTCATTTGAATACTGGAATGGTAGCTGTTATTATACGCAAACTCAACAAGAAGCAAATGATCCTCCCAGCTACCCCTGAAGTCAATAATACAGGCCCTCAGTATATCCTCAAGTGTCTGGATAGTACGCTCTGTCTGCCCATCGGTCTAAGGGTGAAACGCAGTACTAAGACTCACCTGTGTCCCTAACCCCTTCTAGAAGGACCTACAGAAGTTAGCCGTAAACTGGGCCCCTCTGTCTGATATAATAGATGTAGGGACTCCGTGCAGTCTCACAATCTCCCGGATATGCAGTCTAGCATAATCCTCAGCCGAATAGGTAGTCCTGACTAGAAGAAAATAGGCTGATTTCGTCAGCCTGTCTACTATAACCCAGATGGAATCACACTTCCTCTGAGTACGAGGTAACCCTGTAACAAAATCCATGTTGATCACCTCCCACTTCCACATCAGAATCTCAATCACCTGTAATAGCCCACCAGGCTTCTGGTGCTCAACCTTAACCTGCTGATAATTTGGACACTGAGCAACGAACTCTGCTACATCCCTTTTCAGGACATCTCACCAATACACACATCTGAGGTTATGGTACATCTTAGTTGACCCTGGATGAACCGAATAACGAGCAGTGTGTGCCTCCCGTAGAACCTGCTGATGAAGTCCTGCAACATCGGGTACACACAATATATCCTCGTACCTTAGAACCCCATCAGGTGCTACCTCAAATGAACTCTTCCCCTCTCGAAGAGTCATATCTCGATACCATACCAAAATCGGATCCTCATACTATCGCCTCTTCACCTCCTCAACGATGGAAGACTCGGCGACCTCTCAAACCCGAACTCTACTATCATCGGAATCAACCAACCGAACCTCAAGGCTCGCTAACTGATGAATCTCACGAACTATGTCCCGTCTATCTGGCTGCACGTCTGACAGTCTACCCATAGATCTACGACTAAGAGCTTATGCAACCACGTTGGCTTTCCCCGGGTGGTATAGGATATCAATATCATAATCCTTCAGCAACTCTAACCACCGTCTCTACCGCAATTTCAGCTCCCTCTGTCTGAAGATATACTGGAGGCTCTTGTGGTCAGTATAAATATCCACATGAACCCCATATAATTAATGCCTCCAAATCTTCAAAGCATCTATCCGTTACACCCCGTAATTCTAGAACATATTTATAAGAACGTACGTAAGAACATCAAAGACGTTAAGATTTGAGACTAGTAAAAATTTATCGGAATTTTGGAAATATCGGAAAACGAAATATTACGACGAATGGGAGGGTGACACGTGTCACCCCCTTGGATGGTCTTGGTCGAATACGCCAAGGGCAAAAGGGTCAATTGACCAAGGCAAAGATGATAAGGTCTTGTTAAGCTAAAGCTTGACATTATTGACTAAGTCAATAAGCCACTTGGCTAGATTTTTTAATGAAACTCATCCAAGCCACCCAAATGTTTTAATCTAGACCCTCCATTGTTTTATATAATCATCCTAAGTAGCAAGACTTGTCTCTAACACTTAGAAAATTTTAGAGAAACTTGAGCTAGGCATAGAAAGCTCTCGGGTTAGGGCATCAATGGAGAAGAATTTTTTTTGTTTGTGGTTCATAATTCACCATACTTTAAACCAAGGTTCCTAATGGTATTGTAAGGATATCTCAATAGAAAGATCCCGGAAAAACTACGTTTTCACGTTAGTCGCAAGATGAAAACCTAAGGTGTTCTTCAACTTTGAAGTTGAAAATTGAAGGAAAGTTGTTTATGAACGTCTAAGGGCTTCAAATAGCGGATTAGAGCGGGAAGGAAAAGAGCTAAGTTGCTAAGGAGCGACTTTGAATCTTGAAGTGGGATTAAAGCTTGTCAAGGTAACAATCTTGTTCTCTTAGTGTTATAAGATTACATATTGTTGTAGTTATACATTTTAACAAGCATGAGATATATGTATTGGAGATTAATAAGTGTTATGGATATTAGAAGCCTAAATCCGAAATGACCTTGTTAGCCATTTGAAATTGAAATACAATTTGGTCGATAGTTAGAATCGTCGCATGTTATCTAATTGAAGATTGTAGTTGTTATAATCGATTGCGACTATATAACATGTTAGACTAAACAACTTGGATTGAAAAAGAATTGGAAAAGACTTTGTGTTGTTGTACCTCAAATTACCAAGAATGACATTGTCTTTTGGACTAGTTTGATATCAATTGTGGGGCAGAATTTTACACGTCTTGTTAGGCGTGTAATCCCCTTTTGCTAGCTACATTGTTGATCCTTAAATGTGGCATGTTTGGTTATTGAATTCGAGCCTTGAAAAGGTGGAAAAGTACGTAGAAACAAAGTGCTGCCCGATTTTCTGTAGAATTAAGAGTCCTTATACTTAGGAATATTCTACGTTGAAAGCTAGTAGTTGATGGACGTATTATGGTCATTATAGGTTGACATTCTACGTGCGGCGTATTCAACTTGTCAAGTGGATTAAGTCGAAGAGGTATGTGGAACTTTCTTATCTCTTGAGCATGAGTAGTTGTAAATGTATAGTACGGTAGACGTACGAGATTTAAATGAACTTAGTTTTATTTGATATCCTTGACTTGTTTTAAGAATGTCCAAGTTGGTTGAGTTAGATAATTAACTCACTTGTTTTAAAGGTTAAAGATATCTTAGTCTCTCAAGTCAAGAAACTTGATTTCTAAAGTTAAGAGACTTGAAATATTTTGAAAGTATATGATACTTGGTTTTTGAAAGCATAAGTATCTTGGTTATAAAAAGAATGTAAGTGTCTAAAGCATAAAGTTAGTTGTTATACCCCGTATTTCCAGAGTATGTATGTGAGGGTGTACGTACAAAAGCTTAGCCTTAGTTAGGCATTATGGACGAAAAAGTTTGTGCACCACTCGCTTAAAGAATCGTTTTTCGACGAAACGTTTTACTAAACTCGCGTAGGGTAAATTCCGGCTATGTCATTTATAATTTTTGCGGATTTTTCTGAGAGACGAAACATTTTGGACCAACGGGAGGGTGACACTTGTCACCCTCATTGGACGGCAAAAATGGGTATAGTTGGCACGTTTTTTGTGCCTTTGCACAAGTCAAGGAGTTGGTAGGATATTTGTGTAGTAGATGGATAAGGACACTTGCCTAAATCCTCACCCTACACTTGCATAGCACTTGGCTTCATCTTGGCCATTGGTTGGCCTTTGCTTGACCTATAAATACCCCTCTAACTTGAAAGTTTTCTTCATCCACAAATCCATTCTCCAAGTCTTGAAAATCCTTCCCCCTCTCTTGTTGTGTTTCGTCGACGCCTCCACTCCCCTGAGTGAAGCTTAGCGAAACAACCTCTAGCTAGCCGAAACACCCCTCCCTTGGTAGAAAAGTTGTCTTCCAAGTATAGTTACTATTCCAAAATACCCTAGCCCAAATCCCTTGTAGTATTTTAGTAGAAGTTGTGTAGAACTTCTAAGGGTTTCTTGGAGCTATCGGAGCGTACAAATTATGAGCTAAACCTTGCTCAGGAGCGACATTTAACTTGGATAATTTTGGGCTTATCGAGGTAAAAACTCTTATCCTTCTATTGTAATTGGATATTACATATAAGAATAGTATAGAGTTGAGTATAAGATACACTGAAGGATATTAAAGAATAGAATTGAACTGTTATCACGATGAAGGGTATAAATGAAGACTAATTGAATCGTACTTACATAGGATTTGTTTACTGATGAACTTGGGTAGCTTAGGGTAGGGAAATCGCCCAATTTTCCGTAGGATAGAGAACCCTCGCTTAGAACTGCATACGAGTAGTGCGGACGTTGATAGGCGTGTCGACTATTATAGGTTGATTCTCTGCGCGACATATTCGACTTGGCGGTGGATTTCGAGAAGGTATGTGATTCTTCCTAAGCATGATATTTTAAAATATGTATATATATATAGTACGGTAGACGTACATGTGTTAACTGAATAATAATTACGGCAATGTCTTTTGACTTAAGCCTGAATAATAATTACGGCAATGTCTTTTGACTTAAGCCTGAATAATAAGAATATTGATGCATTTCAAAAGAATACTGAATCATTTTTAACAGAAGAGAACTAATTGGTTTTTAAACAAAAAGCTTAAGAGTTATACTAGCTTTATGGGAAGTTAGGTATAACAACTTAAGAAAGAAAAAAGGAACGATTTACTTATGTGTTTATAAAAGACTTATATTGATTTCTAGAAAGCATAATAAGATGGTTTGATATAATACTATGGGTGTTAGTGTCTTGTAACGTTTGTGTAAAAGGGTATTCTTGTTGTGCTTATGTTGTTTAACGATAAGCTGTTATGTTAGTATTATATCACTCACCACATGATACTGGGGTTAAGTCGCCTCCGTCTGGGTATACCTCGTGCGGTTGTGTGACTATGATGCGAGGATACCTCATGCGGGTCGGGGACCTATGCGAGCTCTGAGAGTTCCAGGTTAGTGTGCGGGGTTATACCTCATGCGGTCTATGTGGCCATGCGGACTACGAGTCCAGGACGATGCCGAAGAGTAGCTACCCTCGATGCGGGGTTATACCCTATGCGGGCCTATGTGAGTGGCCTATGCGGGCTACGGGAATCCAGGATTAGGCTTGCATAATGATACTATGGGCGATTGGCCCTGCTTCGATCATTCGCAGCCTAGAAAAGACATGTTACAGTTTACCCATTGTTGCTCTTGTTTATGATGTGGCACTATGTGCGGTTACTCCGACAGAGGTTCGCGATTTTAGGCCTCGCGAGTTATTATCGGTTCGTAGAAGTTTGCTTCTATCTCGCACCATTGACTAGGCTAACTCGGAAGGAAGCTAAGTTTGATGGGTGATGCTTGTGGCGTGGTTTCGATTCTTTGAAAGAGATCGACGACCGCCCCGTTCTTACTCTTCCGCAGGTCCGCACGGCTATGTCGTGTATTGTGATCGTCGCCGCATCGGGTTGGGATGTGTGTTGATGCAGCAGGGCAAAGTTATAGCGTATGCATCCCGGCGACTTAAGAAACACGAGAGGAACTACCCCCATGATTTAGAGTTGGCGGTGATTCACGCCAAGATCTGGAGGCACTATTTGTATGGGGTTCATGTGGATATTTATACTGACCACAAGAGCCTCCAAGATATCTTCACGAGAGGAGTGAACTTACGGCGAGAGGCGGTGGTTAGAGTGCCAAGGATTATGATGTTGACATCTGTACCACCCGGGAAGGTCAATGTTATGCGGATGCTCTTAGTCGTAGGTCGTCGATGGGAGTCTATCGGATGTGCGTAGGAGAGAGAGGCACAGTTCGCGATTTGCATCAGTTAGCGAGCCTTGGTGTCCGTTTGATTGATTCTAGTAGCAGTGGGGTTCGAGTTCGAGAGGTTGCTGAGTCTTCCATCGTCGAGGAGGTGAAGAGGCAACAGTTTGAGGATCCGGTTTTGATTCGGTATCGCGATACAACTCTTCGTGAGGGCAAGGGTCCTTTTGAGGTAGCACCTGATGGGGTGCTAAGGTTTGAGGCGAGTTGTGTGTTCCGGATGTTTGAGACTTGGCAGAGTTCTTGGGAAGCACACAAGCGCGTTACTCTATCCATCGAGTCGACCAAGATGTACCACGACCTTAGATCCGTGTATTGGTGGGATGGCTTGAAGAGGACGTTGCGAGTTCGTAGCTCGATGCGTGTTGTCGGCGGTGAAGGTAGAGCACCGAGGCCCGGTGGTTTGTTGCGACGATAGAGATCCCGACCGGAAGTGGGAGGTGATCAACATGGATTTTATCACGGGATTACCTCGCACTCGGAGACATGATTCTATTTGGGTTATCGTCGACAGTGTGAAATCAGCCCACTTTCTTCCGTCAGGGCGACTTTTTCTACCGAGGATTATGCCGACTTTACATCAGAGATCGCCGATCGCATGGAGTCCCTATTTCGATCATATCGCAGCGAGAGCCCGGTTCTGGCTAACTTCCGGAGGTCTTTCGAAGGGTTTAGGACGCAGTGAGCACGAAATCGCATTCCATCCACGCAGAGACGGACGGGCGGAGCGCACTATCCGACTCTTGAGAATATGTGCGAGCTGTGTTATTGATTTCAGTGGTATGTGGGAGGATCATTTGCCTCTAGTTGAGTTTGCGTATAATAATAGCTACCACTCAAAGATTCGGATGGCGCCTTATGAGGCCTTGTATGGGAGGAAGTGCAGATCGCCGATATCTTTGGTTTGATGTAGGCGAGTGCGATTAGTGGGACGATTGGTGCAGCAAGCGATGGATAAGGTGAAGCTTATCCAGAGAGGTTCTTGGCGGCTCGAGTCGGCGAAGTCATATGCAGATCATCGCCGTCGGCATCCGAGTTCGAGTTGATGATTGGGTTTTCTGAAGGTGTCACCCATGAAGGTGTGATGAGATTCGGGAAGAAAGGAAACTCACCAAGGTACATCGGGCCCTATCAGTTGTCGCGAGGTAGGCAAGGTTGCCTATGAGTTGAATCTGCCGTCCGATCCGGAAGGCGGTGCATCCGTGTTTCATGTTTCTATCTTTGAGGAGATGTATCGGGATCCATCTAGGTGCACCCGATTGACGATGTCGGTGACCGAGGGTTATCGTATGAGAGATTCCCATAGCGATAATCGATCGTCAGTTAGGCGTCTGCGGACGAGGCGTGGCTTCCGTCAAAGTCTTGTGGCGGAGCAGCTCGGGGAGGAGATGACGTGGGAAGTCGAGGAGGACATGAGGCGAAGTATCCTCACCTATTCCCACACCTCCGGGTAATTCACTTTCCTACTTGTAAATTTTCATTGTCATATATGCCTAAGTGTTGTTTTGTGGCGTATGTGACATTTGTAAACTATTTTAGTTATGAAGAACCTTATCGTTAATCGCTTGGGAAGGAACATTCGGGACGAATGTTTCTAAGGAGGGGAGAATGTTATACCCCGTATTTCCAGAGTATGTACGTGAGGGTGTACGTACAAAAGCTTCGCCTTAGTTAGGCATTATGGACGAAAAAGTTTGTGCACAACTCGCAAGTTAATCATTTTTCGAAACGTTTTACTAAACTCGCGTAGGGTAAATTCCGGCTATGTCATTTATAATTTTGCGGATTTTTCCGAGAGACGAAACATTTTGGACCAACGGGAGGGTGACACTTGTCACCCTCATTGGACGGCAAAAATGGGCATAGTTGCACGTTTTTGTGCCTTTGCACAAGTCAAGGAGTTGGTCGGATATTTGTGTAGTAGATGGATAAGGACACTTGCCTAAATCCTCACCCTACACTTGCATAGCACTTGGCTTCATCTTGGCCATTGGTTGGCCTTTGCTTGACCTATAAATACCCCTCTAACTTGAAGGTTTTCTTCATCCACAAATCCATTCTTCAAGTCTTGAAAATCCTTGGCCCTCTCTTGTTGTTGTTCGTGCAAGGCTCCTCTCCCCGCTTGAGTGAAGCTTAGCCGAAACAACCCTCTAGCCCTAGCCAACACCCCCTCCTTGGTAGAAAAGTTGTCTTCTAAGTATAGTTACTATTCCAAAATACCCCAGCCCAAATCCTCTTGTAGTATTTTAGTAGAAGTTGTGTAGAACTTCTAAGGGTTTCTTGGAGCTATCGGAGCGTACAAATTAGGAGATAAACCTTGCTCAGGAGCGACATTTAACTTGGATAATTTTGGGCTTATCGAGGTAAAAACTCTTATCCTTCTATTGTAATTGGATATTACATATAAGAATAGTATAGACTTGAGTATAAGATACACTGAAGGATATTAAAGAATAGAATTGAACTGTTATCACAGTAGAAGGGTATAAATGAAGAATAATTGAACTGTACTTACATAGACTTTTTACAATGAGACTTGGGTAGCTTAGGGTAGGGAAATCGCCCAATTTTACGTAGGATAGAGAACCCTCGCTTAGAATCGTTTCTGAGTAGTGCGGGCGTTGATAGACGTGTCTGACTATTATAGGTTGATTCTCTGCGCGCGACATATTCGACTTGGCAGGTGGATTTCGCCGAGAAGGTATGTGATTCTTCCTAAGCATGATATTTTAAAATATGTATATATATATAGTGCGGTGAGCGATACGTGTTAATCGAATAATAATTACGGCAATGTCTTTTGACTTAAGCTCGAATAATAATTACGCAATGTCTTTTGACTTAAGCTGAATAATAAGAATCTTGATGCATTTCAAAGAATATGAATCATTTTTATGAAGAGAACTAATTGGTTTTTAAACAAAAAGCTTAAGAGTTATACTAGCTTTATGGGAAGTTAGGTATAACAACTTAAGAAAGATAAAAGGAACGATTTACTTATGTGTTTATAAAAGACTTATATTGATTTCTGGAAAGCATAATAAGATGGTTTGATATAATACTATGGGTGTTAATGTCTTGTAACATTTGTGTAAAAGGGTATTCTTGTTGTGCTTATGTTGTTTAACGATAAGCTGTTATGTTAGTATTATATCACTCACCTACATGATACCGGGGGTTAAGCTGCCCTCCGATGCGGGGTATACCTCAGGCAGTCTGTGTGACTATGATGCGAGGATACCTCATGCGGGTCCAGGGGACCTATGCGGAGCTACGAGAGTTCCAGGTTAGTGTGCGGGGTTATACCTCATGCGGTCTATGTGGCCATGCGGACTACGAGTCCAGGACGATGCCGAGGAGTAGCTACCCTCGATGCGGGGTTATACCCTATGCGGGCCTATGTGAGTGGCCTATGCGGACTACGGGAGTCCAGGATTAGGCTTGCATAATGATACTATGGGCGATTGGCCCTGCTTCGATCATTCGCAGCCTAGAAAAGACCTGTTACAGTTTACCTATTGTTGCTCTTGTTTATGATGTGGCACTATGTGCGGTTACATTGGTTGTTTCGTGCATATTTGTAAAATTGGTTTTAAAATGATATGATTTCATTTAAGTACTTTACAGTTTCACATACTTAGTACCTGTTGTACTGACCTCCTTCGGGGGGCTGCGTTCATGCCGCAGGTAAGGGCAAGCAGGTGCTAGATCCACATCCTTAGGATCTCTTTGCTTTGGTGTCAGGAGCTCCATCTTCTCCGGAGGCTCGACTTTTGGGTATGATCTCCCTGTTGTTGTATATAGTTTTGTACATTCAGGGTATGGCGGGGCCCTGTCCCGCCATAGTTGTTATCTTCTTAGAGGTCTGTAGTCCTATTGTACAGTTGGGATGTAACTGCAAAACTATGTTTATATATATATGCCGAAAGGCGACATTTTCTCACATAAAAATGTGTCTCATTTTACAACTGTTTCATGTCTTGTTTTTATATTCCGCTGATTACTCTGATGTATGACTACTTGGGTGCCCGGGTAAGGCACCAGTCACGGGCCCCGGAACGGGTCGTGACATTAGTATAACGGCTTTATTGGAAGTTGTTTATAATAACTTTATGGAAAGTTAAAAGAATGGTTTACTCTAGTGATGTAAATAAAGAAAATGACTTAAAATGAAGAAAGGCAAATTGATTTAAAGACATCAATTTCTTAATGTTTTAAAGTAAAAAGTCACTTGGTTTAGAAGCCTATAAATGTATTTCTAAAAGGTATTGTGACTTGTATTGAAAGGTAGATATGACTTGATACTACGGTTATTAGTATCTTGGAGTTTTATATGCAAAAGAGTCATTTTAAAAGAATAGAAGTACATAGTACTTTGGGTTAAATTCCCGGATTTTATAATGACATGTTAGTGCCTTAAGTAAACTAAAATGAGAGTGTATATAATAAGGCTAATAAGAAGTTAGAGGATTTCTTAACTTACTTATGTTATGTATGATAAGCCGGTGGTGCTTATGTTATGTATGATAAGCCGGTGGTGCTTATGTTATGTATGATAGCCGGTTGTGCTAGGTTATGTTATTCTTGCGGGGTAAACCCCCGGGTTACTATTTATTCCATTGATTTTCTACCCATGATGCGAGTGCATCGTTTGTACTCATTGCGGGCCACCGGGCCTAAGCGGGTGAAATAGTCTCATGCGGAGCAAATCGCTCCATTGCGGGTCCATAGGACCTATGCAGGTGAAATAGTTCCAGGAGTAGGATTGCTTAATGATACTACGGGCGGGTGGCCCTACTTTGATCATGAGCCTCCTATTTTTATGCAGTAAAGTATACTCTTGTTTACTCTCATTGTTAGTAAGGCACAGTGTACTGTTATTTGAGTTATCATACATGTCTCCAGCTTTATTTTAGACTTTATGATTTCATTACAGTACTTTCAGTTTCACATACTTGGTACATGTTGTACTGACCTCCTTCGGGGGGCTGCGTTCATGCCGCAGGTAGAGTTATACAGGTTGCTGATCCTCACTCTTAGGATCACTCTTCAGCTATTGAGAAGTTCCATTACTCCGGAGGCTTATCCTTGGTTCAGATCCCTGGTATTGTCGGTTGTTGTACATTCAGGGGTATGGCGGGGCCCTGTCCCGTCACAGTTGTTATTCTTAGAGGTCTGTAGTCATGTCTTGTGGATTGGGTTGTAAAGAAAAAAAAGATATAACTGTTGTTTTTGGGTTATGTATATTTCACGGAAGGTGGCCTTATCGGCTAGCCTGTTGATACTTTTGTCTAAGTATTTTATGAGTTTTTGTATCTTCCGCTGCTATTCACTGATGTATACCTATAAGGGGTGCCCAGGTAGGGCACCAGTCGCGGGCCCGGGGTCGGGTCGTGACAAAAGTGGTATCAGAGCAGTTAGTCCTCGGAAAGTGTCTACACACCGTGTCTAGTAGAGTATTGATTATCGGTGTGTTGTGCACCACATCTATAATCAGGAGGCTGCATGACATTTAGGATTGGTTTCTATTCTTCTCACCCTGAGATCGTGGGATAGAATTGTGTTGTTAGGGTCGTCTCTCCCTAACGAGTTATGTTGATTGCAGCCACGAGAAAGACAGCAGTGACCAAGGGAAGATTATGTGGATTGCGAACCCAGGTTGGTAATAATTGTAGTATAGTTGGTATTATGACATACAACTATTTCGAAGTTATGTATGAAGGTCAGACGTGTGTTGCCTAGAATGATTTTAGGATTACCAAGAATTGGTAAGGACTAAATAGATACCAGAAGAGTTTGGAATAGTTTAATGAATTCTCATCAAAGTTTTGCGTGCTAATTTGAAAAATTAGGAGATGATGAGCTGTCTGAGGAGGTAATGAACCATTAAGAAGTTATGATTAAGGGACTTAATGGAAGACTATGTTAGTAAATTAAGATACGTGGTATGATTAAGAGAATGGTACGGATGAGATCCGTATGGAGTAAGTATGATTGTTATGATTAAGACAACACGATTAATAGCTTATGAGAAGTTATCTTACCCGTATGCGGGGAAGGATAAGGTAGGCTTGGAATATGGAAATTGTGAGCCTAATAATATTGATAATCGCCGAGACCTTAGGTATATAAGGCCTTCTCGGGTAGTAAAAATTTATGTCAGACCAAGGATAAGAGTTAAGTGCGACACCGAGTTGGGTTTTGGACCTATTACGGGTCGACCCATAGCCTGTTGTAAGGCAGGGTCAGTTAAGGGTTGTCCCACTATGTGACAGAGTCACGAGGGTACAAGGCCCAAGTCTAGTTAATCATTTTACGGGTTCGTGGACACGTTCCACCGGAACTAGGTCGTAAGAGCCGGAAATGGCCTTAAATTGTTCGATATTGTAACTCCAAATATTGGAGGCCATAATCAGTATGGAGGTTATGTACGTATGTTAGAATAAGTTGGGAAGTACGGGAAGAGTACGACCAGTAAGAAAGAGAGCAACCAAGTGTAAAAGAATAGAGCCTGAATCCATAAGAACCTTTCAAGGAGGCTACACCGTGAGTGATTGGGTGGTAGCTGAGCGGGTATATGAGATTGCCCGGTGATGATGTGCAATTGACAGACTTGATTTTAGTAAGTCTATGTGACTTGTTCGGTTGAAGTAAATAAATTGATGTTGGAAGTATGTAGTACGTGAATTTGAAAGCTAAGAGACGGAGATAAGAACGTATGATCATTGAAGGATTTTATGTTAAGTGCCCTTGGAGGTGCTTAGAGTTGTCTAGTATGGCGGTCAGGGCCACGACTTCCCGAATGATTTCAGGAAAATGCGCAAGGCAAGAATAAGATAAGTACGAGTGCTGCCTGTGGAAAATTGAAGACATCTTTGGTAGGTTTTGAAAATCTACACGATTTTAAGGCGGTGCTTGATGATTAGATATTTACAGGACCGCAAGAGGACCCTGTGATTAGGGTTGTGACTCCAAGGAAATATTATTAAAGGGAGATAAGCTCTCTCCCCCACGTAATAGGATAGTTGTACATATTATTGAGGGTTATGTGTACCCATGTTATTAGGTAATGGATATGAGACTGGTAAGGTCTTCAGTGTCGTCATGCCATAGGTTACAGTTTTAGGTAGCCATGGGAAAAGTATTGTGTTGGGGTAATTGAGAACGACATTAGGAAATGGTCGAGGATGTGTCTTAAGGATATAAATGCTGGTAATAAGCATAAATGGAAATGTATGACCCAGGAGCGAGGTAGAAATATTTGGGTTAGTAATTAGTATGATGAAGTGTTATGACCATAATATTCAGGAGAATGCAACTATGGTTACGTAAGCTGCACCAGATATGATTACCCAAGACTAATGTAAAGACCATTAGTGAATGATGGGCAGTAAGAACACCTCGAGGAAAAGTGTCAAGATCTGTACTGACGAGAAAGGTAGTAGGAAAAATACGAGGAGGTAAGAGACCCCAGGGCAACTTAAAATGAAAAATAAAAGGTAAGATGAGTAGACACTCGAACGATAAAAAAAATCTTGGCAAGCCATTGGATTATTGTAATACCATGAATTGGGGTTGAACACCTGACTATAAGCTCTATGAACTGGAAGAGAATAATAAGATTACTACTTGACGAGATCAGGAAATCGCCCCCCCCCCCCCCCTCCCTAAAAGTGTGATTTGCAGGAAGTCTTAGCTATAAGACAAGTGAAGGAATTGAATCTAACTATGGCGACCAAGTCTGGTTGCAACAGAGGATTAGAACCAGGAACCATAATTGAGATTACTAATGCCCGAATATTTTGCAAGTATGAGATAGACTTCCAGTTAATGGAACATAAGTTGACCACGACTACAGTTATAACCCCTCCTGAGGGACTAGAGGGTTAGGTTATTATTGTAACACTTTGGGTGTTGGGCTAGGTGTGTGCTGACGCAACACGATAAGGTTAGAGCCTATGTTTCCCGGCAGTTACGGGAGCATGAAAGGAATTACGCTACTCACGATTTAGAGTTGGGGGCAGTTAATCATGCCTTGAAAATTTAGAGGCATTACTTATATAGATTTCATGTGGATATTTGTTCAGACCACAAGAGCCTCCGGTATATCTTCAGACAGAGGCAGCTGAATTTGCGACAGAGACGGTAGTTAGAGTTACTCAAGAATTGTGATGTTGATATCCTATATCACCCGGGGAAAACCGATATGGTTACAGATGCTCTTAGTCGTAGATCTATGGGTAGTCTATCAGATGGACAACCAGATAGACAGGACGTGGTCCGTGAGATTCATCAGCTACCGAGCCGGGGGGTTCGATTATTTGTTTCCAAGGTTAATGGAGTTTGGATCCGAGAGGTTGTCGAGTCTTCCTTCGTCAAGGAGGTGAAGAGGCGACAATATGAGGATTCAGTGTTAGTACAGGATCGAGATACGGCTCTCCGAGAGGAGAAAGGTGTTACACCCCGTAGTTCCAGAGTATGTATACGAGGACGTACGTACGAGAATATGACATTAAAATTGGAAAGGAAGAAAGATGTGATTTTTCGACGGAAAAGTTTCCGGATTTTGTGAAGGAAAAAGGTTCGTTAATGGGAATTGGATTCCCGAATTCGGTATTCGGACTTTTTGGAATTTTTGAGAATTATGGAATTTTATTTCCGAAATTGGTCACGTGGGGCCCACGGGAGGAATTTACGGGTTGTGGGGCCCACTTTATTTTCGGATTTTTGGCATTGCGGATATTTTCGGAAGATGAAATATTTTGGACGAGTAGGGGGGAGACACGTGTCACCCCCATGTGGCCGAATTGAAGATGGACACCTAGCCTTGGACGTTTTATTGGGGGACAAGTGGCAAGCCACTTGTCCCATTTTTGTGGTAGCCAAATGGTTGGCCAACTACCCACACACATGTACCCCATCATCACCACACACTTGCCTAGATCTTGGCCATTGATTTTCCTATAAATACCCCATTGATTTCAAGACTGATTCTTCATCCACACTTAAAGTTTCTCCAAGGCAAACACTCCCTCCCTCTAGTTGTTTTTCGTCCCCCCCCCCTCTTGTGAAGTTCTCGTCCAACCCCCCCCCCACTTTGTGTAGAAATACTTCAAGTATTGTTGTATAATCCCAAATACCTTAGCCTTGTATCCCTAGTAGTATTCTAAAGTTATCCCAACATAAGAGCCCGGAAATACTACTTTATTCCTTTAGTCGCAAAAGTGAAACCCTAAGAAAATCTTCATAGTTGGTTGAAGTGTTAAGAGAAGTTGTTTAGAAACTTCTAAGGGTTGCTTGGAGCGGGTTGGAGCGTAAGGAAGTGGAGCTAAACGTTGCTCAGGATCGACTTATAAAACTTGGATAATTTTGGGCTTATCGAGGTAATGATCTTTATCCCCCTATTGTAATTGGAAATTACATGTTGTAGTAATGTATAGTTGAGTATACTATATGTAGAATGAATATGGATAAGAATTGAACTGTATTTACATAGGACTGTATTTACAGTAGACTTGTAGTATTATTGTGGAGTAGAATTGTACACGTCCGGTTAGACGTGTAACCCCCCCTGGGATTGTTGGTTTGGTAGCAGGCCTCGTTTGAGGAGGAAATTTATGTGGTTGCGGGGGGGGGGAGGTGCTGCCGAATTTTCCGTAGAATAAGGAACCTGGTACTTAGAATTGTTCTACGAAGAGAGCTAGAAGTTAATAAACGTTTTATGGCCATTATAGGTTGAAGTACTACGAGTAGCGTATTCTACTTGAAGGGTTGAAAAGGCTAGCAGGATTATAGTACTGTGGAGTGTTTTGCTAATTGTCGATAATCGTCGCGAGGTATGTGAACCTCTTCCTATCCTTTCTAGCATGATATTTGTGAAATATATTTAGTGCGGTAGACGCACGTGTGTTTAAAGGAATTTGACTTTCCTTTTGTGTCCTTGACTTGATTCCAAAGTTAAGTGACTTGTTATGAAATATTAAGGACTTGAATTATGTTAAAAAGTTGTAAAACCTCACTCATGAGTAATGGGTGTGTGGTCTTTTAAAGAATAAAGTTATCTTGATTTCGAAAATAAGAATGGTTTTATCATTGGATTTAAAATGATAACTTGACTTATAAACAACTTGATTTTGGGAAAAGAGAAGTAACATGATTTAAAGGTATAGGTTACTTGTTTTTAAAAGAGTAAGACACTTGGTTTAAAAAGTATATTGCTACTTGACTTTTAAAGGAAAAGTGTCTTTGTTTTAAAAGAAGGTATGGAAATTGTTTTGGTTTTACCTTGATGTCTTTTGACTTGAGTTTTAAATAATAAGAATCTTGAAGTATTTCAAAAGAGTTATTAATCATTTTTGAAAGAAAAGAAATACTTGGTTTTAAAAGCTTAAGTGTTATACTAGCTTTATGGGAAGTTAGGTATAACGACTTAAGGAAGATAGAAGGAACGGTTTACTTATTTGTTTATGAAAGTCTTGTATTTATTTCTGGAAAGTGTAGTAAGATGGTTTGATAAGTAAACATGTTACGATGCTACGTGTGTTAGTGTCTTGTTTTTTTTTTCTTTTTTTTTTCCAGGTAAATGCAAATATTATAAAAGAACAAACGAAAAGAACAGGGAGCTACAATCAGTCGTTGAGGGTTCTCAATCCTCAACGTAAGCATAAACACGAAAGTGTGTTAGTGTCTTGTGATGTTTGTGTGAGGGGGTTATTCTTGTTGTGCTTACGTTGTTAAACGATAAGCCCGTTGTACTGCTATTATATCACATACCCCCATGACTTGTTATGATGTCGAGGACTTGCCACCCTCGATGCGAGGAATACCTCATGCGGGTCTGTGTGACCTATGCGGAGCTGCGGGAGTTCCAGGATTGATCATTCCGGGTGTGTTATCCGTCGAGGAATGCCTCACGCGATGCGTGTGACTACGCGATGCTGTGTGACTATGCGGACTTCGGGGTCGGGAGGATGCCGCGGGTTAGCTACCCCGTCGAGAATACCTCATGCGGGTCTGTATGACCTATGCAGACTGCGGGAGTTCCAGGATTAGGCACGCATAATGATACTATGGGCGATTGGCCTTGCTTCGATCATTAGCGGCCTAGAAAAGACCAGTTACGTTATATCTATTTTGCTCTTGTTTATGTTGTGGCACTATGTGCAGTTAAATTGGTTATTAAATGCGTATTTGTAATTGGTTTTAAAATGTTATGATTTGATTTCATGATTTCTGATTTCACATACTTGGTACCTGTTGTACTGACCTCCTTCGGGGGGCTGCGTTCATGCCGCAGGTAGAGGTACACCAGTCGCCGATCCTCGCTCATAGGATCACAGTTCAGCGTTTTGGAAAGCTCTGTTTCTCCGGAGGCTTATCTTTGGTATAGTCCCCTGTCGTTGTAGGTACTTACATTCAGGGGTATGGCGGCGCCCTGTCCCGTCGTTGTTGTTATAACATTCGTAGAGGTCTGTAGTACTGTTGTGGGCAGAGTTTGTAAAAGGGATGTAACTGTTCAAGTCTTTATTTAGCCTGCCTTCTTATTTCACTGTTTGTCTTTATGAGTTTTTATTCCGCTGATTTTCTCTGATGTTGTATCACTAGGGTGCCCGGGGTAAGGCACCAGTCGCGGGCTCGGGGTCGGGTCGTGACAAAAGTGGTATCAAAGTAGTTAATCCTCGGAAAGTGTCTACAGACCGTATCTAGTAGAGTCTTGATTATCGGTGTGTTGTGCACCACACCTATAATCAGGAGGCTGCTGGATATTTAGGATTGGTTTCCATTCTTCTCACTCTGAGATCGTGCCTTAGAGTTGTGTTATAAGTTGGACTCCCTCTCACGTATTCTTTTCACCCGTTATGCCTCTACGCAAGGCAACCAGAGCCCAGAAGGGCAAGCGTGAGAGGAGGCTGCGAGTAAATCTGAGAGGGTTACGTGGCACGGGCGGTCATTATCCGAGATGCTTCATTCGGGGAGTTCTGCGACGCCGCTAGCCCCGTGAGAGTTTAGAGCGTGAGCGTGAGCTACGAGACCACGATACCGAGCCTCTAGTCCCACGGCCAGAACAAAGGATATGAGTTACGTGAGACGGCGATTACTAGTTAGCTGGTGGTGGAATGAGGACGGACGAGGCCGGTGGTTTCAGCGATCAGTGGGTCACCCTAGATCCGATAGTTTTGAGACTTCAGGACTTCTTGAGTTGCAGTCCACCCGAGTCCTATGGATTGAGGACTGAGGAAGATCATCAGGAGTTTATTCGACAGTCGCAACGGATCATGAAAGTGATCAAGACCTCAAAGGCATTTCTTACACACTTCTTGCCCTCGCAGATGAGGAGAGCTCGGGCAGATAGATTTATGATGTTGAGGCAGAACGGGCGGACGGTTCGGGAATACAATATAGAGTTTGACTTATTGGCTCGTTAGGTCCCCGCGTTAGTGGCAGACATGGAGGATAGAGTGCACCAATATGTCACAGGACATGACGATTATCTAGCAGAGAGTTGTACAAGAGTAGCTCTTCAGTCAGACATGGACATTGCCCGCGTACAGGCTTACGTGCAGCAGACTGAGGAACGTAGAGATCGACGGATTACCCAAGATCGCGAAGAGAGGCGAGCAGCGAGGTCCTTTGGTAACTTTCGGCGGACCTTCTCGGCAGATGGTTATGCGCCTCGCCCGATCTGAGTGGTCCTCCGCGGACTTCGGGCGTTCGGGGTATTTAGGAGTTGGTGAACTCCGTGGTTCCGCTCACGATTTACATAGGTTCTAGCCCCAGTTGATTTTCCTCGGTGTTCACTATGTGGTAGACGCCATCGGAAATGTCGTCTTTTTACTAATGCTTGTTTTACCAGGCCGTCGAGGGCCATGTGAGAGAGAATGTCCTAGTAGGAGGATACAGGTGGGATGACTTAGCCTACTGTGATTCGGTCGGTGGTTCGGAGGGTAAGGGTGTTAGCGAGAGAGGCCACCCCCTTTCGGTATGGCGTTGCGGTAGGTGTTCTTATGGGAGTGTCGTACTACTTAGATAGCTTGTTAGGCTTGCGGCCAGCGGACCATTTTGCGAGAAATTGTCCAGGCGGAGTGTACAGATGTTACGACTCACGCCGGGATCGATGGTGGTTCATCACCGTCAGAAGTTATGCGCCAGTGAGCGAGGATTTGATTAGAGCGGCAAATGGAAAGTGAGGCGATGAGTTCTGAGAGATATCTTCACCTTAAGAGACTTTTAGGTCATTATGGTAGATACGTGTGGAGTGCTATGTTCGGTTAGCATTGTGTAAGTTGTGATTAGAAAACATGGGTAGTTGAAAAGGGTAAGTCCGGGACGAGAAAATGGGGAGCCTTAGAATTTATATGATTGGGACCTTGGATGCAAGGCCGTCCCGAGTGGATGTTACGGTTGGTCTTTATCAAGTACTTGGTATGTGATATATATTGTGGGATAATTCCATGGGTAGTGTGAGATGGAAGTGGTAGCTTTCATGACGTGAATCGTAAGATTGTTCGGATCGGAACGAGAGTTTAGTCTGAAGTGGGTCGGGTTGAGGCCATATCGCGAGTCAACCCGCAGCCCGAAATGTGGTGGGGTCAGTTCGAGGTGGTCCCGCTAGATGATAGGGTCACGAGGGTGTTAGGCCCAAGTTTAGGTAACAATCGTACGAGTTTGTGGACGCGTTCCACCAGTAGTAGGGCCGATGGGGTCAGCCCATCTTGTCTTTTAGTCGGGGCCCATTTACTCGGCGGAGGGTTATGCGAGATGTTGTATAGCAGGAAGGTGGTAAGGCTGCACGGGGTTCCTACTTTTATTTTATGGCAGGCAGTGGAGCCCAGTTTATGGCTATTTCTGTCACGACCCGACCCCGGGCCCGCGACTGGTGCCCTACCTGGGCACCCTTACAGGTATACATCAGAGATAATCAGCGGAACATACATGAAACTTATAAAATAAAACAACAGAAATAAAACAACAGGTTAGCCGATAGGGCTACCTTCCTGGACATATATATACAACCGAAGCAGTTGCCTCCTTTCCTTTACAGACTGACCCACAATATGTGACTACAGACCTCTAAGAGTTTTAACATAACAACTGTGGCGGGACAGGGCCCCGCCATACCCCTGAATATACATAAATCTACAACCTCAGGGAAAACCGTACCAAGAGATAAGCCTCCGGAGCAAATGGAGCTTTTTCCCAAAACTGAACCGAGATCCTAAGAGCAAGGATCACCAACCTGGGTACCTAAAACCTGCGGGCATGAACGCAGCCCCCCGAAGGGGGTCAGTACTACAGGTACCGAATATGGAACAGAAATAACATACAGTAAACAGATCATAACTGTACAAAAGAATGACAGGGACAAGTATAAAAAAAATACATACCAGATCCTGCCGTGTCATTACCACTTATGAACTTAATCATACCTTATTATCTTTTCCCATTTTCAATAAAAGTTAGTCACATTCTTACGTGCATGATTAGGAAAAATCATTAAGTTCATTACCATATAACTTACTTATCTTTCATAACATAATCCGGCCCTTTAAGGAGGGGCGCATATACTACCCGGCCCAATCTGGGACGCGATCAAGTTACACAAATATCAAAACGTGCCCGTGGAATCCCCCATCACTGCCGACAGCTATAAGTGTAAATTATAACCATGTGACGCGCCCGTGGCATCCCACCTCACTGTCGGCGTACACATACACAACACATATATATATCTCCTGCCCGTGGAATCCCACATCACTGCCGACAGCTTATAAGTGTAAAATATAACCATGTGACGCGCCCGTGGCATCCCACCTCACTGTCGGCGTACACATATACAACACATATATATATCTATATATATAACGCGGCCGCATGCCCCGGAATCCCACATCGTATAAGCATGGCCATAACGTGCCCTCGGCATCCCTCATCGTAGGTGCAGGTCTTCATGGGGAGCTAGCCCATGGAGTAAAATATAACATGGTCGCATGCCCCGGAATCCCTCATCGTATAAGCATGGCCATGGAGTAATAAATCACGCGGGCATCTAACCCGCATCCTGGCTGCATGCCCCGGCATCCCTCATCGTATAAGCATGGCCAAGATCAATCACAATGGAAGCATACCCGTGGAATCCCCCGTCACTGCCGGTACGTCCAATAAACTGTCCGGGCATCTAACCTGTTACACCCCGTAATTACAGGACATGTTTTAAGAACGTAAGTAAGAACTCACAAGTGGTAAGATTTGAGACTTGTAAAAATTTATCGGAAATATGAAATTGTCGGAAAATGTATTATTGTGGCGAATGGGAGGGCGACATGTGTCACCCCCCTTAGTGATGCCTTGGACGAAAATGCCATGGCTAAGATGGTCATTGACCATAGTCTTGTATGACTAAAGTCTTGCAACTTGTAGCTTGATAATCTTGACTAAGTCAAAGGACCCACAAGGTCTTGATATTTAATAAGAGCTTATCCTAGCCACCCAAATGGTTGTATCTTGACCCTCCAAGGTGCTATATAATACTACTAGTAGCACTACTAGTGCCAACACTTAGAAAATTTTCACAAAAATTGGATGAACAAGAGCCTTGCTCTCGGGTTCACTATAGAAAAAAAAGAAAAATCTTTGTTTGTGATCCATTTAGCTCCACACTTTAAACCAAGGTTCTTGAGGGTAGTGTAAGCATATCTCAATAGAAAAATCTTGGAAAAAGATTGTTTACGGGTTAGTCGCAAAACGAAAACCTAGTTGTCCTTCTAGGTTTTGTTTGGAGATTTGAAGGATATTTGTTGGTGTTGTTCAAAGGGTCTCAACAAGCGGATTGAAGTGTCTTGGAGAGGCTCTAAACTACTAAGGAGCGACTTCGGATTGGAGTTGGATTAAGTTTCATTGAGGTATAATCTTGTCTTTTAAGTGTTACAAGATTATATATTTTTATTGTTGTTGTTAGCTTTACATGTTTCTAGCATGAAGTTGATATGTTGAAGTTTATAAGTATTATGGATTGCTTGTAGCTTAAATCCGAAATGTTATACAAGCCACTTGAAGATTGGATTACTAATTGGTCGTTTATTAGAAATCGTCGCATGTCACTTATTTGAAGATTATGGTAGTTATAATCAAATGTGACTTGATATCATGTTATGCTACCAATTTGGATTGAAATGGAAATTGGATAAGAATTGGTATTGTTGTATTCATTATGGCCGAAATTGGACTAGTAGTTGTATTAGTTTGTTATCGTTGTGGGGCGGAATTTTACACGTCTAGTCGGCGTGTAATCCCCTATTGATTAATTGCTTGGATTGTGCCTTAAATGTGGCGTGTTTGGTTATTGTATTCGGCCTTGAAAAAGGTGGCAAAGTTAGTAAAAACAAAGGAGGTGCTGTCCGATTTTCCGTAGAATTTAGCGACTTGACACTTATAATATTCTACGTTTGAAGTAAGGCCTTAATAGACGTATTGTGAATATTATAGGTTGACGTTCTACGGGCGGGACTTTGTACTTGGCAAGTGGTTTGACCCGGCGAGGTATGTAGAACTTTTCCTATCTTTTGAGCATGACTAGCTGTACGTATATAGTACGGTAGAAGTACATGACCTTGATATCCTTTACTAGTTTTATGAATAGCCAAGCCGGGTGAGTTAGTAGATTAACTCACTTCTTGAAAGTATTAAGGATGTCTAATGTTTTAATAAAGTTAAGGGACTTGAAGAGTTTTAAAGTATGTGATACTTGTTCCGTTTTAAACGTATAAGTCCCTTGGATAGGAAATTGTATATGGCTAAGGTATAAAGCCAATGTAACGACTTTATGGGGAGTTGGTTATGTTTGCTTTATGGAAAGATAAATGGCTTAATTTTAATGAAAAGGCAATTCGATTTTTTTAGGCATCAATTGCCTAGGGTTTTATGATAAAAGGAGTCACTTGATTTAGAAACCTAACTTTATGTTTAAAGGTATTGTGACTTGTCTTGAAAAGTAATTTTGACTTGATACTACGGTTTATAGTATCTTGGAAGTTCTATATGAAAATGAGTCATTTTTAAAAGGTTGGAAGTACGTAGTACTTTGGGTTAAACTCCCAGTTTGATTATAACATATTAGTGCCTTAAGTATACTAAAATGAGAGTGTAGACGAATATGACTAATAAGAAGTTAGGGGGATTTCTAACTTGCTTATTTATTGTATGACGGCCGGTAGAGATAGGGTAAGAGTATAAGTGAGGGGTAAACCCCCAAGACGCTATACCACCTTCTCCAGGATAAGAGTATAAATGAGGGGTAAACCCCCAAGACGTTATACCACCTGTTTTATTACCTTCTCCAGGGTAAGAGTATAAATGAGGGGCAAACCCCCAAGACGTTATACCACCTGCTTCAGGGTAAGAGTATAAATGAGGGGTAAGAACCCTAAGACGTTATACCACCTGTTTCTATGGGTTCGCTACCCATGATTTGATCGGGAGTCTCTTATTGTGATGTTGTACGTATTCCCTTGATTTACTCTCATTGTTAGTAAGGCACTGTGTACTGTAATTTTGTTATCATACATGTCTCCGGCTTTGTTTTAAACTTATGTTGTAATTACAGTACTTTCCAGTTTTACATACTTAGTACATATTGTGTACTGACCCCCTTCCTCGGGGGTTGCGTTCATGCCGCAGGAAAGGGTAAGCAGGTGGTGGATCCTCATTCTTAGGATCACTTATCAGACGTCAGAAGCTCCATTTATCCGGAGGCTTGTCTTTTTGGTACAGTCTTTTCCCTGGTGTTGTAGATTTATGTACATTCAGGGGTATGGCGGGGCCCTGTCCCGCCACAGTTGTTATTCCTAGAGGTCTGTATTCACATATGTGGTTGGGCTGTAAGAACTGAGTTGTACAGTTGTACTTTTGATTATGTTTATATTATGGAAGACGACCTTATCGGCTAGCCTGTGATGTCTTTTGTTTACACATATGTTTATGTTGTGTATGTTCATTGCTATTCTCACGATGTATACAGGCAGGGTGCCCGTGTAGGGCACCGATCGCGGCGGTCGGGTTGTGACAAAAGTGGTATCGAGCGATTAGTCCTCGGAAAGTGTCTGATGCCGTGTCTAGTAGAGTCTTGATTATCGGTGTGTTGTGCACCACATCTATAATCAGGAGGCTGCAGGACATTTAGGATTGGTTTCCATTCTTCTCTCTCTGAGATCGTGCAGTAGAGCTGTCTTATTAGGTTGAATCCTCTCTGACCTAGTCTTATGAACAGATATGCCTCCACGGAAGGCGACCAGGGCCCAGAAGGGCAAGGCAGCAGGAGCTGCTAGCGGTACTCAGAGGGTTACACGGGCTCAGGCACAGACTATACCTGAGGTAGTAGGCGGGTCGGCGAGTTCAGCCACGCCGACAGTATTAGAGGAGCCGAGAGCGGCAGTAGCTCCAGAGGTTCCGGTACCAGAGCCTCCAGTTCTGCAGCCGGGTGCTGAGTATAGAGACTACGGGGAGCAGATCCGGTTATTGACCAGTATTATAACGACCCGTTCCGGGGCCCGTTACTGGTGCCTTATCCCGGGCACCCTAGTGACACAACATCAGAGAAAACTAGCGGAAAATAAAACTTTAAACAAGAAACAAGATATATGATCATAAAACAGGCCAACCCAACGGTTACCTTCCAATAACATGTATACATACAACTCTTTCAAAACGAACAGTTTAATTCTTTTTACAAACCCTGCCCTTACAAGACTCTGAGACCTCTAAGATTTACAACAACTATGACGGGACAGGGCTCGCCATACCACAGAATGTACAAGAACCTACAACTCGGGGAACACATACCAAAAGATAAGCCTCGGAGAAACGGAGCTTCCCAAGCTGAATCGATATCCTAAGAGCGAGGATCCACGGCCGATGTACCTCTACTGCGGCATGAACGCGGCCCCGAAGGAGGTCGATCTAACAGTACCAAGTATGTGAAATCGTAAAATCAGTAAATGAAATCATACTAGTCTATATAAAGCGTGAGACATGTATGATAACCAAACTACAGTTCACAACATAAAAGCAGTCATATCCAGTCAGGGACTCACGCCCTCAAGCCATCACTCAAATATAACTATGGGTCTCAAGCCCACAACATCAATCATGTTCGCATCATGGCCGCATGCCCCCGGAATTCTGCATCGGTGTAGACATGTCCATGATGCAACAATAATAACACAGCCACATGGCCACATGCCCCCGGAATTCTACCTCGGTGTAGACACGTCCATGTGACATCAACAATAATATACTGGGTGATCAACCCTGCCGTATGGCCACATGCCCCCGGAATTCTACCTCGGTGTAGACATGTCCATGTAACCACAATAACAATATATCGGGTAATCAACCCGACCGCACGCGCATGCTCGAAATCTTGCATCGGTGTAGACATGTCCATGTGACATCAACAACAAGACAAGAATCAAAATGGAAACATACCCGTGGAATTCTCCATCACCGCCAAAGACGCGTCAAGTAAGTTCTCGACAAGTCGACCGCCTCATCGAGAGACGCGGTAATACGAAATACCACACTTGCACAACAAAGGCTATCATCACAAGCATAGGCAAGTTTCACAGCAACAAGCATAGACAAGTTTCACAACAACAAGCATAGGCAAGTTTCACAACAACAAGCATAGGCAAGTTTCACACAACTCAAAGTACTTTCATTTTATGCCAAGGTCGGGTTTTAACCCCAAAGTACTACATACGTTAAGTTCTTTTAAAGAGATCCATTACTTATAAAAGTCACCCGATACGTAGTATTAGAATGACCAACCCACATTCCTTTTCAAAATCAAGTAACAACATTCTTCCTAAGTTCCGCTTTCCTAGTTTCATTACTCAAGCTTCTCATTTTCAAATGGTTTCATAGTTCCCAAACTTAATCACTTGATTCCTTTTAGAACAATTGAGTAACATATGTCATATATGTGTAGTTTATTCTTGTTTATAACGATCTTATTACATGACCATGATCTAGAAAATGTAATATCATTTTGTCTCATCTTAGCTTCATGCGGATGGAGGTTTCTCTTGGTTTTAATACAACATCATTATTCAATACATTTTCCTTTATTAACGCTGCGGTGGTGCGTCGATACATTCAGATTTCCGAAATCAGTAAAACATTATTCCTTTAAAAACCAAGTACTCATTACTCACGAATGAGGTTTCACACAACATCCACATTAAAACAAATAAGTTAAGTCTCTTATCTTATAAGATCAAGTCTCTTAACTTCTAACATCAGTAAACCATTTTCACCTACATAAGGTCGTTATAACTAACTTCCCATAAAGCTATTATAACACCCTATGTTTTAAACCAACCAAATCACTTAGCACGTATGCGTCTACCGTACTACATAGTTCACACATATCATGCTAGAAGAGATAGGAAGAGGTTCACATACCTCGCGACGATTTATCGACAATAAGCAAAATGCTCCAAGTACTACAACCTTGCTAGCCCTTTCCACTCCTCGAGTAAAATACGCTACTCTTAGTACTTTCACCTATAAAGGTCACAAACGTCTATTAACCCCAAAACACAAGTTTCTATCTTTCTACAGAAAATTCGACAGCACCTCCCCCCCCTCAACAGCGTAAATCTCCTCCTCTATCGAGGCCGGCTACCAAGCCAACCGGGGGTTTACATCTAACGGACGTGTACAATTCTACTCGATAATACTACACAAGTCTCTGCAATACTGATCCTATGTAAATCTGATTCGATTCTTTCTTTACATTGGGCTTAAGTCAAAAGACATTGCGCAATAATGTTGATTCTATATATAGTATACTTCAACTATATATTCAACAAACATGTAATTTCCAATTTACAATAGAGGGACAAGATAATTACCTCGATAAGCCCATAATTATCCAAGTTATAATGTCGATCCTGAGCAAGGTTTAGCTCCTACTCCGTGCGCTCCAAACCACTCCAAACAACCCTTAGAAGTTCTACCCAACTTCTACTCAAATACTTCAACCAACTATGAAGATTTCCTTAGGGTTTCGGTTTGAGACTAAAAGGACAAAAGGTAGTATTTCCGGACTCTACGTAAAGAGGTATCTTTGGAATACTACAAGGTACAAGGCTAAGGTATTTTGGGCATTATAACAATACTAGGAGAAGTATTTCAATACCACAAGGGAGGGGTATTATACGAAAACAACTAGGCTAGGGGGGGGGGTACCCCACGGCCAAGGCACCACAAAGGGGGAGGGAGGAGGCCCTCGGCCAAGACTCTCAAAAGAGGGGAGGAGTGGGACGAACTCAACACAAGAGGAGGGAGGGATTTTAGGCTTGGAAGGTTTCATTTGTGGATGAAGAGTTCATCAACATAAGGGGGGTATTTATAGCAAAACCAAAAGCCAACCAATGGCCAAGATCAAGCCATGTGCAAGGCAAGTGTAAGGCCAAGATCAAGCCAAGTGCACCCTAGACCCTACTCCACAAAACAAGCCACAAAACATTGCACAAAACATTGCACAAAACAAGGCCAAAACAAGGCATGAATTCGTCCCACTTGAGCTTCACTTTACCGTCCACTTGAGGGTGACAAGTGTCACCCTCTCGTTGGTCAAAATTGTTTCGTCGCTCGTAAAAATCCGAAAAAATACAAAACGACATAGCCGTAATTTTCCCCTCGAAAGTTACGAAAAACGTTTCGTCGAAAAACGACTCTAACCGGGTGTTGTGCACAAATGTCATTCGGCCAAGCCACCTAGGCGGGGGTGACACGTGTCACCCTCCTATTGGCCCTCAAAAAACGTCTTCCGAAAAATATCCACAATGGCCAAAATCTCGAAAACAAAGTGGGCCCCACAAAACCGTAAATTTCTCCCGTGGGCCCCACGTGACCATTTCCGAAAATAAAATCTCAAAATTCTAATATAATCTATGAAGTCCAAATACCAAATCTGGGAATCCAATTCCCATTAACGAACCTTTTCCTTCACAAATAACAGGAAACTTTTCCGCGAAAACTCACATCTTTCTTTCTTTTCAAAATTTCTGTGTACTCTCGTGCGTCGTCCTCACATACATACCACGCAACTACGGGTATAACATTCTCCTCCTTAGAAACATTCGTCGAATGTTCCTTCTCAATCGGATAACGATAAAGTTTCTCTAACAAGTTGACGCCCGCGACAACCACGAACTAATCACACGTTCTCTTCTCCTAACTCGTTGTACCTTCTCGAACACTCGAACTCTCCCGACGTACCATACTTCAGTCATTACTCCGTTCGAAAATCTCTGGAGTCACTACCTCCAAACTTGGTCATCTTACTAACCTCAAACTTCCTTAAGGCCATTCCCGGCCTTTATGAACCGCTTCTGGTCGAACGCGTCCACGAACTCATACGATGATCATACAAACTTGGGCCTAGCATCCTCGTGACCCTACCACCTGGCGGGACCACCCAGAACTGACCCCACCCCAAACCGGGTTACGGGTTGACCCGCAAATGGTCCTCAACCCGACCCCCAACCGCGCCAAACTCTTGTTCCCCGATCCGGAACAATCTTACTAATTCACATCATGAAAGCTACCACTTCCATCTCACACTACCCACGGACTTATCACACAAATAAATCCCACGTATACCACTACTCTGATAAGGGTCAAACACAAAATAAATCTTTAACTCAAGACGACCTTACCCCTAAGGTCTCAGTCGTGACATAGTCTAAGGTTCACACTTACCATGCCCCCATACGTATCCTCCCAACTAAGCATGTTTTCTAACTCACAATTAACACAACGCTATTCGTATATAGCACATAATAATGAGACCATCATAACAAGCATACCAAAACTCTAGAGGGTTAAGGATATACCTGAAGCTACCGCTCCACTCTAATCATAGGCACGCCTGCGGTATGCTATCGAAAGGCGATGAACCAGCCACTGATCCGGTAGGCTGAGTCGTAACATCCGTGCTACCCTTGGTCGGACAGTTCCTCGCAAAATGGCCCTGCTGGCCGCAAAAATAACAAGCTCCCCTGGCACCACGACACTCCCCGAAATGCGGTCTACCACATCGACCACACCGAGGTAGGGGTGACCGCATCTGGCCAACACCCTTACTTCCCTGGAAACCTGAACCCTTGGAGCCCTGACCTGCTCCCGAATACTCTGGAGGTTGTGGAGATTGTGGAGGACCACTCTGCACTGGCGGAGGTACAAAACTAGTATGCTGCTGAGGCGGTCCGCCTCGAAAGTCACCAAAGGACCCTGTTGTTCTGGCCCTCTTACCGATCTTCGTCATTCCGTCGACCTCTCCGTGCCTCACATCCGGTCATGAGCTGCGTGCGGGCAATGTCCATGCGGTGAAGAGCTACTCCCGAACATGCCTCGACATGTAATCATCGAGCCTCGTAACATATCGGTGCACTCGATCCTCCATACTAGCTAACGCTGGACGCACGCCAATGAGTCGAACTCCACATTGTACTCCCGAACCGTACGCCCGCTCTGTCTAAGCATCAAAAATCTGTCGGCCCGTGCCCTCCTCATCTGCGGAGGCAAGAAGTGCGTGAGGAAAGCCCCCGAAAACTCATCCCATACTGCTGGAGGTGCATGCTCTCCCCGGGAAAGCTCCCATGAATCAAACCAATCGACTGCGGTATCACGCGCGGCGATGCGAACCAAAGGTCCAGACTCGGTCTCTGAAGCCTTGATCACCGCGTGATCCGTCAGAATCGCCGGATGAACTCCTGCGGATCATCCTCAGGCCTCGACCCATAAAACTCTGGCGGGCTACAACTCAGAAAGTCCCGTAGCCTCAAACTATCTGCTCTCGGGTGCACCACAGGTGCTGCTGCATCCAGCCTATCCTCATATCTGGCCACGACCCTGGCCAGCAACTGGGCCATCTCCTTGTAACCCATTTCCTCTGCCCCAGACTGTGGGACTGGAGGCTCAGGTACTGCGGTCTCAGCAGCCACTGCTGCGGCTCTAAACTCTGCTGGGGCTGGCGGCGTCACAAAACCCGCCGTCTGAAGCACAACCTCAGGTGCTGTCCGGACCTGCGCCCTCGTACTCCTCTGTATCTCACTAGCAGCACCCTCGGCTGCCTTGCCCTTCTGGGCTCTGGTTGCCTTGCGCGGAGGCATAACTGGTAAAAACGAGATACGTCAGAGGGGTCCAACTTACAACACAGCTCTAAGGCACGATCTCGGAATGAGAAGAATGGAAACCAATCCTAAATGTCCTGCAGCCTCCTGATTATAGATGTGGTGCACAACACATCGATAATCAAGACTCTACTAGACACGGATGCGTAGACACTTTCGAAGATTAATCGCTCGATACCACTTTTGTAACGACCGTTACGGGGCGTTCATCGGTGCCTTATCCGGGCACCCTAGTGACACAACATCGAGAAAACCGGCGGAAAATAAAACTTTAAACAAGAAACAAGATATATGATCATAAAGCAGGCCAACCCAGCGGTTACCTTCCAATAACATGTATACATACAACACTTTCAAAACGAGCAGTTTAATCCTTTTACAAACCCCGCCACAACAAAGACTACTGGACCTCTAAGATTTACAACAACTATGACGGACAGGGCCCGCCATACCCACGAATGTACAAGAACCTACAACTCGGGAACACATGCAAAAATAAGCCTCGGAGAAACGGAGCTTCCCAAAACGGCCCGAGATCCTAAGAGCGAGGATCCACGGCCGATGTACCTCTACTGCGGCATGAACGCAGCCCGAAGGAGGTCGATAACAGTACAGTATGTGAAAGCGTAAAATCAGTAAATGAAATCATACTAGTCTATATAAAGCGAGACATGTATGATAACCAAACTACGATTCACAACATAAAGCAATCATATCGATCGGGGACTCACGCCTCAAGCCATCACTCAAATATAACTATGGGTCTCACGCCCACAACATCAATCATGTTCGCATCACGGTCGCATGCCCCGGAACTGCATCGGTGTAGACATGTCCATGATGCAACAATAATACCAATGCCCTGGCCACATGCCGGAATTCTACCTCGGTGTGACACCGTCCGTGACATCAACAATAATATCTTGGGTGATCAACCTCGCGCCGGCCACATGCCCCCGGAATTCTACCTCGGTGTAGACATGTCCATGTAACCACAATAACAATATATCGGGTAATCAACCCGGCCGCATGGCCGCATGCCCCCGGAATACTGCATCGGTGTAGACATGTCCATGTGACATCAACAACAAGACAGTAATCAAAATGGAAACATACCCGTGGAATTCTCCATCACTGCCAGCACGTCCAAGTAAGTTCTCAACAAGTCGACCGACCCTCTATCGAGAGACGCGGTAACACAGAAATACCACACTTGCACAACAAAGGCTATCATCACAAGCATAGGCAAGTTTCACAGCAACAAGCATAGGCAAGTTTCACAACAACAAGCATAGGCAAGTTTCACAACAACAAGCATAGGCAAGTTTCACACAACTCAAAGTACTTTCATTTTATGCCAAGGTCCGGGTTTTTAACCCCAAAGTACTACATCCGGTAAGTTCTTTTATAAGAGATCCATTACTTAGAACAGTCACCCGATACCCGTAGTATTAGAATGACCAACCCACATTCCTTTTCAAAATCAAGTAACAACATTCTTTTCCTAAGTTCCAGTTTGCCTAGTTTCAATTACTCAAGCTTCTCATTTTCAAATGGTTTCATAGTTCCCAAACTTAATCACTTGATTCCTTTTTAGAACAATTGAGTAACATATGTCATATATGTGAGTAGTTTATTCTTGTTTATAACGATCTTATTACAATGACCATGATCTAGAAAATGTAATATCATTTTGTCTCATCTTAGCTTCTATGCGGATGGAGGTTTCTCTTGGTTTTAATACAACACATCATTATTCAATACATTTTCCTTTATTAACGCTGCAGTGGTGCTGCCGATACACATTCGATTTCCAAATCGGTAAAACATTATTCCTTTAAAACCAAGTACTCATTACTCACGAATGAGGTTTCACACAACATCCACATTAAAACAAATAAGTTAAGTCTCTTATCTTATAAGATCAAGTCTCTTAACTTCTAACATCAAGAAACCATTTTCACTACATAAGGTCGTTATAACTAACTTCCCATAAAGCTATTATAACACCTATGTTTTAAACCAACCAAATCACTTAGCACGTACGTCTACCGTACTACATAGTTCACACATATCATGCTAGAAGAGATAGGAAGAGGTTCACATACCTCGCGACGATTGATCGACAATAAGCAAAATGCTCCAAGTACTACAACGCACTAGCCACTTTCCACTCGAGTAAAATACGCTACTCTTAGTACTTTCACCTATAAAGGTCACAAACGTCTATTAACCCCAAACACAAGTTTCTATCTTTCTACAGAAAATTCGGCCTCACACACACATGCAGCGTAAATCTCCTCTCTATCGAGGCCGCTACCAAGCCAACCGGGGTTTACATCTAACCGGGCGTGTACAATTCTACTGATAATACTACACAAGTCTCATCGCTGATACCCTATGTAAATACTGATTCGATTCTTTCTTTACATTGTGCTTAAGTCAAAAGACATTGCCGCACAATAATGTTGATTCTATATATAGTATACTTCAACTATATATTCAACAAACATGTAATTTCCAATTTACAATAGAGGACAAGATAATTACCTCGATAAGCCCATAATTATCCAAGTTATAATGTCGATCTGAGCAAGGTTTAGCTCCTACTCAGTGCGCTCCAAACCACTCCAAACAACCCTTAGAAGTTCTACAACTTCTACTCAAATACTTCAACCAACTATGAAGATTTCCTTAGGGTTTCGGTTTGAGACTAAAAGGACAAAGGTAGTATTTAGGACTCACGTAAAGAGGTATCTTTGGAATACTACAAGGTACAAGGCTAAGGTATTTTGGGCATTATAACAATACTAGGAGAAGTATTTCAATACCACGAGGAGGGTATTATACGAAAACAACTAGGCTAGGGGTACCCACGCGGCCAAGCACCACAAAGGGGAGGAGGAGGCCTCGGCCAAGACTCTCAAAGAGGGGGTATGAGTTGGGCCGAACTCAACACAAGAGGAGGGAGGATTTTAGGCTTGGAAGGTTTCATTTGTGGATGAAGAGTTCATCAACATAAGGGGGTATTTATAGCAAAACCAAAAGCCAACCAATGGCCAAGATCAAGCCATGTGCAAGGCAAGTGTAAGGCCAAGATCAAGCCAAGTGCACCTAGACCCTACTCCACAAAACAAGCCACAAAACATTGCACAAAACATTGCACAAAACAAGGCCAAAACAAGGCATGAATTCGTCCCACTTGAGCTTCACTTTACCAGTCCACTCGGGTGACAAGTGTCACCTCTCGTTGGTCCAAAATGTTTCGCTCGGAAAAATCCGCAAAAATACAAAACGACATAGCCGAATTTTCCTCGCAAGTTACGCAAACGTTTAGTCGAACGACTCTAGCAGGTGTTGTGCACAAATGTCATTCGGCCAAGCCACTAGGCGGGGTGACACGTGTCACCCTCCTATCGCCCTCAAAAACGTCTTCGAAAAATATCCACAATGGCCAAAATCTCGAAAACAAAGTGGGCCCCACAAACCGTAAATTTCTCCGTGGGCCCACGTGACCATTTAGAAAATAAAATCTCAAAATTCTAATATAATCTATGAAGTCCAAATACCAAATCTGGGAATCCAATTCCCATTAACGAACCTTTTTCTTCACAAATAACCGGAAACTTTTCCGCCGAAAACTCACATCTTTCTTTCTTTTCAAAATTTCTGCCGTACTCTCGTACGTACGTCCTCACATACATACCCTGCAACTACGGGGTATAACAAGTATAGTAGTCGGACAGCGCCGACAGGAGCAGGCAACCCACCCTAGGGCCGACAGTTTGCGGGTTAGGGATTTTCTGGGTTGTCATCCACCTGAGTTTTATGGTTCGAGGTCTGAGGAGGATCCGCAGGAGTTCATTCGGCAGCTACAGCGGACCCTGCAGGTTCTTAGGGCTTCAGAGACAGAGTCTGTTACGCTAGCCTCCTACCGGTTGCGCGATATTGCGTTGAACTGGTTTGAGTCGTGGTTGCTTTCGAGAGGTGATGATGCTCTTCCAGCTGTTTGGGAGGAGTTTGCAGAGGCCTTCATGGTTCACTTTATGCCTCCTGAGATGAGGAGAGTCCGGGTAGACAGATTCTTGACCTTGAGGCAGAACGGGAGGACTATCAGGGAGTATAGCTTGAAGTTTGACTTCTTGGCCAGACATGCGCATACTATTGTAGCTGACATGGCGGATAGGGTTCATCATTTTGTGATGGGGCTTGACCGTCATATGATTACCGCATGCTTGGGTGTGGCTCTTCCGCCCGGTATGGACATCGCCCGGATGCAGGCCTATGAGCAGGGGATAGAGGATAGAGAGAGGGAGGACCAGATTGACTCAGGCCAGCCAAAGAAGGTCAGGACATCGTGTCTCGTGGCAGTTTTAGGCGGGCGGCCTCGGCACGAATCAGTCCACTTTCCGGCCAGACAGAGTGCTCCTTCACGGTTTTCGGCAAGAGGTCCGGCAGCCAGTGTCATTCAGAGCAGTCGTGCTCGGGACTTCGGGATTTCAGGGAGGCAGGAACCGTCACCGATCGGGACCACCCACACCTCAGTGTGCTCGATGCGGTAGGTTTCACCAGGGCGAGTGTCGCAGAGCTTCGGGAGCTTGTTACTCGTATGGCCAGCAGGGCCATTTGAGGAGAGATTGTCCGTCTAGAGGCGGCATGGGTGGTACAGTGCAGCCGACAGGATCTGTTGCTGGGTCTTCTTCTCCTTCTGTGGTTATGCGCCCCGGAGGGCAGGGTACTCACGGACCGGCAGGCCGCGGTAGAGGTCGTGGTGGTGTTTCCAGTTCTAGCGGTCCACAGAACCGCATATATTCGCTAGCCACCGCCAGATCGGGAGGCTTCCACGGCGTCGCCACAGTACATTATTGATTTCATCTTTGTGACGTTTATGCTTTGATAGATCCAGGTTCTACCTTGTCCTATGTGTCCCCTCTTATTGCGGGTAGAATCGGGATAGAGCCGGAGTCGATAGAGCCTTTTGAGGTAGCTACGCCTATGGGAGATTCGGTGTTAGCTGAGCGGGTGTACAGAGGTTGTCCGGTTTATATTCTGATCGTCGGACCATTGAAACTTGATAGAATTTGGAGATGACGATTTTGATGTCATTATGGGTATGGATGGTTGGCTTCTTGTTATGCCAACGTTGGTAGGAGACAGGTTGTTTAGGTTCCAGTTTCCTGGCTAGACAGTTATCGAGTGGAAGGGCAACACAGCGACGCAGAGTGGTAGGTTTATTTCTTACCTCAAGGCTAGGAAGATGGTGCAGAAAGGGTACATCTATCATCTGGTTCGGGTAATTGATACGAGGTCGAGTGCGGTTCTTGATCGATACCGATGGTTAGGGAGTTTCCAGATGTGTTCCCAGATGATCTTCCGGGTATCCCTCCTGAGAGGGAGATTGAGTTTTGTATTGACACGTTGCCAGACACTCGGCCTATTTCCATTCCGCCATTGTATTGACACGTTGCCAGACACTCGGCCTATTTCCATTCCGCCATACAGGATGGCACCTGCTGAGTTGAGGGAGCTGAAGGACCAGCTGAAAGATTTGCTGGAAAAAGGCTTTATCAGGCCTAGTGTATCTCCCTGGGGAGCGCCGGTCTTGTTCGTGAAGAAGAAGAAGGATGGGACGCTGCGTATGTGTGTTGATTACAGGCAGCTGAATAAGGTAACCATCAAGAATAGGTACCCCCTCCCCCTGATTGATGATTTGTTTGACCAGCTGCAGGGTGCGAGGTGTTTCTCAAAGATAGACCTGCGGTCTGGTTATCATCAGGTTCGAGTTCGAGAGGCAGACATCCCAAAGACTGTATTCAGGACCCGGTATGGGCACTATGTGTATACCACTTGTTTTATTACCTTCTCCAGGGTAAGAGTATAAATGAGGGGCAAACCCCCAAGACGTTATACCACCTGCTTCAGGGTAAGAGTATAAATGAGGGGTAAGAACCCTAAGACGTTATACCACCTGTTTCTATGGGTTCGCTACCCATGATTTGATCGGGAGTCTCCTATTGTGATGTTGTACGTATTCCCTTGATTTACTCTCATTGTTAGTAAGGCACTGTGTACTGTAATTTTGTTATCATACATGTCTCCGGCTTTGTTTTAAACTTATGTTGTAATTACAGTACTTTCCAGTTTTACATACTTAGTACATATTGTGTACTGACCCCCTTCCTCGGGGGCTGCGTTCATGCCGCAGGAAAGGGTAAGCAGGTGGTGGATCCTCATTCTTAGGATCACTTATCAGACGTCAGAAGCTCCATTTATCCGGAGGCTTGTCTTTTTGGTACAGTCTTTTCCCTGGTGTTGTAGATTTATGTACATTCAGGGGTATGGCGGGGCCCTGTCCCGCCACAGTTGTTATTCCTAGAGGTCTGTATTCACATATGTGGTTGGGCTGTAAGAACTGAGTTGTACAGTTGTACTTTTGATTATGTTTATATTATGGAAGGCGACCTTATCGGCTAGCCTGTGATGTCTTTTGTTTACACATATGTTTATGTTGTGTATGTTCCGCTGCTATTCTCTGATGTATACCTGAACGGGGTGCCCAGGTAGGGCACCAGTCGCGGCCCGGGGTCGGGTTGTGACATAACCCGCATCCTGGTCACATGCCCCGGAATTCCACATCGTATAAGCATGTCCAAGGATCAATCATGATGGAAGCATACCCGTGGAATCCCACATCACTGTCGGTACGTCCAAGTAAACTTATAACAAGACAGCCGGCCCTCCAACTGAGAGTCACGACCACGTACACATATAATACTTGCACTTAAAGCTATCACAAGCAAATACAGGCAAGTTCATTAAACCTTTAGACTTCCATTTTTATACACTCATGGCACTTCCGTTTCACACATAAAAATCCGGGAATTTAACCCCAAGTACTACATGCTTACATTCTTTTCAAAAGATTCCTTTTTCATATAAAACCCCAAGATACTAACACCCGTAGTATCAAGGCTTGTGTACATTTCACATAAGTCACTACACTTTTAGAAATACATTTCTCGGCTTCTAAATCAAGTGACCCTTACCTTAAAGCTTTAAGCAAGTGATACCCTTAAATCAAATTATTTCTTTGATTACATTATTAGAGAAAACCATTCTCTTAACCTTCCATAAAGCCGTTATAACCAACTTCCCATAAAGCCGTTATAACCCTTTATGGTTTTAGACAAACCCATTCCTTTTATAACCAAGAGACTTATACCTTTTTTTAAAACCAAGTATTAAATACTTTCAAATCAATTCTCTTAACTTTCAAAGTACCATTAGTCTCTTGACCTTTAGAAATCAAGTGACTCCTTTTATTATAAAACCTTAGGCAATTGATGCCTTAAAATCAAGTTGGCTTTTCACTAAAATCAAGTCATTTATCTTTCCATAAAGCAAATATAACCAACTTCCTATAAAGTCGTTAGATTCACTTTATACCTTTGCCAAATACAATTTCCTATCCAAGGGACTTATACGTTTAAAACGGAACAAGTATCACATACTTCAAAACTCTTCAAGTCCCTTAACTTTAATAAAACATTAGACATCCTTAATACTTTCAAAGAAGTGAGTTAATCTCCTAACTCACCCGACTTGGCTATTCATAAAACTAGTAAAGGATATCAAGGTGTTGTACGTCTACCGTACTACATACGTGCAACTAGTCATGCTCAAAAGATAGGAAAAGTTCTACATAGAGTAAATCACACAACTACCTCTTAACTTCTAAGAGTAGAAGGAAACATGAAATGATACCACAGGTATATTCCATACATAGAATCATGCCAAAGAAAGGAAGAGGTTCACATACCTCGCGACGATTATCGACAAGTAGCAAAATGCCCCAAAGTACTCCAACCTTGATAGCTATTCCATCCTCCAAGTAGGATACGCTATACTTACTACTTCAACCTATAATGGTCACAATACGTCCATTAACCTCTTACTTCAAACGTAGAATATTCTAAGTGCTAAGTCACTAAATTCTACGGAAAATCGGACAGCACCTCCTTTGTTTTTACTTACTTTGCCACCTTTTTCAAGGCCGAATACAATAACCAAACACGCCACGTTTAAGGCCCAATCAATGCAATCAACAATAGGGGATTACACGCCTACTAGACGTGTAAAATTCCGCCCCACAAACGATATCAAATTAATACAACTTACTAGGCCAATTCGGCTAACTTGAAGTACTACAACATCAATTCTTATCCAATTTCCATTTCAATCCAAGTTATTAGCCTAACATGATGTCAAGTCGCAAACGATTATAACTACTATAATCTCCAAGTAATTAACATGCGACGATTCAAATAAACGACCAATTTGTAATCCAACTTCACATGGCTTACATTACATTTCGGATTTAAGGCTACAAGCAATCCATAATACTTATAAACTCCAACATATCAACTTCATGCTAGCAACATGTAAAGCTAACAACAACAATATAAATATAATTTCTCATATTTTCCAAAGTGTAAGAAATTGGGCATTACTCATCTAGCATTCGCGGATGACCTCATGCTTTTTGCCAAAGGAGATATATCTTCAGTTGGGATTCTTATGGATTGTCTGGAAGAGTTGGAGGCTGCCTCAGGATTAACTCTTAACCCCGCTAAATCCTCTGTCTACTTAGCGGGAATGCATTCTGATTCGGGACTTGATATTGACCAGAGTGGGTTTCGCCATTGGAAGCTTTCCGGTACGATACTTGGGGATCCCTTTGTCCCCAATTTCAGTCTCGGTGGATCAATTTGCCCCATTCACTAGTGCTATTTCGAATTACATTCAGAAATGGGGGCATCACACCCTTTCTTATGCTGGTAAGCTGGAACTAATCAGGTCGGTCGTCCAAGGGGTTGAGAGCTTTTGGTTCCGGGCACTTCCTATCCCGGCCACTATTATCAACAAGGTACGGTCTGCTTGTATTCAATTCTTATGGGGGGGAAACCACCAAGAGTTGCTTGGGATATCATTTGCCTGCCTCAAACTGAAGGTGGCTTGGGTCTTATGAACATCAAGGAATGGAATCATGCCCTGCTATCCAGGACGATTTGGCAAACTCACATGGAAGCTGATTCTCTATGGGTCCAATGGATCAATAGCCATTATTTGAGAGATATTACAATTTGGGACTATGAGGTACGTCCTAGGGACTCCCCTTTATTCAAAAAGATTTGTGGGATTCGCGACAAATTTGTTTCTATCTTTGGTAGCCATGGTGATGTTATTGACGGCTTCACAAAATGTTTTGCCAACGGTATATTTGATTCAAGCCTCGTATATGATATCTTGCGCACTCCGCAAGCTAAAAAGCCTTGGATGTCACAAATTTGGAAAGGATTCATTCCTCCCAAATTCTCTTTTACTATGTGGCTAAATTGCGAGAGCGGTTAGCTACAAAGGATACTCTATCATTTCTCAACTTGGAGGATAAATCTTGCGGATTCTGCAAGCAAGCTAATGAAACAAGGGAACACCTCTTCTTTGCCTGCCCCTATACACACATGATTTGGAAGAGCATAAAAGATTGGTTGGGTATTAGAAGAGAGATGACAACTGTTGAAAGCTCCCTTAAATGGATTAAGAAAGAACACCGCGGGACAAGCATCCGAGCCAAAGCTATTTTGCTTACTTTTTGCATAATGGTTTATGAGATTTGGAGGGCAAGAAACACAATGCTCTTTGAAGGCACAAGCATGCCGGCAGAAGAGATCATTGCAAGAATCAAAACAACATCTTATAGAGTTCTTTATGATTTTATCCCCTCTTGTAGTGGCACCTTTTGAGTGACCGCCCCTCCCCTCTATCTCTTCTTGTTTGCATTACGTTGAGGCTTGAGATACCTCAACGACTGATTGTAGCCACTTCCTTTTCGTTATTAGTAATAATATTTGCATTTACCTAAAAAAAAAAACAATATAAATATAATCTTGTAACACTATTAAGAGACAAGGTTATACCTCAACGAATCTCAATCTAACTTCCAAATCCGAAGTCGCTCCTTAGCAACTTAGAGACTCTTCAAGACACTTCAATCCGCTACTTGAGACCCTTAGAACAACACCAACCAAATTCTTTCAATCTTCCACACAAAACCTAGAAAGACAACTAGGTTTTCGCTTTGCGACTAACCCGAAAATTATCTTTTTCCGAGATTTTTCTATTGAGATACACTTACAATACACTCATGAACCTTGGTTTAAAGTGTGGAGCTTATTGGACAAGAAACAATTTTTTTCCTTTTTGTTCTAAGTGAACCCGAGAGCTAGAAGAATGAGTTCTTCAATTTTGTGAAATTTTTGGCTAAGTGTTAAGCTTGTCTTGCACTACTAGTATTATATAGTGTAATGGAGGGTCATGATATAAACAATTGGGTGGTCTAGATAAGCTCCTAGCAAATATCAAGCCTTTGTGGGTCCTTTGACTTGGTCAAGATTATCAAGCTTGCTACTTGCAAGACTTAGTCATCCAAGACTATGGTCAATGACCATTTTGGCCATGCCTAATTCGACCAAGGCATCAATAAGGGGGGTGACACGTGTCGCCCTCCCATTCGTCACAATAGTACGTTTTCCGAAAATTTCATAATTCCGATAAATTTTTACAAGTCTCAAATCTTAACACTTGTGAGTTCTTACGTACGTTCTTAAAGCATGTCCTGTAAATACGGGGTGTAACATTCTTCCCCCCTTAGAAACATTCGTCCCCGATTGTTCTTTCGGAGTCAAAATTATAATTAGCGACATAGTTTCCTTTCACAACCCCGACATACCAACAATGCCACCCATGGCCCTAATACCCTGCACACGCATATATGTCCATCATAAGCCCAAAAAGGGATTATCTTTTCGTACTTCCAACTCCTTCTAACTTATACACAGTCTCAATATAATCTGTTCATGACACTTAAACATACCACAACTTTATCATGCATACAAGTTCTAAAGGGCTAAAGACATACCTGAAATCATATAGGCGGTTCAAAGGACCGCTAATACTGGGAACTTCCACCACGACCTCTGTCACGGCCTGCCGGTGCATAAACATCCTGCCTAGCTATGGAAGGCGAAGAACCCGCAACTAATCCAGTAGACTGCGCTATCCCACCAGTGCCACCTCTGGTCGGACAGTCTCTCACGAAATGGCCCTGCTGGCCGCAAGCATAACAAGCTGTCGAAGTAGTACGACACTCCCCAAAATGGAATCTACTACAGTGACCACACCGGGGCAAAGGTGGCTTCCCCTGATTACTATCCTCTGACATCTGTGAACTTGTAGCCCTGGAGCCCTGACCTGCTCCCGAATATCCCCGGCGACGGACCTCGGCGGTAAGGCGGGAAGGAGCACTCTGTGCCGGCTGAGATGTAGACCTAGTCTGCTGTTGAGGCTGTCCGCCTCGAAAGTTACCCTGGAACTCTGCCGTCCTGGCCCTCTTGGGCTGGCCTGAGTCAATCTGATCCTCCCTCTCTCTATCCTCTATCCCCTGCGCATAGGCCTGCATCCTAGCAATGTCCATACCGGGCTGAAGAGCCACCCCCAAGCATGCAGTAATCATATGACGGTCTAGCCCCATCACATAACGATGAACTCTATCCGCCATGTCAGCCACAATAGTGTGCGCATACCTGGCCAACGAGTCAAACTCCAGGTTGTATTCCCTGATGGTCCTCCCATTCTGCCCCAATGACAAGAACCTATCAACACGGGCTCTCCTCATTTCAGGAGGCAAAAAGTGATCAAGAAAGGCCTCCGTGAACTCATCCCAAACTGCCGGACGAGCACCCACACCTCTCGACAGCTCCCAAGACTCAAACCAGTTCAACGCAATATCGCGTAACCGGTAAGAAGCTAACACAACTGACTCTGTCTCCGAGGCCCTAAGCACCTGCATAGTCCATCAGTAGGCGCGAACGAACTCTTGAGGATCATCCTCAGATCTCGAACCATAAAACTCGGGTGGACTACAACCCAGAAAATCCCGAATCCTCAAACTGTCGGCTCTAGGGTTAGCTACCTGCTCCTGTCGGCGATGCCCTACCACTATGCTAGCCAATAGCCTGATCTGCTCTCCATAATCTCTAAACTCTGCCCGTGGCTGCGGAACTGGAGGCTCGGGTATCGGAACCTCTGGAGCTACTGCCGCTCTCGGCTCATCTAATACCGCCGGCGTGGCTGAGTTCGCCGATCCGCCTACTACCTCAGGTATAGCCTATGCCCGAGTCCTGGTAACCCTCTGCGTACCCAGCGACTCCTGCCGCTTTGCCTTGCCTTCGGGCCCCAGTCGCCAGGTGGAGGCATAATCATTACATAAGAAGGGTCGAGAGGATTCAACCTACTAGGACGGCTCTCTTGCACGATCTCGAAGAGAGAAGAATGAAACCAATCCTAAATGTCCCGCAGCCTCACGATTATAGATGTGGTGCACAACACACCGATAATCAAGACTCTACTAGACACGCGATGCAGAGACACTTTCCGATGACTAACTGCTCTGATACCACTTTTGTCACGACCCGACCCCGGGCCCGCGACTGGTGCCCTACTTGGGCACCCTTACAGGTATACATCAGAGATAATCAACGGAATATACATGAAACTTATAGAATAAAACAACAGAAATAAAACAACAGGTTAGCCGATAGGGCTACCTTCCTGGACATATATATACAACCGAAGCAGTTGCCTCCTTTCCTTTCTGGTGACCACGATATGTGACTACAGACCTCAAGAGTTTTAACATAACAAGCGTGGCGGGACAGGCCCGCCATACCACGAATATACATAAATCTACAACCTCGTGGAAAACCGTACCAACAGATAAGCCTCGGAGCAAATGGAGCTTTTTCCCAAATCAACCGAGATCCTAAGAGCGAGGATCACCAACACAGGTACCTAAAACTGCGCGCGTGAGCGGCCCCGAAGAAGTCGATTACTCTGATGCAGAATATGGAACAAAAATAACATCGATAAGCAGATCATAAGCGTACAAAGAATGACAGGGACAAGTATAAAAAAATACATACCAGATCATGCCGTGTCATTACCACTTATGAACTTAATCATACCTTATTATCTTTTCCCATTTTCAATAAAAGTTAGTCACATTCTTACGTGCATGATTAGGAAAAATCATTAAGTTCATTACCATATAACTTACTTATCTTTCATAACATAATCCGGCCTTTGGAGAGCGCGTATACTACCCGCCCAATCTGGGACGCGATCAAGTTACACAAATATCAAAACGTGCCCGTGGAATCCCCCATCACTGCCGACAGCTATAAGTGTAAATTATAACCATGTGACGCGCCCGTGGCATCCCACCTCACTGTCGGCGTACACATACACAACACATATATATATCTCCTGCCCGTGGAATCCCACATCACTGCCGACAGCTTATAAGTGTAAAATATAACCATGTGACGCGCCCGTGGCATCCCACCTCACTGTCGGCGTACACATATACAACACATATATATATCTATATATATAACGCGGCCGCATGCTCCGGAATCCCACATCGTATAAGCATGGCCATAACGTGCCCTCGGCATCCCTCATCGTAGGTGCAGGTCTTCATGGGGAGCTAGCCCATGAAGTAAAATATAACATGGTCGCATGCCCCGGAATCCCTCATCGTATAAGCATGGCCATGGAGTAATAAATCACGCGGGCATCTAACCCGCATCCTGGCTGCATGCTGTTATACCCCGTAGTTCCAGGGTATGTATGTGGGGACATACGTGCGAGAATACGACAGAAATTTTGGAAAGAAAGAAAGATGTGATTTTTTTCGACGGAAAAGTTTCCCGTTTTTGTGAAGAAAAAGGTTCGTTAATGGGAATTGGATTCCCAGATTTGGTATTTGGACTTCTTGGAATATATTAGAATTATGAGATTTTATTTCCGGAAATGGTCACGTGGGGCCCACGGGAGAAATTTACGATTTTGTGGGGCCCGCTTTGTTTTTGAGATTTTCGGTATTTTGGAGATTTCCGGAAGACGAAATATTTTGGACGAATCGGGGGGCGACACGTGTCACCCCCTTGTGTGGCCATGTGGGCCGAAATGGTGTGACAAGTGGCTAGCCACTTGTCACTTACTCCCTTGGCTGATTTGGCCCTAACACTTGGCATAGTTTCGGTTGGCCATGTGGTGTGGTGGGACCCACACACACATGGCCCAATCTTGACCACACACCTTGCTTGATCTTGACCCTTGAACCCTCTATATATACCCCCTTAGTTGAAGAGTATTTCATCCTCACTTGAAAGCCTTTCAAGGCAAAAATACTCCCTCCCTCTTTGTGGTGTTTCGTCCGCCCCTCTCCCCCTTGTGTAGAATACTTTGGGTATTGTTGTATAATACCAAATACCTTAGCCTAGTATCCCTAGTAGTATTCCAAAGTTATTTCAATACTAGGAGCCCGGAAATACTATTTTATTCCAATAGTCGTAAAGTGAAACCCTAGAAAAATCTTCCTAGCTTGGTTGAAGTTTTTAGAGAAGTTGTTGGAAACTTCTAAGGGTCGCTTGGAGCGGGTTGGAGCGTAAGTAATTGGAGCTAAACGTTGCTCAGGATCGACATATAATCTTGGATAATTTTGGGCTTATCGAGGTAATAATCTATGTCCCCCTATTGTAATTGGAAATTACATATTGTAGTAATATATAGTTGAGTATACTATATATAGAATGCGTATTAAGAAGAATTGAACTGTATTTACATAGGGCTGTATTCTGATGGCTGTTGTATTTTTGTGAAGCAGAATTGAACACGTCCGGTTAGACGTATAATCCCCTAGGAGTTGTTGGCCTGGTAGCGGGCCTGGATAGGGGAGGAGATTTATGTGATAGCGGGGGGGGGGGAGGTGCTGCCGAATTTTCTGTAGAATAAGGAAGTTGTGTTAGAATATTCTACGAAGAGAACTAGAGATTGATAGATTTATTGTGGCCTTTATAGGTGGATCTTCTACGCGCGGCATACTTGACTTGGCTTGTGGTTTAAGCTAAAAAGGTATGTGATTCTTCCTATACTCTTGAGCATGATTGTTGTGAACTATATAGTACGGTAGACGTACGTGTGTGAAATGAGTTTTGTTTGTTTTAAACATAAGGTGTTATAATGGCTTTATGGGAAGTTAGTTATAACGACCTTATGAAAATAAAAGAAAGGTTTGATTTTGAAAGTTAAGAGACTTAATCTTGAAAGATAAGAGACTTGACTTATAACGACTTGTTTTCGGAAAATGATAAGTAACTTGATTTAAGTATAGGTTACTTGTTTTGAAAAAAGTAAGTTAATTGGGTTTTAAAAGAGTATACTTGATGTTGTTCTAAAAGAAAAGCACTTGGTTTAAAAAGTATAGAGTACTTGATTTTAAAAGCCTTGTAAAGATTTTCTGAAGGTGAAGTAATTTGGTGTTAAAAGTAAAGCGTGTTTTCTTTATATACTACAGTATTAGTATCATGTGGTATTCGTAAAAAGAGGTCTTTTTTGAAAGAATAAATGTATGTTGAACTTGCTTATGCTTGTTGTGATAGTCTTTGATGTGCAAGTGTTTTGTTGATATCTTCTAGTGACTCTGCAGGAGGCGGCTATCGATTGATTGATTGGACATCACGGCGTTGGGTGGTCCACGGTATCGTCCACTTGAGTATTGATGGTTGTTTACGTATTGCGTGACTCTGCAGGAGGCGGCTATCGATTTATTTCCTTTGGACATCTTGACGCGATGGATGTTCCACGGGCATGCGTCCAGTAGGATGGTTTCATGGCCATGACTTCCGAGGTGAGATGCCGGGGCATGCGGTCATTGTGAGGTTCAGGTTGTTAGTCCATGGACCGCTAATCCATGAAGCTTGCCGCGGTGACGAACAATCACGGGCTTGATTTGTGCATGTGGTTCTGAGCACACTTTAGATACTTGTCTGATCTCTCGTGTATCGGCAGTTTCGGTAGATAGCTTGAGATACTTGCCTCGGTCATATCTCGTGAGACGGTTGGCTAGGGTACGTTAGCTTTGGTACTTGCCTCGGCCAGTTGCGTGGCTAGCTTTTGGATCTGGTAATTAGCTTCCGTACCTTGCCCGTGAAGTTTTATGACTAGCTTTTGGAACTGGTATAGGGCGATTCTACTTGGCCCGATCGGTTTGATGACGAGCGAGATCTAGTGTTGAGTTCACATATGGATGTTGTTTTACATCATGTCTTGTCGGCGATGAGAATGAGTCCCACGGGCATGAGTGATATTATGGGCGTGAGACCCATAGTTATGTGTGAGTGATTATTCTGGGGATATGCGTCCCCTTACTTGACCTAACTGTTTACTTATTTCGAAATGGTTTTATAAAATGATGAAATGTGATTTCATTACAGTATTTTCAGTTTCACATACTTGGTACCTGTTGTACTGACCTCCTTCGGGGGGCTGCGTTCATGCCGCAGGTAGAGGTACATCGGTTGTGGATCCTCGCTCATAGGATCACAGTTCAGCATATTGGGAAGCTCCGTTTCTCCGGAGGCTTATCTTTTGGTATGTTTCCCTGAGTTGTAGGTTCTTGTACATTCAGGGGTATGGCGGGGCCCTGTCCCGTCATAGTTGTTATTACACTCTTAGAGGTCTGTAGTACTGTTGTGGGCAGGGTTGTAAAGGATTGTAACTGTTCGGTTATGTATATATACATGAAGGCGACCGTTTTGGTTGGCCTATTTTCTTATGATGTATCTTGTTTCCTGTTTAAGTTTTTATTTCCGCTGATTTTCTCTGATGTTATATCACTAGGGTGCCCGGGGTAAGGCACCAGTCACGGGCCCGAGGTCGGGTCGTGACAAAAGTGGTATCAGAGCAGTTAATCCTCGGAAAGTGTCTACAGACCGTATCTAGTAGAGTCTTGATTATCGGCGTGTTGTGCACCACACCTATAATCAGGAGGCTATGGGATATCTAGGATTGGTTTCTATTTCTTCTCACTCTGAGATCGTGCCTTAGTGTTGTGTTGTAAGTTGGACTCCTTCTGACGTATTCTTTTCTGCCAGTTATGCCTCCACGTAAGACAACCAGAGCCCAGAAGGGCAAGGCAGCCGAGGGAGCTGCTAGTAGGATCTGAGAGAAATGCGAGCGCGAGCCGGCCATTACCTGAGATAGTGCTTCAGGCGGCGAGTTTTGCGACACCGCCAACCCCAGCAGAGTTTAGAGCCGCAGCAGTGGCTGCTGAGACCATGATACGAGCCTCGGTCCCGGCTGGAAGCGGAGGAGATGGGTTACAAGGAGATGGCGATTGCTAGCGAGTTGCGGCGAACGTGAGATAAATGGATCTGGCGATTCGATTCTAGTATTCCCGTAGTTCACCCCGCATCGAGATAGTTTGAGGCTACGGGATTTTACGAGTTGTAGCGCGAGTTCTATGGGTCGAGGCACGAGGATGATCCGCAGGAGTTCATCCGTCGATTCTGAGAAAGATCATCTGGCGTGATCAAGCTTGGAGACCGAGTCCGTGATCTTCAGTTCACATCGGTTGCGTGATACCGCAGTCGACTGGTTTGATTCGTGGGAGCTGTCCCGGGGGGAGCATGCGCCTCCAGCTGTTTGGGACGAGTTCTTGGAAGCATTTCTCAGCCATTTCTTGCATCCGCATATGAGGAGGGCACGGGCCGACAGGTTTTTGATGCTGAGACAGGGAGGACGCATAGTTCGGGAGTACAACGTAGAGTTCGACTCGTTGGCCCGATATGTCCCTGCGTTAGTAGCTAATATGGAGGACCGAGTGCACCGCTACGTCACAGGGCTTGATGACTACTTGGAAGAGTCTTGTTCGGGTGTATCGCTTCAGCCGGGCATGGACATTGCCCGCATGCAGGCTCATGCACTAGGGTGTGAGGCACGGAGAGACCGACGGATTGTCGATACCGGCGAAGAAGGCCGGGGCGGCGAGTCCTTTGCAACTTTCAAGGCGGACCGCGCGGCCAGAGACTAGTTATGCACCTCCGCCCGATCTGAGTGGTCCTCTGATCTTGAGGCGGTCGGGGCTCCGAGTTGAGTTTTGAAGCGGGAGTGTTGGCCGGATGAAGCCACCCCAACCTCGGTGTGGCCAGTGTGGTAAAACCCATGCGGGGGAGTGTCGCGGTATTCAGAGAGTTTGTTTTACATGCGGCCAGCAGGGCCATTTAGCGAAGAATTGTCCGACCAGAGGTAGCGCGGATGTTGAGACTCGGCGCCGGGATGCATTGCGGGTTCTTCACCTTCGATAGCTAGGCAGGGTGTTCATACACCGGCGGGCCAGGGTGGGGGTCGTGGTGGCAGCTCCCAGTTCTAGCGGTCCTTGGAACCGCCTATTTTATTCAGGTATATCCTTTACACTCTAAAGACTAGTATGCATTGATGATGTGATGCTGTGCTAAGTATTATGTTAATTGTGATTTAGAGGCCCGGTTAGTAAAGGGGAAGTTGGGTACATAGAGATTGTGAGCCCTAGAATATTATACGTGGAGACCTTAGAGGCGAGGCCGTCTTGGGTAAAAGATTTTGTTTGCGATTTGACCTTTGTTGGAGTGTATAGTATACGTGGGGTATAATTGCGTGATAAGTCCCTGAGGGGTGTGAATTATAAGAGGGTAGTTGAGCTAAGAAGACCACTAGGTTTTATTGACTTGATTAGTGAGATTGTTCCGGATCGGGGAACAAGGATTGACGCGAAATGGGTCGGGTTGAGGCCAGATGGCGGGTCAACCCGCAGCCCGGAATAAGGTGGGGTCGATTTGTGGTGGTCCCGCTGTGTGATAGGGTCACGAGGGTGCTAGGCCCAAGTTTAGATAACCATTGTATGAGTTCGTGGATGTGTTCGACCAGAATCGGATCGTGAAGGCCGGGAATGGCCTTGAGGGAATTTGAGGTTAGTAGATGACCGAGTTTGGAGGTAGTGACTCCAAGGTTTTGGAAACTGAAGCAATGACTGAAGTGTGGTACGTGTAAATAAAATAGTTCAGGTATACAAGAAAGGGACGACGAGTAAGAAGAGAAGCGAACAACGTGTTATGAGAACGGAAGTGGTCATTTATTTTGAGAAGTGAAGATGCGAAGGGAGTATCCTGTAGACCGGGGTGTGATCTTTTTGTGATGTTAGAGGTGATTCCTCGTTGGCTTAGATTTGTATGTTATATTATGGCCATTGATGGCATGATTGGTTTCGTAAGTATAGTAGTGAAGACTATACTGGCGCATGTGTGGTTGGAGACTTAGAAGGAACATTCGGGACGAATGTTTCTAAGGGGGGAAGAATGTTATACCCCGTAGTTCCAGGGTATGTATGTGGGGACATACGTGCGAGAATCTGACGAAATTTTGGAAAGAAAGAAAGATGTGATTTTTTCGGAAAAGTTTCGGTTTTGTGAAGAAAAGGTTCGTTAATGGGAATTGGATTCCCAGTTTGGTATTTGGACTTCTTGGAATATATTATAATTATGATATTTTATTTAAGGAAATGGTCACGTGGGTCCCACGGGAGAAATTCTGATTTGTGGGCCGCTTTGTTTTGAGATTTTCGGTATTTTGGAGATTTCCGGAAGACGAAATATTTTGGACGAATCGGGGGGCGACACGTGTCACCCCCTTGTGTGGCCATGTGGGCCGAAATGGTGTGACAAGTGGCTAGCCACTTGTCACTTACTCCCTTGGCCGATTTGGCCCTCACACTTGGCATAGTTTCGTTTGGCCATGTGGTGTGGTGGGACCCACACACACATGGCCCAATCTTGACCACACACCTTGCTTGATCTTGACCCTTGAACCCTCTATATATACCCCCTTAGTTGAAGAGTATTTCATCCTCACTTGAAAGCCTTTCAAGGCAAAAATACTCCCTCCCTCTTTGTGGTGTTTCGTCCGCCCCTCTCCCCCTTGTGTAGAATACTTTGGGTATTGTTGTATAATACCAAATACCTTAGCCTAGTATCCCTAGTAGTATTCCAAAGTTATTTCAATACTAGGAGCCCGGAAATACTACTTTATTCCAATAGTCGTAAAGTGAAACCCTAGAAAAATCTTCCTAGCTTGGTTGAAGTTTTTAGAGAAGTTGTTGGAAACTTCTAAGGGTCGCTTGGAGCGGGTTGGAGCGTAAGGAATTGGAGCTAAACGTTGCTCAGGATCGACATATAATCTTGGATAATTTTGGGCTTATCGAGGTAATAATCTATGTCCCCCTATTGTAATTGGAAATTACATATTGTAGTAATATATAGTTGAGTATACTATATATAGAATGCGTATTAAAAAGAATTGAACTGTATTTACATAAAATTTTGTATTCTGAGAATGTTGTATTTTGTGAAGCGAATTGAACACGTCGGTTAGACGTATAATCCTGAGGAGTTGTTGGCATGGTAGCGGGCCTGGATAGGGGAGGAGATTTATGTGATAGTGGGGGGGGAGGTGCTGCCGAATTTTCTGTAGAATAAGGAAGTTGTGTTAGAATATTCTACGAAGAGAACTAGAGATTGATAGATTTATTGTGGCCTTTATAGGTGGATCTTCTACGCGCGGCATACTTGACTTGGCTTGTGGTTTAAGCTAAAAAGGTATGTGATTCTTCCTATACTCTTGAGCATGATTGTTGTGAACTATATAGTACGGTAGACGTACGTGTGTGAAATGAGTTTTGTTTGTTTTAAACATAAGGTGTTATAATGGCTTTATGGGAAGTTAGTTATAACGACCTTATGAAAATAAAAGAAAGGTTTGATTTTGAAAGTTAAGAGACTTAATCTTGAAAGATAAGAGACTTGACTTATAACGACTTGTTTTCGGAAAAGGAGAAGTAACTTGATTTAAGTATAGGTTACTTGTTTTGAAAAAAGTAAGTTAATTGGGTTTTAAAAGAGTATACTTGATGTTGTTCTAAAAGAAAAGCACTTGGTTTAAAAAGTATAGAGTACTTGATTTTAAAAGCCTTGTAAAGATTTTTACGAAGGTGAAGTAATTTGGTGTTAAAAGTAAAACGTGTTTTCTTTATATACTACGAGTATTAGTATCATGTGGCTGTTACCTAAAAAAAGGTCTTTTTTGAAAAAATAAATGTATGTTGAACTTGCCTATGCTTGTTGTGATAGTCTTTGATGTGCAAGTGTTTTGTTGATATCTTTGCGTGACTCTGCAGGAGTGGCATTATCTGATTGATTGATTGGACATACTGACATTGGGTGGTCCACGAGTATGCGTCCAGTAGGATGGTTTCATGGCCATGACTTCCGAGGTGAGATGTTGGGGCATGCGGTCATTGTGAGGTTCAGGTTGTTAGTCCATGGACCGCTAATCCATGAAGCTTGCCGCGGTGATGAACAATCACGGGCTTGATTTGTACATGTGGTTACAGGCACACTTTAGATACTTATCCTGGTCATCTCTCGTGTATCGGCAGGCTGCTGGTAGATAGCTTGAGATACTTGCCTCGGACATATCTCGTGAGACGGTTGGCTAGGGTACGTTAACTTTGGTACTTGCCTCGGCCAGTTGCGTGGCTAGCTTTTGGATCCGGTAATTAGCTTCCGTACCTTGCCCGTGAAGTTTTATGACTAGCTTTTGGAACTGGTATAGGGCGATTCTACTTGGCCGTCGGTTTGATAGCGCAGGGATCTAGTGTTGAGTTCACATATGGATGTTGTTTTACATCATGTCTTCGCGATGAGAATGAGTCCCAGGCATGAGTGATATTATGGGCGTGAGACCCATAGTTATGTGTGAGTGATTATTCGGGGATATCGTCCCTTACCAGCTTGTTTACTTATTTGAAATGGTTTTATAAAATGATGAAATGTGATTTCATTCTGATATTTTCAGTTTCATATACTTGGTACCGTTATCGACCTCCTCGGGGGCTGCGTTCATGCCGCAGGTAGAGGTACATCGGTTGTGGATCCTCGCTCATAGGATCACAGTTCAGCATATTGGGAAGCTCCGTTTCTCCGGAGGCTTATCTTTTGGTATGTTTCCCTGAGTTGTAGGTTCTTGTACATTCAGGGGTATGGCGGGGCCCTGTCCCGTCATAGTTGTTATTACACTCTTAGAGGTCTGTAGTACTGTTGTGGGCAGGGTTGTAAAGGATTGTAACTGTTCGGTTATGTATATATACATGAAGGCGACCGTTTTGGTTGGCCTATTTTCTTATGATGTATCTTGTTTCCTGTTTAAGTTTTTATTTCCGCTGATTTTCTCTGATGTTATATCACTAGGGTGCCCGGGGTAAGGCACCAGTCACGGGCCCGAGGTCGGGTCGTGACACATGCCCCGGCATCCCTCATCGTATAAGCATGGCCAAGATCAATCACAATGGAAGCATACCCGTGGAATCCCCCGTCACTGCCGGTACGTCCAATAAACTGTCCGGGCATCTAACCCGCATCCAGGTCACATGCCCCGGAATCCCACATCGTATAAGCATGTCCAAGGATCAATCATGATGGAAGCATACCCGTGGAATCCCACATCACTGTCGGTACGTCCAAGTAAACTTATAACAAGACAGCCGGCCCTCCAACTGAGAGTCACGACCACGTACACATATAATACTTGCACTTAAAGCTATCACAAGCAAATCTGAGCAAGTTCATTAAACCTTTAGACTTCCATTTTATAAACTCATGGCACTTCCGTTTCACATAAAAATCCGGGAATTTAACCCCAAGTACTACATGCTTACATTCTTTTCAAAAGATTCATTTTTCATATAAAACCCCAAGATACTAACACCCGTAGTATCAAGGCTTGTGTACATTTCACATAAGTCACTACACTTTTAGAAATACATTTCTCGGCTTCTAAATCAAGTGACCCTTACCTTAAAGCTTTAAGCAAGTGATACCCTTAAATCAAATTATTTCTTTGATTACATTATTAGAGAAAACCATTCTCTTAACCTTCCATAAAGCCGTTATAACCAACTTCCCATAAAGGGTTATAACCCTTTATGGTTTTAGACAAACCCATTCCTTTTATAACCAAGAGACTTATACCTTTTTTTAAAACCAAGTATTAAATACTTTCAAATCAATTCTCTTAACTTTCAAAGTACCATTAGTCTCTTGACCTTTAGAAATCAAGTGACTCCTTTTATTATAAAACCTTAGACAATTGATGCCTTAAAATCAAGTTGGCTTTTCACTAAAATCAAGTCATTTATCTTTCCATAAAGCAAATATAACCAACTTCCCATAAAGTCGTTATATTCACTTTATACCTTTGCCAAATACAATTTCCTATCCAAGGGACTTATACGTTTAAAACGGAACAAGTATCACATACTTCAAAACTCTTCAAGTCCCTTAACTTTAATAAAACATTAGGCATCCTTAATACTTTCAAAGAAGTGAGTTAATCTCCTAACTCACCCGACTTGGCTATTCATAAAACTAGTAAAGGATATCAAGGTGTTGTACGTCTACCGTACTACATACGTGCAACTAGTCATGCTCAAAAGATAGGAAAAGTTCTACATAGAGTAAATCACACAACTACCTCTTAACTTCTAAGAGTAGAAGGAAACATGAAATGATACCACAGGTATATTCCATACATAGAATCATGCCAAAGAAAGGAAGAGGTTCACATACCTCGCGACGATTATCGACAAGTAGCAAAATGCCCCAAAGTACTCCAACCTTGATAGCTATTCCATCCTCCAAGTAGGATACGCTATACTTACTACTTCAACCTATAATGGTCACAATACGTCCACTAACCTCTTACTTCAAACGAAGAATATTCTAAGTGCTAAGTCACTAAATTCTACGGAAAATCGGACATCACCTCCTTTGTTTTTACTTACTTTGCCACCTTTTTCAAGGCCGAATACAATAACCAAACACGCCACGTTTAAGGCCCAATCAATGCAATCAACAATAGGGGATTACACACCTACTAGATGTGTAAAATTCCGCCCCACAAACGATATCAAATTAATACAACTTACTAGGCCAATTCGGCTAACTTGAAGTACTACAACATCAATTCTTATCCAATTTCCATTTCAATCCAAGTTATTAGCCTAACATGATGTCAAGTCACAAACGATTATAACTACTATAATCTCCAAGTAATTAACATGCGACGATTCAAATAAACGACCAATTTGTAATCCAACTTCACATGGCTTACATTACATTTCGGATTTAAGGCTACAAGCAATCCATAATACTTATATACTCCAACATATCAACTTCATGCTAGCAACATGTAAAGCTAACAACAACAATATAAATATAATCTTGTAACACTATTAAGAGACAAGGTTATACCTCAACGAATCTCAATCTAACTTCCAAATCTGAAGTCTCTCCTTAGCAACTTAGAGACTCTTCAAGACACTTCAATCCGCTACTTGAGACCCTTAGAACAACACCAACCAAATTCTTTCAATCTTCCACACAAAACCTAGAAAGACAACTAGGTTTTCGCTTTGCGACTAACCCGAAAACTATATTTTCCCGAGATTTTTCTATTGAGATACACTTACAATACACTCATGAACCTTGGTTTAAAGTGTGGAGCTTATTGGACAAGAAACAATTTTTTTTCCTTTTTGTTCTAAGTGAACCCGAGAGCTAGAAGAATGAGTTCTTTAATTTTGTGAAATTTTTGGCTAAGTGTTAAGCTTGTCTTGCACTACTAGTATTATATAGTGTAATGGAGGGTCATGATATAAACAATTGGGTGGTCTAGATAAGCTCCTAGCAAATATCAAGCCTTTGTGGGTCCTTTGACTTGGTCAAGATTATCAAGCTTGCTACTTGCAAGACTTAGTCATCCAAGACTATGGTCAATGACCATTTTGGCCATGCCTAATTCGACCAAGGCATCAATAAGGGGGGTGACACGTGTCTCCCTCCCATTCGTCATAATAGTACGTTTTCCGAAAATTTCATAATTCCGATAAATTTTTACAAGTCTCAAATCTTAACACTTGTGAGTTCTTACGTACGTTCTTAAAGCATGTCCTGTAAATACGGGGTGTAACAATTTCTTTTTCGGGAGGTTTTACCAGGCGGGTTAGGAACTCAGGTGAGTCTCAGTATTGCATTCACCCTCGGGCCGACGGACGAACAACGCGTTTTATCCAGACATTTGAGGACAGGTTACGGGCCGGTGTTTTGATTTCAGGAGTAGCTGTGAGGATTATTTGCCTCTTGTTGAGTGAGTATTATATAGCTACCATTTCAGTATTCGGATGGTGCCTTATGAAGCCTTGTATGGGCGGAAGTGTAGGTTGCCGGTCGATTGGTTCGATGTTGGCAAGGTTCAGATAGTTGGTCCCTACTTGTTTCAGCAGGATGTGGATAAGGTGAAGCTTATCCAGAAGAAGTTATTAGCAGCTCAGAGTCAACAGAAGTCGTGTGGATAATCGGCGTCGACACTTGGAGTTCAGGTTTACGGTGGGTCTTCTTGAAGGAACCACCCCGGAAGGGTGTGACGAGATGTGGAAAGCAGGGGAAACTTAGCCCGAGGTACTTTGGGCATTTTTTTCAGATCGTTGTAGAATAGGCCAGGTTGCCTATAAGTTAGCACTGCCGTCCGACTTAGGAAGCAGTACGTCCGGTATTCCATGTTGCTATGTTTCGGAAGAGTAATCGGAGATCCCTCCAGAGTGTTCCCAGTTAATGATGACCAAGTGAGAGATAGTAACCCCGAGATTTTGGAAACTGAAGCAATGACAGAAATGTGGTACGTATAGTAGGAAGGGTTCGAATGTACAAGGAAGGTACGACGAGTAAGAAAAGAGGCTAAGATGTGTTAAGAAGATGGAAGTGTCCTTTTTATAAGTGAAGATGGGAAGAAAGTATCCTTTGGACCATGGGTGAAGCTAATGGTATTGTTATACGCTTAAGAGATGATTCTTCGTTGGCTTGGATGTGCGTTTTTGTGAGTATGTTGTATTATGGCCATGTGTGGCATAATTGGTTTCGTAAGTATAGTAGGGAAGACGATACCGGCGCAAGCATGTTTCGAGACTTAGAAGGAACATTTGGGACGAATGTTTCTAAGGTGAGGAGAATGTTACACCCCGTAGTTCCAGAGTATGTATATGAGGACGTACGTACGAGAATACGACATTAAAATTGGAAAGGAAGAAAGATGTGATTTTTCGACGGAAAAGTTTCCGGATTTTGTGAAGGAAAAAGGTTCGTTAATGGGAATTGGATTCCCGGATTCGGTATTCGGACTTTTTGGAATTTTTGAGAATTATGGAATTTTATTTCCGGAATTGGTCACGTGGGGCCCACGGGAGGAATTTACGGGTTGTGGGGCCCACTTTATTTTCGGATTTTTGGCATTGCGGATATTTTCGGAAGATGAAATATTTTGGACGAGTAGGGGGGCGACACGTGTCACCCCCATGTGGCCCGTGGCGAATTGAAGATGGACCACCTTGGGCGTTATTGGGGGACAAGTGGCAAGCCACTTGTCCCATTTTTGTGGTAGCCAAATGGTTGGCCAACTACCCACACACATGTACCCCATCCTCACCACACACTTGCCTAGATCTTGGCCATTGATTTTCCTATAAATACCCCATTGATTTCAAGACTAATTCTTCATCCACACTTAAAGTTTCTCCAAGGCAAACACTCCCTCCCTCTAGTTGTTTTTCGTCCCCCCCCCCCTCTTGTGAAGTTTCTCGTCCAACCCCCCCCCCCACTTTGTGTAGAAATACTTCAACTATTGTTGTATAATCCCAAATACCTTATCCTTGTATCCCTAGTAGTATTCTAATGTTATCCTAACATAAGAGCCCGGAAATACTACTTTATTCCTTTGGTCGCAAAAGTGAAACCCTAAGAAAATCTTCATAGTTGGTTGAAGTGTTAAGAGAAGTTGTTTAGAAACTTCTAAGGGTTGCTTGGAGCGGGTTGGAGCGTAAGGAAGTGGAGCTAAACGTTGCTCAGGATCGACTTATAAAACTTGGATAATTTTGGGCTTATCGAGGTAATGATCTTTATCCCCCTATTGTAATTGGAAATTACATGTTGTAGTAATGTATAGTTGAGTATACTATATGTAGAATGAATATGGATAAGAATTGAACTGTATTTACATAGGACTGTATTTACAGTAGACTTGTAGTATTATTGTGGAGTAGAATTGTACACGTCCGGTTAGACGTGTAACCCCCCCTGGGATTGTTGGTTTGGTAGCAGGCCTCGTTTGAGGAGGAAATTTATGTGGTTGCGGGGGGGGGAGGTGCTGCCGAATTTTCCGTAGAATAAGGAACCTGGTACTTAGAATTGTTCTACGAAGAGAGCTAGAAGTTAATAAACGTTTTATGGCCATTATAGGTTGAAGTACTACGAGTAGCGTATTCTACTTGAAGGGTGGAAAAGGCTAGCAGGATTATAGTACTGTGGAGCGTTTTGCTAATTGTCGATAATCGTCGCGAGGTATGTGAACCTCTTCCTATCCTTTCTAGCATGATATTTGTGAAATATATTTAGTGCGGTAGACCCACGTGTGTTTAAAGGAATTTGACTTTCCTTTTGTGTCCTTGACTTGATTCCAAAGTTAAGTGACTTGTTATGAAATATTAAGGACTTGAATTGTGTTAAAAAGTTGTAAAACCTCACTCATGAGTAATGGGTGTGTGATCTTTTAAAGAATAAAGTTATCTTGATTTCGAAATTAAGAATGGTTTTATCATTGGATTTAAAATGATAACTTGACTTATAAACAACTCGATTTTGGGAAAGGAGAAGTAACATGATTTAAAGGTATAGGTTACTTGTTTTTAAAAGAGTAAGACACTTGGTTTAAAAAGTATATTACTACTTGACTTTTAAAGGAAAAGTGCCTTTGTTTTAAAAGAAGGTATGGAAATTGTTTTGGTTTTACCTTGATGTCTTTTGACTTGAGTTTTAAATAATAAGAATCTTGAAGTATTTCAAAAGTGTTATTAATCATTTTTGAAAGAAAAAAAAATACTTGGTTTTAAAAGCTTAAGTGTTATACTAGCTTTATGGGAAGTTAGGTATAACGACTTAAGGAAGATAGAAGGAACGGTTTACTTATTTGTTTATGAAAGTCTTGTATTGATTTCTGGAAAGTGTAGTAAGATGGTTTGATAAGTAAACATGTTACGATGCTATGTGTGTTAGTGTCTTGTGATGTTTGTGTGAGGGGGTTATTCTTGTTGTGCTTACGTTGTTAAATGATAAGCCCGTTGTACTGCTATTATATCACATACCCCCCTGACTTGTTATGATGCCGAGGACTTGCCACCCTCGATGCGAGGAATACCTCATGCGGTGCATGTGACCTACGCGCTGCGGGAGTTCCGTGATTGATCATTAGTGTGTTATCCCGTCGAGGAATGCCTCATGCGATGCAATGACTACGCGATGCGTGTGACTATGCGGACTTCGGGGGTCCAGGAGGATGTCGCGGGTTAGCTACCCCCGATGCGAGGAATACCTCATGCGGGTCTATGTGACCTATGCGGACTGCGGGAGTTCCAGGATTAGGCATGCATAATGATACTATTGGCGATTGGCCTTGCTTCAATCATTAGCGGCCTAGAAAAGACCAGTTACGTTATATCTATTTTGCTCTTGTTTATCTTTGTGGCATATGCGATTAAATTGGTTATTAAATGCGTATTTGTAATTGGTTTTAAAATGTTATGATTTGATTTCAGTACTTTACAGTTTCACATACTTGGTACCTGTTGTACTGACCTCCTTCGGGGGGCTGCGTTCATGCCGCAGGTAGAGGTACACCAGTCGCCGATCCTCGCTCATAGGATCACAGTTCAGCGTTTTGGGAAGCTCTGTTTCTCCGGAGGCTTATCTTTGGTATAGTCCCCTGTCGTTGTAGGTACTTACATTCAGGGGTATGGCGCCTGTCCGTCGTTGTTGTTATAACATTCGTAAGTGCAGTAATCTTGTTGTGGGCAGAGTTTGTAAAAGGGATGTAAATGTTCAAGTCTTTATTTATATATGCAGAAAGGTAACCGTTTTGGTTAGTCTGCCTTCTTATTTCACTGTTTGTCTTTATGAGTTTTTATTCCGCTGATTTTCTATGATGTTGTATCACTAGGGTGCCCGGGGTAAGGCACCAGTCGCGGGCCCGGGGTCGGGTCGTGACAAAAGGCCTGTTTGAATAGCACCGGATAGGGTGCTGTGATATGAGGATAGCTTGTGGGTGCCGATGCTGCAGGACTTGTCAGCAAGTTTTAAGGAAGGCACACAGTGCTCGTTACTCTATTCATCCGGGGTCGACTAAGATGTATCATGACCTCAGATGTATGTATCGCTAAGATGGCCTGAAGAGGGACGTAGAAAAGTTTGTTGCTCAGTGTCCGAATTGTCAACAGGTCAAGGTTGAGCACCAGAAGCCCGGTGGGCTATTGCAGGCGATTGATATTCTGACATGGAAGTGGGAGGTGATCAACATGGATTTTGTTACAGGGTTACCTCGTACTCAGAGGAAGTGTGATTCCATTTGGGTTGTTGTAGACAGGCTGACGAAATCAGCCCATGTTCTTCCGGTCAGGACCACTTACTCGACTGAGGATTATGCTAGATTATATAGCAGATAGATTGTGAGACTGCACGGGGTTCCTACATTTATGATGTCAGACGGATGAGCTCAGTTTGTGGATAACTTCTGGATGTTTTCCAGAAGGGATTAGGGACATAGGTGAGTCTCAGTATTGCATTTCACCCTCAGACCGACGGACAGGTTGAGTGTACTATCCAGGAACTTGAGGATAGGTTGCAGGTCCATGTTATTAATTTCAGAGATAACTGAGAGGATTATTTGCCTCTTGCTGAGTTACGTACGATAACAGATACCCTTCCAGTATTCTGATGGCCCTGTATGAGTCTTTGTATGAAAGGAAGTGTAGATCTTCGATTGGTTGGTTCGACGTAGGCGAGGTTCAGTTAATTGGTCCATATTTGATTCAGCGGGCTGTGGATAAGGTGAATCTTGTCCAGGGAAGATTATTAATAAAGCTCAGAGTCAACAGAAGCTTTATGCAGATAACCGACGTCGACACTTGGAGTTCAGGTTGATGTTTTAGTATAAGTGTTGTTATGTGGCCATGTGTGGCAAGTGTGATTATGATTGGGTGTAGTCAAGGGACTATGCCAATATCAATTTAGATGCAACCTCGAAGGAACATTCGGGGACGAATGTTTCTAAGGAGGGGAGAATGTTACACCCCGTAATTCTAGGACATGTTTATAAGAACGTACGTAAGAACTCAAAGACGTTAAGATTTGAGACTAGTAAAAATTTATTGGAATTTTGGAAATATCGGAAAACGAAATATTACGACGAATAGGAGGGTGACACGTGTCACCCCCTTGGATTGTCTTTGTCGAATAGACCAAGGGAAAAAAGGTCAATTGACCAAGGCAAAGATGATAAGGTCTTGCTAAGCTAAAACTTGACATTATTGACTAAGTCAATAAGCCACTTGGCTAGATTTTTTTAATGAAACTCATCCAAGCCACCCAAATGTTTTAATCTAGACCCTCCATTGTTTTATATAATCATTCTAAGTAGCAAGACTTGTCTCTAACACTTAGAAAATTTTAGGGAAACTTGAGCTAGGCTTAGAAAGCTCTCGGGTTAGGGCATCAATGGAGAAGAAAAATTTTCATTTGTGGTTCATAATTCACCATACTTTAAACCAAGGTTCCTAAGGGTATTGTAAGGATATCTCAATAGAAAGATCCCGGAAAAACTACGTTTTCACGTTAGTCGCAAGATGAAAACCTAAGGTGCTCTTCAACTTTGAAGTTGAAAATTGAAGGAAAGTTGTTTATGAACGTCTAAGGGCTTCAAATAGCGGATTAGAGCGGGAAGGAAAGGAGCTAAGTTGCTAAGGAGCGACTTTGAATCTTGAAGTGGGATTAAGGCTTGTCAAGGTAACAATCTTGTTCTCTTAGTGTTATAAGATTACATATTGTTGTAGTTATACATTTTAACAAGCATGAGATATATGTATTGGAGATTAAAAAGTGTTATGGATATGAGAAGCCTAAATCTGAAATGACATTGTTAGCCATTTGAAATTGAAATACAATTTGGTCGATAGTTAGAATCGTCGCATGTTATCTAATTGAAGATTGTAGTTGTTATAATCGATTGCGACTATATAACATGTTAGACTAAACAACTTGGATTGAAAAAGAATTGGAAAAGACTTTGTGTTGTTGTACCTCAAATTACCGAGAATGACATTGTCTTTTGGACTAGTTTGATATCAATTGTGGGGCAGAATTTTACACGTCTTGTTAGGCGTGTAATCCCCTTTTGCTAGCTACATTGTTGATCCTTAAATGTGGCATGTTTGGTTATTGAATTCGGGCCTTGAAAAAGGTGGAAAAGTACGTAGAAACAAAGTGCTGCCCGATTTTCTGTAGAATTAAGAGTCCTTATACTTAGGAATATTCTACGTTGAAAGCTAGTAGTTGATGGACGTATTATGGTCATTATAGCTTGACATTCTGTTATACCCCGTATTTCCAGAGTATGTACATAAGGGCGTACGTATAAAATTTGAGCCTTAAAGATTTGGCAAGTTCGAAATTTGGGCACAAGTGCCAAAAAGAATCGTTTTTCGACGAAACGTTTTACTAAACTTTCGAAGGGAAAATTCCGGCTATGTCATTTATAATTTTTGCGGATTTTTCCGAGAGACGAAACATGTTGGACCAACGGGAGGGTGACATGTGTCACCCTCACATTGGATGAGTGTGGGCGGTAAAGCTTGGCCGAAATGGGGCATGTAGTAGGTAGGATATTTGTGCAAGTTGGTGTGGTAGATGGATAAGGTGTACTTGGCTTGATCTTGGCCTTACACTTGCCTAACACTTGGATGAATCTTGGCCATTGGTTGGCCATTTCATGACCTATAAATACCCCTCTAAGTTGATGAACTTCTTCATCCAAAATTGTTCTAAGTGTTAAAAATCCGGCCCCACTCTTAGTGTGAGCTTTTCGTCCCTCTCCCCCCCTCCTAGTGGTGCTTGGCAGAGAGCCACCACACCATCGCCCTTGTGAAGCCTTGGCCGAGGGGTACCCCCCTAGCCTAGTTGTCTCGTATAAATACCCCTTTGTGGTATAGAAATACTCTCCAAGTATCGTTATAATGCCCAAATACCTTGGCCCCAAATACCTTGTAGTATTCCCAAGTTACACTTTTACAAAAGCCCGAAATACTATTATACTTCCCTCGGTCACACAAAAACGAAACCTAAGGAAAACCTTCATAGTCGGTTGGAGTGTTTAGTAGAAGTTGCGTAGAACTTCTAAGGGTTGTTTGGAGTGGATTGGAGCACTCGGAGTAGGAGCTAAGCGTTGCTCAGGAGCGACTTTAAACTCGGATAATTTTGGGCTCATCGAGGTAAATACTCATCCTTCTATTGTAATTGGAAATTACATACTGTCGTAGTAGAAATGAATATAAGATTCATAGAAGAGAATTGAACTGTAATAGAAGGATATTACAGAAAAGGATTGAACTGAAATCACTTCAGAAGAATATAAGTAGAAGTTAACTGTACTTACATATGACTGTATTACAGTAGACTGATAACCGTTATTGGTTGAATGTTTTGCAAGTAGCATGTGCTACTTAGAAGGTGGACAAGGCTAGCCGGGTTATAGCCGTGGAGCATTTTTCTTATAGTCGATAATCGTCACGAGGTATGTGATTCTTCCTATACTCTTGAGCATGATATTTTAAAGGAAGATATATATAGTACGGCAATGTTTTTTGACTTAAGCCTGAATAATATATAATACGGTGACGTCGTGTGCTAATTGAACGTGGTTGTATGCGGCAATGTCTTTGACTTAAGCTGAATAATAAAGAACTTGAAGTATGTCAAAAGAGTTAAGAAACCATTTTGAAAGAAGAGTAACACTTGGTTTTAAGGGTTTTAAAAAGAGTTATACTAGCTTTATGGGAGTTAGGTATAACGTCTTAAGAGAGGTAAAGAAAATGGTTTCGATGTTAGAAGTTAAGAGACTTGATCTTATAAGATAAGAGACTTAACTTAAATGAATTAATATGAGTTTTGTGTGAAACCTCATTCGTGAGTAATGAGTACTTGGTTTTTAAAAGGGAATAATGTTTTACTGATTTCGGAAATAAGAATGAGTATCGACAAACCACTGCAGCGTCAATAAAGGAAAATGTAATGAATAAAGAAGTATTATTAAAACCAGTAGAAACCTCCATCTGCATAGAAGCTAAGATGAGACAAAATTACATTTCCTAGATCATGGCTGCTTTAATAAAGATGGTTATAAAATAAACTACTCACACATATGGCATATGTTATTCAATTGTTTTAAAAGAGATTAAGACATTGAACTATGAAACTTTTCTAAAAAGAGACTTGAGTAATTGGAATTAGGCAAACTGGAACTTTAGGAAAAAGGGAAAGGCATTGTTATATCTTAAATTGGTTTAAAACATAAAGTGTTATAACAACTTTATGGGAAGTTAGTTATAACGACTTTATGAAAACAAAAAGAAGGGTTTTATCATTGGTTTTAATGTGATAACTTGGCTTTAAAAGGGGAAGTGTTTTGGTTTGCTAAAAATGTGAGTCACTCTATTTTATACTACAGGTATCGGGTGACTTTTATAAAAGGAATGGATCTCTTTAAAAGGAATTTAACGTACGTAGTACTTTAGGGTTAAAACCCGGACTTTGATATAAAATGGAAGTACCTTGAGTTGTGTATACTTTACCTACGCTTGTTTTTGTATAACTTGCCTATGCTTGTTGTTATGTAATTCGCCTATGCTTGTTGTGATAGCCTTTGATTGTAGAATTGTGTTTCTATACTACCGCGCCTCTCGTTGGAGGGCCGGTTGACTTGTTGAGAACTCACATGGACATGTCTACACCGATGCAGAATTTCGGGGGCATGTGGCCATGCGACAGGGTTGATTACCCGATATATTGTTATTGTGGTTACATGGACATGTCTACACCGATGCAGAATTCCGGGGGCATGTGGTCATGCGACAGGGTTGATCACCCGATATATTGTTGTTGATGTTACATGGACGTGTCTACCGTCTGGTCGGGGGCATGTGGCCATGCGGCATTATTATTGTTGCATCATGGACATGTCTACACCGTCGCAGTCGGGGCATGTGGCCATGATGCGAACATGATTAATGTTGTGGGCATGAGACCCATAGTTATATTTGAGTGATGACTTTGAGGGCGTGAGTCCCTGACTTGACTGCTTTTATGTTGCGTACTGTATTTTGGTTATCATACATGTCTCCTGCTTTATATAGACTGTTATGATTTAACTGCAGTATTTTGATTTCATATACTTGGTACTGTTATCGACCTCCTTGAGGCTGCGTTCATCTTTGCGGTAGAAATACATTGGTGTCGATCCAGCTTTTAGGATCACCTTTCGTATTGGGAAGCTCCGTTCCTTGGAGGCTTATCTCTTGGTATGTGTTTCCACGAGTTGTAGGTTCTTGTACATTGTGGGTATGGCGGGCCCTGTCCGTCATAGTTGTTGTAAATCTTAAGTGCATGTAAATCTTTGTTGTAGGCGGGGTTGTAAAAAGGATTAAAGCTCGGGTTTTATGTATTAATATCTTTGAAGGCAACTGTTTTGGTTGGCCTGTTTATGTATCATGTCTTTTGATTTATGTTCATGTTTTTATTTCCGCTGATTTTCTCTGATGTTGTATCACTAGGGTGCCCGGGGTAAGGCACCAGTCACGGGCCCGGGATCGGGTCAAAAAGTGGTATCAGAGCAGTTAATCCTCGGAAAGTGTCTACAGACCGTGTCTAGTAGAATCTTGATTATCGGTGTGTTGTGCACCACATCTATAATCAGGAGGCTATAGGACATTTAGGATTGGTTTCCCTTCTTCTCATTCTGAGATCGTGCCTTAGAGCTGTGTGATAAGTTGGACCCCTCTGACGTATTCCTTTCCTTTATCGATTATGCCTCGCGTAAAGGCAACGAGCCCGGATGGGCAAGGCGATCGAGGAGGCTGTTAGTGGGATCTGAGAGAGTGCGAGCGCGAGCCTGGTCAAGACATGAGCAGTGCTTCCGACGACGAGTTTAGCGACACCGCCCGGCCACAGAGTTTAGAGCGCGGCGGTGGCTGCTGAGACTCTGATGCACGAGCCTCGATCCGCGATGCAGGAAGAAGAGATGGGTTACAAGGAGATGGCCCGATTCATGGCGGTCGTGGCGGATATGAGATAAATTTGGAACCACAGCCCAGTTCGATGGCGTCGATGGTTCACCCTAGATCGGATAGTTTGAGGCTACAGGACTTTACGAGATGTAGCCGCGAGTTCTACGGGTCGAGGCACGAGGATGATCGCGAGGAGTTCATCCTACGATTCTGACGGATCATGAGTGATCAAGGCTTGGAGACCAGTCGGTGGTCTTAGGTTCGCATCGGTGCGTGATACCGCGATCGGTAGTTTGGTCGTGGGAGCTGTCGGGAGAGGATGCACTTCCACCGTTTGGGATGAGTTTTGGGGCCTTCTGGCACATTTCTTGCCTCGCGGATGAGAGGGCTCGGGTAAACAGATTTTTGATGTTGGCGAGCAGGCGTCTGATTCGGAGTACAATGTGAGTTCGACTCATTGGCTCGGTATGCCCCATTGTAATGGCGATATGGGGGCCGAGTACACGCTACGTTCGGGCTAGATGACTACTTGGCGAGGCTTTCTCGGGTGTAGCTCTTCACCGGACATGGACATTGCCGCGTGCGAGCATATGCACAGAGGTGAGGCGGAGAAATCGACGGAATGACCGGGATCGGCGAAGAGGGCGAACAACGAGGTCCTTTGGTGCCTTTCGAGCGGACCGCCCAGGCGAGCTAGTTTTGTACCTCCGCCCGATGCAGGTGGTCCTCCACAATCTTGAGCATCCAGAGTATTGAAGCGGTCGAGCTCCGTGGGTTCGAGTTTCGAGGAGTAGGGGTGTTGGCAGTGCGATCACCCTACCGGTGTGGTCGATGTGGTAGACCGCATTTGGGAATGTCGTGGTGCCAAAGAGCTTGTTATTTTTGCGGCGGCGGGGCCATTTTGCAAGGAACCATCCGACCAAGGGTAGCACGGATGTTACGACTCGGCCTTGAGATCGATGGTGGTTCATCGCCTTCGCTAGCTATCGCCTGCAGTGGGGTGTGATTAGGAAAGCGGTAGAGACAGGTATATCCTTAACCCTCTAGAGTTTTGTATGCTTGTTATGATGATGTGTTTAGTGTTATGTTCGGATAGCTTTGTGCTAAAATGTGATTCAGAAACCTGGTTAGTGTAAAAGGGTAAGCCTGGGGATGAGATAGTGTGAACCTTAGAATATTACAGTTAAGACCTTAGATGTAAGGCCATCTTTAGTAAAGGATTTTGCAAATGATCCTTGTCTAAGTACATTGTATACCTAGGGTGTATTGTGTGATAAGTCCCTGGGTAGTGTGAAATGGAAGTGGTAGCTTTCATGACCTGTATAGGTAAGATTGTTCCGGATCGGGGAACAAGAGCATGATGCATTAAGTGGGTCGGGTTGGGGCCATGGTGAGGGCCAACCCGCGGCCTGTTTAGAGGTAGGGTCAGCTCTGGGTGGTCCCGCCAGGTGGTAGGGTCACGAGGGTGCTAGGCCCAAGTTAAATAACCATCGTATGAGTTCGTGGATGTGTTCGACCAGAAGTAGATCGTGAAGGCCGGAAATGGTCTTAAGGGATATTGAGGCTAGTAAGATGACCAAGTTTAGAGGTGGTGACTCCAAAGTTTTGGGAACTGAAGCAATGACTGAAGTGTGGTACGTATACTAGAAGAGTTCAAGTGTTCAAGAAGGGCACGACGAGTAAGGAAGGAAGAGAACGTGTGTTATTTCGTGGCCAGGTGTGGCGTTGGCAACTTGTTAGAATAACTTCATCGTTATCCGTCTTGAGAAGGAACATTCGGGACGAATGTTTCTAAGGAGGGGAGAATGTTATACCCCGTATTTCCAGAGTATGTACATAAGGGCGTACGTATAAAATTTGAGCCTTAAAGATTTGGCAAGTTCGAAATTTGGGCACAAGTGCCAAAAAGAATCGTTTTTTTAATGAAGCGTTTTACTAAACTTTGAAGGAAAATTCGGCTATGTCATTTATAATTTTTGCGGATTTTTAGAGGCGAAACATGTTGGACCAGCGGGAGGGTGACATGTGTCACCTCACATTGGATGAGTGTGGCGGTAAAGCTTGGCGAAATGGGGCATGTAGTAGGTAGGATATTTGTGCAAGTTGGTGTGGTAGATGGATAAGGTGTACTTGGCTTGATCTTGGCCTTACACTTGCCTAACACTTGGATGAATCTTGGCCATTGGTTGGCCATTTCTTGACCTATAAATACCCCTCTAAGTTGATGAACTTCTTCATCCAAAATTGTTCTAAGTGTTAAAAATCCTTCCCACTCTTAGTGTGAGCTTTTAGTCCCTCTCCCCTCCTAGTGGTGCTTGGCGAGAGCCACCACACCTCCTTTGTGAAGCCTTGGCCGAGGGTACCCCACTGACCTAGTTGTCTCGTATAAATACCCCCCTTTTGTGGTATAGAAATACTCTCCAAGTATCGTTATAATGCCCAAATACCTTGGCCCAAATACCTTGTAGTATTCCCAAGGTTACACTTTTACAAAAGCCCAGAAATGCTATTATACTTCCCTCAGTCACAAAACGAAACCCTAAGGAAAACCTTCATAGTCGGTTGGAGTGTTTAGTAGAAGTTGCGTAGAACTTCTAAGGGTTGTTTGGAGCGGATTGGAGCACTCGGAGTAGGAGCTAAGCGTTGCTCAGGAGCGACTTTAAACTCGGATAATTTTGGGCTCATCGAGGTAAATACTACTGTCCTTCTATTGTAATTGGAAATTACATACTGTCGTAGTAGAAATGAATATAAGATTCATAGAAGAGAATTGAACTGTAATAGAAGGATATTACAGAAAAGGATTGAACTGAAATCACTTCAGAAGAATATAAGTAGAAGTTAATTGTACTTACATGGGGTTGTATTCTGATGAGGTGATACGATTATTGGTTGAATGTTTTGCAAGTAGCATGTGCTACTTAGAAGGTGGACAAGGCTAGTAGGGTTATAGTAGTGGAGCATTTTGCTTATAGTCGATAATCGTCACGAGGTATGTGATTCTTCCTATACTCTTGAGCATGATATTTTAAAGGAAGATATATATAGTACGGCAATGTCTTTTGACTTAAGCCTGAATAATATATAATACGGTAGGCGTCGTGTGCTAATTGAGCGTAGTTATGCGGCAATGTCTTTGACTTAAGCTGAATAATAAAGAACTTGAAGTATGTCAAAAGAGTTAAGAAACCATTTTTGAAAGAAGAGTAACACTTGGTTTTAAGGGTTTTAAAAGAGTTATACTAGTTTTATGGGAGTTAGGTATAACGTCTTAAGAGGTAAAGAAAATGGTTTCTTGATGTTAGAAGTTAAGAGACTTGATCTTATAAGATAAGAGACTTAACTTAAATGAATTAATATGAGTTTTGTGTGAAACCTCATTCGTGAGTAATGAGTACTTGGTTTTAAAAGGGAATAATGTTTCTTGATTTGAATCGAATGAGTATCGACAAACCACTGCAGCGTCAATAAAGGAAAATGTAATGAATAATGAAGTATTATTAAAACCAGTAGAAACCTCCATCTGCATAGAAGCTAAGATGAGACAAAATTACATTTCCTAGATCATGGCTGCTTTAATAAAGATGGTTATAAAATAAACTACTCACACATATGGCATATGTTATTCAATTGTTTTAAAAGAGATTAAGACATTGAACTATGAAACTTTTCTAAAAAGAGACTTGAGTAATTGGAATTAGGCAAACTGGAACTTTAGGAAAACGGGAAAGGCATTGTTATATCTTAAATTGGTTTAAAACATAAAGTGTTATAACAGCTTTATGGGAAGTTAGTTATAACGACTTTATGAAAACAAAAATAAGGGTTTTATCATTGGTTTTAATGTGATAACTTGGCTTTAAAAGGGGAAGTGTTTTGGTTTGCTAAAAATGTGAGTCACTCTATTTTATACTACAGGTATCGGGTGACTTTTATAAAAGGAATGGATCTCTTTAAAAGGAATTTAACGTACGTAGTACTTTAGGGTTAAAACCCGGACTTTGATATAAAATGGAAGTACCTTGAGTTGTGTATACTTTACCTATGCTTGTTTTTGTATAACTTGCCTATGCTTGTTGTTATGTAATTCGCCTATGCTTGTTGTGATAGCCTTTGATTGTAGAATTGTGTTTCTATACTACCGCGCCTCTCGTTGGAGGGCCGGTTGACTTGTTGAGAACTCACATGGACATGTCTACCGTCTGAGTCGGGGCATGTGGCTATCGGCGAGGTTGATTACCCGATATATTGTTATTGTGGTTACATGGACATGTCTACACGTCTGATTCGGGGCATGTGGTCATGCGGCGAGGTTGATCACCCGATATATTGTTGTTGATGTTACATGGGCGTGTCTACACCGTCTGCATCGGGGCATGTGACCCGTGCGGCATTGTTATTATTGTTGCATCATGGACATGTCTACACCGATGCAGAATTCCGGGGGCATGTGGCCATGATGCGAACATGATTAATGTTGTGGGCATGAGACCCATAGTTATATTTGAGTGATGACTTTGAGGGCGTGAGTCCCTGACTTGACTGCTTTTATGTTGCGTACTGTATTTTGGTTATCATACATGTCTCCCCTTTATATAGTGTTATGATTTAAGCTGCAGATATTTTGATTTCATATACTTGGTACCATTATCTTGACCTCCTTGGAGTGAGTTCATCTGCATGAGTACATCGTTAATTTGTCGATCCCCGCTTTTAGGATCACCTTTCAGCGTATTGGGAAGCTCCGTTCCTTCGGAGGCTTATCTCTTGGTATGTGTTTCCCTGAGTTGTAGGTTCTTGTACATTCAGGGGTATGGCGGGGCCCTGTCCCGTCATAGTTGTTGTAAATCTTAGAGGTCTGTAGTACTGTTGTGGGCAGGGTTGTAAAAAGGATTAAACTGTTCGGGTTTTTATGTATTAATATACTGAAGGCAACTGTTTTGGTTGGCCTGTTTATGTATCATGTCTTTTGATTTATGTTCATGTTTTTATTTCCGCTGATTTTCTCTGATGTTGTATCACTAGGGTGCCCGGGGTAAGGCACCAGTCACGGGCCCGGGATCGGGTCGTGACACATTCTACGTGCGGCGTATTCAACTTGTCAAGTGGATTAAGTCGAAGAGGTATGTGGAACTTTCTTATCTCTTGAGCATGAGTAGTTGTAAATGTATAGTACGGTAGACGTACGAGATTTAAATGAACTTAGTTTTATTTGATATCCTTGACTTGTTTTAAGAATGTCCAAGTTGGTTGAGTTAGAGAATTAACTCACTTGTTTTAAAGGATAAAGATATCTTAGTCTCTCAAGTCAAGAAACTTGATTTCTAAAGTTAAGAGACTTGAAATATTTTGAAAGTATATGATACTTGGTTTTTGAAAGCATAAGTATCTTGCTTATAAAAAGAATGTAAGTGTCTAAAGCATAAAGTTAGTATAACGGCTTTATTGGAAGTTGGTTATAATAACTTTATGGAAAGTTAAAAGAATGGTTTACTCTAGTGATGTAAATAAAGATAAATGACTTGAAATGAAGAAAGACAAATTGATTTAAAGACATCAATTGCTTAAAGTTTTAAAGTAAAAAGTCACTTGGTTTAGAAACCTATAAATATATTTCTAAAAGGTATTGTAACTTGTCTTGAAAGGTAGATATGACTTGATACTACGGTTATTAGTATCTTAAAGTTTTATATGCAAAAGAGTCATTTTAAAAGAATAGAAGTACATTGTACTTTGAGTTAAATTCCCGGATTTTATAATGACATGTTAGTGCCTTAAGTAAACTAAAATGAGAGTGTATATAATAAGGCTAATAAGAATTTAGGGGATTTCTTAACTTGCTTATGTTATGTATGATATCCGGTGGTGCTTATGTTATGTATGATAAGCCGGTGGTGCTTATGTTATGTATGATAGTCGGTTGTGCTAGGTTATGTTATTCTTGCGGGGTAAACCCCCGGGTTACTATTTATTCCATGGATTTTCTACCCATGATGCGAGTGCGGCGTTTGTACTCATTGCGAGCCCACCGGGCCTAAGCGGGTGAAATAGTCTTGTGCGGGTGAAATACTCTCATTCGGAGCAAATCGCTCCATTGCGGGTCCATAGGACCTATGCGGGTGAAATAGTCCCAGGAGTAGGATTGCTTAATGATACTACGGGCGGGTGGCCCTACTTTGATCATGAGCCTCCTATTTTTATGCAGTAAAGTATACTCTTGTTTACTCTCATTGTTAGTAAGGCACAGTGTACTGTTATTTGAGTTATCATACATGTCTCCAGCTTTATTTTAGACTTTATGATTTCGTTCTGATCTTTCGGTTTCCTGATTGATACATGTTGTCTTGACCTCGCCGGGGATGCGTTCATCTGCGCAGTAGAGTTATGCAGGTTGCTGATCCTCACTCTTAGGATCATTGTTCAGCTGTTGAGAAGCTCCATTACTCCGGAGACTTATCTTTGGGTCAGATCCCTGGTATTTTCGGTTGTTGTACATTCAGGGGTATGGCGGGGCCCTGTCCCGTCACAGTTGTTATTCTTAGAGGTTTGTAGTCATGTCTTGTGGATTGGGTTGTAAAGAAAAAAAAAAGATGTAACTGTTGTTTTTGGGTTATGTATATTTCACGGAAGGTGGTCTTATCGGCTAGTCTGTTGATACTTTTGTCTAAGTATTTTATGATTTTTTGTATGTTCCGCTGCTATTCACTGATGTATACCTGTAAGGGGTGCCCAGGTAGGGCACCAGTCGCGGGCCCGTGGTCGGGTCGTGACAGTATCACTGCTGCTAACTCCAAATCATGAGTATGGTAGTTCATCTCATGCTTCATGAGTTATCGGGACGCGTAATCTATAACCTTGCCATGCTGCATCAACACACAACCAAGTCCGACACCCGAACAATCACAATAAACCACATAACCATCTAATCCCTCGAGAAGAGTAAGAACTGGAGTTGTCGTCAACTTCTCTTTCAGCAATTGGAAGCCCTTCTCACAAGCATCCGTCCACTGGAACTTAGTCGTTTTCTGAGTCAGCCTAGTCAAAGGCGCTGAGATCGAAGCAAACTTCTCCACAAATCTTCGGTAATAACCCGCAAGGCCCAAAAAGTTGTGCACCTCAGTTGGTGTAGTATGTCTAGGCCAAATCTTGACCGCCTCAATCTTCGCTGTATAAACCCGAACACCGTCAGCCCCGATAATGTACCCCAAGAATGCCACTGAGGCCAACCAAAACTCACACATGGAGAACTTGGCATACAACTGTCGGCTCCAGAGGACTCCAAGTACCGTCCTAAAGTGATCCGCATGCTCCTGCTCCGTGCGAGAATAAACCAGGATATCATCAATGAATACTATAACAAATGTATCCAGAAATGGCTTGAACACCCAGTTCATCAAATCCATGAATACTGATGGAGGATTTGTCAACCCGAACGACATCACCCTGAACTCATAATGCCCGTACCTGGTCCTAAATGTAGTCTTAGGGATATCTGCCTCCCTAACTCGTACCTGATGATAACCGGATCGCAGGTCTATCTGTTATACCCCGTATTTCCAGAGTATGTACGTAAGGGAATACGTACGAAAGTCTTGCCTTAAAGTTAAGCCTTGGACGTTTTATTTTGTACACAACTCACTAAAAGAATCGTTTCCAAAAGCGTTTCCACGACTTTAGAGTAAATTCGGCTATGCCATTTCTTATTTTGCGGATTTTTCAGAGGCGAAACATTTTGGACCAACGGGAGGGTGACATGTGTCACCTCGCATTGGATGCAAGTGGGGTGGCTTTGGGCGATTGGGCGTCGAAGAGGGTGTTGGCCTTGGCCGATTGGGTCTGTTTAGGCCTTGTTTTGTGCCATGTTTTGTGGAGTGTTTTGTGGAGTGTTTTGTGGAGTAGGAGTAGGGTGCACTTGGCTTGATCTTGGCCTTACACTTGCCTTGCACTTGTCTTCATCTTGGCCATTGGTTGGCGAGGCTTGAGCTATAAATACCCTTAGAGATGAAGAGTTATTCATCCACAAAGTTATCTTCCAAGTCTAAAAATCCTCTCCTCTCCCTTAAGCTTTTCGTCCAAACACCTCTTCCCTCCTTGTGTTGTATGGCCGAGAGCCTACCCCTAGCCTAGCCAAAGCTACCCCCTCCCTTGGTAGAAAAGTTGTCTTCTTGTATCGTTATAATGCCCAAAATACCCTAGCCCAAATACCTTAGTACTTAGTAGAGGTTGTGAAGAACTTCTAAGGTTTCCTTGGAGCATACAACTTAGGAGCAAAACATTGCTCGGTAGCGACTTTTCTAGGATATTATTGGGCTTACCGAGGTAATAATCCTAACCCTCTTTTGAATTAGAGAATACTTATTGTTATGGTATAAGAATAAGTATAAATATAGAAGTATATCCCGAATAGAATTGAAGTATTAATCACTTAGAAGGGTTTAAAGAAGAATAATCAAACTGTACTTACATAGAATTGTTTTCACTGATGAACTTATATAGCTCATGGGTAGGAAGTGCTGCCCGACTTCAGAGAATTATGAACCCCCTGTTTAGAATGACCTTCAGAGTAGTCTTTAATAGATATCTGTGACTATTATAGGCTGACTCTCTGCGCACGACATATTCAACTTGGCAGGTGGTTTTCGCTGAGAAGGTATGTGATTCTTCCTAAAGCATGATATTTTACAATATAACTACGGCAATGTCTTTGACTTAAGCCTGAATAATACTTACGGCAATGCCTCACGGCTTAAGCCTGAATAATACTTACGGCAATGCCTCACGGCTTAAGCCTGAATAATAAAGAACTGAAAACATTTCAAAAGACTACTGAATCATATTAACAGAAGAGAACTAATTGGTTTTTAAAACAGAAGCTTAAGAGTTATACTAGCTTTATGGGAAGTAAGTATAACCACTTAAGATTTATAAAAGAAACAAGTTTGCCTATGTGTTTATAACAGACTTGTATTGTGAAAAGAATAATAAAGATGGTTTGATAAATAGACATGATATGATGCTATGTGTGTTAGTATCTTGTAACGTTTGTATAGGTGAGTATCCTTGTTGTGCTTATGTTGTTTAAAGATAAGTTGTTATGTTAGTATACTATCACTCACCTCTTGAGATGATCTAGGGGTTAAGCGCCCTCCGTCACGGGGTAGACTCGGTGATGCAGGACCATGATTCGAGAATACCTCATGCGGGTCGAGGGCCTATGCGGAGCTACGAGTTCGAGTTAGTATGCGGGGTTATGCCTCATGCGATGCGTGTGTCCATGCGACAGCGAGTCCAGGACGATGCCGAGGAGTAGCTACCCTCGATGCGGGGTTATACCTCATGCGGGCCCATGTGAGTGGCCTATGCGGACTCCGGGAGTCCAGGATTAGGCTTGCAGAATGATGATGGGGGCGAGTGGCCCTGTTTCGATCATTCGCAGCCTAGACAAGACCTATTACAGTTACCTATTGTTGCTCTTGTTTGTGATGTGGCACTACGTGCGGTTTTCCTTGGTTGTTTCACACATATTTGTAAACTGGTTTTAAAATGATATGTTTTCATTTAAGTATTTTACAGTTTCGCATACTTAGTACCTGTTGTACTGACCTCCTTCGGGGGGCTGCGTTCATGCCGCAGGTAAGGGCAAGCAGGTGCTAGATCCACATCCTTAGGATCTTTGCGTTGGTGTCAGGAGCTCCATCTTCTCCGGAGGCTCTACTTTTGGGTATGATCTCCCTGTATTGTAGATAGTTTTGTCTGATCGGGGTATGGCGGGCCTGTCCGCCATAGTTGTTACTTCCTTAGAAGTGCAGTAGTACTATTATACAGTTGGGATGTAGCGCAAAACTTGAGTTATTTATATTATGCGAAAGGCAAGCTTTTCTTGAGATAAAGCGTATGTCTTATTTTATAAACTGTTTCCTGTCTTGTTTTATATTCCGCTGGTTACTCTGATGTATGACTACTTGGGTGCCCCGGTAAGGCACCAGTCACGGGCCCCGGAACGGGTCGTGACACTATCTTGGAGAAGCACTTTGCACCCTGCAACTGATCAAACAAATCATCAATCCTGGGGAGGGGGTACTTATTCTTGATAGTTACCTTGTTCAGCTGCCTGTAGTCAATACACATACGCAGCGTCCCATCCTTCTTCTTCACAAACAATATCGGCGCTTCCCAAGGTGAAGTACTAGGCTTAATAAAGCCTTTCTCCAGCAAGTCTTTCAGCTGGTCCTTCAATTCCTTCAACTCAGCAGGTGTCATTCTATACGGTGGAATAGATATAGGCAGAGTATCTGGCAGAATATCAATACAGAACTCTATCTCCCTCTCTGAAGGAATACCTGGGAGATCATCAGGGAAAACATCCAGAAACTCTCTAACCACCGAAACTGACTGAAGAACTAGCACCTCAGCCTCTGTATCGAACACCCGAATAGATGATAAATATACCCTTTCTGAACCATCTTCCTATCCTTGAGGTAAGAAATAAACCTACCCCTCGGCAATGCAGTATCCCCTTTCCACTCAATAGCCGGCTCGCCGAGAAACTGGAATCGAACCAATCTGTCTCTACAGTCAACATTGGTATAACAAGAAGCCAACCAGTACATACCCGTAATGACATCAAAATCTGTCATCTCCAACTCTATCAAGTCTGCTAGGGTCTGACGACTGTATATTAACACCGGGCAGTTTTTATACACCCACTCAGCTACCACTGAATCACCTGCTGGCGTAGCTACCTCAAACGGTTCTATCGACACAGGTTCTATTCTTATTCTACCAGAAATAAGAAGAGATATATTGGACAAGGTAGAACCTGTATCTATCAAAGCATAAACGTCATAGCATGAAATCAATAGTATACTTGTGACAACATCCGGTGAGGCCTCCTGGTACTGTCGACTGTCTAAGGCATAGATTCGGTTCGGAGGACCGCTAGAACTAGGACCCCTACCACGACCCCTGCCGCGGCCTGCTAGCCCGTGAACACCCTGCCTTCCGGGGCGCATAACTACAGAAGATGATGACCCAACAACTGACTCTGAAGGCTGAACCATACTACATGTGCCGCCTCTGGTCGGATACTCCTTCGCCAAATGGCCCTGACGGCCGCAAGTATAATAGGCTCTCGTAGTAGTACGACACTCCCCAAAATGAGACCTTTCACAATAACCACACCGAGGCAAGGGTGGTCTCATCTGGCTAGCACCCCTGAACCTCTGCGAATATGTAGCCCTGACCTGCTCCCGAATAACCCTGCTGATCAAACTGTCTTCCAGAAAGGCGGAAAGGAGCACTATCTTTGGTGAGGCAGTCTAGCTCGCCGAGGTGTCTGCCTCGAGAGTTACCACGAAACCACTGTCACGGCCTCTTGGGCTGATCTCTATCAAATCGTCGACCTCTCTGCCGATCCTCGACTCCCTGTGCGTAATCCTGAATACGGGCAATGTCCATGCCCGACTGAAGAGCTACATCCATGCACCCATCAATCAGATAAGGATCTAGTCCTACCACATAGCGGTGAACTCTATCCGACATGTCTGCCACAATAGTGGGCGCATACCTAGCCAATGAGTCGAACTCTAGGTTATACTCTCTGATGGTCCTGCCACCCTGACACAATGTCAAAAACCGATCAAACCGGGCTCTCCTCACCTCAGGAGGCAAGAAGTGATCTAGGAAGGCCTCCGTGAACTCGTCCCAAACGGCTGGAGGAGCACCCTCGCCTCTGGATAATTCCCACGACTCAAACCAGTTCACTGCAACATTGTGTAACCGATAAGAAGCTAGTACAACTGACTCGGCCTCCGAGACCTTAATCACCCACATAGTCCGCTGTATCTGCCTAATGAACTCCTGAGGATCATCCTCTGGTCTCGACCCATAGAACTTGTCACGACCCGAACCCGGACGCGATCGTGCCCTACACAGGCACCCTTCAGTATACATCGAGAGAATAGCGGCAGAACATACACAATTCATAAAAACACTTAGACATAATACATTTACAAAGCTAGCCCGTCGGCCACCTTCGTAAAACATACATAACAAAAGAAACATCGATTACAATTCTTTCTTTCTGACCCAAACCCACAGACATGACTACGGACCTCTAAGAATAACAAGCGTGGCGGGACGGGGCCCGCCATACCACGAATGTACAACAACCGACAATACAGGGGATAAGCCTCGGAGTAATGGAGCTTCTCCTGCTGAATCGATGATCCTAAAAGTGAGGATCAGCACTGTACTCTACTGCGGCATGAGCAGAAGCCCAGAAGGAGTCGATACAACATGTACCAAATATGTGGCCCAGAGAAATCTTGTAATGAAATCATAAGTCTATAATAAAGCGGAGACATGTATGATAACTCAATTAACGATTGCCACATGTCTTACTAACAATGAGAGTAAACAAGAGTATACTTTCTTCGCTTAAAAATAGGAGGCTCGTGATCAAAGTAGGGCCACCATGGTAGGTCATTAAGCAATCCTACTCACGGGACTATTTCACCGCGTAGGTCTGTGGACCATGATGAGGTAACCCTCGCATAGGTTGTATCCGCGCATAGGTCGTGTGGACGCGCATGAGGTATTCCTCGCGTAGGACTATTTCACCCGCGGGACTATTTCACCGCTTGGGCGGTGGGCCACAATGAAATACAAATGCGCTTTCGCGTCATGGGTAGCAAATCCATGGAATTAGTAGTAACCCGGGGCTTTACCCCGTAAGAATAACATAAACTAGCACAACCGGCTATCATACATAACATAAGCACTACCGGCTTATCATACTGTTATACCCCGTATTTCCAGAGTATGTACGTGAGGGCGTACGTACAAAAGTTTTTAGCCTTAAGTAGGCATTAGAGACGAAATTTGTGCACAACTAGCGAAAAGAATCGTTTTCCAACGAAACGTTTTCCGGACTTTGCGAAGGGAAAAATACGGTTGCAACATTTATAATTTTTGCGGATTTTTCCGAGAGATGAAATATTTTGGACCAACGAGAGGGTGACAAGTGTCACCCTCAAGTGGGCGGAATTAATGGACGATCAAGGCACGTTTTTTTGCCTTTCTTTTTGGTCAAGGATTAGGTAGGATATTTTGTGATATTTTATGTAGTAGATGAGCAAGTGGGACCCACACAACACTTGTCCAAATCTCCACACTCCACTTTCCCTCCACTTGCCTTAATCTTGGCCATTGATTGGCCTATAAATACCCCCCTTAGTTGAAGGATTTCTTCATCCACAAATCATTTTTCCAAGTCTAAAAATCCGTCCCCTTTAGCAAGGCTCTCGTCCAAAGAGCTCCCCCTCCCCCTTTGTGAGGCCTTGGCCGAAACCCACCCCCCCTCCTCGTGGTGCTAGCCGAAACACACCCCACTTGGTAGAAAAGTATTCTCCAAGTATTGTTACTATTCCAAAATACCTTGGCCCAAATACCTTGTAGTATTCCAAGGTTACACCTATACTAAAAGCCCAGAAATACTATTATACTTCCCTTCAGTCACAAAAATGAAACCCTAAGGAAAATCTTCATAGCGGGTTGAAGTATTAAGAAGAAGTTGCGTAGAACTTCTTAGGGTTGTTTGGAGCGGGTTGGAGCGTTCAGAATAGGAGCTAAACGTTGCTCAGGATCGACATTAAAACTTGGATAATTTTTGGGCTTATCGAGGTTGAAGTACTGCGAGTAGCGTATTCTACTCGAAGGGTGGAAAAGGCTAGCAGGATTACCGTACTTTGGAGCTATTTGCTAATAGTCGATAATCATCGCGAGGTATGTGATTCTTCCTATCCTCTTGAGCATGATATTTTATAGGAATATATATAGTACGGTGAGCGTGCGTGTGTTAGCGAGCGTGGTTTTACTTCGATGTCTTTTGACTTGAGTTTTAAATAATAAAGAATCTTGAAGTATTTCAAAAGAATTAAGAATCGTTTTTAAAAGAAGAGTAATACTTGGTTTTGAAAGTTTAAGAGTTATACTAGCTTTATGGGAAGTTAGGTATAACGACTTAAGAGAGATAAAAAGAATGGTTTATTGATTTTAGAAGTTAAGAGACTTGATCTTAAAAGATAAGAGACTTGACTTAAATGAATTTTATTAAAAAGTGTGAAACCTCATTCGTGAGTAATGAGTATTTGGTTTTTAAAGAATAATGTTTCACTGATTTCGGAAATGAGAATAAGTATCGAACAAACCACTGCAGCGTTAATAAAGGACAATGTATTGACAAATAAGTAATTATATTAAAACCAGTAGAAGCCTCCATCTGCATAAAAGCTAAGATAAGACAAGATTGTATTACATTTCCTAGATCATGGCTGCTTTAATAAGATTGTTATAAACAAGAATAACCTACTCATACATAAGGCATACGTTACTCAATCGTTTTAAAAGAGATTACGACTATGAACTATGAAATCTTTCGAAAATAAGAGACGTGAATATTTGAAATTAGGCAAACTTGAACTTTGGAAAAGAATGTTGTTACTTGATTTTAAAAAGGAAAGTATGGAAGTTGTTTTGGTCTACTTAAAATGTTAGTCACTCTATTTTTAATACTACGGGTATCGGGTGACCTTTGTAAAAGAAATGGATCCTTTAAAAAGAATTTAACGTACGTAGTACTTTGGGGTTAAAACCTGGACTTTGGCATAAAATGAAAGTACCTTGAGTTGTGTGTAACTTGCCTATGTTTGCGTGTGATAGCCTTGTCGTGCTAGTATTGTAATTCTATACCACCGCGTCTCTCAATGGAGGGTCGGTTGAATTGTTATGATCTTACTTGGAAGTACCGGCAGTGACGGAGGATTCCACGGGTGCGCTCCTGTTGATATCGTTATTCCATGGACTAGCTCTCCATGAGGTTTTACTGATTCGGCCTTGGTATCTGGTGGTTGGCTTTCGTACTTGCCCCGTCTCGTGGCTGATTCGGCCTTGGTATCTGGTAGTTAGCCTTCGCACTTGCCCCGTTCAGTTTAGTGGCGAAGTCTCATTATGCGGCCTTGGTATCTGGTAGTTAGCCCTCGTACTTGCCCCGGTCAGCTACGTGACACGACTTTGGTATCTGGTAGTTGGCTTTCGTACTTGCCCCGTATCAGCTTCGTGGCGGAGTCTCGTGATACGGCCTTGGTATCTGGTAGTTAGCCCTCGTACTTGCCCCGGTCAGCTACGTGACACGGCTTTGGTATCTGGTAGTTGGCTTTCGTACTTGCCCCGTATCAGCTTCGTGGTTTGGTTGTATAGTATTGTTAGTACGGTTTTGGTATCTGGTAGTTGGCTTTCGTACTTGCCCCGGTCAGTTGATGATGCAGCTTTGGTATCTGGTAGTTATCCTCGTACTTGCCGTCTGAGTTTTATGACTCAGGTGGGACCTGGTGTTTATGTGTACTCTTTGGTGTTATTATATCATAGACTGCCGGCAGTGAGGAAGGTATTCCACGGGCATGATTGATGTTGAGGGCGTGAGACCCATAGTTATATTTGAGTGATGACTTTGAGGGCGTGAGTCACGACTTGACATATTTGCTTATTTATTGTGGTATGTAGTTTGGTTATCATACATGTCTCTGCTTTATATAGACTACTATGATTTCATTCTGATATTTTGATTTTACATACTTGGTACTGTTATGCGACCTCCTTGAAGTGCGTTCATGACGGTAGAGGTACACGATTGTTGATCCTCGCTCATAGGATCACGATTCAGCGTATTAGGAAGCTCCGTTTCTCGGAGGCTTATCTTTTAGTATAGTCCTCACTGTAGGTACTTGTACATTCGGGGTATGGCGGGCCACTGTCCGTCATGTTGTATAAAAACTCTTAGAGTGCATGAAATCTTGTTGTGGGCGGGGTTTGTAAGGATGTAGCTGTTGGGTTCAAGTTTTATGTATATATACATGCGAAAGCGATATTTTCATGGATAAACTATTCTCATTCTATAATTGTTTCTTGTCATGTTTTTATATTCAGTGATTACTCGATGTTGTATCACTAGGGTGCGGGGTAAGGCACGATCCGGGCGGGATCGGTCGTGACAAAAGTGGTATCGAAGCGATTAATCCTCGGAAAGTGTCTCTGAACCGTGTCTAGTAGAGTCTTGATTATCGATGTGTTGTGCACCACATCTATAATCGAGAGGCTGAGACATTTAGGATTAGTTTCCATTCGTCTCATTACGAGATCGTGCCTTAGAGTTGTGTTGTAAGTTGGACCCCTGGCGCATTTCGTTTTACGATTATGCCTCCGCGCAAGGCAACCGGGCCAGATGGGCAAGGCAGCGAGGAGGCGCTAGTGGGATCTGAGAGAATGCGAGCGCGAGCGGTCATTACGAGATAGTGCTTGACGGCGAGTTTTGCGACGCCCGCCCAGCCAGAGTTTAGAGCGCGGCGGTGGGCTGCTGAGACCACGATGCACGAGCCTCAGGTCCACGGCCCGGGAGCGGAGGAGTTGGGAGTACAAAGAGATGGCCCGATTATTGGCGAGGATAGTGGCAAGGCACGAGGATAAAATGGATCTGGCGGTCCGTGCAGTAGTACCCATGGTTCACGAGATCGGATAGTTTGAGGCTACGGGAGTTTCGAGTTGTAGCCCGCGAGTTCTACGGGTCGAGGCACGAGGATGATCCGCGAGTTCATTCGGCGATTCTGACGGATCGAAAGTGATCAAGCTTGGAGACCGAGTCGGTGGTCCTAGGTTCGCATATCTTTGCGTGATACCGCATGATCGGAGTTTGATTCGTAGGAGCTATCGGGAGCATGCGCCTCCGGTATTTGGGACGAGTTCTCGAGGCATTTCTTGCACATTTCTTGCCTCCACGGATGAGAGGGCTCGGGTAAACAGATTTTTGATATTGAGGCGGGGCGGCGTGCGGTTCGGGAGTACCGTGTGGAGTTTGGCTCATTGCTTCGATGCGTCCGCGTTAATGGCCGACATGGGGGCGATGTTATACCGTATTTCAGTATGTGTAACGCCCGAACCGGGCGTTCTGCGGTGCCTTACCGGGCACCCTAGTGATACAACATCGAGAAAACGGCGGAAAATAAAACATGAATCATGAAACAAGAGATATAATAAATAAGCAGCCCAACCAAAGCGATTTGCCGGTATATACATAAAACCCGAGCAGTTTAATCCTTTTACAACCACCTTGCATGATTCTACAGACCGCTAAGATTTACAACGACTATGGCGGGGCGAGGCCCGCCATACCACGAATGTACAAGAACCTACAACTCGGGAACACATACCAAAAGATAAGCCTCGGAGAAACGGAGCTTCCCAAGCTGGCGAGATCCTAGGCGAGGATCCACGACCGATGTACCTCTACTGCGGCATGAACGCGGCCCCGAAGGAGGTCGATGCAGTACTAAGTATGTGAAGCGTCAAATCGTAAATGAAATCATAATAGCTTAAAAAGCGGGAGACATGTATGATAACCAAAATACGATGCAACATAAGCAGTCAAGTCGAGGACTCACGCCTCCAAAGTCACCACTCAAATATAACTATGGGTCTCACGCCATAACATCCATCATGTTCGCATCGTGGCGCGTGCCGGAATCGCCTCGGTGTAGACATGTCCATGATGCAACAATAATAACAAGGCCGCGTGGCCACATGCCCCGGAATCTGCGCCGGTGTAGACATGCCCATGTAACCTCAATAACAATATCTTGGGTGGTCAACCTGCGTAGCCACATGCCCCCGGAATACTGCATCGGTGTAGACACGTCCATGTTGCAGTAATAACCATCTATCGGGTAATCAACACGGCCGCGTGCGCGTACCGAATCTTGCGTCGGTGTAGACATGTCCATGTGATATCAACAACAAGGCGGTAATCAAAATGGAAACATGCGTGGAATTCTCCATCACGCCCGGACGTCCAAGTAAATTATCAACAAGTCAACGGCCTCTATCGAGAGAGCGGTAACGAAATACCACACTTGCGGCCAAAGGCTATCATCACAAGCATAGGCAAGTTTCAACAACAAGCACAGCAGTTTCACAACAATTCAAAGTACTTTCATTTTATGCCAAAGTCGGGTTTTTAACCCCAAAGTACTACATCGTTAAATTCTTTTAAAAGAGATCTATTACTTATAAAAGTCACCCGATACCGTAGTATTAGAATGACCAACCCACATTCCCTTTTAAAAATCAAGTAACAACATTCTTTTCTAAGTTCGGTTTGCTAGTTTGATTACTCAAGCTTCTCATTTTCAAATGGTTTCATAGTTCCAAACTTAATCACTTGATTCCTTTTAGAACAATTGAGTAATATATGTCTCACGCGTGAGTAGGTTATTCTTCTTTACAACATTCTCATTCTAGTCATGATCTAGAAAATGTATATCATTTTGTCTCATCTTAGTTTCTATGCGGATGGAGGTTTCTCTTGGTTTTAATACAATTCATCATTTTTCAATACATTTTCCTTTATTAACGCTGCGATTGGTGCTGTCGATACACATTCGATTTCGAAATCGGTAAAACATTATCCCTTTAAATAAAACCAAGTACTCATTACTCACGAATGAGGTTTCACAAACATTCACATTAAAACAAATAAGTTAAGTCTCTTATCTTATAAGATCAAGTCTCTTAACTTAACATGATAAACCATTTTCTTTACCTCTCTTAAGACATTATACCTAACTCCCATAAAGCTAGTATAACTCTTTTTAAAACCTTTAAAACCAAGTGTTACTCTCCTTCCAAAACGATTTATAAATCTTTTGAAATACATCAAGTTCTTTATTATAACTAGCGATTTATAATTCACATCGATTACCTTTTAAAACCACAAAGAATTTTCTTACCTACATAAAGTGTTATAACGACTTCCCATAAAGCCGTTATAACACTTTATGTTTTAAACAATCAAACACGATTAACACGTATGCGTCTACCGTACATAGTTCACACATATCATGCTAGAAGAGATAGGAAGAGGTTCACATACCTGCGACGATTGTCGACTAATAGCAAAAGCGCTCAGTACCTCAAACCGCGGTACTCCTTAAGCCAAGTGGATCACTCCACACGTAGTACTTGACCTATAAGGCCACAAGCGCTTATTAACATCTAGATCTCAACGTTCCATAATCTAGAAAATTGGCGGCACCTCCCCAGCGCCGCAAATCTCCTTCTATCGGTGGCTACGAAGCCAACGAGGGGTTTTACACGCCTAACGGGCGTGTACAATTCTACTACGATAATACTACACAAGTCTCTTATGTCTGATCTATGTAATTCTGATTGATTCGATTCTTAATTCTTGAGCTTAAGTCAAAAGACATTGCCACGATTAAGTATAGTTCTATATATAGTATACTTCAACTATATATTCAAACATGTAATTTCCAATTACAATAGAAGAACGATAGTGTTTACCTCGATAAGCCCAAAATTATCCAAGTATAAAGTCGATCACGAGCAACGCTTAGCTCCTACTCCGGCGCTCAAACAACCCTTAGAAGTTCTAACCAACTTCTACTTACAACTTCAACAACGGGTGAAGATTTCCTTAGGGTTTTCGTTTTGTGGCTAAAGGAAGTATAATCGTATTTTGGCTTTGTATAAGTGTAACCTTGGGAATACTACAAGGTATTTGGGCGAGGTATTTGGACATTAAAAATATTAGGAGAGTATTTCTATACCACAACAAGGGTATTATCTGAAAACAACTAGGCTAGGGGTACCCATGGCGAGGCACCATGAGGGGAGGGTGGCCTCGCGGCCAAAGCCAACCTTTACGGGGGCGCGGGGCTCTTGGACGCGAGTCACCACGCGGGCGGGGAGGGGTTTCCAAGACTTGGAAGATTTTTGGATGAATGAAGTCTTCAAAGAGAGGGGGGTATTTATAGCAAAACCAAAAGCCAACCAATGGCCAAGATCCTTCCAAGTGTATAGCAAGTGTAAGGCCAAGATCAAGCCAAGTGCACCCTAACCCTACTCCACAAAACATGGCACAAAACAAGCCACAAAACAAGGCACAAAACCATGAACCAATCGGCCAAGGCGAGCCTCTCTTTGCCGTCAATGAGGGTGACAAGTGTCACCCTCCGTTAATCCAAAAATGTTCCGTCGCTCGGAAAAATCCGCAAAAATACTAAATGACATAGCGAATTTTCCCAACGTAGTCGTGGAAAGCGTTTCGTCGAAAACGACTCTATTCGGCACTTGTGCCCAAATTTGAACCAAAGCCAATTCTTAAGGCAAAATTTAATACGTGCGCCTCACGTACATACTGCGGAAATACGGTATAACATTCTTCCCTTAGAAACATTCGTCGAATGTTCCTTCAATGTCTCAAAACAACAGGCGTCAGTATAGTCTTCACTGCTATACGTACGAAAACAATCATGCCACCCCTGGGCACAAAAAAACACGCTCAATTCTCCCCTTTCTCGCAGTACTCTACACGAACACTCGAACTCGTTCTAGTGTCCGTACCACACTCTGTCAGCAACGCCGTTTCCCAACCCTTGGAGTCACTACCTCCAAACTTGGTCATCTCACTAACCTCGATTTCCTAAGGCCATTCCGGCCTTCACGAATCGATTCGATCGAGCGTATCCACGAACTCATCGATGGTCATCTAAACTTGGGCCTAGCACCTCGTGACTCGCCACTGGCGGGACCACCAGAGCTGACCGCCTCAAAAGCGGGATGCGGGTTGGCCGCATAGGCCCCAACCCGACCAGCTGTAGCGCCCGACTCTCTAATTTCTTGATCCGAACAATCTTACCTCTACAGTTGTGAAAGCTACCACTTCCATTTCACACCACCTGAGGACTTACCCTTTTCACTAACGTGTTTCTAAATAACATTTTAGCACAAAGCTATCAAAACATATCATTAAACACATCAACAACATCAATACACACAAAACTCTACAGGGTTAAGGATATACTCAAACTAGGCGGTTCAAGGACCGCTAAAGCGGAACTTCCACGCGACCTCTGTAGTGGCCTGAATTGCTCTGTAGCTTTGTGCTATCCTACCGGTGCTACCCACAGTGGACGGTCTCTCGTCATATGGCCTGTTGGCGCAAGAATAACAAGCTCCTTGGTACTACGACACTCTCGAAATGCGGTCTACGCATCGACCACACCGAGGTAGGGTGTTGCGTCCGCCAACACCCTACTCGCGAACATCTGAAACACAGGAGCCACGACCGCTCCCGAATATCCCAGGTCGAAGGCTGCGGAGGACCACTGCGCAATGGCGGAGAGGTACATAACTAGTCTGCTGGCGGTCCGCCTCGAAAGTCGCCAAAATATCCGGCCGTCTTGGCCTTAACCTGTGGCGGTCCGCTGCGTCGATCTGCGCTCCTCGCACCGCGCAGTGCATGAGCACGAATGCGGGCAATGTCCATGCGGTGAAGAAACACCGAACAACTCTACGCTAGGTAATCATCGAGCCTGTAACATATCGGTGCACTCGATCCTCCATACTAGCTACTAATGCGGGAACATACCGGGCGATGAGTCGAACTCACATTGTACTCCCGGTATGCGCGGTTACGCCTCACATCAAAAATCACCGGCCCGAGCCCTCGCCGTTTGTGGAGGCAAGAAATGTGCCGGGAAGGCCCCAAAACTTCGTCCCAAGCGGTGGAAGTGCATGCTCTCCCGGAAAGCTCCCACGAGTCAAACCAATCGATCGCGGTATCACGCGGCCGATGCGAACAAATATCACGGACTTCGGTCTACGAAGCCTTGATCACCCGCGTGATCCTCTGCAATCGCGGATGAACTCCTGCGGATCATCCTCCGGCCTCGACCAGTAAAACTCAGGCGGGCTACAACTAAGAAATCCGTAGCCTCAGCATGCGCCTCGGGTGCACTACAGTCTTCTTTGGGCTGAGGCTGCTGCGTCCGACCTATCCTCATATCGGCCTGACCACGGCCAATAATCGAGCCATCTCGCGTGACCCATCTCCGGTCGGTGTGGGTGGAGGCTCAGTCTTGTAGTCTCGGCGGACCTGCTGCGCTCTAAACTCTCTTTGGTCTTTGGCGGCGTCGCAAAACTTCGCCGTCGAAGCACTACCTCAGTCTTGGCGGGCTGCGCCTCGTACTCCTCGAATCCCACTAGCAGCTCCGCCGGCCTTGCCCTTTCGGGCCACTGGTTGCCTTTCGCGAGAGGCATAAGCGGTAAAAACGAAACACGTCGGAGGGTCCAACTTACAACACGATTCTAAGGCACGATCTCGGAATGAGAAGAATGGAAACCAATCCTAAATGTCCTATAGCCTCACGATTATAGATGTGGTGCACAACACACCGATAATCAAGACTACTGAACACGATGCGTAGACACTTTCAGAGGACTAAGCGCTGCGATACCACTTTGTAACGCCCCGAACCCGGGCCCGTTACTGGTGCCTTACCCCGGGCACCCTAGTGATACAACATCAGAGAAAACCAGTGGAAAATAAAACATGAATCATGAAACAAGAGATATAATAAATAAACAGGCCAACCAAAAGCGATTTGCCTTGGTATATACATAAAACCCGAGCAGTGTAATCCTTTTACAACCACGCTTGCATGATTCTACAGACCTCTAAGATTTACAACGACTATGACGGACAGGGCCCGCCATACCCACAGATGTACAAGAACTCTGACTCGAGGAACACATGCAAAAGATAAGCCTCGGAGAAGCGGAGCTTCCCAACTGAATCGAGATCCTAAGGCGAGGATCCACGGCCGATGTACCTCTACTGCGGCATGACGCGGCCCCGAGGAAGTCGATCTGGACAATTGTACCAAGTATGTGAAGCGTCAAATCAGTAAATGAAATCATAATAGCTTAAAAGCGGGAGACATGTATGATAACCAAAATACGATGCAACGACATAAAAGCGATCAAGTCGGGGACTCACGCCTCAAAGTCACCACTCAAATATAACTATGGGTCTCACGCCCATAACATCCATCATGTTCGCATCATGGCGCGTGCCCCGGAATCGCCTCGGTGTAGACATGTCCATGATGCAACAATAATAACAAGGCCGCGTGGCCACGTACCCGGAATCTGCGTCGGTGTAGGCATGCCCGTGTAACCTCAATAACAATATCTTTGGGTGGTCACCACCGCGCGTAGCCACGTGCCCCGGAATCTGCGTCGGTGTAGACACGTCCATGTTGCGGTAATAACCATCTATCGGGTAATCAACGCCGCGTGGCGCGTACCGGAATACTGCATCGGTGTAGACATGTCCATGTGATATCAACAACAAGACAGTAATCAAAATGGAAACATACCCGTGGAATTCTCCATCACTGCCAGCACGTCCAAGTAAATTATCAACAAGTCAACCGGCCCTCTATCGAGAGACGCGGTAACACAGAAATACCACACTTGCACAGCAAAGGCTATCATCACAAGCATAGGCAAGTTTCACAACAACAAGCACAGGCAAGTTTCACAACAATTCAAAGTACTTTCATTTTATGCCAAAGTCCGGGTTTTTAACCCCAAAGTACTACATACGTTAAATTCTTTTAAAAGAGATCTATTACTTATAAAAGTCACCCGATACCCGTAGTATTAGAATGACCAACCCACATTCCCTTTTAAAAATCAAGTAACAACATTCTTTTCCTAAGTTCCAGTTTGCCTAGTTTCAATTACTCAAGCTTCTCATTTTCAAATGGTTTCATAGTTCCCAAACTTAATCACTTGATTCCTTTTTAGAACAATTGAGTAATATATGTCTCACGTGAGAGTAGGTTATTCTTCTTTACAACATTCTCATTACAGCAGTCATGATCTAGAAAATGTATATCATTTTGTCTCATCTTAGTTTCTATGCAGATGGAGGTTTCTACTGGTTTTAATACAATTCATCATTTTTCAATACATTTTCCTTTATTAACGCAGCTGCGGTGGTGCTGTCGATACACATTCGATTTCCAAATCGTAAAACATTATCCCTTTAAATAAAACCAAGTACTCATTACTCACGAATGAGGTTTCACACAAACATTCACATTAAAACAAATAAGTTAAGTCTCTTATCTTATAAGATCAAGTCTCTTAACTTCTAACATGATAAACCATTTTCTTTACCTCTCTTAAGACATTATACCTAACTCCCATAAAGCTAGTATAACTCTTTTTAAAACCTTTAAAACCAAGTGTTACTCTCTTCCAAAACGATTTATAAATCTTTTGAAATACATCAAGTTCTTTATTATAACTAGCCGATTATAATTCACATCGATTACCTTTTAAAACCACAAAGAATTTTCTTACCTACATAAAGTTTGTTATAACCAACTTCCCATAAAGCCGTTATAACACTTTATGTTTTAAGAACAATCAAACACGATTAACACGTATGCGTCTACCGTACTACATAGTTCACACATAGCATGCTAGAAGAGATAGGAAGAGGTTCACATACCTCGCGACGATTGTCGACTAATAGCAAAACGCTCCAAGTACCTCAAAAGTGCCGGCTACTCCTTAAGCCAAGTGGATCACTCCACACGTAGTACTTGACCTATAAGGCCACAAGGCGACTTATTAACATCTAGATCTCAACGTTCCATAATCTACGAGAAAATTGGCGACTCTCCCGCCACGCAAATCTCCTTCTCTATCGAGGCGGCTACCAAGCCAACCGAGGGGTTTACACGCCTAACCGGACGTGTACAATTCTACTACTGCAGTATACTACACAAGTCTCATGTCTGATCTATGTAATTCTGATTGATTCGATTCTTAATTCTTGAGGCTTAAGTCAAAAGACATTGCCACGATTACTAAGTATAGTTCTATATATAGTATACTTCAACTATATATTCAAACATGTAATTTCCAATTACAATAGAAGAACGATAGTGTTTACCTCGATAAGCCCAAAATTATCCAAGTATAAAGTCGATCTGAGCAACGCTTAGCTCCTACTCCGAGCGCTCCAAACAACCCTTAGAAGTTCTAACCAACTTCTACTTACAACTTCAACAACGGGTGAAGATTTCCTTAGGGTTTCATTTTTGTGGCTAAAGGAAGTATAATCGTATTTTCTGGGCTTTGTATAAGTGTAACCTTGGGAATACTACAAGGTATTTGGGCCAAGGTATTTGGACATTATAACAATATTAGGAGAGTATTTCTATACCACAACCAGGGGGCTTCTACGAAAACAACTAAGCTAGGGGTACCCATGCCAAGGCACCACAAAGGGGGGAGGGGTGGCCTCTCTGCAAAAGCCAAACTTTAAGTGGGATAGGGGCTCTTGTACTAGAGTCAACAAGACGGAGGGGAGTGGTTTCCAAGACTTGGAAGATTTTTTGATGAATGAAGTCTTCAAAGAGAGGGGGTATTTATAGCAAAACCAAAAGCCAACCAATGGCCAAGATCCTTCCAAGTGTATAGCAAGTGTAAGGCCAAGATCAAGCCAAGTGCACCCTAACCCCTACTCCACAAAACATGGCACAAAACAAGCCACAAAACAAGGCACAAAACCATGAACCAATCGGCGAGGCCAAGCCTCCTCTTTGCCGTCGATGAGGTGACAAGTGTCACCCTCCGTTGATCCAAAAATGTTGTCGCCGGAAAAATCCATAAAAATACTAAATGACATAGCGGAATTTTCCCAGCGTGGTAATGAAGCGTTTAGTCGAAAACGACTCTATCGGCACTTGTGCCCAAATTTCGAACCAAAGCCAATTCTTAAGGCAAAAAATTTATCGTGCGCCTCACGTACATACTGCGGAAATACGGGGTATAACGGTATATGCGTGAGGACGTCTGTCTAAGTTTAGCCTTAGTTAGGCACTTTGGACGAAATGTTTGTGCCTGACTCACTTAAAGAATCGTTTTTGATGAAGCGTTTTACTAAACTCGCGTAGGGTAAATTACGGCTATGTCATTTATAATTTTGCGGATTTTTCCGAGAGGCAAACATTTTGGACCAACGGGAGGTGACACTTGTCACCTCATTGACGCAACTTGAGGCTTGGATTGTACGTTTTTGTGCCTTTGCACAATCGAGGAGTTGGTAGGATATTTGTGTAGTAGATGGATAAGGACACTTGGGTGAATCTCCACCCTACACTTGCCTTGCACTTGGCTTCATCTTGGCCATTGGTTGGCCTATAAATACTCCCCTAACTTGAAGGTTTTCTTCATCCACAAATCACTCTCCAAGTCTTGAAAATCCTCCCCCTCTCTTTGTAGTATTCTCGTCCAAGAGCCCTCCCCCTCCCCCTTGAGAAGGCCCTTGGCCGAATACCCCACTTGTAGAAGTTGCCATCTAGTATAGTTACTATACCAAAATACCCTAGCCCAAATCCCTTATAGTATTTAAGTAGAAGTTGTTAGAAACTTCTAAGGGTTTCTTGGAGCTATCGGAGCGTGCAATTAGGAGCTAAACCTTGCTCAGGATCGACGTTTATACTTGGATAATTTTGGGCTTATCGAGGTAAATACTCTTGTCCTTCTATTGTAATTGGATATTACATTTAAGAATAGTATAGACTTGAGTATAAGATACATTTGAAGAATATTAATGAATAGAATTGAGCTATTATCACGATGAAGGGTATAAATGAAGAATAATTGAATGTACTTACATAGAATTTGTTTTTCTGATGAGTTGAGTAGCTTGTGGGTAGGGAAGTGCTGCCCAATTTTCCGTAGGATAGAGAACCCTCTGCTTAGAATGGTTCTGAGTAGTCTAGGCGTTGATAGGCGTGTCGACTATTATAGGTTGATTCTCTGCGCGACATATTCGACTTGGCGGTGGATTTGCCGAGAAGGTATGTGATTCTTCCTATACTCTTGAGCATGATATTTTAAATATATATATAGATGCGGTGAGCGTGCAGTGTTAACTGAATAATAATTACGGCAATGTCTTTTGACTTAAGCCTGAATAATACTTACGACAATGTCTTGTGACTTAAGCCTGAATAATAAGGATCTTGAAGCATTTCAAAAGAATACTGAATCATTTTTAACAGAAGAGAAATATTTGGTTTTTAAACAAAAAGCTTAAGAGTTATACTAGCTTTATGGGAAGTTAGGTATAACAACTTAAGAAAGATAAAAGGAACTGTTTACTTAATTGTTTATAAAAACCTTGTATTGATTTCTGTAAGGTATAGTAAGATTGTTTGAAAAGTAGACATATTATGATGCTACGTGTGTTAGTGTCTTGTGATGTGGTGAAAGGGGGTCATTCTTGTTGTGCTTACGTTGCTAAACGGTAAGTCAGTTGTACTGTTATTATATCACCTACCCCCTTGACTTGTTATACCGAGGTCTTGCCATCCTTGATGAGGGTCTATACGGCCTATGTGGTCTGTGTGACTATGCGGAGCTGCGGGAGTTCCAGGATTGATCATTCCGGGTGTTTTAGCCCGATGCGGGGGATGCCCTATGCGGTCTGTGTGACTATGCGGTCTATTGAGACTATGCGGACTGCGGGAGTCCAGGAGGGTACCGGGGTTAGCTACCCCCGATGCGAGGAATACCTCATGCGGGTCTGTGTGTGACCTATGCGGACTGCGGAAGTCCAGGATTAGGCACGCATAATGATACTATGGGCGATTGGCCTTGCTTCGATCATTCGCGGCCTAGAAAAGACCTGTTACAGTTTACCTATTATTATTCTTGTTTGTGATGTGGCACTATGTGCAATTGAACTGATTGTATTTGCAAATGGTTTTAAATGCTTTGATTTCATTTAAGTACTTTACAGTTTCACATACTTGGTACCTGTTGTACTGACCTCCTTCGGGGGGCTGCGTTCATGCCGCAGGTAAGGGCAAGCAGGTGCTAGATCCACATCCTTAGGATCTCTTTGCTTTGGTGTCAGGAGCTCCATCTTCTCCGGAGGCTCGACTTTTGGGTATGATCTCCCTGTTGTTGTATATAGTTTTGTACATTCAGGGTATGGCGGGGCTCTGTCCCGCCATAGTTGTTTATCTTCTTAGAGGTCTGTAGTCCTATTGTACAGTTGGGATGTAACTGCAAAACTATGTTTATATATATATGCCGAAAGGCACCCTTTTCTCAGAAACTGTGTCTCATTTACAAATGTTTCATGTCTTGTGTTTTTATATTCCGCTGATTACTCTGATGTATGACTACTTGGGTGTCAGGGTAAGGCACGATCCTGAGCCGGGCAGTCGTGGCAGCAGTGCACCGCCACGCCACCGGGCTCGATGACTACTGCGAGAGGCTTGTTGGGTGTAGCTCTTGCGGTCATGGACATTGCCCGCATGCGAGCTTATGCACTTAGGTTTGAGGCGGAGAGGTTGGCGGAATGGCCGGGATCAGCGAGAAGGGCGGGACAGCGAGGTCTTTTGGCGACTTTCGAGGCGGACCGCCTCGGCCAGAACTAGTTATGTACCTCGCCCGATCTGAGTGGTCCTCCGCGATCTTGGGACATTCGGGATATTCAGGCAGTCGGGGCTCCTGTGTTCAGATTTTTGAGGAGTAAGTGCTCGCGGATGAGGCCACCCTTATCTCGGTGTGGCGTTGTGGAAAAATTCATAAGGGTGAGTGTCGTACTAATTTGGGAGATTGTTATGCTTGCGGCCAGCGGGGCCATTTGGCGAGAAGGTCCAGACCAGAGGTAGCACTAGTAGGATAGCACAGACTACGAGATCAGTTGCGGGTTCTTCACCTTCCATAGCTAGGCAGGATGTTCATACACCGGCAGGCCACGGCAGAGGTCGCGGTGGAAGTTCCCAGTTTTAGCGGTCCTTTGAACCGCCTATTTTTCAGGTATATCCTTAACCCTCTAGAGATTAGCATGCGTGATACGATGTTTATATGTTGAGCACTTTGTACAGATAGTGTTGTGTATATTGTGGTTTAGAGACATGGTTAGTTGAAAGGATAAGTATGGGGACAGGGAAGGTATGAACCTTAGAATATTACACGTTGAGACCTTAGATGTAAGGCCGTCTTGAGTAAAAGATTTATGTTTATGTTGACCTTTATCGGAGTGCAAATGTATTGTGGGATAATTCCATGGGTTGTGTAACATGAAAGTGGTAGCTTTCAGGACTTGAATAGGTAAGATTGTTCCGGATCGGGGAACAAGAGTTTGGCGCGATTATAGATCGGGTTGAGGACCATTCGCGGGTCGACCCGCAGCCCGGTTTGAGGTGGGGTCAGTTCGAGGTGGTCCCGCCAGGTGGTAGGGTCATGAGGGTGCTAGGCCCAAGTTTAGATGACCATCTATGAGTTCGTGGATATGTTCGACCAGAATCGGATCGTGAAGGCCGGGAATGGCCTTAAAGGAATTTGAGGCTAGTAAGGTGACCAAGTTTGGAGGTAGTGACTCCAGAGATTTTGGAAACTGAAGCGATGACTGAAGTATGGTACGTGTACTAGAAAGATTTCAAGTGTTCGAGAAGAGTACGACGAGCGAGGAAAGAAGAGAACGTGTGTTAGCAAAATAAAGGAGATCATTTTGTTGTGAAGTGAAGATGCGAAGGGAGTATCCTTTAGACCAGGGTGGAAGCTTTTGTGATGAAGGAATGATTTCTCGTGGACTTGGGTCAAGTATTTTCACGTGTGTTATTTTGTGGCCAGGTGTGGCGTTGGCAACTTGTTAGAGGAACTTTATCGTTATCCGTCTTGAGAAGGAACATTCGGGACGAATATTTCTAAGGAGGGGAGAATGTTATACCCCATATTTCCAGAGTATGTACGTGAGGGCGTACATACAAAAGTTTTTAGCCTTAAGTAGGCATTAGGGACGAAATTTGTGCACAACTAGCGAAAAGAATCGTTTTCCGACGAAACATTTTCCGGACTTTGCGAAGGGAAAAATACGGTTGCAACATTTATAATTTTTGCAGATTTTTCCGAGAGATGAAATATTTTGGACCAACGAGAGGGTGACAAGTGTCACCCTCAAGTGGGCGGAATTAATGGACGATCAAGGCACGTTTTTTGCCTTTCTTTTTGGTCAAGGATTAGGTAGGATATTTTGTGATATTTTGTGTAGTAGATGAGCAAGTGGGACCCACACAACACTTGTCAAAATATCCACCCTCCACTTGCCCTCCACTTGCCTTAATTTTGGCCATTGATTGGCCTATAAATACCCCCCTTAGTTGAAGGATTTCTTCATCCACAAATCATTTTTCCAATTCTAAAAATCCCTCCCCTCTTAGCAAGGCTCTCGTCTAAAGAGCTCCCCCTCCCCCTTTGTGAGGCCTTGGCGAAACCACTCCTAGTGGTGCTAGCCGAAACACACCCCCCCCCCTGGTAGAAAAGTATTCTCCAAGTATTGTTACTATTCCAAAATACCTTGGCCCAAATACCTTGTAGTATTCCAAGGTTACACCTATACTAAAAGCCCAGAAATACTATTATACTTCCCTTCAGTCACAAAAACGAAACCCTAAGGAAAATCTTCATAGCGGGTTGAAGTATTAAGAAGGAGTTGCGTAGAACTTCTTAGGGTTGTTTGGAGCGGGTTGGAGCGTTCAGAATATGAGCTAAACGTTGCTCAGGATCGACATTAAAACTTGGATAATTTTTGGGCTTATCGAGGTTGAAGTACTGCGAGTAGCGTATTCTATTCGAAGGGTGGAAAAGGCTAGCAGGATTACCGTACTTTGGAGCTATTTGCTAATAGTCGATAATCGTCGCGAGGTATGTGATTCTTCCTATCCTCTTGAGCATGATATTTTAAAGGAATATATATAGTACGGTAGACGTACGTGTGTTAACTGAACGTGGTTTTACTTCGATGTCTTTTGACTTGAGTTTTAAATAATAAAGAATCTTGAAGTATTTCAAAAGAATTAAGAATCGTTTTTAAAAGAAGAGTAATACTTGGTTTTGAAAGTTTAAGAGTTATACTAGCTTTATGGGAAGTTAGGTATAACGACTTAAGAGAGATAAAAAGAATGGTTTATTGATTTTAGAAGTTAAGAGACTTGATCTTAAAATATAAGAGACTTGACTTAAATGAATTTATTAAAAAGTGTGAAACCTCATTCGTGAGTAATGAGTATTTGGTTTGTAAAGAATAATGTTTCACTGATTTCGGAAATGAGAATAAGTATCGAACAAACCACTGCATCGTTAATAAAGGACAATGTATTGACAAATAAGTAATTATATTAAAACCAGTAGAAGCCTCCATCTGCATAGAAGCTAAGATAAGACAAGATTGTATTACATTTCCTAGATCATGGCTGCTTTAATAAGATTGTTATAAACAAGAATAACCTACTCACACATAAGGCATACGTTACTCAATCGTTTTAAAAGAGATTACGACTATGAACTATGAAATCTTTCGAAAATAAGAGACGTGAATATTTGAAATTAGGCAAACTTGAACTTTGGAAAAGAATGTTGTTACTTGATTTTAAAAAGGAAAGTATGGAAGTTGTTTTGGTCTACTTAAAATGTTAGTCACTCTATTTTTAATACTACGGGTATCGGATGACCTTTGTAAAAAAAATGGATCCTTTAAAAAGAATTTAACGTACGTAGTACTTTGGGGTTAAAACCTGGACTTTGGCATAAAATGAAAGTACCTTGAGTTGTGTGTAACTTGCCTATGTTTGCGTGTGATAGCCTTGTCGTGCTAGTATTGTATTTCTATACCACCGCGTCTCTCAATAGAGGGCCGGTTGAATTGTTATGATCTTACTTGGGCGTCTGGCGTGTGGAGGATTCCACGGGTGCGCTCGCATTGATAAGCGTTATTCCATGGACTAGCTCTCCATGAGGTTTCTACCGATTCGACCTTGGTATCGGTGGTTGGCTTTCGTACTTGCCCGTCTCGTGGCTGATTCGGCCTTGGTATCACGGTAGTTAGCCTTCGCGCTTGCCGTTCGGTTTAGTGGCGAAGTCTCGTGATCGACGCTTGGTATCCGGTAGTTAGCCCTCGTACTTACCCGCCATTACGTTACACGGCTTTGTTATCTGGTAGTTGGCTTACGTACTTGCCGTGCTCGGCCGTGGCGGAGTCTCGTGATACGACCTTGGTATCTGGTAGTTAGCCCTCGTACTTGCCCCGGTCAGCTACGTGACACGGCTTTGGTATCTGGTAGTCGACTTTCGTACTTTCCCCGTATCAGCTTCGTGGTTTGGTTGTATAGTATTGTTAGTACGACTTTGCTATCTGGTAGTTGGCTTTCGTACTTGCCCCGGTCAGTTGATGATGCGGCTTTGGTATCTGGTAGTTAGCCTTCGTACTTGCCCCGTACAGTTTTATGACTCAGGTGGGACCTGGTGTTTATGTGTACTCTTTGGTGTTATTATATCATAGACTGCCGGCAGTGAGGAAGGTATTCCACGGGCATGATTGATGTTGAGGGCGTGAGACCCATAGTTATATTTGAGTGATGACTTTGAGGGCGTGAGTCCCTGACTTGACATGACTGCTTATTTATTGTGGACTGTAGTTTGGTTATCATACATGTCTCCTGCTTTATATAGACTACTATGATTTCATTTACAGTATTTTCAGTTTCACATACTTGGTACCTGTTATCGACCTCCTTGAGGGTTGCGTTCATGCATGGTAGAGGTACACCGATTGTTGATCCTCGCTCATAGGATCACGATTCGGCGTATTAGGAAGCTCCGTTTCTCGGAGGCTTATCTTTTAGTTTAGTCACATCACTGTAGGTACTTGTACATTCAGGGGTATGGCGGGGCCCTGTCCCGTCATGTTGTATAAAAACTCTTAGAGGTCTGTAGTACTGTTGTGGGCAGGGTTTGTAAGGATGTAACTGTTCGGGTTCAAGTTTTATGTATATATACATGCCGAAAGGCGATATTTTCATGGATAAACTATTCTCATTCTATAATTGTTTCTTGTCATGTTTTTATATTCTGCTGATTACTCTGATGTTGTATCACTAGGGTTCCCGGGGTAAGGCACCAGTCACGGGCCCGGGATCGGGTCGTGACACATACATAACATAAGCGCTACCGGCTTATCATACATAACATAAGCAAGTTAAGAAATCCCCCTAACTTCTTATTAGTCTTATTCATATACACTCTCATTTTAGTTTACTTAAGGCACTAACATGTCATTATAACAATCCGGGAATTTAACCCAAAGTACTACATACTTCTATTCTTTTAAAATGACTCTTTTTCATATAAAACTTCCAAGATACTAATAACCGTAGTATCAAGTCACATCTATTTTTCAAGACAAGTCACAATACCTTTTAGAAATACATTTAGGCTTCTAAATCAAGTGACTTCTTTCTTTTAAAAACCTTAAGCAATTGATGCCTTCAAATCAATTTGTCTTTCATTATTTCAAGTCATTTATCATACTTACATTACTTAGAGTAAACCACTCTTTTTAACTTTCCATAAAGCTATTATAACCAACTTCTCATAAAGTCGTTATACTAGTTTTATGCCTTAGATACTTACATTCTTCTTTATAACTAAGAGACTTAAATTTTCCAACAAAACAAGTATCGAAAATACTTTCAAAATACTCAAAGTCTCTTAAGTTTTAGAAACCAAGATATCCTTAATATTTTTAAACAAGTGAGTTAATTCCCTAACTCAACCAACTTGGACATTCTTAAAATAAGCCAAGGATATCAAATGGACTAGATTGTCAAAATATTGTACGTCTACCATACTATACATTTACAACTTATTCATGCTCAAGAGATAAGAAACTTCCACATACCTCTTCGGTTCAATCCACTTGCTAAGTCCAATATGCCGTACGTAGTATGTCAACCTATATGACCATAATACGTCTATTAACTTCTAGTTTCAAACGTAGAATATTCCAAGTGCAAAGCTACTAAATTCTATGGAAAATCGGACAGCACTTCCTTTGTTTCTACATACTTTGCCACCTTTTTCAAGGCCGAATTCAATAACCAAACATGCCACATTTAAGGCTCAACCATGTAGTTAACAATAGGGGATTACACGCCTACAAGACGTGTAAAATTCCGCCCCACAATTTATAACAAACTAGTCCCAACTACAATGTCAATTCGGCAAATTGGAGGGACAATAATACATAGTCTTTTCCAATTCCTTTTCCACCCAAGTTGTTTAGTATATCATGTTATAAAGCCGCAATCGATTATAACAACTATAATCTTCAAGTAGATAACATGCGACGATTCTAGTTAACGACCAAATTGTAATTCAATTTCAAATGACTCAACATGTCATTTTCGGATTTGAGCTTCTAAACTTCCATAACACTTATCAATCTTCATAACACATATCACATGATAATTTTTAACTTATCATAACATGGAATCTTCAATTACAAAAGTAAGACGAAGATTATTACCTCAATTAGCCCAAATATGATCCAAGATTACAAGTCGATCCTTAGCAACTTTAGCTCATCTTTTTGATGTTCCAATCCACTCCAAGAAACCCTTAGAAGCTTATGAAGAACTCATCTTCAAGTTCTAACTTCAAAGTTGAAGAACTCCTTAAGTTTCCGCCTTGCGACTAATACGAAAATGCCACTTTTCCGGGATCTTTCTATAGAGATAACCTTACAATACTCTTAGAAACCTTGGTTTAAAGTATTGTGAATTTTGAACATAAATTTCCAAATTTCCTCTTCCAAATGGCCTTAATGTCGTGAGCTCTATGAAGAGCAAGAACAAGATTTCAACTTTTTTCTCTAAGTGTAGAATGACAAAGTCTTGCTACTAGTATACATAAATAACACTAGGAAGGGTCAAGATTAAAACAAATGGGTGGCTTGGATGAGTTTCACAAGGATCAAGCCCAAGTGGCCCTTTGACAAGTCAACAATGTCAAGCTCTTTGTCTTAGCAAGACTTGGTCATTTAAATTATGGTCAAATGACCATTGTATCCATGCCATTTCGTCCAAGACCACTAAGGGGGTGACACGTGTCGCCCTCCCATTCGTCGCAATATTTCGTTTTCCGACAATTCCATAATTCTGATAAATTTTTTACTCGTCTCAAATCTTAACATTTTTTATTTCTTACGTACGTTCTTATAAACATGTCCTGGAATTACGGGGTGTAACATTCTTCCCCCCTTAGAAACATTCGTCCCCCCTTAGAAACATTCGTCCCCGAATGTTCCTTTAAGAGTCAATCTTATAAATAGCGACATAGTCTCATTTTACAACCCCTACATACCAATAATACTACACGTGGCCACATAACAATACTCATACTAAAATGTCAAACTGAACCCCATACGTAAACGCTTGCTATCCGCATAAAGCTTCACGACTCTGAGCTTACTAATAACCTTTCCTGGATAAGCTTCGCCCTATCCACAGCCCGCTGAATCAGGTCTGGACCAAATAACTGAACCACGCCTACGTCGAACCAACCAACCGGCGATCTAAACTTTCTTACATACAAGGCCTTATACAGGGCCATCTGAATACTGGAAGGGTATATGTTATCATACGTAACTCAACAAGAGGCAACACTGAGACTCACCTATCCTCAAGTTCCTGGATAGTACGCTCTGCCTGCCCGTCGGTCTGAGGGTGTAATGCAACACTGAGACTCACCTGTGTCCCTAATCCCTTCTGAAAAACCTCCAGAAGTTATCCGTAACCGAGCTCATATGTCTGATATCATAAACGTAGGAACCCTGTGCATTCTCACAATCTCCCTGCTATATAAGCTAGCATAAACCTCAGCCGAGTAAGTGGTCCTAATCGGAAGAACACGGCTGGTTTCACACCGTTACATTATGACCCCGGAGTCGCACTTCCGAGTACGATGCCGCCAGAACAAAATCCATATTAATCACCTCCCATATCTAAGTCGGGATCTAAATTGCCTGTAATAGCCCACTGGGCTCCTGGTGTTCAACCTTGACCTGCTACCAATTCGGAAATTAAGCAACAACTCTGCTACGTCCCTCTTCAGGCCATCTTACCAATACATACATCAGAGGTCACGACACAACTTAGTCCACCCCTAACAATTAGAGCAATAAGCACTGCGTGCCTCCTAAAACTCGCGACTAGTCCTGCAAAGAACGGTACACACAATTTATCCTCATATCACAGCACCCCATCTGGTGCTACTCAAACAGGCTCTTCCTATCTCGGAGAGCCATAACTTGATACTGTATCATAAATGGATCCTCATACTGTCGCCTCTTTACTTCCTCAATGACGGAAGACTCGGCAACCTCTCGGATCTAAACTTCATTAACCTTGGAAACAAATAATCGAACCCCTCCGCTCGGTAGCTGATGAATCTCACGGACTACGTCCTTTCTATCTGGCTGCCGATATGACAGACTACCCAAATATCCACGACTAAAAGCATCTGTAAATGTCTCGGCTTTCCCCGGGTGGTATAGGATATCAACATCGCAATCCTTCAGTAACTCTAACCACCGTCTCTGTCGCAAATTCAACTGCCTCTGTCTGAAGATATATCGGAGGCTCTTGTGGACTACACAAATACCCATATGAAGTCTATATATACGTCATGCCTCCAAATCTTCAAAGCACGATTAACTGCCGCCAGCTCTAAATCGTGAATGGCGTAATTTCCTTTCCTGCTTCCCTAACTGCCGGGAAACATAGGTTCTATCCTTATCGGGTTGCGTCAGCACACAACCTAGCCCAACACACAACGTGTTACCATAATAAACTAACCCTCTAGTCTTTCAGGAGGGGTTAGAACTGTAGTCGTGGTCAACTTATCTTCCAATAATTGGAAATCTTTCTCAATCTTGCAAAATATTCGGGTGTCGTTAATCTCAATTATGGTTCATGTTTCCCTTTCTCTGTTGCAACAAAACTTGGTCACTAACTTAGATTTGATTCCTTTGCTTGCCTCATGGCTAAGACTTTCTGTCAATCACAATTTAGGGGGGGGGGGGGGTTTCTTTGATCTCGTCAAGTAGTAACCCGATTATTTTCTCCCAGCTCGTAGAGCCTATAGCCAGGTGTTCAACCTCAATTCATGGTATTACATACCAATGACTTATCCAGATTTCTTATCGTTCGAGTGTCTACTCGTCTTTCCTTTATAAGTTATTTCAAGTTGCCCTGGGGTCCCTTACCCCTCCGTATTTTCTTACTATCTTTCTCGTCAGTACAGATGCTACCATCTTTCCTCGAGGTGTTCTTACAGCCCATTATTTACTAATGGTCTTAAACTAGTCTGGGGTAATCATATCTCGTGCAACTTACATAACCATAGTCGTATTCTCCTTTATCATTCTGGTCATAACCTTACCTTATGCTTATTATTAGCAAAAGTATTTCTATCTCGATCCATAATCGTACCGTTTCATACATGCGTACTACCTGCATTTTTTATCCTTACGACACTTCCTCGACTATTTCAGTCACTACCCGAACCCGGGCCCGTGACTGGTGTCTTACCCCGGGCACCCAAGTAGACATACATCAGAGTAATCAGCGGAACATAAAACAAGACATGGAATAACAAGAAGTGTAAAACAATGTCGAGAAAACTTGCCTTCCGATATATATAAATCAACTTAAAACCGAACGCTATATCCCATTACAACTCGCCACAACAGCATTACATGACTTCTAAGAATGATATGACAACAATGGCGGGACAGGGCCCCGCCATACCCCTGAATGTAAAATACCTACAACGACAGGGGACTATACCACTGACAAGCCTCCGGAGAAACGGAGCTTCCTAAAACGCTGAACTGCGATCCTAAGAGCGAGGATCTACACTGGTGTACCTCTACCGCAGATGAACGCAGCCCCGGGAGGTCAAGACAACAGTACCAAGTATGTGAAATCAAAAATATCAGAAATGAAATCATAGTAGTCTATATAAAACAGAGACATCTATGATAACCAAACTACAGCCACAATAAATAAGCAAATATGTCAAGTCAGGGACTCACGCCCTCAAAGTCATCACTCAAATATCACTATGGGTCTCACGCCCATAACATCAATCATGCCCGTGGAATACCTTCCTCACTACCGGCAGTCTATGATATCAAAGTGTCACGACCCGAACCCGGGCCCGTGACTGGTGCCTTACCCCGGGCAGCCTAGTGATACAACATCAGAGAAAATCAGCGGAAATAAAAACATGAACATGAATTAAGAGACATGATCAATAAACAGCCAACCAAAACAGTTGCCTTCGATATATACATAAATACCCAACAGTTATCCTTTTACAAACCCCGCCACACCAAAGCATGCACTTAAGATTTTTACAATGGCTATGACGGATAGGGCCCCGCCATACCCCAATGTACAAGAACCTACATGCACTGTGTGGTAACATACCAAAAGATAAGCCTCCAAGAAACGGGGCTTCCAACACGCTGAACTTTGATCCTATGGCGAGGATCCACAACCGATGATTTCTACTGCAGATTGAACGCACTTCAAGGAGGTCAAGACAACAGTACCAAGTATGTGAAATCAGAAAATATCAGAATGAAATCATAGCACTATATAAAGCAGAGACATGTATGATAACCAAACTACAAGACACAACATATAACGATCATATCAAGTCGAGGACTCACGCCTCCAAATCATCATTCGTGTCTGGAATTCCTTCCTCACCGCGGCTCTATGATATGATAGCAACAAGACAACAATCCAAATGGAGCATACGTGCGCTACGCATCGTGTCAGTATGTCCAAAGGGAAACACTAAGACAACATTCCAATTGGAAGCATACCCGTGCGCTGCGCATCGTGTCAGTATGTCCAAAGGGAAACAATAAGACAACATTCCAAATGGAAGCATACCCGTGCGCTACGCATCGTGTCAGTATGTCCAAAGGGAAACAATAAGACAACATTCCAAATGGAAGCATACCCGTGCGCTACGCATCGTGTCAGTATGTCCAAAGGGAAGCAACAAGGCGGCAATCAAAATGGAAGCATACCCGTGCTACGCGATCGTGTCAAGATGTCCAAAGCGTTTAGCAAAAGTAGCACTATCAGCGAACGCATCTGCGGAATTTCTCCGCCATCACGCCGCGACGCCCAAGTAAGTTCTCAACAAGTCAACCGACCCTCCATCGAGACGCCAGAGTATAGAAACACAATTCTTGCACAACAAAGGCTATCACAACAAGCATAGGCAAGTTTCACAACAACAAGCATAGGCAAGTTTCACAACAACAAGCATAGGCAAGTTATACACAACTCAAAGTACTTTCATTTTATGCCAAAGTCCGGGTTTTAACCCTAAAGTACTACGTACGTTAAATTCCTTTTAAAGGGATCCATTCCTTTTATAAAAGTCACCCGATACCCGTAGTATAAAAATAGAGTGACTTACATCTTTTAAGTAAACCAAAACTGTTATACCCCGTAGTTCCAGGGTATGTATGCAAGGACGTACGTACGAGAATACGACAGAAAGATTGGAAAGGAAGAAAGAGGTGAATTTTCCACGGAAAAGTTTCCGGTTTTTGTGAAGGAAAAAGGTTCGTTTATGGGAATTGGATTCCCAGATTTGGTATTCGGACTTCCTGGAATATTAGAGAATTATGGAATTTTATTTTCGAAAAAGGTCACGTGGGCCCACGGAGAAATTTACGCTGTGGGGCCCGCTTTGATTTTGAGATTTTGGCGTTTTGGATATTTTCTAAGACGAAATATTTTGATTTAATCGGGGCGACACGTGTCACCCCACGTGGCACCTTTGGGCCGAAATATGTTTGTGCACAACACCGGTTAGAGTCGTTTTGACGAAACGCTTTCACGCCTTTCGAGGAATTTCCGCTATGTATTTTAGTATTTTTGCGGATTTTTCCGAGAGGCGAACATTTTGGACCAACGAGAGGCGCACTGCACCCTCTCATCAGTGGGCAAAGTGGGCGCATGGACGATTTGGGGGCAAGTGGAGATATTTTTGTAGATATTTTGTGCAAGTCACAGACACTTGGGTGAATCTTGGCCCTACACTTGCTAGGCACTTGGCTAGATCTTGCCATTGGTTGGCCTTGGCTTGTGCTATAAATACCCCTCTCTCCTTTGATGAACTTCTTCATCCAAAATGCCTAAGTCTTGAGAGCCTTCCTCCCCTTTTCGAGCCCTCGTCGAGAGTTCCCCCAGTGGGGTAGCAGGTAGCCACCCCTCCTTTGTGGTGTGGTAGTGGGTACCCCCTAGCCTAGTTTGTTTTCATATAATACCCCTCTTGGTAGAAATACTCTCAAAAGTATTGTTATAATGCCCAAATTACCTTAGCCATATACCTTGTAGTATTCTAAGGTTATACCTTACAAAAGCCCGCTTATACTATTATACTTCCCGTCAATACAAACCGAAACCCTAGGAAAATCTCCATAGTCCGTTGAGTATTGTGTAGAAGTTGGTTAGAACTTCTAAGGGTGGTTTAGAGCGGGTTGAGCGCTTGAGTTGAGCTAAACGATTGCCCGGATCGACTTTATACTTGGATAATTATGGGCTTATCGAGGTAAATATCTTGTCCTCTATTGTAATTGGAAATTACATGTTGTTAGATTATATAGTTGAAGTATACTATATATAGAACTAAGCTTAGCATCGCGCAATGTCTTTTGACTTAAGCCCAAGAATCGACCGAATCGAATCAGAATTACATAGATCAGACATGTAGACTTGTGTAAGAGTACCGTGAGTAGAATTGTACCGTTAGGTTAGATGTATAACCCCTGGTTGGCTTGGTAGCCTACCGATAGAGAGGAGATTTACGCTGTCATGGGGAGGTGCTACCAAATTTCAGAGAAAGTTCTACGATGAGACCTAAATGTTAATAAGCGCCTTGTGGCCTTATAGGTGGATGTATCACGTGTGGCGCGATCTACGTGGCTTAAGGAGTAGCCGACGGCTTGAGGTACTGAGCATTTTGCTATTAGTCGATAATCGTCGCGAGGTATGTGAACCTCTTCCTATCTCTCTAGCATGATATGTAAACTATGTAGTACGGCAGACGCATACGTGCTAAATGTGTTTGAGTGGTTTAAAACATAAAGTGTTATAACGCTTTACGGGAAGTTGGTTATAACGACTTTATGTTAGTAAGAAAATACATGTGGTTTTTAAAGGTAATCGATTTGAACTATAACCGCTTGTTATATGGTAAGAAAGAACTTGAAGTATTTTCAAAAGATTTTTGAATCATTTTGAAAGGAGAAGTAATACTGTGTTTGAAAACTTAAGAGTTATACTAGCTTTATGGGAAGTTAGGTATAACGCTTAAGAATGCTTTCTCGATTTCGGGAATCGTAATGTGTATCGACAAACCATCGCAGCGTTAATAAAAGGAAATGTTTTGAATAATTAAGTATTATGAAAACTAGTAGAAACTTCCATCCGCATAAGCTAAGATGAGACAAAATGATATTTCCTAGATCACGGTCTTTGTAATAAGATTGTTATAAACAAGAATATCCTACTCACATATAAGGCTTATGTTTCCCAGATTGTTTAAAAGAGAATTATATTCTTAAATGAATAAGACTATGAACTGCGAAACCTTTCTAAAATAAGAAACGTGAACATTTGAAATTAGGCAAACTTGGACGTTTGGAAAATAATGTTGTTACTTGATTTTACAAAGAGAAGTAATTGATTTACTTTAAAAGGATAGTCACTCTATTTTATACTACGTATTGTGTGACATTGTGAAAGTAACGTATCTTTTAAAGAGTTGATGTATGAAGTACTTTGGGGATAAAAACCCGATTTTGTTAATCATATAGTAGAAGGTACCTTGTGTGAACAACTTGATTGTATTGGTTTGTGATAGCCTTGTAATACTTTCTTGATTGCGTTGATAAGTAAACGTGTTGGGATGCTACGTGTGTTAGTATCTTGTGATGTTTGTGTGAAGGGGTTTCCTTGATTGTGCTTATTAACTATCGTCGTTATGATAGTATTGTGGCATTCATCTCTTGAGATGATTCCGGGTTAAGCCGCCTCCGACGCGGGTAGACTTCGGTGATGCAGGACCATGATTCGAGAATACCTCATGCGGGTCCCGGGGCCTATGCGAGCTACGAGTTCCGTGTTAGTGACGTCCTTTATGGGCACGCGTCCTCAGGCTATGCGATCGCGAAGTCGGTGACGACGCCGGAGCGCTACCCTCGATGCGGGACGCCACGCGGCCGATGAGATTGGCCTACGCGAGTCGCGGAAGTTCCGTGACTAGACGCGCACATTAGATATCGCGGGCAAGTGGCCGCCTTTGATCATGTGACGGCAGACAGATCTTATGATACGATTCATGACCTTGTTGGTACGCTGGTGTTAGTAGCGGCTATGCCTTCAGATTTACCCGTACGGTGTTATTATGGCACAGGTGGGACCTGGTGTTCATGTGTGTTCCTTGGAACTTTTATATCATAAACTGCCGGCAGTGAGGAAGGTATTCCACGGGCACGATTGATGTTGTGGGCGTGAGACCCATTGTTAAATTGAGTGATGACTTGAGGGCGTGAGTCCCTGACTTGACATGACTGCTTATTTATGGCGAATCAGAGTTTGGTTATCATACATGTCTCCCGCTTTGTATAGACTACTATGATTTCATTTACGATTTATTTTAGTTTCACATACTCTGCACTGTTATCGACCTCCTTCGGGCTGCGTTCATGCCGCAGTTGAGGTACACCGCCGTTGATCCTAGCTCGTGGTCACGATTCAGCGTTTGGGAAGCTCCGCTTTCACGAGGCTTATCATGGTGTAGTCCCTGTCGTAGTAAGTGTTTACATTCAGGGGTTTGGCGGCCCCGTCCCCGCCATTGTTGTCATATCATTCTTAGGTCCGTAAATCGCTGTGGGCATGGTTTGTAAAAAGGATTAAACTGGTCATGTTAAAAGTTGTCATTTACATATATGCCGAAAGGCAAGTTTTCACAGATTATTGTTTTATACTTCTGTTATCTCATATGGTTGTGTTTGTTCCGCTGATTACTCTGATGTTGTGTCACTAGGGTGCCCGGGGTAAGGCACCACCACGCCCGCCGGTCGTGACAAAAGTGGTATCGAGCGATTAATCCTCGGAAAGTGTCTACGCACCGTATCGATGAAGTCTTGATTATCGGTGTGTTGTGCACCACATCAATAATCGTGAGGCTATAGGATATTTAGGATTGGTTTCTATTCTTCTCACTCGAGATCGTGCCTTAGAGCCGTGTTGTAAGTCAACCTCCGACGAAATCTTTTCCTTATCATTATGCCTCCGCGTAGGCAACCCGAGCCCAGAGGGCAAGGCGCCGGCGGAGCCGCGAGAGTTCAGAGGGTGGCGAGGGCACAGGCCCAATCATTACCTAGGGTAGTGCTTCATTCGGGGATTTCTGCGACGTCACTAGCCCCAGCAGAGTTTAGCACGGCGGCAGTAGTGCCTACAATGACCATAATATTTGAACCTTCAGTTCCACGACCGGGAACAGAGAATATAGATTGCCAAGAGACAACCTTGTTACTAGCTATGGATTTGGCTACCAGAGAGTATACCGATGTACCACGAGTCTTGATGACTACCTAAGAGAGGGTTGTGCAAGAGTAATTCTTGATTGGTTGAGCATGGCACGTATGCGCTTATGTACAGCAGTCAAAAACGTAGATTGACGGTTAACCAAGGGCGAGAAGAGGCCGAGCAGCAAGGTCCTTCGGAACTTTCAAGTGAGTATACCTTAAGTGCTATGTTCGATAAGGTGTGTTAGTTGTGATTAGAATCATGGTGGGTTAACCGAGTAAGATTTTGGGGGATAGAGAAGGTGTGAGCCTTAGAGTGTTATACGTAAAGACCTTAGAGGTAAGGCCATCTCGAGAAAGGTGTAGTGTTATGTTTGACTTATAGAGTGCATAGTGCACGTAAGCTATGTTCGTGATAAGTCCCGAGTAGCGTGATTTGGAAGAGGTAGTCGAGCTAAGACCGCTGTGTTTTCGTAACGTGTTTAGTAAGATTGTTCCTTCGGGAGATGGTATTTTGCGCCACGTCGTGGTTGAGGCTACGCGCGGTCAACCCGCGGTAGGTTTGGTGGGTCAATTTGGTGGTCCTCTCGTGTTAGTGGTCATGAGGTGTTAGGCCCATGTTTAGTTAGCCGTGCAAGTTCGTGGATGCTCGACCAATGGTCCGCCGATGGGGCGACTTATCGTGTTCTTCTGGTCGGTCGTTCTCCGGCAGTTGATGTTATCCAAAAGGTTGTGAGGTTGCACGGTGCCTACCTTCACCTTATGACGATGATGGAGCCTGTGGTACACGCTTTCTTCTCGGGAGTTTGTACTGCAGTGGCTAGAACTCGGTGAGTCTCCAGACGCATTCGCCTCGCCGGTGTTTTGATTTGAGGGTGCCGTGAGGATCGTTGTCTCGGTTGGGAGTGTTTAAGCTACCATGTCGGTGTTCTGATGTCGTCTTGTGATGCCTCAGGGCAGAAATGCAAGTTGCGGCCGATTGGTTCGATGTTGCGGGGTTGAGATAGTTGGTTCGAGCTTGTTCCAAACAGACCGTGGATAGTGAAGCTTGTCAGAAGAAGTTACGCGGCTCGGAGGAATCGTATGGATAATCGGCGACGACGCCAGAGTTCGAGCCGACGGTCGGTCTTCTTGAAAGTACCACCGGACAGGGTGTGACGAGTTTTGGAAATGAAGGAACTTAGCCCGAGTTACTTGGGCCTTTGTGAGTTCATGAAGAATAGGCCGTTGCCTATATGTTAGCATTTGCCGTCCGACTTAGGAGGAAGGACGTCCGGTCTTTCGTATTGTTATGTTCGGAAAGTATCGAAGATCCATCCGAATGATCCCGATTAATGATGACCACGTTAGAGATAGTAACCCGAGTTTTGGATACTAAAGCGATATCGGAAATGTGATAATCCGAGTGTACATAAACGTTGATCGTGACGCCGGCATCGTTTGTTGGGTCGTCGAGCAAGGCTCGCGACAAAGTGACAAAAGTAGTATTATTTGTGGTGATGTAGAGGTGTTTCCTCGTGGACTTAGATGTAAGTGTTGCGCAGTATTTACGTGGCGGTATGGCAGATTGTTTCGTAAGTATAGTAGTGAAGACTATCTTCACACGTGTTCGCTTTGAGACTTAGAAGGAACATTCGGACGAATGTTTCTGGGGAAGAATGTTATACCCGTAGTTCCGTGGTATGTATGCAAGGACGACGCACGAGAATAATACGTGAAAGATTGGAAAGGAAGAAAGAGGTGAATTTTCCACGGAAAAGTTTCCGCTTTTGTGAAGGAAAAAGGTTCGTTTATGGGAATGGATTCCTGTGACGGTATTCGGACTTCTGGAATATTAGAGAATTATGGAATTTTATTTTGAAAATGGTCACGTGGGCCCACGGAGAAATTTACGATTTGTGGGGCCCGCTGATTTTGAGATTTTGGCCGTTTTGGATATTTTGGAAGACGAAATATTTTGATTTAATCGGGGCGACACGTGTCACCCCACGTGGCACCTTTGGGCCGAAATATGTTTGTGCACAACACTTGTTAGAGTCGTTTTCGACTAAACGTTTTCACGACTTCGTAGGGAATTTCCGCTATGTCTTTTAGTATTTTTGCGGATTTTTCCGAGAGGCGAACATTTTGGACCAACGAGAGGCGCACTGCACCCTCTCATTGGTGGGCAAAGTGGGCGGCATGGACGATTTGGGAAGGCAAGGGAGATATTTTTGGTAGATATTTTGTGTGCAAGTTGGCTAGGACACTTGGGTGAATCTTGCCCTACACTTGCTAGGCACTTGGCTAGATCTTGCCATTGGTTGGCCTTGGCTTGTGCTATAAATACCCTCTCCTTTGATGAACTTCTTCATCCAAAATGCCTAAGTCTTGAGAGCCTTCCTCCCCTTTTCGAGGCCCTCGTCGAGAGTTCCCCTAGTGGGTAGTAGGGGTAGCCACCCCTCCTTTTCAGTGGCTGGGTACCCCCTAGCCTAGTTTGTTTTCATATAATACCCCTCTTGGTAGAAATACTCTCAAAAGTATTGTTATAATGCCCAAATTACCTTAGCCATATACCTTGTAGTATTCTAAGGTTATACCTTTACAAAAGCCCGCTTATACTATTATACTTCCCGTCAATACAAAACCAAAACCCTAGGAAAATCTCCATAGTCCGTTGAGTATTGTGTAGAAGTTGGTTAGAACTTCTAAGGGTGGTTTAGAGCTGGTTGAGCGCTGAGTCGAGCTAAACGATTGCCCAGATCGACTTTATACTTGGATAATTATGGGCTTATCGAGGTAAATATCTTGTCCTCTATTGTAATTGGAAATTACATGTTGTTAGATTATATAGTTGAAGTATACTATATATAGAACTAAGCTTAATCTTGCGCAATGTCTTTTGACTTAAGCTCAAGAATCGAATCGAATCGAATCAGAATTACATGGGGTATCAGACATGAGACTTGTGTAGTAGCATCGTGGAGTAGAATTGTACCCGTTAGGGTTAGATGTATAACCCCCGGTTGGCTTGGTAGCCTCGATAGAGAGAGATTTACGCTGCCATGTGGGGGAGTCTGAAATTTACGTAGAAAGTTCTACGATGAGACCTAAATGTTAATGTCACTTGTGGCCTTATAGGTGGTTGTACTACGTGTGGCGCGATCTACGTGGCTTTAGGAGTAGCCGACGGCTTGAGGTACTCGGAGCATTTTGCTATTAGTCGATAATCGTCGCGAGGTATGTGAACCTCTTCCTATCTCTCAGCATGATATGTGTAAACTATGTAGTGCGGTAGACGCATACGTGCTAAATGTGTTTGAGTGGTTTAAAACATAAAGTGTTATAACGGCTTTACGGGAAGTTGGTTATAATACTTTATGTTAGTAAGAAAATACATGTGGTTTTTAAAGGTAATCGATTTGAACTATAAGCGCTTGTTATACGGTAGAAAGAACTTGAAGTATTTTCAAAAGATTTTGAATCATTTTGAAAGGAGAAGTAATACTTGGTGTTTGAAAACTTAAGAGTTATACTAGCTTTATGGGAAGTTAGGTATAACGCTTAAGAATGCTTTATCGATTTCGGGAATCGAATGTGTATCGACAAACCATCGCAGCGTTAATAAAAGGAAATGTTTTGAATAATTAAGTATTATGAAAACTAGTAGAAACTTCCATCCGCATGTAAGCTAAGATGAGACAAAATGATATTTCCTAGATCATGGTCAGTAATAAGATTGTTATAAACAAGAATATCCTACTCACATATAAGGCTTATGTTTCTGATTGTTTAAAAGAGAATTATATTCTTAAATGAATAAGACTATGAACTACTTAAACCTTTCTAAAAATAAGAAACGTGAACATTTGAAATTAGGCAAACTTGACGTTTGAAAAATAATGTTGTTACTATATTTTACAAAGAGAAGTAATTGATTTACTTTAAAACGATAGACACTATATTTTATACTACTCTTATTGTGTGACATTGTGAAAGTAACGTATCTTTTAAATAGTTGATGTATGAAGTACTTTGGGGATAAAACCCGATTTTGTTAATCATATAGTAGAAGGTACCTTGTGTGAACAACTTGATTGTATTGGTTTGTGATAGCCTTGTAATACTTTCTTGATTGCGTTGATAAGTAAACGTGTTGGGATGCTACGTGTTAGTATCTTGTGATGTTTGTGTGAAGCGGGTTTCCCTTGATTGTGCTTATTAACTATCACCGTTATGATAGTATTGTGGCATTCATCTCTTGAGATGATTCCGGGTTAAGCCCCTCCGACGCGGTAGACTCAGCGATGCAGGACCATGATTCGAGAATACCTCATGCGGTCCCGGGGGCCTATGCGCGAGCTACGAGTTCCGTGTTAGTGACGTCCTTTATGGGCATGCGCCTCGTGGCTATGCGGATCGCGAAGTCGGGGCGATGCCGGAGTAGCTACCCTCGACGCGGGGACGCCACGCGGCCGATGAGATTGGCCTACGCGAGTGCGGAAGTTCGAGACTAGACGCGCACATTAGATCTGCGGGCAAGTGGCGGCTTTGATCATGCGATGCCAGACAGATCTTATGATCTGATTCATGACCTTGTTGGTACCGCTGGTGTTAGTAGACGGCTATGCCTTCAGACTTACCCCCGCACGGTGTTATTATGGCACGCGTGGGACTCGTGTTCATGTGTTCCTTGGAACTTTTATATCATAAACTGCCGGCAGTGAGGAAGGTATTCCACGGGCACGATTGATGTTGTGGGCGTGAGACCCATGGTTAAATTGAGTGATGACTTGAGGGTGTGAGTCCCTGACTTGACATGATCGCTATTTATGGTGAATCGTAGTTTGGTTATCATACATGTCTCTGCTTTGTATAGACTACTATGATTTCATTTACTGATTTATTTTAGTTTCACATACTGCACTGTTGATCGACCTCCTTCGGGCTGCGTTCATGCCGCAGTTGAGGTACACGATCGTTGATCCTAGCTCGTGGTCACATTCAGCGTTGGGAAGCTCCGCCACGAGGCTTATCGATGTGTAGTCCCCTGTCGTAGTAAGTGTTTACATTCAGGGGTTTGGCGGGCCCTGTCCCGCCATTGTTGTCATATCATTCTTAGAGGTCTGTAGTACTGTTGTGGGCAGGGTTTGTAAAAAGGATTAAACTGTTCATGTTAAAAGTTGTCATTTATATATATGCCGAAAGGCAAGTTTTCACAGATTATTGTTTTATACTTCTGTTATCTCATATGGTTGTGTTTGTTCCGCTGATTACTCTGATGTTGTGTCACTAGGGTGCCCGGGGTAAGGCACCAGTCACGGGCCCAGTTTCGGGTCGTGACAAAAACAACTTCCATACTTTCCTTTTTAAAACCAATTAAGGCATTACCATGCCTTCTTTTTAGACCAAAACACTTCTCTTTTTAAAGTCAAGTTACCACATTAAAACCAATGATAAAAACCCTTCTTTTGTTTTCATAAGGTCGTTATAACCAACTTCCCATAAAGTTGTTATAACACTTTATGTTTTAAACCATTTTAAGACAACACAATGCCCTTCTTTTTCCTAAAGTTCCAGTTTGCCTAATTTCAATTACGCAAGTCTCTTTTTAGAAAAGTTTCATAGTTCAATGTCTTAATCTCTTTTTAAAACAATTGAGTAACATATGCCATAAAGTAGTAGTTATTCTTGTTCATAATCAATCTTATTAAGCAACCATGATCTAGAAAATGTAATATCATTTTGTCTCATCTTAGCTTCATGCAGATGGAGGTTTCTCCGGTTTTAATAATACTTCATTATTCAATACATTTTCCTTTATTAACGCCGCAGTTGGTTTGTCGATACACATTCGATTTTCAAATCAAGAAACATTATTCCTTTTAAAAACCACATACTCATTACTCACGAATGAGGTTTCACACAAAACTCATATTAATTCACTTAAGTTAAGTCTCTTATCTTATAAGATCAAGTCTCTTAACTTCTAAAATCAGTAAACCATTTTCCTTACCTCTCTTAAGACGTTATACCTAACTCCCCATAAAGCTAGTATAACTCTTTTTAAAACCTTTAAAACCAAGTGTTACTCTTCTTTCAAAAATGGTTTCTTAACTCTTGCGACATACTTCAAGTTTCTTGTTATTCAGGCTTAAGTCAAAAGACATTGCCGTACAACTACGTTCAATTAGCACACGTACGTCTACCGTACTATATATTATTCAGGCTTAAGTCAAAAGACATTGCCGTACAACTACGTTCAATTAGCACACGTACGTCTACCGTACTATATATTATTCAGGCTTAAGTCAAAAGACATTGCCGTACTATATATATCTTCCTTTAAAATATCATGCTCAAGAGTATAGGAAGAATCACATACCTCGCGACGATTATCGACTATAAGCAAAACGCTCCACGGCTATAACCCGGCTAGCCTTGTCCACCTTCTAAGTAGCACATGCTACTTGCAAAACATTCAACCAATAAAGGTTATCAGTCTACTGTAAATACAGTCCTATGTAAGTACAGTTTAACTTCTACTTATATTCTTCTGAAGTGATTTCAGTTCAATCCTTTTCTGTAATATCCTTCTATTACAGTTCAAATCTCTTCTATGAATCTTATATTCATTTCTATACTACTACAGTATGTAATTTCCAATTACACTAGAAGGACAGTAGTATTTACCTCGACGAGCCCAAAATTATCCAAGTTTATATGTCGATCCTGAGCAAGGTTTAGCTCCTACTCCGTGCGCTCCAACCCGCTCCAAACAACCCTTAGAAGTTCTACGCAACTTCTACTTAACACTTCAACCGACTATGAAGGTTTTCCTTAGGGTTTCGTTTTTGTGACTGAGGGAAAGTATAATAGTATTTTCTGGGCTTTTGTATAAGTGTAACCTTGGGAATACTACAAGGTATTTGGGCCAAGGTATTTGGGCATTATAACAATACTTGGAGAGTATTTCTATACCACAAAAAGGGGGGTATTTATACGAGATAACTAGGCTAGGGGGGTACCCCACGGCTAGACACCACAAAGGGGGAGGGGGTGGCTCTCGGCCAAGGCTCACTCAAGGGGGGGAGGGGGAAGGCTTTTGGACGAGAACACTCAAAAGGGAGGGAGTATTTAGTGACTTAGAAAGATTGCTCAAGTTTTGGATGAAGAAAGTCTTCAACTTAGAGGGGTATTTATAGGCTAACCAAAGGCCAACCAATGACCAAGATGAAGACAAGTGTGGTGCAAGTGTATGGCTAGATTTTAACCATGTGGACCTTATCCATCTACCACACAACTTGCACAAAATATCCTACCTACTCCCTTGACCCCAAATCGTCCAAACCGCCCACACTAGCTTCCAATGTGAGGGTGACACATGTCACCCTCCCGTTGGTCCAAAATGTTTCGTCTCTCGGAAAAATCCGCAAAAATTATTAATGACATAGCCGGAATTTTCCCTACGCAAGTTTAGTAAAACGTTTCGTCGAAAAATGATTCTTTTTGGCACTTGTGCACAATTTTCGAACCTATGCCTACTTTAAGGCTCAAATTATATACGTACGCCCTCACGTACATACTCTGGAAATACGGGGTATAACACAAAGCACCAAGGAATACACATGAACACCAGGTCCCACCTGTGTCATAATAAAACTGTACGGGGTAAGTACGAAGGCATAGCCGACTACTAACACCCACAGTACTAACAAGGTCATAAACTGTATCATAAGATCTGTCTAGACCGCCACATGATCGGCCGCCACACGCCGCGAAGATCAAATGCGCGTCTAGCCTCGAACTTCCCGCAGCTCGCAGGCCAACCTCATAGGCCCGCATGAGGTATTCCTCGCATCGGTAGCTACTCCCAAGATCCGCCTGGACTCGCAGTCCGCATGGCCACATAGACCGCATGACCATAAAGGCCGCACACTAACCTGGAACTCTCGTAGCTCCGCATAGGTCCCCGGGACCCGCATGAGGTATTCTCGAATCATGGTCCCAGACCGCCTGAGATATACCCCGCATCGGAGGGCAGCTTAACCTCCGGGATCATGTCAAGGTGAGTGGTACAATACCAACATAACGGCTGATCGTTAAACAACTTAAGCGCAATCGAGGGAAACCCCTTTACACAATCATTACAAGATACTAACACACGTAGCATCCTAACATGTTTACTTATCAAATCAACAAGAAAGTATTACAAGACTATCACAAACCAACACAATCAAGTTATTCACACAAGGTACTTTCTACTATATGATTAACAAGATCGGGTTTTTATCCCCAAAGTACTTCATACATTAACTCTTTTAAAAGATCCGTTTCTTTCACAAAAGTCACACAATACCCGTAGTATAAAAATAGAGTGACTATCTTTTTAAGTAAACCCAAACACTTCCTTTTGTAAAATCAAGTAACCACATTATTTTCCAAACGTTCAAGTTTGCCTAATTTCAAATGCTCAAGTTTCTCATTTTCGAAAGGTTTCGTAGTTCATAGTATTAATCACTTAATGATATAATTCTCCTTTAAAACAATTTGAGAAACATATGCCTTATATGTGAGTAGGTTATTCTTATTTATAACAATCTTATTAAAGCAGCCACGATCTAGGAAATGTAATATTATTTTGTCTCATCTTAGCTTCTATGCAGATGGAGGTTTCTACTGGTTTTAATAATACTTGATTAGTCAATACATTTCCCTTTATTAGCGCTGCTGTGGTCTGTTCGATACTTATTCTGATTTCCGAAATCAGTAAAACATTATTCCTCCTTTTAAAAAAAAAAAAAAGTACTCATTACTCACGAATGAGGTTTCACACTTTTTAACAAAATTCAATTAAGTCAAGTCTCTTATCTTTTAAGATCAATAAATCATTCTTTTTATCTCTCTTAAGCTGTTATACCTAACTTCCCATAAAGCTAGTATAACTCTTAAGCTTTTAAAACCAAGTATTGCTCTTCTGTTAAAAATGATACAGTATTCCTTTGAAATACTTCAAGATTATTCAGGCTTAAGTCAAAAGACATTGCCGTAATTATTATTCAGGCTTAAGTCAAAAGACATTGCCGTAATTATTATTCATTTAACACACGTACGTCTACCGTACTATATATATTTTAAAATATCATGCTCAAGAGTATAGGAAGAATCACATACCTCGCGACGATTATCGACTATAAGCAAAACGCTTCACGGCTATAACCCGGCTAGCCTTGTCCACCTTCAAGTAGAACATGCTACTTGCAGAACTTTCAACCTATAACGGTTATATAAGCCTATCAACTTCTACATTAATATTCTACTGATGCGATTTCAGTTCAAGTCTTTTCTGTAATATCCTTCTATTACAGTTCAATTCTCTTCTATGAATCTTATATTCATTTCTATACTACTACAGTATGTAATTTCCAATTACAACAGAAGGTCAAGGGTATTTACCTCGGTAAGCCCAAAATTATCCAAGTATAAATGTCGATCCTGAGCAACGTTTATGTTATACCCCGTATTTCCAGAGTATGTACGTAAGGGCGTACGTACAAAAGTTTAGCCTTAGTTAGGCATTATGGACGAAAAAGTTTGTGCACAACTCACTAAAAGAATCGTTTTTTGACGAAACGTTTTACTAAACTCGCGTAGGGTAAATTCCGGCTATGACATTTATTATTTTTGCGGATTTTTCCGAGAGACGAAACATTTTGGACCAACGGGAGGGTGACACTTGTCACCCTCATTGGACGGCAAAGTGGGGCATTGTTGGCACGTTTTTTGTGCCTTCTCCTTAGTCAAGGAGTTGGTAGGATATTTGTGTAGTAGATGGATAAGGACACTTGCCTAAATCCCCACCTTACACTTGCCTAGCACTTGGCTTCATCTTGGCCATTGGTTGGCCATTGCTTGACCTATAAATACCCCCTTAAGATGAAGAGTTCTTCATCCACAAAACAAACTTTCCAAGTCTAAAATCCTCCTCTCCTTGTGAGCTTTTCGTCCAACACTTCCCCTCCCCTGTGAAGGCCTCGCCGAAACACCCCCTCTAGCCTAGTAGTCCTAGCCGAAACCTACCCCCCCTCCCTTGGTAGAAATGTTGTCTTCCAAGTATAGTTACTATTCCTAAATACCCTAGCCCAAATCCCTTAGTACTTAGTTGAAGTTGTGAATAACTTTTAAGGGCTTTTGGAACTATCGGAGCGTACAAATTAGGAGCTAAACCTTGCTCAGGAGCGACATTTAACTTGGATAATTTTGGGCTTATCGAGGTAAATACTCTTGTCCTTCTATTGTAATTGGATATTATATATAAGAATAGTATAGACTTGAGTATAAATACTTAGAAGGATATTAAAGAATAGAATTGAACTGTTATCACAGTAGAAGGGTTTAAAAGAAGAATAATTGAACTATACTTACTTAGGACTGTTTTCACAGTAGACTTGATGTTATACCCCGTATTTCCAGAGTATGTACATAAGGGAATACGTACAAAAAGTCTAGCCTTAAAGTTTAGGCAAAACGTTTTTTTTGGGCACAACTCACAAAACGAATAGTTTTCCGACGAAACGTTTCCACAGCTTTCGTAGGGTAAATTCCGGCTATGCCATTTCTAATTTTTGCGGATTTTTCCGAGAGACGAACATTTTGACCAACGAGGGCGACACTTGGCACCCTCCAATTGGTGGACTTCAAATCGTCCATTTGGACGAAATGGACTAGTAATGGCACGTTTTTTGTGCCTTGTGCACAAGTCAAGGAGTTGGTAGGATATTTGTGTATAGTTAATCCTCACCCTACACTTGCCTTGCACTTGTCTTAATCTTGGCCATTGGTTGGCCACTTCTTGACCTATAAATACCCCCTTAGAGATGAAGAGTTCTTCATCCACAAATCTTTCCAAGTCTTGAAAATCCTCTCCTCTCCCTTTTCAGCTCTTTTCGTCCAACACCCCTCCCTTGTGAAGTTTGGCCGAGGCCTACCCCTAGCCTAGCCAAAATCTACCCTCCCTTGGTAGAAAAGTGGCCTTCTTGTATTGTTATAATACCCAAAATACCCTAGCCCAAATACCTTAGTACTTAGTAGAAGTTGTGAAGAACTTCTAAGGTTTCTTTGGAGCATACAACTTAGGAGCAAAACCTTGCTCAGGCGCGACTTTTTCTAGGATATTATTGGGCTTACCGAGGTAACTAATCCTAACCCTCTGTTGAATTAGAGAAAACTTACTGTAGAAGTATTAGAATAAGTATTAAATACATAGAAGAATATAACAGAATAGAATTGAACAGTTACCACAGAGAAGGGTTTAAAAGAAGAATAATCAAATCAGATTTACATAGGACTGTTTTCAAAGAGACTTATATAGCTCACCGCAGGGAAGTGCTTCCCAACTTTCCATAGAATTGTGAACCCTCTGCTTAGAATGACCTTGAGTAGTCTTTGATAGATGTCGTGACTATTATAGGTGACTCTGCGCGACATATTCAACTTGGCGGTGGTTTTCATGAGAAGGTATGTGATTCTTCCTAAAGCATGATATTTTACAATATATATAGTACGGTAGACGCATACGTGTTAATCGAATAATAACTACGGCAATGTCTTTGACTTAAGCTGAATAACACTTACGGAATGCCTCACGCTTAAGCCGAATAATAAAGATCCAAAGCATTTCAAAAGAATCTCGAATCATTTTTAATGAAGAGAACTAATTGGTTTTAAAGAAGCTTAAGAGTTATACTAGCTTTATGGGAAGTTAAGTATAACCACTTAAGAATGATAAAAGAAACAGTTTGCCTATGTGTTTATAACAGACTTATGTTGAATTGTGAAAAGAATAATAAGATGGTTTGATAAATAGACATGATATGATGCTATGTGTGTTAGTGTCTTGTAACGTTTGTGTAAAAGAGTATTCTTGTTGTGCTTATGTTGTTTAACGATAAGCTGTTAGGTTAGTGTAACATCACTCACCTCTTGACATATTACCGGGGGTTAAGCTGCCCTCCGATGCGGGGTAGACTCAGGCGGTCTGGGACCATGATTCGAGAATACCTCATGCGGGTCCAAGGGACCTATGCGGAGCTACGAGAGTTCCAGGTTAGTGTGCGGGGTTATACCTCATGCGGTCTATGTGGCCATGCGGACTACGAGTCCAGGACGATGCCGAGGAGTAGCTACCCTCGATGCGGGGTTATGTACCCTATGCGGGCCTATGTGAGTGGCCTATGCGGACTACGAGAGTCCAGGATTAGGCTTGCGTGGTGATACTACGGGCAATTGGCCCTGCTTCGATCATTTGCAGCCTAAGAAAAGACCTGTTACAGTTTACCTATTGTTGCTCTTGTTTATGATGTGGCACTATGTGCGGTCCCCTTGGTTGTTTCATACATACTTGCAAAACTGATTTTAAAATGATATGTTTTCATTTAAGTATTTTACAGTTTCATATACTTAGTACCTGTTGTACTGACCTCCTTCGGGGGGCTGCGTTCATGCCGCAGGTAAGGGCAAGCAGGTGCTAGATCCACATTCCTAGGATCTCTACGTTGGTGTCAGGAGCTCCATCCTTTCCGGAGGCTCTACTTTTGGGTATGATCTCCCTGTTGTAGATAGTTTTGTCAGTGGGTATGGCGGCCCCGCCCTCCATAGTTGTATATTTCAGAGGTCTGTAGTCTGTTGTACAAGATTTGATGTAAATCGCTAAACCATGTTTATATATATATATGCCGAAAGGCGATGTTTTCTCACTTAAATCGTGTCCTATTTTATAAACTGTTTCATGTCTTGCTTTATATTTCCGCTGATTACTCGATGTATGACTACTGGGTGCCTTGAGGCACGATCCACGCCCCGAATGGGTCGTGACAAAAGTGGTATCGAGCGATTAATCCTGGAAAGTGTCTACAGACCGTATCTAGTAGTCTTGATTATCGGTGTCAGGCACCATACCAATAATCGTGAGGCTATAGGATATTTAGGATTGGTTTCATTCTTCTCATTCTGAGATCGTGCTTTAGAGCTGTGTTATAGGTTGGACCCCTCTAACGTATTCCTTTCCTGTAACAGTTATGCCTCCACGTAAGGCAACCCGCCCGTATGGCAAGGCAGCCGAGGAGTCGCTAGCAGACACCCAGAGTCACGAGGGCTCGTGCCCGCCTATACCAGACGGCGAGTTCTATGACGCCGCCACCCAAAGAGACCACAAGACCACACCTCTGTCCCCACACCGGGCGGAGGAGTTAGGTACAAGGAGATGGCCCACTATTGGCTAAAGTTGTGGCCCGACACGAGGAGAGGCCGACGCGGCAGCCTGGGGCTCAGCCCAGCTCGCACCTGTGGTACACCCGAGGGCAGATAGTTTGAGACTACGAGATTTCTTGAGTTGTAGCCCGCCAGAGTTTTACGGGTCGAGGCCGGAGGATGATCCGCAGGAGTTCATCCGTCAGCTACAGAGAATCATGAGGGTGATCAAGGCCTCGGAGACAGAGTCTGTGACCTTTGGTTCGCATCGGCTGCGTGATACCGCAGTCGATTGGTTTGATTCATGAGAGTTATCCCGGGGAGAGCACGCGTCCCCAGCTACTTGGGATGAGTTCTCAGAGGCTTTCCTCACTCACTTCTTGCCTCCACAGATGAGGAGGGCGCGGGCTGATAGATTTTTACTGCTGAGGCAGAGAGGACGCACTGTCCGGGAGTACAATGTCGAGTTTGATTCATTGGCTCGATATGTCCCAGCATTGGTAGCAGATATGGAGGATAGGGTGCACCGCTATGTCACCGGGCTAGACGACTATATGGCCGAGTCATGTGCGGGTGTTTCTCCACCGTATGACATTACCCGCATGCAGTGCTCATGCTCGGATGGAGTGAGCGTAGAGATCGTCGGCCGACAGCAAGCAGCAGAAGACCGTGACGGCAGGTCGTTTGGTGGCTATCGTGGTGGCGGCCTCGGCAGAGCCTAGATTTGCACCACGCCAGCCCAGAGCACTCTCAGACCGCCTCAAGACACCGAGATATTCGAGGCGCACTGTGGCCCCGCGATTTGACGCCCGTAGCGGCAGAGATCGCCGACGAGACCACCTCGGTGTGGCCGATGCGTAGATCCCACTTCGAGTTGTGGTACGGAGTTTGTTTGATTGGCCAGCAGGTCACTATGCGAGGAACGTCCGACGGCAAGCGGCTTGATGGTAGGGTCACCACGAGTTCTTTCACCGGTCTTCTTCATCTCCTACGATTACTCGCCCGAGGCGTGGTACTCATGGGTCGCCAGGTCGCGGCAGCAGGTCGTGGCTCGGTCCGATTCTAGCGGTCCTCGTAACCGCATTTATGCTTTGTCCACCGACAGATCGTGAGGCCTCACCGATGTCGCCATGTACTTTATCGGGCTGGGTTTGATGTGTATGCTTTGATAGATCCGGGTTCTACTCTGTCCTATATATCTCCCCTTGTTGCTAGTAGGATAGAGATAGAGCCTGAGTCCATAGACCCTTTCGAGGTAGCTACGCCAGTGGGTGATTCGGTGGTAGCTCGGCGGGTATATAGAGCTTGTCCTGTGACCATTTACAATCGTCGGACCTTAGCCGACTTGATAGAGTTGGAGATGATTGACTTCGACGTGATTATGGGGATGAATTGGCTAGCTTCTTGCTACGCCAATGTAGACTGCAGAGAGAGAGTAGTACGGTTCCAGCCTGCAGGAGCCATTGTTGAGTGGGAGGAGCACCAGACGCCGGCGGTAGGTTTATTTCCTACCTCAAGGCTAGGAAGATGGTGCAGGGGTATATCTACCATCTCGTTCGGTGTTTGATCTCGGGCTGCGGTGCAGATTTTCACTGGCCCAGAGTCACGAGTTCCCAGACGTGTTTCCAGATGACCTCCCGGGTATCCCTCCTGAGAGGGAGATCGAGTTTTGTATAGATGTGTTGCCAGATACTCGGCCTATTTCCATTCCGCCATACGTAACGGCACCGCCGAGTTGAGAGAGTCAAGGACCACCGAGGGATTTGGCCGGAAAAGGGCTTCATCAGCCTAGTGTTTCTCCCGGGAGCGCGGTATTGTTCGTGAAGAAGAAGGACGGACGCCGCGCATGTGTGTTGATTACATGCGTTGAATAAGGTGACCATTAAGAACGATACCCCTTCCTAGGATTGATGATTTGTTCGACCAGTTGCAGGGTGCGAGATGTTTCTCCAAGATTGATCTGCGATCGGGCTATCATCAGGTGCGAGTCAGAGAGGTGGATGTCCCTAGATCGCATTCAGACCCAGACGGGCATTATGAGTTCGTGGTCATGTCTTTTGGGTTGACCAATGCTCCGCGGTATTCATGGATTTGATGAACCGAGTGTTCAAACCATTTTGGACGCGCTTTGTGATAGTGTTCATTGATGATATCTTGGTTTATTCTCGCCAGAGCAGAGCACGCGAGCATTTGGCGATCTTGGCCGATTCTCCAGATCAGCCAGTTACGCCAAGTTTTCCAAATGTGAGTTTTGGTGACTTGATGGCGTTTCTGGGCATATTGTCGGCTGATGGCATTCGAGTGGATACGCCAAGATCGAGGCGATCAGACTTGGCCTAGACCTACTACTCCGGCAGAGGTTCGCAGCTCGGGCCTTGCAGATATTATCGCGTTCGTGGAGAAGTTTGCTTTATCTCGCACCATTGACTAGGGCCGACTCGTAAGGCGCAAGTTTCATGGATCGATGTCAGGAGCGTGGTTTCGATTCTTGAAAGAGACCGACGACCGCTTCGCTTACTCTTCCGCAGGTCCAGATGGTTATGTCGTGGTATTGTGATGCGCCGTGCATCGGGTTGGGATGTGTGTTGACGCAGCATGGCAGGTTATAGCATATGCATCCCGGCAGCTAAAGAAACACGAGAGGAACTACCCCACCCATGATTTGGAGTCGCGTACCGTGATTCACGCCATGATCTGGAGGCACTATTTGTATGGGGTTCACGTGGATATTTATACAGACCACAAGAGCCTCCAGTATATCTTCAGCCATAGGGAGCTGAACTTACGACAGAAACGGTGGTTAGAGTTGCTTAAGGATTACGATGTTGATATCCTGTACCACCCGGGGAAGGCCAATGTTGTGGCGTATGCCTAGTCGTAGGTCGATGGGAGCCTATCGATGTGCATCTAGAGAGGAGGACATGGTTCGTGATTTACATCGCTTAGCGAGCCTTGTGTCCGCTTGATTGATTACGATAGCGATGGGTTAGAGTTCGTGAGGTTGCCGAGTCTTCCATCGCCGGCGAGGTGAAGAGGCAACAGCTCGAGGATCCACTTTGATTCGATATCGTGATACAGCCTCTTCGTGAGGCGCGGTCCTTGAGGTAGCACCGATGGGGTGCTAAGGTTTGAGGCGGTGTGTGTTCCAGATGTTTCAGGACTTCGGCAGCAGGTTCTTGGGGAAGCACACAGCGCGTTACTCTATCCATCCAGGGTCGACCAAGATGTACCACGACCTTAGATCTGTGTATTGGTGGGATGGCTTGAAGAGGGACGTTGCAGAGTTCGTAGCTCAGTGCCCGTGTTGTCAGCAGGTGAAGGTAGAGCACCAGAGGCCTGGTGGTTTGTTACGCATTTATCGAGATCCCGACCGAAGTGGGAGGTGATCAACATGGACTTTATCACCGGATTACCTCGCACTCAGAGGAGACATGATTCTATATGGGTTATCGTCGACAGGCTGACGAAATCAGCCCACTTTCTTCCCGTCAGGACGACTTTTTCGGCTGAGGATTATGCCAGACTTTACATCCGAGAGATCGTCAGACTGCATGGAGTCCCTACTTCGATCATATCGCATGAGGAGCCCGCCACGGCTAACTTCGAGGTCCTTCCAGGGGTTTAGGGACGCAGTGAGCACGAGTAATCGCATTTCATCCACATACAGACGACAGCAGCGCACTATCCGCACTGCGAGGATATGTCTGCGAGGTGTTATTGACTTCGTGGTATTTGGGAGGATCATTTGCCTCTAGTTGAGTTCGCAGATAATAATAGCTACCACTCCAAAGATTGAGATGGCGCCTTATGAGGCCTTGTATGGGAGGAAGTGCAGATCGCCTATAGGTTGGTTCGATGTGGCGAGGTGCGGCTAGTGGGACTAGATTTGGTACAAAGCGATGGATAAGGTGAAGCTTATCCGAGCGGCTATCGACACTCGAGTCGATGTAAGTCGATGCAGATCATCGTCGTGATCTTGAGTTCGAGGTTCATGATTGGGTTTTCCTAAAGGTGTCACCCATGGCGGTGTGATGAGATTCGGAAGAAGGAAACTCAAATTTCAGGTACATCGGGCCATTTCGATTGTCCGCGAGGTAAGCAAGGTGCCTATGAGTGGATCTGCCGTCCGATCCGGAGGCGATGCATCCGGTTTTTCACGTATCTACGCCGAGGAGATGTACGGGATCCATCTAGTGGTACACCCGATTGACGATGTCCAGTGTGACCAGGGGTTATCGTATGAGGAGATTCCCATAGCGATAGTCGATCGTCGTTAGCGTCGCGACCAAGGACGTGGCTTCCACAAAGTCTTGTATGAACGAGCTCGTGGAGGAGATGACGTGGAAGCCGGCGAGGACATGAGGCAGAAGTATCCTCACCTATTCCCACACCTCGGGTAATTCACTTTCCTACTTGTAAATTTTCGTTATCGTTTCGCCAAGTGTTGTTCTCGTGGCGTGTGTGGCATTTGCAAATCGCTTTAGTTATGAAGAATCTTATCGTTAATCGTTTGGGAAGGAACATTCGACGAATGTTTCGGCGAGGGAGAATGTTATACCCGTATTTCCAGTATGCGTAAGGAATACGCACAAAAGTCTAGCCTTAAAGTTTAGGCAAAACGTTTTTTTTGGCACAACTCACAAAACGAATAGTTTTCCGACGAAACGTTTCCACAGCTTTCGTAGGGTAAATTCCGGCTATGCCATTTCTAATTGTTGCGGATTTTTCCGAGAGACGAAACATTTTGGACCAACGGGAGGGCGACACTTGGCACCCTCCAATTGGTGGACTTCAAATCGTCCATTTGGACGAAATGGACTAGCAATGGCACGTTTTTTGTGCTTTGTGCACAAGTCAAGGAGTTGGTAGGATATTTGTGTATAGTTAATCCTCACCCTACACTTGCCTTGCACTTGTCTTAATCTTGGCCATTGGTTGGCCACTTCGACCTATAAATACCCCTTAGAGATGAAGAGTTCTTCATCCACAAATCTTTCCAAGTCTTGAAAATCCTCTCCTCTCCCTTTCAGAGCTCTTTCGTCCCAACACCCCTCCTTGTGAAGTTTGGCCGAGGGCCTACCCCCCTAGCCTAGCCAAAATCTACCCCCCTCCCTTGGTAGAAAAGTTGCCTTCTTGTATTGTTATAATACCCAAAATACCCTAGCCCAAATACCTTAGTACTTAGAAGAAGTTGTGAAGAACTTCTAAGGTTTCTGAGCATACAACTTAGAGCAAAACCTTGCTCAGGCGCGACTTTTTCTAGGATATTATTGGGCTTACCGAGGTAACTAATCCTAACCCTCTTTTGAATTAGAGAATACTTACTGTAGTAGTATTAGAATAAGTATTAAATACTTAGAAGAATATCACAGAATAGAATTGAACTGTTACCACAGTAGAAGGGTTTAAAAGAAGAATAATCAAAATCAGATTTACATAGGACTGTTTTCTGATGAGACTTATATAGCTCACCGGGTAGGGAAGTCGCCCAACTTTCCATAGAATTGTGAACCTCCGCTTAGAATGACCTTGAGTAGCCTTTGATAGATGTCTGTGACCATTATAGGCTGACTCTGCGCGCGACATATTCAACTTGGCAGGTGGTTTTCGCTGAGAAGGTATGTGATTCTTCCTAAAGCATGATATTTTACAATATATATAGTACGGTAGACGTACATGTGTTAACTGAATAATAACTACGGCAATGTCTTTGACTTAAGCCTGAATAACACTTACTGCAATGCCTCACGGCTTAAGCCTGAATAATAAAGATCCAAAGCATTTCAAAAGAATCTCAATCATTTTTAATGTAAGAGAACTAATTGGTTTTAAATGTAAGCTTAAGAGTTATACTAGCTTTATGGGAAGTTAAGTATAACCACTTAAGAATGATAAAAGAAACAGTTTGCCTATGTGTTCATAACAGACTTATGTTGAATTGTGAAAAGAATAATAAGATGGTTTGATAAATAGACATGATATGATGCTATGTGTGTTAGTGTCTTGTAACGCTTTGTGTAAAAGAGTATTCTTGTTGTGCTTATGTTGTTTAACGATAAGTCGTTAGGTTAGTGTAACATCACTCACCTCTTGACATATTACACGGGGTTAAGCCGCCTCCACGCGGGTAGACTCAGTGATGCAGGACCATGATTCGAGAATACCTACGCGGTCCAAGCGGACCTATGCGAGCTATGAGAGTTCCGTGTTAGTGTGCGGGTTATACCTCATGCGGTGCATGTGGCCATGCGGACTACGAGTCCAGGACGATGCCGAGTAGCTACCTCGATGCGGGTTATGTACCTATACGGGCCTATGTGAGTGGCCTACGCGACTACGAGTCCAAGATTAGGCTGCGTGGTGATACTACGCAATTGGCCCCGCTCGATCATTTGCACCTAAGAAAAGACACGCTGATTTACCTATTGTTGCTCTTTGTTTATGATGTGGCACTATGCGGTCCCCTCGTTGTTTCATACATACTTGCAAAACTGATTTTAAAATGATATGTTTTCATTTAAGTATTTTACGCTTTCATATACTTAGTACTGTCAGATCGACCTCCTTCGGGCCGCTCATGCCGCAGGCGGGCAAGCAGTGCTAGATCCACATTCCTAGGATCTCTACGTTGGTGTGAGCTCCATCCTTTCCGAGGCTCTACTTTGGGTATGATCTCCCGTTGTAGATAGTTTTGTACAGTCAGGTATGGCGGCCCCGTCCCGCCATAGTTGTATATTTCCTTAGAGTCTGTAGTCACCAGACAAGATTTGGATGTAATCGCTAAACCATGTTTATATATATATATGCCGAAAGGCGATGTTTTCTCACTTAAACTGTGTCCTATTTTATAAACTGTTTCATGTCTTGCTTTATATTTCCGCTGATTACTCTGATGTATGACTACTTGGGTGCCCCGGTAAGGCACCAGTCACGGGCCCCGGAATGGGTCGTGACACTTGAGTAGCTCGACGGATAGGGAAGTGCTGCCCAATTTTCCATAGAATAGAGAACCCTCTACTTAGAACTGTTTACAGAATAGTCTAGACGTTGATAGACGTATTTGACTATTATAGGCTGATTCTCTGCGCGCGACATATTCGACTTGGCAGGTGGATTTCGCCGAGAAGGTATGTGATTCTTCCTATACTCTTGAGCATGATATTTTAAATATATATATAGTACGGTAAACGTACGTGTGTTAACTGAATAATAACTACGGCAATGTCTTTTGACTTAAGCCTGAATAATAACTACGACAATGTCTTTTGACTTAAGCCTGAATAATAAAGATCTTGAAGCATTTCAAAAGAATACTGAATCATTTTTAACAGAAGAGAAACAGTTGGTTTTTAAACAAAAGCTTAAGAGTTATACTAGCTTTATGGGAAGTTAGGTATAACAACTTAAGAAAGATAAAAAGAATTGTTTACTTATTTGCTTATAAAAACCTTGTATTGATTTCTGTAAGGTGTAGTAAGATTGTTTGAAAAGTAGACATATTATGATGCTACGTGTGTTAGTGTCTTGTGATGTGGTGAAAGGGGGTCATTCTTGTTGGGCTTACGTTGCTAAACGGTAAGTCAGTTGTACTGTTATTATATCACCTACCCCCTTGACTTGTTATACCGAGGGCTTGCCACCCTTGATGCGGGTCTATACGGCCTATGCGGTCTGTGAGACTATGCGGAGCTGCGGGAGTTCCAAGATTGATCATTCCGGGTGTTTTAGCCCGATGCGGGGGATGCCCTATGCGGTCTGTGTGACTATGCGGTCTATTGAGACTATGCGGACTGCGGGAGTCCAGGAGGGTACCAGGGTTAGCTACCCCGTCGCGATGAATACCTCACGCGGTGCTGTGTTACACGGCGCGATCGCGAAGTCCAGATTAGGCACGCATAATGATACTATGGGCGATTGGCCTTGCTTCGATCATTCGCGCTAGAAAAGACACTACTGATTTACCTATTATTGTTCTTGTTTGTGATGTACTATGTGCAATTGAACTGATTGTATTTGCAAATGGTTTTAAATGCTTTGGTTTCATTTAAGTACTTTCTGATTCACATACTTGGTACTGTTGTGATCGACTCCTTCTGGGGCCGTTCATGCCGCAGGTAAGGGCAAGCAGGTTCTAGATCCACATCCTTAGGATCTCTTTGCTTTGGTGTCAGGAGCTCCATCTTCTTCGGAGGCTCGACTTTTGGGTATGATCTCCCCTGTTGTATATAGTTTTGTACATTCAGGTATGGCGGCCCCGTCCCGCCATAGTTGTTTATCTTCAGAGGTCTCAGTAGTCCTATTGTACAGTTGGGATGTAACTGCAAAACTATGTTTATATATATATGCCGAAAGGCGACATTTTGTCACATAAAACTGTGTCTCATTTTACAACTGTTTCATGTCTTGTTCTTATATTCCGCTGATTACTCTGATGTATGACTACTTGGGTGCGGGTAAGGCATCAACACGGCCCCGAACGGGTCGTGACAAAAGTGGTATCGAGCGCGATTAATCCGGAAAGTGTCTCAGATCGTATCTAGTAGAGTCTTGATTATCGGTGCCGCACCACACCAATAATCGTGAGGCTATAGGATATTTAGGATTGGTTTCCATTCTTCTCACTCGAGATCGTGCCTTAGCGCCGTGTTATAAGTTGGACCCTATAACGTATTCCTTTCAGAATGCTTATGCCTCCACGTAGGCAACCCGCCCGAAGGGCAAGGCAGCGGCGGAGGCGCTAGTAGGACACCGAGAGTCACGAGGCACTGTGCCCGATTCTTACCCGAGGCGATACCTCGACGGCGAGTTCCATGACGCCGCCGGCCCAAAGAGACCACAATACCCGCCTCCGCCCCACACCGGGCGCAGGAGTTAGGTACAAGGAGATGGCCGCCATCGCCGGGATCGTGGCGACATGAGGATAGGCCGGATGCGAATTCCAGCCGGCCCAGAGTACCCGTAGTTCACCCGAGGGAAGATAGTATGAGGCTACGGACTTCACGAGTTGTAGCCCGCGAGTTTTACGGTCGAGGCCGAGGATGACCCGCAGGTTCATCCGTCGATTCAGAGGATTATGAGGGTGATCGTCGCCGAGACCGAGTCCGTGATCTCGGTTCGCATCGGCCGCGTGATACCGCAATCGATTGGTTTGATCGTGGGAGTTATCCCGGGAGAGCACGCGTCCCGCCTACTGGGATGAGTTCTCTGAGGCTTTCTCACTCACTTCTTGCCTCCGGATGAGGAGGGCACGGGCCGACATATTTTTATTGCTGAGACAGAGAGGACGCACAGTTAGGGAGTACAATGTCGAGTTCGATTCTTTGGCTCGATATGTCCCTGCATTGGTAGCGGATATGGAGGACAGGGTGCATCGCTACGTCACCGGGCTAGATGATTATATGGCCGAGTCTTATGCGGGTGTGGCTCTTCAGCCAGGCATGGACATAACCCGTATGAAGGCTCATGCACTCGGATGCGAGCGTAGACCGACGAGTCGGCGTGATATCGACATCGAGAAGGCCAAGACGGCCGGTTCTTTTGGTAGTTCTCGGGGTGGACGGCCTCAGCAGCAGTCTAGATTTGCACCCCAGCCAGCTCAGAGCACTCCCACATCATTGTCAAGATAACCGCAGTATTCGGCGTGTCGTGGCCCCAGGACTTCAGATTTCGGGGTAGCAGGTGCTAACCGATCGAGGTCCGCTTTCGGTGTCCGTTGTGGTAGATTCCATTCGTGAGCCGTAGTACTACTCCGGAGCTTGCTATACTTGTGGCGCAGGTCATTTTGTGAGGGCTTGTCCGACCGGGGGCAGCGCTGGTGGTAGGGCTCAGCCTACAGGATCTGTTGCCGGTTCATCGTCTCCTATAGTTACTCGCCCCGGAGGGCAGGGTACTCATGGGCCAGCAGGTCGCAGCAGAGGTCGTGGTGCGGGTCCCAGTTCTAGCGGTCCTCAGAACCGCATTTATGCCTTGTCCACCAAGCAGACGGGAGGCCTCACCGATGACGTCACGGTACCTTATCGCCTCCGATTATGATGTGTATGCCTTGATAGATCCGGGTTCTACTCCCCATATATCTCCCTTGTTGCTAGTAGGATAGGGATAGAGCACGAGTCCATAGACCTTTCAGGTAGCTACGCGATGGGTGATTCGGTGGTAGCTCGGCGGGTATATAGGGCTTGTCCAAAGGACCTTACGCATCGCCGACCTAGCCGACTTGATAGAGTTGGACATGGCTGATTTCGACGTGATCATAGGTTTGGATTGGTTAGCTTCCTGCTATGCCAATGTAGACTGCAGAGAGAGAGTGGCACGGTTCTATTTTCCCGGGAGCCATTGTTGAGTGGGAGGAACACCAGACGCAGAGGGTAGGTTTATTTCCTACCTCAAGGCTAGGAAGATGGTGCGAGGCGGGTACATCTACCATCTCGTTCGGGTGTTTGATCACGAGGTCGCAGCAGATTTTCGGGCCGGTGAGTCGAGAGTTCCCAGACGTGTTTCAGACGACCTTCCGGTATCCTCCCGAGAGGAGATAGAGTTTTGTATTGATGTGCCGGACACTCGCCCTATTTCCATTCCGCCATACGAGATGGCACCGCCGAGTTGAGAGAGTTGAAGGACCACCGAGAGATTTCTCGAGAAGCGGCTTCATCGACCAGTGTTTCTCCCCGAGAGCGCCCGATATTGTTCGTGAAGAAGAAGGGCGACGCCGCGCATGTGTGTTGATTACAGAGCGGTGAATAAGGTGACCATTAAGAATGATACCCTTCCCAGATTGATGATTTGTTCGACCACCGCAGGTGCGAGATGTTTCTCCAAGATTGATCTGCGATCGGGCTATCATCGGTATGAGTCGAGAGGCGGATGTCCCTAGATCGCATTCGGACCAGACGGGCATTATGAGTTCAGTCATGTCTTTGGGTTGACCAATGCTCCGGCGGTATTCATGGATTTGATGAACCGAGTGTTCAAACCATTTTGGACACGTTTGTGATAGTGTTCATTGATGATATCTTGGTTTATTCTCGCCAGAGCAGAGCACGCGAGCATTTGGCGATCGGCGATAGCTTCTCCGGGACCAGCAGTTATACGCCAAGTTTTCCAAATGTGAGTTTTGGTTAGCTTCGGTGGCTTTTCTTGGGCATATTGTCGGGGCCGATGGTATTCAGGTGGATACGGCCAAGATCGAGGCAGTCAGGACTTGGCCTAGACCTACTACTCCGACAGAGGTTCGCGATCGGGCCTTGCAGGTTATTATCGGCGGTTCGTAGAGAAGTTTGCTTCTATCTCTGCACCATTGACTAGGCTGACTCAGAAGGCAGCTAAGTTTCAGTGGACTGATGCGTGTGAGCAGGGTTTCCAGTTGCTGAAAGAGAGACTGACGACCGCCCCCGTTCTTACTCTTCCAGAGGGTCCAGACGGCTATGTCGTGTATTGTGATGCGTCAGGCATCGGGTTGGGATGTGTGTTGATGCAGCAGGGCAAGGTTATAGCGTATGCATCCCGACAGCTTAAGAAACACGAGAGGAACTACCCCACCCATGATTTGGAGTTGGCAGCGGTGATTCACGCCTTGAAGATCTGGAGGCACTATTTGTATGGGGTTCATGTGGATATTTATACAGACCACAAGAGCCTCCAGTATATCTTCAGCCAGAGGGAGCTGAACTTACGACAGAGACGGTGGTTAGAGTTGCTTAAGGATTATGACGTCGATATCCTGTACCACCCGGGGAAGGCCAATGCCAGGCGGATGCCCTTAGTCGTAGGTCGATGGGTAGCCTATCAGATGTGCAGACAGAGAGGAGGGGCATGGTTCGCGATTTGCATCAGTTAGCGAGCCTTGGTGTCCGTTTGATTGATTCTGGTAGCAGTGGGGTTCGAGTTCGAGAGGTTGCCGAGTCTTCCATCGTCGGCGAGTGAAGAGGCAACAGATTTGAGGATCGGTTTTGATTCGGTATCGTGATACGGCTCTTCGTGAGGCAAGGGTCCTTTTGAGGTAGCACGATGGGGTGCTAAGGTTTGAGGGCGTTGTGTATTCCGATGTTTCAGGAGTTCGGCCAGGGTTCTAGGGAAGCACACTACGCGTTACTCTATCCATCCAGGGTCGACCAAGATGTACCACGACCTTCGATCTGTGTATTGGTGGGATGGCTTGAAGAGGGACGTTGCAGAGTTCGTAGCTCAGTGCCCGTGTTGTCGGCGCAGTAAGGTGGAGCACCAGAGGCCTGGTGGTTTGTTGCAGACGATAGAGATCCCGACCTGGAAGTGGGAGGTGATCAACATGGACTTTATCACAGGATTACCTCGCACTCAGAGGAGACATGATTCTATTTGGGTTATCGTCGACAGGCTGACGAAATCAGCCCACTTTCTTCCCGTCAGGACGACTTTTTCGGCTGAGGATTATGCTAGACTTTACATCCGAGAGATCGTCAGACTGCATGGAGTCCCTATTTCGATCATATCGCATGCAGGAGCCCATTACGCTAACTTCGGAGGTCTTTCCGAAGGTTTAGGGATGCAGTGAGTTCGAGCATCGCATTCCATCCACGTGCATGACGGACAGCAGAGCGCACTATCCGCACTCGAGGATATCTCGCGAGCACGTGTTATCGACTTCGTGGGTAGCCGAGGATCATTTGCCTCTAGTTGAGTTTGCATATAATAATAGCTACCACTCCAGTATTCAGATGGCGCCTTATGAGGCCTTGTATGTGAGGAAGTGCAGATCGCCGATAGGCTGGTTCGATGTGGGCGAGGTGCAGTTAGTGGGACCAGATTTGGTGCAGCAGGCAGTGGATAAGGTGAAGCTTATCCAGAGCGATTCTTGACATCTCGAGTCGCATGAAGTCATATGCAGATCATCGTCGTCGCATCCGAGTTCGAGGTTGATGATTGGGTTTTCACGGTGTCACCCATGGCGGTGTGATGAGATTCGGGAAGAAAGGGAAACTCAGCCCAAGGTACATTGGGCCGTATCAGATTGTCCGCAGGGTAGGCAAGGTTGCCTATGAGTTGGATCTGCCATCCGATCTGGAGGTAGTGCATCCGGTTTTTCACGTTTCTATGCTGAGGAGATGAATCGGGGATCCATCTAGGGTACACCCGATTGACGATGTCCAGGTGACCGAGGGGTTATCGTATGAGGAGATTCCCATAGCGATAGTCGATCGTCAGGTTAGGCGTCTGCGGACCAAGGACGTGGCTTCCGTCAAAGTCTTGTGGCGGAACGAGCTCAGGGAGGAGATGACGTGGGAAGCTGAGGAGGACATGAGACAGAAGTATCCTCACCTATTCCCCATACCTCCAGGTAATTCACTTTCCTACTTGTAAAATTTTCATTGCCATTTATGCCTAAGTGTTGTTTTGTGGCCGTATGTGGCATTTGCAAACTGTTTAAGCTTTATCGTTAACTGTCTTGAGAAGGAACATTCGGGATGAATGTTTCTAAGGAGGGGAGAATGTTATACCCCGTATTTCCAGAGTATGTACGTAAGGGCGTACGTACAAAAGTTTAGCCTTAGTTAGGCATTATGGACGAAAAAGTTTGTGCACAACTCACTAAAAGAATCGTTTTTTGACGAAACGTTTTACTAAACTCGCGTAGGGTAAATTCCGGCTATGACATTTATTATTTTTGCGGATTTTTTCGAGAGACGAAACATTTTGGACCAACGGGAGGGTGACACTTGTCACCCTCATTGGACGGCAAAGTGGGGCATTGTTGGCACATTTTTTGTGCCTTCTCCTTAGTCAAGGAGTTGGTAGGATATTTGTGTAGTAGATGGATAAGGACACTTGCCTAAATCCCCACCTTACACTTGCCTAGCACTTGGCTTCATCTTGGCCATTGGTTGGCCATTGCTTGACCTATAAATACCCCCTTAAGATGAAGAGTTCTTCATCCACAAAACAAACTTTCCAAGTCTAAAATCCCTCTCTCTCCCTTGTGAGCTTTTCGTCCAACACTTCCCCCTCCCCTTGTGAAGGCCTTGGCCGAAACACCGCCCCCCTCTAGCCTAGTAGTCCTAGCCGAAACCTACCCCCCCTCCCTTGGTAGAAATGTTGTCTTCCAAGTATAGTTACTATTCCTAAATACCCTAGCCCAAATCCCTTAGTACTTAGTTGAAGTTGTGAATAACTTCTAAGGGTTTTTGGAACTATCGGAGCGTACAAATTAGGAGCTAAACCTTGCTCAGGAGCGACATTTAACTTGGATAATTTTGGGCTTATCGAGGTAAATACTCTTGTCCTTCTATTGTAATTGGATATTACATATAAGAATAGTATAGACTTGAGTATAAATACTTAGAAGGATATTAAAGAATAGAATTGAACTGTTATCACAGTAGAAGGGTTTAAAAGAAGAATAATTGAACTATACTTACTTAGGACTGTTTTCACAGTAGACTTGAGTAGCTCGACGGATAGGGAAGTGCTGCCCAATTTTCCATAGAATAGAGAACCCTCTACTTAGAACTGTTTACAGAATAGTCTAGACGTTGATAGACGTATTTGACTATTATAGGCTGATTCTCTGCGCGCGACATATTCGACTTGGCAGGTGGATTTCGCCGAGAAGGTGTAACGCCCCGAACCCGGGCCCGTTACTGGTGCCTTACCCCGGGCACCCTAGTGATACAACATCAGAGAAAACCAGCGGAAAATAAAACATGAATCATGAAACAAGAGATATAATAAATAAACAGGCCAACCAAAGCAGCTTGCCTTGATATACATAAAACCCGAACAGCTTTAATCCTTTTACAACCCCGCCACAACAGTTCTCTGACTTAAGATTTCAATGACTATGACGGACAGGGCCCGCCATACCCTGAATGTACAAGAACCTACAACTCAGGGGAACACATACCAAAAGATAAGCCTCGAGAAACGGAGCTTCAAAACGCAATCGAGATCCTAAGAGCGAGGATCCACGACCGATGTACTGCTGCGGCATGAACGCAGCCCGAAGGAGGTCAAGACAACAGTGTACCAAGTATGTGAAATCACAAATCAGAAATGAAATCATAATAGCTTAAAAAGCGGGAGACATGTATGATAACCAAAATACAAGACGCAACATAAAAATAAGTCGTGGGACTCACGCCCTCAAAGTCACCACTCAAATATAACTATGGGTCTCACGCCCATACATCCATCATGTTCGCATCATGGCCGCATGCCCCCGGAATACTGCCTCGGTGTAGACATGTCCATGATTCAACAATAAAAACAATGCCGCATGGCCACATGCCGAATCTTGACGGTGTAGACATGCCCATGTAACCTCAATAACAATATATCGGGTGGTCAACCACGCCGCGTGGCCACATGCCCGGAATCAGACGGTGTAGACACGCCCATGTTGCGAATAACCATATATCGGTAATCAACCCGCCGCGTGGCCGCGTGCCCGGAATCGCGACGGTGTAGACATGTCCATGTGATATCAACAACAAGACAGTAATCAAAATGGAAACATACCCGTGGAATTCTCCATCACCGCCAAAGACGCCCCAAGAAGTTCTCAACAAGTCAACCGCCCTCTATCGAGACGCGGTGACACGTAAATACCACACTTGTACAACAAAGGCTATCATCACAAGCATAGGCAAGGTTCACAACACCAAGCATAGGCAAGTTTCACACCAACTCCCAGTACTTCCATTTATACCAACGTCCGGGTTTTTACCCCCAAAGGACTACATACGTTAAGTTCTTTTAAAAGAGAGCCATGACTTTTATAAAAGTCACCCGATACGTAGTATTAGAATGACCAACCCACATTCCTTTTCAAAAATCAAGTAACAACATTCTTTTCCTAAGTTCGGCTTGCCTAGTTTCAATTACTCAAGCTTCTCATTTTCAAATAGTTTCATAGTTCCCAAACTTAATCACTTGATTCCTTTTAGAACAATTGAGTAATATATGTCTCACGTGAGAGTAGGTTATTCTTGTTTACAACATTCTTATTACAGCCATGATCTAGAAAATGTATATCATTTTGTCTCATCTTAGTTTCTATGCGGATGGAGGTTTCTACTGGTTTTAATACAATTCATCATTATTCAATACATTTTCCTTTATTAACGCCGCATGTGCTGTCGATACACATTCGATTTCCAAATCAAGAAAGCATTATCCCTTTAAATAACACCAAGTACTCATTACTCACGAATGAGGTTTCACACAAACATTCACATTAGAACAAATAAGTTAAGTCTCTTATCTTATAAGATCAAGTCTCTTAACTTCTAACATCAAGAAACCATTTTTCTTTACCTCTCTTAAGACATTATACCTAACTCCCATAAAGATTAGTATAACTCTTTTTTTAAAACCTTTTAAAACCAAGTGTTACTCTCCCTTCAAAACTATTTAGAAATATTTTGTAATACCTCAAGTCATTTATTATAACAAGCCGCTTATAATTCATCGATTACCTTTTTTAAAACCACAAAGTATTTTCTTACCTACATAAAGCTGTTATAACCAACTTCCCATAAAGCCGTTATAACACTTTATGTTTTAAGAACAATCAAACACAGTTAACACATGTACGTCTACCGTACTTACATAGTTCACACATATCATGCTAGAAGAGATAGGAAGAGGTTCACATACCTCGCGACGATTATCGACAATAAGCAAAAAGCTCCAAGTACTACAACCTTGCTAGCCCTTTCCTGTTATACCCCGCATTTCCAGAGTATGTACGTAAGGACGTACGTAGAGAATTTGAGCCTTAAGTTAGGCAAAGGACCGAATTTTGGGCACAAGTGCCGATTGGAGTCGTTTTACTAAACGCTTTCCACGAACTACGTTGGGAAAATTCCGGCTATGTCATTTAGTATTTTTGCGGATTTTTCCGAGCAACGAAATGTTTTGGACCAACGGGAGGGTGACATTTGTCACCCTCATTTGGGCGATGTGGGTTGGCCGGTTGGTCACGGGTTGGAGGCCTATTGGCTCCTTGTTTTGGCCTTGTTTTGTGGCTTGTTTGGTGCCATGTTTTGTGCCTTGTTTTGTGGAGTAGGGGTTAGGGTGCACTTGGCTTGATCAAGGCCATACACTTGCCTTGCACATGGCTTGATCTTGGCCATTGGTTGGCTTTTGGTTTCCTATAAATACCCCCCCTTAGGGATGAACTTCTTCATCCACTCTTCACTTGTCTAAGCCTTGAAAACTCTCCTCCCCCTTTGTGAGCTCTTAGCCGAGAGCCTTCCCCCTCCCCCTTTTCGTGTGGCCTTTGGCCGAGGGGTTCCCCTCCCCCCCTTTTGTGGTGCTGGTAGGTACCCCTAGCCTAGTTGTTTTCGTATAATACCCCTCCCTTGTGGTATTGAAATACTTCTCCTAGTATTGTTATAATGCCCAAAATACCTTAGCCTTGTACCTTGTAGTATTCCAAAGATACCTCTATACGTAGAGCCCGGAAATACTACCTTTTGTCCTTTTAGTCTCAAACCGAAACCCTAAGAAAATCTTCATGGTTGGTTGAAGTATTTGAGTAGAAGTTGGTTAGAACTTCTAAGGGTTGTTTGGAGCGGATTGGAGCGCACGGAGTGGAGCTAAACCTTGCTCAGGATCGACATTATAACTTGGATAATTTTGGGCTTATCGAGGTAATTATCTTGTCCCTCTATTGTAATTGGAGATTACATGTTGTAGGATTATATAGTTGAAGTATACTATATATAGAACTGAACATTATTGTGGCAATGTCTTTTGACTTAAGCCTGAAGAATAAAGAACTGAACTGTATTTACATAGGACTGTATTGCAGTAGACTTGTGTAGTATTACTGTGTAGAATTGTACACGTCCGGTTAGACGTGTAAACCCCCCCCCCCTGGTTGGCTTGGTAGCCGGCCTCGATAGAGGAGGAGATTTACGCTGTGGCGGGGGAGGTCGCCAATTTTCTCAGAGAAAAATGGGAACTTGTGTTTTGGGGTTAATAGACGTTTGTGACCTTTATAGGTGAAAGTGCTAAGAGTAGCGTATTCTACTCGAGGAGTGGAAAGGGCTAGCAAGGTTGTAGTACTTGGAGCATTTTGCTTATTGTTGATAAATCGCCGCGAGGTATGTGAACCTCTTCCTATCTTTTCTAGCATGATTGTTGTGAACTATGTAGTACGGTGACGCATACGTGCTAAGTGATTTGGTTGGTTTAAAACATAGGGTGTTATAATAGCTTTATGGGAAGTTAGTTATAACGACCTTATGTAAGTGAAAATGGTTTAGTGATGTTAGAAGTTAAGAGACTTGATTTTATAAGATAAGAGACTTAACTTATTTGTTTTAATGTGGATGTTTGTGTGAAACCTCATTCATGAGTAATGAGTACTTGGTTTTTAAAGGGATAATGTTTTACTGATTTCGGGAATCAGAATGTGTATCGACAGACCATTGCAGCGTTAATAAAGGAAAATGTATTGAATAATGATGTATTAAAACCAGTAGAAACCTCCATCTGCATAGAAGCTAAGATGAGACAAAATGATATTACATTTTCTAGATCATGGCTGCTGTAATAAGATCGTTATAAACAAGAATAAACTACTCATATATATGACATATGTTACTCAATTGTTTTAAAAGAGATTAAGACTATGAGTTATGAAACCTTTCTAAAATAAGTGACTTGAGCATTTGAAAATGAGAAGCTTGAGTAATCAAACTAGGCAAACCGAACTTAGGAAAAGAATGTTGTTACTTGATTTTGAAAAGGAATGTGGGTTGGTCATTCTAATACTACGTATCGGGTGACTTTTATAAAAGTAATGGATCTCTTTAAAAGAACTTAATGTATGTAGTACTTTGGGGTTAAAGACCCGGACTTTGGCATAAAATGAAAGTACTTTGAGTTGTGTGAAACTTGCCTATGCTTGTTGTCGTGAAACTTGCCTATGCTTGTTGTTGTGAAACTTGCCTATGCTTGTTGTTGTGAAACTTGCCTATGCTTGTGATGATAGCCTTTGTTGTGCAAGTGTGGTATTTATGTGTTACCGCTGCCTCGATGAGGGTCGGTCGACTTGTTGAGAACTTACTGACGCGTCCGCGGTGATGGAGAATTCCACGTATGTTTCCATTTTGATTCTCGTCTTGTTGTTGATGTCACATGGACATGTCTACACCGATGTAGTATTCCGGGCATGCGGTTACGCGGTCGGGTTGATTACCCGATATATTGTTATTGTGGTTACATGGACATGTCTACACCGAGGTAGAATTCGGGGCACGTGGCTACGCGCGCAGGTTGATCACCCAAGATATTATTGTTGATGTCACATGGACGGTTCACACCGAGGTAGAATTCCGGGGCATGTGGCCGGGGGCATTGGTATTATTGTTGCATCATGGACATGTCTACACCGGCGCACTCCGGGCACGCGCCACGACGCGAACATGATTGATGTTGTGGGCGTGAGACCCATAGTTATATTTGAGTGATGACTTGAGGCGTGAGTCCTCGATCGATATGATCGCTTTTATGTTGTGAATCGTAGTTTGGTTATCATACATGTCTCTCGCTTTATATAGACTAGTATGATTTCATTCTGATTTTTACTGATTTCACATACTTGGTACTGTAGATCGACTCTTCGGCCGCGTCACGCCGCAGTAGAGGTACATCGGCCGTGGATCCCCGCTCTTAGGATCGCGATTCAGATTGGGAAGCTCCGCTTTCTTCGAGGCTTATCTTTTGGTATGTGTTCCCCGAGTTGTAGGTTCTGTACATCTGTGGTATGGCGGCCCCGTCCCGTCATAGTCGTTGTAAATCTTAGAGGTCCAGAAGTTGTGGCGGGGTTGTAAAAGGATTAAACTGCTCGTTTTATGTATATACCAAGGCAACCGCTTTGGTTGGCGCTTTATAATTATATCTCTTGTTTCATGACTCATGTTTTATTTTCCGCTGTTTTCTCTCGATGTTGTATCACTAGGTGCCCGGTAAGGCACGAACGGGCCCGAACGGTCGTTACAAAAGTGGTATCGAGCGATTAATCCTGAAAGTGTCTACGACCGTGTCTAGTAGAGTCTTGATTATCGGTGTGTTGTGCACCACATCTATAATCGTGAGGCTATAGGACATTTAGGAATGGTGTCCATTCTTCTCATACTGAGATCGTGCCTTAGAGCTGAGATGTAAGTTGGACCCCTCTGACGTATCTCGTTTTACCAGTTATGCCTCCGCGCAAGGCAACCAGAGCCCAGGAGGGCAAGGCAGCCGAGGGTGCTGCTAGTGAGATACAGAGGAGTACGAGGGCGCAGGCCCAGACAGTACCTGAGGTTGTGCTTCAGACGGCGGGTTTTGTGACGCCGCCATCAAAGAGAGTTTAGAGTCAGCAGTGGTCGCTGAGACCACAAGACTGAGCCTCCACCCCACACCGGGGCAGAGGAGATGGGTTACAAGGAGATGGCCCAGTTGCTGGTCAGGGTCGTGGCCAGATATGAGGATAGGCTGGATGCAGCAGCCTTCAGCCTTCGAGAGCACCATGGTTCACCCCGAGCGATAGTTTGAGGCTACGGACTTTCCGAGTCAGAGCCCGCGAGTTTTATGGGTCGAGGCACGAGGATGATCCGCAGAGTTCATCCGGCAGCTAGCCGGATCATGAGAGAGTGATCAAGGCTTCGAGACCGAGTCGGTGGTCTTAGGTGCGCATCGCCGCGCGATACCGCAATGATCGGGTTTGATTCGTGGAGTTGTCCCGGGAGAGCATGCGCTCAGCAGATGGGACGAGTTCTCGAGGCATTCCTCACTCACTTCTTGCCTCCGCAGATGAGGAGGGCACGCCGGCAGATTTATGATCTTTGAGACAGAGGCGCATACCGAGAGTACAACGTGGAGTTTGACTCGTTGGCTCGGTATGTCCCCGCTTTAGTGGCAACCATGGAGGATAGAGTGCACCGCCACGCCACCGGATTAGATGATTACATGTCGAGGCATGTTCAGAGTAGCTCTCACCGGCATGGACATTGCCCGCATGCAGCTCACGACCGGGATGTGAGGCACGAGAGGTCGACGAATGACCAAGATCGCGAAGAGGCCGTAACAACAGGTCCTTTGGTGACTTTCGAGGCGGACCCTCAAGAAAGATACTAGTTTTGTACCTCCGCCGGCAGAGTGGTCCTCCACAACCTTCAGAGTATTCGGAGCAGTCGTGGCTCCAAGGTTCAGTTTCGAGGAAGTAAGGTGTTGGCGGATGCGGTCACCCCTACCTCGGTGTGGTCGATGTGGTAGACCGCATTTCGGGAGTGTCGTGGTGCCAGGAGCTTGTTATTTTTGGCCAGCAGGCCATTTTGCGAGGAACTTTCCGACCAAGGGTAGCACGGATGTTACGACTCAGCCTACCGGATCAGTGGCTGGTTCATCGCTTCTATTAGCATACTGGCAGTGTGCCTATGATTAGAGTGAGCGGTAGCTTGTATATCCTTAACCTCTAGAGTTTTGGTATGCTTGTTATAATGGTCTCATTATTATGTGCTATGTACGAATAGCGTTGTGTTAATTGTGAGTTAGAAAACATGCTTAGTTGTGAGGATACGTATGGGGGCATGGTAAGTGTGAACCTTAGACTATGTCACGACTGAGACCTTAGGGGTAAGGTCGTCTTGAGTTGAAGATTTATTTTTGACCCTTATCAGAGTAGTAGTATACGTGGGATTTATTTGTGTGATAAGTCCGTGGGTAGTGTGAGATGGAAGTGGTAGCTTTCATGATGTGAATTAGTAAGATTGTTCCGGATCGGGGAACAAGAGTTTGGCGCGGTTGGGGGTCGGGTTGAGGACCATTTGCGGGTCAACCCGTAACCCGGTTTGGGGTGGGGTCAGTTCTGGGTGGTCCCGCCAGGTGGTAGGGTCACGAGGATGCTAGGCCCAAGTTTGTATGACCATCGTATGAGTTGGTGGATATGTTCGACCAAAAGCGGATCGTGGAGGCCGGGAACGGCCTTAGAGAAGATCGAGGTTAGTAAGATGACCAAGTTTGGAGGTAGTGACTCCAAGAGTTGGAAACAGAAGCGTTGACGGAAGTATGGTACAAATACTAGAAAGAGTTTGAGTGTTCGAGAAGGGTACAACAAGATAGGGGAAAAGTGAACGTGTGTGATCGTTTCTTTTGGGGAAAGGAAGGTGTGACGGGAGTATATTTTAGACCTCAGGTAAGGGGTTTTTGTGATGATTAGAGGTGTTTCCTCATTGACTTGGGTTTAAGTATTGGTGCGTTTGTTATTTTTATGGCCAGGTGTGGCATGATTGTTTTCGCAGATAAGAAGGCTATACTAGCGCATGTTTGTGTTGAGACTTGAGAAGGAACATTCGGGACGAATGTTTCTAAGGAGGGGAGAATGTTATACCCCGCATTTCCAGAGTATGTACGTAAGGACGTACGTAGAGAATTTGAGCCTTAAGTTAGGCAAAGGACCGAATTTTGGGCACAAGTGCCGATTGGAGTCGTTTTTCGACGAAACGTTTCCACAGCTTACGTTGGGAAAATTCCGGCTATGTCATTTAGTATTTTTGCGGATTTTTCCGAGCAACGAAATGTTTTGGACCAACGGGAGGGTGACATTTGTCACCCTCATTTGGGCGATGTGGGTTGGCCGGTTGGTCACGGGTTGGAGGCCTATTGGCTCCTTGTTTTGGCCTTGTTTTGTGGCTTGTTTGGTGCCATGTTTTGTGCCTTGTTTTGTGGAGTAGGGGTTAGGGTGCACTTGGCTTGATCAAGGCCATACACTTGCCTTGCACATGGCTTGATCTTGGCCATTGGTTGGCTTTTGGTTTCCTATAAATACCCCCCCTTAGGGATGAACTTCTTCATCCACTCTTCACTTGTCTAAGCCTTGAAAACTCTCCTCCCCCTTTGTGAGCTCTCAGCCGAGAGCCTTCCCCCTCCCCCTTTTCGTGCCTTTGGCCGAGGGGTTCCCCTTCCCCCCTTTGTGGTGCTAGCCGTGGGTGACCCCCCCCTAGCCTAGGTGTTTTCGGATAATACCCCTCCCTTGTGGTATTGAAATACTTCTCCTAGTATTGTTTTAATGCCCAAAATACCTTAGCTTTGTACCTGGTAGTATTCCAAAGATACCTCATACGTAGAGCCCTAAATACTACCTTTTGTCCTTTAGTCTCAAACCAAACCCTAAGAAAATCTTCATGGTTGGTTGAAGTATTTGAGTAGAAGTTGGTTAGAACTTCTAAGGGTTGTTTGGAGCGGATTGAGCGCACGGAGTGAGCTAAACCTTGCTCAGGGATCGACATTATAACTTGGATAATTTTGGGCTTATCGAGGTAATTATCTTGTCCTCTATTGTAATTGGAGATTACATGTAGTAGGATTAAAAAGAAGAAGTATAATATATATAGAACTGAAAATTATTGTGGAAATGTATATTGACTTAAGCTCAAGAATAAAGAATCGAATCAGTATTTACATAGATGTATTGCAGTAGACTTGTGTAGTATTATCGTAGAATTGTACACGCCCGGTTAGGCGTGTAAACCCCTGGTTGGCTTGGTAGCAGCCTCGATAGAGGAGGAGATTTCTGCGTGTGGTGGGAGGTGCTGCCGAATTTTCTGTAGAAAAATGGGAACTTGTGTTTTGGGGTTAATAGACGTTTGTGACCTTTATAGGTGAAAGTGCTAAGAGTAGCGTATTCTACTCGAGGAGTGGAAAGGGCTAGCAAGGTTGTAGTACTTGGAGCATTTTGCTTATTGTCGATAAATCGCGAGGTATGTGAACCTCTTCCTATCTTTTCTAGCATGATTGTTGTGAACTATGAGTACGGTAGGCGACGTGTGCTAAGTGATTTGGTTGGTTTAAAACATAGGGTGTTATAATAGCTTTATGGGAAGTTAGTTATAACGACCTTATGTAAGTGAAAATGGTTTACTGATGTTAGAAGTTAAGAGACTTGATCTTATAAGATAAGAGACTTAACTTATTTGTTTTAATGTGGATGTTTGTGTGAAACCTCATTCATGAGTAATGAGTACTTGGTTTTTAAAGGGATAATGTTTTACTGATTTCGGGAATCAGAATTTGTATCGATGCACCATCAGCGTTAATAAAGGAAAATGTATTGAATAATGATGTATTAAAACCAGTAGAAACCTCCATCTGCATAGAAGCTAAGATGAGACAAAATGATATTACATTTTCTAGATCATGGCTGCTGTAATAAGATCGTTATAAACAAGAATAAACTACTCACATATATGACATATGTTACTCAATTGTTTTAAAAGAGATTAAGACTATGAGTTATGAAACCTTTCTAAAATAAGTGACTTGAGCATTTGAAAATGAGAAGCTTGAGTAATAGAAACAACGCAAACAGCAACTTAGGAAAAGAATGTTGTTACTTGATTTTGAAAAGGAATGTGGGTTGGTCATTCTAATACTACGGGTATCGGGTGACTTTTATAAAAGTAATGGATCTCTTTTAAAAGAACTTAATGTATGTAGTACTTTGGGATTAAAAACCCGGACTTTGGCATAAAATGAAAGTACTTTGAGTTGTGTGAAACTTGCCTATGCTTGTTGTTGTGAAACTTGCCTATGCTTGTTGTTGTGAAACTTGCCTATGCTTGTTGTTGTGAAACTTGCCTATGCTTGTGATGATAGCCTTTGTTGTGCAAGTGTGGTATTTCTGTGTTACCGCGTCTCTCGATAGAGGGCCGGTCGACTTGTTGAGAACTTACTTGGACGTGCTGGCAGTGATGGAGAATTCCACGGGTATGTTTCCATTTTGATTACTGTCTTGTTGTTGATGTCACATGGACATGTCTACACCGATGCAGTATTCCGGGGGCATGCGGCCATGCGGCCGGGTTGATTACCCGATATATTGTTATTGTGGTTACATGGACATGTCTACACCGAGGTAGAATTCCGGGGGCATGTGGCCATACGGCAGGGTTGATCACCCAGTATATTATTGTTGATGTCACATGGACGTGTCTACACCGAGGTAGAATTCCGGGGGCATGTGGCCATGGGGCATTGGTATTATTGTTGCATCATGGACATGTCTACACCGATGCGCAGTCCGGCATGCGCCGTGACGAACATGATTGATGTTGGGCGCGAGACCCATAGTTATATTTGAGTGATGACTTGAGGCGAGTCCTCGATCGGATATGATCGCTTATGTTGTGGAATCGTAGTTTGGTTATCATACATGTCTCCTGCTTTATATAGACTAGTATGATTTCATTCTGATTTTTCTGATTTCACATACTTGGTACTGTTAGATCGACCTCCTCGGGCCGCGTCATGCCGCAGTAGAGGTACATCGATCGTGGATCCCCGCTCTTAGGATCACAGCCAACAGACGTATTGGAAGCTCCGCTTTCTTGAGGCTTATCTTTTGTATGTGTTCTCGAGTTGTAGGTTCTTGTACATCTGTGGGTATGGCGGGCCCCGTCCGTCATAGTCGTTGTAAATCTTAGAGGTGCAGAGTAATCGCAAGTGTGGTTGTAAAGGATTAAACTGCTCGTGTTTATGTATATACTGAAGGCAACCGTTTTGGTTGGCCTGCTTATAATTATATCTCTTGTTTCATGACTCATGTTTTATTTTCCGCTGGTTTTCTCTGATGTTGTATCACTAGGGTGCCCGGGGTAAGGCACCAGTAACGGGGCCCGGAACGGGTCGTTACATTTCCACTCCTCGAGTAGAATACGCTACTCTTAGTACTTTCACCTATAAAGGTCACAAACGTCTATTAACCCCAAAACACAAGTTTCTATCTTTCTACAGAAAATTCGGCAAAGACTCTCCCGCAACAGCGGAAATCTCCTCCTCTATCGAGGCCGGCTACCAAGCCAACCACGGGGGGGGTTTTACACGCCTAACCTGGACGCAGACAATTCTACTACACAAGACACAAGTCCATCTGAATACACCCATGTAATTACAGCTCAGCCTACCAGATTCTTCAGGCTTAAGTCAAAAGACATTGCCAACTAACTACGTTCAGTACTATATATAGTATACTTCAACTATATAATCAACAACATGCAATTTCCAATCACAATAGAAGGACAGTAGTGTTTACCTCGATAAGCCCAAAATTATCCAAGTATAAAGTCGATCCTGAGCAACGCTTAGCTCCTACTCCGAGTGCTCCAATCCGCTCCAAACAACCCTTAGAAGTTCTAACCAACTTCTACTCCAAAACTTCAACCAACAATGAAGATTTTCCTGTGGTTTCGGTTTGAGACTAAAAGGTAGTATTTCGGGCTCTACGTATAGAGGTAACTTTTGGAATATAACAAGGTATAAGGCCAAGGTATTTTGGGCATTATAACAATACTAGGAGAGTATTTCTATACCACAACAAGGGGTATTATACGAAAGTAACTAGGCTAGGGGTACCCACTGGCTAGACACCACAAGAGGGGATACCTCTCGCCAAAGGCCACTAGGAGGGGAGGAGAGAGGCTAAGGACGAGAGCCACAAGAGGAGAGGAGGGATTTCAAGACTTGGAAACATTTGTGGATGAATGAAGTCTTCAAGCTTGTGGGTATTTATAGCAAAACCAAAAGCCAACCAATGGCCAAGATCAAGCCATGTGCAAGGCAAGTGTAAGGCCAAGATCAAGCCAAGTGCACCCACAAACACTCCACAAAACACTCCACAAAACAAGCCACAAAGCAAGGCACAAAAGAGGGAGCCAATCGGCCAAGGCCAACCAAGGCTCTTGGACGCCCAAATCGTCCAAGCCAACCTATTGCATCCAATGTGAGGGTGACACATGTCACCCTCCCGTTGGTCCAAAATGTTTCGTCTCTCGGAAAAATCCGCAAAAATAATAAATGACATAGCCGGAATTTTCCCTACGAAAGTCGTGGGAAACGCTTTCGTCGTAAACACGACTCTAATCGGCACTTGTGCCCAAATTTCGAATCCAATGCCTATCTTAAGGCTCAAATTTCGTACGTACGTCCATACGTACATACTCTGGAAAAACGGGGTATAACATTCTCCCCTCCTTAGAAACATTCGTCCCGAATGTTCCTTCTCAAGTCTCAACACAAACATGCGCTAGTATAGCCTTCACTGCTATACGCACGAAAACGATCATGCCACACCTGGCCATAAAAATAACAAACGCACCAATACTTAAACCCAAGTCAACGAGGAAATACCTCTAATCATCACAAAAACCCCTTACCCGAGGTCTAAAATATACACCCTTCACACCTTCATTTCACAAAAGAAACGATCATACACGTTCACTTTTCCCCCTATCTTGTTGTACTTTCTAACACTCAAACTCTTTCTAGTATCGTACCACACTCCGTCAACGCTCGCTTTCCAACCTCGAGTCACTACTTCCAAACTTGGTCATCTCACTAATCTCGATTTCCCCTAAGGCCATTCCCGGCCTTCACGAACTGATTCTGGTCGAACGTATCCACGAACTCATACGATGGTCATCTAAACTTGGGCCTAGCACCCTCGTGACCCTGCCACCTGGCGGGACCACCCAGAGCTGACCCTTCCTCGAAACGGGACGCGGGTTGGCCCGCAACATGGCCCCAACCCGACCCACTGTAGCGCCAACTCTCTAATTTCTTGATCCGAACAATCTTACCTCTACAGGTCATGAAAGCTACCACCTCCATTTCACACTACCCAGGGACTTACCCTTTTCACTAACCAGGTTTCTAAATCACATTTTAGCACAAAGCTATCCAAACATATCATTAAACACATCAACAACATCAATACACACAAAACTCTAGAGGGTTAAGGATATACCTGAAACTAGGCGGTTCAAGGACCGCTAAAACTGGGCACTTCCACCGCGACCTCTACCGTGGCCCGCAACTGCTCTAGTAGTCTGTGCTATCCTACCAGCGCTACCCCTGGTCGGACAGTCTCTCGTCATATGGCCCTGTTGGCCGCAAGAATAACAAGCTCCCTTGGTACTACGACACTCCCCGAAATGCGGTCTACCACATCGACCACACCGAGGTAGGGGTGATCGTGATCCGCCAACACCCTACTCCCGAACATTCAAACACGAGCCACGACCGCCTCAATATCCCAAGGGTCGAAGGCTGCGGAGGACCACTCAGTAATGGCGAGGTACATAACTAGTCTGCTGCCGAGGCGGTCCGCCTAAAGTCGCCAAAATATCCGGCCGTCTTGGCCTTCTTCTCGCAAAGCGGTCCACCTGTCGATCTGCGCGCCTCGCACTCCGTGCATGAGCACGAACGCGGCAATGTCCATGCCCTGAAGAGAAACACGAACAACTCTCTCGCTAGGTAATCATCGAGCCTGTAACATATCGGTGCACTCGATCCTCCATACTAGCTACTAATGCGGGAACATACCGCCAATGAGTCGAACTCACATTGTACTCCGAATCAGACGCTCGCTCGCTCAACATCAAAAATCTATCGGCCGAGCCCTCCTCATTTGTGGAGGCAAGAAATGTGCCGAAGGCCTCAAAACTCGTCCCAAACGGCCGGAAGTGCATGCTCTCCCGAAAGCTCCCACGAGTCAAACCAATCGATCGCGGTATCACGCATTGACGCGAACCAAATGTCACGCACTCACTCAAGCCTTGATCACCCGTGACGATCCTTCGCAATCGACGGATGAACTCCTGCGGATCATCCTCCGCCTCGACCAGAAAACTCAAAGCGGCTACAACTAAGGAAATCCGTAGCCTCAAATCGTCGCCTGGGTGCACTACAGTCGCTGAATCGAATCGCTACGCCCACTTATCTCATATTCGCCACAACCGCCAATAATCGGGCCATCTCGCGTGACCCATCTCCCGCTTGCATCGGGACCTGAGGCTCGCATCAGAGTCTCAGCAGCCACCGCTGCGCTCTAAACTCGCTGCCGCGGGCGTCGCAAAACTCGTCGCTCAAGCACTACCTCGTGATCGACCGCTGCGCTCGCATTCTCTGAAACCCACTAGCGCCTCCGGCCGCTTGCCCTTCCAGGCCTCGTTGCCTTCGCAGAGGCGTAATCGTAAAAACGAAACACGTCGAGGGCCCAACTTACAACACGGCTCTAAGGCACGATCTCGTAATGAGAAGAATGGAAACCAATCCTAAATGTCCTATAGCCTCACGATTATAGATGTGGTGCACAACACACCGATAATCAAGACTCTACTAGACACGATGCTCAGACACTTTCCGAGGACTAATCGCTCGATACCACTTTGTAACGCCCAACCGGGCCCGCATCGTGCCTTACCCCGGGCACCCTAGTGATACAACATCAGAGAAAACCAGCAGAAAATAAAACATGAATCATTAAACAAGAGATATAATAAATAAGCAGGCCAACCAAAACAGTTGCCTTCAGTATATACATAAAACCCGAACAGTTTAATCCTTTTACAACCCTGCCCACAATTCTACTGCACTTAAGATTTACAATGACTATGACGGGACAGGGCCCCGCCATACCCCTGAATGTACAAGAACCTACAACTCAGGGAACACATACCAAAAGATAAGCCTCCGGAGAAACGGAGCTTCCCAAAACGCTGAACTGAGATCCTAAGAGCGAGGATCCACGACCGATGTACCTCTACCTGCGGCATGAACGCACCCGGCGAGGTCAAGACAACAGTACCAAGTATGTGAAATCACAAATCGTAAATGAAATCATAATAGCTTAAAAAGGTGAGACATGTATGATAACCAAAATACAGTACGCAACATAAAAACAATCAAGTCAGGGACTCACGCCCTCAAAGTCACCACTCAAATATAACTATGGGTCTCACGCCCATACATCCATCATGTTCGCATCATGGCCGCATGCCCCCGGAATACTGCCTCGGTGTAGACATGTCCATGATGCAACAATAATAACAAGGCCGCCTGGCCACATGCCCCCGGAATACTGCATCGGTGTAGACATGCCCATGTAACCTCAATAACAATATACTGGGTGGTCAACCACGCCGCGTGGCCACATGCCCCGGAATCTGACGGTGTGAACCGTCCATGTTGCGATAATAACCATATATCGGTAATCAACCCGCCGCACGGCCGCATGCCCCGAATATTTGACGGCAGTAGACATGTCCATGTGATATCAACAACAAGACAGAAATCAAAATGGAAACATACCCGTGGAATTCTCCATCACCGCCAAAGACGCCCCAGAAGTTCTCAACAAGTCAACCGCCTCTATCGAGACGCAGAACACGTAAATACCACACTTGTACAACAAAGGCTATCATCACAAGCATAGGCAAGTTTCACAACAACAAGCATAGGCAAGTTTCACAACAACTCAAAGTACTTCCATTTATACCAAAGTCGGGTTTTAACCCCAAAGTACTACATACGTTAAGTTCTTTAAAAGAGATCCATTACTTTTATAAAAGTCACCCGATCCGTAGTATTAGAATGACCAACCCACATTCCTTTTCAAAAATCAAGTAACAACATTCTTTTCCTAAGTTCCAGTTTGCCTAGTTTCAATTACTCAAGCTTCTCATTTTCAAATGGTTTCATAGTTCCCAAACTTAATCACTTGATTCCTTTTTAGAACAATTGAGTAATATATGTCTCACGTGAGAGTAGGTTATTCTTGTTTACAACATTCTTATTACATCAGCCATGATCTAGAAAATGTATATCATTTTGTCTCATCTTAGTTTCTATGCAGATGGAGGTTTCTACTGGTTTTAATACAATTCATCATTATTCAATACATTTTCCTTTATTAACGCTGCAGTGGTCTGTCGATACACATTCTGATTTCCGAAATCAGTAAAGCATTATCCCTTTAAATAACACCAAGTACTCATTACTCACGAATGAGGTTTCACACAAACATTCACATTAGAACAAATAAGTTAAGTCTCTTATCTTATAAGATCAAGTCTCTTAACTTCTAACATCAGTAAACCATTTTTCTTTACCTCTCTTAAGACATTATACCTAACTCCCCATAAAGCTTAGTATAACTCTTTTAAAACCTTTTAAAACCAAGTGTTACTCTCCCTTCAAAACGATTTATAAATCTTTTGAAATACATCAAGTCCTTTATTATAACAAGCCAGTTATAATTCTCATCAGTTACCTTTTTAAAACCACAAAGTATTTTCTTACCTACATAAAGCTGTTATAACCAACTTCCCATAAAGCCGTTATAACACTTTATGTTTTAAGAACAATCAAACACAGTTAACACATGTACGTCTACCGTACTTACATAGTTCACACATATCATGCTAGAAGAGATAGGAAGAGGTTCACATACCTCGCGACGATTATCGACAATAAGCAAAAAGCTCCAAGTACTACAACCTTGCTAGCCCTTTCCACTCCTCGAGTAGAATACGCTACTCTTAGTACTTTCACCTATAAAGGTCACAAACGTCTATTAACCCCAAAACACAAGTTTCTATCTTTCTACAGAAAATTCGGCAGCACCTCCCCCCCCCCCCGCAACAGCGTAAATCTCCTCCTCTATCGAGGCCGGCTACCAAGCCAACCAGGGGGGGGGGTTTACACGTCTAACCGGACGCGTACAATTCTACTACACAGTACACAAGTCTCATCAGAATACACCCTATGTAATTCTGATTCGATTCTTCTGTAGCTTAAGTCAAAAGACATTGCCAACTAACTACGTTCAGTACTATATATAGTATACTTCAACTATATAATCAACAACATGCAATTTCCAATCACAATAGAAGGACAGTAGTGTTTACCTCGATAAGCCCAAAATTATCCAAGTATAAAGTCGATCCTGAGCAACGCTTAGCTCCTACTCCGAGTGCTCCAATCCGCTCCAAACAACCCTTAGAAGTTCTAACCAACTTCTACTCCAAAACTTCAACCAACAATGAAGATTTTCCTGTGGTTTCGGTTCGAGACTAAAAAGGTAGTATTTCTGCTCTACGTATAGAGGTAACTTTTGGAATATAACAAGGTATAAGGCCAAGGTATTTTGGGCATTATAACAATACTAGGAGAGTATTTCTATACCACAACAAGGGGTATTATACGAAAGTAACTAGGCTAGGGGGGGGGGTACCCCACGGCTAGACACCACAAGGGGGAGGGGGAGACCTCTCGGCCAAAGGCCACTAGGAGGGGGTGGTAGAGAGGCTTAGGACGAGAGCCACAAGAGGGAGGGGAGGGATTTCAAGACTTGGAAACATTTGTGGATGAATGAAGTCTTCAAGCTTAGGGGGTATTTATAGCAAAACCAAAAGCCAACCAATGGCCAAGATCAAGCCATGTGCAAGGCAAGTGTAAGGCCAAGATCAAGCCAAGTGCACCCACAAAACACTCCACAAAACACTCCACAAAACAAGCCACAAAGCAAGGCACAAAAGAGGGAGCCAATCGGCCAAGGCCAACCAAGGCTCTTGGACGCCCAAATCGTCCAAGCCAACCTATTGCATCCAATGTGAGGGTGACACATGTCACCCTCCCGTTGGTCCAAAATGTTTCGTCTCTCGGAAAAATCCGCAAAAATAATAAATGACATAGCCGGAATTTTCCCTACGAAAGCTGTGGAAACGCTTTCGTCGTAAAAACGACTCTAATCGGCACTTGTGCCCAAATTTCGAATCCAATGCCTATCTTAAGGCTCAAATTTCGTACGTACGTCCATACGTACATACTCTGGAAAAATGGGGTATAACAGAAGGTATGTGATTCTTCCTATACACTTGAGCATGATATTTTAAATATATATATAGTACGGTAGACGTACGTATGTTAACTGAATAATAACTACGACAATGTCTTTTGACTTAAGCCTGAATAATAACTACGGCAATGTCTTTTGACTTAAGCCTGAATAATAAAGATCTTGAAGCATTTCAAAAGAATACTGAATCATTTTTAACAGAAGAGAAACAATTGGTTTTTAAACAAAAGCTTAAGAGTTATACTAGCTTTATGGGAAGTTAGGTATAACAACTTAAGAAAAATAAAAAGAATTGTTTACTTATTTGCTTATAAAAACCTTGTATTGATTTCTGTAAGGTGTACTAAGATTGTTTGAAAAGTAGACATATTATGATGCTACGTGTGTTAGTGTCTTGTGATGTGGTGAAAGGGGGTCATTCTTGTTGGGCTTACGTTGCTAAACGGTAAGTCAGTTGTACTGTTATTATATCACCTACCCCCTTGACTTGTTATACCGAGGGCTTGCCACCCTTGATGCGGGTCTATACGGCCTATGCGGTCTGTGAGACTATGCGGAGCTGCGGGAGTTCCAGGATTGATCATTCCGGGTGTTTTAGCCCGATGCGGGGGATGCCCTATGCGGTCTGTGTGACTATGCGGTCTATTGAGACTATGCGGACTGCGGGAGTCCAGGAGGGTATCGGGGTTAGCTACCCCCGATGCGAGGAATACCTCGCGCCGTGATGTGTGACTATGCGCGGATCGCGAAGTCCGTGATTAGGCACGCATAATGATACTATGGGCGATTGGCCTTGCCCGATCATTCGCGCCTAGAAAAGACACATGGCTTACCTATTATTGTTATTGTTTGTGATGTGGCACTATGTGCAATTGAACTGATTGTATTTGCAAATGGTTTTAAATGCTTTGGTTTCATTTAAGTACTTTACAGTTTCACATACTTGGTTCCTGTTATCGACCTCCTTCTGGGCCGTTCATGCCACGGTAAGGGCAAGGTGTGCTAGATCCACATCCTTAGGATCTATTTGCTTTGGTGTCGTGAGCTCCATCTTCTGCGGAGGCTCGACTTTTGGGTATGATCTCCTGTTGTTGTATATAGTTTTGTACATTCAGGTATGGCGGGCCCCGTCCGCCATAGTTGTTTATCTTCTTAGAGGTCTGTAGTCCTATTGTACAGTTGGGATGTAACTGCAAAACTATGTTTATATATATATGCCGAAAGGCGACATTTTCTCACATAAAACTGTGTCTCATTTTACAACTGTTTCATGTCTTGTTCTTATATTCCGTTGATTACTCTGATGTATGACTACTTGGGTGCCCGGGTAAGGCACCAGTCACGGGCCCCGGAACGGGTCGTGACAGTTTAGCTCCTACTCCGGGTGCTCCAACCCGCTCCAAACAACCCTTAGAAGTTCTACGCAACTTCTACTTAACACTTCAACCGACTATGAAGATTTTTCTTAGGGTTTCGTTTTGAGACAAAAAGGACATAAGGTAGTATTTCCGGGCTCTACGTATAGAGGTAACTTTTGGAATACTACAAGGTATAAGGCTAAGGTATTTTGGATATAGTAACAATACTTGGAGAGTATTTCTACCAAGAGAGGGGGGTGTTTCACCAGAACAACCCCACAAGGAGGAGGGGTAGGTACTTCTCGGCCAAAGGCCACTAGGAAAGGGGGGAAGGGTTTCGGCCAAGGGCCTTCTCAAAGGGGGAGGGGGAGACTCTTGGACGAGACACTACACTAAGGGGGAGGGAGAGAGCTTTCAAGACTTAGAAGTTTGGATGAAGAAGTCTTCACAAAGGGGGGGTATTTATAGGAAGATCAATGGCCAAGATCAAGCCATGTGGGGGGCAAGTGGAGGGCCAAGATTTGCCCAAGTGCCCCCTATCCCTACTCCACAAAACAAGGCACAAAACAAGGCACCAAACAAGGCACAAAACATGGCCAAAAACCGCCCCACTCTCGGCCACTAGCACACCCACTTGAGGGTGACAAGTGTCACCCTCCCGTTGGTCCAAAATATTTCATCTCTCGGAAAAATCCGCAAAAATTATAAATGACATAGCCGTATTTTTCCCTCCGTAAGTTTTGTAAAACGTTTCTTCGAAAAACGACTCTAATCGGGGGTTGTGAACAAAATTCGAACCTTGCCTAACTTTAAGGCTTAAACTTTTCTACGTACGTCCTCACGTACATACTCTGGAAATACGGGGTATAACAATTTTGTAACGTCGTTCTTAATTACCCCAACACAATATTTTTCCCATGGTTATCTAAAACTGTAACCTATGGCATGACGATACCGATAACCTTACCAGTCTCATATCCTTCGTCTAACAACATGGGTACACATAACCCCATAAAACGTAAAACTATCCTTTTACGTGGGGGAGAGAACTTATCTCCCGTAAATAAACTTTCCTTGGAGTCACAACCCTAATCAGAGGGTCCTCTTATAATCGTATAGATTTTCAAAACCTACCAACGATGTCTTCTGTTTTCCAAAGGCAACACTCGTACTTAACTTTTTCTTGCTTGCGCGCTTTCCTGAAATTATCCGGAAGGTCGTGGCTCTGACCGCCACACCAAACCAATTCTCAGTACCTCCAAGGGCACTTAACATAAACTCCTTCAATTTCGAGTATTAATTACTTTCGGCATTAATCTACCTCAAATGAACAAGTCACACAGACTTATTAAGATCGACTATGTCAAAGAATGAGGGATAATTCACTGGTTACAACCACTTCCCTTCCCTTCCTTTCCACTCGATAACCGCCTTTGGAAAAGCGCACCAACCAATCTCTTTTCGCGATCAGCGTTGGCATAACAAGAGGCCAACTAACCCAGACTCATAATGACCTCAGTCCGCTATGTCACTCTACTAGGTCTGCTAGGTTCCGACGACTGTATCGTCATCGGGCAATTATTATACACCCGCGCAGCTACCACCCATCACTCACGAGTGTAGTTACCTCTAAAGGTTCTCATGGATTCAGACTCTATCTTTCACACTTGGTTGCTCTCTTTCTTACCGGTCGTACTCTTTTCCGTACTTCCAAACTTATTCTAGCTTACGTACATAACTTCCATAAAAAAAACTGGCCTCCAATCTTTGGAGTTACTAAATTAAACAAAATAAGGCCATTTTCGGCTCTCATAACCTAGTTCCGGTGGAATGCGTCCACGAACCCGTAAAACGATTAACTAGACTTGGGCCCTGCACCCTCGTGACCCTGTCACGTAGCGGGAGTACTACCAACTGATCCCATTCCATTACAGGCTATGGGGCGACCCTTAATAGGCCCTCAACCCGACTCGGCGTCATACTTAACTCTTATCCTTGGTCTGACTTAACTTTTTACTATTCGAGAAGGCCTTATATACCTAAGGTCTCGGCGGTTATCAATATTCTTAGGCTCGCAATTTCCATGCTCCACGCCTACCTTATCAGTCCCCCGTAAATGGGTACAAAAACTTCTCGTAATACCATAATCGTGTTGTCTTGACCACAAAATCCATACTTACTCCATACGGATCTCATCCGTACCATTTTCTTAATCATACTACGTAGCTCGATCTATTAACATAGTCTTCCATTAATTCCCTTAATAATAACTTCTTAAGGGTCCATTACCTTTTCAGACAACTCATCTTCTCCTAATTATCTCAAATTAGTACGTAAAACCTTGATGAGAGTTCATTGAACTGTTCATACCTTCCCGGTACCTATTTAGTCCTTACCAATTTCTGGTAATCTATAATCATTCTAGGCAACACATATGTGACCCTCATACATAAATTCGTATATCTGTATGCCACAATACCAACTATACTACAAATAATACCAACCTGGACACGAAATCCACATAATCTTTCCTGGGTCACTGCTGCCTTTCTCGTAGCTGCAATCAACATAACTCGTTAGGGAGAGACGACTCTAACAACACAGCTCTATCGCACGATCTCAGAGTAGAAGAATGGAAACCAATCCTAAATGTCCTGCAGCCTCCTGGTTATAGATGTGGTGCACAACACACCGATAACCAAGACTCTACTAGACACGGTCTGTAGACACTTTCCGAGGACTAACTGCTCTGATACCACTTTTGTCACGATCCGACCCCGGGCCCGCGACTGGTGCCCTACGTGGGCACCCCTTACAGGTATACATCAGAGAATAGCAACGGAACATACACAATTTATAAAAACACTTAGACATAATACATTAACAGGCTAGCCGATAAGGCCACCTTTCGTAAAACATATATAACAAAAGAAACATCAGTTACAATTCTTTCTTTACAACCCAAACCCCTAGACATGACTACAGACCTCTAAGAATAACAACTGTGGCGGGACAGGGCCCCGCCATACCTCTAAATGTACAACAACCGACAATACCAGGGATAAGCCTCCGGAGTAATGGAGCTTCTCCACAGCTGAATCAGTGATCCTAAAAGTGAGGATCAGCAACCTGTACTCTACCTGCGGCATGAACACAGCCCCCCGAAGGAGGTCAGTACAACATGTACCAAATATGTGAAACTGAAAGTACTGTAATGAAATCATAAGTCTATAATAAAACTGGAGACAGGTATGATAACTCAATTAAAAGTACGCTGTGCCTTACTAACAATGAGAGTAAACAAGAGTATATTTTACTGCTTAAAAATAGGAGGCTCATGATCAAAGTAGGGCCACCCGCCCGTAGGTCATTAAGCAATCCTACTCCTGGGACTATTTCACCCGCATAGGTCCTGTGGACCCGCAATGAGGTAACTTCCTCGCATAGGTTGTATCCGCCCGCATAGGTCGTGTGGACCCGCATGAGGTATTCCTCGCATAGGACTATTTCACCCGCACAGGACTATTTCACCCCCTTGGGCCCGGTGGGCCCGCAATGAGTACAAATGCCGCACTCGCATCATGGGTAGCAAATCCATGGAATTAGTAGTAACCCGGGGCTTTACCCCGTAAGAATAACATAAACTAGCACAACCGGCTATCATACATAACATAATCACTACCGGCTTATCATACATAACATAAGCGCTACCGGTTTATCCTAACATAACATAAGCGCTACCGGCTTATCATACATAACATAAGCAAGTTAAGAAATCCCCCTAACTTCTTATTAGTCTTATTCATATACACTCTCATTTTAGTTTACTTAAGGCACTAACATGTCATTATAACAATCCGGGAATTTAACCCAAAGTACTACATACTTTTATTCTTTTAAAATGACTCTTTTTCATATAAAACTTCCAAGATACTAATAACCGTAGTATCAAGTCACATCTATTTTTCAAGACAAGTCACAATACCTTTTAGAAATACATTTAGGCTTCTAAATCAAGTGACTTCTTTCTTTTAAAAACCTTAAGCAATGGATGCCTTCAAATCAATTTGTCTTTCATTATTTCAAGTCGTTTATCATACTTACATTACTTAGAGTAAACCACTCTTTTTAACTTTCCATAAAGATATTATAACCAACTTCCCATAAAGCCGTTATACTAGTTTTATGCCTTAGATACTTACATTCTTCTTTATAACTAAGAGACTTAAATTTTCCAACAAAACAAGTATCGAAAATACTTTCAAAATACTCAAAGTCTCTTAAGTTTTAGAAACCAAGATATCCTTAATATTTTTAAACAAGTGAGTTAATTCCCTAACTCAACCAACTTGGACATTCTTAAAATAAGCCAAGGATATCAAATGGACTAGATTGCCAAAATCTTGTACGTCTACCGTACTATACATTTACAACTTATTCATGCTCAAGAGATAAGAAAGTTCCACATACCTCTTCGGTTCAATCCACTTGATAAGTCCAATATGCCGTACGTAGTATGTCAACCTATATGACCATAATACGTCTATTAACTTCTAGTTTCAAAAGTAGAATATTCCAAGTGCAAAGCTACTAAATTCTATGGAAAATCGGACAGCACTTCATTTGTTTCTACATACTTTGCCACCTTTTTCAAGGCCGAATTCAATAGCCAAACATGCCACATTTAAGGCTCAACCATGTAGTTAACAATAGGGGATTACACACCTAAGAGACGTGTAAAATTCCGCCCCACAATTTATAACAAACTAGTCCAAACTACAATGTCTATTCGGCAAATTGGAGAGACAATAATACATAGTATTTTCCAATTCCTTTTCCATCCAAGTTGTTTAGTATAACATTTTATAAAGCCGCAATCGATTATAACAACTATAATCTTCAAGTAGATAACATGCGACGATTCTAGTTAACGACCAAATTGTAATTCAATTTCAAATGACTCAACATGTCATTTTCGGATTTGAGCTTCTAAACTTCCATAACATTTATCAATATTCATAACACATATCACATGTGTTACACCCCGTAACTCCAGGACATGTTTAAGAGAATGTACATAAGGAACTCAAGACTTGAATAGGGTACGAAAGGAAGAATTGTTTTTCCGACGGAAAAGCTTCCGAACGTCGGAGATGAGAAATGTTCGTTGGTGAGAATTAGATTCTCAAAATGCATTAATTGAAGAGTATGGAACTTATTAGCATTATGGAAATTTAATTTTACGGATTTGGTCATGTGGGGCCCACCCGAGGAATGTTATGTTTTGTGGAACCCACGAGGGTTACAGAATTTTATGGACGAATGGGAGGGAGACACGTGGCACCCCCCCCCCACCCACATTGGTCTTGGACGAATTGGAGCAAGGGTAAGATGGTCCTTGACCAAGGTATAAGATTAGTCTTGCTAGCATGATATTATTGACCAAAGTCAACTTGTCCACTTGGCTATTTAATTAATGTTCTTCATCCTAGCCACATATTTGTTATAATATTGACCCTTCATTGTGTTTTATATACACACTAGTGCAAGACCAAGTCTTCAAACACTTAGAATTATTTCAACATTTCTTGTTCTCTTAGTGAAGCTCACGGGTTCACCTAAATTCCCACACAAAAATTTTAGTTTGTGATCCATTATTCACAAGACTTAAACCCAAGGTCCCTAAGGGTATTGTAAGGATATCTCAATAGAAAGATTTCGGAAAAACGGCGTTTTCACGTTAGTCGCAAGGCGGAAACTTAAGGGGTTCTTCAACTTTGAAGTTGGAACTTGAAGATGGGTTCTTCATAGGCTTCTAAGGAGTGCTTGGAGCGGATTGGAACATAAGGAAAGGAGCAAAGAATTTCTAAGGAGCGACTTTGAATCTTGGAAAGATTAAGGGCTTGTAAAGGTATAATTCTTGTCGTTTTAGTAATTAAGATTACTTATTGTTGTAGCTATGGATATTAGCAAGCATGATGTTTATATTATGAAGTTGATAAGTGTTAGGGATATTGGAACCCTATTCCGAAAACTAGCATGTTTAACCCTTAAGATTTCAATTCAAGTTGATTATTAGTTTAAGTCGTCGCATGTTATATAAGGAAGGAATTATAGTTGTTGAAGTTGTTTATGACTATATAACATGTTAGACCTAAGAATTTGGATTAAAAGAATTGGAAAAGACTTTGAGTTGTTGTTTATGTTAGCCGAGAATGGCTTTAATTATGGAACTAGTTTCGTATTAATTTGTGGGGCAGAATTTTACACGTCCTGTTAAGGCGTGTAATCCCCTTTGGTTAGCTGAATTGTTGGGCCATAAATGTGGCGTGTTTGGTTATTATATTCGGCCTTGAAAAAGGTGGCAAAGTATGTGGAAACAAAGGAAGTGCTGTCCGATTTTCCATAGAATTTAGTGATTTTGCACTTAGAATATTCTACGTTCGAAGCTAGAGGTTAATGGACGTATTATGGCTATTTTAGGTTGAAGTACTAAGTATAGCGGATTCTACTTGAAGGATGGAATAGCTATCAAGGTTGAAGTACTTCGGAGCATTTTGCTATTTGTCGATAATCGTCGCGAGGTATGTGAACATCTTCCTTCTTTTGACATGATTCTATGTATGGAATATACATGTGGTATTATTTCATGATTCCTTCTACTCTTAGAAGTTAAGAGGTATGTATGTTGATTTACTCTATGTAAGGGTTATGTCTAAGTTATCCTAAGTTCTTACCAAGTCTTATGGGGGATGTTGGTAAGAGTCGTTAGGAGGTATTTTGAGCCAAGTTGACTTGGCTAAGTTACGGCACAAATGAGAATAAGTATCGAACAAGCCACTGCAGCGTTAATAAATGAAAATGTAATGACAATCAATTATGTTCAAATGAGTAGAATTCTCCATTTGCATAGAAACTAAGATAAGACAAAATTGTATTACATTTTCTAGATCATGGCTACTTGAATAAGATCGTTATAAATAAGTATAACTTATTCACAACGCACCAATGTATATGTTACTTAACTTATAAGAATTTACGTATGAAGTTTTAAGACTATGGATCTCAAATTCTTAAAAGTTAAGGGACTTTATTTTTCAAGTTATGGGACTTGATTCTTAAAGTAAGAAATGAATTGATTTACAAGTATAGAATACTTGATTTGGAAAGACTTGATTTCTAAAGTTAAGAAACTTGTTTTCTTAAAAGTTAAGAGACTTGAAGTATTTTGAAAGCTACGTGATTTGATTTGAAAGTATAAGTGTCTTGGTTATAAAAGGAATGAATTTGTCTAAGACATAAAGAGTTATAACGGCTTTATGGGAAGTTGGTTATAACAACTTTATGGAAGATTAAAAGAATGGTTTTCTTTAGTAATGTAAGCAAAGAAATGACTTGAAATAAAGAAGGGCAAATTGTTTTATGGTACCAATTGCTTAAGGTTTTAAAGAAAGAAGTCACGTGATTTAGAAGCCTATAATTGTATTTCTAAAAAGGTATTGTGACTTGTCTTGAAAAGTAAGTATGACTTGATACTACGGTTATTAGTATCTTGGAAGTTTTATTTGAAAAAGAGTCATTTTAAAGGAGTAGAGGTGCGTAGTACTTTGGGTTAAATTCCCGGATTTTTATGTGTGAAACGAAAGTGCCATGAGTTTATAAAAAATGGAAGTCTAAAGGTTTAATGAACTTGCCTATGTTTGCTTGTGATAGCTTTGAGTGCAAGTATTATATGTTTACGTTGTCGTGACTCTCAGTTGGAGGGCCGGCTGTCTTGTTGTAATTTTACTTGGACGTACCGACAGTGATGTGGGATTCCACGGGCAGGAGATATATATATGTATTGTGTATGTGTACGCCGGTAGTGAGGTAGGATGCCACGGGCGCGTCACATGGTTATATGTTACACTTATGATTGTCGGCAGTGATGGGGGATTCCACGGGCACGCTTTGATATTTGTGTGACTTGATCGCGTCCTAGATTGGGCCGGGTAGTATATGCGTCCCTCCATAAAGGGCCGGATTATGTTATGAAATATAAGTAAGTTATATGGTAATGAACTTAATGATTTTTCCTAAGCATGTACGTAAGAAGGTGACTATAACTTTTATTGAAAAATGGGAAAAGATAATAAGGTACGATTAAGTTCACGAATGGTAATGGCACGGTAGGATCTGGTATGTACCCTTTTTATACATGCCCCTGTCATTCTTTAGTACAGTTATGATTTGTTTACTGTACCTTATTTTCCGTTCCATATTCTACTGTTGCATCGACTTTCGGGCTGTGTTCATGTCCGCAGTTTAGGCACCTGATTGTGGATCCGCGAGCTTAGGATCTGATTCAAAGATTTTGAGATGGCTCCAATGTTCCGGAGTTGTCATGGCTATGTATATTCAGGGGTACGGCGGGGCCTTGTCCCGTCATAGTATTTGTTCAAATCTTAGAGGTCTGTATTCATCTGTGGGCTGGACTGGCTAGAGTTGTTTTTTTACATTGTTAAACAGTGTAGACCCTTTCGGGTAATTTTTATGATTATGGCAGCCTTATCGGCTTGGCCTTGGTTTTAAAAAAAAATGTGTTATTTATCTTCCGCAGTTTGTTATGTTGGATGATTAGAAGGGTGCCTGTGTAGGTACGATCGCGCCCGGTCGGGTCGTGACAAAAGTGGTATCAGAGCAGTTAATCATCGGAAAGTGTCTACAGACCGTGTCTAGTAGAGTCTTGATTATCGGTGTGTTGTGCACCACATCTATAATCAGGAGGCTGCAGGACATTTAGGATTGGTTTCCATTCTTCTCACTCTGAGATCGTGCGATAGAGCTGTGTTGTTAGGGTCGTCTCTCCCTAACGAGTTATATTGATTGCAGCTACGAGAAAGGCAGCAGTAACCCAGGAAGGACTATGTGGATTGCGTATCCAGGTTGGTAATGACATACATCTATACAGAGTTATGTATGAGGGTCAGACGCGTGTTGCCTAGAATGATTTTAGATTACCAGTAATTGGTAAAGACTAACTAGATATCGGGGAGGTATGAAACAGTTAATGAATTCTCGCCAAGGTCTTGTGTTTTATTTTGAGATAATTGGGAAAGGATGAGTTGTCTGATAGGGCAGTGAACCCTTAAGAAGTCATGTTAAGAAACTTAATAGAATACCATGTTAATATATTAAGCTACGTGGTAGGCTTAAGAGAATTGTACGGATGAGGTCCGTATAGAGTAAGTAATGGTTGTTGTGATCAAGACGACACGATTATGGTATTATGAGAAGTTTTTTGTACCCGTTCTTGGGATCGTAAGGTAGGCTTGGAGCATGGAAATTGCGAGCCTAAGAATATTGATGACCGCTGAGACCTTATATGTACAAGGTCTTCTCGGGTAGAAAGATTTATTATAGACCAAGAATAAGAGTTAAGTTCGACGGTGGGACGGGGTGAGGACCTATTGTGGGTCGCCCCATAGCCTGAAATGGAGTGGGATCAGTTGGTAGTAGTTCCGCTACATGACAGGGTCACGAGGGTGCAAGGCCCAAGTCTAATTAATTGTTTTACGGGTTCGTGGATGCGTTCCACCGGAACCAGGTCGTGAGAGCCGGAAATGGCCTTATATTGTTTTAGAGAGTGACTCCAAAAGATTGGAGGCCAGAATCGTTATGGAAGTTATGTATGTATGCTAGTATGAGTTGGAAGTACGGAAAGAGTACGACCAGTGAGAAAGGTAACAACCAAGTGTAAAGGGATATAGCTTGAATCCATAAGAACCTTTCGAGGTGACTACACCCGTGAGTGTTTGGGGTAAATGAATGGGTATATGATATTTGCCCGGTGATGATACAGTCGTCAGACCCTAGTAGACCTAGTAGAGATGATTATGACAGACTTTGAGGTCATTATGAGTATGGACTAGTTGACTTTGTGAGTACCAAGGTTGACATCTTAGTATAAGTATTGTTATGTGGCCATGGGTGGCATATGTAATATGAAGGGTGCAATAAAAGGAGACTATGTCGCTATCTAATTAGATTGGACTCCGAAAGAACATTCGGGGACGAATGTTTCTAAGGGGGGAAGAATGTTACACCCTGTAACTCCAGGACATGTTTAAGAGAATGTACGTAAGGAACTCAAGACTTGAATAGGGTACGAAAGGAAGAATTGTTTTTCCGACGGAAAATCTTTCGAACGTCGGAGATGAGAAATGTTTGTTGGTGAGAATTAGATTCTCAAAATGCATTAATTGAAGAGTATGGAACTTATTAGCATTATGGAAATTTAATTTTACGGATTTGGTCACGTGGGGCCCACCCGAGGAATTTTATGTTTTGTGGGACCCACGAGGGTTACGAAATTTTATGGACGAATGAGAGGGTGACATGTGGCACCCCCCCCCCCCACATTGGTCTTGGACGAATTGGAGCAAGGGTAAGATGGTCATTGACCAAGGTATAAGATTAGTCTTGCTAGCATGATATTATTGACCAAAGTCAACTTGTCCACTTGGCTATTTAATTAATGTTCTTCATCCTAGCCACACATTTGTTATAATCTTGACCCTTCATTGTGTTTTATATACACACTAGTGCAAGACCAAGTCTTCAAACACTTAGAATTATTTCAACATTTCTTGTTCTCTTAGTGAAGCTCACGGGTTCACCTAAATTCCCACACAAAAATTTTAGTTTGTGATCCATTATTCACAAGACTTAAACCCAAGGTCCCTAAGGGTATTGTAAGGATATCTCAATAGAAAGATTTCGGAAAAATGGCGTTTTCACGTTAGTCGCAAGGAGGAAACTTAAGGGGTTCTTCAACTTTGAAGTTGGAACTTGAAGATGGGTTCTTTATAGGCTTCTAAGGAGCGGATTGGAACATAAGGAAAGGAGCTAAGAATTTCTAAGGAGCGACTTTGAATCTTGGAAAGATTAAGGGATTGTAAAGGTACAATTCTTGTCGTTTTAGTAATTAAGATGACTTATTGTTATAGCTATGGATATTAGCAAGCATGATGTTTATATTATGAAGTTGATAAGTGTTAGGGATATTGGAACCCTAATCCGAAAACTAGCATGTTTAACCCTTAAGATTTCAATTCAAGTTGATTATTAGTTTAAGTCGTCGCATGTTATATAAGGAAGGAATTATAGTTGTTGAAGTTGTTTATGACTATATAACATGTTAGACCTAAGAATTTGGATTAAAAGAATTGGAAAAGACTTTGAGTTGTTATTTATGTTAGCCGAGAATGGCTTTAATTATGGAACTAGTTTCGTATTAATTTGTGGGGCAGAATTTTACACGTCTTGTTAAGGCGTGTAATCCCCTTTGGTTAGCTGAATTGTTGGGCCTTAAATGTGGCGTGTTTGGTTATTGTATTCGGCCTTGAAAAAGGTGGCAAAGTATGTAGAAACAAAGGAAGTGCTGTCCGATTTTCCGTAGAATTTAGTGACTTTGCACTTAGAATATTCTACGTTCGAAGTTAGAGGTTAATGGACGTATTATGGCCATTTTAGGTTGAAGTACTAAGTATAGAGGATTCTACTTGAAGGATGGAATATCTATCAAGGTTGAAGTACTTCGGAGCATTTTGCTATCTGTCGATAATCGTCGCGAGGTATGTGAACCTCTTCCTTCTTTTGACATGATTCTTTGTATGGAATATACATGTGGTATTATTTCATGATTCCTTCTACTCTTAGAAGTTAAGAGTTATGTATGTTGATTTACTCTACGTAAGGGTTATGTCTAAGTTATCCTAAGTTCTTACCAAGTCTTATGGGGGATGTTGGTAAGAGTCGTTAGGAGGTATTTTGGAGCCAAGTTGACTTGGCTAAGTTACGGCACAAATGAGAATAAGTATCGAACAAGCCACTGCAGAGTTAATAAAGGAAAATGTAATGACAATCAATTATGTTCAAATGAGTAGAATTCTCCATCTGCATAGAAACTAAGATAAGACAAAATTGTATTACATTTTCTAGATCATGGCTACTTGAATAAGATCGTTATAAATAAGTATAACTTATTCACAACGCACCAATGTATATGTTACTTAACTTATAAGAATTTACGTATGAAGTTTTAAGACTATGGATCTCAAATTCTTAAAAGTTAAGGGACTTTATTTTTCAAGTTATGGGACTTGATTCTTAAAGGAAGAAATGAATTGATTTACAAGTATAGAATACTTGATTTGGAAAGACTTGATTTCTAAAGTTAAGAAACTTGTTTTCTTAAAAGTTAAGAGACTTGAAGTATTTTGAAAGCTACGTGATTTGATTTGAAAGTATAAGTCTCTTGGTTATAAAAGGAATGAATTTGTCTAAGACATAAAGAGTTATAACGGCTTTATGGGAAGTTGGTTATAACAACTTTATGGAAGATTAAAAGAATGTTTTTCTTTAGTAATGTAAGCAAAGAAATGACTTGAAATAAAGAAGGGCAAATTGTTTTATGGTACCAATTGCTTATGGTTTTAAAGAAAGAAGTCACGTGATTTAGAAGCCTATAATTGTATTTCTAAAAAGGTATTGTGACTTGTCTTGAAAAGTAAGTATGACTTTATACTACGGTTATTAGTATCTTGAAAGTTTTATTTGAAAAAGAGTCATTTTAAAGGAATAGAGGTGCGTAGTACTTTGGGTTAAATTCCCAGATTTTTATGTGTGAAACGAAAGTGCCATGAGTTTATAAAAAATGGAAGTCTAAAGGTTTAATGAACTTGCCTATGTTTGCTTGTGATAGCTTTGAGTGCAAGTATTATATGTTTACGTTGTCGTGACTCTCAGTTGGAGGGTCGACTATCTTGTTGTAAGTTTACTTGGATGTACCGACAGTGATGTGGGATTCCACGGGTATGCTTCCATTATGGTTTATCATTGGATATGCTTATACGATGTGGGATTCCGGGGCATGTGACCAGGAGGCGGGTTAGATTCCCGAATTTGTTTTATTACCCATGGCCATGCTTATACGATGAGGGATTCTGGGGCATGCGACCATGCTATGTACGACTATTACTTCATGGGCTAGCTCCCCATGAAGACATGTACCCACGATGAGGGATTCCGGGGGCATGTTATATTATTACTCCATGGGCTAGCTCCCCATGAAGACCTGCACCTACGATGAGGGATGCCGAGGGCACGTTATGGCCATGCTTATACGATGAGGGATTCCGGGGCATGCGGCCACGTTATATATATATATATGTGTTGTATATGTGTACGCCGACAGTGAGGTAGGATGCCACGGGCGCGTCACATGGTTATATGTTACACCTACGGCTGTCGGCAGTGATGTGGGATTCCACGGGCAGGAGATATATATATGTATTGTGTATGTGTACGCCGGCAGTGAGGTAGGATGCCACGGGCGCGTCACATGGTTATATGTTACACTTATGACTGTCGGCAGTGATGGGGGATTCCACGGGCACGCTTTGATATTTGTGTGACTTGATCGCGTCCCAGATTGGGCCGGGTAGTATATGCGTCCCTCCATAAAGGGTCGGATTATGTTATGAAAGATAAGTAAGTTATATGGTAATGAACTTAATGATTTTTCCTAAGCATGTACGTAAGAAGGTGACTATAACTTTTATTGAAAAATGGGAAAAGATAATAAGGTACGATTAAGTTCACGAGATGGTAATGGCACGGTAGGATCTGGTATGTACCCTTTTTATACTTGCCCCTGTCATTCTTTTGTACAGTTATGATTTGTTTACTGTACCTTATTTTCCGTTCCATATTCGGTACCTGTTGTACTGACCGACTTTCTTCGGGGCCGCTCATGTCCGCAGTTTAGGTATTGATTGTGGATCCGCGAGCTTAGGATCCTGATTCAGCATTTTGAGATGGCTCCAATGTTCCGGAGTTGTCATGGCTATGTATATTCAGGGGTACGGCGGGGCCTTGTCCCGTCATAGTATTTGTTCAAATCTTAGAGGTCTGTATTCATCTGTGGGCTGGACTGGCTAGAGTTGTTTTTTTACATTGTTAAGCAGTGTAGACCCTTTCGGGTAATTTTTATGATTATGGCAGCCTTATCGGCTTGGCCTTGGTTTTAAAAAAAAAAGTGTGTTATTTATCTTCCGCAGTTTGTTATGTTGTATGATTAGAAGGGTGCCCAGGTAGGGTACCAGTCGCGGCCCGGGGTCGGGTCGTGACAACATGATCATTTCTAACTTATGCTACCATCTTTCCTCGAGGTGTTCTTACCGCCCATTATTTACTAATGGTCTTACACTAGTCTGTGGTAATCATATCTCGTGCAACTTACATAACCATAGTCGTATTCTCCTTTATCATTCTGGTCATAACCTTACCTTATGCTTATTATTAGCAAAAGTATTTCTATCTCGATCCATAATCGTACTGTTTCATACATGCGTACTACCTGTATTTTTTATCCTTACGACACTTCCTCGACCATTTCGTAACGTCGTTCTTAATTACCCCAACACAATACTTTTCCCATGGTTATCTAAAATTGTAACCTATGGCATGACGATACCGATAACCTTACCAGTCTCATATCCTTCGTCTAACAACATGGGTACACATAACCTCATAAAACGTAAAACTATCCTTTTACGTGGGGGATAGAACTTATCTCCCATAAATAAACTTTCCTTGGAGTCACAACCCTAATCAGAGGGTCCTCTTATAATCGTATAGATTTTCAAAACCTACCAACGATGTCTTCTGTTTTCCGCAGGCAACACTCGTACTTATCTTTTTCTTGCTTGCGCGCTTTCCTAAAATTATTCGGAAGGTCGTGGCTCTGACCGCCACACCAAACCAATTCCCAGTACCTCCAAGGGCACTTAACATAAACTCCTTCAATTTCGAGTATTAATTACTTTCGGCATTAATCTACCTCAAATGAACTAGTCACACCGACTTATTAAGATCGACTATGTCAAAGAAGGAGGGATAATTCACTGGTTACAACCACTTCCCTTCCTTTCCACTTGATAACCGGTTTACTGGAAAACTGGTACCGAACCAATCTCTTTATGCAGTCAACGTTGGCATAACAAGAGGCCAACTAACCCGTACTCATAATGACCTCAAGGTCTGTCATGTCAGCTCTACTAGGTCTGCTAGGTTCCGACGACTGTATCTTCACCGGGCAATTATTATACACCCGCGCAGCTACCACCCATCACTCACGGGTGTAGTTACCTCTAAAGGTTCTCATGGATTCAGACTCTATCTTTCATACTTGGTTGCTCCCTTTCTTACCGGTCGTACTCTTTTCCGTACTTCCAAACTTATTCTAGCTTACGTACATAACTTCCATAAAAAAAAACTGGCCTCCAATCTTTGGAGTTACTAAATTAAACAAAATAAGGCCATTTCCGGCTCTCATAACCTGGTTCCGGTGGAATGCATCCACGAACCCGTAAAACGATTAACTAGACTTGGGCCCTGCACCCTCGTGACCCTGTCACGTAGCGGGAGTACTACCAACTGATCCCATTCCATTACAGGCTATGGGGCGACCCTTAATAGGCCCTCAACCCGACTCGACGTCATACTTAAGTCTTATCCTTGGTCTGACTTAACTTTTTACTATTCGAGAAGGCCTTATATACCTAAGGTCTTTTATCAATATTCTTAGGCTCGCAATTTCCATGCTCCACGCCTACCTTATCAGTCCCCCCGTAAACGGGTACAAAAACTTCTCGTAATACCATAATCGTGTTGTCTTGACCACAAAATCCATACTTACTCCATACGGATCTCATCCGTACCATTTTCTTAATCATACTACGTAGCTCGATCTATTAACATAGTCTTCCATTAATTCCCTTAATAATAACTTCCTAAGGGTCCATTACCTTTTCAGACAACTCATCATCTCCTAATTATCTCAAATTAGTACGTAAAACCTTGATGAGAGTTCATTGAACTGTTCATACCTTCCCGGTACCTATCTAGTCCTTACCAATTCCTGGTAATCTATAATCATTCTAGGCAACACATATGTGACCCTCATACATAAATTCGTATAGTTGTATGCCACAATACCAACTATACTACAAATAATATCAACCTGGATATGCAATCCACATAATCTTTCCTGGGTCACTGCTGCCTTTCTCGTAGCTGCAATCAACATAACTCGTTAGGGAGAGACGACCCTAACAACACAACTCTATCGCACGATCTCAGAGTAGAAGAATGGAAACCAATCCTAAATGTCCTGCAGCCTCCTGGTTATAGATGTGGTACACAACACACCGATAACCAAGACTCTACTAGACACGGTCTGTAGACACTTTCTGAGGACTAACTGCTCTGATACCACTTTTGTCACGATCCGACTCCGGGCCCGCGACTGGTGCCCTACCTGGGCACCCCTTATAGGTATACATCAGAGAATAGCAACGGAACATACACAATTTATAAAAACACTTAGACATAATACATTAACAGGCTAGCTGATAAGGCCACCTTTCGTAAAACATACATAACAAAAGAAACATCAGTTACAATTATTTCTTTACAGCCCAAACCCCTAGACATGACTATAGACCTCTAAGAATAACAACTGTGGCGGGACAGGGCCCCGCCATATCCCTGAAAGTACAACAACCGACAATACCAGGGATAAGCCTCCGGAGTAATGGAGCTTCACCACAGCTGAATCAGTGATTCTAAAGGTGAGGATCAAGAACTCAGTACTCACTGCGGCATGAACGCACCCTCAAGGAGGTCGAGACAACATGTACCAAATATGTGAAACCGAAAGCATCAGAATGAAATCATAAGTCTATAATAAAACTGGAGACATGTATGATAACTCAATTAACAGTACAATGTGCCTTACTAACAATGAGAGTAAACAATAGTATACTTTACTGCTTAAAAATAGGAGGCTTATGATCAAAGTAGGGCCACCCGCCCGTAGGTCATTAAGCAATCCTACTCCTGGGACTATTTCACCCGCATAGGTCCTGTGGACCCGCAATGAGGTAACTTCCTCGCATAGGTCAGATCCGCCGCATAGGTCGTGTGGACCCGCATGAGGTATTCCTCGCATAGGACTATTTCACCCGCACGGGACTATTTCACCCGCTTGGGCCCGGTGGGCCCGCAATGAGTACAAATTCCGCACTCGCATCATAGGTAGCAAATCCATGGAATTAGTAGTAACCCGAGGCTTTACCCCGTAAGAATAACATAAACTAGCACAACCGGCTATCATACATAACATAAGAACTACCGGCTTATCATACATAACATAAGCGCTACCGGCTTATCCTAACATAACATAAGCAAGTTAAGAAATCCCCCTAACTTCTTATTAGTCTTATTCATATACACTCTCATTTTAGTTTACTTAAGGCACTATCATGTCATTATAACAATCCGGGAATTTAACCCAAAGTACTACATACTTCTATTCTTTTAAAATGACTCTTTTTCATATAAAACTTCCAAGATACTAATAACCGTAGTATCAAGTCACATCTATTTTTCAAGACAAGTCACAATACCTTTTAGAAATACATTTAGGCTTCTAAATCATGTGACTTCTTTCTTTTAAAAACCTTAAGCAATTGATGCCTTCAAATCAATTTGTCTTTCATTATTTCAAGTCATTTATCATACTTACATTACTTAGAGTAAACCACTCTTTTTAACTTTTCATAAAGTTATTATAACCAACTTCCCATAAAGTCGTTATACTAGCTTTATGCTTTAGATACTTACATTCTTCTTTATAACTAAGAGACTTAAATTTTCCAACAAAACAAGTATCGCAAATACTTTCAAAATACTCAAAGTCTCTTAAGTTTTAGAAACCAAGATATCCTTAATATTTTTAAACAAGTGAGTTAATTCCCTAACTCAACCAACTTGGACATTCTTAAAATAAGCCAAGGATATCAAATGGACTAGATTGTCAAAATCTCAGACGCTCACCGTACTATACATTTACAACTTATTCATGCTCAAGAGATAAAAAAGTTTCACATACCTCTTCGGTTCAATCCACTTGCTAAGTCCAATATGTCGTACGTAGTATGTCAACCTATATGACCATAATACGTCTATTAACTTCTAGTTTCAAACGTAGAATATTCCAAGTGCAAAGCTACTAAATTCTACGGAAAATCGGACAGCACTTTCTTTGTTTCTACATACTTTGCCACATTTTTGAAGGCCGAATTCAATAACCAAACACGCCACATTTAAGGCTCAACCATGTAGTTAACAATAGGGGATTACACGCCTACAAGACATGTAAAATTCCGCCCCACAATTTATAACAAACTAGTCCAAACTACAATGTCAATTCGGCAAATTGGAGGGACAATAATACATAGTCTTTTCCAATTCCTTTTCCATCCAAGTTGTTTAGTATAACATGTTATAAAGCCGCAATCGATTATAACAACTATAATCTTCAAGTAGATAACATGCGACGATTCTAGTTAACGACCAAATTGTAATTCAATTTCAAATGACTCAACATGTCATTTTCGGATTTGAGCTTCTAAACTTCCATAACACTTATCAATCTTCATAACACATATCACATGATAATTTCTAACTTATCATAACATGGAATCTTCAATTACAAAAGTAAGACGAAGATTATTACCTCAATTAGCCCAAATATGATCCAAGATTACAAGTCGATCCTTAGCAACTTTAGCTCATCTTTTTGATGTTCCAATCCAATCCAAGAAACCCTTAGAAGCTTATGAAGAACTCATCTTCAAGTTCTAACTTCAAAGTTGAAGAACTCCTTAAGTTTCCGCCTTGCGCCTAATACGAAAACGCCATTTTTCCGGGATCTTTCTATAGAGATAACCTTACAATACTCTTAGGAACCTTGGTTTAAAGTATTGTGAATTTTGAACAACAATTTACAAATTTCCTCTTCCAAATGGCCTTAATGTCGTGAGCTCTATGAAGAGCAAGAACAAGATTTCAATTTTTTTCTCTAAGTGTAGAATGACAAAGTCTTGCTACTAGTATACTTAAATAACACTAGGAAGGCTCAAGATTAAAACAATTGGGTGGCTTGGATGAGTTTCACAAGGATCAAGCCCAAGTGGCCCTTTGACAAGTCAACAATGTCAAGCTCTTTGTCTTAGCAAGACTTGGTCATTTAAATTATGGTCAAATGACCATTTTATCCATGTCATTTCGTCCAAGACCACTAAAGGGGTGACACGTGTTACACCCCGTAAGTCCAGGACATGTAAAAGAGAATGTACGAAAGGAAACAAGACTTGGAAATTAGTACGAAAGGAGGAATTGTTTTTCCGACGGAAAATCTTCCGAATGCCGGAAAGGAAAAATGTTCGTTGTTGAGAATTGGATTCTCAAAATGCATTATTTGAAGAGTATGGAACTTATTAATATTATGGAAATTTATTTTTACGGATTTGGTCATGTGGGCCCACCTGAGGAATTTTACGTTTTTGTGGGGCCCACGAGGGTTACGGAATATTATGGACGAATGAGAGGGCGACATGTGGAACCCCCACACTTGGTCTTGGACGAAATTAAGTGAGGGTAATATGGGCATTGACCACCTTGGAAGATTAGTCTTGCTAGCATGACATTGTTGACTTGTCAACTTGTCCACATGGGCTTGATCCTAGTGAAACCCATCCAAGCCACACATTTGCATATTCTTGTTCTTCAAAGGTTGCTCTCGGCCAAGGCCTCTTTTGGAAGACAAAATTTTGTAGTTTTGATCCATTAGCCACAAGAATTTAACCCAAGGTTCCTAAGAGTGTTGTAAGGCTATCTCAATAGAAATATTTCGGAAAATGGAGTTTTCGTATTAGTCGCAAGGCGGAAACTTAAGAAGTTCTTCAAATTTGAAGTTGGAACTTGAAGATGTGTTCTTCATAGGCTTCTAAGGAGTGCTTGGAGCGGATTGGAACATAAGGAAAGGAGCTAAGAATTGCTAAGGCGCGACTTTGAATCTTGGAATTTTTTAAGGGCTTGGAAAGGTATAAATTTTGTCGTTTTAGCAATTAAGTTTACTTATTGTTGTAGCTATGGATATTAGCAAGAATGAGTTATATATTATGTAGTTGGATAAGTTTATTGGCTATTGGAACCCTAATCCGAAAAACTAGCATGTTAGCCTTAAGACTACAATTCATGTTGATTATTCGTTTAAGTCGTCGCATGTTGTGTAAGAAGGAAATTGTAGTTATTGAAGTTTTTTATGACTATATAACATGTTAGACCTTAGAACTTGGAATTTGAAAAGGATTGGAAAAGACTTAGTGTTGTTCTATATGTTGGCCGAGAATGGCTTTTGGAGTATTAACTACTTCGTCTTAATTGTGGGGCGGAATTTTACACGTATTGTAAGGCGTGTAATCCCCTTTGGTTTGGTTGTTGTTTTGAGCCTTAAATGTGGCGTGTTGGTTATTGTATTCGGCCTTGAAAAAAGTGGCAAAGTGAGTAGAAACAAAGGAAGTGCTGCCCGATTTTCCGTAGAATTAGAGACAGTATACTTAGTATTATTCTACGTTAGAGACTAGAAGTTGATAGTATTGTTGTGACCATTATAGGTTGACACTTCTACGTACGTCGTATTCGGCTTAGCTTGTGGAGTTAGCCGAAAAGGTATGTGAACTATCTCCTCTTCTAGCATGATTCCTTAAGATAAAGAAAGTATGTCCTACTCCTTCAATGACCCATTCCTTGGTTGTATTTGGATTGCCTAAAATAGAATTCGTTCTATGTACTCCCTTGATTGTACTTTGATGTTTAAATTGTAAGTTGTATAATCCATTTCCTTAGTGAAGTTTGGATTCTTAAAAGTGAAAGTATTTTACTTAAAGTACATAGAGTCTTGAAAAGGAAGTGGTTTCCAAACCTTTTGGCTAGTGTCTTAGTTCCAAAACCTAAGGGTTGTTGTAATGACTTTAGGGGAGTTAAAGGAGTGATTTGCTTAATTGTTATAAGAGAGGAGAAATGACATGATTTAAGAGAAGTAACTTGTTTTAAAGGTGTGAGTTACTTGAGGTTTAAAAGTAGAAGAAACTTGTTTTCTAAATATTAAGAGACTTGAAGTATTTTGAAAGTTAAGAAACTTGATTTGAAAGTTTGTGATACTTGGTTTTAAGTATAAGTTTCTTGGTTATAAAAAGAATGAAAGTGTCTAAAACCATAAAGGGTTATAACGGATTTATGGGAAGTTGGTTATAACGGCTTTATGGAAGGTTAAGAAAGTTGTCTATTTTGATTATTGGGCATAAGTTGCCTAGATTGTGAAAAATTTGAAGTTACTTGATTTCAAGCTTTGAAATGAGTTTTCTAAAAGTGTAGTAACTTACTTTGAAAAATAGACACACCTTGATACTACGGGTGTTAGTATCTTGGGAGTTTACATAAAAATGAGTCTTTTGAAAAGAATGAAAGTACGTAGTACTTTGGCTTGATTAATTGAGAATTATTCTATGTGTGCCTTGATAAGTACTTTGGCTTGATTAATTGAGAATTAGTCTAAGTGTGCCTTGATAAGTACTTTGGCTTGTTTAATTGAGAATAATTCTAAGTGTGCCTTGATAAGTACTTTGGCTTGATTAATTGAGAATTATTCTATGTGTGCCTTGATAAGTACTTTGGCTTGATTAATTGAGAATTAGTCTAAGTGTGCCTTGATAAGTACTTTGGCTTGTTAAATTGAGAATAATTCTAAGTGTGCCTTGATAAGTACTTTGGCTTGATTAATTGAGAATTATTCTATGTGTCACGACCCGAACCCGGGCCCGTGACTGGTGCCTTACCCCGGGCACCCTAGTGACACAACATCAGAGTAATCAGCGGAATATAAAACAATAACATGAAATAACATGAAGTATGAAATAATAATCTGAGAAAGTTTGTCTTTCGGCATAATATATAAAACTTAAATCCAAACAGTTACATCCCATTACAACCTTGCCCACAACAGTACTACAGACCTCTAAGAGTGACATGACAACAATGGCGGGACAGGGCCCCGCCATACCCCTGAATGTAAGCACCTACAACGACAGGGGACTATACCACTGATAAGCCTCCGGAGAAACGGAGCTTCCCAAACGCTGAACTGTGACCCTGAGAGCTAGGATCAACGATTGGTGTACCTCAATGTTATACCCCGTATTTCCGGAGTATGTACGTGAGGACGTACGTACAAAAGTTTAGCCTTAAAGATAGGCCAAGTTCGAAATTTGTGCACAACTCGCTAAAAGAATCGTTTTCCGACGAAACGTTTCCACAGCTTTCGTAGAGAAAATTCCGGCTATGTCATTAAGTATTTTTGCGGATTTTTCCGAGAGACGAAACATTTTGGACCAACGGGAGGGCAACACTTGGCACCCTCCCATTGATGGACTTGAATCGTCCATTGGACGAAAATGGAGAACTTTGGCACGTTTTTTGTGCCATGGCACAAGTCAAGGAGTTGGTAGGATATTTGTGTTTAGTTAATCCTCACCCTACACTTGCCTTGCACTTGTCTTCATCTTGGCCATTGGTTGGCCAAGGCTTGAGCTATAAATACCCCCTTTGATGAAGAGTTCTTCATCCACAAAGTTATCTTCCAAGTCTAAAAATCCTCTCCTCTCCCTTTGTAGCCATTTCGTCCAAACACCTCCTCCTCCGTGAAAGGTGGCCTTGGCCGAATACCCCCCCTCGCGTAGCAAAAAATCTACCGCCCTCCCTAGGTAGAACAGTTACCTTCTTGCATCGTTATATTGCCCTAAATACCCTTGCCAAATTACCTTAGTACTTAGTCGAAGTTGTGGAAAACTTGTATGGTTCTTGAGCATACAACTTAGAGCAAAACCTTGCTCAGCGCGACTTTTCTAGGATATTATTGGGCTTACCGAGGTAATAATCCTAACCCTCTTTTGAATTAGAGAATACTTACTGTTATAGTATAAGAATAAGTATAAATACTTAGAAGTATATCACAGAATAGAATTGAAGTGTTAATCACTTAGAAGGGTTTAAAAGAAGAATAATCAAACTATACTTACATAGATTGTTTTCACAAAGAGACTTATATAGCTCACCGGGTAGGAAGTGCTGCCCGACTTACCGTAGAATTATGAACCCCTGTTTAGAATGACCTTGAGTAGTCTTTAATAGATATCTGTGACTATTATAGTCGACTCTCTCAGCGACATATTCAACTGGCGGTGGTTTTCACGAGAAGGTATGTGATTCTTCCTAAAGCATGATATTTTACAATATAACTACGGCAATGTCTTTGACTTAAGCCTGAATAATACTTACGGCAATGCCTCACGGCTTAAGCCTGAATAATACTCACGGCAATGCCTCACGGCTTAAGCCTGAATAATAAAGAACTGGAAACATTTCAAAAGACTACTGAATCATATTAACAGAAGAGAACTAATTGGTTTTTAAAACAGAAGCTTAAGAATTATACTAAGCTTTATGGGAAGTAAGTATAACCACTTAAGATTTATAAAAGAAACAAGTTTGCCTATGTGTTTATAACAGACTTGTATTGTGAAAAGAATAATAAAGATGGTTTGATAAATAGACATAATATGATGCTATGTGTGTTTGTACCTTGTAACGTTTGTATAGGTGAGTATCCTTGTTGTGCTTATGTTGTTTAAAGATAAGTTGTTATGTTAGTATACTATCACTCACCTCTTGAGATGATACCGGGGGTTAAGGCGCCTCCGACGCGGGTAGACTCGGTGATGCAGGACCATGATTCGAGAATACCTCATGCGGGTCCAGGGGCCTATGCGGAGCTACGAGTTCCGTGTTAGTATGCGGGTTATACCTCATGCGGTCTGTGTGGCTACGCGACAGAGTCGGGGCGATTTACGCCGAGGAGCTACCCTCGATGCGGGGTTATACCTCATGCGCCCACGTGAGTGGCCTATGCGGACTCGAGTCGAGTGATTAGGCTGAGAACGATGATGGGGGCGAGTGGCCTGCTTTCGATCATTCGCAGCCTAGACAAGACTCATTCTGATTACCTATTGTTGCTCTTGTTTGTGATGTGGCACTATGCGGTTTCCTTGGTTGTTTCATACATATTTGTAAACTGGTTTTAAAAACGATATGTTTCATTTAAGTACTTTACAGTTTCGCATACTTAGTACCTGTTGTACTGACCTCCTTCGGGGGGCTGCGTTCATGCCGCAGGGCAAGCAGTGTTAGATCCGCATTCCTAGGATCTCTACGTTGGTGTCGGAGCTCCATCTCTTCCGAGGCTCTACTTTTAGTATGATCTCCTGTTGTAGATAGTTTTGTACGATCAGGTATGGCGGCCCTGTCCCGCCATAGTTGTATATTTCAGAGGTCTCAGAGTCATGTTGTACAGTGTCGGATGTAACTGCTGAACTATGATTATATATATATGCAGAAAGGCGGTGTTTTCTCACATAAACTGTGTCTTATTTTATAAAATGTTTCATGTCTTGTTTTATATTTAATCTGATTTCTATGATGTATGACTACTTGGGTGCCCAGAAGGCACGACCACGGCCCGAACGGTCGTGACAAAAGTGGTATCGAGCGATTAATCCTCGGAAAGTGTCTACGACCGTATCTAGTAGTCTTGATTATCGGTGTGTTGTGCACCACACCAATAATCGTGAGGCTATAGGATATTTAGGATTGGTTTCATTCTTCTCATTACGAGATCGTCTTGTAGAGTCGTGTTATAGGTTGGACCTCTAACGTATTCCTTTCTGTACTTGATTATGCCTCCACGTAAGGCAACCCGCCCGGGCGGCAAGGCACCGAGGAGGCGCTAGCAGACACCCAGAGTCACGAGGGCTCAGCCCGCCTATACCGAGACGGCGAGTTCTATGACGCCGCCACTTCAACACAGACACAGCACCCACACCTCCCGTCCCACACCGGGCGGAGGAGTTAGGGTACAAGGAGATGGCCCACCTTTGGCTAAAGTCAGGCCCGACACGAGAGAGGCTGGACGCGGCCCCGCTCCACTCAACAGACCGTTGTTCACCCGAGGCGAGAGTTTGAGGCTACGAGATTTCTTGAGTCAGAGCCGCCGAGTTTTATGGGTCGAGGCCGAGGATGATCCGCAGGAGTTCATCCGTCGATTCAGAGGATTTTGAGAGTGATCGGGCGTCGAGACCGAGTCCGTGATCTTTGGTTCACATAGGTTTGCGTGATACCGCAGTCGATTGGTTTGATTCATGGAGTTATCCCGGAGAGCACGCGTCCCAGCCTACTGGGAGGAGTTCTCGAGGCTTTCTCACTCACTTCTTGCCTCCACGGATGGCGAGGGCGCGGCCGATAGATTTTACCGCTAAGGCGAGGACGACCGTCGTGAGTACAATGTCGAGTTTGATTCATTGGCTCGATATGTCCCAAAGATTGCAGCAGATATGAGGATAGTGGTACACCGCTATGTCACCGGCTAGACGACTATATGGCCGAGTCTTGTGCGGGGTTTCTCCACCGGTATGGACATTACCCGCACGCAGCTCACGCCTGACGCGGCGAGCGCAGAGGTCGACGAGTGGACAGACGCAGCAGGAAGGCCGGGACGGAGGGTCTTCGGTGGTTATCGTGGGCGGCCTCAGCAGCAGTCTAGATTCGCACCACAGGCAGCTCAGAGCACTCTTGCACCGTCCTCAGCACAGCCAGAGTTTTCGAGGGCAGACCAGGCCCTGTGGCTTCGACGCCCGAGTAGCGAGGTATCGCCGACGGGACCACCCGGTGTGGGCCGATGCGGTAGATCCCATTACGGGAAGTGTGGTACTACATGGATCTTGTTACGATTGTGGCGGCAGGTCACTTTGCGAGGATCGTCCGACCGGGGCGCTGCGGTGGTAGGCCTTCGAGTTACGTGGCGGCTTCATCATCTCCTACGATTACTCGCCCGAGGCGTGGTGCCTGCGGGTCAGCAGGTCGCGGCAGAGGTCGTGGCGCAGGTCCCAGTTCTAGCGGTCCTCAGAACCGCATATATGCTTTGTCCAGCCGACAGGATCAGGAGGCCTCACCTGATGTCGTCACAGGTACCTTATCGCTTCGGTTTGATGTGTATGCTTTGATAGATCCGGTTCTACTGGCCCTATATATCTCCCTTGTTGCTAGTAGGATAGGGATAGAGCACGAGTCCATAGACCGCTTTTGAGGTAGCTACGCCAGCTGGTGATTCGGTGGTAGCTCGGCGGTATATAGAGCTTGTCTGTGACTATTTACGCCGGACCAGCCGACTTGATAGAGTTGGAGATGATTGACTTCGACGTGATCATGGGGATGGATTGGCTAGCTTCTGCTATGCCAATGTAGACCGCAGAGAGAGTAGTGCAGTTCCAGCTTCGAGGAGCCGTTGTTGAGTGGGAGGAGCACCAGACGCTGGTGGTAGGTTTATTTCCTACCTCAAGGCTAGGAAGACGGTGCGAATGGGTATATCTACCATCTAGTTCGAGTGTTTGATATCGAGGTCGCGTACCAGATTTTCGATCCTCGTAGTCACGAGTTCCCGCACGTGTTCCCGGATGACCTTCCGGTATCCTCCCGAGAGGAGATTGAGTTTTGTATTGACATATTGCCAGACACTCGGCCTATTTCCATTCCGCCATACAGAATGGCACCTGCCGAGTTGAGAGAGCTGAAGGACCAGCTGAGGGATTTGCTGGAGAAGGGTTTCATTAGGCCCAGTGTTTCCCCCTGGGGGGCGCCGGTATTGTTCGTGAAGAAAAAGGACGGGACGCTGCGCATGTGTGTTGATTACTGTGCAACAACAAGGTGACCATTAAGAACGAATACCCTCCCGGGATTGATGATTTGTTCGACGGTTGCGAGTGCGAGATGTTTCTCCAAGATTGATCTGCGATCGGGCTATCATCAGTGCGAGTCGAGAGGTGGATGTCCCAGATCGCATTCGGACCAGACGGGCATTATGAGTTCAGGGTCATGTCTTTTGGTTGACCAATGATCCGGCGGTATTCATGGATTTGATGAACCGAGTGTTCAAACCATTTTTGGACACGTTTGTGATAGTGTTCATTGATGATATCTTGGTTTATTCTCGCCAGAGCGAGCACGCGAGCATTTGGCGATCTTGGCCGACGCTTCCAGACCAGCGATTGTACGCCAAGTTTTCCAAATGTGAGTTTTGGTGACTTGATGGCGTTTCGGGCATATTGTCGGCTGATGGCATTCGAGTTGATACGCCAAGATCGAGGCGACAGACTTGCCGAGACCTACTACTCCGGCAGAGGTTCGCAGCTCGGGCCTTGCAGTTATTATCGGGCGTTCGTGGAGAAGTTTGCTTTATCTTCGCACCATTGACTAGGCCGACTCGTAAGGCGCCAAGTTTGATGGATGATGCTTGGAGCGGGGTTTCGATTCTTGAAAGAGAGACCGACGACCGCCCCGCTCTTACTTCCGGAGGGTCCAGATGGTTATGTCGTGTATTGTGACGCGTCGTGCATCGGGTTGGGATGTGTGTTGATGCAGATGGCGAGTTATAGCATATGCATCCCGACACCAAGAAACACGAGAGAACTACCCCACCCATGATTTGAGCCGGGCGGTGATTCACGCTTTGAAGATCCGAGGCACTATTTGTATGGGTTCACGTGGATATTTATACGCACCACAAGAGCCTCCAAGATATCTTCACCAGAGGAGCCGAACTTACGGCAGAGCGGTGGTTAGAGTTGCTTAAGGATTACGATGTTGATATCCTATACCACCGGAAGGCGATGTTGTGGCGTACGCCCGAGTCGTAGGTCACGGGGAGCCTATCGGATGTGCAGCTAGAGAGGAGGGACATGGTTCGTGATTTGCATCGATTAGCGAGCCTTGGTGTCCGCTTGATTGATTCCGATAGCGGTGGGGTTAGAGTTCGTGAGGTTGCCGAGTCTTCCATCGTCGGCGAGGTGAAGAGGCAACAGCTCGAGGATCCAGCCTTTGATTCGATATCGTGATACGCCTCTTCGAGGGCAAGGGTCCTTGAGGTAGCACCGATGGGGTGCTAAGGTTTGAGGGCGAGTTGTGTGTTCCGGATGTTTGAGGACTTGGCAGGGTTCTTGGGGAAGCACACGCAAGCGTTACTCTATCCATCCGTGGTCGACCAAGATGTACCACGACCTTAGATCCGTGTATTGGTGGGATGGTTTGAAGAGGACGTTGCGAGTTCGTAGCTCGCCCGTGTTGTCGCAGTGAAGGTAGAGCACCGCAGGCCCGGTGGTTTGTTCTGACGCATAGAGATCCCGACCGGAAGTGAGGTGATCAACATGGACTTCATCGCGGATTGCCTCGCACTCGGAGGAGACATGATTCCATATGGGTTATCGTCGACGGTCGAAAATCAGCCCACTTTCTTCCCGTTCGACGACCTTTCTACCGAGGATTATGCCGACTTTACATCCGAGAGATCGCCGATCGCATGGAGTCCCTAGTTCGATCATATCGCATGCAGGAGCCCGCCATTCGCTAACTTCCGGAGGTCCTTCCGCAGGGGTTTAGGACGCAGTGAGCACGAGTAATCGCATTTCATCCACGCATGCACGGACAGCAGAGCGCACTATCCGCACTCTCGAGGATATGTCGCGAGCTTGTGTTATTGACTTGGTAGTTGGGAGGATCATTTGCCCCTAGTTGAGTTTGCATATAATAATAGCTACCACTCCAAAGATTCGGATGGCGCCTTATGAGGCCTTGTATGGGAGGAAGTGCAGATCGCCTATAGGTTGGTTCGATGGGCGAGGTGCGCTAGTGGGACCAGATTTGATACAGAAAAATGGATAAGTGAAGCTTATCCGAGCGCTTATCGATACCGTAGTCGATGTAAGTCGATGCGCAGATCATCGTCGTCGGCATCTTGAGTTCGAGGTTCATGATTGGGTTTTCCTAGGTGTCACCCATGAAGGTGTGATGAGATTCGGAAGAAGGGAAACTCAAAGGTACATCGGGCCATTTCAGATTGTCCGCAGGTAGGCAAGGTTACTATGAGTTGGATCTGCCGTCCGATCCGAGGCGGCATCCGGTTTTTCACGTATCTATCTGGCGAGATGTATCGGGATCCATCTAGGGTACACCCGATTGGCGATGTCCAGTGATCGAGGGGTTATCGTATGAGGAGATTCCCATAGCGATAGTCGATCGTCGGGTTAGCGTCTGCGACCAAGGACGTGGCTTCCACAAAGTCTTGTGGCGAACGAGCTTAGGGAGGAGATGACGTGGGAAGTCGAGGAGGACATGAGGCAGAGGTACCTCACCTATTCCCACACCTCCGTAATTCACTTTCCTACTTATAAATTTTAGTTATCGCTTTACCTAAGTGTTGTTTTGGGCCGTGTGTGGCTTTTGCAATCGCTTAAGTTTTGAAGAACTGATCATTATCTCTGTTGGAAGGAACATTCGACGAATGTTTCTAAGGAGGAGAATGTTATACCAGTATTTCCGAGTATGTACGTGAGGACGACGATAAAAGTTTAGCCTTAAAGATAGGCCAAGTTCGAAATTTGTGCACAACTCGCTAAAAGAATCGTTTTCCGACGAAACGCTTTCCACGACTTTCGAGAGAAAATTCGGCTATGTCATTAAGTATTTTTATGGATTTTTCCGAGAGACGAAACATTTTGGACCAACGGAGGGCAACACTTGGCACCTCCCATTGATGGACTTGAATCGCCCATTGAATGAAAATGGAGAACTTTGGCACGCTTTTTGTGCCATGGCACAAGTCAAGGAGTTGGTAGGATATTTGTGTTTAGTTAATCCTCACCCTACACTTGCCTTGCACTTGTCTTCATCTTGGCCATTGGTTGGCAAGGCTTGAGCTATAAATACCCCTTTGATGAAGAGTTCTTCATCCACAAAGTTATCTTCCAAGTCTAAAAATCCTCTCCTCTCCCTTTGTAGCCATTTCGCCCAAACACCTCCTCCCTGTGAAGGTGGCCTTGGCCGAATACCCCCTAGCCTAGCCAAAAATCTACCCTCCCTTGGTAGAAAAGTTACCTTCTTGCATCGTTATAATGCCCAAAATACCCTAGCCCAAATACCTTAGTACTTAGTAGAAGTTGTGAAGAACTTCTAAGGTTCTTGAGCATACAACTTAGAGCAAAACCTTGCTCAGCGACTTTTCTAGGATATTATTGGGCTTACCGAGGTAATAATCCTAACCTCTTTTGAATTAGAGAATACTTCATGTTATAGTATAAGAATAAGTATAAATACTTAGAAGTATATCACGAATAGAATTGAAGTGTTAATCACTTGAAGGGTTTAAAGAAGAATAATCAAACTATACTTACATAGGATTGTTTTCACAGACTTATATAGCTCACCGGTAGGGAAGTCTGCCCGACTTACCAGAGAATTATGAACCCCTGTTTAGAATGACCTTGAGTAGTCTTTAATAGATATCTGTGACTATTATAGTGACTCTCACGCGACATATTCAACTCGCGTGGTTTTCATGAGAAGGTATGTGATTCTTCCTAAAGCATGATATTTTACAATATAACTACGCAATGTCTTTGACTTAAGCCTGAATAATACTTACGGCAATGCCTCAGCTTAAGCCCGAATAATACTCACTGATGCCTCACGCTTAAGCACGAATAATAAAGAATCGAAACATTTCAAAAGACTATGAATCATATTAATGTAAGAGAACTAATTGGTTTTTAAAACAGAAGCTTAAGAATTATACTAAGCTTTATGGGAAGTAAGTATAACCACTTAAGATTTATAAAAGAAACAAGTTTGCCTATGTGTTTATAAACGACTTGTATTGTGAAAAGAATAATAAAGATGGTTTGATAAATAGACATAATATGATGCTACATGTGTGTTTGTACCTTGTAACGTTTGTATAGGTGAGTATCCTTGTCAGGCTTATGTTGTTTAAAGATAAGTTGTTATGTTAGTATACTATCACTCACCTCTTGAGATGATACCGGGTTGTCGCCTCCGTCGCGGTAGACTCAGCGATGCAGGACCATGATTCGAGAATACCTACGCGGTCCGGGGGCCTACGCGAGCTACGAGTTCCGTGTTAGTATGCGGGTTATACCTCATGCGGTCTGCGGGCCATGCGACAGCGAGTCGGGCAGGATTTACGCCGAGGAGTAGCTACCCTCGATGCGGGTTATACCTCACGCGCCCACGTGAGTGGCCTATGCGACTCGAGTCGAGATTAGGCTGCAGACGATGATGGGGCGAGTGGCCTGCTTCGATCATTCGCAGCCTAGACAAGACTCATTCTGATTACCTATTGTTGCTCTTGTTTGTGATGTGGCACTATGTGCGGTTCTCGGTTGTTTCATACATATTTGTAAACCGGTTTTAAAAACGATATGTTTCATTTAAGTACTTTACGCTTTCGCATACTTAGTACTGTTGTCAGACCGACTCCTTCTGGGCTGCGTTCATGCCGCAGTGGCAAAGCAGTGTTAGATCCGCATTCCTAGGATCTCTACGTTGGTGTCGGAGCTCCATCTCTTCCGAGGCTCTACTTTTGGTATGATCTCCTGTTGTAGATAGTTTTGTACAGGTGTGGTATGGGCCCCGTCCCGCCATAGTTGTATATTTCCTCAGAGGTCTGTAGTCATGTTGTATGGTGTCGGATGTAATCACGAACTATGATTATATATATATGCCGAAAGGCGTGTTTTTCTCACATAAACGTGTCTTATTTTATAAACTGTTTCATGTCTTGTTTTATATTTCCGCTGATTTCTCGATGTATGACTACTGAGTGCCGGAAGGCACGATCCACGCCCCTGAACGGGTCGTGACACTCAACTGCGTGTTATACCCGTATTTCAGTAGATGCGTGGGGCGCACGTAGAAAATTTGAACTTGTAAAAGGTGGCTTGGCGAAATTTATTTGTTCACAACACCCGACAGAGTCGTTTCGACGAAACGTTTTCACGACTTTTCGTAGGGAAAATTCGCTATGTCATTTTAATTTTTGGCGGATTTTTCCGAGAGACGAAACATTTTAGACCAACAGCAGGGCGCCACTTGGCACCCTCTCATTGGAGCACGCGGGCGGTTCAAGTGGACGAATTGGCCTTGTTTGGTCGGCGGGTTGGTAGGATATTTTTGTGGTAGATGGATAAGGTGCACTTGGCAAGATCTTGCCCTACACTTGCTATGCACTTGGCATGATCTTGGCCATTGGTTGGCCTTTGCTAGACCTATAAATACCCCTTGGAAGACTTCTTCATCCATTCCTAAAATATTTCTAAGTGTTAAATCCTCCTCCTCCTTTGTGTTGAGTTCGCCAAGAGCCTCCTCCCCTCGCCGAGAGCCCTCCCCTTCCTTGGGTGCTAGCCGTGGGTACCCCTAGCCTAGTTGTTTTCGTATAATACCCCTCTTGGTAGAAATACTCTCAAAAGTATTGTTATAATGCCCAAATTACCTTAGCCAGTATACCTTGTAGTATTCTAAGGTTATACTTATCTGAAAAGCCAGAATACTATTATACTTCCTTCCACACAAAACCAAACCCTAAGGAAAATCTCCATAGTTGGTTGGAATTTTATGTAGAAGTTGGTTAGAACTTCTGGTTGTTTGGAGCTGGCCTGAGCGCATGAGTAGGAGCTAAACCTTGCTCAGGATCGACATTTAAACTCGGATAATTATGGGCTTATCGAGGTAATTATCTTGTCCCTCTATGGTAATTGGAAATTACATGATTGTTAGACTATATAGTTGAAGTATACTATATATAGTTATCGGCAATGTCTTTTGACTTAAGCCTGAATAATAAGAAACCTTTTCGAAAGAAGAGTACTGAACTGTATTTACATAGGACTGTATTACAGTAGACTTGAGTAGCTTTTCTGTGAGGTAGAATCGTACACGTCCGGTTAGACGTGCAAACCCCCCCTGGTTGGCTTGGTAGCCGGCCTCGATAAAGGAGGAGATTTACGCTGTTGCGGGGGGGGGAGGTGCTGCCGAATTTTCTGTAGAATGTTCTACGATTAGACCTAAATATTAATAAGCGCCTTGTGGCCTTATAGGTTGAGTACTACGCGTGGCGCGATCTACTTGGCTTAAGGAGTAGCCGACGGTTTGAGGTACTTGGAGCGTTTTGCTATTAGTCGATAATCGTCGCGAGGTATGTGAACCTCTTCCTATCTCTTCTAGCATGATATGTGTGAACTATGTAGTACGTGACGCATACGTGCTAAATGTATTTGATTGGTTTAAAACATAAAGTGTTATAACGGCTTTATGGGAAGTTGGTTATAACAGCTTTATGTTGGTAAGAAATACTTGTGGTTTTTAAAAGGTAACTGATTTGAACTATAACTGACTTGTTATGTGTTAATAAAGAACTTGAAGTATTTCAAAAGATTTTGAATCATTTTGAAGGAAGGAGTAATACTTGGTTTTGAAAACTTAAGAGTTATACTAGCTTTATGGAAAGTTAGGTATAACGGCTTAAGAATGTTTCTTGATTTCGAGATCAGAATGTATCGACAAACCATCGCAGCGTTAATAAAAGGAAATGTTTTGTGATTTAGTATTATTAAAACCAAGAGAAACTTCCATCTGCATAAGCTAAGATGAGACAAAATGATGTTTCATAGATCACGGTCACAGTAATAAGATTGTTATAAACAAGAATATCCTACTCACATAAGGCTTATGTTTCTCGAGATAGTTTAAAAGAGAATTATATTCTTAAATGAATAAGACTATGAAATCTGAAACCTTTCTAAAATAAGAACCGTGAACATTTGAAATTAGGCAAACTTGGGCGTTTGGAAAATAATGTTGTTACTTGATTTTACAAAGGTAAGTGTTTTGATTTACTTCAAAAGATAATCACTCTATTTTCATATACTACGGTTATTGTGTGGTTTTTGTGAAGTAACATATCTTTAAAGAGTTATTGTATAAAGTACTTTGGGGATAAAAACTCGATCTCGTTAATCATATAGTAGAAGGTACCTTATGTGTGAATAACTTGATTGTATTGGTTTGTGATAGCCTTGTAATACCTTCGTGTTGATTTGATAAGTAATCATATTAGGATGCTACGTGTGTTAGCATTCTGTGATGTTTGTGTAAAGGGATTTTCCCTTGATTGTGCTTATGCTGTTTAAACGATAAACTGTTATGTTGGTATTTATACCACTCACCGTGTTTCCGGGTTAAGCCGCCTCCGATGCGGGTAGACTCGGTGATGCAGGACCATGATTCGAGAAAACCTCATGCGGTCCCGGGCCTATGCGAGCTACGAGAGTTCCAGTTAGTGTGCGGCCTTTATGGTCATGCGGTGCATGTGGCCATGCGCGATGCGAGTCGGGGCGATGCCGGGAGTAGCTACCCTCGATGCGGGTTATACCTCATGCGACCTATGAGATTGGCCTATGCGAGTGCGGGAGTTCGAGGCTAGACGCCACATTTGATATTGCGCGGCGGCGCCTTTGATCATGTGACGGCTCAGACAGATATCATGATACGATTTATGACCTTGTTAGTACCGGGTGTTAGTAGTCGGCTATGCCTTCGTACTTACCCCGCATCGCTTTATTTGGACACGTGGACCCTGCTCATGTGTATTTCTTGGTGCTTTTCTATCATCGATCGCGATGAGGAAGGTATTCCACGGCATGATTGATGTTGGGCGTGAGACCCATTGTTTTATCGAGTGATGACTTTGAGGCGAGTCCCCGACAAGACATGACCGCTTATTTATTGTGAATGTAGTTTGGTTATCATACATGTCTCCCGCTTCTATAGACTACTATGATTTCATTTACGATCTTCATGTTTCACATACTGGTACTGTTAGATCGACCTCGCCGGCTGCGTTCATGCCGCAGTAAAGGTACACCGCCGTTGATCCTCGCTCTTGGTCACGTCAGCGTTTGGGAAGCTCCGTTCCTCCGAGGCTTATCTTGGTATAGTCCCCGTTGATTGTAGGTGCTACATTCGTGGTATGACGGCCCCGCCCCGTCGTTGTCATATCATTCTAGAGGTCTGTAGTACTGCATGGGCAGAGTGGTAGAAAGGGATGTAACTGTTCAAATTGTTATTTATATATACTGACGGTAACCGTTTTTGGTTAGCCTGTTTTCTTATTTCACTGTCTTATTACATTGGTTTCATGTATTGTCTTTATGTTCCGCTGATTACTCTGATGTTGTATCACTAGGGTGCCCGGGGTAAGGCACGATCCACGGGCCGAACGTCGTGACATCATGCGATTTAACGCACTTCAAGGAGGTCGATAACAGTACCAAGTATGTGAAACTGAAAATACTGTAAGTGAAATCATAGTAGTCTATATAAAGCAGGACACATGTATGATAACCAAACTACAGTTCACAATAAATAAGCAGTCATGTCAAGTCAGGGACTCACGCCCTCAAAGTCATCACTCAAATATAACAATGGGTCTCACGCCCACAACATCAATCATGCCCGTGGAATACCTTCCTCACTGCCAGCAGTCTATGATATAAAAGCACCAAGGAATACACATGAACACCAGGTCCCACCCGTGTCCACATAAAAACAGTACAGGGTAAGTACAAAGGCATAGCCGACTACTAACACCCACAGTACTAACAAGGTCATAAACTGTGTCATGATATCTGTCTAGACCGTCACATGATCAAAGCTGGTCACTCGCCCGCAGTATCAAATGTGCGCGTCTAGCCCCGAACTCCCGCACTCGCATAGGCCAACCTCATAGGCCCACAAGAGGTATAACCCCGCATCGAGGGTAGCTACTCCCCGGCATCCGTCTGGACTCGCAGTCCGCATGGCCACATAGACCGCATGACCATAAAGGCCGCACACTAACATGGAACTCTCGTAGCTCCGCATAGGTCCCCTGGACCCGCATGAGGTATTCTCGAATCATGGTCCCAGACCGCCTGAGATATACCCCGCATCGGAGGGCAGCTTAACCTCCGGGAACATGTCAAGGTGAGTGGTACAATACCAACATAACGGTTGATCGTTAAACAACTTAAGCACAATCGAGGGAAACCCCTTTACACAATCATCACAAGATACTAACACACGTAGCATCCTAGCATGTTTCCTTATCAAATCAATAAGAAAGTATTACAAGGCTATCACAAACCAACACAATCAATTTATTCACACAAGGTACTTTCTACTATATGATTAACAAGATCGGGTTTTTATCCCCAAAGTACTTCATACATTAACTCTTTTAAAAGATATGTTACTTTCACAAAAGTCACACAATACCCGTAGTATATAAAAATAGAGTGATTATCTTTTGAAGTAAATCAAAACACTTCTCTTTGTAAAATCAAGTAACAACATTCTTTTCCAAACGTTCAAGTTTGCCTAATTTCAATTACTCAAGTTTCTCATTTTCGAAAGGTTTCGTAGTTCATAGTTTTAATCCTTTAAAACAATTTGAGAAACATATACCTTATGTGTGAGTAGGTTATTTTTGTTCATAACAATCTTATTACAAAGACCATGATCTAGAAAATGTAATATCATTTTGGTCTCATCTTAGCTTCTATGCAGATGGAAGTTTCTACTGGTTTTAATAATACTTTATTAGTCAAAACATTTCCCTTTATTAGCGCTGCTGTGGTTTGTTCGATACTTATTCTGATTTTCGAAATCAGTAAAACATTACTCCTTTTAAAAATCAAGTACTCATTACTCACGAATGAGGTTTCACACTTTTTAACAAAATTCAATTAAGTCAAGTCTCTTATCTTTTAAGATCAAGTCTCTTAACTTCTTAAATCAATAAATCATTCTTTTTATCTCTCTTAAGCCGTTATACCTAACTTCCCATAAAGCTAGTATAACTCTTAAGCTTTTAAAACCATGTATTACTCTTACTAAAAATGATTCAAGATTCTTTGAAATACTTCAAGATTATTCAGGCTTAAGTCAAAAGACATTGCCGTAATTATTATTCAGGCTTAAGTCCGAAGACATTGCCGTAATTATTATTCAGGCTTAAGTCCGAAGACATTGCCGTAATTATTATTCAGTTAACACACGTACGTCTACCGTACTATATATATATTCTTTAAAATATCATGCTCAAGAGGATAGGAAGAATCACATACCTCGCGACGATTATCGACTATTAGCAAAACGCCCAAAGCATCAGAGTCCGCTTAGCCTTTTCCACCCTCCGAGTAGAATACGCTACTGCAAAGACATTCAACCTATAAAGGTTATATTAGTCTACCAATGACTAGACTACTCGTAGATTATTCTTGATGTGATTTCAGTTCAAGTCTTTTCTGTAATATCCTACTATTACAGTTCAAATCTCTTCTATGAATCTTATATTCATTTATACAACTACAGTATGTAATTTCCAATTTCAATAGAAGGTTAGGGTTATTTACCTCGGTAAGCCCAAAATTATCCAAGTTTAAATGTCGATCCTGAGCAACGTTTAGCTCCTCCTCCGGGTGCTCCAACCCGCTCCAAACAACCCTTAGAAGTTCTACGCAACTTCTACTTAATACTTCAACCAAGTATGAAGATTTCCTTAGGGTTTCGTTTAGTGACTGAAGGGAAGTATAATAGTATTTCTGGGCTTTTCGTATAAGTGTAACCTTGGAATACTACTAGGTATTTGGGTCAAGGTATTTTGGTATAGTAACAATACTTGGAGAGTATTTCTACCAAGGTAGGGGTGTATTTATACGAGACAACACCACAAGGGGGGTGTATACCCCTCGGCCAACCCCACTAGGAGGGGTGTACTCTACCAAGGGGAGGGCTCTGGCCAAGGGGCCTCACCATGGGAGGGGCAGGCTAGGACGAGACACTACACACCGGGCGGGAAGAGCTCTCAAGACTTAGGAAAGTTTTTGGATGAAGAAGTCTTCACAAAGGGGGGGTATTTATAGGTCAAGCCATGGCCAACCAATGGCCAAGATCATGCCAAGTGCAAGGCAAGTGTAAGGTCAAGATTCACCCATGTGTACCTTATCCATCTACCACACAAATATCACAAAATATCCTACCTACTCCCACTCTCCCTTTTCGCCCAATGCCGCCTCACCATCCACCAATGAGAGGGTGCCAAGTGTTGCCTCTCGTTGGTCCAAAATGTTCGTCTCGGAAAAATCCGCAAAAATTAAAAATGACATAGCCGGAATTTTCCTTCGCAGTTGTCTAAAACGCTTCGTTTAAAAAAACGACTCTAATCGGGTGTTGTGCACAAAATTCGAACCTTGCCTACTTTAAAGCCCAAACTTTTCTACGCACGCCCCACGCATATACTCGAAATACGGTATAACATTCTCCCTCCTTAGAAACATTCGTCCCGAATGTTCCTTCTAAGTCTCAACAAACATGCGCCAAGATAGTCTTCACCGCTATACTTACGAAAACAATCCCGCCACACCGCCACGTAAACACCGCAAATACTTACATCCAAGTCCACGAGGAAACGCCTAGCGACACAAAAGCCCTTACCCGAGGTCTAAAATATATTTCCTTCGCACCTTCTCCTTACAAAAGAAATGATCACATCTATGCTCGCAATACATGCTCGCTTCTTCCTTACGCTGTCGTACTTCTCGCACACTCGAACTCTTTCTTACCATATCTGCATTCGATTCGGTTCCAAATCTCTGGGTTACTATCTCTAACTTGGTCATCATTAACTGGGAACACTCTAGATGGATCTCCGATACTCTTACGAACATAGCAACATGAAAGATCGGACGTACTGCCTCCTACGTCGGACGACAAGCTATCTTATAGGCAACCTGGCCTATTATTCACATGATCTGAAAGGGCCCAAAGTAACTCGGGCTAAGTTTCTTCTGTTTTCCGAATCTCGTCACACCCTTCCGGGGTGGTACCTTCAAGAAGATCCTCCGTCAACCTGTACTCCAAACGTCGTCGCCGATTATCCGCACAACTTCTGTTGACTCTGGGCTGCCAATAACCTATTCTGGATAAGCTTCACCCTATCCACATCCTAATGAACAAGTATGAACCAACTATCTGAACTTTGCCAACATCGAACCAATCGAACGGCAACTTACATTTCCGCCCCTACAAGGCGTCATAAAGCGACATTCGAATACTGAAATGGTGGTTATAAAAACACTCCCTTAACAGGAGGCAACAATCCTTACAGCTACCCCTGAAATCCAAACACTGGCCCGAGGGCGAATCGACATCGAGACTCACCCGAGTTCTCAACCACGCTGGTAAAACTTTGGAAACGAAATAGCCACAACACAGGCTACATCATCGCCATAAGGTGAAAGTAGGCACCTCGTGCAGCCTTACAACCTTCCTGATAAATAATATCTCTGTCGAGTAAACAGTCCTGCCTGAAGGACAATATGGGCTGTCCTCATTGGCCCAACTACTGGTCGAACGCATCCACCAACTCGTACGCTGGTTTACTAAACTTGGGCCTAACACCCTCGTGAACTTACCACCTGGCGGGACCACCACAAACTGACCCCACCATAAAATAGGTCGCGGGTTGACCCGCGGCATGGCCTCAACCCGACTCACTCTCGCGTAAAACACTTGCTCCCCGATCCGGAACAATCTCACTAATCATGTTACGAAAACCTAGCGGTCTTCTTAGCTCAACTACCCTCTTTCATTTCCCACAACTCAGGGACTTATATACCAATATATCTCACGTGCACTATGCACTCCGATAAGGGTCAAACACGAATGTAATCTTTTACTCCAGATTGCCTTGCCTTCAAGGTCTCTACGTATAAAGCTCTAAGGTTCACACTTTCTTCTATCCCCAATCTTACCTTTCTAGCTAACCATGGTTTCTAACCACAATTTACACAAGGTTAACTGAACGTAACACTTAAGATATACTTATCTTATCACGCCTACAATCTCTAGAGGGTTAAGAATACACCTGTATCTACTGCTTCACTACCCTCTGTCGTTCCAATCAATCCTGCCCTGCTGGGCGCAATCATAACAAGCTGTCGAAGAAGTACGACACTCCCCACAATGACACTTACCACAATGGCCACACCGAGGTGGGGGTGGCCTCCTCTGGCTAACACCCCTTCCTCTACGAACTATTGAACCCGCAACTGATCTGGTAGGCTGAGTCCTCCTACTAGAATCCCTCCTACTAGGACACCCTTTCGACACATGGCCCCGACAGCCGCAGGTACAACAAGCATCAACAAACGATGACATTCCCCGGGATGACGTCTGTCATACTGTGAACACTGAGAGAAAACTGAACCCGGCTGGCTAGAACCTACGTATAGCTGTGAACCGGAAGCCCTGGAGCTCTGACCAACTCCGGCATACTAACGCATACAAGTTTGTGGAGGACCACTCAGACCGGGCGGAGGCGCATATCTAGTCTCTGGTGAGGTGATTCGCCTCGAAAGTTACCAAAGGACCTTCATTGCCCGGCCCTCTTCTGCTGATCTTGGTTAATCCGTCGATCTCTATGTTTCCTCGGCCTGCTGCGCATAAGCCTGTACGCAGGCCATGCTCAAGCCTAACTGACGAGCTATTCTTGTACCACCCTCTCTTAGATAGTCATCATGACCCGTGATAAATCGATGCATAAATATTCTCGGTTGCTAAATCCATAGCTAGTAACAGGGTCGCCTCTTTGCAATCTATCTTCTCTGTTTCCCGGTCGTGGAACTGAAGGTTCAAATATCATGGCCGCAGTAGGAACTGCTGCCGCCGTGCTAAACTCTGCTGGGGCTGGCGATGTCGCAGAACTCCCCAAATGAAGCACCACCCCAGGTGATGATTGGGCCTGTGCCCACGTAACCCTCTCAGATTTACTCGCAGCCTCCTCGGCCGCCTTGCCTCGCCCGGCGGGTTTGCCCTACGCGGAGGCATAACGGTAAGGGAAAGAAATACGTTAGAGGGTCTAACTTTACAACACAACTCTAAGGCACGATCTCAGAGTGAGAAGAATGGAAACCAATCCTAAATATCCTATAGCCTCCTGATTATTGGTATGGTGCACAACACACCGATAATCAAGACTCTACTAGATACGGTCTGTAGACACTTTCCGAGGATTAACTGCTCTGATACCACTTTTGTCACGACCCGAACCCGGGCCCGTGACTGGTGCCTTACCCCGGGCACCCTAGTGATACAACATCAGAGTAATCAGCGGAATATAAAACAATAACATGAAATAACATGAAGTATGAAATAATAATCTGAGAAAGTTTGCCTTTCGGCATAATATATAAAACTTAAATCCGAACAGTTACATCCCATTACAACCTTGCCCACAACAGTACTACAGACCTCTAAGAGTGACATGACAACAATGGCGGGACAGGGCCCCGCCATACCCCTGAATGTAAGCACCTACAACGACAGGGGACTATACCACTGATAAGCCTCCGGAGAAACGGAGCTTCCCAAACGCTGAACTGTGACCCTGAGAGCTAGGATCAACGATTGGTGTACCTCAACCTGCGGCATGAACGCAGCCCGGCGAGGTCAAGACAACAGTACCAAGTATGTGAAATCGAAAATACGTAAGTGAAATCATAGTAGTCTATATAAAGCAGAGACATGTATGATAACCAAACTACGATCACAATAAATAAGCAAATATGTCAAGTCGTGGACTCACGCCTCAAAGTCATCACTCAAATATAACAATGGGTCTCACGCCCACAACATCAATCATGCGTGGAATACCTTCTCACCGCCAGCCTATGATATAAAAGCACCAAGGAATACACATGAACACCAGGTCCCACCTGTGTCCACATAAAAACAGTACAGGTTAAGTATGAAGGCATAGCCGACTACTAACACCTACGCATTAACAAGGTCATAAAGCGTGGTCGTGATATCTGTCTGCCGTCACATGATCAAAGCCGTCACTCGCTCGCAGATCAAATGTGCGCGTCTAGCCTCGAACTCCCCGCACTCGATAGGCCAACCTCATAGGCCCGCATGAGGTATAACCCCGCATCGAGGGTAGCTACTCCCAAGATCCGCTCGACTCGCAGTCCGCATGGCCACATAGACCGCATGACCATAAAGGCCGCACACTAACCTGGAACTCTCGTAGCTCCGCATAGGTCCCCTGGACCCGCATGAGGTATTCTCGAATCATGGTCCCAGACCGCCTGAGATATACCCCGCATCGGAGGGCAGCTTAACCTCCGGGAACATGTCAAGGTGAGTGGTACAATACCAACATAACGGCTGATCGTTAAACAACTTAAGCGCAATCGAGGGAAACCCCTTTACACAATCATCACAAGATACTAACACACGTAGCATCCTAGCATGTTTCCTTATCAAATCAACAAGAAAGTATTACAAGGCTATCACAAACCAACACAATCAAATTATTCACACAAGGTACTTTCTACTATATGATTAACAAGATCGGGTTTTTATCCCCAAAGTACTTCATACATTAACTCTTTTAAAAGATATGTTACTTTCACAAAAGTCACACAATACCCGTAGTATATAAAAATAGAGTGATTATCTTTTGAAGTAAATCAAAACACTTCTCTTTGTAAAATCAAGTAACAACATTCTTTTCCAAACGTTCAAGTTTGCCTAATTTCAATTACTCAAGTTTCTCATTTTCGAAAGGTTTCGTAGTTCATAGTTTTAATCCTTTAAAACAATTTGAGAAACATATACCTTATGTGTGAGTAGGTTATTCTTTTTCATAACAATCTTATTACAGCAGCCATGATCTAGGAAATGTAATATCATTTTGGTCTCATCTTAGCTTCTATGCAGATGGAAGTTTCTACTGGTTTTAATAATACTTTATTAGTCAAAACATTTCCCTTTATTAGCGCTGCTGTGGTTTGTTCGATACTTATTCTGATTTCCGAAATCAGTAAAACATTACTCCTTTTAAAAACCAAGTACTCATTACTCACGAATGAGGTTTCACACTTTTTAACAAAATTCAATTAAGTCAAGTCTCTTATCTTTTAAGATCAAGTCTCTTAACTTCTTAAATCAATAAATCATTCTTTTTATCTCTCTTAAGCCGTTATACCTAACTTCCCATAAAGCTAGTATAACTCTTAAGCTTTTAAAACCAAGTATTACTCTTCTGTTAAAAATGATTCAGTATTCTTTTGATATACTTCAAGATTATTCAGGCTTAAGTCAAAAGACATTGCCGTAATTATTATTCAGGCTTAAGTCCGAAGACATTGCCGTAATTATTATTCAGGCTTAAGTCCGAAGACATTGCCGTAATTATTATTCATTTAACACACGTACGTCTACCGTACTATATATATATTCTTTAAAATATCATGCTCAAGAGGATAGGAAGAATTACATACCTCGCGACGATTATCGACTATTAGAAAAACGCTCCAAAGTACTGTAGTCCGACTAGCCTTTTCCACCCTCCGAGTAGAATACGCTACTCGCAGCACATTCAACCTATAAAGGTTATATTAGTCTACCAATGACTAGACTACTCTGTAGATTATTCTTCTGATGTGATTTCAGTTCAAGTCTTTTCTGTAATATCCTACTATTACAGTTCAAATCTCTTCTATGAATCTTATATTCATTTATACAACTACGATGTAATTTCCAATTTCAATAAGGTTAGGTTATTTACCCTGGTAAGCCCAAAATTATCCAAGTTTAAATGTTGATCCTGAGCAACGTTTAGCTCCTCCTCCGGGTGCTCCAACCCGCTCCAAACAACCCTTAGAAGTTCTACGCAACTTCTACTTAATACTTCAACCAAGTATGAAGATTTCCTTAGGGTTTTGTTTAGTGACTGAAGGGAAGTATAATAGTATTTCTGGGCTTTTCGTATAAGTGTAACCTTGGAATACTACTAGGTATTTGGGTCAAGGTATTTTGGTATAGTAACAATACTTGGAGAGTATTTCTACCAAGTGGGGTGTATTTATACGATACAACACCACAAGTGGGTGTATACCCTCGCCAACCCCACTAGGAGGGGTACTCGCCATGGGGAGGGCTCTCGGCCAAGGGCCTCACCAAGGGGGGGAGGGGGAGGCTAGGACGAGACACTACACAAAGGGGGGGAAGAGCTCTCAAGACTTAGGAAAGTTTTTGGATGAAGAAGTCTTCACAAAGGGGGGGTATTTATAGGTCAAGCCATGGCCAACCAATGGCCAAGATCATGCCAAGTGCAAGGCAAGTGTAAGGTCAAGATTCACCCATGTGTACCTTATCCATCTACCACACAAATATCACAAAATATCCTACCTACTCCCACTCTCCCTTTTCGTCCAATGCCACCCCACCATCCACCAATGAAAGGGTGCCAAGTGTTGCCCTCTCGTTGGTCCAAAATGTTCGTCTCTCGGAAAAATCCGCAAAAATTAAAAATGACATAGCCGGAATTTTCCCTTCGCAAGTTGTCTAAAACGTTTCGTCGAAAAACGACTCTAATCGGGTGTTGTGCACAAAAATTCGAACCTTGCCTACTTTAAAGCCCAAACTTTTCTACGTACGTCCTTACGTACATACTCTGGAAATACGGGGTATAACACTATGTGTGCCTTGATAAGTACTTTGGCTTGTTTAATTGAGAATTATTCTATGTGTGCCTTGATAAGTACTTTGGCTTGTTTAATTGAGAATTGCCAATGTGTGCTGGTGATAGCATTTGAGTACAAGTATTATGTTTTATTACGTTTCCGCCGATCGGTTGGAGTGGTCTGTCTTGTTGTAAGATTACTCGGACGCATCGAAGCTGATGTGATTCCACGGGTATGCTTCCATTATTTGTGTTACCCTACGGTCATGCTTATACGATGTGGGATGCCAGGGCATGCGACCGCGAGGGATACCCTATGGTCATGCTTATACGATGTGGGATGCCGGGGCATGCGACCACGAGGGATACTCCATGGACATGCTTATACGATGTAGGATTCCGGGGCATGTGACCAGGAGTCGGGTTAGATGCCCGGATTTGTTTGTGTTACCCTACGGTCATGCTTATACGATGTGGGATGCCGGGGCATGCGACCGCGAGGGATACCCTATGGTCATGCTTATACGATGTGGGATGCCGGGGCATGCGACCACGAGGGATACTCTATGGACATGCTTATACGATGTGGGATTCCGGGGCATGTAACCAGGAGTCGGGTTAGATTTCCGGATTTGTTTGTATACCTCATGGTCATGCTTATACGATGTGAGATTCTGGGGCATGCGACCACGAGGGATACTCCTTGGACATGATTGATATTATGGGCGTGAGACCCATAGTTATATTTGAGTAGTGACTTTGAGGGCATGCGTCCCTGACTTGATATGATCGCTATGTATCAGGTAATCGTAGGTTGGCTATCATACATGTCTCTGCTTTGTTTAGACTATTATGATTTTATTACAAGATTTCATCGTTTCACATACTTGGTACATTCTTCGAATGACCTCCTTCGGGCCGTGCTCATGCCGCAGGTTTAGGTACGTTGTTTGGTGATCGGCAGGTGTAGGACCCTGCTCAGAGTTTTTGGATAGCTCCTTCTGTTCGGGAGTTTATTTTTTTGGTATAAGTTATTTCAAGATGTGCTTTGTACAGTTATGGGTACGGCGGGGCCTTGTCCCGTCATAGTTCAGTATAACTCTTAGAGGTCTGTATTCATATGTGGGATTGGACTCATGTACGGTGTAGTGTCTTTTGTTATGTATAGTATATGGCAGTCTTGTCGGCTTTGCCCTTGCACGTACGATTGGTTCTAAAGAAAAAAAAGGGTGTTATTTAATTTCCGCAGTTTACTTAGTTGTTAAGGTAGAAGGGTGCCCAGGTAGGGCACCAGTCACGGGCCCGGGGTTCGGGGCATGACAACACGTGTCGCCCTCCCATTCGTCACAATATTTCGTTTTCCGACAATTCCATAATTCCGATAAATTTTTTACTCGTCTCAAATCTTAACATTTTTGAGTTCTTACGTACGTTCTTATAAACATGTCCTGGAATTACGGGGTGTAACATTCTTCCCCCCTTAGAAACATTCGTCCCCGAATGTTCCTTTAAGAGTCAATCTTATAAATAGCGACATAGTCTCCTTTTACAACCCCTACATACCAATAATACAACACGTGGCCACATAAAAATACTCATACTAAAATGTCAAACTGAACTCCATGTGTAAACATCGGTTATCTGCATAAAGCTTCACGACTCGAAGCATTAATAACCTTTCTCGATAAGCTTCGCTTTATCCACGACCCAATCAGTCCGACCAAATAATCGAACTCGCCACGTCGAACCAACCAACCGGCGATCTAAACTTTCTTACATACAAGGCCTTATACAGGGACATCTGAATACTGGAAGGGTATCTGTTATCATACGTAACTCAACAAGAGGCAAATAATTCTCCTAGCTAACTCTGAAATCAATTACATCGGCTCGCAACCTATCCTCAAGTGCCTGGATAGTACGCTCTGCCTTCCCGTCGGTCTGAGGGTGTAATGCAACACTGAGACTCACCTGTGTCCCTAATCACTTCTGAAAAACCTCCAGAAGTTATCCGTAACCGAGATTATATGTCTGAAATCATAAACGTAGGAACCCCGTGCAGTCTCACAATCTCCCTGCTATATAAGCTAGCATAAACCTCAGTCGAGTAAGTGGTCCTAATCGGAAGAACACGGCTGGTTTCGTCAGCCTGTTACTATGACCCCCAGGGAGTCGCACTTCCCTTGAGTACGATGCCGCCCTGTAACAAAATCCATATGAATCACCTCTCATATCTAAGTCGTGATCTAAATTGCCTGTAATAGCCCACTGGGCTCCTGGTGTTCAACCTTGACCTGCTACCAATTCGGACATTAAGCAACAACTCGCACGCCCTCTTCGTGCCATCTTACCAATACATACATTTGAGGTCACGACACAACTTAGTCGACCTAACAATTAGAGCAATAAGCACCGCGTGCCTCCCTAAAACTCCGCGACTAGTCTGCAAAGCTGGTACACACACAATCTATCCTCATATCACAGCACCCGATCCGGTTCTACTCAAACAGGCTCTTCCTATCTCGGAGAGTCGTAACTTGATACCGTATCATAACTGGATCCTCATACTGTCACCTCTTTACCTCCTCAACGACGGAAGACTCGGCAACCTCTCGGATCTAAACTTCATTAACCTTGGAAACAAATAATCGAACCCCTCCGCTCGGTAGCTGATGAATCTCATGGACCACGTCCTTTCTATCTGGCTGCCCATATGACAGACTACCCAAATATCCACGACTAAGAGCATCTGTAACTGTCTCGGCTTTCCCCGGGTGGTATAGGATATCAACATCGCAATCCTTCAATAACTCTAACCACCGTCCCTGTCGCAAATTCAACTGCCTCTGTCTGAAGATATACCGGAGGCTCTTGTGGACTACACAAATACCCACATGAAGTCTATATATACGTCATGCCTCCAAATCTTCAAGGCACGATTAACTGCCGCCAGCTCTAAATCGTGAGTGGCGTAATTTCCTTTCCTGCTTCCCTAAATGCCGGGAAACATAGGTTCTATCCTTATCGGGTTGCGTCAGCACACAACCTAGCCCAACACCCAACGTGTTACCATAATAACCTAACCCTCTAGTCTTTCAGGAGGGGTTAGAACTGTAGTCGTGGTCAACTTATCTTCCAATAACTGGAAACCTTTCTCATTCTTGCGAAATATTCGGGTGTCCTTAATCTCTATTATGGTTCATGTTTCCCTTTCTCTGTTGCAACAAAACTTGGTCACTAACTTAGATTTGATTCCTTTGCTTGCCTCATGGCTAAGACTTCCTGTCAATCACAATTTAGGGGGGGATTTCCTTGATCTCGTCAAGTAGTAACCCGATTATTTTCTCCCAGCTCGTAGAGCCTATAGCCAGGTGTTCAACCTCAATTCATGGTATTACATACCAATGACTTATCCAGATTTCTTATCGTTCGAGTGTCTACTCGTCTTTCCTTTATAAGTTATTTCTAGTTGCCCTGGGGTCCCTTACCCCTCCGTATTTTCTTACTATCTTTCTCGCCAGTACAGATGCTACCATCTTTCCTCGAGGTGTTCTTACCGCCCATTATTTACTAATGGTCTTACACTAGTCTGTGGTAATCATATCTCGTGCAACTTACATAACCATAGTCGTATTCTCCTTTATCATTCTGGTCATAACCTTACCTTATGCTTATTATTAGCAAAAGTATTTCTATCTCGATCCATAATCGTACCGTTTCATACATGCGTACTACCTGTATTTTTTATCCTTACGACACTTCCTCGACCATTTCGTAACGTCGTTCTTAATTACCCCAACACAATACTTTTCCCATGGTTATCTAAAATTGTAACCTATGGCATGACGATACCGATAACCTTACCAGTCTCATATCCTTCGTCTAACAACATGGGTACACATAACCTCATAAAACGTAAAACTATCCTTTTACGTGGGGGATAGAACTTATCTCCCATAAATAAACTTTCCTTGGAGTCACAACCCTAATCAGAGGGTCCTCTTATAATCGTATAGATTTTCAAAACCTACCAACGATGTCTTCGCTTTCCGCAGCAACACTGCATTTATCTTTTTCTTGCTTGCGCGCTTTCCTAAAATTATCCGGAAGGTCGTGGCTCTGACCGCCACACCAAACCAATTCCCAGTACCTCCAAGGGCACTTAACATAAACTCCTTCAATTCCGAGTATTAATTACTTTCGGCATTAATCTACCTCAAATGAACTAGTCACACCGACTTATTAAGATCGACTATGTCAAAGAAGGAGGGATAATTCACTGGTTACAACCACTTCCCTTCCTTTCCACTTGATAACCGGTTTACTGGAAAACTGGTACCGAACCAATCTCTTTCTGCAGTCAACGTTGGCATAACAAGAGGCCAACTAACTCGTACTCATAATGACCTCAAGGTCTGTCATGTCAGCTCTACTAGGTCTGCTAGGTTCCGACGACTGTATCTTCACCGGGCAATTATTATACACCAGCGGCTACCACCCATCACTCACGGTGTAGTTACCTCTAAAGGTTCTCATGGATTCACTACATCTTTCATACTTGGTTGCTCCTTTCTACTGGCCGATTTCTTTTCCGTACTTCCAAACTTATTCTAGCTTACGTACATAACTTCCATAAAAAAAAACTGGCCTCCAATCTTTGGAGTTACTAAATTAAACAAAATAAGGCCATTTCCGGCTCTCATAACCTGGTTCCGGTGGAATGCATCCACGAACCCGTAAAACGATTAACTAGACTTGGGCCTCGCACTCGTGACTCGCCACGTGTGAGTACTACCAACTGATCCCATTCCATTACAAAGTATGGGCGACCCTTAATAGGCCCTCAACCCGACTCGGCGTCATACTTAAGTCTTATCCTTGGTCTGACTTAACTTTTTACTATTCGAGAAGGCCTTATATACCTAAGGTCTTTTATCAATATTCTTAGGCTCGCAATTTCCATGCTCCACGCCTACCTTATCAGTCCCAGAACGGTACAAAACTTCTCGTAATACCATAATCGTGTTGTCTTGACCACAAAATCCATACTTACTCCATACAGATCTCATCCGTACCATTTTCTTAATCATACTACGTAGCTCGATATATTAACACAGTCTTCCATTAATTCCCTTAATAATAACTTCTTAAGGGTCCATTACCTTTTCAGACAACTCATCATCTCCTAATTATCTCAAATTAGTACGTAAAACCTTGATGAGAGTTCATTGAACTGTTCATACCTTCCCGGTACCTATCTAGTCCTTACCAATTCCTGGTAATCTATAATCATTCTAGGCAACACATATGTGACCCTCATACATAAATTCGTATAGTTGTATGCCACAATACCAACTATACTACAAATAATATCAACCTGGATATGCAATCCACATAATCTTTCCTGGGTCACTGCTGCCTTTCTCGTAGCTGCAATCAACATAACTCGTTAGGGAGAGATGACCCTAACAACACAACTCTATCGCACGATCTCAGAGTAGAAGAATGGAAACCAATCCTAAATGTCCTGAAGCCTCCTGGTTATAGATGTGGTACACAACACACCGATAACCAAGACTCTACTAGACACGGTCTGTAGACACTTTCTGAGGACTAACTGCTCTGATACCACTTTTGTCACGATCCGACCCCGGGCCCGCGACTGGTGCCCTACCTGGGCACCCCTTATAGGTATACATCAGAGAATAGCAACGGAACATACACAATTTATAAAAACACTTAGACATAATACATTAACAAAGAATGATAAGGCCACCTTTGAAACATACATAACAAAAGAAACATCGATACAATTCTTTCTTTACTTTCAAACCCCTAGACATGACTATAGACCTCTAAGAATAACAACTGTGGCGGGACAGGGCCCCGCCATATCCCTGAAAGTACAACAACCGACAATACCAGGGATAAGCCTCCGGAGTAATGGAGCTTCACCACAGCTGAATCAGTGATTCTAAAGGTGAGGATCAAGAATCAGTACTCTACTCATGATGAACGCACTCGAAGGAGGTCAGTACAACATGTACCAAATATGTGAAACTGAAAGTACTGTAATGAAATCATAAGTCTATAATAAAACTGGAGACATGTATGATAACTCAATTAACAGTACACTGTGCCTTACTAACAATGAGAGTAAACAATAGTATACTTTACTTCTTAAAAATAGGAGGCTCATGATCAAAGTAGGGCCACCCGCCCGTAGGTCATTAAGCAATCCTACTCCTGGGACTATTGTTATACCCCGTATTTCCAGAGTATGTACGTAAGGGAATACGTACAAAAAGTCTAGCCTTAAAGTTTAGGCAAAACGTTTTTTTTGGGCACAACTCACAAAACGAATAGTTTTCCGACGAAACGTTTCCACAGCTTTCGTAGGGTAAATTCCGACTATGCCATTTCTAATTTTTGCGGATTTTTCTGAGAGACGAAACATTTTGGACAAACGGGAGGGCGACACTTGTCACCCTCCAATTGATGGACTTGAAATCGTCCATTTGGACGATTTGGACAATGGTGAGCACGTTTTTTGTGCCTTGTGCACAAGTCAAGGAGTTGGTAGGATATTTGTGTATAGTTAATCCTCACCCTACACTTGCCTTGCACTTGTCTTAATCTTGGCCATTGGTTGGCCACTTGACCTATAAATACCCCTTAGCGATGAAGTGTTCTTCATACACAAATCTTTCCAAGTCTTGTAAATCCTCTCATCTCCCTTTGTACCCATTTCGTCCAACACCTCCCCCCTCCCCTTTTGAAGGCCCTTGGCCGAATACCCCCCCCCCCCCCTCTAGCCTAGTAGTTTGGCCGAGGCCCCCCCCCCCCGCCTAGCCAAAAATCTACCCCTCCCTTGGTAGAAAAGTTGTCTTCTAGTATTGTTATAATGCCCAAAATACCCTAGCCCAAATCCCTTAGTACTTAGTAGAAGTTGTGAAGAACTTCTAAGGTTTCTGAGCTACTCTGAGTGCAACTTAGAGCTAAACCTTGCTCAGCGCGACTTTATCTAGGATATTATTGGGCTTACCGAGGTAACTAATCCTAACCTCTTTTGAATTAGAGAATACTTACTGTTGTAGTATTAGAATAAGTATTAAATACTTAGAAGAATATCACGAATAGAATTGAACTGTTACCACAGAAGGGTTTAAAGAAGAATAATCAAACTGCATTTACATAGAATGTTTTTCACAGAGACTTATATAGCTCACCGGGTAGGAAGTACGCCCAACTTTCCATAGAATTGTGAACCTCTGCTTAGAATGACCTTGAGTAGTCTTTGATAGATGTCTGTGACTATTATAGGTGACTCTCACGCGACATATTCAACTTGGCGGTGGTTTTCACGAGAAGGTATGTGATTCTTCCTAAAGCATGATATTTTACAATATATATAGTACGGTAGAAGCGTACGTGTTAATCGAATAATAACTACGGCAATGTCTTTGACTTAAGCTCGAATAATACTTACAGAATGCCTCACGCTTAAGCTGAATAATAAAGATCCAAAGCATTTCATAAGAATCTTGAATCATTTTTAACAGAAGAGAACTAATTGGTTTTTAAAACAGAAGCTTAAGAGTTATACTAGCTTTATGGGAAGTTAAGTATAACCACTTAAGATTGATAAAAGAAACAATTGCCTATGTGTTTATAACAGACTTATGTTGAATTGTGAAAAGAATAATAAGATGGTTTGATAAGTAGACATGATATGATGCTATGTGTGTTAGTGTCTTGTAACGTTTGTGTAAAAGAGTATTCTTGTTGTGCTTATGTTGTTAACGATAAGTTGTTAGGTTAGTGTAACATCACTCACCTCTTGACATATTACCGGGGTTGGCGCCTCCGACGCGGGTAGACTCGGCGATGCAGGACCATGATTCGAGAATACCTCATGCGGGTCCAAGGGACCTATGCGAGCTACGGAGTTCGTGTTAGTTTGCGGGTTATACCTCATGCGGTCTATGTGGCCATGCGGACGACGAGTCCAGACGACGCCGAGGAGTAGCTACCCTCGATGCGGGTTATATACCCTATGCGGCCTATGTGATTGGCCTACGCGACTACGGAGTCCGTGATTAGGCTTGCATGGTGATACTACGCAATTGGCCTCGCCGATCATTCGCAGCCTAGAAAAGACACTCTGATTACCTATCACGCTCTTGTTTGTGAGGTGGCACTATGCGCTTCTCGGTTGTTTCATACATACTTGCAAAACTGTTTTTTAAAATGATATGTTTCATTTAAGTATTTTACAGTTTCATATACTTAGTACCTGTTGTACTGACCTCCTTCGGGGGGCTGCGTTCATGCCGCAGGTAAGGGCAAGCAGGTGCTAGATCCACATTCTTAGGATCTCTACGTTGGTGTCGAGCTCCATCTTTCCGAGGCTCTACTTGGGTATGATCTCCCGTTGTAGATAGTTTTGTACAGTCAGGGTATGGCGGGGCCCTGTCCCGCCATAGTTGTATATTTCCTTATAGGTCTGTAGTCATGTTGTACAGTGTCGGATGTAACTGCTAAACCATGTTTATATATATATGCCGAAAGGCGATGTTTTCACATAAAGCGTGGTCTTATTTTATAAATTGTTTCATGTCTTGCTTTATATTTCCGCCGATTACTCGATGTATGACTACTTGGGTGCCGTAAGGCACGATCCACGGCCCCGAACGGGTCGTGACAAAAGTGGTATCGAGCGATTAATTGTCACGACTGCTCGCCCGTGGATCGTGCCTTACCCCGCACCCTAGTGATACAACATCGAGAAAACCAAATGGAAATAAAAACCTTAAACATGAAATGAGAGACATGATAGATAAACAGCAACCAAAACAGATTGCCTTCGATATATACATAAAAACCCGAACGGTTATCCTTTTACAAAACCCTTCCCACAACAAAGGCTGCACCTCTAAGATTTTTTCATCAAAGAATGACGGACAGTGGCCGCCATACCCCGAATGTACAAGAGACTACAACTCGTGGAAACCTACCAAAGATAAGCCTCGAAGGAACGAGCTTTCCAACACGCTGAAATGTGATCCTAAGAGCGAGGACCCACGATCGATGTACCTCTACTGCGGATGAACGCACCCAAGGAGGTCGAGACAACAGTACCAAGTATGTGAATCAGAAATATCAGAATGAAATCATAGCGATCTATATAAAGCGGAGACATGTATGATAACCAAACTACAGATACCACATATAAACAAATATATTAAGTCGTGACTCACGCTCCAAATCATCACTCGTGTGGAATTCCTTCTCACCGCGAGCCTATGATATGATATCAACAAGACAAAGAATCCAAATGGAGCATACCCGCGCGCTACGATCGTGTCGATGTCCAAAGGGAAACAATAAGACAAAGATTCCAAATGGAAACATACCCGCGCCACGCATCGTGTCAAGATGCCCAAAGGGAAACAATAAGCAAAGATTCCAAATGGAAACATACCCGCGCGCCACGATCGCGGTCGATGCCCAAAGGGAAACAATAAAGCGATATCAAAATGAAAGCATACCCGTGCGCTACGATCGTGTCGATGTCCAAAGCGATTAGCAAAGTAACACAATCAACGAACGCGTGCGGAATTTCTCCGCCACGCAAGACGCCCAAGTAAGTTCTCAACAAGTCAACCGACCCTCCATCGAGAGGCGCGGTAGTATAGAAACACAATTCTTGCACAACAAAGGCTATCACGACAAGCATAGGCAAGTTTCACAACAACAAGCATAGGCAAGTTTCACAACAACAAGCATAGGAGGTTTCACAACAACAAGCACAGGCAGGTTTCACAACAACTCAAAGTACTTTCATTTTATGCCAAGGTCAGGTTTTAACCTAAAGTACTACGACGTTAAATTCCTTTTAAGAGATTCATTCTTTTTATAAAAGTCACCCGATACCCGTAGTATAAAATAGAGTGACTTACATCTTTTAAGTAAACCAAAACAACTTCCATACTTTATGTTTTAAACCATTTTAAGACAACACAATGCCTTTTTTTTCCCTAAAGTTCCAGTTTGCCTAATTTCAATTACACAAGTCTCTTTTTAGAAAAGTTTCATAGTTCAATGTCTTAATCTCTTTTAAAACAATTGAGTAACATATGCCATAAAGTAGCAGTAGGTTATTCTTGTTCATAATCAACCTTATTAAGCACCATGATCTAGAAAATGTAATATCATTTTGTCTCATCTTAGCTTCTATGCGGATGGAGGTTTCTACCGGTTTTAATAATACTTAATTATTCAATACATTTTCCTTTATTAACGCTGCATGGTTTGTCGATACACATTCGATTTCCAAATCAAGAAACATTATTCCTTTCAAAACCAAGTACTCATTACTCACGAATGAGGTTTCACACATCTTACAAAATTCAAATCAATTTAATTAAGTTAAGTCCCTTATCTTATAAGATCACGCCTCTTAACTTCTAAGATCAAATAGCCATTCCTTTTTTTCTCTTTTAGACGTTATACCTAACTTTCCATAAAGCTAGTATAACTCTTAAGTTCTCAAAACAGTATTACTCTTCTTTCAAAAGGGTTTCTTAATGAAAGACTTCAAGTTCTTTATCATCACACATCAAGTCGCTTATAACTCAAATCGATTACCTTTTAACAATCACTGTGCTTTTTCTTATCTACATAAAGTTGTTATAACCAACTTTCCATAAAGCCGTTATAACCCTTTATGTTTTAAACCAATCAAATACTTTTAACACATGTACGTCTACCGTACTACATAGTTACACACATATCATGCTAGAAAGATAGGAAGAGGTTCACATACCTCGCGACGAGTATCGACTAATAGCAAAACGCTCCAAGTACTTCAAACCGTCAGCTACTCCTTAAGCCACGTAGATCGCACCACACGTAGTACTTCAACCTATAAGGCCACAAGGCGCTTATTAACATCTAGATCTCTTTTTTCCATTTTCTACATAAAATTCAAGAAGACCTCCCGCAACAACAGAAATCTCCTCCTCTATCGAGGCCGCCACTAAGCCAACCGGGGTTTGCACGTCTAACCGGACGTGTACAATTCTACCCACAGTAATACTACACAAGTCTCATCAGAATACACCTATGTAATTACAAATACCACCTTTAAATTCAGCTTAAGTCGCAAGACATTGCAGTAAGTATTATTCAGCTTAAGTCAAAAGACATTGCCGCACAATTATAATGTTCAAGAATATATATAGTATACTTCAACTATATATTCCTACAACATGTAATTCCCAATTACAATAGAAGGTCAAGAGTGTTTACCTCGATAAGCCCAAAATTATCCGAGTATATATGTCGATCCCGAGCAAGGTTTAGCTCCTACTCCGGCGCTCAATCCGCTCCAAACAACCCTTAGAAGTTCTAACCAACTTCTACTTAAATACTTCAACCAACTATGAAGATTTCCTTGTGGTTTGGTTTGAGACTAAAAGGACAAAAGGTAGTATTTCCTGGCTCTACGATAGAGGTAAGTTGGGAATACTACAAGGTATTTGGGCTAAAGTATTTTGGGCATTAAAACAATACTAGGAGAGTATTTCTATACCACAAAGGGGGTATTTATACGAGACAACTAGGCTAGTGGGTACCCTCGCCGAGGCTTCACAAGGGAGGGTGTGGTGGCTCTCGCCAAGCTCAACTAGGAGGGGAGAGGGACGAAAAGCTCAAGCTAAGAGGAGTAGTTTGAGACTTAGATAGATTGCTCAATTTTGATGAAGAAAGTTCATCAACTAAGGGGTATTTATAGGTCAAGTGAAGGCCAACCAATGGCCAAGATGGTGCCAAGTGCAAGGCAAGTGTAAGGCCAAGATTAAGCCATGCAACCTTATCCATCTACACAAAATATCCTACCTAACCCTTGACCACAAATTCAACACCAAAACGTGCAAGCTTAGCCCATTTGCCGTCCAACCTCTTCCAATGTGAGGGTGACACACGCCACCCTCCCGTTGGTCCAAAATGTTACGTCTCTAAAAATCCGCAAAAATTATAAATGACATAGCCGGAATTTTCCCTACGAAAAGTCGTGGAAACGTTTCGTCGAAAACGACTCTAACCGTGTTGTGTACAAATTTCGAATCTTGCCTATCTTAAGGCTCAAATTTTATACGCACGCCCCACGCATATACCGAAATACGGTATAACATTCTCCTTAGAAACATTCGTCCCGAATGTTCCTTCTCAAGACGGATAACGATAGAGTTCTTCTAATAAGTTGCCAACGCCACAACCGCCACTTAAACACCCGTAAATACTTACATCCAAGTCCACGAGGAAACACCTCTAACATCACAAACTTTTGTCACTTTGCGCGAGGTTCTAGTGTCACTCGCGACCCAACAAATTGTACCGATCGCATGCGATTCACGAGGTCTAAAATATACATCCTTCGCACCTTCTCCTTCACAAGAAATGATCATATCTATGCTCGCAATACATGCTCGCCTACCCTTACTCGCCGTACTTCTCGAACACTTGAACTCTTCTAGTATACGCACCACACTTTAGTCAACGCTCGTTTCCAACCTCGAGTCACTACCTCCAAACTTGGTCATCTTACTAGCCTCAATCTTCCTTAAGGCCATCCCCGACCTTCACGACCGCTACGGTCGAACACACCTACGAACTCATACGATGGTCAACTAAACTTGGGCCTAGCACCTCGTGACCCTACCACCTGGCGGGACCACCCAGAGCTGACCCTACCTCAATCCGGGCTACGGGTTGATACGCAACACGTCCTCAACCCGAGCATCTGTCACGCCGACTCTCTCGTTTCTCGATCCGGAACAATCTTACCTCTACAGGTCATGAAAGCTACCACTTCCATTTCACACTACCCAGGGACTTATCACACAATACATTCTAGGCATAAAATGCACTCCGACAAGGATCACTTGCAAAAACTTGTACTCAAGACGGCCTTATATCTAAGGTCTCAACTGTAATATTCTAGGGTTCATCATTTCCTCACCCTCAAGCTTACCCTTCTCACTAACCAGGTTCTACATCACATTTTAGCACAAAGCTATCCGAACATAACACTAATCACAACATCAATACATACAAAACTCTAGAGGGTTAAGGATATACACAAAGTAGGCGGTTGAGGACCGCTAAAATCGAAACTTCCACCGCGACCTCTACCGTGGCCCGCCGGTGTATGAACATCCTGCCTGGCTATGGAAGGTGAAGAACCCACAACTGATCTCGTATACTGTGCTATCCTACCAGTGCTACCCCTGGTCGGACAGTTTTTCCCAAAATGGCCCTGCTGGCCGCATGTAAAACAAACTCCCGGACTAGCACGACACTCCCCACTGTGGAGTCTACCACAGCGGTCACAACGAGGTAGGGGTGGCTTCAGCTGGTTAACACCCCTGCTTCTCCCGAAATCTGAACCTCGAGCCACGACCGCTTCCTGAATACTGATGCTCTGAAGATTGTGGAGGACCACTCAGATCGGGCGAGGCGCATAACTAGTTCGCCGAGGCGTCCACCGAAAGTCACCAAAGGACCACTGCTCGCCCTCTTCACGACCTTGATCATTTCGCCGATTTCTCCGCCTCACCTCCAAGTGCATAAGCTCAGATGCGGGCAATGTCCATGCCGGCAAGAGCTACACCGAACAACTCTCGCTAGGTAATCATCGAGCCTCAGAACATATCGGTGCACTCGATCCTCCATACTAGCCACTAATGCGGGACGTCGCCAATGAGTCGAACTCCACATTGTACTCCCGAACCGCACGCTCGCTCGCCGCAACACCAAAAATCTGTTTACCGAGCCCTCTCATCCGCGAGGCAAGAAGTGCAAGAAATGCCTTTGAGAACTCGTCCCATAAAGCCTAAGTGCATTCTCTCCCGACGGCTCCCACGAATGAAACCAATCGATCGCGGTATCACGCACCGATGCGAACCTCAGACCACCGACTCGGTCTCCGATGCCTCGATCACTCTCGATCCGTCAGAATCGCCGGATGAACTCCCGCGATCATCCTCGTGCCTCGACCCATAAAACTCGGAGGGTTACATCTCGTAAAATCCCGTAATCTCAAATCGCTCGCCGGGGTGAACTACGGGTGCTATCGGGCCGGAATCTGCGATCCATCTATCTCCGTTCGCCACGATCCCGCCAAGAATCGCCATCTCTATAACCCATCTCTCTCGCTTCCGCATCGGGACCGAGGCTCAGTATCGTGGTCTCTGTAGAGATCGCGCCGCTTCTACTCGCGCCTCCTTCGCCGCTTTGCCCTTCAGGGCCGGGTTGCCTTACGCGAGGCATAACGGTAAAGGAAAGGAATACGCGGAGGGTCCAACTTATCACACCTCTAAGGCACGATCTCGTAATGAGAAGAATGGAAACCAATCCTAAATGTCCTATAGCCTCCGATTATAGATGTGGTGCACAACACACCGATAATCAAGACTCTACTAGACACGATCAGAGACACTTTCCGAGGACTAATCGCTCGATACCACTTTTGTCACGACTGTTCGCCCGTGGATCGTGCCTTACCGGGCACCCTAGTGATACAACATCGAGAAAACCAATGGAAATAAAAACCTTAAACATGAAATGAGAGACATGATAGATAAACAGCCAACCAAAACAGTTGCCTTCAAGATATATACATAAAAACCGAACGATTATCCTTTTTACAAAACCCTTCCCACAACAAAGGCTGCACTTCTAAGATTTTTTTCAATCAAAGAATGACGGACAGGCCCCGCCATACCACGAATGTACAAGAGACTACAACTCAGTGGAAACCTACCAAAGATAAGCCTCGAAGGAACTGAGCTTTCCAACACGCCAAATGTGATCCTAAGAGCGAGGACCCACGATCGATGTACCTACTGCGGATGAACGCTGCCCCAAGGAGGTCAAGACAACAGTACCAAGTATGTGAAATCAGAAATATCAGAAATGAAATCATAGCGCTATATAAAGGTGAGACATGTATGATAACCAAACTACAAGATACCACATATAAACAAATATATTAAGTCGTGACTCACGCCTCCAAATCATCACTGCGTCGTGGAATTCCTTCTCACCGCCGCAGCCTATGATATGATATCAACAAGACAAAGAATCCAAATGGGAGCATACCCGCGCCACGATCGTGTCAAGATGTCCAAAGGGAAACAATAAGACAAAGATTCCAAATGGAAACATACCCGCGCGCTTACGATCGTGTCAAGATGCCCAAAGGGAAACAATAAAACAAAGATTCCAAATGGAAACATACCCGCGCTTACGATCGTGTCAAGATGCCCAAAGGGAAACAATAAAGCAAGATCAAAATGGAAGCATACCCGCGCCACGATCGTGGTCGTGATGTCCAAAGCGATTAGCAAAGTAACACAATGCGAACGCACTGCGGAATTTCTCCGCACACGCCAAGACGCCCAAGTAAGTTCTCAACAAGTCAACCGACCCTCCATCGAGGCGCCAGAGTATAGAAACACAATTCTTGCACAACAAAGGCTATCACGACAAGCATAGGCAAGTTTCACAACAACAAGCATAGTAAGTTTCACAACAACAAGCATAGGAGGTTTCACAACAACAAGCACAGTGGGTTTCACAACAACTCAAAGTACTTTCATTTTATGCCAAGGTCCGGTTTTAACCTAAAGTACTACGACGTTAAATTCCTTTTAAGAGATTCATTCTTTTATAAAAGTCACCCGATACAGTAGTATAAAATAGAGTGACTTACATCTTTTAAGTAAACCAAAACAACTTCCATACTTTATGTTTTAAACCATTTTAAGACAACACAATGCCTTTTTTCCCTAAAGTTCCAGCTTGCCTAATTTCAATTACACAAGTCTCTTTTTAGAAAAGTTTCATAGTTCAATGTCTTAATCTCTTTTAAAACAATTGAGTAACATATGCCATAAAGTAGCAGTTATTCTTGTTCATAATCAACCTTATTAAGCAGCCATGATCTAGAAAATGTAATATCATTTTGTCTCATCTTAGCTTCTATGCAGATGGAGGTTTCTACTGGTTTTAATAATACTTAATTATTCAATACATTTTCCTTTATTAACGCTGCAGTTGGTTTGTCGATACACATTACGATTTCCAAATCAAGAAACATTATTCCTTTCAAAACCAAGTACTCATTACTCACGAACGAGGTTTCACACATCTTACAAAATTCAAATCAATTTAATTAAGTTAAGTCCCTTATCTTATAAGATCACGTCTCTTAACTTCTAAGATCAAATAGCCATTCCTTTTTTTTTTTTCTCTTTTAGACGTTATACCTAACTTTCCATAAAGCTAGTATAACTCTTAAGTTCTCAAACGCAGTATTACTCTTCTTTCAAAAAGGGTTTCTTAATGAAAGACTTCAAGTTCTTTATCATCACACATCAAGTCGCTTATAACTCAAATCGCTTACCTTTAACAATCACTGTGCTTTTTCTTATCTACATAAAGTCGTTATAACCAACTTCCCATAAAGCCGTTATAACCCTTTATGTTTTAAACCAACCAAATACTTTTAACACACGTACGCCTACCGCACTACATAGTTACACACATATCATGCTAGAAAGATAGGAAGAGGTTCACATACCTCGCGACGAGTATCGACTAATAGCAAAACGCCCAAGTACTTCAAACCGCTTGCTACTCCTTAAGCCACGTAGATCGCACCACACGAGTACTTCAACCTATAAGGCCACAAGGCGCTTTATTAATATCTAGATCTCATTGTTCCATATTCTACGTAAAATTCGCAAAGACTCTCCCCGCAACAACAGCGTAAATCTCCTCTCTATCGAGGCCGCTACCAAGCCAACCAGGGGGTTTGCACGCCTAACCTGACGTGTACAATTCTACCCACAAGAATACTACACAAGTCCATCAGAATACACCCTATGTAATTACAAATTTCACCTTTAAATTCAGCTTAAGTCGCAAGACATTGCTGTAAGTATTATTCAGCTTAAGTCAAAAGACATTTGCAAGACAATTATAATGTTCAAGAATATATATAGTATACTTCAACTATATATTCCTACAACATGTAATTCCCAATTACAATAAGGTCAAGAGTGTTTACCTCGATAAGCCCAAAATTATCCGAGTATATATGTCGATCCCGAGCAAGGTTTAGCTCCTACTCCGGCGCCCAATCCGCCTCCAAACAACCCTTAGAAGTTCTAACCAACTTCTACTTAAATACTTCAACCAACTATGAAGATTTCCTTAGGTTTCGTTTGAGACTAAAGGACAAAAGGTAGTATTTCCTGCTCTACGATAGAGGTAACTTTGGGAATACTACAAGGTATTTGGGCTAAAGTATTTTGGGCATTAAAACAATACTAGGAGAGTATTTCTATACCACAAAGGGGGGGTATTTATACGAGACAACTAGGCTAGTGGTGTACCCTCGGCCCCGGCTTCACCAGGGGGCGGGTGTGGTGGCTCTCGGCCAAGCTCACCGAGGCGGGCGGGAGAGGGACGAAAAGCTCAAGCTAAGAGGGAGTAGTTTGAGACTTAGATAGATTGCTCAATTTTTGGATGAAGAAAGTTCATCAACTAAGGGGGTATTTATAGGTCAAGTGAAGGCCAACCAATGGCCAAGATGGTGCCAAGTGCAAGGCAAGTGTAAGGCCAAGATTAAGCCATGTGCAACCTTATCCATCTACACAAAATATCCTACCTAACCCTTGACCACAAATTCAACACCAAAAACGTGCAAGCTTAGCCCATTTGCCGTCCAACCTCTTCCAATGTGAGGGTGACACATGTCACCCTCCCGTTGGTCCAAAATGTTACGTCTCTCGGAAAAATCCGCAAAAATTATAAATGACATAGCCGGAATTTTCCCTACGAAAGTTGTGGAAACGCTTCGAAAAACGACTCTAACCGGGTGTTGTGTACAAATTTCGAATCTTGCCTATCTTAAGGCTCAAATTTTATACGTACGTCCTTACGTACATACTCTGGAAATACGGGGTATAACATTAATCCTCGGAAAGTGTCTACAGACCGTATCTAGTAGAGTCTTAATTATCGGTGTTTTGTGCACCACACCAATAATCAGGAGGCTATAGGATATTTAGGATTGGTTTCCATTCTTCTCATTCTGAGATCGTGCTTTAGAGCTGTGTTATAGGTTGGACCCCTCTAACGTATTCCTTTCCTGTAACAGTTATGCCTCCACGTAAGGCAACCCGGGCCCAGAAGGGCAAGGCAGCCGAGGGAGCTTCTAGGAGGACACCCAGAGTCACGAGGGCTCAGGCCCAGTCTATACCAGAGACGGCGAGTTCTATGACGCCGCCAAAATTTCAAAGAGACCACGCACCCACACCTCCCGCCCCACACCCAAGGCAGGAGTTAGGGTACAAGGAGATGGCCCACTATTGGCTAAAGTTGTGGCCCGACACGAGGAGAGGCCGGACGCGGCAGCCCAGCCTCGGTCGCACCCGTGCACCCGAGGCGAATAGTTTGAGACTACGAGATTTCTTGAGTTGTAGCCCGCCGAGTTTTACTGGTCGAGGCCGAGGATGATCCGCAGGAGTTCATCCGTCACCTGAGAATCATGAGGGTGATCAAGGCCTCTGAGACAGAGTTCGTGACCTTTGTTCAGATCGGCCGCGTGATACCGCAATCGATTGGTTTGATTCACGGAGTTATCCCGGAGAGCACGCCCCTACTACTGGGATGAGTTCTCGAGGCTTTCCTCACTCACTTCTTGCCTCCACAGATGAGGAGGGCGCGGCCGATAGATTTTTACCATCGAGGCAGAGGACGACCGCCGTGAGTACAATGTCGAGTTTGATTCATTGGCTCGATATGTCCCAAAGATTGCAGCAGATATGGAGGATAGGGTGCACCGCTATGTCACCGGCTAGACGACTATATGGCCGAAGTCATGTGCGGGTGTTTCTCCACCGGGTATGGACATTACCCGCACGCAGCTCATGCTCTTGGATGAGGAGCGTAGAGACCGCCGGCCGACAGCGCAGAAGGCACCAGACGGCAGGTCTTTTGGTGGCTATCGTGGTGGGCGGCCTCAAGAAGCCTAGATTTGCACCACGCCACCCAGAGCACTCCTCGCACCGCCCTCAAGACACCAGATATTCGAGGCGCACAGGCCCCAGACTTCGTGACGCCCAGAGCGCAGGCATCGCCGACGACCACCCCTCGGTGGCCGATGCGGTAGATCCCACTTCGAGTTGTGGTGCTACGGAGTTTGTTTCGGGCCAGGCCGCAGGTCACTATGCGAGAAACCGTCCACGCGGGCAAGGCTGATGGTAGGGTCACCACGTGTTCTTTCGCACGGTCTTCATCTCCTATAGCTACTCGCCCGAGGGCGTGGTACTCATGGGTCAGCAGGTCGCGGCAGGTCGTGGCTCGTCCCGCTTCTAGCGGTCCTCGAACCGCATTTATGCTTTGTCCACCGACGGATCGTGAGGCCTCACCGATGTCGTCACAGTACTTTATCGCTTCGGTTTGATGTGTATGCGTTGATAGATCCGGTTCTACTCCCCATATATCTCCCTTGTTGCTAGTAGGATAGGGATAGAGCCCGAGTCCATAGACCCTTTCGAGGTAGCTACGCCAGTGGTGATTCGGGTAGCTCGGCGGGTATATAGAGCTTGTCCCGTGACTATTTACGTCGGACCAGCCGACTTGATAGAGTTAGAGATGATTGACTTCGACGTGATCATGGGATGGATTGGCTAGCTTGCTACGCCAATGTAGACCGCAAAGAGAGTAGTACGGTTCCAGCTTTCCGAGGAGCCGTTGTTGAGTGGGAGGAGCACGTATCGCCGAGAGGTAGGTTTATTTCCTACCTCGGCTGGGAAGATGCGCAGGGGTATATCTACCATCTCGTTCGTGTTTGATCACGAAGTCGCGTACCAGATTTTCGCCGGCCGAGTCAGCGAGTTCCCGCACGTATTTCCGATGACCTCGTATCCCTCCCGAGAGGAGATCGAGTTTTGTATAGATGTGTTGCGATACTCGCCTATTTCCATTCCGCCATACGTAATGGCACCCGCCGAGTTGAGAGAGTTGAAGGACCACCGAGGGATTTGGCCGAGAAGCGGCTTCATCAGCCTAGTGTTTCTCCCCGGGAGCGCCAGATTGTTCTTGAAGAAGAAGGACGGACGTTGCGCATGTGTGTTGATTACAAGCGGTGAACAAGGTGACCATTAAGAACAGATATACCCTTCCTGTGATTGATGATTTGTTCGACTTGCAGTGCGAGATGTTTCTCCAAGATTGATCCGCGATCGCTATCATCAAAGTAGTCGAGAGGTGGATGTCCCTAGGATCGCATTCGGACCAGACGCATTATGAGTTCGTGGGTCATGTCTTTTGGATTGACCAATGCTCGCGGTATTCATGGATTTGATGAACCGAGTGTTCAAACCATTTTTGGACACGCTTGTGATAGTGTTCATTGATGATATCTTGGTTTATTCTCGCCAGAGCAGAGCACGCGAGCACTTCGGCGATCGTGGCCGACGCTTCTCCAGACAGCAGCTTGTACGCCAAGTTTTCCAAATGTGAGTTTTGTTGACTTGATGGCGTTTCTTGGGCATATTGTCTGGCCGATGGCATTCGAGTGGATACGCCAAGATCGAGGCAATCAGACTTGGCCTAGACCTACTACTCCGGCAGAGGTTCGCAGCTCGGGCCTTGCAGATATTATCGGCGTTCGTAGAGAAGTTTGCTTCTATCTCGCACCATTGACTAGGCCGACTCGTAAAGCGCAAGTTTGATGGTGATGCTTGAGCGTGGTTTCCGCCGAAAAGAGATCGACGACCGCCCCGCTCTTACTTCCGCAGGGTCCAGATGGTTATGTCGTGTATTGTGACGTCGTGCATCGGGTTGGGATGTGTGTTGATGCAGATGGCAGTGGTTATAGCATATGCATCCCGACACCAAGAAACACGAGAGGAACTACCCCACCCATGATTTGGAGTCGCACCGTGATTCACGCTTTGAAGATCCGAGGCACTATTTGTATGGGGTTTACGTGGATATTTATACTGCACCACAAGAGCCTCCAGATATCTTCACCAGAGGAGCTGAACTTACGGCGTAAACGGTGGTTAGAGTTGCTTAAGGATTACGATGTTGATATCCCGTACCACCCGGGAAGGCCAATGTCAGGCGTATGCTCTTAGTCGTAGGTCGATGGGGAGCCTATCGATGTGCACTAGAGAGGAGGGACATGGTTCGTGATTTACATCGCTTAGCGAGCCTTGGTGTCCGCTTGATTGATTACGATAGCGGTGGGGTTAGAGTTCGTGAGGTTGCCGAGTCTTCCATCGTCGGCGAGGTGAAGAGGCAGATTCGAGGATCCACTTTGATTCGATATCGTGATACAACTCTTCGTGAGGGCAAGGGTCCTTGAGGTAGCACGATGGGGTGCTAAGGTTCGAGGGCGATTGTGTGTTCGGATGTTTCAGACTTCGCAGCAGTTCTGGGAAGCACACGCGCGTTACTCTATCCATCCGGTCGACCAAGATGTACCACGACCTTAGATCCGTATTGGTGGGATGGCTTGAAGCGGACGCTGCAGAGTTCGTAGCTCGCCCGTGGTTGTCGCAGACGAAGGTAGAGCACCGAGGCCCGTGGTTTGTTCTGACGCATTTATTGAGATCCCGACCGAAGTGAGGTAATCAACATGGACTTCATCACAGATTACCTCGCACTCGGAGGAGACATGATTCTATATGGGTTATCGCCGACGGTCGAAAATCAGCCCACTTTCTTCCCCGTGACGACCTTTTCACCGAGGATTATGCCGACTTTACATCCGAGAGATCGCCGATCGCATGGAGTCCCTACTTCGATCATATCGCATGGAGCCCAGCTTACGCTAACTTCGGAGGTCCTTCCGCAGGGTTTAGGGACGCAGTGAGCACGAGCATCGCATTTCATCCACATACAGACAGCAGAGCGCACTATCCGCACTTCGAGGATATGTCATGAGCCCGTTATTGACTTCGGGTAGTTGGGAGGATCATTTGCCTCTAGTTGAGTTCGCGATATAATAATAGCTACCACTCAAAGATTCGATGGCGCCTTATGAGGCCTTGTATGGAGGAAGTGCAGATCGCCTATAGGTTGGTTCGATGTGGGCGAGGTGCTAGTGGGACTAGATTTGGTACAAAGCAGCCGATAAGGTGAAGCTTATCCGAGAGCGCTATTGACACCGAGTCGATGTAAGTCGATGCAGATCATCGTCGTCGGCATCTTGAGTTCGAGGTTCATGATTGGGTTTTCCTAAAGGTGTCACCCATGGCGGTGTGATGAGATTCGGAAGAAGGGAAACTCACCAGGTACATCGGGCCGCTTCGCATTGTCCGCAGAGGCAAGGTTGCCTATGAGTTGATCTGTCGTCCGATCCGGAGGCAAGCATCCGGTTTTTCACGATCTATGCTTGAGAGATGTATCGGATCCATCTAGGTACACCCGGACGACGATGTCCAGTGACCGAGGTTATCGTATGAGGAGATTCCCATAGCGATAGTCGATCGTCGAGTTAGGCGTCATGACCAAGGACGTGGCTTCCACAAAGTCTTGTGGCGGAACGAGCTCGGGGAGGAGATGACGGGAAGCCGAGGAGGACATGAGGCAGAAGTATCCTCACCTATTCCCACACCTCCGTGTAATTCACTTTCCTACTTGTAAATTTTCGTTATCGCTTCGCCAAGTGTTGTTCTGCGGGCCGTGTGTGGCATTTGCAAATCGCTTTAGTTATGAAGAATCTTATCGTTAACTGTCTTGGGAAGGAACATTCGGGACGAATGTTTCTAAGGAGGGGAGAATGTTATACCCCGTATTTCCAGAGTATGTACGTAAGGGAATACGTACAAAAAGTCTAGCCTTAAAGTTTAGGCAAAACGTTTTTTTTGGGCACAACTCACAAAACGAATAGTTTTCCGACTAAACGCTTCCACGACTTTTCGTAGGTAAATTCGACTATGCCATTTCTAATTTTTGGATTTTTACGAGAGACGAAATATTTTGACCAACGGGAGGGCGACACTTGTCACCCTCCAATTGATGGACTTGAAATCGTCCATTTGGACGATTTGGACAATGGTGAGCACGTTTTTTGTGCCTTGTGCACAAGTCAAGGAGTTGGTAGGATATTTGTGTATAGTTAATCCTCACCCTACACTTGCCTTGCACTTGTCTTAATCTTGGCCATTGGTTGGCCACTTCTTGACCTATAAATACCCCGTTAGAGATGAAGAGTTCTTCATCCACAAATCTTTCCAAGTCTTGAAAATCCTCTCCTCTCCCTTTGTAGCCTTTTCGTCCAACACCTCCCCCTCCCCTTGTGAAGGCCCTTGGCCGAATACCCCCCCCCCCCTCTAGCCTAGTAGTTTGGCCAAGGCCCCCCCTAGCCTAGCCAAAAATCTACCCCCCTCCCTTGGTAGAAAAGTTGTCTTCTAGTATTGTTATAATGCCCAAAATACCCTAGCCCAAATCCCTTAGTACTTAGTAGAAGTTGTGAAGAACTTCTAAGGTTTCGAGCTACCTGAGCGCAACTTAGAGCTAAACCTTGCTCAGCGCGACTTTATCTAGGATATTATTGGGCTTATCGAGGTAACTAATCCTAAACCTCTTTTGAATTAGAGAATACTTCTTGTTGTAGTATTAGAATAAGTATTAAATACTTAGAAGAATATCACGAATAGAATTGAACTGCTACCACAGTAGAAGGGTTTAAAGAAGAATAATCAAATCAGATTTACATAGGACTGTTTTCACAATGAGACTTATATAGCTCACCGCAGGGAAGCACGCCCAACTTTCCATAGAATTGTGAACCCTCTGCTTAGAATGACCTTGAGTAGTCTTTGATAGATGTCCGTGACTATTATAGTCGACTCTCTGCGGCGACATATTCAACTCGCGGTGTGGTTTTCATTGAGAAGGTATGTGATTCTTCCTAAAGCATGATATTTTACAATATATATAGTACGGTAGACGATACGTGTTAATCGAATAATAACTACGGCAATGTCTTTGACTTAAGCTCGAATAATACTTACTAATGCCTCACGGCTTAAGCCTGAATAATAAAGATCTGAAAGCATTTCATAAGAATACTGAATCATTTTTAACAGAAGAGAACTAATTGGTTTTTAAACAGAAGCTTAAGAGTTATACTAGCTTTATGGGAAGTTAAGTATAACCACTTAAGATTGATAAAAGAAACAGTTTTGTATTTATAACAGACTTATATTGAATTGTGAAAAAGAATAATAAGATGGTTTGATAAGTAGACATGATATGATGCTATGTGTGTTAGTATCTTGTAACGTTTGTGTAAAAGAGTATTCTTGTTGTGCTTATGTTGTTAACGATAAGTTGTTAGGTTAGTGTAACATCACTCACCTCTTGACATATTACCGGGGTTAAGCCTCCGACGCGGGTAGACTCAAAGTGATGCAGGACCATGATTCGAGAATACCTCATGCGGGTCCGGGACCTATGCGGAGCTACGGAGTTCCGTGTTAGCGCGGGTTATACCTCATGCGGTCTATGTGGCCATGCGGACGACGAGTCGGGACGATGCCGAGGAGTAGCTACCTCGACGCGGGGTTATATACCCATGCGCCTATGTGATTGGCCTACGCGACTACGGAGTCGTGATTAGGCTTGCATGGTGATACTACGCAATTGGCCTCGCCGATCATTCGCACCTAGAAAAGACCTCGCATGCTTACCTATCACGCTCTTGTTTGTGAGGTGGCACTAGGTGCGGTTGCCGTGGTTGTTTTATACATACTTGCAAAACTGTTTTTTTAAAAATGATATGTTTCATTTAAGTATTTTACAGTTTCATATACTTAGTACTGTTGTAGATTTGTAACGCCCGAAACTCGTTCACATCGTGCCTTACCGGCACCCTAGTGATACATACATCGAGAAAATCAGAACATAAAACATGAGTCACTAAACAAGAGATATAGTAAAACAAAGCAACCAAAACAATTGCCTTCATGATATACATAAAACTCCGAACGCTTTAACTTTTACAACCCCGCCACAACAAGATTTACATGCACTTAAGATATACAACAACTATGACGGGACAGGGCCCCGCCATACCCCTGAATGTACAAGAACCTACAACTCAGGGAAACATACCAAAGATAAGCCTCCGAAGGAACGGAGCTTTCCGACACGCTGAAGTGAGATCCTAAGAGCGGGGATCCACGACCGATGTACCTCTACCTGCGGCATGAACGCAGCCCCCCGAAGGAGGTCAGTACAACAGTACCAAGTATGTGAAATCAGAATATCGCAGCTTAAATCATAACGATATATAAAGCAGAGACATGTATGATAACCAAAATACGACGCAACATAAAAGCGATCAAGTCGTGACTCACGCCATCAAAGTCACCACTCAAATATAACTATGGGTCTCACGCCCACCACATCCATCATGTTCGCATCATGGCCACATGCCCCCGGAATACTGCATCGGTGTAGACATGTCCATGATGCAACAATAATAACAAGGCCGCATGGCCACATGCCCCCGGAATACTGCATCGGTGTAGACATGCCCATGTAACCTCAATAACAATATACTGGTGGTCAACCCTGCCGCATGGCCACATGCCGGAATCATCGTGACGGCAGACACGCCCATGTTGCGCAATAACCATATATCGGGTAATCAACCCGCCGCATGGCCGCGATGCCGGAATCATCGACGGTGTAGACATGTCCATGTGACATCAACAACAAGACAAGAATCAAAATGGAAACATACCCGTGGAATTCTCCATCACCGCCAAAGACGCCCAAGTAAGTTCTCAACAAGTCAACCGCCTCTACCGAGAGACGCCAGAATACGTAAATACCACACTTGCACAACCAAGGCTATCATCACAAGATAGGCAAGTTTCACAACAACAAGCATAGGCAAGTTTCACAACAACAAGCATAGGCAAGTTTCACAACAACAAGCATAGGCAACACTCACACAACTCAAAGTACTTTCATTTTATGCCAAAGTGCGGTTTGTAACCCCAAAGTACTACATACGTTAAGTTCTTTAAAAGAGATCCATTACTTTTATAAAAGTCACCCGATACGTAGTATTAGAATGACCAACCCACATTCCTTTTCAAAATCAAGTAACAACATTCTTTTCCTAAGTTCCAGCTTTGCCTAGTTTCAATTACTCAAGCTTCTCATTTTCAAATGGTTTCATAGTTCCCAAACTTAATCACTTGATTCCTTTTAGAACAATTGAGTAATATATGTCTCACGAGAGTAGGTTATTCTTGTTTACATCATTCTTATTACAATGACCATGATCTAGAAAATGTAATATCATTTTGTCTCATCTTAGTTTCTATGCAGATGGAGGTTTCTCTTGGTTTTAATACGATACATCATTATTCATACATTTTCCTTTATTAACGCCGCAGTGATCCTGTCGATACACATTCGATTTCAAATCAAAAACATTATCCCTTTAAATAACACCAAGTACTCATTACTCACGAATGAGGTTTCACACAAACATTCATATTAGAACAAATAAGTTAAGTCTCTTATCTTATAAGATCAAGTCTCTTAACTTCTAACATCAGTAAACCATTTTCTTTACCTCTCTTAAGACATTATACCTAACTCCCATAAAGCTTAGTATAACTCTTTTTAAAACCTTTTTAAAACCAAGTGTTACTCTTCCTTCAAAACGATTATAAATCTTTGAAATACATCAAGTTCTTTATTATAACTAGCGATTATAATTCACATCAGTTACCTTTTAAAACCACAAAGTATTTTCTTACCTACATAAAGCTGTTATAACCAACTTCCCATAAAGCCGTTATAACACTTTATGTTTTAAGAACAATCAAACACGATTAACACGTACGCGTCACCGCATTACATAGTTCACACATATCATGCTAGAAGAGATAGGAAGAGGTTCACATACCTCGCGACGATTGTCGACTAATAGCAAAACGCCCAAGTACCTCAAACCGCGGCTACTCCTAAGCCAAGTGGATCACTCCACGTAGTACTTCAACCTATAAGGCCACAAGCGCGCTTATTAACATCTAGATCTCAACGTTCCATAATCTGAGAAAATTCGCAGACCTCCCCGCAGCGCCGCAAATCTCCTTCTCTATCGAGGCCGGCTACCAAGCCAACCAGGGGGGGGGGTTTTACACGCCTAACCGGACGTGTACAATTCTACTACACAGTAATACTACACAAGTCTACTGTAATACAGTCCTATGTAATTACAGTTCAGTTCAGTTCTTAATTCTTCAGGCTTAAGTCAAAAGACATTGCCACAGTACTAAGTATAGTTCTATATATAGTATACTTCGACTATATATTCAAACATGTAATTTCCAATTACAATAGAAGGACAGTAGTGTTTACCTCGATAAGCCCAAAATTATCCAAGTATAAAGTCGATCCTGAGCAACGCTTAGCTCCTACTCCGAGCGCTCCAAACAACCCTTAGAAGTTCTAACCAACTTCTACTTACAACTTCAACAACGGGTGAAGATTTCCTTAGGGTTTCGTTTTTGTGGCTAAAGGAAGTATAATCGTATTTTCTGGGCTTTGTATAAGTGTAACCTTGGGAATACTACAAGGTATTTGGGCCAGGTATTTGGACATTATAACAATATTAGGAGAGTATTTCTATACCACAACAAGGGTATTATACGAAGACAACTAGGCTAGGGGTACCCTACGGCCAAGGTACCATGAGGGGAGGGTGTGCTCTCGGCCACAAGGCCTGCGAAAGGGGAGGAGGAAGCTCTCGGCTAGCACAACAAGAAGGGAGGAGAGGGTTTCAAGACTTGGAAGTTTTGGAATGGATGAAGTCTTCACACTTAGGGGGTATTTATAGCAAAACCAAAAGCCAACCAATGGCCAAGATCAAGCCATGTGCAAGGCAAGTGTAAGGCCAAGATCAAGCCAAGTGCACCCTAACCCTACTCCACAAAACACTCCACAAAACACTCCACAAAACAAGGCCAAAACAAGGCACAATTCAAGGGACCAATCGGCGAGGCCAACCGATCCTCTTGGGCCCAATCGCCCAAGTCCTCCACTTGCTAATAATGTGGGGTGACACATGTCACCCTCCGTTGGTCCAAAATGTTTCGTCTCTCGTAAAAATCCGAAAAAATTATAAATGACATAGCCGTATTTTCTACGAAAGTCGTGGAAACGCTCCGTTAAAACGACTTAATCGGCACTTGTGCCCAAAATTTCAAACATGCCTAACTTAAGGCTCAAAATTGCACGCACGCGTCCACACGTACATACTGCGGAAATACGGGTATAACATTCTTCCTTAGAAACATTCGTCGAATGTTCCTTCAAGGTCTCAAAACAACGGCGTCGATAGTCTTCACCGTTATACGCACGAAAACAATCATGCCACACTGGTCACAAAAACACGCCACTTCTCCCTTTCTCGCGATTGCCGTCACGAACACTCGAACTCGTTCTAGTGTCCGTACCACACTCCGCCAACGCTCGTTCCCAACCCTTGGAGTCACTACCTCCAAACTTGGTCATCTCACTAACCTCGATTTCCCCTAAGGCCATTCCCGGCCTTCACGAACTGATTCTGGTCGAACGTATCCATGAACTCATACGATGGTCATCTAAACTTGGGCCTAGCACCTCGTGACCACGCCACTGGCGGGACCACCTGCAGCTGACCGCCTCAAAACGGGACGCGGGTTGGCCCGCAACATGGCCCCAACCCGACCCACTGTAGCGCCAACTCTCTAGTTTCTTGATCCGAACAATCTTACCTCTACAGGTCATGAAAGCTACCACTTCCATTTCACACTACCCAGGGACTTACCCTTTTCACTAACCAGGTTTCTAAATCACATTTTAGCACAAAGCTATCCAAACATATCATTAAACACATCAACAACATCAATACACACAAAACTCTAGAGGGTTAAGGATATACCTGAAACTAGGCGGTTCAAGACCGCTAAAATCGGAACTTCCACCGCGACCTCTACCGTGGCATGGCCCGATCTAGTAGTCATGCTATCCTACGGTGCTACCCTCGGTCGGACAGTCTCTCGTCATATGGCCTGTTGGCGCAAGAATAACAAGCTCCTCGTACTACGACACTCTCGAAATGCGGTCTACCACATCGACCACCGAGTAGGGGTGACGCATCGCCAAAACCCTACTCTCGAACATTCAGCACGGGAGCCACGACCGCTCTCGAATATCCCGAGGTCCCGGCTGCGGAGGACCACACTGTACTGGCGGGGGTACATAACTAGCCTGCTGCTCAGGCGGTCCGCCTCGAAAGTCGCCAAAATATCCGGCCGTCTTGGCGCCTTCTGTGAAGCGGTCCACCTGCGTCGATCTGCGCTCGCCGCGCAGTGCATGAGCTCGCATGCGGGCAATGTCCATGCGGTGAAGAGAAACACGAACAACTCTCGCTAGGTAATCATCGAGCCACGTAACATATCGGTGCACTCGATCCTCCATACTAGCTACTAATGCGGAACATACCGCGATGAGTCGAACTCACATTGTACTCGAGCTATGCGCCTGCTCGCCTCAACATCAAAAATCGCCGGCGAGCCCTCGCCATGCGGAGGCAAGAAATGTGCGGAAGGCCCGAAAACTCGTCCCCAAACGGTGGAAGTGCATTCTCTCCCGGGACGGCTCGCGAATCAAACCCGATCATTGCGGTATCACGCGGCCGATGCGAACCTAGGACCACCGACTCGGTCTCGAAGCCTTGATCACTCTACGATCCGTCAGAATCGCTTGATGAACTCCTGCGGATCATCCTCGTGCCTCGACCAGTAGAACTCTGGCGCTACATCTCGAGAAAGTCTGTAGCCTCAAACTCGCTCGGGGGTGAACTACGGGTGCTCTTGAAGTGGGCTGCTGCATCCGGCCTATCTCATATCTGCCACGACCGCGGCGATGGCGGGCCATCTCGCTTGTAACCCAACTCTTACGCGCCTGCAGTGGGTGGAGGCTCAGTATTGTAGTCTCGGCACCATGCTGCGGCTCTAAACTTCTTTGGTCGGGCGGCGTCGCGAAACCCGCCGTCGGAAGCTGTCTCAGTCTTGGCCGGGCTGCGCCTCGCACTCTCTCGAATCACACTAGCGCCTCCGCCGTGCCTTGCCCTTCAGGCCCCTGGTTGCCTTTCGCAGAGCATAATCGTAAAACGAAACACGTCAGAGGGGTCCAACTTACAACATAGCTCTAAGGCACGATCTCAGAATGAGAAGAATGGAAACCAATCCTAAATGTACTATAGCCTCCTGATTATAGATGTGGTGCACAACACACCGATAATCAAGACTACTGAACACGGCATGAGACACTTTCCGAGGACTAACTGCTCTGATACCACTTTGTAACGCCCCGAAACCCGGGCCCGTCACTGGTGCCTTACCCCGGGCACCCTAGTGATACATACATCAGAGAAAATCAGCGAAACATAAAACATGAGTCACTAAACAAGAGATATAGTAAAAAAACAGGCCAACCAAAACAGTTGCCTTCAGTATATACATAAAACCTGAACAGTTTAATCCTTTTACAACCACACGCCCGATACTACTGCACTTAAGATATACAACAACTATGACGGACAGGGCCGCCATACCACAGATACAAGAACCTACAACTCGGAAACATACCAAAGATAAGCCTCCGAAGGAACAGCTTTCGACACGGCAAGTGAGATCCTAAGCGGGGATCCACGGCCGATGTACCTACTGCGGCATGAACGCAGCCCGAAGGAGGTCGATAACAGTACCAAGTATGTGAAATCAGAAATCTGCAGTTAAATCATAACAGTCTATATAAAGCAGGAGACATGTATGATAACCAAAATACAGTACGCAACATAAAAGCAGTCAAGTCAGGGACTCACGCCCTCAAAGTCACCACTCAAATATAACTATGGGTCTCACGCCCACCACATCCATCATGTTCGCATCATGGCCACATGCCCCCGGAATACTGCATCGGTGTAGACAGGTCCATGTTGCAGCAATAACAACATAGCCGCGTGGCCATGCCCCGAATCTGCGACGGTGTAGACATGCCCATGTAACCTCAATAACAATATACTGGGTGGTCAACCATGCCGCATGGCCACATGCCCCCGGAATACTGCATCGGTGTAGACACGTCCATGTTGCAGTAATAACCATATATCGGGTAATCAACCCGGCCGCATGGCCGCATGCCGAATCGCGACGGTGTAGACATGTCCATGTGACATCAACAACAAGAGCGATAATCAAAATGGAAACATACGTGGAATTCTCCATCACCGCCAAAGACGCGTCCAAGTAAGTTCTCAACAAGTCAACCGGCCCTCTACCGAGAGACGCGGTAACACAGAAATACCACACTTGCACAACCAAGGCTATCATCACAAGCATAGGCAAGTTTCACAACAACAAGCATAGGCAAGTTTCACAACAACAAGCATAGGCAAGTTTCACAACAACAAGCATAGGCAAGTCTCACACAACTCAAAGTACTTTCATTTTATGCCAAAGTACGGGTTTGTAACCCCAAAGTACTACATCGTTAAGTTCTTTTAAAAGAGATCCATTACTTTTATAAAAGTCACCCGATACCCGTAGTATTAGAATGACCAACCCACATTCCTTTTCAAAATCAAGTAACAACATTCTTTTCCTAAGTTCCAGTTGCCTAGTTTCAATTACTCAAGCTTCTCATTTTCAAATGGTTTCATAGTTCCCAAACTTAATCACTTGATTCCTTTTTAGAACAATTGAGTAATATATGTCTCACGTGAGAGTAGGTTATTCTTGTTTACATCATTCTTATTACAGCAGCCATGATCTAGAAAATGTAATATCATTTTGTCTCATCTTAGTTTCTATGCAGATGGAGGTTTCTACCGGTTTTTAATACGATACATCATTATTCAAGACATTTTCCTTTATTAACGCTCGCAGTGGTCCTGTCGATACACATTCGATTTCAAATCGGTAAAACATTATCCCTTTAAATAACACCAAGTACTCATTACTCACGAATGAGGTTTCACAAACATTCATATTAGAACAAATAAGTTAAGTCTCTTATCTTATAAGATCAAGTCTCTTAACTTCTAACATCAGTAAACCATTTTCTTTACCTCTCTTAAGACATTATACCTAACTCCCCATAAAGCTTAGTATAACTCTTTTTAAAACCTTTTTAAAACCAAGTGTTACTCTTCCTTCAAAACGATTATAAATCTTTTGAAATACATCAAGTTCTTTATTATAACTAGCCAGTTATAATTCACATCAGTTACCTTTTAAAACCACAAAGTATTTTCTTACCTACATAAAGCTGTTATAACCAACTTCCCATAAAGCCGTTATAACACTTTATGTTTTAAGAACAATCAAACACGCTTAACACGTATGCGTCTACCGTACTACATAGTTTACAAAGCATCATGCTAGAAGAGATAGGAAGAGGTTCACATACCTCGCGACGATTGTCGACTAATAGCAAAACGCTCCAAGTACCTCAAACCGCCGGCTACTCCTTAAGCCAAGTGGATCACTCCACACGTAGTACTTCAACCTATAAGGCCACAAGGCGCTTATTAACATCTAGATCTCAACGTTCCATAATCTACAGAAAATTCGGCAGCACCTCCCCCCCCCGCCACCGCGCAAATCTCCTTCTCTATCGAGGCCGGCTACCAAGCCAACCAGGGGGGGTTTTACGCCTAACAGGACGTGTACAATTCTACTACACAGGAATACTACACAAGTCTCATGTCTGATCCTATGTAATTACAGTTCAGTTCAGTTCTTAATTCTTCAGGCTTAAGTCAAAAGACATTGCCACAGTACTAAGTATAGTTCTATATATAGTATACTTCGACTATATATTCAAACATGTAATTTCCAATTACAATAGAAGGACAGTAGTGTTTACCTCGATAAGCCCAAAATTATCCAAGTATAAAGTCGATCCTGAGCAACGCTTAGCTCCTACTCGAGCGCTCCAAACAACCCTTAGAAGTTCTAACCAACTTCTACTTACAACTTCAACAACGGTGAAGATTTCCTTAGGTTTCGTTTTTGTGGCTAAAGGAAGTATAATCGTATTTTCTGGGCTTTGTATAAGTGTAACCTTGGGAATACTACAAGGTATTTGGGCCAAGGTATTTGGACATTATAACAATATTAGGAGAGTATTTCTATACCACAACAAGGGGTATTATACGAAGACAACTAGGCTAGGGGGTACCCGGCCAAGGTACCATGAGGGGAGGGTGTGCTCTCGGCCACAAGGCCTCACGAAAAGGGGAGGAGGAAGCTCGGCTAGCACAACAAGAAGGGAGGAGAGGGTTTCAAGACTTGGAAGTTTTGAATGGATGAAGTCTTCACACTTGGGGTATTTATAGCAAAACCAAAGCCAACCAATGGCCAAGATCAAGCCATGTGCAAGGCAAGTGTAAGGCCAAGATCAAGCCAAGTGCACCCTAACCCCACTCCACAAAACACTCCACAAAACACTCCACAACACACGGCCAAAACAAGGCACAATTCAAGGACCAATCGCCAAGGCCAACCGATCCTCTTGGGCCTAATCGCCCAAGTCCTCCACTTGCTAATAATGTGGGGTGACACATGTCACCCTCCGTTGGTCCAAAATGTTTCGTCTCTCGGAAAAATCCGCAAAAATTATAAATGACATAGCCGGAATTTTCTACGAAAGTCGTGGAAACGCTCCGCCGTAAAAACGACTCTAATCGCACTGTGCCCAAAATTTCGAAACATGCCTAACTTAAGGCTCAAAATTGACGCACGCCCACACGCATATACCCGGAAATACGGGTATAACGATCGACCTCCTTCGGGCTGCGTTCATGCTGCAGGCGGTAAGAGGCAGTGCTAGATCCACATTCTTAGGATCTCTACGTTGGTGTCGGAGCTCCATCTTTCCTGAGGCTCTACTTTTGGGTATGATCTCCCGTTGTAGATAGTTTTGTATGCAGTGGTATGGCGGGCCCTGTCGCCATAGTTGTATATTTCAGAGGTCTCAGAGTCATGTTGTACAGTGTCGGATGTAACTGCTAAACCATGTTTATATATATATGCCGAAAGGCGATGTTTTCTCATATAAACTGTGTCTTATTTTATAAACTGTTTCATGTCTTGCTTTATATTTCCGCTGATTACTCTGATGTATGACTACTTGGGTGCCCCGGTAAGGCACCAGTCACGGGCCCCGGAACGGGTCGTGACAACTATTTCACCCGCATAGGTCCTGTAGACCCGCAATGAGGTAACTTCCTCGCATAGGCTGTATCCGCCCGCATAGGTCGTGTGGACCCGCATGAGGTATTCCTCGCATAGGACTATTTCACCCGCACGGGACTATTTCACCCGCTTGGGCCCGGTGGGCCCGCAATGAGTACAAATTCCGCACTCGCATCATAGGTAGCAAATCCATGGAATTAGTAGTAACCCGAGGCTTTACCCCGTAAGAATAACATAAACTAGCACAACCGGCTATCATACATAACATAAGAACTACCGGCTTATCATACATAACATAAGCGCTACCGGCTTATCCTAACATAACATAAGCAAGTTAAGAAATCCCCCTAACTTCTTATTAGTCTTATTCATATACACTCTCATTTTAGTTTACTTAAGGCACTATCATGTCATTATAACAATCCGGGAATTTAACCCAAAGTACTACATACTTCTATTCTTTTAAAATGACTCTTTTTCATATAAAACTTCCAAGATACTAATAACCGTAGTATCAAGTCACATCTATTTTTCAAGACAAGTCACAATACCTTTTAGAAATACATTTAGGCTTCTAAATCATGTGACTTCTTTCTTTTAAAAACCTTAAGCAATTGATGCCTTCAAATCAATTTGTCTTTCATTATTTCAAGTCATTTATCATACTTACATTACTTAGAGTAAACCACTCTTTTTAACTTTTCATAAAGTTATTATAACCAACTTCCCATAAAGTCGTTATACTAGCTTTATGCTTTAGATACTTACATTCTTCTTTATAACTAAGAGACTTAAATTTTCCAACAAAACAAGTATCGAAAATACTTTCAAAATACTCAAAGTCTCTTAAGTTTTAGAAACCAAGATATCCTTAATATTTTTAAACAAGTGAGTTAATTCCCTAACTCAACCAACTTGGACATTCTTAAAATAAGCCAAGGATATCAAATGGACTAGATTGTCAAAATCTTGTACGTCTACCGTACTATACATTTACAACTTATTCATGCTCAAGAGATAAAAAAGTTTCACATACCTCTTCGGTTCAATCCACTTGCTAAGTCCAATATGCCGTACGTAGTATGTCAACCTATATGACCATAATACGTCTATTAACTTCTAGTTTCAAACGTAGAATATTCCAAGTGCAAAGCTACTAAATTCTACGGAAAATCGGACAGCACTTTCTTTGTTTCTACATACTTTGCCACATTTTTCAAGGCCGAATTCAATAACCAAACACGCCACATTTAAGGCTCAACCATGTAGTTAACAATAGGGGATTACACGCCTACAAGACATGTAAAATTCCGCCCCACAATTTATAACAAACTAGTCCAAACTACAATGTCAATTCGGCAAATTGGAGGGACAATAATACATAGTCTTTTCCAATTCCTTTTCCATCCAAGTTGTTTAGTATAACATGTTATAAAGCCACAATCGATTATAACAACTATAATCTTCAAGTAGATAACATGCGACGATTCTAGTTAACGACCAAATTGTAATTCAATTTCAAATGACTCAACATGTCATTTTCGAATTTGAGCTTCTAAACTTCCATAACACTTATCAATCTTCATAACACATATCACATGATAATTTCTAACTTATCATAACATGGAATCTTCAATTACAAAAGTAAGACGAAGATTATTACCTCAATTAGCCCAAATATGATCCAAGATTACAAGTCGATCCTTAGCAACTTTAGCTCCTCTTTTTGACGTTCCAATCCACTCCAAGCAACCCTTAGAAGCTTATGAAGAACTCATCTTCAAGTTCTAACTTCAAAGTTGAAGAACTCCTTAAGTTTCCGCCTTGCGACTAATACGAAAACGCCACTTTTCCGGGATCTTTCTATAGAGATAACCTTACAATACTCTTAGAGGAACCTTGGTTTAAAGTATTGTGAATTTTGAACGACAATTGCCAAATTTCCTCTTCCAAATGGCCTTAATGTCGTGAGCTCTATGAAGAGCAAGAACAAGATTTCAATTTTTTTCTCTAAGTATAGAATGACAAAGTCTTGCTACTAGTATACTTAAATAACACTAGGAAGAGTCAAGATTAAAACAAATGGGTGGCTTGGATGAATTTCACAAGGATCAAGCCCAAGTGGCCCTTTGACAAGTCAACAATGTCAAGCTCTTTGTCTTAGCAAGACTTGGTCATTTAAATTATGGTCAAATGACCATTTTATCCATGCCATTTCGTCCAAGACCACTAAGGGGGGTGACACGTGTCTCCCTCCCATTCGTCGCAATATTTTGTTTTCCGACAGTTCCATAATTCCGATAAATTTTTTACTCGTCTCAAATCTTAACATTTTTGAGTTCTTAGGTACGTTCTTATAAACATGTCCTGGAATTACGGGGTGTAACAGAACTCTGGCGGATTGCAACCCAGAAAATCTCGAACCTTCAAATGCTCGCTTAGATTCGCACGGCCTCGCTCTCAGGCCGCTCGGTACTATCTGGCCAAGAACCGACTATCTCGCCGTGGTCTCTATCCTCTGCCCTTGGCTGAGGAACTGGAGGCTCAGGCATCGAAACCTCTGGACCTGCAGCTGCTCTCAGCTCCTCTAGTACTGCTGGTGTAACCGAACTCGCTGACTGGGCCACAATATCAGGCATAGTCTGGGCCTGAGCCCTAGTGACTCTCTGCGTCCTACTAGCAGCTCCTACTGCTGACTTGCCCTTCTGGGCTGCTGTTGCCTTCCGTGGAGGCATAACTGATACATAAGATTACGTCAGAGAGAGATCAACCTAATAACACAGCTCTACTGCACGATCTCAGAATGAGAATAATGGAAACCAATCCTAAATGTCATGTAGCCTCCTGATTATAGATGTGGTGCACTGTTATACCCCGTATTTCCAGAGTATGTACGTGAGCGCGTACGTATTATAATTTGAGCCTTAAAGTTGGCTAGTTTCGAAATTTGTACACAACACCCGATTAGAGTCGTTTTTAAACGCGTTTCCTGACTTCGTAGGGAAAATTCCGGCTATGTCATTTATAATTTTTGCGGATTTTTCCGAGAGACGAAACATTTTGGACCAACGAGAGGGCGACACTTGTCACCCTCTAATTGGAAGGAGTGGACGGACGAAAGTGGGAAGGTTGGCACGTTTTTTGTGCATTATTTTTGGTCAAGGAGTTGGTAGGATATTTTGGGTAGATGGATAAGGTTGCACATGGCTTAATCTTGACCTTACACTTGCCTAACACTTGGATGGATCTTGGCCATTGGTTGGCCTTCACTTGACCTATAAATACCCCTCTAGTTGAAGACTTTCTTCATCCAAAAACTTGAGCAATCTAACTAAGTCTCAAAATACTCCCTCTCCGAGCTTTCGTCCACACCCCTCCCTTTGAGAGCCTTGGCGAGAGCCACTCCCTCCCCTGAGGTGTTTTCGTGGGGTACCCCTAGCCTAGTTGTCTCGTATAAATACCCCTTTTGTGGTATAGAAATACTCTCTAAGTATTGTTATAATGCCCAAATACCTTGGCCCAAATACCTTGTAGTATTCCCAAGGTTACACTTTTACAAAAGCCCAGAAAATACTATTATACTTCCCTCAGTCACAAAAACGAAACCCTAAGTAAATCTTCACCCGTAGTTGAAGTCATAAGTAGAAGTTGGTTAGAACTTCTAAGGGTTGGTTGGAGCAGTTGGGCGCCGGAGTAGAGCTAAGCGTTGTTCGGGATCGACATATAAACTCGGATAATTTTGGGCTTATCGAGGTAAACATTTTTGACCTTACATTTGTAATTGGAAATTACATGTTGTAGGAGTATATAGTTAAGTATACTATATATAGTGAACATAGTTGTGCGGCAATGTCTTTTGACTTAAGCTGAATAATACTTACGGCAATGTCTTGCGACTTAAGCTGAATTTAAAGAAGAAGCGAGCGTAATTACATAGGGTGTATTACGATAGACTTGTGTAACATTCTTGTGTAGTAGAATTGTACACGTCAGGTTAGACATGTTAACCCCGGTTGGCTTGGTAGCGGCCTCGATAGAGGAGGAGATTCTGTTGCGGGGAGGTCTTTGCGAATTTTTACGTAGAATATTCTACGTCGGGATCTAAAGATATTAATAGGCGCTTTGTGGCCTCTATAGGTTGTAGTACTACGTGTGGAGTGATCCGCTTGGTGAGAGTGTAGCCGAGCGGTTTGAGGTACTTGGGCGTTTGCTATTAGTCGATAATCGTCGCGAGGTATGTGAACCTCTTCCTATTTGTTCTAGCATGATATGTGTATAACTATGTAGTACGGTAGGCGTACATATGTTTAATGTATTTGATTGGTTTGAAACATAAAGTGTTATAACGGCTTTATGGGAAGTTGGTTATATGACTTTATGTAGGTAAGAAAGTACTTGTGGTTTTTAAGAGGTAACGATTTGAACTATAAGCGGTGGCTATGTGATAATAAAGAACTTGAAGTATTTCAAAATTTTTGAATCATTTTGAGAGAAGTAATACTTGGTTTTGGAAACTTAAGAGTTATACTAGCTTTATGGGAAGTTAGGTATAACGGCTTAAAAATGTTTCTTGATTTGGAAATCAGAATGTGTATCGACAAACCAACTGCGGCGTTAATAAAAGGAAATGTTTTGGACAGATTTAGTATTATTAAAACCGGTAGAAACTTCCATCTGCATAGAAGCTAAGATGAGACAAAATGACATTTCTAGATCATGGTCGCTTAATAAGATTGATTATAAACAAGAATAACCTACTCACTTATAAGACATAGGTTTCTCAAAACGTTTAAAGGAGAATTATGTTTTAAAGGATTTAAAACTATGAACTACGAAACCTTTTTCTAAAATGAGAAACTTGAGCATTCGAAATTAGGCAAACTTGAACGTTTGGAAAATAAGTTTGTTACTTGATTTTACAAAGGAAAGCATTTTGGTTTACTTAACAATGTTAGTCACTCAAATTTTATACTACGGGTATCGGGTGACCTTTGTAAAAGAAATGGATCTTAACGGGAATTTAACGGACGTAGTACTTTAAGGTTAAAATCCGGATTTTGACATAAAATGAAAGTACCTTGAGTCGTGTGTAACTTGCTTATGCTTGTTGTTATGAAACTTGACCATGTTACGTGTGATAGCCTTGTTGTGCAAATCTTGTGTTCTACTCGACACGGGTCATCCGAATGTATTTCACTTGATTCGGGTCTCATCCGGAATGTATTTCACTTGATTACGGGTCATCCGGAATGTATTTCACTTGATTACGGGTCATCCGGAATGTATTTCACTTGATTCGGTTCATCCGGAATGTATATCACTTGACTCTGGTTCATCAGAATGTATTCATGACTCCGGTTCATCCGGAATGTATTCCACACGTTTCTATATTGGGTCCATAAGATGGGCGAGACACGATATCGTATCACATGATTTGTACCTAGGCGCGGCGGTGAGGAAGAAGTTCCACGGGCGTGAGGATGACTTTGAGGCGTGAGTCACGACTTGACATATCGCTTCTATGTTGTGAGCGTAGTTTGGTTATCATACATGTCTCTGCTTTATATAGACTATTATGATTTCATTTCTGATATTTCTGATTTCACATACTTGGTACTGTTGTCTTGACCTCCTTGGGCTGCGTTCATCTGCATGAGTAAAAGGTACATCGGTTGTCGATCCGCTTTTAGGATCACCTTTCAGCGTATTGGGAAGCTCCGTTCCTTGGAGGCTTATCTTTTGGTATGTTACCACAGTCTGTAGATTCTTATACATTCGGGGTATGGCGAGCCACTGTCCGTCATATTGTTGTAAAAAATCTTAGAAGTGCATGGCCTTGTTGTGGCGGGGTTTGTAAAAAGGATAAGCTGTTCGGTATTTATGTATATATGATGAAGGCAGCTATTTTGGTTGGCTTTGTTTTATCTTTTCTCTTAATTCATGTTCATGTTTTTATTTCCGATTTTCTCGATGTTGTATCACTATGGTGCAGGGTAAGGCACGATCCACGGGCAGGTTGGTCGTGACAAAAGTGGTATCGAAGCGATTAGTCCTCGGAAAGTGTCTACACCGTGTCTAGTAGAGTCTTGATTATCGGTGTGTTGTGCACCACATCTATAATCGAGGAGAGTGCGAGACATTTAGGATTGGTTTCTATTCTTCTCATTCCGAGATCGTGCCTTAGAGTGTGTGATAAATTGGACCCCTGGCGTATTCCTTTCCTTTACGATTATGCCTCGCGTAAAACCGAGCCCAGATGGGCAAGGCGATCGAGGAGTCATTAGTGAGATCTGAGAAGTACGAGCGCGAGCGGCCAAGACTGAGCGACTTCCGGCCGGCGGGTTTCGCGCGCCGCCCGGCCAGCGATTTAGAGCGCGGCGATGGCTGCTGAGACTCTGATACACGAGCCTCGGTCCAGCGGCTGAGCCGATGAGATAAGGTACAGAGATGGCGATTCGCGGCGGTCGTGGCAGATATGAGGATAGGATCACGTGATTCCGGCCCAGCGGCGCCGTAGTTCACCCCGGCGAGCGATTTGAGGCTACGGGACTTCCGAGTTGTAGCCCTCCGGTGTTCTATGGATCGAGGCGGGCGACCCTCGAGGAGTTTATCAAGCGACTCTGACGGATCATGAGTGATCGAGCCTCGCAGGCGAGTCGGTGGTATTGAGTTCGCATCACCGCGTGATCTGCGATTGGTAGTTTGATTCGTGGAGCTGTCGGGAAGAGCATGCACTTCCAGATTTGGGACGAGTTCTCGAGGCATTTCTTGCACATTTCTTGCCTCGCGAGATGAGAGGGCTCGGGTAACAGATTTTTGACATTGAGGCGGGGCGGGCGGGCGGTTAGAAGTACAATGTGGAGTTCGACTCATTAGCTCGGTATGTTCCCAGTAGTAGCGGATATGGAGGACGAGTACACCGCTACGTCACCGGTGGGCGATTACTTGGCGAGGCTTATGCGGGTGTAGCTCTTGGTAGGCATGGACATTGCCCGCATACAAGCTCATGCACTAGGATGTGAGGCACGGAGAGGTCGGCGGAATGGCCGAGATCGGAGAAGAGGCGAGCAATGAGGTCCTTTGGTAACTTCGAGGCGGACCGCCTCGTGGCGATCTAGTTATGTACCTCCGCCCGATGCAGTGGTCCTCCGCGATCTTGGTCGTTCGGTATTCGGGGCTGGTCGAGCTCAGGCTTCGGTTCGCGAGTTTACGTGAGTGCTAGCGGCCAGATTCATGTCCCCTCGGTGTGCGATGTGGCAAACATCATCGGAAATGTCGTCTTTTTGCGGTGCTTGCTTCACTGCGGCCGTCGAGGGCCATGTGACGAAGGCGTGCTTATAGGAAGTGAGGCGGCAGCGCAGCCTGCGGATCGATGGCGGGTTCATCGCCTTCTACGATTATGCGCCTGCGGTGGACTTATGATTAGAGTGGAGCGGTAGCTTGGTATATCCTAACCATCTAGAGGCTTGTATGTTTTGATGTTATGTTAATGTGTTAAGTGTTATGTTCGGATAGCTTTGTGCTAAAATGTGATTTAGGAACCCGTTAGGGAAAAGGGGTAAGCACAGGGTGAGAAAATGATGAACCTTAGAATATTACAGTTGAGACCTTAGATGTAAGTAGTCTTGAGTACAAGATTTTGCGAGTGATCCTTGTCGAGTGCATTTTATGCCTAGAATATATTGTGTGATAATTCTGCAGGTTGGGTAAATGAAAGTGGTATCTTTCATGATGTGATTAACAAGGTTGTTCGGATCGAGAAACGAGAGAGTCGGCGTGTGAGCTCGGGTTGAGGGCGTGTTGCGTGTCAACCCGTGGCCGGAATGAGGTGGGGTCGGCTGCAGGTGGTCCCGCCGGTGATAGGTCACGAGGGTGCTAGGCCCAGTTTAGATGACCATCGTATGAGTTCGTGGATATGTTCGACTGAGCGGATCGTGAAGGCGGAAGTGGCCTTAAGGAAGATTGAGGCTAGTAAGATAACCAAGTTGGAGGTGGTGACTCAAGGTTTGGAGAAGCGAAGTGATGATGAAGTGTGGTGCGATATCTTGGAAGAGTTCAAGAGTTCGAGAAGAGTACGACGAGTAAGGGTAGAGGCGAGCATGTATTGCGAGCATAGATATGATCATTTCTTGTAAAGGGAGAAGGTGCGAAGGATGTATATTTTAGACCTCGGGAATCGCGTGCGATCCGGTACCATTTGTTGGGTCGCGGAGTGACACTAGAACCTCGCGGCAAAGTGACAAAAGTTTGTGATGTTAGAGGTTTCCTCGTGGACTTGGATATAAGTATTTGCGTGCATGTGTTGTTTAAGTGGCGGTTGTGGCGTTGGCAACTTATTAGAAGAACTTTATCGTTATCCGTCTTGAGAAGGAACATTGGGACGAATGTTTCTAAGGAGGAGAATGTTATACCGTATTTCAGTATGTACGTGAGCGTGCGTATTATAATTTGAGCCTTAAAGTTGGCTAGTTTCGAAATTTGTACACAACACCGATTAGAGTCGTTTTTCGAAACGTTTCCACGACTTTCGTAGGGAAAATTCCGGCTATGTCATTTATAATTTTGCGGATTTTTAGAGAGACGAAACATTTTGGACCAACGAGAGGCGACACTTGTCACCTCTAATTGGAAGAGTGGACGGACGAAAGTGGGAAGGTTGGCACGTTTTTGTGCATTATTTTTGGTCAAGGAGTTGGTAGGATATTTTGGGTAGATGGATAAGGTTGCACATGGCTTAATCTTGACCTTACACTTGCCTAACACTTGGTTGGATCTTGGCCATTGGTTGGCCTTCACTTGACCTATAAATACCTACAGTTGAAGACTTTCTTCATCCAAACTTGAGCAATCTAACTAAGTCTCAAAATACTCCCTCTCCCTTGAGCTTTCGTCCACCACACCCCTCCTTTGAGAGCCCTTGGCGAGAGCCACCTCCCTCCGCTGAGGTGTTTTGCCGTGGTACCCCTAGCCTAGTTGTCTCGTATAAATACCCCCTTTTGTGGTATAGAAATACTCTCCAGTATTGTTATAATGCCCACATACCCTGGCCCTAATACCATGGAGTATTCCCAAGGTTACACTTTTACAAAAGCCAGAAAATACTATTATACTTCCTCATCCACAAAACGAAACCCAAAGTAAATCTTCACTCGTAGTTGAAGTCATAAGTAGAAGTTGGTTAGAACTTCTAAGGGTTGGTTGGAGCAGTTGGAGCGCCGGAGTAGGAGCTAAACGTTGTTCAGGATCGACATATAAACTCGGATAATTTTTGGCTTATCGAGGTAAACATTCTTGACCTACATTTGTAATTGGAAATTACATGTTGTAGGAGTATATAGTTAAGTATACTATATATAGAACTGAACATAGTTGTGCGGCAATGTCTTTTGACTTAAGCTGAATAATACTTACGCAATGTCTTGCGACTTAAGCTGAATTTAAAGAAGAGCTGAGCTGTAATTACATAGGGTGTATTCTGATGGACTTGTGTAACATTCTTGTGTAGTAGAATTGTACACGTCCGGTTAGGCGTGTTAACCCCACTGGTTGGCTTGGTAGCGGCCTCGATAGAGGAGGAGATTCTGTTGTTGCGGGAGAGTCTTCAATTTTACGTAGAATATTCTACGTCGGGATCTAAAGATATTAATAGGCGCTTTGTGGCCTCTATAGGTTGTAGTACTACGTGTGGAGTGATCTGCTTGACTGAGAGTGTAGCCGACGGTTTGAGGTACTTGGAGCGTTTTGCTATTAGTCGATAATCGTCGCGAGGTATGTGAACCTCTTCCTATTTGTTCTAGCATGATATGTGTATAACTATGTAGTACGGTAGACGTACATATGTTTAATGTATTTGATTGGTTTGAAACATAAAGTGTTATAACGGCTTTATGGGAAGTTGGTTATAACAGCTTTATGTAGGTAAGAAAGTACTTGTGGTTTTTAAGAGGTAACTGATTTGAACTATAATTGGCTGGCTATGTGATAATAAAGAACTTGAAGTATTTCAAAAGATTTTTGAATCATTTTGAGAGAAGAAGTAATACTTGGTTTTTGGAAACTTAAGAGTTATACTAGCTTTATGGGAAGTTAGGTATAACGGCTTAAAAATGTTTTACTGATTTCGGAAATCAGAATGTGTATCGACAAACCACTGCAGCGTTAATAAAAGGAAATGTTTTGGACAGATTTAGTATTATTAAAACCAGTAGAAACTTCCATCTGCATAGAAGCTAAGATGAGACAAAATGACATTTCCTAGATCATGGCTGCTTAATAAGATTGATTATAAACAAGAATAACCTACTCACTTATAAGACATAGGTTTCTCAAAACGTTTAAAGGAGAATTATGTTTTAAAGGATTTAAAACTATGAACTACGAAACCTTTTTCTAAAATGAGAAACTTGAGCATTCGAAATTAGGCAAACTTGAACGTTTGGAAAATAAGGTTGTTACTTGATTTTACAAAGGAAAGCATTTTGGTTTACTTAACAATGTTAGTCACTCAAATTTTATACTACGGGTATCGGGTGACCTTTGTAAAAGAAATGGATCTTAAAGGGAATTTAACGGACGTAGTACTTTAAGGTTAAAATCCGGACTTTGACATAAAATGAAAGTACCTTGAGTCGTGTGTAACTTGCTTATGCTTGTTGTTATGAAACTTGACCATGTTACGTGTGATAGCCTTGTTGTGCAAATCGTGTTCTACTCGATTATCGGTCATCCGGAATGTATTTCACTTGATTACGGGTCATCCGGAATGTATTTCACTTGATTAGGGTCATCCGGAATGTATTTCACTTGATTCTGGGTCATCCGAATGTATTTCACTTGATTACGGTTCATCCGGAATGTATATCACTTGACTCTGGGTTCATCCGGAATGTATTTCATCGACACGGTTCATCCGGAATGTATTCCACACGTTTCTATATTGGGTCCATAAGATGGTAGAGACACGTTATCGTATCACATGATTTGTACCTAGGCTGGCGGTGAGGAAGAAGTTCCACGGGCATGAGGATGACTTTGAGGCGTGAGTCCGGACTTGACATGATCGCTTACATGTTGTGAGCGTAGTTTGGTTATCATACATGTCTCCTTTATATAGACTATTATGATTTCATTCTGATATTTCTGATTTCACATACTTGGTACTGTTATCGACCTCCTTGAAGTGCGTTCATCCGCATGAGTAAAGGTACACCATTGCCGATCCAGCTTTTAGGATCACCTTTCAGCGTATTGGGAAGCTCCGTTCCTTCGGAGGCTTATCTTTTGGTATGTTACCCTGAGTCTGTAGATTCTTATACATTCAGGGGTATGGCGGGGCCCTGTCCCGTCATAGCTGTTGTAAAAAAATCTTAGAGGTCTGTAGCACTGTTGTGGGCAGGGTTTGTAAAAAGGATAACTGTTCGGGTATTTATGTATATATGATGAAGGCAACTGTTTTGGTTGGCCTGTTTATTTATCTTTTCTCTTAATTCATGTTCATGTTTTTTATTTCCGCTGATTTTCTCTGATGTTGTATCACTAGGGTGCCCGGGGTAAGGCACCAGTCACGGGCCCGGGTTCGGGTCGTGACATGCACAACATACCGATAATCAAGACTCTACTAGACACGGTCTGTAGACACTTTCCGAGGACTAACTGCTCTGATACCACTTTTGTCACGACCCGACCCCAAGCCCGCGACTGGTGCCCTACCTGGGCACCCTTACAGGTATACATCAGACATAACCAGCGGAATATAAATAAAGCTCATAGACATGCAGTACTGTGAAATAAGAAACAGGCTATCCGATAAGGCCACCCTTCTGTATATATACATAACATAAGAGACACATCTTTTACAAGTCCAACCCACAAAACATGACTACAGACCTCTAAAAGTTTTTGAAATAAAAACTGTGATGGGACAGGGCCCCGCCATACCCCTGAATATACATGAATCTACAACAACAGGGATCCGTACCAAAAGATGAACCTCCGGAGTAATAGAGCTTCTCAAAAAGTTGAACAGTGATCTTAAGAGCGAGGATCAGCAAATTGTGTACCTCTACCTGCGACATGAACGCAACCCCCGAGGAAAGGGGGTCAGTACAAAATATGTACCAAGTATGTGAAACTGAAAGTACTGTAATGAAATCATATAGTCTAAAATAAAGTTGGAGACATGTATGATAGCCAAATTAACAGTACACTGTGCCTTATTAATAATGAGAGTAAATAAGAGTAAACTTTACCGTTTAAAAATAGGAAGCTTATGATCAAATTAGGGTCACCCGCCCGTAGTATCATTAAGCCAATCTAACCATAGGTCTTAAGCCCACAATATCAAAGTGTGCCCGTGGAATCCTTCGTCACCGTCGGCATGCACAAAGTATAATTTATATATATAACATGCCCGTGGAATCCTACATCTCGGGTACATGTCTTCATGGAGAGCTACTCCATGGATAATAGTATCAACCGAGGATCGAACCCGCATCATGGTCGCACGCCCACAGAATCATTCATCGTGTATGCATGTCCATGGAGAAATGTAGTGGAAGCATACCCGTGGAATCCTTCATCACTGTTGGCATGTCCAAATAAAATACACAACGAGATGATCGGCCCTCTAATGAGAGGCACGGCAGCGTAGAAATATAACACTTGCACCAAAGAGGCTATCATAAGCAAACATATGCAAGTTAACAATCTTTAACTCTCATTAATTAAACTTAAGGCACCATCATGTAAAATCCGGGAATTTAACCCAAAGTACTTTGTACGCCTATTCTTTTAAAAAGAACTATTTTCATGTAATAACCCAAAGATACTAACACCCGTAGTATCAAGGCATGTCCACTTTTCAAATCAAGATATTTTTCTTGAAATCAAGTCGTTTATCCTCTTTTTATATTAACCAAGTAAACCACTCTTTTAACTTTCCATAAAGTTGTTATAACTAACTTCTCATAAAGCCATTATAACACTTTATGTCTTTTTGAAAACAAAGGCATTTACATCCTTTAAAACCAAGTGAGTTTAATTCTCCAACTCAACTAAACTTGGACATTTTTAATCAAGTCAATGATACCAAAATGAAACCGAATTCATTTAAAACATGTACGTCAACCGTACTATACATTCATAAAACTCATGCTCAAGAAGATAGGGAAAGTTCCACATACCTCTTCGGCTTAATCCACTCGCTATGTCGAATATGCCTCACGTAGAATGTCAACCTATAATGACCATAATACGTCTATCAACTTCTAGCTTTTTAAGGTAGAATAATACTAAGTATAAGGTCTCTTATTCTACGGAAAATTGGACAGCACTTTCCCTGTTTCTACATACTTTTCCACCTTTTTCAAGGCCCGAAATCAATAACCAACACGCCACATTTAAGGCACAACTAATCAACAACAATACAACATATAGTTATTTTCAATTCTTTAATCCAAGTCGTTACTCCAACATGTTATATAAGTCATAATCAATTACAACAACTATATTCCCTTCCTTATATAACGTGTAACAATTATAACTAACAACCAAATTGATTAACAACTTTAATAGCTAACATGCCAATTTCGGTTTTAACATCTCAACATGGTCCAAATCTTTTCAATCTTCATTCTATATATCACATGCTCGTTTATCAACTACTATAACATGTAATCTTCAATTACATTAGGAAGACAAAGATCATTACCTCAATAAGCCCAAATATAATCCAAGACTAAAAGTCGATCCTTAGCAAGTTTATCTCCTTTCCTTTACGTTCCAATCCACTCCAAGCAACCCTTAGAATTTCATAATCAACTTCTCTTCAAGTTCCAACTCAAAATATGAAGAACACCTTAGGGTTTCAAGGTGCGACTAGCGGATTAACGTAGTATTTCCGGGATTTAAGAGGTTGTTTATGCTTAGTATACTACAAGGGACCTTAGGTTTGAGTATGGGGATTTATCAACAACATTTGAAGAATTTTTCTTGTTCTTGGAGGGGCAAACCCGAGAGCACCTCAATGTGTGTTACACCCCGTAAATTCAAGGAGTTAAGATAAGAACATACCAAGGAATATAAGATTTGAAAGTTGATAGATAAGTTGACAAACATGTGTTGGGCGGATTTTGAGTTTACCTTGGAGTGTTGTACCCCAGTTGTTAAGAATTTCAAGGTGTTTAAAGAGCCTAGTGTGTAGTTCGTTAAATATAGTTCCCAACGCAACGAACCGTTCGTCGATAGGACATCGGAGTCAAATGTTATGGAAGTTACAAGTTAGGTGTGCGATCAAGCAGCAGCTTTCTCAGGCAGAGCGCGCACCGGACGCAGGGTCGCGGCGCCGGTTGTACTGGGAGTCCGCGGGGGTTTCAGCGCCGCGGCGCCGGAATGCCGCGCGCGCGAATGCTGGAACTTTTCGTGGTGGCGCCGCGCGCTGAGGCGGATTTTTGCGCAGAAGCGGCGAAAAACAGGGATATTTTGTTTAAAACCTATGAGGGTGACAAGTATCCTCCCATCCTTTTTACCAGAAAGTGGTCCTATTTTTGGCCAAGTCTTGGAAGACTTGGCCATTTCATTTCAAAACCCTCCCAAGAAAAACCCTCTCCCTTCTCTCTAGTTTTTTGATGAAAACCTAGCTTAAGAGGAAACTGTTGGAGCGGCGGCAAGAAGGAAAAGTGTGGGTAAACTTGTGGGAAGCGCTGGTAGACGAGTTTGACGGAAAAGAAGTGGAAGAAAGGGGCTTTTGTGGGTTTCTCCAAAGGTAAAAGTTTCCCCTTCTCTTGGTTATGAGTTATACTTGTTATAGTAGTTTAGAAATGAGCCTGAGGCTGTTATATTTTAGTAGTTTAGAATTGAGCCTGAGGCTGTTATATTTGAATAGATTTGGATCTTGTTGAAACCGAAAATGGGCATGTTAGCCTTAAGATTTTAACTTCAATTTGGTCGTCGCATGTTGTAAAGGGGGATTGTAGTTGTTGAAGATGTCTAGGGCTAGATATCATGTTAGACCTAAGAACTTGGATTGGAAAAGAGTTGGAAAGGGGTTTAGGATTGGTTTATTGTTGGCCAAGAATGGCATGGAGATTATTGGTTTATTTTGTGTTGTTGTGGGGCAGAATTTTACACGTATTAGTAGGCGTGTAATCCCCTTGTATCTGCTGAATTAATTGAGCCTTAAATGTGGCGTTGGTTATTGAAATTCGGCCTTGAAAGATGTTATACCCCGTATTTCCAGAGTATGTACGTAAGGACGTACGTAGAGAATTTGAGCCTTAAGTTAGGCAAAGGACCGAATTTTGGGCACAAGTGCCGATTGGGGTCGTTTTTCGACGAAACGTTTCCACAGCTTACGTTGGGAAAATTCCGGCTATGTCATTTAGTATTTTTGCGGATTTTTCCGAGTGACTTAACATTTTGGACCAACGGGAGGGTGACACTTGTCACCCTCATTGGACGGTTTAGGGGCGGTCGAGGGTGGTTGGCCTCGCCGATTGGTCCCTTAGTTTTGGCCTTGTTTTGTGCCATGTTTTGTGGAGTGTTTTGTGGAGTAGGGTTAGGTGCACTTGGCTTGATCTTGTCCTTACACTTGCTATACACTTGGAAGGATCTTGGCCCTCGTTGGCCTTTGGTTTTGCTATAAATACCCCCTAAGTTTGAAGACTTCATCCATTCCAAAAACTTCCAAGTCTTGAAACCCTCTCCTCCCCCGTTGTGAGCTCTAGTACGAGTACCTCCCCTCCTTCCTTGTGGCCTTCTACGAGAGGAACACCCCCACCTGGGGTGTTCTCGTGTGATACCCCATTTTGTGGTATTGAAATACTCCTCCCAGCATTGTTATAATACCCAAAATACCTTAGCCTTACCTTGTAGTATTCCAAAAGTTACCTCTTTGCGTAGAGTGCGGAAATACTACCTTTTGTCCCTTTAGTCTCAAACCGAAACCCTAAGGAAATCTTCATTGATTGGTTGAAGTATTTAAGTAGAAGTTGGTTAGAACTTCTGGGTTGTTTGAGCGCGGAGCACCGAGTCGAGCTAACGTTGCTAAGGATCGACATTTAACTTGGATAATTATGGGCTTATCGAGGTAATTATCTTGTCCTCTATTTGTAATTGGAAATTACATGTTGTTAGAATATATAGTTGAAGTATACTATATATAGAATGAACTTTGTATTTGGCAATGTCTTTTGACTTAAGCTCAAGAGTAAAGAAAAGAATCGAATCAGATTTACATAGGATCGTATTGCGGTAGACTTGTGTAGTATTCTCGAGTAGAATTGTACACGTCAGTTAGGCGTGTAAACCCCCTGGTTGGCTTGGTAGCAGCCTCGATAGAGGAGATTTACGTCACATGTGTGAAGTCGCCGAATTTTACGAGAGAAATGGAATCGTATGTTTAAAAGTTAATAGACGTTTGTGACCTTTTAGGTGAAAGTACTAAGAGTAGCGTATTCTACTTGAGGAATGGAAAGGGCTAGCGTTGTAGTACTTGGAGCATTTTGCTTATTGTCGATACTGTCGCGAGGTATGTGAACCTCTTCCTATCTCTTATAGCATGATATGTGTGAACTATGTAGACGGTAGACGCATACGTGTTAATTGTATTTGATTGTTGTAAAACATAAAGTGTTATAACGGCTTTATGGGAAGTTGGTTATAACGACTTTATGTAGGTAAGAAATGGGTTGTGGCTTTTAAAAGATAATCGATTTGATTTATAATCGCAGGGGCGTTATAATAAAACTTGAAGTATTTCAAAAGATTTATGAATCGTTTTGAAAGAAGTGTAGTATTGTGTTTTGAAAACTTAAGAGTTATACTAGCTTTATGGGAAGTTAGGTATAACGCTTAAGAATGTTTCCGATTTGGAAATCGTAATGTGTATCGACAAACCACCGCAGCGTTATAAAAGGAAAATGTCTTGACTAATGAATTGTATTATTAAAACCAAGAAACCTCCATCCGCATAGAAACTAAGATGAGACAAAATGATATTACATTTTCTAGATCATGGTCATTGTAGTAAGATTGTTATAAACAAGAATAACCTATTCACACATAAGACATATGTTACTCAAATGTTTTAAAAGAGATTAAGACTATGAGTTATGAACCGTTTCTAAAATAAGTGACTTGGGCATTTGAAATTAGGCAAACTTGAGCGTTTGGAAAATAATGTTGTTACTCGATTTTAAAAAAGGGAAGTATTTTGTTTACTTAATAAGATAGTCACTATTTTAATACTACGTATTGTGTGACTTATGAAAGAAACGGATCTTTTAAAGCGGTTTAACGTAAGTAGTACTTTAGGGTTAAAACCGAACTTTGGCATAAAATGAAAGTACTTTGAGTTGTGTGAAACTTGCCTATGCTTGTTGTTGTGAAACTTGCCTATGCTTGTGATGATAGCCTTTGTTGTGCAAGTGTGGTGTTTCTGTGTTACCGCGTCTCTCGATAGAGGCGGTTGACTTATTGAGAACTTACTTGACGCGTCTTTGGCGTGACGAGAATTCCACGGTATGTTTCCATTTTGATTCCGTCTTGTTGTTGATGTTACATGGACATGTCTACACCGTCGCAGACCCGGCATGTGCCACGCGCAGGTTGATTACGATATATTGTTATTGTGGTTACATGGACATGTCTACACCGAGGTAGAATTCCGGGGCATGTCGCCACGCGCAGGTTGATCACCCAAGATATTATTGTTGATGTCACATGGACGTGTCTACACCGTCGCAGTCGGCACGTGGCCACGGGCATTGGTATTATTGTTGCATCATGGACATGTCTACACCGATGCACTCCGGCATGCGCCATGATGCGAACATGATTGATGTTGTGGCGTGAGACCCATAGTTATATTTGAGTGATGACTTGAGGCGAGTCCTCGATCGACATGATCGCTTTTATGTTGTGAATCGTAGTTTGGTTATCATACATGTCTCGCTTTATATAGACTAGTATGATTTCATTTCTGATTTTTCGATTCACATACTTGGTACTGTTATCGACCTTCGGGGCCGCTCATGCCGCAGTAGGTACATCGGTCGTGGATCCTCGCTCTAGGATCTCGCCATTGCTGGGAAGCTCCGTTTCTCGAGGCTTATCTTTGCATGTGTTCCCGAGTTGTAGGTTCTTGTACATTCTGTGGTATGGCGGCCCGTCCCGTCATAGTTGTTGTAAATCTTAGAGGTCTTGTTGTACTGGGCGGTGGTTTGTAAAAAGGATTAAACTGTTCGTTTTGAAAGAGTTGTATTTATATATGTTATTGGAAGGTAACCGTTGGGTTGGCCTGTTTTATGATCATATATCTTGTTTCTTGTTTAAAGTTTTAATTTCCGCTGGTTTTCTCTGATGTTGTGTCACTAGGGTGCCCGGGGTAAGGCACCAGTAACGGGCCCCGGAACGGGTCGTTACAAGTGGTATCAGAGCAGTTAATCCTCGGAAAGTGTCTACAGACCGTGTCTAGTAGAGTCTTGATTATCGGTGTGTTGTGCACCACATCTATAATCAGGAGGCTATAGGACATTTAGGATTGGTTTCCGTTCTTCTCATTCTGAGATCATGCCTTAGAGCTGTGTTATAAGTTGGACCCCTCTGACGTACCTCGTTTGTACCAGTTATGCCTCCGCGCAAGGCAACCCGCCCGAATGGGCAAGCGCAGCAGGAGTGCGAATAGAGTCGCGGCGATCTACAGACCACACACCGAGCCTCCGGCCCCATGCAGGGCAGAGGAGATGAGTTACAAAGAGTGGGCGATTAACGACCGTGGTCAGGCAGACTTGAGGATAGCCGGACGCAGCAGCCTGAGAGCACCAGTGGTTCACCCTAGAGCAGATAGCTTGAGGCTACGGGACTTTCTGAGTTGTAGCCCGCCAGAGTTTTATGGGTCGAGGCCTGAGGATGATCCGCAGGAGTTCATCCGACGCGATGCCGATCACGCGGTGATCAAGGCTTGAGACCGAGTCGTGACCTTTGTTCGTGATCGGCCGCGTGATACCGCGATCGATTGGTTTGATTCATGAGCTTTCGGGAGAGCATGCACCTCCAGCAGATGATGAGTTTTCGGGCTTTCTCACGCACTTCTTGCCTCCGCAGATGGCGAGGGCACGGCCAGATTTTTGATGCTTAGACAGCAGCGCGGTTCGGGAGTACAATGCGAGTTCGACTCATTGGCGTGACGTCCCACTTGGTAGCTAGTATGGAGGATCGAGTGCACCGATATGTTACGGTGGCTCGATGATTACATGTCGAGGCATGTTCAGAGTAGCTCTTCACCGGCATGGACATTGCCCGCACGCAGCTTATGCACTGGGTGGCGAGCGGAAAAGTCGGCGGAATGACCCGCATCGCGAAGAGGACCAGACGGCGGGTCTTTTGGTGACTTTCGAGGCGAACGCCTCGGCAAAGTTAGTTTTGTACCTCCGCCAGAGCGAGTGGTCCTCCACAACCTTCGTGAGCGGTCGAGCTCGAGCGGGTTCGAGTTTGCGAGTAGGGTGTTGGCGACGCGGTCACCCCTACCTCTGTGGTCGATGTGGCGCATCGCATTTCGGGAGTGTCGTGGTGCCAAGGGAGCTTGTTATTTTTGGCACGGCAGGCCATTTTGCAGGGATCCGTCCACCAAGGGTAGCACGGATGTTACGACTCACCACGGATCGGGGTGGTTCATCGCCTCTACGGTTATGCCGCAGGCGTGCCTATGATTAGAGTGAGCGGTAGCTTCGGTATATCCTTAACCTCTAGAGTTTTGGTATGCTTGTTATGATGGTCTCATTATATTGTGCTATGTACGAATAGCGTTGTGTTAATTGTGAGTTAGAAAACATGCTTAGTTGGGAGGATAAGTATGGGGGCATGGTAAGTGTGAACCCTAGACTGTCATGATTGAGACCTTAGAGGTAAGGTCGTCTTGAGTAAAAGATTCGCTTTATGTTTGACCTTTATCGAGTCGCGGTATACGTGGGTTTTATTTGAGTGATCAGTCCATGGGTAATGTGAGATGGAAGTGGTAGCTTTCATGATGTGATTTAGCGTGATTGTTCCGTCGGGAACAAGGGCTTGACGCGATTGTGGTCGGGTTGAGGACGTGATACGGTCAACCCGTAGCCGGATTAAGGTGGCAGTTCGGTGGTCCCGCGGTGGTAGGGTCACGAGGATGCTAGGCCCAAGTTTGTATGACCATCGTATGAGTTGGTGGATATGTTCGACCGAGCGGATCGTGGTGGCCGAACGGCCTTAGAGAAGATCGAGGTTAATAAGATGACCAAGTTTGAGGTAGTGACTCGGGGTTGGAAACAGGAGCGTTGACGGAAGTGTGGTACGGATACTAGAAAGAGTTTGAGTGTTCGAGAAGGGTACAACAAGATAGGGGAAAAGTGATCGTGTGTGATCGTTTCTTTTGGGGAAATGAAGGTGTGAAGGGAGTATATTTTAGACCTCAGGTAAGGGGTTTTTTGTGATGATTAGAGGTGTTTCCTCGTTGACTTAGGTTTAAGTATTGGTGCGTTTGTTATTTTTATGGTCAGCGTGGCATGATTGTTTTCGCCAGATAGCGATGAAGGCTATACTAGCGCATGTTTGTGTTGAGACTTGAGAAGGAACATTCGGGACGAATGTTTCTAAGGAGGGGAGAATGTTATACCCCGTATTTCCAGAGTATGTACGTAAGGACGTACGTAGAGAATTTGAGCTTTAAGTTAGGCAAAGGACCGAATTTTGGGCACAAGTGCCGATTGGGGTCGTTTTTCGACGAAACGTTTCCACAGCTTACGTTGGGAAAATTCCGCTATGTCATTTAGTATTTTTATGATTTTTCCGAGTGACTTAACATTTTGGACCAACGGAGGGTGACACTTTTCACCCTCATCGAGTTTAGGGGCGGTCAAGGGTGGTTGGCCTTGGCCGATTGGTCCCTTAGTTTTGGCCTTGTTTTGTGCCATGTTTTGTGGAGTGTTTTGTGGAGTAGGGGTTAGGGTGCACTTGGCTTGATCTTGTCCTTACACTTGCTATACACTTGGAAGGATCTTGGCCCTTGGTTGGCCTTTGGTTTTGCTATAAATACCCCCCTAAGTTTGAAGACTTCATCCATTCCAAAAACTTCCAAGTCTCAAACCCTCTTCCCTTTGTGAGCTCTAGTTCGAGAACCTTCCTCCCCTTCCCTTGTGGCCTTGGCCGAGAGGAACACCCCCACCTTGGGTGTTCTCGTGTGATACCCCTTTTGTGGTATTGAAATACTCCTCCAAGTATTGTTATAATACCCAAAATACCTTAGCCTTACCTGTAGTATTCCAAAAGTTACCTCTTTGCGTAGAGTGCGGAAATACTACCTTTGTCCCTTTAGTCTCAAACCGAAACCCTAAGGAAATCTTCATTGATTGGTTGAAGTATTTAAGTAGAAGTTGGTTAGAACTTCTGGCGGTTGTTTGAGCTGGGTGGAGCACCCGGAGTTGGAGCTAAACGTTGCTAAGGATCGACATTTAACTTGGATAATTATGGGCTTATCGAGGTAATTATCTTGTCCCTCTATTTGTAATTGGAAATTACATGTTGTTAGAATATATAGTTGAAGTATACTATATATAGAACTGAACTTTGTATTTGGCAATGTCTTTTGACTTAAGCCTGAAGAGTAAAGAAAAGAACTGAACTGTATTTACATAGGACTGTATTGCAGTAGACTTGTGTAGTATTGCTGAGTAGAATTGTACCGCCAGTTAGATGTAAACCCCGGTTGGCTTGGCACCACCTCGATAGAGGAGAGATTTACGCTGTATGTGTGGAGGTGCCTTGAATTTTCAGAGAGAAATGGAACCGTATGTTTAAAAGTTAATAGACGTTTGTGACCTTTTTAGGTGAAAGTACTAAGAGTAGCGTATTCTACTTGAGGAGTGGAAAGGGCTAGCAAGGTTGTAGTACTTGGAGCATTTTGCTTATTGTCGATACTCGTCGCGAGGTATGTGAACCTCTTCCTATCTCTTATAGCATGATATGTGTGAACTATGTAGTACGGTAGACGTACATGTGTTAATTGTATTTGATTGTTGTAAAACATAAAGTGTTATAACGGCTTTATGGGAAGTTGGTTATAACAGCTTTATGTAGGTAAGAAAATGGGTTGTGGCTTTTAAAAGATAACTGATTTGATTTATAAGCGGCAGGGCGTTATAATAAAACTTGAAGTATTTCAAAAGATTTATGAATCGTTTTGAAAGAAGTGTAGTATTGTGTTTTGAAAACTTAAGAGTTATACTAGCTTTATGGGAAGTTAGGTATAACGGCTTAAGAATGTTTTACTGATTTCGGAAATCAGAATGTGTATCGACAAACCACTGCAGCGTTATAAAAGGAAAATGTACTGACTAATGAATTGTATTATTAAAACCAGTAGAAACCTCCATCTGCATAGAAACTAAGATGAGACAAAATGATATTACATTTTCTAGATCATGGCTGCCGTAGTAAGATTGTTATAAACAAGAATAACCTATTCACACATAAGACATATGTTACTCAAATGTTTTAAAAGAGATTAAGACTATGAGTTATGAAACCGTTCTAAAATAAGTGACTTGGGCATTTGAAATTAGGCAAACTTGAGCGTTTGGAAAATAATGTTGTTACTCGATTTTAAAAAAGGGGAAGTATTTTGTTTACTTAATAAGATAGTCACTATTTTAATACTACGGGTATTGTGTGACTTATGTGAAAGAAACGGATCTTTTAAAGGGTTTAACGTAAGTAGTACTTTAGGGTTAAAACCCGAACTTTGGCATAAAATGAAAGTACTTTGAGTTGTGTGAAACTTGCCTATGCTTGTTGTTGTGAAACTTGCCTATGCTTGTGATGATAGCCTTTGTTGTGCAAGTGTGGTGTTTCTGTGTTACCGCGTCTCTCGATAGAGGGCCGGTTGACTTGTTGAGAACTTACTTGGACGTCTTTGGCAATGTGGAGAATTCCACGGGTATGTTTCCATTTTGATTGCTGTCTTGTTGTTGATGTTACATGGACATGTCTACACCGATGCAGAATTCCGGGGGCATGTGGCCATGCGGCAGGGTTGATTACCTGATATATTGTTATTGTGGTTACATGGACATGTCTACACCGAGGTAGAATTCCGGGGGCATGTCGCCATGCGGCAGGGTTGATCACCCAGTATATTATTGTTGATGTCACATGGACGTGTCTACACCGATGCAGAATTCCGGGGGCATGTGGCCATGGGGCATTGGTATTATTGTTGCATCATGGACATGTCTACACCGATGCAGAATTCCGGGGGCATGCGGCCATGATGCGAACATGATTGATGTTGTGGGCGTGAGACCCATAGTTATATTTGAGTGATGACTTGAGGGCGTGAGTCCTCGATCGACATGATCGCTTTTATGTTGTGAACTGTAGTTTTGTTATCATACATGTCTCCTGCTTTATATAGACTAGTATGATTTCATTTACAGTATTTTACAGTTTCACATACTTGGTACTGTTAGATCGACTTCGGGGCCGCGTTCATGCCGCAGTAGAGGTACATCGGTCGTGGATCCTCGCTCTTAGGATCTCGGTTCGGCGTTTTGGGAAGCTCCGCTTTCTCCGAGGCTTATCTTTGTATGTGTTCCCGAGTTGTAGGTTCTTGTACATCTGTGGTATGGCGGCCCCGTCCGTCATAGTTGTTGTAAATCTTAGAGGTGCAGTAGTTGTCAAGCGTGGTTTGTAAAAAGGATTAAACTGCTCGCTTTGGAAAGAGTTGTATTTATATATGTTATTGGAAGGTAACCGCTGGGTTGGCCTGCTTTATGATCATATATCTTGTTTCTTGTTTAAAGTTTTAATTTCCGGTTTTCTCGATGTTGTGTCACTAGGTGCCCGGTAAGGCACGAGAACGCCCCGAACGGGTCTTTACAAGTGGTATCAGAGCAGTTAATCCTCGGAAAGTGTCTACAGACCGTGTCTAGTAGAGTCTTGATTATCGGTGTGTTGTGCACCACATCTATAATCGTGAGGCTATAGGACATTTAAGATTGGTTTCGTTCTTCTCATTCCGAGATCATGCCTTAGCCGTGTTATAAGTTGGACCTCCGACGCACTCGCTTGTACCGATTATGCCTCCGCAAGGCAACCCGCCCGAATGGCAAGGCGCAGGAGCTGCGAATAGAGTTGCGGCAGTCTCTACAGAGACCACAATACCTGAGCCTTCGGTCCCACAGTCTGGGGCAGAGGAGATGAGTTACAAAGAGTGGGCCCGCGATGACTGTGGTCAGGCCGACTTGAGGATAGGCTGGACGCAGCAGCCCGAGCACCAGTGGTTCACCCAGAGCAGATAGCGAGGCTACGGACTTTACGAGTCAGTAGCCCGCCAGAGTTTTACGGGTCGAGGCTCGAGGATGATCCGCAGGAGTTCATCCGGCGCCATAAATGATCACGCGGTGATCAAGGCTTCAGAGACCGAGTTGTGACCTTGGTTCGCATCGGCCGCGTGATACCGCGATCGATTGGTTTGATTCACGAGCTTTCGGGAGAGCATGCACCTCCAGCAGATGGGATGAGTTTTCGGGCTTTCTCACGCACTTCTTGCCTCCGCAGATGAGGAGGCAATCGCCACGACCAAATCGGCCTGGATCGTGCCTTATCCCGCACCCTAGTGACACAACATCGAGTAATCAATGAACATAAACATATACATGAAACAAGTGAAGTACAAAACAAGAACTGAGGAAACTTGCCTTTCGGCATATATAAATAACAACTTTTACAATCGAATGCTTTAATCTTTTTACCAACCCCGCCACAACAGACTACGCACTTCTAAGAAATGATACGACAACAATGGCGGACAGGCCCCGCCATACCTCAACGTAAACACCGCAACAACAGGACTATACCAAGATAAGCCTCCGAGAAACGGAGCTTCCCACAAGTCGAATCGTGACCCTAAGAGCGAGGATCAACGATCGTGTACCTTTACTCGCGCAGATGAACGCACTTCAAGCGAGGTCGCATAACAAAAATTTAGTATGCGAAATCAAAATACATATCAGAAATGAAATCATAGCACTATATAAAGCAGAGACATGTGAGAACCAAACTATAGTTTACAACAAAGCTCATGTCAAGTCGTGACTCACGCCTCAAGTCATCACTCAAGTATAACAATGGGTCTCGTGCCCACAACATCAATCATGCCCGTGGAATACCTTCTCACCGCCAGCGTCTATGATATAAAAGCACCAAGGAACACATATGAACACCGTGTCCCACTGTGTCATCATAAAATCAGACGGTAAGTACGAAGGCATAGCCGACTACTAAAAACCCACGCACCAACAAGGTCGCGAATCAGATTATAAGATCTGTCTAGACCGCCACATGATCAAAGCCGCCACTTGCCCACGATCAATGTACGCTGCCTAACCCCGAACTCCCGCAGCCCGCATAGGCCAATCTCATCGCCCGCATGAGGTATTCCCGCATCGAGGGTAGCTACTCCCAAGAACGCCCCGACTTCGCAGACCGCATGGCCATACGGACCGCATGCCCATAAAGGACGATACTAACTCGAACTCTCAGAGCTCAAGATAGGCCCGGGACTCGCATGAGGTATTCTCGAATCATAGGTCCATCGACCCGCCGAGTCTACCCCGCATCGGAGGCGCTTAACCCCTAATCATCTCAAGAGATGAGTGATGTAAAATACTAACACAACACTTATCGTTAAACAACATAAGCACAACGAAGGAAACCCCTTTACACAACATCACAAGATACTAACACACGTAGCATCCTAGCATGTTTACTTATCAATCAACAAGAAAGTATTACTGTGCTATCACAACCAACACAATCAAGTTATACACACAAGGTACTTTCTACTATATGCCAACAAGTTCGGGTTTTATCCCAAAGTACTTCATACGTTAACTCTTTAAAAGATACGTTATTTTCACAATGTCACACAATACCCGTAGTATAAATAGAGTGACTATCCTTTTAAAGTAAATCAATTACTTCTCTTGTAAAATCAAGTAGCAACATTCTTTTCCAATGATCAAGTTTGCCTAATTTCCAATGTTCAAGTTTCTCATTTTAGAAAGGTTTCAGTAGTTCATAGTCTTATTCATTTAAGAATATAATTCTCCTTTAAACTATCTGAGAAACATAAGTCTTATGTGAGTAGGATATTCTTGTTTATAACAATCTTATTACAGCAGCCATGATCTAGGAATATCATTTTGTCTCATCTTAGCTTCTATGCAGATGGAAGTTTCTACTGGTTTTAATAATACTTAATTATTCAAAACATTTCCTTTTATTAACTCTGCAGTGGTTTGTCGATACACATCCCGATTTCCAAAATCAAGAAACATTCTTAAGCCGTTATACCTAACTTCCCATAAAGCTAGTATAACTCTTCTTTCAAAACGATTTAGAAATCTTTTGAAATACTTCAAGTTCTTTACTATCACACATCAAGCCAGTTATAAACAAATCATTTACCTTTTAAAAACCACAAAGTATTTTGACCTACATAAAGTCGTTATAACCAACTTCCCTAAAGCCGTTATAACACTTTATGTTTCAAACCAATCAAATACATTTAACACACGTACGCTCACCGTACTACATAGTTCACACATATCATGCTAGAAGAGATAGTGAGAGGTTCACATACCTCGCGACAGTATCGACTAATAGCAAACGCCCAAGTACCTCCAACCGTCGGCTACTCCTAAGCCAAGTAGAACGCGCCACACGTAGTACTTCAACCTATAAGGCCACAAGGCGCTTTATTAACATCAAGATCTTATCGTAGAACATTCTACGTAAAAATTCGGCAACATTTTCCCGCAACAAACAGAAATCTCCTCCTCTAACTGGCCGCTACCAAGCCAACCGAGTGGGGTTATACATCTAACTGCAACGGTACAATTCTACTCCACAAGACTACTACACAAGTCTATCAGAATACGCCTGGGCCAGCTTCTTCAGCTTAAGTCAAAAGACATTGCCAACTAACCACGTTGATTCTATATATAGTATACTTCAACTATATATTCTAACAACATGTAATTTCCAATTACAATAGAGGACAAGATATTTACCTCGATAAGCCCATAATTATCCAAGTATAAAGTCGATCCCGGGCAATCGCTTAGCTCCAACTCGAGCGCCCAACCCGCTCTAAACCACCCTTAGAAGTTCTAACCAACTTCTACACAATACTCCAACGGACTATGGAGATTTTCCTGTGGTTTCGGTTTTGTGGATTGACGGAAGTATAATAGTATTTTCGGCTTTTCAGATAGGTATAACCTTAGAATACTACAAGGTATACTAAGGTAATTGGGCATTATAACAATACTTTGAGAGTATTTCTACACCACAAAGGGGTATTATACGAAAGCAACTAGCAGTGGGTACACTCTCGGCTAGCACCCTAGAGGTGGGTGCTCTCGCCACAAGTGGGAGTGGACGAGAACCATAAGGAAGGAGGGGAGGATTCTAACACTTAGGAAATATTTAGGATGAAGAAGTTCATCAAAGGAGAGGGTATTTATAGCACAAGCCAAGGCCAACCAATGGCCAAGATCTAGCCAAGTGTATAGCAAGTGTAAGGCCAAGATTCACCCAAGTGCCCCTAGACCCTACTCCTTAAAACCTCACAAATATCTACACAAATATCAACCAAGACTTGCTCATCCATTCGCCCTAACGCCTTTCAAGTCCACCAACGAGGTGCCAAGTGTTGTCCTCTCGTTGGTCCAAAACGCTTGCCTCTCGAAAAATCCGCAAAAATACTAAATGACATAGCCGTAATTTACCCTTCGCAAGTTAGGTAACGCTTCATTTAAAAACGACTCTAACCGGTGTTGTGCACAAATGCCATTCGGCTAAGCCACCTAGGGGTGACACGTGTCACCTCCTATTGGCCCAAAATAAAACATCTTCCAAAAATATCCACAATGGCCAAAATCTCAAAACAAAGTGGGCCTACAAAATCAGAATTTCTCCGTGGGCCCCACGTGACCATTTCCGAAAATAAAATTCCATAATTCTCTAATATTCCAGGAAGTCCGAATACCAAATCTGGGAATCCAATTCCCATTAACGAACCTTTTCCTTCACAAAAACCGGAAACTTTTCCGTGGAAAAAAATCACCTCTTTCTTCCTTTCCAATCTTTCTGTCGTAATCTCGTACGTACGTCCTCGCATACATACCCTGGAACTACGGGGTATAACATTCTTCCCCCCTTAGAAACATTCGTCCCGAATGTTCCTTCTAAGTCCCCAAACATACAAGCGTCGATATAGTCTCTACTACTATACTTATGAGAACAATCCTGCCACACCTGGCCATGGAACACCTGCGCAAAGGCTTACATCCAAGCCCACGAGGAAACACCTCTATAACACCACAAATAATACCACTTTTGTCACTTTGTCGCGAGCCTTGCTCCGACGACCCAACAAATGGTACCGGGCTGCATGCGATCACCGGTTCGTCAGACACTCAACCCTTACCACATTTCGAGCATCGCTTAGTTTCCAAAACTCGGGTTACTATCTCTTTACGTGGCATCATTAATCGAACCTTCGATGGATCTTCGATACTTTCGAACATAACAATACGAAAGATCGGACGCCCCGCCTCCTAAGTCGGACGGAAAAGCTAACATATAGGCAACCCGCCTATTCTTCACATGAACTCTAAAGGCCCAAAGTAACTCGGGCTAAGTTCCTTCGCTTTCCAAAACTCGTCACACCGTCCGGTGGTACTTTCAAGAAGACCGACCGTCAACTGAACTCTAAGCGCCGCCGCCGATTATCCGCACGATTCCTCCGAGCCGCCGTAACTTCTTCTAGATGAGCTTTTCCTATCCACACCGCCGGAATGCTCAACCAACCGTCTCAACCTTGCCAACATCGAACCAATCGACCGCAAGAACTTACACTTCCGCCCCTACAAGGCTTCATAAGGCGACCTCCGAACACTGAAATGATAGCTTAAACGCTCCCTCCACAGGAGACAACAATCTTCACAACTACCCCTGAATTCCACATACTGGCCCGAGGGCGAATGCGATTCTGAGACTCACCTGAGTCCTTAACCCTGCCTGGTAAAACTTCCAAACAAAACAGCCGTAACTGGCTCCACTGTCGCCTCTAAGGTGAAGGTAGGCACCCGTGCAGCCTTACAACCTTCGATAAATCAACACTGCCGAGTGAACGGTCCCGACCGAAGAACACGATGGGCTGCCCCCATCGACCGACCACTGGTCGAACGCATCCACGAACTCGTACGCTAGTTAACTAAACTCGAGCCTAACACCCCCGTGACCCTACCACAGGCGGGACCACCACAACCGCACTTCACCACCAAACATGCCGCGGTTGACCCGCAACGTGGCCTCAACCCGACCCTAAGGCGCAAAATACTATCTCCCGAAGGAACAATCTCTCAAAACACGCTACTTAAAACCTAGCGGTCTTCTTAGCTCAACTACCCTCTGTCCTTCCACACTACTCAGGGACTTATCCCACGAACATAGCTCACGTGCACTATGCACTCCTATAAGGGTCAAACATAATATACGTCTTTTACTCGAGATGGCTTTACCTCTAAGGTCTCTACGTATAACACTCTAAGGCTCACACCTTCTCTATCCCCAAAATCTTACTCGCTAACCCACCATGATTTCTAATCACAACTAACACACGCTATCGTAACATAGCACTTAAGGTATACTCACCTTGAAAGTTACCGCGACCTCGCTACTCGCCCTCTTCTCGCCCTTGGTTAACCCGCCGATCTCTACGCTTTTTCGCTGCTGCATAAGCCCGCATACGTGCCATGCCAAGCCCAATCAAGAATTACCCTTGCACAACCTCTCTTAGGTAGTCATCAAGACTCGCGGTACATCGGTATAATCTCTGGTAGCCAAATCCATAGCTAATGTGGTCGCTTTGCAATCTATATTCACTGTTCCTGGCCGTGGAATCGAAGGTTCAAATATCATGGACGCAGAGAATCGCCGCCGCTGCTAAACTCACTGGGCTAGCGACGCCGCAGAAAATCCCGAATGAAGCACTACCCTAGGTAATGATTGGGCCCGTGCCCTCGCAACCTTCGAACTCAACTCGCAGCCTCCCTGGCCGCTTGCCCTCCCGGGCCCGGTTGCCACGCGAGGCATAACGATAAGTGGAATGAATTTCGTCGAGGGTCCAACTTACAACACACCTCTAAGGCACGATCTCAGAGTGAGAAGAATAGAAACCAATCCTAAATATCCTATAGCCTCCGATTATCGTGGTGCACAACACACCGATAATCAAGACTTCATCGGATACGGCTCAGACACTTTCCGAGGATTAATCGCTCGATACCACTTTTGTCACGACCAAATCGGGCTGGATCGTGCCTTACCCCGGTCACCCTAGTGACTCAACATCAGAGTAATGAGCTGAACATAAAACATATACATGAAACAAGGGAAGTACATAACAGTAATCTGAGGAAAACTTGCCTTTCGGAATATATAAATAACAACTTTTACAACCGAATGCTTTAATCCTTTTACCAACCCCGCCACAACAGACTACTGACTTCTAAGAAATGATACGACAACAATGGCGGACAGGCCCCGCCATACCCCGAACGTAAACACCTACAACAACAGGGACTATACCAAGATAAGCCTCCGAGAAACGAGCTTCCTACAAGCCGAATCTGTGACCCAAGAGCGAGGATCAACGATCGTGTACCTTTTACCGTGGCATGAACGCACTCGGCGAGGTCGATAACAAAAATTTAGTATGCGAATCAAAATACATATCAGAAATGAAATCATAGCGATATATAAAGCAGAGACATGTATGATAACCAAACTACGCTTTACAACAAAGCAAGTCATGTCAAGTCGTGGACTCACGCCTCAAGTCATCACTCAAGTATAACAATGGGTCTCGTGCCCACAACATCAATCATGCCGTGGAATACCTTCCTCACCGCCAGCCTATGATATAAAAGCACCAAGGAACACATATGAACACCGTGTCCCACTCGTGTCATCATAAAATCAGACGGTAAGTACGAAGGCATAGCCGACTACTAAAAACCTACGCATCAACAAGGTCCGCGAATCAGATCATAAGATCTGTCTAGACCGTCACATGATCAAAGCCGCCACTTGCCCACGATCAATGCACGCGTCTAACCTCGAACTCCCGCACTCGCATAGGCCAATCTCATCGCCCGCATGAGGTATTCCCGCATCGAGGGTAGCTACTCCCGCAACGCCCCGACTTCGCACCGCATGGCCACATGGACCGCATGCCCATAAAGGACGATACTAACTCGAACTCGTAGCTCCGCATAGGCCCCCGGGAACTGCATGAGGTATTCTCGAATCATAGGTCCATCGACCCGACTGAGTCTACCCCGCATCGGAGGCGCTTAACCCCTAATCATCTCAAGAGATGAGTGATGTAAAATACTAACACAATGACTTATCGTTAAGCAACATAAGCACAACGTAAGAAACCCTTTACACAACATCACAAGATACTAACACACGTAGCATCCTAGCATGTTTACTTATCAATCAACAAGAAAGTATTACTGTGCTATCACAACCAACACAATCAAGTTATACACACAAGGTACTTTCTACTATATGCCAACAAGTTCGGGTTTTATCCCCAAAGTACTTCATACGTTAACTCTTTAAAAGATACGTTATTTCACAATGTCACACAATACGTAGTATAAATAGAGTGACTATCCTTTTTAAAGTAAATCAATTACTTCTCTTTGTAAAATCAAGTAGCAACATTCTTTTCCAATGATCAAGTTTGCCTAATTTCCAATGTTCAAGTTTCTCATTTTAGAAAGGTTTCGTAGTTCATAGTCTTATTCATTTAAGAATATAATTCTCCTTTAAACTATCGAGAAACATAAGTCTTATGTGAGTAGGATATTCTTGTTTATAACAATCTTATTACAGCAGCCATGATCTAGGAATATCATTTTGTCTCATCTTAGCTTCTATGCAGATGGAAGTTTCTACTGGTTTTAATAATACTTAATTATTCAAAACATTTCCTTTATTAACGCCGCAGATGGTTTGTCGATACACATCCCGATTTCCAAAATCAAGAAACATTCTTAAGCCGTTATACCTAACTTCCCATAAAGCTAGTATAACTCTTCTTTCAAAACGATTTAGAAATCTTTTGAAATACTTCAAGTTCTTTACTATCACACATCAAGCCAGTTATAAACAAATCATTTACCTTTTAAAAACCACAAAGTATTTTCGGACCTACATAAAGCTGTTATAACCAACTTCCCCTAAAGCCGTTATAACACTTTATGTTTCAAACCAATCAAATACATTTAACACGTGACGTCACCGCACTACATAGTTCACACATATCATGCTAGAAGAGATAGGGAGAGGTTCACATACCTCGCGACGAGTATCGACTAATAGCAAAACGCTCCAAGTACCTCCAACTGTCGGCTACTCCTTAAGCCAAGTAGAACGCGCCACACGTAGTACTTCAACCTATAAGGCCACAAGGCGCTTATTAACATCAAGATCTTATCGTAGAACATTCTACGTAAAATTCGCACAGCGTAAATCTCCTCCTCTAACGGGCCGCTACCAAGCCAACCAGGGGTTATACATCTAACGAACGGTACAATTCTACTCCACAAGACTACTACACAAGTCTATTGTAATACGCTGATTCGATTCTTCAGCTTAAGTCAAAAGACATTGCCAACTAACCACGCTCAGTTCTATATATAGTATACTTCAACTATATATTCTAACAACATGTAATTTCCAATTACAATAGAGGACAAGATATTTACCTCGATAAGCCCATAATTATCCAAGTATAAAGTCGATCCCGGCAATCGCTTAGCTCCAACTCCGAGCGCCCAACCCGCTCTAAACCACCCTTAGAAGTTCTAACCAACTTCTACACAATACTCCAACGGACTATGGAGATTTTCCTAGGGTTTCGGTTTGTGGACCGACGGAAGTATAATAGTATTTCCGGGCTTTTCAGATAGGTATAACCTTAGAATACTACAAGGTATACGCCTAAGGTAATTTGGGCATTATAACAATACTTTAGAGAGTATTTCTACACCACAAAGGGGTATTATACGAAAGCAACTAGGCAGTGGGTACACTCGGCTAGCACCCCTAGAGGGGTGCTCTCGACCACAAGGGGAGGGACGAGAACCATAAGGAAGGGAGGGGAGGATTCTAACACTTAGAAATATTTAGGATGAAGAAGTTCATCAAAGGAGAGGGTATTTATAGCACAAGCCAAGGCCAACCAATGGCCAAGATCTAGCCAAGTGTATAGCAAGTGTAAGGCCAAGATTCACCCAAGTGCCCCTAGACCCTACTCCTTAAAACCTCACAAATATCTACACAAATATCAACCAAGACTTGCTCATCCATTCGGCCCTAACGCTCTTCAGTCCACCAACGAGAGGTGCAAGTGTTGCCCTCTCGTTGGTCCAAAACGCTTCGCCTCTCGAAAAATCCGCAAAATACTAAATGACATAGCCGTAATTTACCCTTCGCAGTTAGGTAACGCTTCGTCGAAAAACGACTCTAACCAAAGTTGTGCACAAATGCCATTCTACTAAGCCACCTAGGCGGGTGACACGTGTCACCCTCCTATTGGCCCAAAATAAAACATCTTCCAAAAATATCCACAATGGCCAAAATCTCAAAACAAAGTGGGCCCCACAAACAGTAAATTTCTCCCGTGGCCCCACGTGACCATTTCCAAAATAAAATTCCATAATTCTCTAATATTCCAGAAGTCCGAATACCAAACTGGGAATCCAATTCCCATTAACGAACCTTTTCCTTCACAAAACCTAAACTTTTCCGTGGAAAAAATCACCTCTTTCTTCCTTTCCAATCTTTCGTCAGTAATCTCGCACGCACGCCCTCGCATACATACCCCGGAACTACGGTATACGTGCACGCCGACAGATTTTTGATGCTTAGACAGAGCGCACGTGCGGTTCGAGTACAATGCGAGTTCGACTCATCGTCTTGGCAGACGCCCCTTAGTAGCTAGTATGGAGGATCGAGTGCACCGATATGTTACAGTGGCTCGATGATTACATGTCGAGGCATGTTCAGAGTAGCTCTTCACCGGGCATGGACATTGCCCGCATGCAGCTTATGCACTGGGTGTGGGAGCGGAAAAGTCGGCGGAATGACCCGATCGCCAGAAGAGGACCGTGACGGCGGGTCTTTGGTGACTTTCGAGGCGAACGCCTCGGAAGTTAGTTTTGTACCTCCGCCAGAGCAGTGGTCCTCCACAACCTTCGTGAGCGGTCGAGCTCGAGGGTTGAGTTTCCGAGGAGTAGGGTGTTGGCTGACGCGTCACCCCTACCTCGGTGTGGTCGATGGCGCACCGCATTTCGGGGAGTGTCGTGGTGCCAAGGGAGCTTGTTATTTTTGCGGCCAGCAGGGCCATTTTGCGAGGGACTGTCCGACCAAGGGTATCACGGATGTTACGACTCAGCCTACCGGATCAGTGGCTGGTTCATCGCTTCATAGCATTATACTGCAGGCGTGCCTATGATTAGAGTGGAGCGGTAGCTTCAGGTATATCCTTAACCCTCTAGAGTTTTGGTATGCTTGTTATGATGGTCTCATTATATTGTGCTATGTACGAATAGCGTTGTGTTAATTGTGAGTTAGAAAACATGCTTAGTTGGGAGGATAAGTATGGGGGCATGGTAAGTGTGAACCCTAGACTGTCACGATTGAGACCTTAGAGGTAAGGTCGTCTTGAGTAAAAGATTCGTTTTATGTTTGACCTTTATCAGAGTGCGTGGTATACGTGGGTTTTATTTGAGTGATCAGTCCATGGGTAATGTGAGATGGAAGTGGTAGCTTTCATGATGTGATTTAGCAGGATTGTTCCGTGTCGGGGAACAAGGGCTTGACGCGATTGTGGGTCGGGTTGAGGACGTGATACGGGTCAACCCGTAGCCCGGATTAAGGTGGGGTCAGTTCTGAGTGGTCCTGCCAGGTGGTAGGGTCACGAGGATGCTAGGCCCAAGTTTGTATGACCATCGTATGAGTTGGTGGATATGTTCGACCAGAAGCGGATCGTGGTGGCCGGGAACGGCCTTAGAGAAGATCGAGGTTAATAAGATGACCAAGTTTGGAGGTAGTGACTCCAAGGGTTGGAAACAGGAGCGTTGACGGAAGTGTGGTACGGATACTAGAAAGAGTTTGAGTGTTCGAGAAGGGTACAACAAGATAGGGGAAAAGTGAACGTGTGTGATCGTTTCTTTTGGGGAAATGAAGGTGTGAAGGGAGTATATTTTAGACCTCAGGTAAGGGGTTTTTTGTGATGATTAGAGGTGTTTCCTCGTTGACTTGGGTTTAAGTATTGGTGCGTTTGTTATTTTTATGGCCGGGTGTGGCATGATTGTTTCGCACAGATAGCGATGAAGGCTATACTAGCGCATGTTTGTGTTGAGACTTGAGAAGGAACATTCGGGACGAATGTTTCTAAGGAGGGGAGAATGTTATACCCCGTATTTCCAGAGTATGTACGTAAGGACGTACGTAGAGAATTTGAGCCTTAAGTTAGGCAAAGGACCGAATTTTGGGCACAAGTGCCGATTGGAGTCGTTTTTCGACGAAACGTTTCCACAGCTTACGTTGGGAAAATTCCGGCTATGTCATTTAGTATTTTTTCGGATTTTTCCGAGTGACTTAACATTTTGGACCAACGGGAGGGTGACACTTGTCACCTCATTGACGATTTAGGGGCGGTCAAGGTGGTTGGCCTTGGCCGATTGGTCCCTTAGTTTTGGCCTTGTTTTGTGCCATGTTTTGTGGAGTGTTTTGTGGAGTAGGGGTTAGGGTGCACTTGGCTTGATCTTGTCCTTACACTTGCTATACACTTGGAAGGATCTTGGCCCTTGGTTGGCCTTTGGTTTTGCTATAAATACCCCCCTAAGTTTGAAGACTTCATCCATTCCAAAAACTTCCAAGTCTTGAAACCCTCTCCTCCCCTTTGTGAGCTCTAGTTCGAGAACCTTCCCTCCCCTTCCTCAGGCCTTCTGGCCGAGAGGAACACCCCCACCTGGGTGTTCTCGTGATACCCCTTTGTGGTATTGAAATACTCTCCAAGTATTGTTATAATACCCAAAATACCTTAGCCTTACCTTGTAGTATTCCAAAAGTTACCTCTTTGCGTAGAGTGCGAAATACTACATTTTGTCCTTTAGTCTCAAACCAAACCCAAGGAAATCTTCATTGATTGGTTGAAGTATTTAAGTAGAAGTTGGTTAGAACTTCTGGGTTGTTCGAGCGTGGAGCACCGAGTCGAGCTAAACGTTGCTAAGGATCGACATTTAACTTGGATAATTATGGGCTTATCGAGGTAATTATATTGTAATTCTTTTGTAATTTGAAATTACATGTTTTTAGAATATATAGTTGAAGTATACTATATATAGAACTGATCTTTGTATTTGGCAATGTCTTTTGACTTAAGCCTGAAGAGTAAAGAAAATAATCAATGTATTTACATGGGTGTGTGCAAGAGACTTGTGTAGTATTCTTTAGTAGAATTGTACACGCCAGGTTAGACGTGTAAACCCCTCGGTTGGCTTGGCGGCCTCGATAGAGGAGGAGATTTACTGTTGCGGGGAGGTCGCGAATTTTCTGTAGAGAAATGGAACCGTATGTTTAAAAGTTAATAGACGTTTGTGACCTTTTTAGGTGAAAGTACTAAGAGTAGCGTATTCTACTTGAGGAGTGGAAAGGGCTAGCAAGGTTGTAGTACTTGGAGCATTTTGCTTATTGTCGATACTCGTCGCGAGGTATGTGAACCTCTTCCTATCTCTTATAGCATGATATGTGTGAACTATGTAGTACGGTAGACGTACATGTGTTAATTGTATTTGATTGTTGTAAAACATAAAGTGTTATAACGGCTTTATGGGAAGTTGGTTATAACAGCTTTATGTAGGTAAGAAAATGGGTTGTGGCTTTTAAAAGATAACTGATTTGATTTATAACTGGCTTGGGCGTTATAATAAAACTTGAAGTATTTCAAAAGATTTATGAATCGTTTTGAAAGAAGTGTAGTACTGTGTTTTGAAAACTTAAGAGTTATGCTAGCTTTATGGGAAGTTAGGTATAACGGCTTAAGAATGTTTTACTGATTTCGGAAATCAGAATGTGTATCGACAAACCACTGCAGCGTTATAAAAGGAAAATGTACTGACTAATGAATTGTATTATTAAAACCAGTAGAAACCTCCATCTGCATAGAAACTAAGATGAGACAAAATGATATTACATTTTCTAGATCATGGCTGCCGTAGTAAGATTGTTATAAACAAGAATAACCTATTCACACATAAGACATATGTTACTCAAATGTTTTAAAAGAGATTAAGACTATGAGTTATGAAACCGTTCTAAAATAAGTGACTTGGGCATTTGAAATTAGGCAAACTTGAGCGTTTGGAAAATAATGTTGTTACTCGATTTTAAAAAAGGGGAAGTATTTTGTTTACTTAATAAGATAGTCACTATTTTAATACTACGGTTGTGTGACTTATGTGAAAGAAACGGATCTTTTAAAGGGTTTAACGTAAGTAGTACTTTAGGGTTAAAACCCGAACTTTGGCATAAAATGAAAGTACTTTGAGTTGTGTGAAACTTGCCTATGCTTGTTGTTGTGAAACTTGCCTATGCTGATGATAGCCTTTGTTGTGCAAGTGTGGTGTTTCGTGTTACCGCTCTCGATAGAGGCGGTTGACTTGTTGAGAACTTACTTGACGTCTTTGGCGATGACGAGAATTCCACGTATGTTTCCATTTTGATTCTTGTCTTGTTGTTGATGTTACATGGACATGTCTACACCGACGCAGACTCGGTACGGCCACGCGCAGGTTGATTACCGATATATTGTTATTGTGGTTACATGGACATGTCTACACCGAGGTAGAATTCGGGGCATGTCGCCACGCGAAGCGGTTGATCACCCAAGATATTATTGTTGATGTCACATGGACGCGTGTCACACCGGCGCAATTCCGGCACGTGCCATGGGCATTGGTATTATTGTTGCATCATGGACATGTCTACACCGGCGCAATTCCGGCACGCGCCGTGACGCGAACATGATTGATGTTGTGGGCGTGAGACCCATAGTTATATTTGAGTGATGACTTGAGGCGTGAGTCCTCGATCGACAGATCGCTTTTATGTTGTGAATCAGAGTTTGGTTATCATACATGTCTCTCGCTTATATAGACTAGTATGATTTCATTTACGATTTTACGATTTCACATACTTGGTACTTGCATCGACCTCTCGGCCGCGTCATGCCGCAGTAGGTACATCGGCCGTGGATCCTCGCTCTAGGATCTCGAGCGTTTTGGGAAGCTCCGTTTCTCGAGGCTTATCTTTTGTATGTGTTCCCGAGTTGTAGGTTCTTGTACATTCGTGGTATGGCGGGCCCCGTCCCGTCATAGTTGTTGTAAATCTTAGGTGCAGAGTAATCACGTTGTGGGGGGGTTTGTAAAAAGGATTAAACTGCTCGCTTTGAAAGAGTTGTATTTATATATGTTATTGGAAGGTAGCTGGGTTGGCCTGTTTTATGATCATATATCTTGTTTCTTGTTTAAAGTTTTAATTTCCGCTGGTTTTCTCTGATGTTGTGTCACTAGGGTGCCCGGGGTAAGGCACCAGTAACGGGCCCCGGAACGGGTCGTTACAAAAGAGGTGGCATAGTAGTAGAAACAAAGGAAGTGATGTCCGACTTTCCGTAGAATGTAGCGACCTTGCACTTAGTTATTCTACGTTCGAAGCTAGAGTTTGATAGACGTTTTATGACCCTTATAGGATTGAAGTACTACGGTAGCATATTCTACTTAAGGGGGGAAAGTCTTTCCCTTGTTGTGCCTTGACTTGAAGCTAGAGTTTGATAGACGTGTGTTAAAGAAATTTGATTTCCCTTGTTGTGCCTTGACTTGATATGAAGTGTAAAGGTCTTGATTGTTGAAAGAGTAGGAAAATCTTATTCGTTAGTAATAAGTACCCGGTGGTTAAAGAATAAGCCCTCTTGGTCTCATAAGGGCTTATAGTTGTAATTGGTTGGTTTAAAAACATAAAGTGTTATAACGGCTTTATGGGAAGTTTGTTATAACCACTTCATGTAGGAAAAAGGATGGTTTGTTGATTTCAAAAGATAAGAGGCTCGACGTATAATTGACCTAAGTGGTGTTGAAAAGTGTGAAACCTCATTCGTGAGAAATGAGTACTTGGTTTTTAAAAGAATAATGTTACAAATTTCGGAAATGGGAATAAGGATCGAACAAGCGATGCGTCGATAAAGGAAAGAAGTAATGACAATTAATCATATTAAAACCAGTAGAAACCTCCATCTGCATAGAAGCTAAGATAAGACAAAATTGTATTACATTTCCTAGATCATGGCTGCTCTAATAAGAATTATTGTAATCAAGTTTTGGTCTTCTTAAAAATCCCAAGGTAAGGAACTCGATTTCTAAAAGAAAAGAGACTTAAGAATTGGAAGTGTTTTGTTTTAAAAGAAAGGCATGGTTTTGTCTTTTATTGTTTTAAAACATAAAGTGTTATAATAGCTTTATGGGAAGTTAGTTATAACGACTTTATGGAAAATAAAGAAATGGATTCATTATTGGATTTAGAATGGTAACTTGATTTTTTTTTGAAAATAGAGAAGCAACTTGTTTTCAAATATTGAACTCTTTGTGATGGAAAAACATAAGTGGCTCGGTTATAAAAGGTAGGAGTACCTTGATCTTAAAGGGGTTAGATACTTGGGTTTTACTGGTATACTTGACGTTGTGTTAAGAAGTGTTTAAAGTACCTTGAGTTGTGTGTAACTTGCATATGCTTGTTGTGATAGCCTTGTTGTGCAAGTGTTTGATTGTGTGCTACCTAGCCTCTCGATGGAGGGCCGGCTATCTGGTTGATTGATGGACATACTGACACGTTGGGTAGCCCACGGGTATGCTTCCACTATATCGATCCTCTTGGACATACTGACACGTTGGGTAGCCCACGGGTATGCTTCCATTAGGAGTGTTATCTTGTAGTTGTTTGGACATACTGACACGTTGGGTGGCCCACGAGTATGCGTCCACAGTGAGTATTACCTTGTATTTGTTTGGACATACCGACACGTTGGGTAGCCCACGGGTATGCTTCCACAGTGAGTAGTACCTTGTTATTTGATTGGACATACTGACACGTTGGGTAGCCCACGGGTATGCTTCCACAGTGAGTATTGTTTTGTTAGTTGTTTGGACATACTGACACGTTGGGTAGCCCACGGGTATGCTTCCACAGGGATTGTTATCTTGTTATCTCCTTTGGGCATACCGACACGTTGGATGGTCCACGGGTATGGGCCCACTAGGACGGTTCCAGGGCCATGCTTATACCGAGGTGAGATGCCGGGGCATGCGGCCATTGTGCGGGTTAAATTCCCGGGTTGTATTTGAGTGATGATTTCACGGGCATGAGTCCCTAACTTGACATGACTGCTTATATGTTGTGTACTGCAGTTTGGTTATCATACATGTCTCCTGCTTTATATAGACTATTATGATTTCATTTCTGATATTTTTCGATTTCACATACTTGGTACTGTTGTCGACCTCGCCCGGGGCAGCGTTAATGCCGCAGCTTGAGGTACATAGCTAGCTGATCCACACTCTAAGGATCGCTGTTCGGTTCTCGGAAAGCTCCATATCTCCTAAGCTTGTCACGTGGTACGGTTCCACAAGTGGTAGACTTTTGTATATTCAGGGCATGGCGGGGCCTGTCCGTCATTATGGTTTCAAAATTCTTAGAGTGCAGCCTTGTTGTTGTGGGCAGGTTTGTAAGAGATATAACTGTTCAAGTTTTCATTTATGTAAAAAGGTAACCGTTTGGGTTAGCCTGTTTTCTTATTTCACTGCTTTCTTTCATGAGTTTTATTTCCGCTGGTTTTTCTCTGATGTTGTGTCACTAGGGTGCCCGGGGTAAGGCACCGGTCACGGGCCCGGGATCGGATCGTGACAATGTGCAACAAAGTTCTTGCAATTTTTTTTCTAAGTGTTGAGTCTTGCTACTACTACAACTAAGGGTTGAGATTAAAACAAATGTGTGGCTAAGACTGTAGTCAACAATATCAAGCATCCACTTGGCCACTTGGCCTTCATGTTCTCGCCCAACATGGCCATGTGGGGGTGACACGTGTCACCCTCCTATTGGTCCAAAAATATTTATCTCTCCATAATTCTAATAAATTCTATAAGTCTCAAATACCAAATTTGAGAACAAAATTCCAATTATTAAACCCTTTTCCTTCAAGAGGTCCCTATACAAGTCCGGGAACTACGGGGTGTAACAGTTAGCCTCTCCTTAAGTGTATGAAAGACAGTCAGACATTCTTCATTGAATTCAAAAGCAACCCCATTCATCAACAAGGTGGACAGAGGTTTAGAGATCTTTGAAAAGTCCTTGATGAATCTTCTGTAGAAACCAGCGTGCCCAAGGAAACTTCTGATCCCTTTTACCGATACTGGAGGTGACAGATTTTCGATCACTGAAACCTTAGCCTTGTCTACTTCAATGCCTTTGCTGGAAATCTTGTGGCCAAGAACGATACCTTCCTGCACCATAAAGTGACACTTCTCCCAGTTCATTCGAGTCTTTGCAACACTGCTTCTAAATGCTTTAAGCATTCATCAAAGGAGGACCCAAAAACAGAAAAATCATTCATGAAGATTTCTATGGTCCTCTCCACCATGTCAGAAAAGATAGCCATCATACAACGCTGAAAGGTGGCGAGTGCATTGCAAAGCTCATATGGCATTCTCCTGAAAGTAAACGTACCAAAGGGGCATGTGAAGGTTGTCTTCTCCTGATCTTCTGGAGAGATGGAAATTTGATGATACCCTGAATAATCATCCAGGAAGCAATAGTAGTTTTGTCCTACAAGCTTGTCAAGCATTTGGTCAAGAAAGACAAAAGAAAATGATCCTTCCTGGTTGCTTTGTTCAATTTGCGGTAGTCAATACACATTCTCCACCCTGTAGTTGTTCTGGATGGAATAAGCTCATTCTTTTCATTAGTCACCACAGTCATGCCACCTTTCTTGGGTACCATTTGCACAGGGCTATATCCATGCACTGTTATAGATAGAATAAATCACCCCAGCATCGAGCCATTTCAGGATCTCTTTTCTCACCACCTCTTTCATGGTTGGATTTAGTCTCCTCTGTGCCTCAATGGAGGGTCTTCTGTCATCTTCTAAACGAATTTTGTGCATTACTGTAGAAGTACTTATCCCTCTAATGTCTGTCAGTGTCCACCCAATCACGAGCTTGTGAGCCCTCAATACTCTCAACAGTTTTTCAACCTCCACTTTGGATAAATGACATGATACAATCACTGGTAAGGAGTGGTTCTCACCTAGATATTGATAGTGTAAATGATCTGGCAGAGTCTTCAACTCTAGTTCTGGAGCTTTTTCTGTTGATGACACTGGTCTTTCTTTATTAACCAATGATCACATTAAATTTAAACTAAAACTGAAACAAGAAAAAAATTAAATTCGAATAAGAATTATGACAAACTTTTTAATATGGATTATCACTATTATAATTATCAGTGTATAAGGATATAAAAGAGTATAAACTTATTGGAGAAATAAATAAAATTTCACATTTAAATGGAGTGATTATTGATATATATGACGGATAATATTGATGATTTTTATCATATTCTAGAAAAGAAGTTATCTATTAATATCTAAATTTGATTTGAAAGATAATTTAGTTCCAGAAAATCATGGTTAAAAGATATTATTAGAATGGTTAAGAAATTCAGTAGATAAAAGAAGTCAACCCTAAGTAAAACACGTGTGCTCTATAAAATTTATTTTTCAAATAAAGAATTCTTATTTCAACTTAAAAATATAATTATACTAATTAAAAACTTTAGTTGCTATAAATAAGGAGTAAGAGACCATTTAAGGAGCGAACTATTTGCTCCATAGACGTGAGCTCTATATTATTTACTTTCCAAATAAAGAAACTAAAAATATTATTACAATGATTAATAAATTTAGTTTCTATAAATAAGGAAAAACAAGAACATAAACTAAGAGTTCTTCATAGACTTGTGCTCTATATTATTATTTTTCAAATAAAGAGTTCTTATTTCATTAAAAATTTAGTTGCTATAAATAAGGAGCAAAAAGGGTATAAAAGGAGCTGAACCTAAGCAAAATGTCTTAAGTATGTTTTCATATATGAGTTCTTTTGACATATTCTTTTAGTATTTTTGTCAATCCCAATTAAGAGGTGTTATGGAAGGGTAAAGCTTCTTCAACTTAATCCTTAATAGATATCATAGGCTAAAAACTCTCGATCATTCAACAATTAGTTTCATGCCTTTAAAAGTCTCTACCTTTTGCTTTGGAATGATATTATAAAATTATTGCTCCCTTCACGATATTGAAGTTATATATGTTAATCTATTGAATTGAAGGGATTTAACATGGTATCTTCTGTTAATGTTCACATGATCGATATTTACAATTTTCTAAAATAAGGTATGGGTGTATCATATTGAGTGTTGTACTTCACATTATTGAGTTGTCCATATTTTGCTAAATTACAAGTGATACATGATTTTAATTTTTTTGAATGTTTAAACTCTCTTCATAATCATCTAATTAGATTGTGCAGAAATTTGTTAGAAAGATAACAATTTATATCCCGGATAAAATTTTCAGAAATATAAGCAAATAATTTGTTCCAACATACTATAATTATACAATTGTAAAATCTCAAAGTATAATAACCGATTAAGAATATACTAACAAAGGAATTAAAATAACTGATAGTAAATTATTCATTATTATGTTATGTAATTTTATAAATAAACGTGCTTAATTATGTATTTCGAATGAAATAAATTTTATGTCATCCAAAAATTTGTGATCTCAAAATACTTATCAAATTCGTAGTTGTATTTGAAAAGTCAGAGATAAGCAACATGGGAATATCAACAATAGGTCTTACAATTCCTCCCTTACTTGAAGAATGAGCAGGGAAGACAAGCAAGAGACTGATTTAGACAGCACCGGCAAGAGCAAAGCAAGGAAAGAGCAGATCCCTCACCAAAGGAGTTTGTAATTGTTATGATTTTTATAACCGTCACAGTCTTTGTGACAGTCATTATAATCGTCACAGACTTTGTGACGGTTTTATAACCGTCACAGACTTTGTGACAATTGTGTGACGGTTATAATAATCGTCACAGTCTTTGTGACAATCATGTGACAATTATTTTAACCGTCGCAGTCTTTGTGACAATTTTGTGACGGTTATTTTAACCGTCACATATCTTTGTGACGGTTTTTTAATATATAATTTAATTTTTTTTTAAATATAATATCCAACCCAACCCGTCTCAACTCAATACACACAAAACAACCAAATTCTAGCGTTCCCCTTCACTACCTTCCCTTCTCTTCCCTGCGTTCACTGTGTTCCCCTTCTCTTTCCCTTCACCTCGATTTCACGCCTTGTATGCTCCGAAAACATCTCCATTGCAGCTGTCATTTCACGCCAAAACAACATCGTCATTTCACGTCATTTCAGCTTCGATTTTGCCTCCATAAATATGATTCCAAAGCTTCTATTGTTCGATTGTTGTTGTTATTGTTCGATTGTTGTTGATTTCACCCCCAAATAGTTGGTAAGAATACTCTAACTCGTCTTAGTTACTGTTCATTCTACATTGTCTTACATTTTTTTCCATAAATGTAGCAGAACTCTAAGTTGTTGATTGTTGGTAACATGAAATTGATGAAAAATAAACCCTAAGTTGGTTGTCCTCCTTGGTAACATGAAATTGAAGGGAAAAAAACCTAAGCTGTTTTTTTTCTTCTTCCTTTGAACCATTGTCTTTACTTTTCAGTTGCTTTAGATTTATATTTGTGTTTGTGTTTTCTTTTAAGGTGGTTGAATAATATTTTGCATCCCTTTTGTTGTGTATCAGGTATTGTTGTTACTACTGTTCCTTGATGGATAAGTCTTGGATGAAATGTTCTCGATTATCACTCGAATATGATAAAAGGGTTAAGAAATTTTTGCAATTTGTTGTAGCCAATGCTTTAGACAGTAATGTTATTAGGTGTCCTTGCATTCAATGTGAAAAATTGTCTTTTCACTTAGTTAAAATTGTATCTGAACATTTGTTCTTTAATGGGATAGATAGTGAATATACAATCTGATTTTGGCATGAAAAAAGTGTAAAAACATGGACTCTAGAATAGGTGACCAGTTTGAGTCTAATTATATGGATTACAATGATGGGGACACTGTAGATATGGTTACTGATGCTTTTAATAATTGTGCTGATAATAAAGCTTTTAAAGAGCTTCTTGAAGACGCAGAGAAACCCTTATATCCCGGATGCACAAATTTCACTAAGTTGGATGCTTTAGTTAAACTTTTTAATATCAAGGGTAAGTTTGGTTTATCTGATAAAAACTTTTATGAGATATTGAGTCTTGTATCCAAGATGTTGCCAGAGGGTAATGAATTGCCTATGTCTTTTTATGATGCCAATAAAACAATGACTGCATTAGGGTTGGAGTATATTAAAATTCATGCTTGCCCTAATGATGACATACTTTATAGAAAACAATTTGCAAAACTGGAAAAATGTCCTACATGTTCTATTTCAAGATGGAAAAAATATGGGAGTGAAGAAGATAGAGTAGGGGTACCATCCAAGGTTTTGTGGTACTTTCCTATTATTCCTAGGTTTAGTCGAATGTTTTAGTGTTCTAAAACATCCAAAGACTTAACTTGGCATGCAAATGAGAGGATCAAAGATGGGAAGCTTCATCATCCCGCATATTCGAAAGCTTGGGAGTTAATATATGAGACGTGGCCTGAGTTTGCAAAAGACCCTAGGAACCTACATCTGGCTTTATCAGCATGTGTAATCAACCCACATAGCTCCCTTAGTAGTTCATATAGTTGTTGGCCAGTTGTTCTTACAACCTACAACCTTCTCCCGTGGCTTTGTATGAAAAGAAAATTTATGATGTTATCTATTTTAATTTCTGGTCCACAACAACCGAAAAATGACATTGATGTCTACTTAGCACCTTTAGTAGATGATTTACAAATCTTATGGGAAAAAAGGGTCGAATGTTTTGACTCTTTCAAGAAAGAGTTTTTCAATTTGCGGGCTATCTTGATATGGACTATAAATGACTTTTCAGCCTATGGTAATCTAGAAGGGTGTACAGTTAAGGGTTATTACGCATGTCCATATTGTGGTGTTGATACTCCCGGATGTAGACTTCAACATTGTAAGAAAAATGTGTATATTGGTCATCGTCGTTGGCTTCCAGAAGGACATCAATACAAAGGCCAAAAATCTGCCTTTAACAATAAAATAGAAGAGCAGATAGCCCCTGTACAGTTGAATGGTGAGGAAATTTTACAATTAGTTGAATGTGTTGACAATACACGGGGAAAGAAAAATTTGAAGAAGCGGAAATATGGGACTGATTCGGATTGTAGATCATGGTGGAAGAAGAAATTAATATTCTACAATTTAGAGTATTGGAAGCACTTACTTGTGAGACACCAATTAGATGTTATGCACATTGAAAAGAATGTGTGAGAGAGTCTATATGGGACTTTGCTTCATATTCCGGGCAAGTCTAAAGATGGCTTGAAGTCTAGGATGGACCTTGCTGATTTGAAAATTAGGGGAAAGTTAGCACCACGGGTAAAGGCAAAAAATAAGACTTGGCTTCCTCCAGCATGTTTCACATTGACAAAGGAAGAGAAAAGGACTTTGTAGATGTTTAAAAAATATTAAAGTTCCGAAAGGATATTCTTTCAACATTAAAAGCCTAGTTTGTATGAAGTAACTGAAACTTCAAGATTGAAGTTCCATGACTGCCATGTATTAATGCAACAACTTTTGTCGGTTGCATTAAGGAGTTTGAAGAATAAGCAAGTCAAAAAAGCTGTCATGAGGTTATGTCATTTTTAAAATGCTTTATATGCGAAAGTTGTTGATGTTACAACGTTCGCGAGTGGATTAAGCCGAAGAGGTATGTGGAACTTTACCTATCTTCTTGAGCATGAGTTTTATGAATGTATAGTACGGTTGACGTACATGTTTTAAATGAATTCGGTTTCATTTTGGTATCATTGACTTGATTAAAAATGTCCAAGTTTAGTTGAGTTGGAGAATTAAACTCACTTGATTTTAAAGGATGTAAATGCCTTTGTTTTCAAAAAGACATAAAGTGTTATAATGACTTTATGGAAAGTTAGTTATAACGACTTTATGGAAAGTTAAAAGAGTGGGTTACTTGGTTAATTTAAAAAGAGGATAAACGACTTGATTTTAAGAAAAGTATCTTGATTTGAAAGGTGGACATGCCTTGATACTACGGGTGTTAGTATCTTGGGGTTATTACATGAAAAAGGTTCTTTTTAAAAGAATAGGCGTACGTAGTACTTTGAGTTAAATTCCCGGATTTTACATGATGGTGCCTTAAGTTTAATTAATGAGAGTTAAAGATTGTTAACTTGCATATGTTTGCTTATGATAGCCTCTTTGGTGCAAGTGTTATATTTCTACGCTGCCGTGTCTATCATTGGAGGGCCGATCATCCTGTTGTGTATTTTATTTGGACATGCCAACAGTGATGAAGGATTCCACGGTATGCTTCCACTACATTTCTCCATGGACATGCTTACACGATGAATGATTTTGTGGGCGTGCGTCCATGATGCGGGTTCGATCCCCGATTGATATTATTATCCATGGAGTAGCTCTCCATGAAGACATGTACCCGAGATGCAGGATTCCACGGGCATGTTATATATATAAATTATACTTTGTGCATGCCAACGGTGACGAAGGATTCCACGGGAACGCTTTGATATTGTGGGCTTAAGACCCATGGTTAGATTGGCTTAATGATACTACGGGCGGGTGACCCTAATTTGATCATAAGCTTCCTATTTTTGAACGGTAAAGTTTACTCTTATTTACTCTCATTATTAATAAGGCATAGTGTACTGTTAATTTGGTTATCATACATGTCTCCAGCTTTATTTTAGACTATATGATTTCATTACAGTACTTTCAGTTTCACATACTTGGTACATATTTTGTACTGACCCCCTTTCCTCGGGGCTGCGTTCATGCTGCAGGTAGAGGTACACAGTTTGCTGATCCTCGCTCTTAGGATCACAGTTCAGCTTTTTGGAGAAGCTCCATTACTCCGAAGACTTATCTTTTGGTACGGATCCCTGTTGTTGTAGATTCATGTATATTCAGGGGTATGGCGGAGCCCTGTCCCAACACAGTTGTTATGTCAAAAACTCTTAGAGGTCTGTAGTCATGTTTTGTGGGTTGGACTTATAAAAGTTGTGTCTCTTATGTTATGTATATATACATAAAGGTGGTCTTATCGGCAAGCCTGTTTCTTATTTCACAGTACTGCATGTCTATGAACTTTATTTATATTTCACTGGTTATCTCTGATGTATACCTGTAAGGGTGCCCAGGTAGGGCACCAGTCGTGGGCCCGGGATCGGGTCGTGACATTAGTGAGTTGAGACAATGTGGACCGGTTTTTCTTCGATGGATGTATCCATTCGAGAGAAATATTAAAACCTTGAAGAGTTATGTTAGGAATCGTAATTGTCCAGAAGGTTGTATTGCTGAGAGTTACATTGCTGAGGAAGGCATATAATTTTGCTCTATGTTGGTGTACCAGAAAGACACATGCAGAGTAAATTGATTGAAAAATCAACTGGTAGAACAGAAATAATGCGGCCTGATTCAGATTTATTGTTTCAAGACTATTTGTGGATTTTGGAGAATACAAATGAAATACAAACCGTTTATTAGGTAAGATATTGTTTTATTAGTTAAATTATATGTCTTATTATGAATATTAAACTAACACTAAATTTTTTTTGTTCAATTAATTTGGAAGTGAGCATTTTGATATCATAAGATTAAAGCATTCAAAGAAATTTGAGAGGTGGTGTAAGACTGAACACAACAAATACTTTGCTTCTTGGCTCAAGAATAAGGTTAAAATATATTTTAATCATATAGTAACATTATGTTTCTAATTTAATTTTAGTATGTAAGTTGTTGATCACAAATTACTTTCTTAGGTATATGAATTAATACGCAATGCAGTTGAAGTTTCAGAAACTTTGCGTTGGCTATCTCGTGGCCCTTCTTCTATTGTTCACAAACATTCTAGATATGATGTTAATGGATATCATTTCCAGACATGTAAGCAAGATGCAAGTCGAATGACTCAAGTGGTGTAACTATTGTTGCTTCAACTATGCAAATTGCTAGTTCTAAAGATCAACATCCAACAATTCATGACATGGGATTTTACGAAGTTGTTGATGAGATTTGGGATATCAATTACAATATGTTTAGAGTTGCAGTGTTCAAGTGTGATTGGGTAGAGAATGCTGGCGGTGTAATATTAAATGATGAACTTGGCTTTACACTTGTAAATCTCAAACGATTAGGCCATAAGTTAGAACCATTCATTTTGGCTTCACAGGCAACACAAATATTTTACGTATCTGATCCAAGCGATAAAAAGTGGTCTGTTGTATGTTGTATGCCGAATAAAGGTACTGATAATGATATAGACAATGTGATGGATCATGTACCAATTACAAATGAATTACCATTGAATGATGATGATGACATTGGTGTATAGATGGAAAAGAGGGAATTTGGGTGTAACTATTTGTGTTTTTTATTGTAAGTTTAATTATTTTTGTTGTTTTGACTTGTTTATGGTCAACTATATATCAATTGTTTAATTCATTCTTATTTTGATCATTGTTTGTAGTTATAAAATGGATAAGAAGAAGAATAAACAAGAAGATGTCATTTGTGGCAATGAGGAAGATATAAAAGTTGATAATGTATCAGATGAAAATGATGACAATATTGCTTCTCAAACGGTTTGCAAACTTAAACCGATTCCTAATTTTTCGGCTGAGGGAGAAAAAGAAGAAGCAGCAACAAGTAATGATCATATACCCGAATATAGCAACCATAGTAGAGGTGCTTCTATTGGTCAGAAGCAAAATATAAAAAGAAGAAGAGTTGGAAGAATTGTAGTACAATACAATAAGTTGGACGTTCCAATAGGCGAATTAGGCAATGACTTATGCACACATTTAGGAGTGTTGGCGCGCATAACAGTGTTACACCCCGTAATTGCAGGACATATTTAAGAGAATGTACGTAAGGAATCAAGACTTGAAAGATTGGTACGAAAGGCAGAATTGTTTTTCCGACGGAAAATCTTCCGAACGTCGGAAAGGAAAAATGTTCGTTGATGAGAATTAGATTCTCAAAATACATTATTTGAGGAATATGGAATGTATTATCATTATGGAAATTTATTTTTACGGATTTGGTCACGTGGGGCCCACCCGAGAAATTTTACGTTTTGTGGGGCCCACGAGGATTATGGAATTTTATGGATGAATGGGAGGGCGACACATGTCACCCCCCCCCCATATGGCTTGCTAGAATTAAGACAAGGGTAGTATGGTCATTGACCTATGTGGAAGATCAAGTCTTCAAAGCTTGAGAAAATTAACCAAGTCAGCTTGTCCACTTGGCTAATTAATTAATGCTCTTCATCCTAGCCTCATATTTGTTATAATCTAAGCCCTCCATTGTGTTATATATACACTACACTAGAGCAAGACTAGTCTCCAACACTTAGAAAATTTCTAGACATTGTTCTTGTCCATAAGGAGCTCTCGGGTTCACCATCCTTCTCACAAGAAAATTTTGTAGTTTTGGGTCATTATTCACAAGACTTTAACCCAAGGTCCCTAAGGGTATTGTAAGGATATCTCAATAGAAAGATCTCGGAAAAACGATGTTTTCACGTTAGTCGCAAGGCGAAAACCTAAGTCGTTTTCATAGTTTTGGATTGGAAATGGAAGAGAAGTTGGTTGTGAACTTCTAAAGACTTCAAATAGTGGATTGGAGCGTAAAGGAAATGAGCTAAGAATTTCTAAGGAGCGACTTTGAATCTTGGAATTTTTAAGGGCTTATAAAGGTAACAATCTTGTTGTTTTAGTAATTAAGATTACCTATTGTTGTAGTTATGGATTTTAACAAGCATGAGGTATATAGTATGAAGTTTGATAAGTGTATTGACTATTGGAACCCTAATCCGAAAACTAGTATGTTTAGCCCTTGAGATTACAATTCAATTTGGTTATTAGTTAAGTCGTCACATGTTATATAAAGAAAGAATTGTAGTTGTTGAAGTTGTTTATGACTATATAACATGTTAGACCTAAGAACTTGTATTGAAAAAGAAATGGGAAAGGACTTTGTGTTGTTATACATATTAGCCGAGAATGGCTTCAGTTATTAAACTACTTAATATGAATTGTGGGGCAAAATTTTACACGTATTGTAAGGCGTGTAATCCCCTTTGTTTGGTTGATGTATTGCGCCTTAAATGTGGAATGTTGGTTATTGATTATCGGGCCTTGAAAAAGGTGGAAAAGTATGTAGAAACAAAGGAGGTGCTGCCCGATTTTCCGTAGAATAAGAGACCTTACACTTAGTATGGTTCTACGTTAAAAAGCTAGGAGTTGATAGACATGTTCTGATTAATATAGGTTGAAGTACTACGAGTAGCGTATTCTACTTGAAGGGTGGAAAAGCTAGCAAGGTTAAAATACTTGGGAGCATTTTGCAACTTGTCGCTAGTCGTCGCAAGGTATGTGACCCTCTTCCTTATTTGGCATGATCCTACGTATGAAATAGCCATGTGATATTATTTCATGATTCCTTCCACTCCTAGAAGTTAAGAAGTATTCACGTTGTTAATTCTAAGTTAAAAGTATGTTTAAATTATCCTAAGTCCTTACCAAGTCTTATGGGAGATGTTGGTAAGAATGGTTAGGAAGTTATGAGATTTGATTTAAAGCTATGTGTCTTGATTTATTTAAAGTAAGTAAGTTCATTTTATGTTTGAAAATGACTTGAATTTATATGTGAAAAGGGGATTGATTTTAAAAGTGGAAGTTATATGGTTTTAAAGAGAATAAGTTACTTGGTTTTGGGAAGTGTATGAAACTTTATTTTTCAAGTTATGGGACTTGATTTCTAAAGCGTAGATGACATGATTTTATAAGTATAAGTAGATGGACTTTAAAGAATGTATGTTATGAAGTTTTAAGACTATGAACTTTGATTGTGTTTTAAGGATTATGAAACTTTATTTTTCAAGTTATGGAAATTGATTTCTAAAGTATAGATGACATGATTTTATAAGTATAAGCGACATGATTTTAAAGAGTGTATGCTACGAGGTGTTAATACTATAAGCCTTGATTTTATGAGTGGAAATGACTAAACTTTAAAAAGCATGTCTTCTTAATTTATTTCAAAGGTTAAGAAGATGGTTTCCAAAAGAGTGTGTGACTTGAGCTTTAAAAATAAATGAGTTTTATGATTCTTTTTAAATATGTATGTACGTAGTATTTTTGGGTCTAGTTTTCCCTAATGTTGTAAGAATAAAAGTGTCTTAAGTTCTCTAAAATGAAAGGTTGTTATAATAGCTTTATGGGAAGTTGTTATGACGACTTAAGAAGAAGTGAAAAGATGGTTTAAAAATGTTATGTAAGGAAAATCACACCGAGCCTACAAATAGGCCGGATTACGTTATGAAATACACCGAGCCTACAAATAGGCCGGATTACGTTATGAGATATACCGAGCCTACAAATAGGCCGGATTACGCCATATTACCCCGAGCCTACACATAGACCGGGTTACGTCATCTTACTGAGCTCGCGGGCGGGCGGATTATCTTACATGATTCCACGAAGACACCGAGCTCGCGGGCGGGCGGATTATGCTACATGATTTCCACGATGCAAGCTCCGCGGTGGTCCGGATTATGCTACATGATTCCACAGTACACCGAGCTCCACATGAGGGCAGGATTATGCCACATGATTCATCAGTACACCGTGTCCCATAAATGGGCCGGATTACGTTATCACGTATGGATAATCAAAGTAAACTCTCAAACAAGAGGTCCCTCCATAAAGGGCCGAATTATGTTATGTAAGATATGTAAGTTATGTGGAAAAACTTGATTTAAATCCTTAAAGTAAGTATGTAAGAATATGATGTTAATTTTTATTGAAAGAAGGAAAATAACGGTTAATATACGATTGATTTCAGGAGTTAAAATGGCACGGTATGAGCTGGTATTTCATTTTTATACTTGCCCCTGTCATTCTTGTATACCGTTATGATTTGGTTACTGTACCTTATTTCTGTTCCATACTCGGTACATGTTGTACTGACCCCCTTTGGGGGGCTGCGTTCATGCCCGCAGGTGTTAGGTACACAGGTTGGTGATCCTTGCTCTTAGGATCTCTGTTCAGTTTTTGGAAGAAGCTTCATTCACTCCGGAGGCTTATCTTTTGGGTACGGTTTCCCTGACGTTGTAGATTTATGTACATTCAGGGGTATGGCGGGGCCCTGTCCCGCCACAGTTGTAATTCTTAGACGTCTGTAGTCATATCTTGTGGGTCAATTTGTAAAAAAAAAGAAAAGGATGTAACTGCGGTTGTTTAAGTATATGTATATGTGTCCAGGGAGGTAGCCTTATCGGCTAACCTGTTGTTTAAATTCTTGTTGTTTTATTTTATAAGTTTCATGTATGTTCCGTTGATTATCTCTGATGTATACCTGTAAGGGTGCCCATGTAGGGCACCAGTCGCGGGCCCGGAGTCGGGTCGTGACAAACAGTCTCTATACTTCATGATGATTGGTGTTTGGTTCCCGAAGAAGAAAAAGATAGGCTATGGCAATCTGTTAAGATAAATACTATTTTACTATAGTTTTCATGACTTTTTTGATGCAGTTTTTTGGGTTGTTTTTGCTGTTTTTTGCCACTGTTTTGGCCATTTTTTGACCAGTTTTTTGGCTGTTTTTGCTGCAGCTTTTTGCCACTTTTTTAGCTGTTTTTGGGCTGTTTTTGCCAGTTTGTGGTGCAATTTTTTTGTTGTTTTTTTGAGCTGTTTTTTGCTGTAGTTTTTCACTGTTTTGCTGCTGTTTTTGCAATTTTTTACCACTATTTTTTTGCCACTGTTTTGGGTATTTTTGGCCAGTTTTTGATGCAGTTTTTGGCTGTTATTTGGGCTATTTTTTGCTCTTTTTTTTTCTATTTTTGCTGCTATTGTTGTTGCTAATTTGATGCTATTGTTGTTGATTTGTGTTTTATTTTTTTGCCTCCGTTTTTTGGCAGATACACTTTGTGGTTCATCCACGAAGTAAGAAAAAAATATTACAAGACATTTGACAGATGTTTAGAAACTTCAAGTACAGACTTGCAAAAAAGTATATTTTTCCACATTTAGATGATCGTGACTTGTTGTTCACTCCTCCAGATGAATACAACCATATTACTAAATCTGATTGGGAGAAGTTTGTTAAGTCTCGCATTTCTGCAGACTTCGTGGTGAGTAATTACTTCACAGTTTACTATTGTCACGACTGTTCGGGGCGTGATCGTGCCTTACCGGCACTGGCGATCATACATCGAGAGAAAATCGCGGAAATATAAAACAAGACAAGAAACATTATTAAAAAGGAGAAAGCAGTTTATCGAAGAAAAGCTTGTCTTCGGCATATATATATAAACATAGTTTTGCGATTCATCCCAACTGTACAATAGGACTACTGGACCTCTAGGAAGTAAACAACTATGGCGGGACAGGGCCCGCCATACCCTGAATGTACAAAACTATCTACAATACGGGAGATCATACCCAAGTAGAGCCTCGGAGAAGATGGAGCTCACGACACCAAAGCAAAGATCCTAAGGATGTGGATCTAGCACTGCTTGCCACTTACTGCGGCATGACGCAGCCCCGAAGGAGGTCGATCTGATAGGTACTAAGTATGTGAAAGCGTAAAGTACTTAAATGAAATCATATCACTTTAAAACCAATTTTTACAAATATGCAAGCAAACGATGTAACGCGCACATAGTGCCACATCATAAACAAGAGCACAATAGGTAAGCGTATGCGAGGTCTTTTCTAGGCTGCGAATGATCGAGCGGGGCCAATCTCGTAGTATCACTATGCAAGCCTAATCACGGACTCCGTAGTCGCATAGGCCACTCATAGGCGCGTAGGGTATAACCCGCATCGAGGTAGCTACTCCTCGGCATCGCCTGGACTCGTAGTCGCATGGCGCATAGACCACGTGAGGTATAACCCGCACACTAACGGAGCTCTCGTAGCTCGCATAGGTCCCCTGGACCCGCATGAGGTATTCTCGAATCATGGTTCCAGACCGCCTGAGTCTACCCCGCATCGGAGGGCAGCTTAACCCCCGGTAACATTTCAAGAGGTGAGTGGTATAATACTAACATAACGACTTATCGTTAAACAACATAGGCATAACAAGAATACCTCTTATACAAGCGTTACAAGTCACTACCACACGTGGCATCATATCGTCTACTTATCAAACCATTTTATTATTCTTTCATAAATCAATATAAGTATGTTTTAAACACATCAGTAATCTGTTCCTTTTATCATTCTTTAGTTGTTATACCTAACTTAACATAAAGCTAGTATAACTCTTAATCTTTTTGTTTTAAATAACCAATTAGTTCTCTTACATTAAAAATGATTGATATTCTTTTGAAATGCATCAAGATTCTTATTATTCGGGCTTAAGTCAAAGACATTGCGTAATTATTATTCGGGCTTAAGTCAAAAGACATTAGTAGTTATTATTCGATTAACACGTATGCGTCTACCGTACTATATATATATTTTAAAATATCTTGCTTTAGGAAGAATCAAATACCTTCTCGGAGAAATCCACCTGACTATTCGAATATGTCGCGCGCAGAGAATCAGACTATAATAGTCAAATCGCCTATCAACGTCTAGACTATTACGCAAGCGATTCTAAGCGAGAGGGTTCTCTATTCTACGGAAAATTGGGCGACTTCCCTACCGGTGAGCTACTCAAGTCTCTGTGAAAACGATCCTAAGTAAGTATAGTTCAATTATTCTTCTTTTAAACCCTTCTTTGTGATAACGATTCAATTCTATACGTAATATCCTACAAGTATTTAATACTTATTTCTATACTTCTACAGTATGTATTCTCTAATTACAAAAGAAGGACAAGATTATTTAACTCTGTAAGACCAATAATATCCTAGATAAAACGTCGATCACGAGCAAGGTTTAGCTCCCAAGTTATGCGCTCAGATAGCTCCAAGGACCCTTAGAAGTTCTTCACAACTTCTACTAAGTACTACGGGATTTGGGCTAGGGTATTTTGGGCATTATAACAATACTAGAAGGCAACTTTTCTACCAAGGGAGGGGGGGTAGGTTTCGGCTAGGCTAGGGGGGTTGCCTCGGCCAAGTGCACTCAAAGAAGGGGGTGTGTTGGACGAAAAAGGCTCAAGGGAGAGGAGAGGATTTTCAAGACTTGGAGAAAGATTTGTGGATGAAGAACTTTTCATCTTAAGGGGGGGTATTTATAGGTCAAGAAGTGGCCAACCAAGGGCCAAGATGATGCCAAGTGCAAGGCAAGTGTAAGGTCAAGATTTGGGAAAGTGTACCTTAGCCAACTTGCACACAAAATATCCTACCAACTACTTGACAAAATTGCCAATCCATTCGGCCCTAATGCCGTCCCACATCCATCAATGAGAGGGTGACAAGTGTCGCCCTCTCGTTGGTCCAAAGTGTTTCGTCTCTCGGAAAAATCCGCAAAAATTAGAAATGACATAGCCGGAATTTATCCTACGCGAGTCTTGTTAAACGTTTCGTCGGAAAACGATTCTTTGTGTGAGTTGTGCCCAAAAAAACGTCCTAGGCCTAAACTTTAAGGCTAAACTTTTGTACGTATGCCCTCACGTACATTCTCTGGAAATACGGGGTATAACATTCTCCCCTCCTTAGAAACATTCGTCCTGAATGTTCCTTCCCAAGACAGATAACGATAAGGTTCTTCATAACTTAACAGTTTGCAAATGCGACACACGGCCACAAAACAACACTTAGGCATAAACGATAATGAAAAATTTATAAGTAGGAAAGTGAATTACCTGGAGGTGTGGGGAATAGGTAAGGATACTTCTGCCTCATGTCCTCCTCATCTTCCCACGTCATCTCCTCCCTGAGCTCGTTCCGCCACAAGACTTTGACGGAAGCCACGTCCTTGGTCATGAGCGCCTAACACGACGATCGACTATCGCCATGGAGTCTCTCATACGATAACCCCTGGTCACCTGGACATCGTCAATCGGATGCACTCTAGATGGATCCGATACATCTCCTCGGATAGAAACATGAAACACCGGATGCCGCCTCCGGATCGGACGGCAGATCCAACTCATAGGCAACCTTGCCTACCCTGCGGACAATCTGATACGGCCCAATGTACCTTGGGCTGAGTTTCCCTTTCTTCCCGAATCTTATCACATCCTTCATGGGTGACACCTTCAGGAAAACCCATTCATCAACCTCGAACTCGGATCCGACGGCGATGATCTGCGTATGACTTCGCCGACTACGGTGCGAGCAACCGCTCTGGATAAGCTTCACCTTATCCATCGCACTGCTGCACCAAATCTGGTCCCACTAGCGCACCTCGCCCACATCGAACCAGCCTATCGGCGATCGCACTTCCTCCCATACAAGGCCTCGTAAGGCGCCATCGAATCTTGAAGTGGTAGCTATTATTATACGCAAACTCAACTAGAGGCAAATGATCCTCCGGCTACCCACGAAGTCAATAACACGGGCTAGCGATATCCTCGAAGTGCGGATAGTGCACTCGGCTGTCCGTGCATCTGTGGATGGAATGCGATTACTCGTGCTCACTGCGTCCCCAAACCATACGGAAAGACCTCCGGAAGTTAGTAAATGGCGGGCTCCTGCATGCGATATGATCGAAATAGGGACTCCATGCGATCGGCGATCTCTCGGATATAAATGCGGCATAATCCTCGGTAGAAAGGTCGTCTGACGGGAAGAAAATGGGTGATTTCGTCGACTGTCGGCGATAACCCATATAGAATCATGTCTCTCCGAGTGCGAGGTAATCTGTGATGAAGTCCATGTTGATCACCTCCCACTTCGGTCGGGATCTCTATCGTGCGTAACAAACCACGGGCCTCGGTGCTCTACCTTCACCTGCTGTCAACCCGGGCACTGCGCTACGAACTCTGCACCGTCCGTCGTCAAGCCATCCCACCAATAAACAGCTCTAAGGTGGTGGTAGATCTTGGTCGACCACGGATGGATAAATGCTTTGTGTGCTTCCCCGAGAACTGCTGCGAAGTCACGAAACATCCGGAACACACAACCGCCCTCAAACCTTAGCACCCCATCGGTGCTACCTCAGGACCCTTCCTCACGAAGAGCCGTATCACGATAACGATGTCAAAGCTGGATTCTCGAATTGCCTCTTCACCTCCTCGGCGATGGAAGACTCGGCAACCTCACGAACTCGAACCCCACCGCTATCGGAATCAATCAAGCGGACACCAAGGCTCGCTAATCGATGCAAATCACGAACCATGTCCCTCCTCTGCATTGCACATCCGATAGACTCCCATCGACCTACGACTAAGAGCATACGCCACAACATTGGCCTTCTCGGGTGGTACAGGATATCAACATCGTAATCCTTAAGCAACTCTAACCACGTCTCGCCGTAAGTTCATCTCCCTGGTGAAGATATCTGGAGGCTCTTGTGGTGCGTATAAATATCCACATGAACCCCATACAAGTAGTGCCTCGGATCTTCAAGGCGTGAATCACCGCCGCGACTCCAAATCATGGGTAGGGTAGTTCCTCTCGTGTTTCTTGGTGTCGGGATGCATCTGTTGTAACCTTGCCTGCTGCATCAACACACATCCCAACCCGATGCTGCGCGATCACAATACACGACATAACCGTCTGGACCTGCGGAAGAGTAAAGCGAGGCGGTCGTCGATCTCTCCTTCAAAGCTGGAAACCACGCTCACAAGCATCGATCCATGAAACTTAGCGCTTACGAGTCGGCCTAGTCAATGTGCGAAGATAAAGCAAACTTCTCTGAACCCGATAATAACTGCAAGGCCGAGCTCGCGAACCTCTGCCGGAGTAGTAGGTCTAGGCCAAGTCTGGCGCCTCGATCTTGGCGTATCCACGAATACCATCACCACGACAATATGCCCAAGAAAAGCCACGAAGTTAACCAAAACTCACATTTGGAAAACTTGGCGTACTGCTTAGTCTGAGAAGCCGGCCTGATCGCCAAATGCTCGCGTGCTCGCTCTGGCGAGAATAAACCAAGATGTCATCAATGAACACTATCACAAGCGTGTCCAAAAATGGCGAACACTCGGTTCATCAAATCCATGAATCTGGCCGGAGCATTGGTCAACCAAAGACATGACCACGAACTCATAATGCGTCGGGTCGAATGCGATCTTAGGGACATCCGCCTCTCGACTCGTACGATGATAGCCCGATCGCAGATCAATCTTGGAGAAACATCTCGCACCACCCGGTCGAACAAATCATCAATCACGGGAAGGGGTATACATTCTTAATGGTCACCTTGGTTGCACATGTAATCAACACATGCGTGCGCGTCGTCTTCTTCTTCACGAACAATCTGCGCTCCCGGGGAGAAACACTAGGCTGATGAAGCCATTCTCCGGCAAATCTCTAAGCTGGTCCTTGACTCTCAACTCGGCGGTGTCATTACGTATGGCGGAATGGAAATAGGCGAGTGTGCAGCACATCAATACAAAACTCTATCTCCTCTCGGGAGGATACGGAGGTCGTGCAGGAAACACGTGCGGGAACTCTCGACTCTTGGGCGGTGAAAATCGCGCTGCGGCCTCGATATCAAACACCCGAATGAGATGGTAGATGTACCCCGTCTGCACCATCTTCCTAGCCTTGAGGTAGGAAATAAACCTACCCCTCGACGATCTGGTGCTCTCCACTCAACAACCGGCTCCTCAGGAAACTGGAACCATACTACTCTCTCCCTGCAGTCTACATTGGCGTAGCAAGAAGCTAGCCAATCCATACCCATGATAACGTCGAAATCAGTCATATCCAACTCTATCAAGTCGGCTAGGGTCGGCGACGTAAATGTCCTGGACAAGCCACATATACCCGAGCTACCAAGATCACCCATCGGCGTAGCTACCTCGAAAGGGTCTATGGACTCGAGCTCTATCCTATCCTACTAGCAATAAGGGAGATATATGGGACCAGTAGAACCGGATCTATCAATGCATACACATTATAATCGGAGACTGATAAGGTACATGTGACGACATCAGGTGAGGCCTCCTGATCCTGCCGGCTGGACAAGGCATAAATGCGGTTCTGAGGACCGCTAGGCTGGACGAGCCACGACCTCTGCCGCGACCTGCTGGTCCATGAGTACCCTGCCCTCCGGGGCGAGTAACTGTCGGGGATGAAGAAAATCCGGCAAAAAGAACACGTGGTGACCCTACTATCTGCGCCCTTGGTGACAGATTACGTTATACCGTATTTCGAGTATATGCGTGAGGCGTGCGTAGAAATTTGAGCCTTAAAGTAGGTCAAGGTTCGAAATTGTACATAACTACCAAAAAGTCGTTTTTGACGAAGCGTTTCCACGACTTCGTAGGGAAAATTCGGCTATGTCAATAATATTTTTGCGGATTTTTAGAGGCGTAACATTTTGGACCAACGGGAGTGTGACATGTGTCACCCTCACATTGGAAGAGGTTGGGCGGCTTTGGGACGAAAAAAGAGGGCAATGGGTTAGGTAGGATATTTGTGCAAGTTGGTGTGGTAGATGGATAAGGTGCACATGGCTTAATCCTAGCCCTACACTTGCCTAACACTTGGAAGAATCTTGGCCATTGGTTGGCCATGTCTTGACCTATAAATACCCCTCTAAGTGATGAACTTTCTTCATCCAAAAATCTTTGTCTAAGTGTTCAAAATCCCTCCTCTCCTCTTGAGTTTAGTCCACCACACCCCTCCCCAGAAAGTACCCTCCCCTTTGAGAGCCTAGCCGAAAACCCCCTTGAGTGAGGCTTGGCGGTACCCCCCCCCCTAGCCTAGTTGTTTTCGTATAATACCCCTTGTTGTGGTATAGAAATACTCTCTAGTATTGTTATAATGTCCAAATACCTCGCCCAAATACCTTGTAGTATTCCCAAGGTTACACTTATACAAAAACCGGAAATACTATTATACTTCCTCGGTCACAAAACGAAACCCTAAGGAAAACCTTCATAGTCGGTTGAAGTGTTAAGTAGAAGTTGGTTAGAACTTCTAAGGGTTGTTGGAGCGGGTTGGAGCGCGCGGAGTAGGAGCTAAACCTTGCTCGGGATCGACATTTATACTTGGATAATTTTGGGCTTATCGAGGTAAACACTCTTGACCTTATTGTAATTGGAAATTACATGTTGTTGGAATATATAGTTGAAGTATACTATATATAGAATTGAACATAGTTGTGCGGCAATGTCTTTTGACTTAAGCTGAATAATACTTACGGCAATGTCTTGCGACTTAAGCACGAATTTAAATAAGAGAATCTGTAATTACATAGGGTGTATTACGGTAGACTTGTAGTTCTTGTGAGTAGAATTGTACACGTCAGGTTAGGCGTGCAAACCCACGGTTGGCTTGGTAGCGGCCTCGATAGAGGAGGAGATTCTGTTTTGCGGGGGAGAGAGAATTTTACGAATTTTGTAGAATATTCTACATTGAGATCTAGGATGTTAATAGGCGCCTTGTAGCCTCTAGGTTGAAGTACTACGTATGGCATGATCTACTTGGCTTAGGAGTAGCCGAAGCGGTTTGAGGTACTTGGAGCACTTTGCTATTAGTCGATAATCGTCGCGAGGTATGTGAACCTCTTCCTATCTGTTCTAGCATGATATGTGTATAACTATGTAGTACGGTGACGTACATGTGTTTAATGTATTTGATTGGTTTGAAACATAAAGTGTTATAACGGCTTTATGGGAAGTTAGTTATAACAAGCTTTATGTAGGTAAGAAAATGCTTTGTGGTTTCAAAGGGTAGCGATTTGACTTATAACGGATTTGATGTGTAGTAACAAAGAACTTGAAGTGTTTCAAAAGACCTTTTGAAAGAAGAGTAATACTTGGCTTTGAAAACATAAGAGTTGTACTAGCTTTATGGGAAGTTAGGTATAACGTCTTAAGAGTGATAAAAAGAATGGTTCTTGATTTTAGAAGATAAGAGACTTGACTTAATGGTATTGATATGAATTTTGTTAAAAGTGTGAAACCTCATTCGTGAGTAATGAGTACTTGGTTTTAAAAGGGATAATGTTTCTTGATTTGGAAATCGAATGAGTATCGACAAACCACTGCAGCGTTAATAAAGGAAAATGTATTGAATAATGAAGTATGGTATTAAAACCAGTAGAAACCTCCATCTGCATAGAAGCTAAGATGAGACAAAATGATATTACTTTTCCTAGATCATGGCTGCTTAATAAGATTGATTATAAACAAGAACAACCTACTCACATATAAGACATATGTTTCTCAAAACGTTTAAAGGAGAATTATGTTTTAAAGGATTAAAACTATGAACTACGAAACCTTTTCTAAAACGAGAAACTTCAGCATTTGAAATTAGGCAAACTTGAACGTTTGGAAAATAAGGTTGTTACTTGATTTTACAAAGGAAAGCATTTTGGTTTACTTAACAATGTTAGTCACTCTATTTTTATACTACGGGTATCGGGTGACCTTTGTAAAAGAAATGGATCTTTAAAAGGAATTTAACGTACGTAGTACTTTAGGGTTAAAAACCCGGACTTTGGCATAAAATGAAAGTACTTTGAGTTGTGTATAACTTGCCTATGCTTGTTGTTGTGAAACTTGCCTATGCTTGTTGTTGTGAAACTTGCCTATGCTTGTTGTGATAGCCTTGGTTGTACTTCTGTACCCCCGCGTCTCTCGATGGAGGGCCGGTTGATTTGTTATGAACGATTCTACACCGAGTCCCACGAGATGGCGAGGACACGTATTTCATTTGATTATACACCGAGTCCCACGAGATGGCGGGGACACGTATTCCATCCGATTTTACAAGAGTCCCACGAGATGGGCGGTGGTCACATATTTCATCCGATTATACGAGTCGCGAGATGGGCGAGGACACGTATTCCATCGATTATACACGAGTCCCACGAGATGGCGAGGACACGTATTTCATCCGATTTTACACCGAGTCCCATGAGATGGCGGGGACACGTATTTTATCGATTATACACCGAGTGCCACGGGATGGTAGGACACGTATTTCATCCGGTTATCATACATGTCTCTGCTTTATATAGACTATTATGATTTCATTCTGATCTTTTCTGATTTCACATACTTGGTACTGTTATCTTGACCTCGCCCGGAAGTGCGTTATCTGCGCAGTGGAAGTACATCGGTTGTGGATCTCGCTCATAGGATCACGATTCGTGTCGAAGCCCATTTCTTGGAGGCTTATCTTTTGGTATGTTACCTGAGTGCAGTAGATTCTTATACATTCAGGTATGGCGGGGCCACTGTCCGTCATAAACATTGTAAAAATCTTAAGTGCATGCCTTTGTTGTGGCGGGGTTTGTAAAAGGATAATTGTTCGGGTATTTATGTATATATGATGAAGGCAAGCTGTTTTGGTTGGCTTTGTTTATTTATCTTGTCTCTTAATTCATATTCATGTTTTTATTTCTGATTTTCTCGATGTTGTATCACTAGGGTGCAGGGGTAAGGCACGATCACGGGCAGGTTCGGGTCGTGACAAGTTCTCGCAAAGTGACCTGCTGGCACAATCGAAACAAGCTCTGTAGCGGCACCACAACTCCCGAAGTGGGATCTGCGCCGGCCACCGAGGGGTGGTCGATCGGCGACCTCTGCGCTCTGGGCGTCAAGTCCTGGGCCTGGTGCGCCTCGAATATCCCGTATCACGAGGCGGTGCGGGAGTGCTCTAAAGTGGTGTGGTGAAAATCTCGGCTTCTGCGAGGCCGCCCACGATAGCCACCAAAGACCACTGTTGTCCCGGTCTTCCTGCTGCTGTCACAACCCGTCGGTCTCTACGCTCTCGCATCCAAGAGCATGAGCTGCGTGCGGGTAATGTCCATACCGGTGAAGAAACACCCGCACAAGATTCGGCCATATAATCATCTAGCGGTGGCGTGGCGGTGCACCTATCCTCCATGCTCTGCTACCAACGCTGGGACATATCGAGCCAATGAATCAAACTCGACATTGTACTCCCTAACTGTGCGTCCTCTCTACCTCAGTAACAAAAATCTATCGGTCCGTGCCCTCATCTGTGGAGGCAAGAAGTGAGTGAGAAAGCCTCGAGAACTCATCCCAGTAGTTGGGGGCGCGTGCTCTCCGCGATAACTCCGCGAATCAAACCAATCATTGCGGTATCACGTGGCCGTCTGAACGAAAGGTCCTGCGGACTCGGTCTCGGCGCCTTGATCACCGCGTGATCCTGCGCAGAATCGGATGAACTCGCGGATCATCCTGCGGCCTCGACCAGTAGAACTCGGCGGGCTACAACTCGAGAAATCACGTAGCCTCAATATGCGCCTCGGGTGAACCACGGGTGCTATTGGGTAGGCCAGGCTGCGCATCGGCTGTCCTCGTATGCCACGATCTGGCGATGGCGGGCCATCTCTCGTAACCCATCATCTGCTCCGGTGTGGGGCGGAGGTGTATGCTGTGGTCTCATCGACCCGCTGCGACCCTAAACCCTCGCGGGGTCGGTGGCGTCGTAGAACTCGCCGTCTCGGGTATCGACCAGGCACGAGCCTCGTGACTCTAGGTGTCCCACTAGCGACTCCTCGCCTTGCCGCCGGGGCGGGTTGCCTTACGTGGAGGCATAAGCATTCTGAAAGGAATACGTTAGAGGGGTCCAACTTTAACACAACTCTAAAGCACGATCTCAGAGTGAGAAGAATGGAAACCAATCCTAAATATCCTATAGACTCCTGATTATTGGTGTGGTGCACAACACACCGATAATCAAGACTCTACTAGATACGGTCTGTAGACACTTTCCGAGGATTAAGCGCTCACGATACCACTTTTGTCACGACGTTCGGGGCGTGGTAGTGCCTTACCCGCACCTGCGATCATACATCAGAGAAAATCAACGGAAATATAAAACAAGACAAGAAACATTATTAAAAAGGAGAAACAGTTTATCTGAAGAAAAGCTTGCCTTTCGGCATATATATATAAACATAGTTTTGCAGTTACATCCCAACTGTACAATAGGACTACGGACCTCTAAGGAACTAAACAACTATGGCGGGACAGGGCCCCGCCATACCCTGAATGTACAAAACTATCTACAATACAGGGAGATCATACCCAAAAGTAGAGCCTCCGGAGAAGATGGAGCTCCTGACACCAAAGCAAAGATCCTAAGGATGTGGATCTAGCACCTGCTTGCCCGTACCTGCGGCATGAACGCAGCCCCCCGAAGGAGGTCGATCTGACAAGTGTACTAAGTATGTGAAGCGTAAGTACTTAAATGAAATCATATCACTTTAAAACCAATTTTTACAAATATGCGAAACAACCAATGTAACGCACATAGTGCCACATCATAAACAAGAGCACAATAGGTAAAGCTATGAGGTCTTTTCTAGGTGCGAATGATCGAGCGGGGCGATCGCGTAGTATCACTATGCAAGCCTAATCACGGACTCCGTAGTCGCATAGGCCACTCACATGCCCGCGTAGGGTATAACCACGCATCGAGGGTAGCTACTCGTCGGCATCGTCCTGGACTCGTAGTCCGCATGGCCACATAGACCGCGTGAGGTATAACCCCGCTAACACCGGAACTCTCGTAGCTCGCGCATAGGTCCCTGGACCGCGTAGGTATTCTCGAATCATGGTCCCATCACTTTGAGTCTACCCGCGTCGGAGGCGACTTAACCCCCGGTAACATGTCAAGAGGTGAGTGGTATAATACTAACATAACAGCTTATCGTTAAACAACATAGGCATAACAAGAATACCCTCTTATACAAGCGTTACAAGTCACTACCACACATGGCATCATATCATGTCTACTTATCAAACCATTTTATTATTCTTTCATAAATCAATATAAGTCTGTTATAAACACATAAGTAAACTGTTCCTTTTATCATTCTTAAGTTGTTATACCTAACATCTCATAAAGCTAGTATAACTCTTAAGCTTTTTGTTTAAAAACTAATTAGTTCTCTTCTGTTAAAAATGATTCAGTATTCTTTTGAAATGCATCAAGATTCTTATTATTCAGGCTTAAGTCAAAAGACATTGCCGTAATTATTATTCAGGCTTAAGTCAAAAGACATTGCCGTAGTTATTATTCAGTTAACACATGTACGTCTACCGTACTATATATATATTTTAAAATATCATGCTTTAGGAAGAATCACATACCTTCTCGGCGAAATCCACCTGCCAAGTCGAATATGTCGCGTGCAGAGAATCAGCCTATAATAGTCAAATACGTCTATCAACGTCTAGACTATTCTGCAAACAGTTCTAAGTAGAGGGTTCTCTATTCTACGGAAAATTGGGCGACTTCCCTGCGGTGAGCTACTCAAGTCTCGTGAAAGCAGTCTAAGTAAGTATAGTTCAATTATTCTTCTTTTAAACCCTTCTACTGTGATAACAGTTCAATTCTATTCTGTAATATCCTTCTAAGTATTAAATACTTATTTCTATACTTCTACAGTATGTATTCTCTAATTACAAAAGAAGGACAAGATTATTTACCTCGGTAAGCCCAATAATATCCTAGATAATACGTCGATCTGAGCAAGGTTTAGCTCTAAGTTATGCGCTCAGATAGCTCGAGAACCCTTAGAAGTTCTTCACAACTTCTACTAAGTACTAAGGGATTTGGGCTAGGGTATTTTGGGCATTATAACAATACTAGAAGACAACTTTTCTACCAAGGGAGGGTAGGTTTCGGCTAGGCTAGGGGGGGGGTTGCCTCGGCCAAGCTTCACTCAAAGGAGGGGGGTGTGTTGGACGAAAAAGGCTCAAGGGAGAGGAGAGGATTTTCAAGACTTGGAGAAAGATTTGTGGATGAAGAACTCTTCATCTTAAGGGGGGGTATTTATAGGTCAAGAAGTGGCCAACCAAGGGCCAAGATGATGCCAAGTGCAAGGCAAGTGTAAGGTCAAGATTTGGGCAAGTGTACCTTAGCCAACTTGCACACAAAATATCCTACCAACTACTTGACAAAATTGCCAATCCATTCGGCCTTAATGCCGTCCCACATCCATCAATGAGAGGGTGACAAGTGTCGCCCTCTCGTTGGTCCAAAGTGTTTCGTCTCTCGGAAAAATCCGCAAAAATTAGAAATGACATAGCCGGAATTTATCCTACGCGAGTCTTGTTAAACGTTTCGTCGGAAAACGATTCTTTGTGTGAGTTGTGCCCAAAAAAACGTCCTAGGCCTAAACTTTAAGGCTAAACTTTTGTACGTATGCCCTCACGTACATACTCTGGAAATACGGGGTATAACAACTATATCTCATCTATTAAGTTACTTTCCAATGTACTTTAATCAAACATAATAATTACTTTCCAATGTATTTTAATCAGCGAAAAAGTAATGATGCAAAGGATAGAAGAGCAAAGAATAAGTTGAATCATCGCTTGAGCAGATCTGGATATAAGGGGCTCATGGAAAAAAATGTAAGTTTTATACTTTTAATTTAATATAGCAAATTGAGCTTGAACTTAATATGATGTCATGATTTTTGCATATATAGTGCTCTAAATCCGGCATTTCTGAGGAGGAGATTGATAGAAGTGAGCTTTCGAAGCAAGCTCGGGTTTCGAAAGAGGATAAATTCGAACCTGAAGTGGAGCTTGTTGTCAACGAAATTGTAATCTCTCAATTCCTTGTATTTATTATATTAACATTCTAATTTCACATATTGAATTAACTTTTTTGTATTGACAGGAAAAGATTAAAAAAGATGTTGTAGGAGGAAAATTGAAGGTGCGGGGAAAGAATGACATCCTTGCAAGAGCAATAAAAAAATTGCCAATTAATGGACACATTCAAGGGACAAGTAAATTTTATACTGCTACATTATACTTTCATAGTTATGATGGATCTTCAGAGAGTGTTGGAAGTGAAATGATACTAGAGAAACGACTTTTAAATGTCCAGAATGAATTGAATGAACTAAGGAGCCAAGTTAGAGAAGCGACCCGTAGACATTCACATATGGGTAGTTTTTCATATGCACCTCAATTTGAGAATAATGATGATAAAAGCGACGGTGATGAAAAAAAAAAGTCACCAAAAAAGATGAATTGATTGAGGTTGATGAAGTGCATCAACCGAACGTAATAAAACAGTTGGAGTTTGAAGATTGTGAGTTGGTTGAGCTTAATGAAGAAAATGATGTTTTGAAAAATGAAAATAGAAAAGAGAAGACGAAGGGGCCGAATAAAATTGAAAATCTTCCACATCCAATGCGAAAAACACGACATGTGGGGTTGCAACACCGATAAAATAATGAAATTCTTGCTATGTTTGGTGACATTGTGGATAGAAGGATGTCATCAGAATATGTCGTGACATATCTTGTGGATGATATGCTTTTGAGGCCGTCAAATCAATCAAAACTTTTATTAGCAAGGATGAATGTGAGGTGTTGCTGAGAATGGATTGGTTAGGTGCTAACCAAATTTTGGTTTATATTTGGTATGTCCTCTAATCTAATCTACTCTGTTTTTTCTGTTGTTTTTGCTACTGTTTTTGCAACTTTTTTTGGTGCTGTTTTTCTACTGATTTGTGGTGTTTCTATTGTAGCCTACTGCATGAGAAATACAATTAGCCAGGAAGAGGAAGAGTGAGACCTCTTGGGTTTGTGCAAATATAAACGATAAAGGTAAACCAAGCAGTCCACCTGAGAAAAGGGCCGCAAGTTTATGTGATCGTTTGATGAAAGCAAAAGATGGTCAATACATCTTCATGCCATATAAACCTTAGTACGTCAATTCTATTTTCTTTATATGTACATATATTGTATCTAAAGACTCTTTTGTCTTAATTAGTTTGAGAAACACTAAATATACATGATTTGTAGGAATCATTAGGTATTGGTTGTTTTTTATGTGTCAAAATTTGAGGTATATTACCTTGATTCACTTAATACTCCTCGCTCTCAAGATTTGGTCAAAATGATCACACAGTACGTATCGTTTACTTGTTATTATTGACTTTTTATTTTAATATTATTAGATATTATATTGAAAGAAAAATGACAAGCATGTTCTAATTTTTGTCATGATTTGTAGTGTTATGCTGATGTATACCGCTTAAAAAAATAAGCACAAATGGGCTTTTTTCAAGAATGGTGAAAAACGTTAAGGTAATCTATTGTTTCAAGCTTTTAATTGGTATGTAATGTTATAAATTCAAATTTATTTTTTAAGTAATTTTTGGGTTTATTTTGTTTTAAGGTACCACAACAGCCTTTCGGATACGAGTATGGATACTACATGCTTCGTTTCATGAAAGACTTGATGAATGACTTATCTTTGCTTCAAAAAGATGTAAGTATTATATTATCTAATATTACATCTTCTTTATGTATTAATTTGTGTGGAATGACTTAATTATGATTAGAAAATTTAATTTATTTCTATTGTGTTTGATAGTATAATGGAAAAGAATGTTTTTCACAAGATGAGCTGGATGAGATCCGGATGGAGTGGGCTCAACACTTCTCAAAGATTCTCCGTGTAACATAATTGTTTGAAATTTATTTGTATTTGGGTTATTCATAAAATATTATGGGTTTTGATGTTTATTTAGATAATATTATGTTATTTTGTTGAATTTGATAGCATTATTTGTACTTTTGTTATTCAATTTAGTGTATTTGAACAATTCTATAAAGTATGTACATTGTTAGTTACAATATACGTATTCGATAAATCTATTTATTTTTTATTAAATATTTAAAAATCTGATCTGAAATGCAAAGATGTGACAGTTTTTAACCGTCACATATAACCGTCACACAGAATTCGCGGTAAAATTTGAAAAATGAAGAGAAATATTCAAATTCAAAATTCAAAGATGTGACGGTTTTAACCGCCACATATAACCGTCACACGGATTTGGCGGGAAATTTTGCGGGAAAATTTAAAAAATGGAGGGAAAATTCAAATTCCAAATCGAAAGGTGTGACGGTTTTTATTTGTCACACATAACCGTCATCAACAACCGTCACAAGATGTGACGGTTTTTACAACCGTCATTAATTCGTGACACTGGTTACAATGACAATTAAAATAACCGTCATGCACCCTCCGGGATGACGGTTAATAACCGTCACCGTAGATCATTTTTCTTGTAGTGTTAGGATCCAATGTTTTCAAAATGTATATTAAAATTTTAAATAGCTATTATCACTTCTACGTGTCTACTTAAATAATGTTATGAGTATGCGATTATAATTTTAGTATGCTTGTAATTTATATAATACTTTTTTGGTCGTATATGTTTTCTACAATGGATAAAGAAATTATAGGGTATGCACATCAAACATCTCCCAAGAATAATCAAGGTATATCTTTGTGCTTGATTTAATTTTATTATTGTTATTGTTATTATTATTTTATTTTTTATTTACGATGAACATTACATTTTTTTTGTTACAGATGTAACTACGAAATCTGAAGTTTTCATAGATATGATATATTCAAATATCTCACAAATACGGAATAAATATTTTTAAAATGAATAAGAACAATGGAGAATCAAAATATATAAAGGAGTTTTACCAAATTGTCAAAGTATATTTTCATGCTTGATTTAACTTTATTTTTATTATTTTATTTTTGTTACAATTAACATTAAAAATTTATCTTTTATCACAGATGTAACTAAGGAGTATGAAGTTTTCATAGATATGATGTATACAAATATCTTGTAGGGTTTTGTTGGCTCTAAAACACACAAGTAAGACACAACAGAAGTTTAAAATTTTGTTAACTTACTTGCTCCAACAAATTCGTCTGGTATAATTATGTTACAATTGAAATATGCAAAGACACAAAGAAACTTACAGTTTACAAGCTTAAGAGTCTCTACTAAAAGGTGCGCATGCGATTGTCTGCTCGGGTGCAATCCTTGCTTCGGTATATCCATCTGTCAGGAAAGCTAGGAAATCTTGGTAGAGGTTTGAGAGGATTTTAATCTCTTAACTCTGAGTTCAGAAAGTAAGAGTTATGTTTATAATTCCAGTAAGAATTCAGCAACCTAAAATTATGGGTTAAGTGCTAAATATATAGGGGAGATTAGTACAAATCAAGCTGGGATTAGGCTTAAAAACCTGACCCAAATCCGAGTTGCAGTAGGCCAGTCGGACTGGGCCCACTGTCGTACCAACGCCGCGGCTCAGCCTCTGAGGCGCCTCGGCGCTGCCCCTTTTATTTTAAAGTTTCAGCACGTTTTTGTTACACCCTGTAATACCAAGGCTACTAATTGAGAACGTGATTAAGGATATAAGATTTGAATTTTGGAAGGAAAAAATTATTACATTTTCTTAAGGAAAATGTCGGAAAAATGTGAAGACGATAATTTATTAACTTGGAGTTAAGGAATTAGTTTTGGATTTTGAAGTCTCGAATTTGGTCATGTGGGGCCCACCGGAAATTTTATAGTTTTGTGGGGGCCACGAGATTTTGAGATATTTTGGCCAAGTATAGAAATTATTTTGTGAAGAATTAATTTTGGACCAATAGGAGGGTGACACGTGTCACCCCTCCACTTGTCTTGCTAAGATGACAACACTTTAGATATTTTGAGAGAGGACAAGTGGACAAGTGGGTCCCACTCCACTTGTCCATACACTTGGCTATACATATCCAAGTCGTGCAAGACTTGGATCATTTTACACATCATCCAAAAGCTATCATCTTCTCCCTTAAGCTCTATATTTTCGAGAACCCCATATCCTTGAACAACAAGAGTTGATTAGTTATTTCTCCAAAATTAAGCTCCTACACCAAGTGCTAAGCCAAGATTAATACTCCACCTTTGAAAAACTTGTCTTGGCCGAAAGTTGGTGTGAAAAACGTAGCTTGTTCATCGCCTTTTTGGAAGTAAAACGTGAAGGGAAGTTGGTTATAAGCTTGTAGAGGATACATGGAAGTGATTGGAACTTGAAGAAGTGGAGCAAAACGAAAACTGCGGGCCAAAAAGCTTGGGGCAGTGTCACGACATTTGGGCTATATTTTGGTAAGAATGCTTCTTCCTCTTGAAGTAATTAGATATTACATGTTAATATGGTTAGTAGATGAACTTGTATTAAGAAGAATGAAGATTAAAAAGTGTTTGGATCATTTTTGGGTTGAAGGCCGAGAATGGGGCAGTTTCGGCCCTATGGATTTTTGTTGGTTGTGTTGTTGTTATCTTCACAAATTGCATGTTATAATGGAGTAATATTGTTGTTAATAAGTTGATATAACTTATATAGAACTTTTGGAACTTGAATTGGAATAAAAAAGGATTAAGGAAAGAGTTATCGAATTGTAGTTGTTGGCCCTGGAACCTATAAAACTGTTGGATATTGTCGTGCAATTTTTATGGACTGTTTTGTGGCGTGTATGTGCTGGAAATTCAGTTGTCAAGATGCATGATTAATGTGGTAAAATTGTTAATGAAAGTCCTAAGGAATAAGGGTGTAAAAGGGTGTTAAAAGGCTTCACATTTTATCCTTATTGTTGATGGAATTGTGGACTATTTTTATGGACTGTTTTGTATAGATTAAGGGGCCAAATTTTACATTTCAAGTAGGCATGTAATCCCCTTTGGTTGCTGTTTTGATTGTGCCTTAAATGGGGCATGATTGTTGTTGAATTTGATCCTTGGAAAAGGTGGAAAAGTACGTATTTATAGGGGAAGTGCTGCCCAAATTTCTATAGAAAAAAGAGAACCTTTACTTGGTGTTAACCTACTTTAGTAAGCACGTGTTGATATATGTGTTATTGTTGTTATAGGTTGAAGTACATTGATACGTATTCTAGATTGTAGAGTTGGTTAGTCGCCAAAAAGGTATGTGAACTATCCTTTCTTCTTCTAGCGTGATTCCATGTTATAAAGGGAGTGAATCCTACTCCTTAATGATGTACTTCATTAATAGTACTTTGAGTTCCAAAAAGGAAGTTGTTATATCCATTCTCTTGATAATACTTTGGATTTTACAAAAAGAAAGTTGTTATATCCATTCTCTTGATAATACTTTGGGTTTTATAAAAAGGAAGTTGTTTACCTATTCTCTTGATAGTACTTGGGGTTTCTAAAATGAAAGATTATTATATCTATTCTCTTGATAGTACTTGGTGTTGACACCCAATTTTGACCATCCCGTTCAGTCATTAACTATAAAATTACACTAATTTCTGAAAATAATTTTAACAATTTTATTATAATAAAATGCAAAAATAAAATATTAATACATGCATAAATAAGCGATTTAATAATGACACCGCATTTTATGTTGAGTATTAAGCATTTTTTTTTAGTCTCACGTCCGCATTCGCATAAATATTATTCATAATTTAAGCCCTAATAATTTTAATAATAATAAATACGTAAATAAATAAGATTTTAATAACGGCATCACATTATAAAATATTAAGCACTAATTAAATAGCACGTCCGCATTTATTATTGTAATAATTTATACCCAGGCTAAAACTAATAAAGCACCTAAAGTCATATGAAAATAATTAAAATAATTTAAACCCCATTAATTTAACACTAATTAAAATTTAACACCTAAAACTAACACTTAAAAACTAACACCTAAAACTAATTAAATCCCCCAAGCCCAAACGAGGCAGCCCATTTCCCATCATTTCAGCTAGACCAAACCCTAGCCCAAAATAGCCCACCAGCCCATTTCCCACTCTTTACTCCCTTCCGTCCAAAACCAACAACCCTCATAACATATGAACCTAAAAGCCAACACAAATAACCCTAAGAAATTAAAGCTTAGCCGCCGCCAATTCTCGCCCAAGGAAAATCGCACCAAGAACCAAAGCCTACCAAAATTATCATACCTCATAATCAAACCATCCCAAATATGATAACAAATCATCCATAAAATTAACCAAATCAGTAAAAGAAATTCGCACAAAATCAGTAACAAATCGTCCACAAATCAGTCCGAAATCAATACCAAAATCGCACAAAATTACCTAAGGAATCATACCAAAATTAAGACATACAATGATAACTATAAATACCAAGCGACATGCACATATAAGGCATCGGTGGGGGGGGGGGGGGATCATCGAAAGATCACTTTTCGCATAGTCAAGAACCCCTTCAACAATCGAGAGCATAGGACAAACCCTTAGAATAGCAAGGCAGCCTTCAACCTCGAGGGAACCCCTTTACCTTTTCATTCGAAACCAGCAGTCAAAACATTCAAGCCATCACTTTTCTTCTATCGCATCGCAATACCATCCGAGTGAATCGACGACTTGATACGGTGCCTCGGTTCGCTGTCCGGAGAAGGTAAACCCAAATTGCTTTCAGTTCATTTTTGTATTATTTTGTTCGTGCGTGAATGTGATGCCTGTTTGATTGTTTTAGATGTCTTCCTGCTTTAAGTTGTTGTTTAGATTTATATCCAATGTAGGGATTGAGAAAACTGAGACATGTTTACTATGTGGAATTTCTTAAGTAGGATACTGTCTGAAATATGATAGGACTGTGGTGTGATCTGTGGTTGTCCTGCGTGCCAGGCCTATTTTAAGTTTTCCTCTATTTTTAGGCCAAGGCTTGTGAATGAATTTATTTTCCTCAGGTACTGAATGTTTAAAGAATATGTAGTAATTTCCCTTTGAATCCTCCCTCATGCCTAAATAGCTTTCTCTACCGGTCCTGAACTTGTACCCACTTAATTAGTCTAATTGTTATGATCACCCAACATGTTCTAATATGAATCAACCTTAGTTGGTGTTCCCCTAAGAATAGGCTTGTTTAAATCCTTAAGTTCTGGGTTGAAAACTAAGTTTAAACCTCTACTGAAATGGAAAGACTTCGTGTGCATATTATTTGATTAATTGGAGACAAAATGCAGATATCATTTGCTTTAGGAAGTCTCAGTATTCAGTTCAATATGTCTCAGGTGGTGGACAGTTACAACGTAATAGCAACTACTGATCTGGGGGGTCTGTTTATATTATACCCCATTATACCATGGCACGTAATTGATAACGTGACAAATAATATAAGGTCTGAAAGTCGGAAAGAAAGTGTAGGTACATTTTCGTCAAGGAAAAATTTTGGTCACGATCTGGGGGGGTCTGTTTATATTATACCCCATTATACCATGGCACGTAAGTGATACGCTGCCTCGGTTCGCTGTCCGGAGAAGGTAAACCCAAATTCCTCTCAGTTCATTTTTGTATTACTGTGTTCGTGCGTGAATGTGATGCTTTGATTGTTTTAGATGCCTTCCTGCTTTAAGTTGTTGTTTAGATTTATATCCACTGCAGGGATGGAGAAAACTGAGACATGTTTACTATGTGGAATTTCTTAAGTCGGATACTGTCTGAAATATGATAATACTGTGGTGTGATCTGTGGTTGTCCTGCGTGACAGGCCTATTTTAAGTTTCCCTATAATTTTAGGCCAACTACTGAATGTTTAAAGAATATGTAGTAATTTCCCTTTGAATCCTCCCTCATGCCTAAATAGCCTTCTCTGCCGGTCCTGAACTTGTACCCACTTAATTAGTCTAATTGTTATGATCACCCAACATGTTCTAATATAAATCAACCTTAGTTGGTGTTCCCCTAAGAATAGCCTTGTTTAAATCTTTAAGTTCTGGGTTAAAAACTAAATTTAAACCTCTACTGAAATGGAAAGACTTCGTGTGCATATTATTTGATTAATTGGAGACAAAATGCAGATATCATTTGCTTTAGGAAGTCTCGGTATTCAGTTCAATATGTCTCAGGTGGTGGACAGTTACAACGTAATAGCAGCTACTGATCTGGGGGGTCTGTTTATATTATACCCCATTATACCATGACACGTAAGTGAGAACGTGACTAAGAATATAAGGTTTGCAAGTCGGAAAGAAAGTGTAGGTACATTTTCGTTAAGGAAAAAGTTTGGTCACGACGAATGTGACGTCGTAATTTCTTCACGATGGGTCGGATTCGACCCAAATTTGGTATGTGGGCCTAGTATATGATTATGAAGGCTTGGAGCTAATAAAATAGGGCCCGCCAAAATTTCACGATTTCGCGGGGCCCACCAAAAAATAAGATGATTTCTCCAAGTCTTGAGATTTATTACTATTTTGTGAAGAATTATTAATTATGGACCTATAGGAGGGTGACACGTGTCACCTCCACATTTCTTGGAAGTCTTTGACTCTCTCTAGATATTTTGAGGACAAGTGGCTTGTGGGGCCCACTCCACTTGGCTATATCTATCCAAGTCTTGCAAGACTTGGATTTACTTTACACTTAGCCAAATATTGCTCTCATCTTTCTCTCCTTTGAGCTCAAGAACACCAAGAACACCTAGTGTGATTAAATTATTTTATCTCCAAGATTAAGGTCCCTAACCAAGTGTTAAACCAAATTAACTCTCCAAGAACCTCCTAGTTTGTGTGTTGGCCGAAAATGGTGATGATACCCTAGGGGTCCGCCGACTTTTTGGAAGCGAAACGTGAAGAGAAGTTTCTCCTAAGGTTGTAGGGGATACATAAATGTGATTGTATCTTGAAGAAGTGGAGCGAAACGAAAACTGCGGACCAATAAAGACCGGACTATTTTGGGGCATTTTTGGGCACAAAATGAGATAAAAGTCCTTCTTCTTTTAAAGTAATTGGATATTACATATTGCTATAATGTATGTATGAGCTTGTGCTAAAAATAATGAAGACTAAAAAGCGTTTGAACCATTTTTGGGGCTAAAATCGTGAATGGACAGGTTTGCTGATTATCGGGTTTCGTTGGTTATTAACGTCACCTATTGATTGTTATAATGGAGTAATATTGTTGTTAATAAGTTGTTATAACTTATATGGAAGTTTTGGAATTCGAATTAGATTAAAAAGGATTAAGAAAAGGGTAGTTGGATTGTAGTTGTTGGCCGAGATTTGCCTAAAACTGTGAGGTATCGTTATGCAGTTTTGATGGACTGTTTTGTGGTATAAAACTGCTGGGAAATCATCCACCAACATGTATGTTTAATGTGGATAAATGGTTAATGAAAGTCCTAAAGAGTAAGGGTGTTAAAGGCTTTACATTGTACCCTTAATGTTGTTTATTTATGGACTATTATTGTGGACTGTTTTAATGTGATTGTGGGGAAGAATTTTACACGTCAAGTTAGGCGTGTAATCCCCTTTCTTTAACTGTTGGTTATGCCCTTAAATGTGGCTTGTTGGTTGATGAATTCAGGCCTTGGAAAAGGTGAAAAAGTACGTAGAAACAAAGGAAGTGCTGCCCAATTTTCGTAGAATTAGAGGGCCATTATTTGGTATAAGTCTTACACTAGTAAGCTTGAAGTTGATATAAGTGTTATTGTCATTTTAGGTTGAAGTACTTCGTATAGCATATTCTACTTGGCTTGAGGAATAGCTGATAAAGTTGAAGTACATTGGAGTGTATTGCTACTTATCGTGTTGATTAGTCGTCAACGAGGTATGTGAACTATCATTCCTTCTGTTGACATGATTTATTTAGAAAGTCTATGTGACTTGATTAATTTGGAAAGTCTATGTGACTTGATTTATTTGGAATGTCTATTTGACTTGATTAATTTGGAAAGTCTATGTGACTTGATTTATTTTGAAAGTCATGAGACTAGATTTAATTTGATAGTTGTGAGACTTGATTAATTTGAAAGGATATGAGACTTGAATTTGAAAGAATAAATGATTTGATTTTTAAAGTAAGCGACTTGAGTTATATGAAGTATAAATGACTTGGTTTCAAAAGGTATAAGTGACTTGATTTAAAGAGTAGAAGTTACTTGATTTTAAAGCTTGAGTTAAATTTGAAAAGCATGGATTACTTGACTTAAAGAGAATAAATGACTTGATTTGAAAGAAGAAGTAACTTGATTTAAAGGTATAGGTTACTTGATTTTGAAAGAAGAAGTACTTGGTTGTTAAAGGTATAAGTTACTTAAGTTTAAAAGTGTAAGTAACTTTATTTTTATAGTAAAAGTATTTTTGGGGTTCAACTCCCTAATATAGCATGAAATGATTCTTTTTATAAAGAATAGGTGTACATAGTACTTTGGGTTCATTTTCCTAATGTTACATGACATGATAATGCCTTGGTTGTATTAAAAGGAAAGATGTGGTAGTGCTTTAGTTTTCAAAAATGAAAGTTGTTGTAACGACTTTATGGGAAGTTTGTTATAACAAATTTTATGGGAAGTCAAGAGATGGTTTAAAATGTTATATGAAAATCATATGAGAATGTCCATGATTAAGTGCTTAATATAGTACATGGTATGTGGCACTTTGATTTTCAAGAAGATGTTTTAAAGTAATACGTGATGTCTAGTGCCTTGATTTGCCAAACCATGTCTTAGAAAGATACTTGATATGATAAGTGTCTTGATTTTCTAAATGATGGTTTCAAAATGATACATGTATTGGATCCTACTTCCTAGTGATACATGTAGTACTTGGACTTTTCTAAAATGGAAATTTAGTTTATAAAGTGAATGTACGGAGGACGTACATTGTTGTAATGGACTTTAATCCTTAGTGATGCAAGGTGTGATAGTGCCTTGGTATTTATAAAGTGGAAGACTTGATAGTGTCTTGGTTTATCTAAAATGAAAGTTCATTTGAAAGATAATGTCGTTGAGAGTCAAAAGGTGATTTAAATTGCACGAGGTTGCCATAATAGTTATATGTATAATTATTGGGATGAGTTGCACGATACAAAACACTTGTATACATATATTGGAACGGGTTGCACGATCCGCAACACTTGTATACATATATTGGGACGGGTTGCACGATCTACAACACTATCATATCTGGGGACGGGTTGCACGATCCGCAACACTGATATATATATATATATATATATATATATATATGCATTTGATGAGTATATGGGCCGACGTCCCATGATGTTGAACATAACTCTCGGTTAAAAGAAAATAAAGGTACGTACATAGATATATTGGATTCTAATCCTACATGATACATGATATGTAGTTCCTTGGTTTCCAAAGTGATGCTGGTTTATATTATATCATGGACTGCTGACAGTGATGTTGGAATTCCACGGGCATATTCCAGTGATGCTGATTGATAGTATACCACAGACGTGCTGACAGTGATGTTGGAATTCCGCAGGCATGCTTCTGTGAGGTTGACACGCCGACAGTGATGTAGGAATTCCACGGGCATGCTTCTTTGATACTGGTTATATATTATACTTGTTACATGCTGATAGTGATGTTGTATTCCACAAGCCTGCTGACAGTGATATTATATGCGGAGGGCAGGTGTCCCTGATTTTGACATGACTTTCATATTTGAAAGTGGTACAGTGATACAATGTACAGTTGTCTCTGATTTTTATATGGCATGGTAGGATCTGGTATTTGATTTTCATACTTGCCCCTGTCATTCTTTTGTACATTTATGATCTTGTTTACTGTACTTTATTTTCGTTCCATACTTAGTACCTGTTGTACTGACCCCCTTCGGGGGGCTGTGTTCATGTCCGCAGGTCTAGGTACTCAGATGTGGATCCGCGAGCTTAGGATCTTTGTTCAACATTTTGGGATAGCTCCAATGTTCCGGAGCTTGTCATTATGGCTAGATATATTCAGGGGTACGACGGGGCCTTGTCCCGTCATAGTTTACGGTCTAAAATCTTAGAGGTCTGTATTCATATGTGGGCTGGACTGACGTGAGTTGTAATTACATTGTTGTACAGTTGTAGTCTCATTCAGGCGTAATATATTATGACAGCCTTATCGGCTTTTCCTGTGTTTAAAGAAAAAAAAATGATGAGTGTTATTTATCTTCCGCAGTTTACTTATGTTGTATGAATAGAAGGGTGCCCGGGTAGGGCACCAGTCATGGGCCCGGGGTTCGGGGCGTGACAGAGTGGTATCAGAGCCGTTAGTCCTCAAAATTTCTACAGACCATGTATAGTAGAGTCTTGTTTATCGGGGTATTGTGTACCACATCTATAAACATGAGGCTATAGTACATTAGGATTGGTTTCCCTTCTTCTCACTCTGAGATCGTGCGATAGAGCTGTGTTGTTAGGGTAGTCTCTCCCAAACGTATTATTGTGATTGCAGCTATGAGAAAGACAAATGTGGCCCAGAAAGGATTATATGGATTGCGAATCCAGGTTAGTAAAATTATCGTATAGATGGTATTATGATGATGTATATCTGTACGAGCGTATTTATTTGGAGCCATGTGTGTTGTCTAAAGTAATTATGCATTACCATGAGTTGGTTAAGCCTTAATAATTTCTTGGAAGACATGAAACAGTTTATTGAATCCACACCTAGGCTTTATTTACGTACTGATTTGGAATAGTCAGGAGGTAATGAACTGTCTAAGATTGTGATAGACTCTTAGAAGATCAGGTTCAATTGACTTAAGGACATACCATGTTGTTAGATTGGCGTATGTTATGCGCAAGTGATTTTTTGAATAATATTGGTATGGAGTAAATAGAGTTGTTGTGAGTAAGACAACAAGATTTTGAGAAGCTACCTTACCCATATGTGGGGACTGATAATGTAAGCTTGAGACATAGAATAATTGTGAACCTTAGAATATTGATAACCGCTGAGACCTTAGATGTACAAGGCCTTCTCGGGTAGTAAGAATTATTTCAGACCAAGAATGAGAGTTAAGTGCGACGATGGGTCTGGTTGTGGGCCAATTAAGGGTCAACCTGTAGCATGAAATGGAGTGGGGTCGATTAGAGGTGGCCCCACTATGTGATAGGGTCATGAGGGTGCAAAGCCCAAGTCTAGTTAATCGTTGTACGAGTTCGTGGACGCGTTCCACCAGAACCGGGTCGTGAGGGCCGAGAAGGGCCTTAATGGAAATTGAATCTAAGTATAATGACCAAGTTTGGATATAGTAACTCCAAGGATTTGAAAACAGGAGCAATGATTAAAATTATGTACGTATACTAGAATGAGTTTGGAAGTACGAGAAAAGTATGACAAGTAAGAAAAGGAGCGAACAAGTGTTAAAAGAATTGAAGTGGTTATAGTTATGAGTAATAAAGGTACGGAAAGAGAATCATTTTAGGTCATGAATGGGAGTAAATAGTGGTGATATACCCTCTAGATGTTATTCCTCGTTTGACTTTGATTGATGTATATGCATGTGTGATATATTGTGGCCATATATGGCATAATTGGTTTTGTCGAGTGTAGTTTAAGAAGACAATACCAAGATTTGTTTAGCATGAACCTAGTATGAACATTCGGGACGAATATTTCCAAGGGGGGAAGGATGTTACACCCCATTATACCATGTCACGTAAGTGAGAACGTGACTAAGAATATAAGGTTTGAAAGTCGGAAAAAAAGTGTAGGTACATTTTCGTTAAGGAAAAAGTTTGGTCACGACGAACGTGACGTCGTAATTTCTTCACGAGGGGTCGGATTTGACCAAAATTTGGTATGTGGGTCTTGTATATGATTATGAAGGCTTGGAGCTAATAAAATAGGGCTCGCCGAAATTTCACAATTTCGCGGGGCCCACCGAAAAATAAGATGATTTCTCCAAGTCATGGACCTATAAGAGGGTGACACGTGTCACCCCTACATGTCTTGGAAGACTTTGACTCTCTCTAGATATTTTGAGGACAAGTGGCTTGTGGGGCCCACTCCACTTGTGTCACGACCCGATCCCGGGCCCGTGACTGGTGCCTTACCCCGGGCACCCTAGTGATACAACATCAGAGAAAAACCAGCGGAAATAAAAACTCATGAAAGAAAACAGTGAAATAAGAAAACAGGCTAACCCAAACGGTTACCTTTTTGTACATAAATGAAAACTTGAACAGTTACATCCCTTACAAACTCTGCCCACAACAGTGTTACAGATCTCTAAGAATTTTAAAACCATAATGATGGGACAGGGCCCCGCCATGCCCCTGAATATACAAAAGTCTACCACTTCAGGGAACCGTACCACAGGACAAGCTTCCGGAGATATGGAGCTTTCCGAGAACCGAACGACGATCCTAAGGGTGCGGATCAGCAAGCTATGTACCTCAACCTGCGGCATGAACGCAGCCCCCCGAAGGAGGTCGATAACAGTACCAAGTATGTGGCGAAAAATCGTAAATGAAATCATAATAGTCTATATAAAGCAGGAGACATGTATGATAACCAAACTACAGTACACAACAAATAAGCAGTCATGTCAAGTTAGGGACTCATGCCCGTGAAATCATCACTCAAATACAACCCGGGAATTTAACCCGCACAATGGCCGTATGCCCCGGCATCTCACCTCGGTAAACATGGCCCTGGAACCGTCCTAGTGGGCCCATACCCGTGGACCATCCAACGTGTCGGTATGCCCAAAGGAGATAACAAGATAACAATCCCTGTGGAAGCATACCCGTGGGCCACCCAACGTGTCGGTATGTCCAAACATCTAACAAGATAATACTCACTGTGGAAGCATACCCGTGGGCTACCCAACGTTTCAGTATGTCCAAACAAATAACAAGAGAATACTCACTGTGGAAGCATACCCGTGGGCTACCTAACGTGTCAGTATGTCCAAACGAATAACCAATAGAATACTCACTGTGGAAGCATACCCGTGGGCTACCCAACGTGTCAGTATGTCCAAACGAATAACCAATAGCCGGCCCTCCATCGAGAGATTCGATAGCACAAATCCAACCCTTGCACAACAAGGCTATCTCAACCAAGCATAGACAAGTTACACACAACTCAACGTACTCCTACCTTTTATAACCAAGCCACTTATGTTTTTCCATCACAAAGAGTTCAATATTTGAAAACAAGTTACTTCTCTTTTCCCAAAAAATCAAGTTACCATTCTAAATCCAATAATGAATCCATTTCTTTATTTTCCATAAAGTCGTTATAACTAACTTCCCATAAAGCTATTATAACACTTTATGTTTAAAAACAAGTCAAGACAAAGCCATGCCTTTCTTTTAAACCAAAACACTTCAAATTCTTAAGTCTCTTTTCTTTTAGAAATTGAGTTCCTTACTTTGGAATTTTTAAGAAGATCGAAACTTGATTACAATAATTCTTATTAGAGCAGCCATGATCTAGGAAGTGTAATACAATTTTGTCTTATCTTAGCTTCTATGTAGATGGAAGTTTCTACTGGTTTTAATATAATTAATTGTCATTACTTTTTCCTTTATTAACACTGCATTGGCTTGTTCGATTCTTATTCCCATTTCCGAAATTTATGTAACACCATTCTTTTAAAAACCAAGTACTCATTTCTCACGAATGAGATTTCACACTTTTCAACACCATTTAGGTCAATTAGAAGTCAAGTCTATTATCTTTTGAAAACAACAAACCATTCATTTACCTACATAAAGTGGTTATAACAAACTTCCCATAAATCCGTTATAATACTTTATGTTTTAAACCAACCAATTACAACTATAAGCCCTTATGAGACCAAAAGGGCTTATTCTTTAACCACCGAGTACCCATCACTAACGAATAGGGTTTTCCTACTCTTTCAAACAATCAAGACCTTTACACTTCATATCAAGTCAAGGAACAACAAGGGAAATCAAATTCCTTTAACACACGTGCATCTACTGCACTATATATTTCACAAATAATCATGCTGAAGAGGATAGGAAGAATCACATACCTCGCGACGATTATCGACGGTTAGCAAAATGCTCCACAGTACTATCCTCCTTAAGTAGAATATGCTACTCGTAGTACTTCAATCCTATAAGGGTCATAAAATGTCTATCAAACTCTAGCTTTGAACGTAGAATAACTAAGTGCAAGGTCCCTACATTCTACGGAAATTTGGACAGCACTTCGTTTGTTTCTACTTCTATGCCACCTTTTTCAAGGCCGAATTCAATAACCAAACGCCACATTTAAGGCTCAATTGATCCAGCAAATACAAGGGTATTACACGCCTACTAATACGTGTAAAATTCCGCCCCACAACAACACAAAATAAACCAATAATTTCCATTCCATTCTTGGCCAACAATATAACCAATACTAACCCCTTTCAACTCTTTCCAATCCAAGTTCTTAGGTCTAACATGATATCTAGCCCTAGACATCTTCAACAACTACAATCCCCCTTTACAACATGTGACGACCAAATTAGTAACCAAATTGAAGCTATCATCTTAAGGTTAACATGCCCATTTTAGTTTTCAACAAGACAACAAGATCCAAATCTATTCAACTTAAATAAACAGCCTCAGGCTCATTTCTAAACTAATATAACAAGTATACACCCATATCCAAGAGAAGGGGAAACTTTTACCTTTGGAGAAGCCCACAAAAGCCCCTTTCTTCCACTTCTTTTCCGTCAAACTCGTCCACCAGTGCTTCCCACAAGTTTACCCACACTTTGCCTTCTTGCCGCCGCTCCAACAATTTCCTAAGGCTAGGTTTTCTTCAAGAAAAACTAGAGAGAAAGGGAGAGGATTTCCTTGGAAGGGTTTTGAGATGAAATGGCCAAGTCTTCCAAGACTTGGCCCTAAAATAGACCCCTTACCTGGTCAAAAGGACGGGAGGGACACTTGTCACCCTCCCATAGGCTTTTAATAAAATATCCCCTGATTTCGTCCTTTACCGCAGAAAAAATCCCGCTTTGGCGCCGCGGCGCTTCCACTTCAGAGGATAATTACCCGCATTCCGCGCGACCCGCATTCGGCGCGCGGCCACTGCAACCTGCGAACCCCGGTACAACCGGCACGCGGCCTGCATTCGGCGCGCGCTGTACCTGAACCGAAACCAGCTTTTGCACATTGCGCACCAAACTTGAAACTTCCATAACTTTTGACTCCGATGTCCTATCGACGAACGGTTTGTTGAGTTGGGAACTAGATTTAACGGACTACACACTAGGCTTTTTAAACACCTTGAAATTCTTAACAACTGGGGTACAACACTCCAAGGTAGACTCAAAATCCGTCCAACACATGTTTGTCCACTTATCTTTCCACTTTCAAATCTTAGATTCCTTGGTATGTTCTTATCTTATCTTCTTGAATTTACGGGGTGTAACAACTTGGCTATATCTATCCATGTCTTGCAAGACTTGGATTCACTTTACACTTAGCCAAATATTGCTCTCATCTTTCTCTACTTTGAGCTCACGAACACCAAGAACACCAAGAATACCTAGTGTGATTAAATTATTTTATCTCCAAGATTAAGGTCCCTAATCAAGTGTTAAATCAAATTAACTCTCCAAGAACCTCCTAGTTTGTGTGTTGGCCGAAAATGGTGATGAAACCCTAGGGGTTTCCGTTGACTTTTTGGAAGCGAAACGTGAAGAGAAGTTGCTCCTAAGGTTGTAGGGGATACATATATGTGATGAATCTTGAAGAAGTTGAGGGAAACAAAAATTGTGGACCAATAAAGACCGGACTATTTTGGGACGTTTTTGGGCACACAATGATGTAAAAGTCCTTCTTATTTTAAAGTAATTGGATATTACATATTGCTATAATGTATGGATGAGTTTGTGCTAAAAATAATGAAGAATAAAAAGCGTTTGAACCATTTTTGGGGCTAAAACCGTGAATGGACAGGTTTGGTGATTATCGGGTTTCGTTGGTTATTGTCGTTATTAACGTCGCCTATTGCATGTTATAATGGAGTAATATTGTTGTTAATAAGTTGTTATAACTTATATGGAAGTTTTGGAATTCGAATTAGATTAAAAAGGATTAAGGAAATGGTAGTTGGATTGTAGTTGTTGGCCGAGATTTGCCTAAAATTGTGGGGTATCATTATGCAGTTTTGATGGACTATTTTATGGTATAAAACTGCTGTAAAATCAGCCACCAACATGTATGTTTAATGTGGATAAATGGTTAATGAAAGTCCTAAAGAGTAAGGGTGTTAAAGGCTTCACATTGTACCCTTAATGTTGTTTATTTATGGACTATTATTGTGGACTATTTTAATGTGATTGTGGGGCAGAATTTTACACGTCAAGTTAGGCGTGTAATCCCCTTTGGTTAACTGTTGGTTATGCCCTTAAATGTGGTGTCACACCCCGAACCCCGGGCCCGCGACTGGTGCCCTACCTGGGCACCCTTCTATTCATACAACATATGTAACTTGCGGAAGATAAATAACACTCTTTTTGTTTTCTAAACATAGGCAAAGCCGATAAGGCTGCCACCATATAATTCACCCGAAAGGGTCTACATTGTTCAACAATGTGAATACAACTCTATCCAGTCAAGCCCACATATGAATACAGACCTCTAAGATTTTGGACACTTACTATGGCGGGACAAGGCCCTGCCGTAGCTATGAATATACCTAGCCATAACGACAAGCTCCGGAACATTGGAGCTATCGCATAAAACTGAACAAGGATCCTAAGCTCGCGGATCCACAACGGAGTACCTAGACCTTCGGACATGAACGCAGCCCCCCGAAGGGGGTCAGTACAACAAGTACCAAGTATGGAACGTAAATAAATTACAGTATTAAAATCATAGATGTACACATGAATGACAGGGCAAGTATGAAAATCAAATACCAGATCCTACCGTATCATATAGCAATCAGAGCCAACTGTACCTTGTATCACTGTACTACTGTAACACCGTACCACTTTCACATATGAATGCCATGTCAAAATCCGGGACACCTGCCCTCATCATATAATATCGCAGAAGCATGCTCGTGGAATACAACATCACTGTCAGTATGTAACAATTATAATGTACAACTACCAGTACGCTGTGCCTTTTTAACAATGAGAGTAAACTTTACATGCTTTAAAATAGGAAGCTTATGATCAATCTAGGGCCACCCGCCCATAGTATCATTATGCAATCCTACTCATGGGACTAGTTCACCCGCATAGGTCTTGTGGACCCGCATGAGGTAATTTTCTCGCATAGGACTATTTCACCCGCATAGGCCTTGTGGAGTCGCATGATGTAATTTCCTCGCATAGGCTGTATCCGCCCGCATGGGACTGTTTTACCCGCATGAGCCCACATGGGACTGTTTCACCCGCATGAGCCCTATGTACTCGTATGAGGTAGCTTCCTCGCATCGTTGGGAGAAAATCCATGGAGAGGTACTCCCCTCCTTAGAAAAACCAAGGCAATACCATGCCTTCCTTTTTAGAATTTCCAATACAATACCATGCCTTCCTTTCTAAAATAACCCAACAATACTGTCATGCGAGATACAACAGATCCCGGCCCATTCTGGGACTCTGTAAAGCCATTTAAATCTGCCCACAAGGTATACTGCCCGGCCCATTCTGGGACGCGGTAAAGTCTCATACGTCTGCCCATAAAGGTATACTGCCCGACCCATTCTGGGACGCGGTAAAGTCTCATACGTCTGCCCATAAAGGTATACTGCGCGGCCCGTTCTGGGACGCGGTAAAGTCTCATACGTCGCCCATAAAGGTATACTGTCCGGCCCATTCTGGGACACGGTCCACCCATAAAGGACTGTACACATAAACTATCACAAGCAACTATGTGTCATATAAAATCCTCTTCTTACTTCTTGCTAAGTCGTTATAACAACTTCCCATAAAGCTATTATTACAACTTTTCATTTTAGAGAACTTAAAGCACTTTATTACATCTTCCTTTTTAATAACACTAAGGCATTTCCATAACTTGAAACCTTAGGGAAACTAAACCCAAAGTACTACGTACATGCATACTTATAAAAGAATCATAACATGCAAGATTAGGGAGTTGGACCCAACATACGACGTACATACATACACATAAAAGAATCATGCCACACGTTCTCTTTTAAATCAATAAACTTCTTCTTTTTAAAACTTAAGTTACATATTCTTTCGAAATCAAGCCTCTTAACTTTTGAAATAAATCATGGAAGCCATACTTATTAAATCAAGTCATTCCTTCTTTTAAGAATCAAGTCCCATAACTTGAAAAATAAAGTCTCATAACCTTTTAAGAAATCAAGGTTCATAGTCTTAAAACTTCATAACATAAACTCTTTAAATTAAGTAACATTTACTTTTATGAGCTGTGAATAGGTTATACTCATTTATAACGATCTTATTAAAGTATCCATGATCTAGAAAATGTAATACAATTTTGTCTTATCTTAGTTTCTATGCAGATGGAGAATTCTACTTATTTCAATATAATTGATTGTCGATACATTTTTATTAATGCTGCAATGGCTTGTTCGATACATATTCTCATTAGTGTAGTAAATTAGCAAAGTCAACTCGACTCCAAATACTTCCTAACGACTCTTACCAACATCCCCCATAAGACTTGGTAAGAACTTAGGAATATTTTAAACATGTTTTTAGCATAAAATCAATAACATAAATACTTCCTAACGACAAGGCAAGTACTTCAAGAAAACAAGTCACGTATACTCCAAATAACAAGACAAGTATACCTCAAGGATAATCATGTCGATAGAAGGAAGAAGTTCACATACCTTAGCGTTCTTCTACCAACCCGCTAAGTGGAAATACGCTCACGTAGCTCGCCAACCTATAACGACAATAGCATGTCTATTAACTACATGCCTTTAAGGATAGGTTTTAGGACTTAAATAACGTTCCTTATTCCACGAGAAAATTGTGCAGCACTTCCTTTGTTTCTACGTACGTTTCCACCTTTTCCAAAGCCCGAATTCAATAGCCAAATAGCCACATTTAAGGCGCAATTATCAGTTAATCATAAGGGGATTACACGCCAACTAGACGTGCAAAATTCTGCCCCACAATTCACATATCAAACAGTCCAACAAAATTAGTCCACAAAAATCCTTAAAACTGTCCAATATACCCAACAATTTAATGTCAATTCCGGCCATAACAATTCAACAACATACTCCTTTCAATTCCTTATAATTTAAGTCGTTGTTTTTCCAAAATTTAGACATAGTTCATAACGATAATTAAATGACTAAAATCCCTTCAATAAACTACACATAAAATGTGAAGACGACGATCATATAAATCCAATGAAACCAGAGGCTCGAAAACTGCCTTTTTTATACTTTCATTTACAACATGGCGACATACGATTCTTCTTTCTATTTTATTTATCACGTAACGATCTCTAATCACTACTACATGTATCATAATTTACTTGAAGAAGGAGAGGGAATTTGCCTTGGAATTTTGCCCAAAATAGTCCAACAATCTCGCCCAATTTAGCCCTCTTTCCGCAATTCCTCTTCACGTTAAAATCACCTACACGAACCCTTTACAAGCTTGCCAACATATTGCCTTCTTGTCACCTTTCCAATAATTTCATCAAAGCTTAGGGTTTATAATTTTTTAGAGAGAAGAGAGCAAGTATTTGGATGAATTTTTGTGTAGAATGGCCAAGTCTTGCAAGACTTGGCCAAGATATAGGCTTTTCTTGTTCTACAAGTTGGGAGGGACACTTGTCGCCCTCCCATAGGTCCTCTACAACAAATATCTTCTATTTTTACACAATTTCCGCAAAAAATCTCGCGTCGGCGCCACGGCCCTGCAGCAGGCGCCGCGACGCCGAAACTGCTGACGCCTTCAGGGCTTACGGAGCCACGACCCTGAGATACGGCGTCGTAACGCCTGACTGAAACCTGCTCCCTTTCTCTTCTGTCAGCTGAACTGGTAACGTCCATAACTTTCTACTCTGATGTCCTATCGACGGGCGGTTTATTGCGTTGGAAACTAGACTCAACGATCTTTATATTAGGCTTTTGAAACACCTAAAAACTCCTAATATAATAGGATATATATAGCTCCAAATTTGACTAAAAAATCTGTCCAAAAACATTCTGCCAACTTTTTTTTCCAAATTCAAATCTTATTTCCTTACGTACGTTCTCATCTCATTCTCTTGGAATTACGGGGTGTAACATTCTCCCCCCTTAGAAACATTCGTCCCGAATGTTCCTTCTAAGTCTTCAACTACACATGCACCAGTATAGTCTTCACTACTATACTTACGAAACCCATTTTGCCACATATGACCACAATATATCACACATGCATATACCTAAGTCAAATCCAAATGAGGAATCAAATCTAAGGTGAGTGTCACACCCCGAACCCCGGGCCCGTGGCTGGTGCCCTACCTGGGCACCCTTCTACCTTAACAACTAAGTAAACTACGGAAATTTAAATAACACCTTTTTTTTTTTAAAACCAACATACGTGCAAGGGCAAAGCCGACAAGGCTGCCATAATATACATAACAAAAGACACTACACCGTACATGAGTCCAATCCTACATATGAATACAGACCTCTAAGAGTTATACAGAACTATGACGGGACAAGGCCCCGCCGTACCCATAACTGTACAAAGCCTGCTTGAAGGAACTTATACCAAAAGATAAACTCGACGAAGGAGCAATCCAAAACTACGGCGGTGGTCCTACACTGCAGATCACCAAAGCTGCGTACCTAAACTGCGGCATGAACGCAGCCCGAAGAGGTCGAGACGAAGAATGTACCAACTATGTGAAACGATGAAATCGTAATAATATCATAACAGTCTAAACAAAATTGGAGACATGTATGAGAGCCAACCTACAGTACACAATACATAAGCAGTTATATCAAGTCAGGGACGCATGCCCTCAAAGTCACTGTTCAAATATAACTATGGGTCTCACGCCCATAATATCAATCATGCGTGGAATCCTTCCTCGCTGTGGCGATCCATGATATAATGTAACACCAATAAGCATATCGAGAGTATCCTCGTGGTCGCATGCCCCGGAATCTCACATCGTATAAGCATGACCATAGAGTATACAAACAAATCCGGGAATCAAACCCGCTCCTGGTCACATGCCCCGGAATCTCACATCGTATAAGCATGTCCAAGGAGTATCCCTCGTGGTCGCATGCCCCGGCATCCCACATCGTATAAGCATGACCATAGGGTATCCCTCGCGGTCGCATGCCCCGACATCCCACATCGTATAAGCATGACCGTAGGGTAACACAAACAAATCAGGAATCTAACCTACTCGCGGTCACATGCCGGAATCCCACATCGTATAAGCGTGTCGAGGAGTATCCTCGTGGTCGCGTGCCACGACATCCCACATCGTATAAGCATGGCCGTAGGGTAACACAAATAATGGAAGCATACGGTGGAATCCCACCTCACCGCTGTCGGTGCGTCCAAGTAAACTTACAACAAGGCGATGACCTCAAACCGAGAGTCGCGGCAACGTAATAAAACATAATACTTGCACTCAAAGGCTATCACCAGCACATATAGGCAATTCTCAATTAATCAAGCCAAAGTACTTATCAAGGCACACATAGAATAATTCTCAATTAATCAAGCCAAAGTACTTATCAAGGCACACATAGAATAATTCTCAATTAACCAAGCCAAAGTACTTATCAAGGCACACATAGAATAATTCTCAATTAACCAAGCCAAAGTACTACGTACGTACATTCTTTTCAAAAGACTCCTTTTAATGTAAAACCCCAAATTACTAACACCCGTAGTATCAAGGTGTGTCTATTTTTCAAAGTAAGTTACTACACTTTTAGAAAACTCATTTCAAAGATTGAAATCAAGTAACTTCAAATCTTCACAATCTAGGCAACTTATGCCCAATAATCAAAATAGACAACTTTCTTAACCTTCCATAAAGCCGTTATAACCAACTTTCCATAAAGCCGTTATAACCCTTTATGGTTTTAGACATATTCATTCCTTTTTTATAACCAAGAGACTTATACTTAAAACCAAGTATCACATACTTATAAATCAAGTTCTTAACTTTCCAAAATACTTCAAGTCTCTTAATATTTAGAAAACAAGTTTCTTCTACTTTTAACCCTCAAGTAACTCACACCTTTAAAACAAGTTACTTCTCTTAAATCATGTCATTTCTCCTCTTTTAAAACAATTAAGTAAATCACTCCTTTGACTCCCCTAAAGTCATTAAAATGACCATTAGGTTTTGGAACTAAGGCTGTCACGACCCGAACCCGTGACTGGTGCCTTACCCGGGCACCCAAGTAGACATACATCAGAGTAACCAGCGGAATATAAAACAAGACATGAAATAATATGAAGTGAGAAACAATTTATCTGAGAAAAGTTTCCTTTCGGCATATATATATATAAACTTGAACCCGAACAGTTACATCCCTTTTACAAACTCTTCCCACAACAGTACTACATACCTCTAAGAATGTTATAACAATGATAGCGAACAGGGCCCGCCATACCCAGAATGTAAGTACCTACAACGACAGGACTATACCAAAGATAAGCCTCAGGAGAATAGCACCAGACGCGGCGGTGCCCTACTGGCACCAGTTGTATACATCAGAGAATAGCAGCGGAACATACACAACATAAACATATGTGTAAACAAAAGACATCACAGGCTAGCCGATAAGGTCGTCTTCCATAATATAAACATAATCAAAAGTACAACTGTACAACTCAGTTCTTACAGCCCAACCACATATGTGAATACAGACCTCTAGGAATAACAACTGTGGCGGGATAGGGCCCCGTCATACCCCTGAATGTACATAAATCTACAACACCAGGGAAAAGACTGTACCAAAAAGACAAGTGTTATACCCCGTATTTCCAGAGTATGTACGTGAGCGCGTACGTATTATAATTTGAGCCTTAAAGTTGGCTAGTTTCGAAATTTGTACACAACACCCGATTAGAGTCGTTGTTAATGAAACGTTTCCACGACTTTCGTAGGGAAAATTCGGCTATGTCATTTATAATTTTGCGGATTTTTCCGAGAGGCGAAACATTTTGGACCAACGAGAGGCGACACTTGTCACCTCTAATTGGAAGAGTGGACGGACGAAAGTGGGAAGGTTGGCACGTTTTTGTGCATTATTTTTGGTCAGGAGTTGGTAGGATATTTTGGGTAGATGGATAAGGTTGCACATGGCTTAATCTTGACCTTACACTTGCCTAACACTTGGATGGATCTTGGCCATTGGTTGGCCTTCACTTGACCTATAAATACCCCTCTAGTTGAAGACTTTCTTCATCAAAACTTGAGCAATCTAACTAAGTCTCAAAATACTCCCTCTCCTTGAGCTTTCGTCCACCACACCCTCCCCTTTGAGAGCCCTTGGCCGAGAGCCACCTCCTCCTTTGAGGTGTTTTGCCGTGGGGTACCCCTAGCCTAGTTGTCTCGTATAAATACCCCTTTTGTGGTATAGAAATACTCTCAAGTATTGTTATAATGCCCAAATACCTTGGCCCAAATACCTTGTAGTATTCCCAAGGTTACACTTTTATAAAAGCCAGAAAATACTATTATACTTCCTCGATCACAAAAATGACACCCGAAGTAACTCTTCACCCGTACTTGAAGTAATAAGTAGAAGTTGGTTAGAACTTCTACGGGTTGGTTGGAGCGTATTGGGCGCCGGAGTAGGAGCTAAGCGTTGTTCGGGATCGACATATAAACTCGGATAATTTTGGGCTTATCGAGGTAAACATTCTTGACCTTACATTTGTAATTGGAAATTACATGTTGTAGGAGTATATAGTTAAGTATACTATATATAGAACTGAACATAGTTGTGCGGCAATGTCTTTTGACTTAAGCCTGAATAATACTTACGGCAATGTCTTGCGACTTAAGCCTGAATCTAAAGAAGAGAACTGAACTGTGATTACATAGGGCTGTATTACAGTAGACTTGTGTAACATTGCTGTGTAGTAGAATTGTACACGTCCGGTTAGGCGTGCAAACCCCCCCCCCTGGTTGGCTTGGTAGCCGGCCTCGATAGAGGAGGAGATTTACGCTGTTTGTTGGGGAAGTCTTTAGAATTTTTACGTAGAATATTCTACGTCGGGATCTAAAGATATTAATAGGCGCTTTGTGGCCTCTATAGGTTGTAGTACTACGTGTGGGTGATCTGCTTGGTGAGAGTGTAGCCAAGCGGTTTGAGGTACTTGGGCGTTTGCTATTAGTCGATAATCGTCGCGAGGTATGTGAACCTCTTCCTATTTGTTCTAGCATGATATGTGTATAACTATGTAGTGCGGTGAAGCGTACATATGTTTAATGTATTTGATTGGTTTGAAATATAAAGTGTTATAACGGCTTTATGGGAAGTTGGTTATAACGACTTTATGTAGGTAAGAAAGTACTTGTGGTTTTTAAGAGGTGGCGATTTGAACTATAAGCGGTGGCTATGTGATAATAAAGAACTTGAAGTATTTCAAAAGATTTTGAATCATTTTGAGAGAAGAAGTAATACTTGGTTTTGGAAACTTAAGAGTTATACTAGCTTTATGGGAAGTTAGGTATAACGGCTTAAAAATGTTTCTTGATTTGGAAATCGAATGTGTATCGACAAACCATGCAGCGTTAATAAAAGGAAATGTTTTGGACAGATTTAGTATTATTAAAACCGGTAGAAACTTCCATCTGCATAGAAGCTAAGATGAGACAAAATGACATTTCTAGATCATGGTGCTTAATAAGATTGATTATAAACAAGAATAACCTACTCACTTATAAGACATAGGTTTCTCAAAGCGTTTAAAGGAGAATTATGTTTTAAAGGATTTAAAACTATGAACTCTGAAACCTTTTTCTAAAATGAGAAACTTGAGCATTGAAATTAGGCAAACTTGAACGTTTGGAAAATAATGTTGTTACTTGATTTTACAAAGGAAAGCATTTTGGTTTACTTAATAATGTTAGTCACTCAAATTTTATACTACGGGTATCGGGTGACCTTTGTAAAAGAAATGGATCTTAAAGGGAATTTAACGGACGTAGTACTTTAAGGTTAAAATCGGACTTTGACATAAAATGAAAGTACCTTGAGTCGTGTGTAACTTGCTTATGCTTGTTGTTATGAAACTTGACCATGTTACGTGTGATAGCCTTGTTGTGCAAGTCTTGTGTTCTACTCGACTCTGGGTCATCAGGAATGTATTTCACTTGATTCTGGGTCAGGGAATGTATTTCACTTGATTCGGGTCTCATCAGGAATGTATTTCACTTGATTCTGGGTCATCCGGGAATGTATTTCACTTGATTCGGGTCATCAGGAATGTATTTCACTTGATTACGGTTCATCAGGAATGTATATCACTTGACTACCGTTCATCCAGAATGTATTTCACGACTCTGGTTCATCAGAATGTATTCCACGTTTCTATATTGGGTCCATAAGATGGGCCGAGACACATTATCGTATCACATGATTTGTACCTAGGCTGGCGGTGAGGAAGAAGTTCCACGGGCATGAGGATGACTTTGAGGCGTGAGTCACGACTTGACATGGCTTCTATGTTGTGAGCGTAGTTTGGTTATCATACATGTCTCTGCTTTATATAGACTATTATGATTTCATTTCTGATATTTCTGATTTCACATACTTGGTACTGTTATCGACCTCCTTGAGGCTGCGTTCATCTGCATGAGTAAAAGGTACATCATTGTCGATCCAGCTTTTAGGATCACCTTTCAGCGTATTGGGAAGCTCAGTTCCTTGGAGGCTTATCTTTTGGTATGTTACCACAGTGCAGTAGATTCTTATACATTCGGGGTATGGCGGGAGCCTGTCCGTCATAAACATTGTAAAAAAATCTTAGAAGTGCATGCTTTGTTGTGGCGGGGTTTGTAAAAGGATAAATGTTCGGGAATTTATGTATATATGTTGAAGGCTACTGTTTTGGTTGGCCTGTTTTTTTATCTTTTCTCTTAATTCATGTTCATGTTTTTATTTCCGATTTTCTACGATGTTGTATCACTAGGGTGCGGGGTAAGGCACGATCCACGGGCGAGTTGGTCGTGACAAAAGTGGTATCGAGCGATTAGTCCTCGGAAAGTGTCTACGCACCGTGTCTAGTAGAGTCTTGATTATCGGTGTGTTGTGCACCACATCTATAATCGGGAGGCTGCGAGACATTTAGGATTGGTTTCTATTCTTCTCATTACGAGATCGTGCCTTAGAGTGTGTGATAAATTGGACCCTCGGCGTATTCCTTTCCTTTACGATTATGCCTCGCGTAAGGCAACCTGAGCCCAGATGGTCAAAGCGATCGAGAGGCTGTTAGTGAGATCTGAGAGAATGCGAGCGCGAGCACAGTCGATGCACGAGGCAGTGCCAGCCGGCGGGTTTAGCGGCGCCGCCCGGCCAAAGAGTTTAGAGCGCAGCGATGGCTGCCGAGACTTCTGATGGCGAGCCTCGGTCCACGGCACAGGCGATGAGATAAGTACAAGAGATGGCGATTCGCGGCGGTCGTGGCGAATATGAGATAAATTTGAATCTGGCGATTCGGCCCAGCGGCACCGTAGTTCACCCCGGCGAGCGATTTGAGGCTACGGGACTTCACGAGTTGTAGCCCTCCGGTGTTCTATGGATCGAGGCGAGGCGACCCTCGGGGAGTTTATCAAGCATTCTGACGGATCATGAGTGATCGAGCCTCGAGGCGAGTCGGTGGTATTGGGTTCGCATCAGTGCGTGATCTGCGATTGGTAGTTTGGTCGTGGGAGGCCCGGGAAGAGCATGCACTTCCAGCGATTTGGGACGAGTTCTCGAGGCATTTCTTGCACATTTCTTGCCTCGCGAGATGAGAGGGCTCGGGCGACAATTTTTGACATTGAGCGGGGCGGGCGGGCGGTTAGAGAGTACAATGTGGAGTTCGACTCATTAGCTCGGTATGTTCCATTGTAATGGCGGATATGGAGGGCGAGTACACGCTACGTCACGGGCTGGGCGATTACAGCGAGGCTTATGCGGGTGTAGCTCTTGGTAGGGCATGGACATTGCCGCATCTGGCTCATGCACTAGGATGTGAGGCACGGAGGTCGGCGGAATGGCCAGAGATCGGCGAGAAGAGGGCAAACAGCGAGGTCCTTTGGTAACTTTCGGCGGACCGCCTCGGCCGATCTAGTTATGTACCTCCGCCCGATCTGAGTGGTCCTCGCGATCTTGGTCGTTCGGGGTATTCGAGCTGGTCGAGCTCGAGGGCTTAGTTCCGAGTTTACGTGAGTGCTAGCTTGGCAGGATTCATGTCCCGCCGGTGTACGCGATGTGGCAAACATCATCGGGAAATGTCGTCTTTCGGTGCTTGCTTCACTGCGGCCTTGAGGGCCATGTGACGAAGCGTGCTTATAGGAGAGTGCGGCGGCTTAGCGCGACTCTAGGATCGATGGCGGGTTCGCCGCGCCTACGATTATGCGCCTGCGTGGACTTATGATTAGAGTGGGCGGTAACCAGGTATATCATAACCATCTAGAGGCTTGTATGTTTTGATGTTATGTTAATGTGTTAAGTGTTATGTTCGGATAGCTTTGTGCTAAAATGTGATTTAGGAACACAGTTGGGGAAAAGGGGTAAGCACAGGGTGAAAATGATGAACCTTAGAATATTACAGTTGAGACCTTAGATGTAAGGCCGTCTTGAGTACAAGATTTTGCGAGTGATCCTTGTCGAGTGCATTTTATGCCTAGAATATATTGTGTGATAAGTCTGCAGGTTGGGTAAATGAAAGTGGTATCTTTCATGATGTGATTAGCAAGGTTGTTCGGATCGAAAGCGAGAGAGTCGGCGTGTGAGCTCGGGTTGAGGGCGTGTTGCGTGTCAACCGTGGCCGGAATGAGGTGGGGTCGGCTCTGGGTGGTCCCGCCGGTAGGGTCACGAGGGTGCTAGGCCCAAGTTTAGATGACCATCGTATGAGTTCGTGGATATGTTCGACTGAGCGGATCGTGAAGGCGGAAGTGGCCTTAAGGAAGATTGAGGCTAGTAAGATAACCAAGTTGGAGGTGGTGACTCCAAGGTTTGGAGAAGCAAGTGATGGCGAAGTGTGGTGCATTATCTTGGAAGAGTTCAAGAGTTCGAGAAGAGTACGAGTAAGGGTAGAGCGAGCATGTATTGCGAGCATAGATATGATCATTTCTTGTAAAGGGAGAAGGTCGAAGGATGTATATTTTAGACCTCGGGAATCGCATGCGATCGGTACCATTTGTTGGGTCACGGAGTGACACTAGAACCTCGCGGCAAAGTGAAAAAGTTTGTGATGTTAGAGGTTTCCTCGTGGACTTGGATATAAGTATTTGCGTGCATGTGTTGTTTAAGTGGCGGTTGTGGCGTTGGCAACTTATTAGAAGAACTTTATCGTTATCAGTCTTGAGAAGGAACATTCGGACGAATGTTTCTAAGGAGGAGAATGTTATACCCGTATTTCCGGTAGTATGCGTGGTAGCGTCGTATTATAATTTGAGCCTTAAAGTTGGCTAGTTTGAAATTTGTACACAACACCCGATTAGAGTCGTTTTTAAATGAAGCGTTTCCTGACTTTCGTAGGGAAAATTCCGGCTATGTCATTTATAATTTTTGCGGATTTTCCGAGAGGCGAAACATTTTGGACCAACGAGAGGCGACACTTGTCACCCTCTAATTGGAAGGTGGACGGACGAAAGTGGGAAGGTTGGCACGTTTTTGTGCATTATTTTTGGTCAAGGAGTTGGTAGGATATTTTGGGTAGATGGATAAGGTTGCACATGGCTTAATCTTGACCTTACACTTGCCTAACACTTGGATGGATCTTGGCCAGTGGTTGGCCTTCACTTGACCTATAAATACCCTCTAGTTGAAGACTTTCTTCATCCAAAAACTTGAGCAATCTAACTAAGTCTCAAAATACTCCCTCTCCTTGAGCTTTAGTCCACACCACTCCCCTTTGAGAGCCCTTGGCGAGAGCCACCTCCTCCCTTTGAGGTGTTTTGCGTGGGGTACCCCTAGCCTAGTTGTCTCGTATAAATACCCCTTTTGTGGTATAGAAATACTCTCCAAGTATGGTTATAATGCCCAAATACCATGGCCCAACTACCTTGTAGTATTCCCACGGTTACACATTTACAAAAGCCAGAAAATACTATTATACTTCCTCACCACAAAACGAAACCACTAAGTAAATCTTCACCCGTAGTTGAAGTCATAAGTAGAAGTTGGTTAGAACTTCTAAGGGTTGGTTGGAGCAGTTGGGCGCGGAGTAGGAGCTAAGCGTTGTTCGGGATCGACATATAAACTCGGATAATTTTGGGCTTATCGAGGTAAACATTCTTGACCTTACATTTGTAATTGGAAATTACATGTTGTAGGAGCATATAGTTAAGTATACTATATATAGAACTGAACATAGGTGTGCGGCAATGTCTTTGACTTAAGCTCGAATAATACTTACGGCAATGTCTTGCGACTTAAGCACGAATTTAAAGAAGAGAATCGACTGTAATTACATAGGGTGTATTATGAGACTTGTGTAACATTCTTGTGTAGTAGAATTGTACGTCGGTTAGGCGTGTTAACCCCCTGGTTGGCTTGGTAGCGGCCTCGATAGAGGAGGAGATTTACGTTTGTTGCGGGAGAGTCTTAGAATTTTTACGTAGAATATTCTACGTCGGGATCTAAAGATATTAATAGGCGCTTTGTGGCCTCTATAGGTTGTAGTACTACGTGTGGAGTGATCGCTTGGTGAGTGTAGCCGAGCGGTTTGAGGTACTTGGGCGTTTTGCTATTAGTCGATAATCGTCGCGAGGTATGTGAACCTCTTCCTATTTGTTCTAGCATGATATGTGTATAACTATGTAGTGCGGTGAGCGTACATATGTTTAATGTATTTGATTGGTTTGAAACATAAAGTGTTATAACGGCTTTATGGGAAGTTGGTTATATGACTTTATGTAGGTAAGAAAGTACTTGTGGTTTTTAAGAGGTAATCGATTTGAACTATAATGGTGGCTATGTGATAATAAAGAACTTGAAGTATTTCAAAAGATTTTTGAATCATTTTGAGAGAAGTAATACTTGGTTTTGGAAACTTAAGAGTTATACTAGCTTTATGGGAAGTTAGGTATAACGGCTTAAAAATGTTTTCTTGATTTGAAATCGAGAATGTGTCGACAAACCAACTGCGGCGTTAATAAAAGGAAATGTTTTGGACAGATTTAGTATTATTAAAACCAGAGAAACTTCCATCCGCATAGAAGCTAAGATGAGACAAAATGACATTTCCTAGATCATGGTCGCTTAATAAGATTGATTATAAACAAGAATAACCTACTCACTTATAAGACATAGGTTTCTCAAAACGTTTAAAGGAGAATTATGTTTTAAAGGATTTAAAACTATGAACTACGAAACCTTTTTCTAAAATGAGAAACTTGAGCATTGAAATTAGGCAAACTTGAGCGTTTGGAAAATAAGGTTGTTACTTGATTTTACAAAGGAAAGCATTTTGGTTTACTTAACAATGTTAGTCACTCAAATTTTATACTACTGTATCGGGTGACCTTTGTAAAAGAAATGGATCTTATAGGAAATTTAACGGACGTAGTACTTTAAGGTTAAAATCCGGACTTTGACATAAAATGAAAGTACCTTGAGTCGTGTGTAACTTGCTTATGATTGTTGTTATGAAACTTGACAATGTTACGTGTGATAGACTTGTTGTGCAAATCTTGTGTTCTACTCGACCACGGGTCATCCGAATGTATTTCACTTGATTACGGGTCATCCGAATGTATTTCACTTGATTCTGGGTCTCATCCGGAATGTATTTCACTTGATTCTGGGTCATCCGGGAATGTATTTCACTTGATTCTGGGTCATCCGGAATGTATTTCACTTGATTACGGTTCATCCGGAATGTATATCACTTGACTCTGGTTCATCAGGAATGTATTTCACGACTCTGGTTCATCAGGAATGTATTCCACACGTTTCTATATTGGGTCCATAAGATGGGCGAGACACATTATCGTATCACATGATTTGTACCTGGCTGGCGGTGAGGAAGAAGTTCCACGGGCGTGAGGATGACTTTGAGGCGTGAGTCACGACTTGACATATCGCTTCTATGTTGTGAATCGTAGTTTGGTTATCATACATGTCTCTGCTTTATATAGACTATTATGATTTCATTTACGATTTTCTGATTTCACATACTTGGTACTGTTATCTTGACCTCCTTTGGGAAATGCGTTCATCGCCGAGTAAAAGGTACATCGGTTGTCGATCCAGCTTTTAGGATCACCTTTGGCGTATTGGGAAGCTCCGTTCCTTCGGAGGCTTATCTTTTGGTATGTTACCACAGTGCAGAGATTCTTATACATTCGGGGTATGGCGGGGCCCTGTCCGTCATAAACTGTAAAAATCTTAGAGTGCATGCTTTTATTGTGGGCAGGGTTTGTAAAAAGGATAACTGTTCGGGTATTTATGTATATATGATGAAGGCAACTGTTTTGGTTGGCCTGTTTATTTATCTTTTCTCTTAATTCATGTTCATGTTTTTTTATTTCCGCTGATTTTCTCTGATGTTGTATCACTAGGGTGCCCGGGGTAAGGCACCAGTCACGGGCCCGGGTTCGGGTCGTGACAACAAGCCTCCGGATAAATGGAGCTTCTGACGTCTGATAAGTGATCCTAAGAATGAGGATCCACCACCTGCTTACCCTTTCCTGCGGCATGAGCGGCCAGGAAGAGTCGTTACACAATATGTACTAAGTATGTAAACTCGAAAAATCAGTAATTACAACATAAGTTTAAAACAAAGCCGGAGACATGTATGATAACAAAATTATAGTACACAGTGCCTTACTAACAATGAGAGTAAATCAAGGGAATACGTACAACATCACAATAGGAGACTCCCGATCAAATCATGGGTAGCGAACCCATAGAAACAAGTGGTATAACGTCTTGGGGTTTTACCCCTCATTTATACTCTTACCCTGAAGCAGGTGGTATAACGTCTTGGGGGTTTTCCCCTCATTTATACTCTTACCCTGGAGAAGGTAGTAAAACAGGTGGTATAACGTCTTGGGGGTTTACCCCTCATTTATACTCTTATCCTAGAGAAGGTGGTATAGCGTCTTGGGGGTTTACCCCTCATTTATACTCTTATCCTAGAGAAGGTGGTATAGCGTCTTGGGGTTTACCCCTCACTTATACTCTTACCCTATCTCAATGGTCATCTGATAAATAAGCAAGTTAGAAATCCACAACTTCTTATTAGTCTTATTCATCTACACTCTTATTTTAGTTTACTTAAGGCACTAATATGTTATAATAAATCCGGGAGTTTAACCCAAAGTACTACGTACTTCCAATCTTTAAAAAAAATGACTCATTTTCATATAACACTTCCAAGATACTATAAACCGTAGTATCAAGTCAAAATTACCTTTCAAGACAAGTCACAATACCTTTAGAAATAAAGTAAGGTTTCTAAATCAAGTGACTCCTTTTCTTATAAAGCCTTAGGCAATTGATGCCTTAAAATCAAATTGTCTTTCATTAAAATCAAGTCATTTATCTTTCCATAAAGCAAATATAACCAACTCCCCATAAAGTCGTTACATTCGCTTTATACCTTAGCCAAATACAATTTCCTACCCAAGGGACTTATACGTTTAAAACGGAACAAGTATCACATACTTTAAAACTCTTCAAGTCCCTTAACATTAATAAAACATTAGACATCCTTAATACTTTCAAAGAAGTGAGTTAATCTCCTAACTCACCCGACTTGGCTATTCATAAAACTAGTAAAGGATATCAAGATCTTGTACGTCTACCGTACTATATACGTGCAACTAGTCATGCTCAAAGGATAGGAAAAGTTCTACATACCTCGCCGGGTCAAACCACTTTCCAAGTACAAAGTCCCGCCCGTAGAACGTCAACCTATAATATTCACAATACGTCTATTAAGGCCTTACTTCAAACGTAGAATATTATAAGTGTCAAGTCGCTCAATTCTACGGAAAATCGGACAACACCTCCTTTGTTTTTACTAACTTTGCCACCTTTTTCAAGGCCGAATACAATAACCAAACACGCCACATTTAAGGCACAATCCAAGCAATTAATCAATACGGGATTACACGCCGACTAGATGTGTAAAATTCCGCCCCACAACGATAACAAACTAATACAACTACTAGTCCAATTTCGGCCATAATGAATACAACAATACCAATTCTTATCCAATTTCCATTTCAATCCAAATTGGTAGCATAACATGATATCAAGTCACATTTGATTATAACAACCATAATCTTCAAATAAGTGACATGCGACGATTTCTAATAAACGACCAATTAGTAATCCAATCTTCAAGTGGCTTGTATAACATTTCGGATTTAAGCTACAAGCAATCCATAATACTTATAAACTTCAACATATCAACTTCATGCTAGCAACATGTAAAGCTAACAACAACAATAAAAATATATAATCTTGTAACACTTAAAAGACAAGATTATACCTCAATGAAACTTAATCCAACTCCACTCTGAAGTCGCTCCTTAGTAGTTTAGAGCCTCTCCAAGACACTTCAATCCGCTTGTTGAGACCCTTTGAACAACACCAACAAATATCCTTCAAATCTCCAAACAAAACCTAGAAGGACAACTAGGTTTTCGTTTTGCGACTAACCCGTAAACAATCTTTTTCCAAGATTTTTCTATTGAGATATGATTACACTACCCTCAAGAACCTTGGTTTAAAGTGTGGAGCTAAATGGATCACAAACAAAGATTTTTCTTTTTTTTCTATAGTGAACCCGAGAGCAAGGCTCTTGTTCATCCAATTTTTGTGAAATTTTTTCTAAGTGTTGGCACTAGTAGTGCTACTAGTAGTATTATATAGCACCTTGGAGGGTGTTATACCCCGTATTTCCAGAGTATGTACGTGAGGGCGTACGTATAATAATTTAAGCCTAAAGGTGGGCTAGTTTCGAAATTTGTACACAACACCCGATTGGAGTTGTTTTTAAATGAAAACGTTTCCACAGCTTTCGTAGGGAAAATTCCGGCTATGTCATTTCTAATTTTTACGGATTTTTCCGAGAGACGAAACATTTTGGACCAACGGGAGGGTGACAAGTGTCACCCTCACATTGGAAGGGGTGGGCGGTAATGCTTGGCCGATTGGGTCTTGTGTAGTAGGTAGGATACTTCCTCTTAGCCTCTAAATGAAACCCTAAGGAAATCTTCATTGTTAGTTGAAGTATTTAAGTAGAAGTTGGTTAGAACTTCTAAGGGTTGGTTGGAGCGGGTTGGAGCGCACGGAGTAGGAGCTAAACCTTGCTCAGGATCGACATATAAACTCGGATAATTTTGGGCTTATCGAGGTAAACACTCTTGACCTTCTATTGTAATTGGAAATTACATGTTGTAGGAATATATAGTTGATGTATACTATATATAGAACTGAACATTATAATTGTGCGGCAATGTCTTGCGACTTAAGCCTGAATTTTAAGAAGTGAACTGAACTGTAATTTCATAGGACTGTATTACAGTAGGCTTGTGTAGTATTACTGTGAGTAGTATTGTACACGTCCGGTTAGACGTGTAAAACCCCCCCTGGTTGGCTTGGTAGCCGGCCTCGATAGAGGAGGAGAATTACTGTTGCGGGGAGGTCTGCGAATTTTACGTAGAATATTCTACGTCGAGATCTAAAGATGTTAATAGGCGCCTTGTGGCCTCTATAGGTTGAAGTACTACGTGTGGAGTGATGCGCTTGGCTTAGAGTGTAGCCAAAGCGGTTTGAGGTACTTGGGCGTTTTGCTATTAGTCGATAATCGTCGCGAGGTATGTGAACCTCTTCTTATCTGTTCTAGCATGATATGTGTATAACTATGTAGTACGGTAGGCGTACGTGTGTTAAATGTATTTGATTGTTTTTAAACATAAAGTGTTATAACGACTCTATGTAAATGAGAAATGCTTTGTGGTTTCTTTTTAAAAAGATAAGCGATTTGACTTATAACCGACTTGATTTGTGATAATAAAGAACCTCAAGTATTCTAAAAGATTAAGAAACCTTTTGGAAGAAGTGTATACTTGGTTTGAAAACATAAGAGTTATACGACTTTATGAGAAGTTAGGTGTAACGTCTTAAGAGAGATAAAAGAATGGTTTAATGGTTTAGAAGTTAAGAGACTTATTCTTAAAAGATAAGAGACTTGACTTAATATGGATGTTTGTGTGAAACCTCATTCGTGAGTAATGAGTACTTGGTCTTTGAAAGAATAATGTTTCTTGATTTGGAAATCGAATGTGTATCGACAAACCACTGCAGCGTTAATAAAGGAAAATGTATTGAATAATTAAGTATTATTAAAACCGATGAAACCTCCATCTGCATAGAAGCTAAGATGAGACAAAATGATATTACATTTTCTAGATCATGGTGCTTAATAAGATTGATTATGAACAAGAATAACCTATTACTTTATGGCATATGTTACTCAATTGTTTTAAAAGAGATTAAGACATTGAACTATGAAACTTTTCAAAAAGAGACTTGTGTAATTGAAATTAGGCAAACTGGAACTTTAGGGAAAAGAAAGGCATTGTGTTGTCTTAAAATGGTTTAAAACATAAGGTGTTATAACAGCTTTATGGGAAGTTGGTTATAACGACCTTATGAAAACAAAAGAAAGGTTTTATCATCGGATTTAATGTGGTAACTTGACTTTAAAAAAAAAAAAAGGTGTTTTGGTCAAAAAAGAAAGCATGGTGTTGCCTTAATCTGGTTTTAAAAAAAGAAAGAATGGAAGTTGTTTTGGTTTACTTAAAAGATATAAGTCACCCTATTTTATACTACGAATTATCGGGTGACTTTTATAAAAGGAATAGATCTCTTTAAAAGGAATTTAACGTACGTAGTACTTTAGGGTTAAAACCCGGACTTGGGCATAAAATGAAAGTACTTCGAGTTGTGTAGAAACTTGCCTATGCTTGTTGTTGTGAAAACTTGCCTATGCTTGTTGTGATAGCCTTTGTTGTGCAAGAATTGTGTTTCTATACTCTGGCGTCTCGATGGAGGTCGGTTGACTTGTTGAGAACTTACTTGGGCGTGGCCGTGCGGTGACGGATAAATTCCGCAGTGCGTTCTGTTGATAGTGTTACTTTGTAATCACTTTGAACATCTTGACACGATCGTGGCGCGCGAGTATGCTTCCACTTTGATTCCGCCTTGTTGTCTTATTGTTTCCCTTTGGACATCTTGACACGATCGCGTAGCGCGCGGGTATGCTTCCATTTGGAATCTTTGTCTTATTATTTCCCTTTGGACCTCTTCGACACGATCATGTAAGCGCGGGTATGCTTCCATTTGGAATCTTTGTCTTATTATTTCCCTTTGGACTCTGACCGCGATCGTAGCGCGCGGGTATGCTTCCATTTGGAATGTTGTCTTATTAGTTCCCTTTGGACATCTCGACACGATCGTGGCGCGCGGGTATGCTCCCATTTGGATTCTTTGTCTTGTTGTTATCATATCATAGATTACCGGCAGTGAGGAAGGTACTTCACGGGCAGGATTGATGTTGTGGGCGTGAGACCCTGAATTGATATAACTGTTATGTGTGTGTACTGTAGTTTGGTTATCATACCTCTCCTGCTTTTATAGACTATTATGATTTCATTTACTGATATTTTATAGTTTCACATACTTGGTACTGTTATCGACCTCGCCCGAAGTGCGTTCATCTGCGAGTAGAAATCGTATTTGTCGATCCGCGTTTAGTATATCATTTCAGCGTTTTGGGAAGCTCAGTTTCTTCTGAGGATTATCTTTTGTATGTTATCTGATGCGTAAGTTCTTATGCGTTCGGGGTATGGCGGGGCCACTGTCCGTCATAGTTGTTATATAAATCTTAAGTGCATGCTTTGTTGTGGGCGGGTGTAAGGATTATGCTTGTTCAAATGTTTATATATATATGTTGGAAGGCAATATTTTGGTTAGCCTATTTGCTTTTATTTATCATGTCTCCGTTTCATATTTATGCTTTATGTTCTGATTTTCTCGATGTTGTATCACTAGGGTGCGGGGTAAGGCACGATCCACGAACCGGTTCGTCGTGACAAAAGTGGTATCGAGCGATTAATCCTCGGAAAGTGTCTACTGAACCGTGTCTAGTAAGTCTTGATTATCGGTGTGTTGTGCACCACGTCTATAATCGAGGAGGCTATAGGACATTTAGGATTGGTTTCCATTCTTCTCATTACGAGATCGTGCCACAGAGCTGTGTGATAAGTTGGACCCCTCGGCGTATTCCTTTCCTTTACGATTATGCCTCGCGTAAGGCAACCCGGGCCCAGTAGGGCAAGGCAGCGAGGAGGCGCTAGTGAGATCTGAGGAGAATGCGAGCGCGAGCCGGTCATTACACGAGCAGTGCGAGACGGCGGGTTTTGCAGCCGCCCGGCCAGCGAGTTTAGAGCGCGGCGGTGGGCGATGAGACCACGATACTGCACGCCGGTCCGCGGCACAGGCGAGAGGAGTTGGGGTACAAAGAGATGGCCCGATTCGGCGGGATCGTGGCGAACATGAGAAAGGTGGGCCAGCGATTCGATAGCGTAGATGGTTCACCCTAGATCGGATAGTTTGAGGCTACAAGATTTTACGAGTGTAACGCGAGTTTTATGGGTCGAGACACGAGGATGATCCGCGAGGAGTTCATCCGGCGATTCTGACGGATCATGAAGTGATCGAGGCATCGGAGACCGAGTCGGTGGTCTAGGTTCGCATCAGTTGCGTGATACATGATCGTGGTTTGATCGTGGGAGCTGTCGGGAGAGAATGCACTTCCGGCTATTTGGGGCGAGTTCGCAAGAGCATTTCTTGCACATTTCTTGCCTCGCGGATGAGAGGGCTCGGTAAAGTTTTTGGTGTTGCGGCGAGCAGGCGTGCAGTTCGGGAGTACAATGTGGAGTTCGACTCATTGGCGATGCGTCCCGCATTAGTAGCTAGTATGGAGGATCGAGTGCACGATATGTTCTGAGGCTCGATGATTACCTAGCGAGGTGTTGGTGTAGCTCTTGGTAGGGCATGGACATTGCCGCGCATGCGAGCTTATGCGCGGAGGTGAGAGCGGAGAAATCGGCGGAATGACCAAAGTCGGCGAAGAGGGCGAGCTGCGAGGTCCTTTGGTGATTTTCGAGCGAACCGCCTCGGCGAGACTAGTTATGCGCCTCCGCCCGATCTGAGTGGTCTCTACAATCTTGAGCGTCGAGTTTTGAGGCGGTCGGGGCTCGAGGTTGATTTTGGAGAAGCGAGGTGTTAACGGTGAAGCCACCCATACCTCGTTGTGACGTGTGGTAGACTCGCGATGGGAGTGTCGTGCTAGTCGGGAGTTTGTTTTACATGCGGCCAGCAGGCCATTTTGGGAGAAATTGTCCACCGAGTGTGGCGGTAGGATAGCACTGACTACGGGATCTGTTGCGGGTTCTTCACCTTCCATAGTCGAGCGGGATGTTCATACAGGTGGGCCACGGTAGAGTCGCGGTGGAAGTTCCCAATTTTAGCGGTCCTCAGATCGCCTATTTTGGTATATCCTTAACCTACAGAGTTTTGTTTGTATTGATGATGTGATGATGTGTTTAGTGTTATGTTCGGATAGCGTTGTGCTAAAGCGTGATGTAGAACACAGTTTGGTTGTGAAGGGTAAGCTTGAGGGTGAGAAAATGATGAACCTTAGAATATTACAGTTGAGACCTTAGATGTAAGGCCGTCTTGAGTACAGATTTTGCAAGTGATCGCGTCGGAGTGCATTTTATGCCTAGAGCGTTTTGTGTGATAAAGTCCCAGGTAGTGTGTAATGGAAGTGGTAGCTTTCATGACTGTATAAATAAGATTGTTAGGATCGGGAACAAGAGCTTGATGCGTTAGTGGGTGGGTTGGGGCCGTGTTGCGGGCCAACCGCGACTGTTCGTGGTAGGTCAGATCTGGGTGGTCCCGGATGGTAGGGTCACGAGGTGCTAGGCCCAAGTTTTGGTAACCATCGTATGAGTTCGTGGATATGTTCGACGAGCGGTCGTGAAGGCGGGAATGGCCCAGGAAGATTGAGGCTAGTAGATGACCAAGTTTGGAGGTGGTGACTCCAAAGTTTTGAAGCTGAGCGATAAGCGAAGTATGGTGCGTATACTAGAAGAGTTCAAGTGTTAGGAGGGCACGACGAGTAAGGAAGAAGAGAACGTGTGTTATGTTTGTGGCCGTGTGTGGCGGTGGAAACTTGTTAGAAGAACTTCATCTTTATCCGCCTTGAGAAGGAACATTCGGGACGAATGTTTCTAAGAGAGGAGAATGTTATACCGTATTTCAGTATATGCGTGAGGCGTGCGTATAATAATTTAAGCCTAAAGGTGGGCTAGTTTGAAATTTGTACCTGACACCCTTTGGAGTCGTTTTTAAATGAAACGTTTCCACGACTTTCGTAGGAAAATTCGGCTATGTCATTTCTAATTTTTACGGATTTTTCCGAGAGGCGAAACATTTTGGACCAACGGGAGGGTGACAAGTGTCACCTCGCATTGGAAGGGTGGGCGGTAATGCTTGGCGATTGGGTCTTGTGTAGTAGGTAGGATATTTTGTGCAAGTTGTGTGGTAGATGGATAAGGTACACATGGTGGAATCCTAGCCCTACACTTGCCTAACACTTGGGTGAATCTTGGCCGTTGGTTGGCCATTTCTTGACCTATAAATACCCACTTTGGAAGACTTCTTCGTCAAAAATCTTTCTAAGTCTTGAAAGCTCTCTTCCTCCCCCAGAGTGTAGTATCTCGTCCAAAAGTCCCCTTGTGAGAAGCTTTGGCCGAGAGGGCCTCCCTCCTGTAGAGGCTTGGCGTGGAGTACACCCACTAGCCTAGTTGTTTTCGTATAATACCCATTTTTGTGGTATAGAAATACTCTCCTAGTATTGTTATAATGCCCAAATACTTTAGCCCATATACCTTGTAGTACTTTCCAAAGTACCCTTCTTATACAAAAGCCCAGAAAATACTATTATACTCCTCTTAGCCTCTAAACGAAACCCTAAGGAAATCTTCATTGTTAGTTGAAGTATTTAAGTAGAAGTTGGTTAGAACTTCTAAGGGTTGGTTGGAGCGGGTTGGAGCGCACAGAGTAGGAGCTAAACCTTGCTCAAGATCGACATATAAACTCGGATAATTTTGGGCTTATCGAGGTAAACACTCTTGACCTTCTATTGTAATTGGAAATTACATGTTGTAGGAATATATAGTTGATGTATACTATATATAGAACTGAACATTATAATTGTGCGGCAATGTCTTGCGACTTAAGCCTGAATTTTAAGAAGTGGCGAGCGTAATTTCATGGAATTTGTATTCTGATGAAGGCTTGTGTAGTATTACTGTGAGTAGTATTGTACACGTCTGGTTAGACGTGTAAACCCCCCCCCCCCCTGGTTGGCTTGGTAGCCGACCTCGATAGAGAAGGAGAATTACGCTGTTGCGGGAGAGTCTTTGCCGAATTTTCTGTAGAATATTCTACGTCGAGATCTAAAGATGTTAATAGGCGCCTTGTGGCCTCTATAGGTTGAAGTACTACGTGTGGAGTGATCTGTTTGGCTTAGAGTGTAGCCGACGGTTTGAGGTACTTGGAGCGTTTTGCTATTAGTCGATAATCGTCGCGAGGTATGTGAACCTCTTCTTATCTGTTCTAGCATGATATGTGTATAACTATGTAGTACGGTGAGCGTCATGTGTTAAATGTATTAGATTGTTTTTAAACATAAAGTGTTATAACGACTCTATGTAAATGAGAAATGCTTTGTGGTTTCTTTTTAAAAAGATAAGCGATTTGACTTATAACCGACTTGATGTGTGATAATAAAGAACCTCGAAGTATTCTAAAAGATTAAGAAACCTTTTTGGAAGAAGTGTATACTTGGTTTGAAAACATAAGAGTTATACCAGCTTTATGAGAAGTTAGGTGTAACGTCTTAAGAGAGATAAAAAGAATGGTTTAATGGTTTAGAAGTTAAGAGACTTATTCTTAAAAGATAAGAGACTTGACTTAATATGGATGTTTGTGTGAAACCTCATTCGTGAGTAATGAGTACTTGGTCTTTGAAAAGAATAATGTTTTACTGATTTCAGAAATCAGAATGTGTATCGACAAACCACTGCAGCGTTAATAAAGGAAAATGTATTGAATAATTAAGTATTATTAAAACCAGTAGAAACCTCCATCTGCATAGAAGCTAAGATGAGACAAAATGATATTACATTTTCTAGATCATGGCTGCTTAATAAGATTGATTATGAACAAGAATAACCTATTACTTTATGGCATATGTTACTCAATTGTTTTAAAAGAGATTAAGACATTGAACTATGAAACTTTTCAAAAAGAGACTTGTGTAATTGAAATTAGGCAAACTGGAACTTTAGGGAAAAGAAAGGCATTGTGTTGTCTTAAAATGGTTTAAAACATAAGGTGTTATAACAGCTTTATGGGAAGTTGGTTATAACGACCTTATGAAAACAAAAGAAAGGTTTTATCATCGGATTTAATGTGGTAACTTGACTTTAAAAAAAAGAAGAGGTGTTTTGGTCAAAAAAGAAAGCATGGTGTTGCCTTAATCTGGTTTTAAAAAAAGAAAGAATGGAAGTTGTTTTGGTTTACTTAAAAGATATAAGTCACCCTATTTTATACTACGGGTATCGGGTGACTTTTATAAAAGGAATAGATCTCTTTAAAAGGAATTTAACGTACGTAGTACTTTAGGGTTAAAACCCGGACTTGGGCATAAAATGAAAGTACTTCGAGTTGTGTAGAAACTTGCCTATGCTTGTTGTTGTGAAAACTTGCCTATGCTTGTTGTGATAGCCTTTGTTGTGCAAGAATTGTGTTTCTATACTACCGCGTCTCTCGATGGAGGGTCGGTTGACTTGTTGAGAACTTACTTGGATGTGACCGGCGGTGTGGATAAATTCCGCAGTGCGTTCACGTTGATAGTGTTACTTTTGTAATCACTTTGGACATCTTGACACGATCGTGGCGCGGGTATGCTTCCACTTTGATTACCGCTTGTTGTCTTATTGTTTCCCTTTGGACATCTCGACACGATCGTAGCGCGCGGGTATGCTTCCATTTGGAATCTGTCTTATTATTTCCCTTTGGACCTCATCGACACGATCGTAGCGCGCGGGTATGCTTCCATTTGGAATCTTTGTCTTATTATTTCCCTTTGGACTCATCGACACGATGCGTAGCGCACGGGTATGCTTCCATTTGGAATGTTGTCTTATTAGTTCCCTTTGGACATACTGTCACGATGCGTAGCGCACGGGTATGCTCCCATTTGGATTGATGTCTTGTTGTTATCATATCATAGATTGCCGGCAGTGAGGAAGGTACTCCACGGGCAGGATTGATGTTGTGGGCGTGAGACCCTGAATTGATATAACTGTTATGTGTGTGTACTGTAGTTTGGTTATCATACCTGTCTCCTGCTTTTATAGACTATTATGATTTCATTTCTGATATTTCTGATTTCACATACTTGGTACTGTTATCTTGACCTCCTTGGGGCTGCATTCATCTGCAGTAGAAGTACATCGGTTGTCGATCCCCGCGTTTAGGATCTCATTTCAGCGTTTTGGGAAGCTCCGTTTCGTCGGAGGCTTATCTTTGGTATGTTATCCTGAGTCTGTAAGTTCTTGTACGTTCAGGGGTATGGCGGGGCCCTGTCCCGTCATAGTTGTTGTATAAATCTTAAGTGCAGTACTTTGTTGTGGGCGGTGTAAGGATTATGCTTGTTCAAATGTTTATATATATATGTTGGAAGGCAAGCTGTTTTGGTTGCCTATTTGCTTTTATTTATCATGTCTCCGTTTCATATTTATGCTTTATGTTCCTGATTTTCTCGATGTTGTATCACTAGGGTGCCGGGTAAGGCACGATCCACGCCCTGCCGGTCGTGACAGAGGGTCAAGATACAACCATTTGGGTGGCTAGGATAAGCTCTTATTAAATATCAAGACCTTGTGGGTCCTTTGACTTAGTCAAGATTATCAAGCTACAAGTTGCAAGACTTTAGTCATACAAGACTATGGTCAATGACCATCTTAGCCATGGCATTTTCGTCCAAGGCATCACTAAGGGGGGGTGACACATGTCGCCCTCCCATTCGCCACAATAAAACATTTTCCGACAATTTCATATTTCCGATAAATTTTTACAAGTCTCAAATCTTAACACTTGTGAGTTCTTACTTACGTTCTTAAAACATGTCCTGTAATTACGGGGTGTAACATTCTTCCCCCCTTAGAAACATTCGTCCCCGAATGTTCTTTCGGAGTCAAACTTATAATTAGCGACATAGTTTCCTTACACAACCTCGACATACCAATACTGCCACACATGGCCACATAATAGCATTTACACAAAACAAATGCTTCAATAAAAACTTGACAAGTAAGGGAAAATGAATTACCTGAAGGTCTAGGGAATAAGTGAGGATACTTCCTCAACATGTCCTCCTCCGCTTCCCAAGTCATCTCCTCCCGGTTATCATTTCTCCACATGACTTTGACGGAAGCTACATCCCCGTCCGCGATACCGACTGGCGATCGAGTATCGCTATGGGACTCTCCTCATACGATAACCCTTCTGTCACCTGGACCTCACTAGTAGGGAAAACTCTCGCTGGATCACCGATACACTTCCGCAACATAGAAACATGGAAGACCGGATGTACCGCCTCTAACTCTGATGGCAGATCCAACTCGTAGGCAACCTTGCCCACTCTACGGACGATCTGGTAGGGCCCAATGTACCTTGGGCTGAGTTTCCCCTTCTTACCGAATCTCATCACACCCTTCATGGGTGACACCTTCAAGAAGACCAGTGCTCACGAAACTCCAAATGCCACGCCGATTATCCGCATATGACTTCGCCGACTGAGCCGCTAATGATCTCTGGATAAGCTTTACTTTATCCACACCACAACCAAGTCTGGGCCAACTAACTGTACCTCGCCCACGTCGAACCAACCAATCGGCGACCCACATTTCCGCCCATATAAAGCCTCGTATGGCGCCATCTGTATACTAGAATGGTAGCTGTTGTTATAAGCAAACTCCACAAGAGACAAATGATCCTCCCAGCTACCCCTGAAATCAATAACGTAGGCACGCAACATATCCTCAAGTGTCTGGATAGTACGCTCCGCCGCTCACACCGAGGATGAAATCTTGTCATCGAGACTCACCTGTGTCCCTAAACCCTTCTGGAAAGACCTCCAGAAGTTAGCCGTACGGGCTCCCCTATCGGATATAATCGACACCGGGACACCGAGCAGCCTCACAATCTCTCTGATGTACAATCTGGCATAGTCCTCAGCCGAAAACGTCGTCCTGACTGGAAGGAAATGGGCTGATTTCGTCATCCTATCAACAATAACCCAAATGGAGTCGTACTTCCTCTGAGTACGAGGTAACCCTGTAACAAAGTCCATGTTGATCACCTCCCACTTCCAAGTCGGAATCTCGATAGATCGCAATAATCCGGGCCTCGTGCTCGACCTTGACTGGCCGGGCAATTTGGACCTTGCTCAACAAAACTCGCCACGTCCCTCTTCAGGCCATCCCACCAATACAAACATCTGAGGTCATGGTACATCTTGGTCGACCCCGGATGAATAGAATAACGAGCACTGTGTGCCTCCCCCAGAATCTGCTGACGAAGTCCTGACACATCGAGAACACACAACCGACCCTCAAATCTCAGCACCCCATCAGGCGCTACCTCGAATAGACCCTTCTCCTACCGAAGAGCTGCATCTCGATACCGTACCAACACAGGGTCCTCAAACTGTGGCCTCTTCACCTCATCAACGATGGAAGACTCGGCAACCTCACGAACCCGCACCCCGCTATCGTCGGTATCGATCAAACGAACCCCAAGGCTCGCTAACTAGTGGATCTGACGACCATGTCACGCCTCTCCTACTGCATTCCGACAGGCTCCCCATCGATCTACGACTCAAGGCATCAGCAACTACGTTGGCTTTCCCCGGATGGTATAGAATATCAACATCATAGTCTTTCAGCAACTCTAACCACCGTCTCTGTCTCAAGTTCAGCTCCTTCTGCCTGAAGATATACTGGTGGCTCTTGTGGTCTGTATAAACATCCACATGAACCCCATACAAATAATGTCTCCAAATCTTCAAGGCATGTATAACTGCGGCCAACTCTAAGTCATGGGTAGGGTAATTCCTCTCATGCTTCCGTGAATCGCCGAAGCATAGGCTATAACCTTGTCGTGCTGCATCAAAACACACCCTAGCCCGATACCCGAGGCATCACAATAGATCACATACCCGTCTAACCCCTCAGGAAGAGTAAGAACTGGGGCTGTAGTCAACCTCTCTTTTAGCAACTGGAAACCCTGCTCGCAAGCCTCGCCCATCGGAACTTGGCCGCTTCCGAGTCACCTAGTCAGCGGTCTGAAATCAAGCAACCGCTTCCACAAACCTACGATAATACCGCCAAACTAAGAAATCGCGCACTTGGTCGGAGTAGTAGGTCTCGCCAAGACTGATCGCCTCATCTTTGCCGTATCCACGCCAACACCATCAGCCCGATAATATGCCCTGGAATGCCATCGAGGCCAACCAAAACTCACACTGGAGAACTTGGCGACAATCGCGGCCCAGGAGGACCCAAGTACGCCTCAAGTGATCTGCATGCTCGCTCGTCCGCGACAAACCAGATGTCATCAATGAATACAATCACAAATGTATCCAAAAATGACTTGAACACCTTGCTCATCAAATCCATAAATACCACTGGAGCGTTGTCAAACCGAAAGACATAACCCTAAACTCATAGTGCCCATACCGGGTCCTGAATGCAGTCTTTGGGATGTCTGCCTCTCAAACTCGAACCTGATGATAACCAGACCGCAGGTTTATCTTTGAGAAACACCTCGCATCCTGCAGCTGGTCAAACAAATCATCAATCCGGGGGAGGGGGTACCTATTCTTGATGGTTACCTTATTCAGTTGCCTGTAATCAACACACATACGCAGCGTCCCATCCTTCTTCTTCACGAACAAGACCGGCGCACCCCAGGGAGATACACTAGGCCTGATAAAGCCTTTTTCCAAAGAAATCTTTCACTGGTCCTTGACTCCTCAACTCAGCAGGTGCCATCCTGTATGGCGGAATGGAAATAGGCCGAGTGTCTGGCAACATGTCAATACAAAACTCAATCTCCCTCTTAGGAGGGATACCCGGAAGATCATCTGGGAACACATCCGAAATTCCTAACCATCGGTATCGATCAAGAACCGCAGACTCGGCCTCGTATCAAATACCCGAACCAGATGATAGATGTACCCTTTCTGCACCATCTTCTTAGCCTTGAGGTAAGAAATAAACCTAACCCTCGGCGACGCTGTGTCGCCCTTCCACTCGATAATCGCTCGCCAGAAATCGAACCGAACCAACCTGTCCCTACAGTCAACGTTGGCATAACAAGAAGCCAACCAGTCCATACCCATAATGACAGCAAAATATGTCATCTCCATCTCTATCAAGTTCGCAAGTGGTCCGACGATCAGAATATAAACCGACAACCTCTCAGATACCCGCCGGCTAACACCGAATCTCCCATAGGCGTAGCTACCTCAAAAGGCTCTATCGACTCGGCTATCCCGATTCTACCCGCACAAGAGGACACATAGGACAAGGTAGAACTCGGATCTATCAAAGCATAAACGCTACAAAGATGAAATCAATAATGTACTGCGATAACGTCGTGGAAGCTCCCCGATCCCCGCGGCCGGCTAGAGAATATATGCGGTTCTGTGGACCGCTAGAATCGAACCACCACCACGACTTACCGCGCTGCCGGCCCGTGAGTACCGCCTCCGGCGCATAACCACGTAAGGAGAAGACCCAAGAATCAGATCCCGCACGATCAGTACCACCCATGCCGCCTCTAGACGGACAATCTCTCCTCAAATGGCCCTGCTGGCCACACGAGTAACAAGATCCCGAAGCTCTGAGACACTCGCCCTGGTGAAACCTACCGCATCGAGCACACTGAGGTATGGGTGGTCCCGATTGGTGACGGTTCCTGCCTCCTCGAATCCAAGTCTCGAGCCACGACTGCCTCGAATGACTGGCCGCCGGACCTCTTGCCGTAAAATCGCGTGAAGGAGCACTCTGGCCGGCCGGAAAGTGGACTGGTCTGGCTGCGAGGTTGTCCGCCTCGAAATCGCCCCGAGACTGATGTCACCGCCTCTTGGGCCGGTGCGAGTCAATCTGGTCCTCCTCTCTATCCTCTATCCTTCGCAGATAGGCTGCATCCGGTGATGTCCATACGGCCAAGAGCCACACCCAAGCATGCGGTAATCATATGACGGTGAAGCCCCATCACAAAACGATGAACCCTATCCGCCATGTCAGCTACAATAGTATGCACATATCTGGCCAAGGAGTCAAACTCCAAGCTATACTCCCTGATAGTCCTTCCATTCTGCCTCAAGGTCAAGAATCTGTCTACCCGGGCTCTCCTCATCTCAGGAGGCAAAAAGTGAACCATGAAGGCCTCTGCAAACTCCTCCCAAACAGCTGGAAGAGCATCATCACCTCTCGAAAGCAACCACGACTCAAACCAGTTCAACGCAATATCGCGCAACCGGTAGGAGGCTAGCGTAATGCACTCTCAAGCCCTAAGAACTGCAGGTCCGTCAGCCGAATGAACTCCTGCGATCCTCCTCGCACTCGAACCATAAAACTCGGTGGATGACAACCTGGAAAATCCCTAACCCGCAAACCGCCGCTAAAGGGTGGTGCCGCTCGCTTCGGCGTTGTCCGACTACTATACTGGTCAATAACCGGATCTGCTCCCCGTATTCTCTATACTCGACCGGCCGCAGTAATCGAGGCTCTGCACGGAACCTCGAGCTATCGCCGCTCTGGCCTCTAGTACTGCAGGCGTGGCTGAACTAGCCGACCCGTCTACTACCTCAGGTATAGTCTGTGCCTGAGCCCGTGTAACCCTCAGAGTACCGCTATGTCACACCCCGAACCCCGGGCCCGTGACTGGTGCCCTACCTGGGCACCCTTCTACCTTAACAACTAAGTAAACTTGCGGAATTTAAATAACACCTCTTTTTTTTTTAAAACCAACATACGTACAAGGGCAAAGCCGACAAGGCTGCCATATAAAATACATAACAAAAGACACTACACCGTACATGAGTCCAATCCCACATATGAATACAGACCTCTAAGAGTTTTACTGAACTATGACGGGACAAGGCCCCGCCGTACCCATAACTGTACAAAATCCTGTACTGAAAGAACTTATACCAAAAAGATAAACTCCCGAACAGAAGGAGCTATCCAAAAACTCTGAGCAGGGTCCTACACCTGCCGATCACCAAACTGCGTACCTAAACCTGCGGCATGAACGCAGCCCCCCGAAGGAGGTCAGTACGAAGAATGTACCAAGTATGTGAAACAGTAAGTACTGTAATGAAATTATAACAGTCTAAACAAAACAGGAGACATGTATGATTGCCAACCTACAGTACACAATACATAAGCAGTCATATCAAGTCAGGGACGCATGCCCTCAAAGTCACTACTCAAATAACAGTACACAGTGCCTTACTAACAATGAGAGTAAATAGTAGTATACTTACAATATCAAATAGGAAACTCACGATCAAATCATGGGTAGCAAATCCATGGGAACAAGTGGTATAACGTCTTGGGGGTTTACCCCTCATTTATGCTCTTACCCTGAGGCAGGTGGTATAACGTCTTGGGGGTTTACCCCTCATTTATACTCTTATCCTGGAGAAGGTGGTAAAGCAGGTGGTATAATGTCTTAGGGTTTACCCCTCATTTATACTCTTATCTTGGAGAAGGTGGTATAGGCCTGGGGTTTACCTCACTTATACTCTTACCCTATCTCAACCTGGTCCACACACAATAAATAAGCAAGTTAAGAAATCCCCCTAACTTCTTATTAGTCTTATGCATATACACTCTCATTTTAGCTTACTTAAGACACTAACATGACATTATAAATCCGGGAATCTAACCCGCCTCCTGGTCACACGCCCCGGAATCCCACATCGTAAGCATATCCAAGGAGGAACACAAATAATGGAAGCATACCCGTGGAATCCCACATCACTGTCGGTACGTCCAAGTAAACATACAACAAGACAGCCGACCCTCCAACCGAGAGTCGCGACAACGTATTAAAACATAATACTTGCACTCAAAGGCTATCACCAGCACACATAGGCAAGTTCATAAAATCTATAGACTTTCATTTTATAAACTCAAGGCACTTAGAGAATAATTCCCATTTAAACAAGCCAAAGTACTTATCAAGGCACACATAGAATAATTCTCAATTAAACAAGCCCAAGTACTTATCAAGGCACACATAGAATAATTCTCAACTAAACAAGCCAAAGTACTTATCAAGGCACACATAGAATAATTCTCAATTAAACGAGCCAAAGTACTTATCAAGGCACACATAGAATAATTCTCAATTAAACAAGCCCAAGTACTACGTACGTACATTCTTTTCAAAAGACTCCTTTTTATGTAAAACCCCAAAATACTAACACCCGTAGTATCAAGGCAAGTCTATTTTTCAAGGTAAGTTACTACACTTTTAGAAAACTCATTTCAAAGCTTGAAATCAAGTAACTTCAAATTTTCACAATCTAGGCAACTTATGCCCATTAATCAAAATAGACAACTTTCTTAACCTTCCATAAAGCCGTTATTGTTATACCCCGTAGTTCCAGGGTATGTATGTGAGGACGTACGTACGAGAATACGACAGAAAGATTGGAAAGGAAGAAAGAGGTGATTTTTGTCCACGGAAAAGTTTCCGGTTTTCGTGAAGGAAAAAGGTTCGTTAATGGGAATTGGATTCCCAGATTTGGTATTTGGACTTCATAGATTATATTAGAATTTTGGGATTTTATTTTCGGAAATGGTCACGTGGGGCCCACGGGAGAAATTTACGGTTTTGTGGGGCCCGCTTTGATTTTGTGATTTTGGCGTTATGGATATTTTCTAAGACGAAATATTTTGATTTAATCGGGCGACACGTGTCACCCCACGTGGCACCCTTGGCCGAAATATGTTTGTGCACAACACCTTGCTAGAGTCGTTCGACGAAACGTTCTACCTAACTTACGAAGGGTAAATTACGGCTATGTCATTTAGTATTTTTGGCGGATTTTTCCGAGAGACGAAACGCTTTGGACCAACGAGAGGCAACACTTGGCACCCTCTCGCCGGTGGACTTGAAGCGGTTAGGGCATTGGACGGGCAAGTGTTGGTAGATATTTGTGTAGATATTTGAGGGTTTTAAGAGTAGGGTCTAGGGGCACTTGGGCATATCTCGCCTCCACTTGCCCCCCACTTGGCTAGATCTTGGCCATTGGTTGGCCTTGCTCGCCTATAAATACCCTCCCCTTTGAAGACTTCTTCATCCATTCCATAATTTCCAAGTCTTGAAAACCTCCTCCCTCCTTGTTGGTTTCGTCCCCTCCTCTTCCTTTGTGAGGCCTTGGCCGAGGGGTGCACCCCCCCTCCTAGAGGCCTTGGCCGAGGGGTCCACCCCCCTAGTGGTGTGCCGTGAGGTACCCCTGCCTTGTTGTTCTCGTAGAATACACCCCCCCTCTTGGTAGAAATACTCTCAAAAGTATTGTTACTATACCCAAATTACCTTAGCCGTATACCTTGTAGTATTCCAAAGAAACCTCTATACGTAGAGCCCGGAAATACTACCGTATGTCCTTTTTGTCTCAAACCGAAACCCTAAGGAAATCTTCATTGATTGATCAAGTATTTAAGTAGAAGTTGGTTAGAACTTCAAGGGTTGTTTGGAGCGGTCGAGCACCGGAGTAGGAGCTAAGCGTTGCTAAGGATCGACATTTATACTTGGATAATTATGGGCTTATCGAGGTAATTATCTTGTCCCTCTATTTGTAATTGGAAATTACATGTTGTTAGAATATATAGTTGAAGTATACTATATATAGAACTAAGCTTAATCTTTGCGCAATGTCTTTTGACTTAAGCCCAAGAATAAAGAAAAGAATCGAATCAGATTTACATAGGATCATTGCAGCAGACTTGTGTAGTATTATCGAGTAGAATTGTACACGCCCGTTAGGCGAAACCCCCGGTTGGCTTGGTGTCCACTCGATAGAGGAGGAGATTTACGCTGCCATGGGGGTGAGGCCGCCAAATTTTCAGAGAGAAATGGAACCTGTGTTTTGAAGTTAATAGACGTTTGTGACCTTTTTAGGTGAAAGTACTAAGAGTAGCGTATTCTACTTGAGGAGTGGAAAGGGCTAGCAAGGTTGTAGTACTTGGAGCATTTTGCTTATTGTCGATACTCACGCGAGGTATGTGAACCTCTTCCTATCTCTTCTAGCATGATATGTGTGAACTATGTAGTACGGTAGACGCATACGTGTTAATCGTGTTTGATTGTTTTAAAACATAAAGTGTTATAACGGCTTTATGGGAAGTTGTTATAACGACTTTATGTAGGTAAGAAAATACTTTGTGGTTTTAAAAGGTAATCGATGTGAATTATAAGCGCTTGTTATAATAAAGAACTTGATGTATTTCAAAAGATTTATAAATCGTTTTGAAGGGAGAGTAATACTTGGTTTTGAAAACTTAAGAGTTATACTAGCTTTATGGGAAGTTAGGTATAACGACTTAAGAATGTTTCTTGATTTGAAATCGTAATGTGTATCGCCAAACCACCGCAGCGTTAATAAAGGAAAATGTCTTGACTAATGAGTTGTATTATTAAAACCGTAGAAACCTCCATCCGCATAGAAACTAAGATGAGACAAAATGATATTACATTTTCTAGGTCATGGTCTTTGTAGTAAGATTATTATATACAAGTATAACATTTTCACACTTAATTCTTATGTTACTCAAATGTTTTAAAAGAGATTAAGACTATGAGTTATGAAACCTTTCTAAAATAATTTACATGAACATTTGAAATTAGGCAAACTTGACGTTTGAAAACAATGTCATACTTGAGTTTTTACAAAGAGAAGTGTTTTGATTTACTTCAAAAGATAATCACTCTATTTTCATATACTACGGTATTGTGTGACTTTTGTGAAAGTAACGATCTTTGAAAAGAGTTAATGTACGAAGTATTTTGGGGATAAAACCCGATCTTGTTAATCATATAGTAGAAAGTGCCTTGTGTGAATAACTTGATTGTATTGGTTTGTGATAGCCTTGTAATACTTTCTTGTTGATTTGATAAGTAAACATGCTAGATGCTACGTGTTAGTATCTTGTGATGTTTGTGTAAAGGGGTTTTTCCTTTGTTGTGCTTATGTTGTTTAACGATAAGTCGTTATGATAGTATTATACATCACTCATCTCGAGATGATTCCGGGTTGTCGCCTCCACGCGGTAGACTCAGCGTCGATGGACCTTTGATTCGAGACTACCTCTACGCGGTCCAGTGGGCCTGGCGCGAATCGCGGAGTTCCAGTGTTAGACGCGCCCTTGTGGTCACGCGGTCTCGCGCTACGCGGACGGGCGAGTCCAGACGCCGTCGGGAGTAGCTACCCTCGATGCGGGTTATACCTCACGCGGCCGATCTGATTGGCCTATGCGCGAGTCGCGGGAAGTTCCAGGACTAGACGCGACATTAGATATCGCGGCGAGTGGCCGCTTTGATCATGTGACGGCCAGACAGATCTCATGATACGCTTTATGACCTTGTTGGTACCGTGGTTTTAGTAGTCGGCTATGCCTTCGCATTTACCCCGCATAGCTTTATTATAACACAGTGGACACGTGTTCATGTGTGTTCCTTGGTGCTTTCATATCATAGATCGCCGGCGAGGAATGTGCTCCACGCACGATTGATGTTAATGGCGTGAGACCCATTGTTAAATTTGAGTGATGACTTGAGGCGTGAGTCCCCGACTTGACATGATCGCTTATTTATTGGAATCGTAGTTTGTTATCATACATGTCTCCCGCTTTGTATAGACTACTATTATTTCATTTACGATTTATTTTCGCCACATACTTGGTACTTGTCAGATCGACCTCTTGGGGCTGCGTTCATGCCGCAGTAAAAGGTACACTCGATCGTTGATCCCGGATCACGCTCATTGCTTGGGAAAGCTCCGCTTCTCCGAGGCTTATCAGTGGTATAGTCCTGTTGTTGTAGGTGTTTACATTCGGGGTATGGCGGGCCCCGCCCCGCCATTGTTGTCGATCATTTCTTAGAGGTCCGTAGTAATCGTTGTAAGTGTGGTTTGTAAAAAGGATTAAACTGTTCATGTTGAAAAAGTTGTTATTTATATATATGCCGAAAGGCAAGTTTTTCTCAGATTATTGTTTCATATTTCATAATATGTCTTGTATCGTTTTATGTTCCGCTGATTACTCTGATGTTGTATCACTAGGGTGCCCGGGGTAAGGCACCAGTCACGGGCCCGGAATCGGGTCGTGACAGTTATAACCAACTTCCCATAAAGCCGTTATAACCCTTTATGGTTTTAGACATATTCATTCCTTTTATAACCAAGAGACTTATACTTTAAAACCAAGTATCACATACTTACAAATCAAGTTCTTAACTTTTAAAATACTTCAAGTCTCTTAATATTTAGAAAACAAGTTTCTTCTACTTTTAAACCTCAAGTAACTCACACCTTTAAAACAAGTTTCTTCTCTTAAATCATGCCATTTCTCCTCTCTTAAAACAATTAAGTAAATCACTCCTTTAACTCCCCTAAAGTCATTACAACAAACCTTAGGTTTTGGAACTAAGGCACTAGCCAAAAGGTTTGGAAACCACTTCCTTTTCAAGACTCTAAGTACTTTAAGTAAAATGCTTTCACTTTTAAGAATCCAAACTTCACTAAGGAAATGGATTATACAACTTACAATTTAAACATCAAAGTACAATCAAGGGAGTACATAGAACGAATTCTATTTTAGGCAATCCAAATACAACCAAGGAATGGATCATTTAAGGAGTAGGACATACTTTCTTTATCTTAAGGAATCATGCTAGAAGAGGAGATAGTTCACATACCTTTTCGGCTAAATCCACAAGCTAAGCCGAATACACCGTACGTAGAAGTGTCAACCTATAATGGTCACAACAAGACTATCAACTTCTAGTCTCAAACGTAGAATAATACTAGGTATACGGTCTCTAATTCTACGGAAAATCGGGCAGCACTTCCTTTGTTTCTACTCACTTTGCCACCTTTTTCAAGGCCGAATACAATAACCAACACACCACATTTAAGGTTCAAAACAACAACCAAACAAAGGGGATTACACGCCTTATAATACGTGTAAAATTCTGCCCCACAATTCATACCAAGTAGTTTAAAACTCACTAGCCATTCTCGGCCAACAATAACCAACAATTCAAAGTCTTTTCCAATCCTTTTCCAATTCCAAGTTCTAAGGTCTAACATGTTATATAGTCATAAACAACTTCAACAACTACAATTTCCTTCTTTATGCAACATGCGACGACTTAAACTAATAATCAACTTGAATTGTAATCTTAAGGCTAACATGCTAGTTTTCGGATTAGGGTTCCAATATCCAAAACACTTATCAAACCTCATAATATATAACTCATGCTTGCTAATATCCATAACTACAATGATAAGTAAACCTTAATTACTAAAACGACAGGATTTATACCTTTATAAGCCCTTAAAATTTCCAAGATTCAAAGTCGCTCCTTAGCAAATTCTTAGCTCCTTTCCTTATGTTCCAATCCACTCCAAGCACTCCTTAGAAGCCTATGAAGAACCCATCTTCAAGTTTCAACTTCAAAGTTGAAGAACTCCTTAAGTTTCCGTCTTGCGACTAATACGAAAACGTCGTTTTTCCGAAATCTTTCTATTGAGATATCCTTACAATACCCTTAGGGACATTGGGTTCAAGTCTTGTGAACAAAGAATCAAAACTACAAATTTTTGTGTGTGTAAAATGGGTGAACCCGAGAGCAAGTCTCCAAGAACAAATGTGTGTGATATTTTCTAAGTGTTGAAGACCTTGTCTTGCACTAGTAGTATGCTTATATAACACATTGGAGGGCCAATACTTAAACAAATGGGTGGCTAAGATGAGTTTCACTAGGATCAAGCCCAAGTGGCAAGTTGACTTGGTCAATAATATCAAGCTTTGAAGACTTATCTTCCAAGATGGTCAATGACCATTTTACCCCTTACTAAATTCGACCAAGACCATGTGTGGGGGTGCCACGTGTCGCCCTCTCATTCGTCCATAAAATTCCGTAACCCTCGTGGGCCCCACAAAAATGTAAAATTCCCCGGGTGGGCCCCACGTGACCAAATCCGTAAAATAAATTTCCATAGTGTTAACAAGTTCCATACTCTTCAGATAATACATTTTGAGAATCTAATTCTCCTCAACTAACATTTTTCCTTTCCGACGTTCGGAAGATTTTCTGTCGGAAAAACAATTCTTCCTTTCGTACTAATTCCAAGTCTTGTGTTCCTTACGTACTTTCTCTTATACATGTCCTGGACTTACGGGGTGTAACATTCTTCCCCCTTTAGAAACATTCGTCCCCGAATGTTCTTCGTCGGTTTTCAATCTATACAAACTCCGGCATAAACTCTATACTATGCCTATCAATCAAAACTGCACAAGACCAACGATGCCACACATGGCCACCACAACACACGTAAACATAACAATGGACCTTCCGTCCGCGACCCCTCCTCACAAAACTCGAAGGTTACAGTCTTTTAAAACACGGGATCCTTAGAGGTTCCTTTATTTCCTTACTTGTCATACTTTCTCGTACTTCTAAACTTGGCAATGATGCTGCTTGAATTTCCGCTAAGGCTCTTCTCGACCCTTACGACCTGGTTCCGGTGGAACACATCCAAAAACTCGTACAACGATCAACTAGACTTGGGCCTTGCACCCTCGTGACCCTATCACATCGCGGAACCATTACCAACTGACATCACCCCATTCCATACTACCGGTTGACCCGAAATGAGTCCATAACCCGACTCATCGTCATACTTAACTTCTCATTCTTAGTTTGAAATAAATCTTTCTCTTATCTCAAGGTACTTCTCACCCTAACCCCCTATTCACTAGAGGTTTGTCACATAGGTCGAAGTATTTCTACCGTACACTTTTCCCTATTGGTCTTACACTTATTATGGGGTAACTACAACTTGTGAACTCTACACAACTATAGTCTCAGTTCACTTACCATTCTTGTCAATATTCTTAACTTCTCTCTTTACTAATCAAAGTATCCCTACCTCTGGGGTACTATCACTTTACAACTCTAGCAATAAAGGGAAAATATATACGCTAGGGCAAAATCTGAATTTAACAATGCACGTATGATTCAAAAGAATCGACATATACCTGTAACCCCATGCGATGTTGCCTCCTGATCCTGTCCAGTAGTCACGTCATCTCTTGCGGTTCGAAGGACCGCCAGAACTATAAACTCCACCCTGACCTCTACCACGACTAGCTGACATCTGAACACCCTGCCCTGGGGACGCACAGCTGTGGAGGAAAGGTAACCAACCATCGGCCTCATAGGCTGAGCCACCTTACCGGTGCTCTTTCTAACAGGACATTCCCACTTCTTGTGGCCCGGACGGTCACAATAATAACAAACACCTGTTCCATGACGGAATTTCCCCAAATGACGCTTACTACATTGGAAACACTGAGGAATATGTGGCCTCGACTGAGAAAATCCTCTGCTCCTTTGAGAACCACGACCCCTGGAGCTTGGACCGGGTCCTAAATACCTTGTGGAGTCAAATCTCCCACTTATGAGCTGCGGGGGTATGTACTGGGTAGGCTGGGATGAATATCTTACTCGCTGATTAGGCTGCTCGTCCAAAAACTCACCGGGATAACCAACCGGTCTAGCCCTCTTACGCTGATCTCCGCGTTGGCCCTCTACCCTCTGTACACCTGTCTGTACTGGCCGAATAACCTCCTGCTGATGAAACTGTAGCACCGCTATCTTGGTCAATAACATAACTGCTTCCCTCATGACCCTATAGTCTTCCCCTAATCGAAACTGAGGCTCGTGTTGGGCCTCAAAACCTAGCACAGAATAACTCGCCGACTGCGGAACAACATCCGGTATACCCTGGGCATAAGACCTATCAACTCTCTGAGTCTGACTAGTAGCTCCTGCTACTCCTTTGCCCTTCTGGGCGTTGCTTCTCCTGGAGACATAATCAGAACACAAAATTACGTCGAGAGGAATCATCTTACTAACACATACTCATGGCACGATCTTAGAGTGAGAAGAATAGAAACCAACTCTAAATGTCCTCAGAGCCTCCTGTTTATGGGTGTGGCGTGCAACACACCGATAATCAAGACTCTACTAGACACGGCCTCAGACATTCCGAGGACCGATCGCTCGATACCACTCACACCCCGAACCTCAAGCTCGGATGGTGCCCTACCTGGGCACCCTTCTACCTTAACAACTAAGTAAACTTGCGGAATTTAAATAACACCTTTTTTTTTTTTTAAAACCAACATACGTACAAGGGCAAAGCCGACAAGGCTGCCATATAAAATACATAACAAAAGACACTACACCGTATATGAGTCCAATCCCACATATGAATACAGACCACTAAGAGTTTTACTGAACTATGACGGGACAAGGCCCCGCCGTACCCATAATCAGACAAAAGCTCAGACTGAAAGTACTTATACCAAAAAGATAAACTCCCGAACAGAAAGAGCTATCCAAAAACATTGAGCAGGGTCCTACACCTGCCGATCACCAAACAGCGTACCTAAACCTGCGGCATGAACGCAGCCCCCCGAAGGAGGTCAGTACGAAGAATGTACCAAGTATGTGAAGCGATGAAATCAGAATGAAATTATAACAGTCTAAACAAAACAGGAGACATGTATGATTGCCAACCTACAGTACACAATACATAAGCAGTCATATCAAGTCAGGGACGCATGCCCTCAAAGTCACTACTCAAATAACAGTACACAGTGCCTTACTAACAATGAGAGTAAATAGTAGTGTACTTACAATATCAAATAGGAAACTCACGATCAAATCATGGGTAGCAAATCCATGGGAACAGGTGGTATAACGTCTTGGGGGTTTACCCCTCATTTATACTCTTACCCTGAGGCAGGTGGTATAACGTCTTGGGGGTTTACCCCTCATTTATACTCTTATCCTGGAGAAGGTGGTAAAGCAGGTGGTATAATGTCTTGGGGTTTACCCCTCATTTATACTCTTATCTTGGAGAAGGTGGTATAGCGTCTTGGGGGTTTACCCCTCACTTATACTCTTACCCTATCTCAACCGGCCGTCACACAATAAATAAGCAAGTTAAGAAATCCCCCTAACTTCTTATTAGTCTTATGCATATACACTCTCATTTTAGCTTACTTAAGACACTAACATGACATTATAAATCCGGGAATCTAACCCGCCTCCTGGTCACACGCCCCGGAATCCCACATCGTAAGCATATCCAAGGAGTAACACAAATAATGGAAGCATACCCGTGGAATCCCACATCACTGTCGGTACGTCCAAGTAAACTTACAACAAGACAGCCGACCCTCCAACCGAGAGTCGCGACAACGTATTAAAACATAATACTTGCACTCAAAGGCTATCACCAGCACACATAGGCAAGTTCATAAAATCTATAGACTTTCATTTTATAAACTCAAGGCACTTAGAGAATAATTCCCATTTAAACAAGCCAAAGTACTTATCAAGGCACACATAGAATAATTCTCAATTAAACAAGCCCAAGTACTTATCAAGGCACACATAGAATAATTCTCAACTAAACAAGCCAAAGTACTTATCAAGGCACACATAGAATAATTCTCAATTAAACGTGCCAAAGTACTTATCAAGGCACACATAGAATAATTCTCAATTAAACAAGCCCAAGTACTATGTACGTACATTCTTTTCAAAAGACTCCTTTTTATGTAAAACCCCAAGATACTAACACCCGTAGTATCAAGGCAAGTCTATTTTTCAAGGTAAGTTACTACACTTTTAGAAAACTCATTTCAAAGCTTGAAATCAAGTAACTTCAAATTTTCACAATCTAGGCAACTTATGCCCATTAATCAAAATAGACAACTTTCTTAACCTTCCATAAAGCCGTTATAACCAACTTCCCATAAAGCCGTTATAACCCTTTATGGTTTTAGACATATCCATTCCTTTTATAACCAAGAGACTTATACTTTAAAACCAAGTATCACATACTTACAAATCAAGTTCTTAACTTTCAAAATACTTCAAGTCTCTTAATATTTAGAAAACAAGTTTCTTCTACTTTTAAACCTCAAGTAACTCACACCTTTAAAACAAGTTACTTCTCTTAAATCATGCCATTTCTCCTCTCTTAAAACAATTAAGTAAATCACTCCTTTAACTCCCCTAAAGTCATTACAACAATCCTTAGGTTTTGGAACTAAGGCACTAGCCAAAAGGTTTGGAAACCACTTCCTTTTCAAGACTCTAAGTACTTTAAGTAAAATGCTTTCACTTTTAAGAATCCAAACTTCACTAAAGAAATGGATTATACAACTTACAATTTAAACATCAAAGTACAATCAAGGGAGTACATAGAACGAATTCTATTTTAGGCAATCCAAATACAACCAAGGAATGGATCATTTAAGGAGTAGGACATACTTTCTTTATCTTAAGTAATCATGCTAGAAGAGGAGATAGTTCACATACCTTTTCGGCTAAATCCACAAGCTAAGCCGAATACGCCGTACGTAGAAGTGTCAACCTATAATGGTCACAACAAGACTATCAACTTCTAGTCTCAAACGTAGAATAATACTAGGTATACGGTCTCTAATTCTACGGAAAATCGGGCAGCACTTCCTTTGTTTCTACTCACTTTGCCACCTTTTTCAAGGCCGAATACAATAACCAACACGCCACATTTAAGGCTCAAAACAACAACCAAACAAAGGGGATTACACACCTTACAATACGTGTACAATTTCGCCCCACAATTCATACCAAGTAGTTTAAAACTCACTAGCCATTCTCGGCCAACAATAACCAACAATTCAAAGTCTTTTCCAATCCTTTTCCAATTCCAAATTATAAGGTCTAACATGTTATATAGTCATAAACAACTTCAACAACTACAATTTCCTTTTTTATACAACATGCGACGACTTAAACTAATAATCAACTTGAATTGTAATCTTAAGGCTAACATGCTAGTTTTCGGATTAGGGTTCCAATATCCAAAACACTTATCAAACCTCATAATATATAACTCATGCTTGCTAATATCCATAGCTACAATGATAAGTAAACCTTAATTACTAAAACGACAAGATTTATACCTTTATAAGCCCTTAAAATTTCCAAGATTCAAAGTCGCTCCTTAGCAAATTCTTAGCTCCTTTCCTTATGTTCCAATCCGCTCCAAGCACTGCTTAGAAGCCTATGAAGAACCCATCTTCAAGTTCCAACTTCAAAGTTGAAGAACTCCTTAAGTTTCCGCCTTGCGACTAATACGAAAACGTCGTTTTTCCGAAATCTTTCTATTGAGATATCCTTACAATACCCTTAGGGACATTGGGTTCAAGTCTTGTGAACAAAGAATCAAAACTACAAATTTTCGTGTGTGTAAAATGGGTGAACCCGAGAGCAAGTCTCCAAGAACAAATGTGTGTGATATTTTCTAAGTGTTGAAGACCTTGTCTTGCACTAGTAGTATGCTTATATAACACATTGGAGGGCCAATACTTAAATAAATGGGTGGCTAAGATGAGTTTCACTAGGATCAAGCCCAAGCGGCAAGTTGACTTGGTCAATAATATCAAGCTTTGAAGACTTATCTTCCAAGATGGTCAATGACCATTTTACCCCTTACTAAATTCGACCAAGACCATGTGTGGGGGTGCCACGTGTCTCCCTCTCATTCGTCCATAAAATTCCGTAACCCTCGTGGGCCCCACAAAAATGTAAAATTCCCCGGGTGTGCCCCACATGACCAAATCCGTAAAAATAAATTTCCATAGTGTTAACAAGTTCCATACTCTTCAAATAATACATTTTGAGAATCTAATTCTCCTCAACTAACATTTTTCCTTTCCGACGTTCGGAAGATTTTCTGTCGGAAAAACAATTCTTCCTTTCGTACTAATTCCAAGTCTTGTGTTCCTTACGTACTTTCTCTTATACATGTCCTGGACTTACGGGGTGTAACACGCTAGCAGCTCCTGCTGCTGCCTTGCCCTTCTGGGCCCTGGTCGCCTTCCGTGGAGGCATATCTGTTCATAAGACTAGGTCAGAGAGGATTCAACCTAATAAGACAGCTCTACTGCACGATCTCAGAGAGAGAAGAATGGAAACCAATCCTAAATGTCCTGCAGCCTCCTGATTATAGATGTGGTGCACAACACACCGATAATCAAGACTCTACTGAACCGCGATGCGTAGACACTTTCCGAGGACTAACTGCTCTGATACCACTTTTGTCACGACCCGACCCCGGGCCGCGACTAGTGCCCTACCTGGGCACCCCGTTCAGGTATACATCAGAGAATAGCAGCGGAACATACACAACATAAACATATGTGTAAACAAAAGACATCACAGGCTAGCCGATAAGGTCGTCTTCCATAATATAAACATAATCAAAAGTACAACTGTACAACTCAGTTCTTACAGCCCAACCACATATGTGAATATAGACCTCTAGGAATAACAAGCGTGGCGGGGGCCGCCATACCACGAATGTACATAAATCTACAACACCAGGGAAAAGACTGTACCAAAAAGACAAGCCTCCGGATAAATGGAGCTTCTGACGTCTGATAAGTGATCCTAAGAATGAGGATCCACCACCGCTACCCTTTAAATGCGGCGTACGCGGCCCAGGAAGGGTCGACACTGATATGTACTAAGTATGTAAATCGAAAAATCAGTAATTACAACATAAGTTTAAAACAAAGCCGGAGACATGTATGATAACAAAATTATAGTACACAGTGCCTTACTAACAATGAGAGTAAATCAAGGGAATACGTACAACATCACAATAGGAGACTCCCGATCAAATCATGGGTAGCGAACCCATAGAAACAGGTGGTATAACGTCTTGGGGTTTTACCCCTCATTTATACTCTTACCCTGAAGCAGGTGGTATAACGTCTAACGTCTTGGGGGTTTACCCCTCATTTATACTCTTATACTAGAGAAGGTGGTATAGCGTCTTGGGGGTTTACCCCTCATTTATACTCTTATCCTAGAGAAGGTGGTATAGCGTCTTGGGGGTTTACCCCTCACTTATACTCTTACCCTATCTCAACCGTCATCTGATAAATAAATAAGCAAGTTAGAAATCCCCCTAACTTCTTATTAGTCTTATTCATCTACACTCTCATTTTAGTTTACTTAAGGCACTAATATGTTATAATAAATCCGGGAGTTTAACCCAAAGTACTACGTACTTCCAATTTTAAAAAAAATGACTCATTTTCATATAACACTTCCAAGATACTATAAACCGTAGTATCAAGTCAAAATTACCTTTCAAGACAAGTCACAATACATTTAGAAATAAAGTAAGGTTTCTAAATCAAGTGACTCCTTTTCTTATAAAGCCTTAGGCAATTGATGCCTTAAAATCAAATTGTCTTTCATTAAAATCAAGTAATTTATCTTTCCATAAAGCAAATATAACCAACTCCCCATAAAGTCGTTACATTCGCTTTATACCTTAGCCAAATACAATTTCCTACCCAAGGGACTTATACTTTAAAACTCTTCAAGTCCCTTAACTTTAATAAAACATTAGACATCCTTAATACTTTCAAAGAAGTGAGTTAATCTCCTAACTCACCCGACTTGGCTATTCATAAAACTAGTAAAGGATATCAAGATCTTGTACGTCTACCGTACTATATACGTGCAACTAGTCATGCTCAAAGGATATGAAAAGTTCTACATACCTCGCCGGGTCAAACCACTTTCCAAGTACAAAGTCCCGCCCGTAGAACGTCAACCTATAATATTCACAATACGTCAAGTCGCTAAATTCTACGGAAAATCGGACAGCACCTCCTTTGTTTTTACTAACTTTGCCACCTTTTTCAAGGCCGAATACAATAACCAAACACGCCACATTTAAGGCACAATCCAAGCAATTAATCAATAGGGGATTACACGCCGACTAGACGTGTAAAATTCCGCCCCACAACGATAACAAACTAATACAACTACTAGTCCAATTTCGGCCATAATGAATACAACAATACCAATTCTTATCCAATTTCCATTTCAATCCAAATTGGTAGCATAACATGATATCAAGTCACATTTGATTATAACTACCATAATCTTCAAATAAGTGACATGCGACGATTTCTAATAAACGACCAATTAGTAATCCAATCTTCAAGTGGCTTGTATAACATTTCGGATTTAAGCTACAAGCAATCCATAATACTTATAAACTTCAACATATCAACTTCATGCTAGCAACATGTAAAGCTAACAACAACAATAAAAATATATAATCTTGTAACACTTAAAAGACAAGATTATACCTCAATGAAACTTAATCCAACTCCACTCCGAAGTCGCTCCTTAGTAGTTTAGAGCCTCTCCAAGACACTTCAATCCGCTTGTTGAGACCCTTTGAACAACACCAACAAATATCCTTCAAATCTCCAAACAAAACCTAGAAGGACAACTAGGTTTTCGTTTTGCGACTAACCCGTAAACAATCTTTTTCCAAGATATTTCTATTGATATATGCTTACACTACCCTCAAGAACCTTGGTTTAAAGTGTGGAGCTAAATGGATCACAAACAAAGATTTTTCTTTTTTTTCTATAGTGAACCCGAGAGCAAGGCTCTTGTTCATCCAATTTTTGTGAATTTTTTTCTAAGTGTTGGCACTAGTAGTGCTACTAGTAGTATTATATAGCACCTTGGAGGGTCAAGATACAACCATTTGGGTGGCTAGGATAAGCTCTTATTAAATATCAAGACCTTGTGGGTCCTTTGACTTAGTCAAGATTATCAAGCTACAAGTTGCAAGACTTTAGTCATACAAGACTATGGTCAATGACCATCTTAGCCTAGGAATTTTCGTCCAAGGCATAACTAAGGGGGGGGGGGTGACACATGTCGCCCTCCCATTCGCCACAATAAAACATTTTCCGACAATTTCATATTTCCGATAAATTTTTACAAGTCTCAAATCTTAACACTTGTGAGTTCTTACTTACGTTCTTAAAACATGTCCTGTAATTACGGGGTGTAACATATATATAAACTTGAACACGAACAGTTACATCCCTTTTACAAACTCTTCCCACAACAGTACTACAGACCTCTAAGAATGTTATAACAACAATGACGGGACAGGGCCCCGCCATACCCCTGAATGTAAGTACCTACAACGACTGGGGACTATACCAAAGATAAGCCTCCGGAGACACGGAGCTTCCCAAAAATAAGCCTCCGGAGACACGGAGCTTCTAGACCGCGCCAACTGATCGAAGATGGCCACTCGCCCTCAGTATCAATGTGCGCGTCAAATCCTGGAACTCACCGCAGCTCCGCATAGGCCACCTAGGCCCGCATGAGGTATTCCCCGCATCGAGGGTAGCTACTCCTCGACATCGTCCTGGACTCTCGTAGTCCGCATGGCCACATAGACCGCATGAGGTATTCCCCGCACACTAACCTGGAACTCTCGTAGCTCCGCATAGGTCCCCTGGACCCGCATGAGGCATCCCTCGTCGAGCGGCTTAACCCCGGTATATCATGTCAAGAGGTGAGTGGTACAATACTAACATAACGGCTTATCGTTAAACAACGTAAGCACAATCAAGGGAAACCCCTTTACACAAACATCACAAGACACTAACACACGTAGCATCCTAACATGCTTACTTATCAAACAAACAAGAAAGTATTACAAGGCTATCACAAACCAACATAGTCAAGTTATTCACACAAGGTACTTTCTATTTTATGTCAACAAGTTCGGGATTTTATCCCCAAAGTACTTCATACATTAACTCTTTAAAAAGATCAGTTTCTTTCACAAGAGTCACACGATACCCGTAGTATAAAAAAATAGAGTGACTATCTTTTTTAAGTAAACCAAAACAATTTCCCTACCTTCTTTTTGAACCAACTTAGGACAAAAGTATGCCTTCCTTTTTAAACGAAAACACTTCAAATTTTCAAGTCTCTGTCTTTTATAAAACAAGTCCTTACTTTGAAATTTTTAGAGAATCAAACTTGTTTATTAACGATCTTATTAAAGCAGCCATGATCTAGGAAATGTAATATAATTTTGTCTTATCTTAGCTTCTATGCAGATGGAGGTTTCTACTGGTTTTAATAATACTTAATTAGTCAATACATTTTCCTTTATTAGCTGCGATGGTTTGTTCGATACTTATTCTCATTTCCGAAATCAATACAAGGCTTTCATAAACAATTAAGTAAACCGTTCCTTTTATTTCTCTTAAGTCGTTATACCTAACTTCCCATAAAGCTAGTATAACTCTTAAGCTTTTAAAAACCAAGTATTACTCTTCTTTAAAAAATGATTCTTAATTCTTTTGAAATACTTCAAGATTCTTATTATTTAGACTCAAGTCAAAAGACTTCAAGTAAAACCATGTTCAGTTAACACACGTACGTCTACCGTACTATATATATATTTGAAAATATCATGCTCAAGAGGATAGGAAAAATCACATACTTCCTCGGCGAAATCCACCTGCCAAGTCGAGTATGTCGCGCGCAGAGTATCAACCTATAATAGTCAAATACATCTATCAACGTATAGACTACTCTGTAGAATATTCTAAGCAGAAGGTTCTTATTTCTACAGAAATTTGGGCAGCACTTCCCTACCCGACAACTACACAAGTCTACTGTAAATACGATCCATGTAAATCTGATTCAATTCTCTTCTATTATACCATCCTTCTATATCTTATACTCCATTATAAACTACTATATGTAATTTACAATTACAATAGAAGGACAAAGATATTTACCTCGATAAGCCCAAAATTATCCAAGATTAAAGTCGATCCTGAGCAAGGTTTAACTCCTATTCTGTACGCTCCAATTCGCTCCAAGAAACCCTTAGAAGTTCTATACAAATTCTACTTAATACTTCAACCAACAATGAAGATTTTCCTAGGGATTCGTTTTGTGACTAAAGGAAATAAAGTAGTATTTCCGGGCTTTTGGTATAGAGGTAACGTTGGAATACTACAAGGTATTAGGGCTAAGGTATTTTGGAATAGTGATAATACTTGGAGAATACTTTTCAACCAAAAGGGGGGGGGGGTGTTTCGGCTCGCACTACTAGGAAGGGGGTGTTTCGGCTAGCACTACTAGGAAGGGGGGGGGGGGGAAGTGTGTTTGGACGAGAGCTCTTCTAAGAAGGGGAAGGATTTTTAGACTTGGAAAATATTTAAGGGATGAAGAAATCTTCCAACTAAGGGGGGGTATTTATAGGGCCTTCAATGGCCAAGATTCAAGCAAGTGTGTGGATGAGATTTGGACAAGTGTTGTGTGGGTCCCACCTTATCTATCTACCCACAAAATATCTAGCAAACATTGACCAAATGTTTTAGGCCTTAAAAATGACAAAAACGTGCTCCACAATTCGGCCACTTGACCGCCCACTTGAGGGTGACACTTGTCGCCCTCTCGTTGGTCCAAAATATTTCATCTCTCGGAAAAATCCAAAATAAATAAATTATTGATCACGCAAAATTCTTTTACAAGTTTCGGGAAATTTTCCGTCGGAAAAACGAATCCTACATTCTAGTCCTACTAAAGGCTTGTATTATTGTACGTACGTCCTCACATACGTACTCTGGAAATACGGGGTGTAACATTCTCCCCTCCTTAGAAACATTCGTCCCGAATGTTCCTTCTCAAGACAGATAACGATAAATTTCCTCAACTTAAACAGTTTGCAAATGCCACGCATGGCCATAACACCACATGCGCAAATGCTTAAATCCAAGTTCACAAAGAATCACCTCTAACGTGTATAACAACACAAAAACTTCCACCCATGGTCCAAAGGATACTTTCTTCGCACCTTTACTTCACATAATAATTGATCACTTCTATTCTCTTAACCCCTGCTCGCTTCTTCCCTTACTCGTCGTACCTTCCTCGAACACTCGAACTCTTCCTGATAACTTACCACACTTCTGTTATTGCTTTAGTTTCCAAAATCTCAGGGTTACTATCTCCAACTTGGTTATCATTACTGGGAACACTCTGGATGGATCTCCGATACTTTTCCGAACATAGCAACATGAAAGACCGGACGTGCTGCCTCCTACGTCGGACGACAAAGCTAACTTATAGGCAACCTGGCCTATTCTCCGAATGATCTGAAAACGCTCAAAGTACCTCGGGCTAAGTTTCCCCTGCTTTCCAAATCTCGTCACGCCCTTTCGGGGTGGTACCTTTAAGAAAACCCACCGTCAACCTGAACTCCAAGTGTTGACGCCGATTATCCGCAAGACTTCTGTTAACTTTGAGTTGTCAATAACCTCTCCTGGATAAGCTTCACCCTATCCACATCCTGCTGAATCAAGTATGAACCAACAATCTGAACCTTGCCAACATCGAACCAATCGACCGGCAACCTACACTACCGCCCATACAAGGCTTCATAAGGTGACATCCGAATACTGAAATGGTAGCTATTATAATACTCACTCAACAAGAGGCGAATAATCCTTACAGCTACCTCTGGAAAAAAATCAAAAACAGGCGAGGTGAATGCAATCGAGACTCACTGAGTTCCTAACCTTGCACAGTAAAACCTCCATAAAAGAAATAGCCGTAATGGCGGGCTCCAGCTGTCATAAGTAAAAGTAGGAACCGTGCAGTCTTACAACCTTCACGATATATAACATTTCGCATAACCTCTGCGAGTAAGCGATTCGATGAAAGACAAGATGGGCTGACCTCATCGGCCCGACTACTGGTCGAACGCATCCACGAACTCGTACGATGGTTAACTAAACTTGGGCCTAACACCCTCGTGACCCTATCACAAAGCGGGACCACCACAATTTTTTCTTACTTCAAACCGGGCTGCGGGTTGACCCGCAATCTGGCCTCAACCCGACCCATTTATCGCGCGAAGCTCTTGTTTCCCGATCCGGAATAATCTCACCATCGAGTCATGAAAACCTAGTGGTCTTCTTAGCTCAACTACCCTCTTTCATTTCACACTACTCAGGGACTTATCACACAAATATATCTCACGTATATTATGCACTCCGATAAGGGTCAAACATAAAAATAAATCTTTTACTCAAGATGGCCTCGCCTCTAAGGTCTCCATGTATAATATCCTAAAGCTCACAATTTCCCTATCCCCAATCTTACCCTTTTAACTAACCATGATTTCTAATCACAATTAACACAATGCTATCTGAACATAACACTTAAGATATACTCATCTTATCACACATACTAATCTCTAGAGGGTTAAGGATATTCCTGTATCTACTGCTTCTCTCCCCTTTGTCGTTCTAATCAATCCTGCCCTGTTGGGCGCATAGCTAGGGAAGGTGATGAACTAGCCACTGATCCTGAAGGCTGAGTCTCTACATCCGCGCCACCTCTGGTCGGACAATTTCTCACAAAATGGCCCTGCTGGCCGCAAGCATAACAAGCACCAACAAAAAGACGACATTCCCCGGGATGACGCCTGCCACACTGTGAACACTGAGGGAAAACTGAATCCGGCTGGCTGGAACCTACGTGTATCTGTGAACCAGAAGCCCTGGAGCTCTGACCAACTCCTGCATACCGTCGTCACGAAGTGCGTGGAGGACCACTCTGTCTTGGCGGGCGCATAACGATCTGCTGCGAGAAGGTCCGCCTCGAAAGTTACCAAAGGACCACTGTTGTTCGGCCTCTTACCTGAACTTGGTTAACCCGTCGATCCCTACGTTTCTCGGCCTGCTGCGCATAATCCCGTACGCAGGCCATGCTCATTCCTGATTGAAGAGCTACTCTTGCACAACCCTCTCTTAGATAATCATCAAGACCCGTGATAAATCGGTACATAATATACTCTCTGGTTGCTAAATCCCTAGCTAATGGAGGTCGTCTCTTTGCAATCCATACTTTACGCTCTTGGTCGTGGGCCCGATGGTTCAAATATCATGGCGCGATGGAATCGCTACATTGTGCTAGATTCTGTTGAAATTTGGCGACGTCGCAGAAATAGCCGAATGTAGCACCACCTCAGGTGATTATTGGGGCTGTGCCCTCGTAACCCTCTGTGCTCTACTCGTAGCTCCGCCATGCCTTGTCATACGGGCGGGTTGCCGTGCGTGGAGGCATAGCGGTAAGGGAAAGAAATACGTTAGAGGTCCAACTTATAACCGCGGCTCTAAGGCACGATCTCGAGTGAGAAGAATGGAAACCAATCCTAAATATCCTATAGCCTCCTAATTATTGGTGTGGTGCACAACACACCGATAATCAAGACTCTACTAGATACGGTCTGTAGACACTTTCCGAGGATTAACTGCTCTGATACAACTTTTGTCACGACCGAACCGGGCGTGGTCGTGCCTACCGGACACCCAAGTAGACATACATCAGAGTAACCAGCGGAATATAAAACAAGACATGAAATAATATGAAGTGAGAAACAATTTATCTGAGAAAAGTTGCCTTTCGGCATATATATATATAAACTTGAACCCGAACTGTTACATCCCTTTTACAAACTACGCCTGTGATTACTACGGACCTCTAGAATGGTATAACAACAATGACGGGACGGGGCCGCCATACCACGAATGTAAGTACTACTGACGGGGACTATACGAAAATAAGCCTCCGGAACACGGAGCTTCCCAAAACGCTGAATTGCGACCCTATGAGCGAGGATCAACAACTGGTGTACCTCTACATGCGGCATGAACGCAGCCCCGAAGGAGTCGATCAACAGTACCAAGTATGTGGCGAAAATCTGATAAATGAAATCATAATAGACTATATAAAGCAGAAGACATATATGATAACCAATTTACGATACCTGATATGTAGCGGTCATGTCAAGTCAGGGACTCACGCCCTTAAAGTCATCACTCAAATATAACCATGGGTCTCATGCCCACAATATCAATCATGCCCGTGGAATTCCTTCCTCACTGCCGGCAGTCCATGATATAAAAACACCAAGGAATACACATGAACACCAGGTCCCACCTGTGTTATAATAAAACTATACGGGGTAAGTACGAAGGCATAACCGACTACTAAAACCCACAGTACCACCAATGCTATAAAACTGTATCACGAGGTCTTTCTAGACCGCGCCACATGATCGAAGCTGGCCACTCGCCCTCAGTATCAATGTGCGCGTCAAATCCTGGAACTCACCGCAGCTCCGCATAGGCCACCTAGGCCCGCATGAGGTATTCCCCGCATCGAGGGTAGCTACTCGGCATCGTCCCGGACTCCGTAGTCGCGTGAGGTATTCCCGCACACTAACACCGGAACTCGTAGCTCGCATAGGTCCCCGGACCCGTGAGGCATCCTCGCATCGGGGCGACAACCCCGTGATATCATGTCGAGGTGAGTGGTACAATACTAACATAACGGCTTATCGTTAAACAACGTAAGCACAATCAAGGGAAACCCCTTTACACAAACATCACAAGACACTAACACACGTAGCATCCTAACATGCTTACTTATCAAACCAACAAGAAAGTATTACAAGGCTATCACAAACCAACATAGTCAAGTTATTCACACAAGGTACTTTCTATTTTATGTCAACAAGTTCGGGATTTTATCCCCAAAGTACTTCATACATTAACTCTTTAAAAAGATCAGTTTCTTTCACAAGAGTCACACGATACCCGTAGTATAAAAAAATAGAGTGACTATCTTTTTTAAGTAAACCAAAACAATTTCCCTACCTTCTTTTTTAACCAACTTAGGACAAAAGTATGCCTTCCTTTTTAAACGAAAACACTTCAAATTTTCAAGTCTCTGTCTTTTATAAAACAAGTCCTTACTTTGAAATTTTTAGAGAATCAAACTTGTTTATTAACGATCTTATTAAAGCAGCCATGATCTAGGAAATGTAATATAATTTTGTCTTATCTTAGCTTACATGCGGATGGAGGTTTCTCTTGGTTTTAATAATACTTAATTAGTCAATACATTTTCCTTTATTAGCTGCGATGGTTTGTTCGATACTTATTCTCATTTCCGAAATCAATACAAGGCTTTCATAAACAATTAAGTAAACCGTTCCTTTTATTTCTCTTAAGTCGTTATACCTAACTTCCCATAAAGCTAGTATAACTCTTAAGCTTTTAAAAACCAAGTATTACTCTTCTTTAAAAAATGATTCTTAATTCTTTTGAAATACTTCAAGATTCTTATTATTTAGACTCAAGTCAAAAGACTTCAAGTAAAACCATGTTCAGTTAACACACGTACGTCTACCGTACTATATATATATATTTGAAAATATCATGCTCAAGAGGATAGGAAGAATCACATACCTCCTAATGAAATCCACCGCCAAGTCGGTATGTCGCGTGAGTATCAACCTATAATAGTCAAATACATCTATCAACGTATAGACTACTCTGTAGAATATTCTAAGCAGAAGGTTCTTATTTCTACAGAAATTTGGGCAGCACTTCCCTACCCGACAACTACACAAGTCTACTGTAAATACAGTCCTATGTAAGTACAGTTCAATTCTCTTCTATTATACCATCCTTCTATATCTTATACTCCATTATAAACTACTATATGTAATTTACAATTACAATAGAAGGACAAAGATATTTACCTCGATAAGCCCAAAATTATCCAAGATTAAAGTCGATCCTGAGCAAGGTTTAACTCCTATTCTGTACTCTCCAATTCGCTCCAAGAAACCCTTAGAAGTTCTATACAAATTCTACTTAATACTTCAACCAGGATGCGGGTTAGATGCCCGTACGTTTCATTGGATGTACCGGCAGTGACGGAGGATTCCACGGGTATGCTTCCATTGTTATTATCACATGGACATGTCTACACCGATGAGGGATTAGGAGGCGTGCGACGTCTGTGAGTTAAACTCGGTATATTATTATTGTCACATGGGCATGTCTGCACCGATGAGGATTAGGGGCATGTGACCATTACTATTAGTCCATGGGCTAGCTCCCCATGACGACCTGTCTACACCGATGAGGGATTCCGGGGGCATGGTATATGCGATCATTATTCAATGGGCTAGCTCCCGTGAAGACTGCACTGCGATGAGGATCCGAGGCACGTTATGGCCATGTTACAGATGAGGATTAGGGACATGCGGACGCGTATTATATATATATATATGTTTTATATATGTGTACGCCGACAGTGAGGTAGGATGCCACTGGCGGGTCACATGGTTATATGTTACACCGGTGCCGTGATGTGGAGGATTCCAGGCGGGAGGTATATATATATGTATTGTATATGTATGCGCGACGGTGAGGTAGGATGCCACGGGCGCGTCACATGAGTATGATTTATGTCATAGACTGCCGGCAGTGAGGAAGGAATTCCACGGGCATGAGTGATGACTTGAGGGCGTGAGTCCCTGACTAGACCTGACTGCTTATATGTTGTGTACTGTAGTTTGGTTATCATACATGTCTCCTGCTTTATATAGACTATTATGATTTCATTTACAGTATTTTCAGTTTCACATACTTGGTACCTGTTGTACTGACCTCCTTCGGGGGGCTGCGTTCATGCCGCAGGTAGAGGTACACCGGTTGTTGATCCTCGCTCATAGGATCACAGTTCAGCGTTTTGGGAAGCTCCGTTTCTCCGGAGGCTTATCTTTGGTATAGTCCCCTGTCATAGTAGGTACTTGTACATTCAGGGGTATGGCGGGGCCCTGTCCCGTCATAGTTGTGGTTACATTCTTAGAAGTGCATGTAATCTTTGTTGTGGCGGGGTTTGTAAGGAATTTAGCTGCTCGTGTTGGTATTTATATATACTGAAGGTAAGTTTTGGTTGCTTTGTTGCTTATTTTATGTATTGTTTCATGCTTAAGGTTTTATTTCCGCTGATTTTCTCGATGATTGTATCACTAGGGTGCGGGGTAAGGCACGATCCGCAGAGTCGGGTCGTGACATCACACCGAACCCGGGCGTGGTCGGTGCCCTACCTGGGCACCCTTCTACCTTAACAACTAAGTAAACTGCGGAAATTTAAATAACACCACTTTTTTTTTTAAAACCAACATACGTGCAAGGGCAAAGCCGACATGGCTGCCATAATATACATAACAAAAGACACTACACCGTACATGAGTCCAATCCCACATATGAATACAGACCTCTAAGAGTTATACTGAACTATGACGGGACAAGGCCCCGCCGTACCCATAACTGTACAAAAGTCTGTACTGAAGGAACTTATACCAAAAAGATAAACTCCCGAACAGAAGGAGCTATCCAAAAACTCTGAGCAGGGTCCTACACCTGCAGATCACCAAACTGCGTACCTAAACCTACGGCATGAACGCAGCCCCCCGAAGGAGTCGATCTGAAGAATGTACCAAGTATGTGAAAGCGATGAAATGCTTGTAATAAAATCATAATAGTCTAAACAAAGCAGAGACATGTATGATAGCCAACCTACGATTACACAATACATAGCGATTATATCAAGTCGTGGACGCGTGCCTCAAAGTCACTATTCAAATATAACTATGGGTCTCACGCCCGTAATATCAATCATGCGTGGAATCCTTCCTCACTGGCGATCCATGCTATAATGTAACACCAATAAGCATATCCAAGGAGTATCCCTCGTGGTCGCATGCCCCGGAATCTCACATCGTATAAGCATGACCATAGAGTATACAAACAAATCCGGGAATCAAACCCGCTCCTGGTCACATGCCCCGGAATCTCACATCGTATAAGCATGTCGAGGTATCCTCGTGGTCGCGTGCCGGCATCCCACATCGTATAAGCATGACCATAGGGTATCCTCGCGTCGCGTGCCGGCATCCCACATCGTATAAGCATGACCGTAGGATATCACAAACAAATCAGGGAATCTAACGACTCACGGTCACGTGCCGGAATCCCACATCGTATAAGCGTGTCGAGGAGTATCCTCGTGGTCGCGTGCCGGCATCCCACATCGTATAAGCATGACCGTAGGGTAACACAAATAATGGAAGCATACGTGGAATCCGCTCAGCTGTCGATGCGTCGAGTAAACTTACAAGGCGATGACCCTCCAACCGAGAGTCGCGGCAACGTAATAAAACATAATACTTGCACTCAAAGGCTATCACCAGCACATATAGGCAATTCTTAATTAATCAAGCCAAAGTATTTATCAAGGCACACATAGAATAATTCTCAATTAATCAAGCCAAAGTACTTATCAAGGCACACATAGAATAATTCTCAATTAACCAAGACAAAGTACTTATCAAGGCACACATAGAATAATTCTCAATTAACCAAGCCAAAGTACTACGTACGTACATTCTTTTCAAAAGACTCCTTTTAATGTAAAACCCAAGATACTAACACCCGTAGTATCAAGGTGTGTCTATTTTTCAAAGTAAGTTACTACACTTTTAGAAAACTCATTTCAAAGCTTGAAATCAAGTAACTTCAAATCTTCACAATCTAGGCAACTTATGCCCAATAATCAAAATAGACAACTTTCTTAACCTTCCATAAAGCCGTTATAACCAACTTCCCATAAAGCCGTTATAACCCTTTATGGTTTTAGACATATTCATTCCTTTTTTATAACCAAGAGACTTATACTTAAAACCAAGTATCACATACTTATAAATTAAGTTCTTAACTTTCCAAAATACTTCAAGTCTCTTAATATTTAGAAAACAAGTTTCTTCTACTTTTAACCCTCAAGTAACTCACACCTTTAAAACAAGTTACTTCTCTTAAATCATGTCATTTCTCCTCTTTTAAAACAATTAAGTAAATCACTCCTTTGACTCCCCTAAATTCATTAAAACGACCATTAGGTTTTGGAACTAAGGCACTAGCCAAAAGGTTTGGAAACCACTTCCTTTTCAAGAATCTATGTACTTTAAGTAAAATACTTTCACTTTTAAGAATCCAAACTTCACTAAGGAAATGGATCATACAACTTACAATTTGACATCAAAGTACAATCAAGGGAGTACATAGAACGAATTCTATTTTAGGCAAACCAAATACAACCAAGGAATGGATCATTTAAGGAGTAGGACATACTTTCTTTATCTTAAGGAATCATGCTAGAAGAGGAGATAGTTCACATACCTTTTCGGCTAAATCCACAAGCTAAGCCGAATACGCCGTACGTAGAATTGTCAACCTATAATGGTCACAACAAGACTATCAACTTCTAGTCTCTAACGTAGAATAATACTAAGTAAGCGGTCTCTAATTCTACGGAAAATCGGGCAGCACTTCCTTTGTTTCTACTCACTTTGCCACCTTTTTCAAGGTCGAATACAATAACCAACACGCCACATTTAAGGCTCCAAACAACAACCAAACAAAGGGGATTACACGCCTTACAATACGTGTAAAATTCCGCCCCACAATTCATACGAAGTAGTTTAATACTCACTAGCCATTCTCGGCCAACAACAACCAACAACACTAATTCTTTTCCAATCCTTTTCCAATTCCAAGTCTAAGGTCTAACATGTTATATAGCCATAAACAACATCAACAACTACAATTTCCTTCTTTATACAACATGCGACGAGTTAAACTAATATTCAACTTGAATTGTAATCTTAAGGCTAAACATGCTAGTTTTCGGATTAGGGTTCCAATAGCCAATATACTAATCAAACTTCATACTAAACATCTCATGTTTGCTAATATCCACAACTACAATGATAAGTAATCTTAACTACTAAAACGACAAGATTATACCTTTATAAGCCCTTAAAAATTCCAAGATTCAAAGTCGCGCCTTAGCAAATTCTTAGCTCCTTTCCTTATGTTCCAATCCGCTTCAAGCACTCCTTATAAGCCTATGAAGAACCCATCTTCAAGTTCCAACTTCAAAGTTGAAGAACTCCTTAAGTTTCCTCCTTGCGACTAATACGAAACCATCGTTTTTCCGAAATCTTTCTATTGAGATATCCTTACAATACCCTTAGGGACATTGGGTTTAAGTATTGTGAACAAAGGATCAAAACTTCAAATTTTTCTTATTGGAAATAGCCCAAACCCGAGAGGTCTATTGAAGAACAAGAATTGTTGTGATATTTTCTAAGTGTAAAATGAGCTTGTCTTGCACTAGCTTAGCATATATAACACATTGAATGGCTTAGATTATAACAAATGTGTGGCTTGGATGAGGATCATTAATTAAAGAGCCAAGTGGACAAGTTGACCTTGGTCAACAATCTCAAGCTTGAAGACTTATCTTCCAAGATGGTCAATGACCATTTTAGCCTTGCTAAAATCGACCAAGACCATATGTGGGGGTGCCACATGTCGCCTTCTCATTCGTCCATAAAATTCCGTAACCCTCGTGGGCCCCACAAAACGTAAAATTCCTCGGGTGGGCCCCACATGACCAAATCCGTAAAAATAAATTTCCATAATGTTAAAAGTTCCATATTCCTCAAATAATACATTTTTGAGAATCCAATTCTCATCAACGAACATTTTTCCTTTCCGGCGTTCGGAAGATTTTCCGTCGGAAAAACAATTCTCCCTTTCGTACTAATTTCCAAGTATTGATTTCTTACATACATTCTCTTATACATGTCCTGGACTTACGGGATGTAACAGTGAGTATCACCAAAATTAACTTCCATTTATGGCCTAAAAGGATTCTCCTTTCGTACCTTCTTTTCTCATACTATAAACACTTCAATTATTTTAACAATTGTTCGCTCATTTTCTTACTTATCGTACTCTTCTCGTATTTCCAAACCTATTTTAGTATATGTACATAATCTCGCATATTGATTCTGTTTTCAAATCCTTGGAGTTACTACATCCAACAATTTAAGGTCATTTTCGGTTCTCACGACCCGGTTCCAGTGGAACGCGTCCACGAATTCGTACATGATTTACTAAACTTGGGCCTTGCACCCTCATGACCCTATCACATAGCGGGACCATCTCCAACTGACCACACTCCATTCCAGGCTACAGATTGGCCCGTAATCAGCCCACAACCCGACCCATTGTCGCACTTAATTCTCATTCTTTGTCTGAAATAAATCTTACTACCCGAGAAGGCCTTATACATCTAAGGTCTCAGCGGTTATCAATATTCTAAGGTTCACAATTTTCTATGCTCCAAGCCTACATTATCAGTCCCCACATACGGAAAATGTAGCTTCTTAATATCTCATAATCATGTTGTCTTATTCACAACAACTCCAATTACTCCCTACCATTATTATTCACATAATCACTTAAGCGTACAACACAACTTAATCTAACAACATGGAATGCTCTCAAATCAATAAAATGTGATCTCTTTTAAGAGTCTATCACAATCTCAGACCGTTCATTACCTTCTGACTATTCCAAGTCAGTACATACATAAAGCCTAGGTGTGGATTCAATAAATTATTTCACAACTTCCAAGTATTTATCAAGAATTTACCAACTTATGGTAACTCATAGTCATTCTAGGCAATACACATATGACCCCAAGTAAATACGCTCGTACAGATATACATCACCATAATACCATCCATACAATAACTTTACCAACATGGATACACAATCCATATAATCCTTTCTGGGCCACTGTTGCCTTTCTCATAACTGCAATCACAATAACACGTTAGGGAGAGACCTGTTATACCCCGTAGTTGCAGGGTATGTAAGTGAGGACGTACGTACGAGAGCGGCAGAAAATTTTGAAAAGAAAGAAAGATGTGAGTTTTCGACGGAAAAGTTTCCGGTTATTTGTGAAGAAAAAGGTTCGTTAATGGGAATTGGATTCCCAGATTTGGTATTTGGACTTCATAGATTATATTAGAATTTTGAGATTTTATTTTCGGAAATGGTCACGTGGGGCCCACGGGAGAAATTCTGATTTTGTAGAGCGCTTTGTTTTGAGATTTCGGTATTTTGGATATTTTGGAAGGCGAAATATTGCAGGTGAATCGGGGCGACACGTGTCACCCCGTGGCACCTGGCCGATTTTACCTTTGTGCACAACACGGTTGGAGTCGTTTTTCGGCGAAGCGTTTGCGTAACTGCGAAGGAAAATTCCGGCTATGTCGTTTGTATTTTTGCGGATTTTTAGAGGCGAAACGATACGGACCAGCGGGAGGGTGACATGTGTCACACCCTGCAATGGAAGCATGTGGGGCGGCACTTGGCCGAATTGAGGGGGCAAGTTGTGCTAGATATTTGTGTAGATATTTGTGAGGGTTTTAAGGAGTAGGGGCTAGGGTGCACTTGGCTTGATCTTGGCCTTACACTTGCCTTGCACATGGCTTGATCTTGGCCATTGGTTGGCCTTTGGTTTTGCTATAAATACCCCTCCCTTGTGAAGACTTATTCATTCACTCCTCACTTTGTCTAAGTCTTGATATCCCTCCCTCCTCTAGTAGCTCTCGTCCTAAGCCTCTCCCCTCCCTCCTCCTTGTGGCCTTTGGCGAGAAGGGTTCCCACTTGTGGTGCTAGCCAGTGGGGTACCCCACTGCCTAGTTGTTTCGCATAATACCCCTTGTTGTGGTATAGAAATACTACCCTAGTATTGTTATAATGCCCAAAATACCTTAGTCATGTACCTTGTAGTATTCCAAAGATGCCTCTTTACTTAGAGTCCGGAAATACTACATTTTGTCCTTTAGTCTCAAGCTGAAACCCTAAGAAATCTTCATAGTTGGTTGAAGTATTTGAGTAGAAGTTAGTTAGAACTTCTAAGGGTTGTTTGGAGTGGTTTGGGCGCGGGTGGAGCTAAACCTTGCTCGGGATCGACATTATAACTTGGATAACTTTGGGCTTATCGAGGTAATTATATTGTCCCTCTATTGTAATTGGAAATTACATGTTTGTTAGAATATATAGTTGAAGTATACTATATATGGAACTATACTTAGTATTCGGCAATGTCTTTTGACTTAAGCTGAAGAATAAAGCCCGAAGCTGATGTATTTACATAGGGGTGTATTGCGGTAGACTTGTGTAGTATTCGAGTAGAATTGTACGTCCGGTTAGGCGTGTAAACCCACACTGGTTGGCTTGGTAGCCGGCCTCGATAGAGGAGGAGATTTCTGTTGTTGCGGGGAAAATCTTCGAATTTTACGTAGAAAGATAGAAACTTGTGTTTTGGGGTTAATAGGCGTTTGTGACCTTTATAGGTAAAAGTACTATGAGTAGCGTATTCTACTTGAGGAGTGGAAAGGGCTAGCAAGGTTGTAGTACTTGGAGCATTTTGCTTATTGTCGATACGTCGCGAGGTATGTGAACCTCTTCCTATCTTTTCTAGCATGATTGTTGTGAACTATGTAGTGCGGTAGGCGTCATGTGCTAAGTGATTTGGTTGGTTTAAAACATAGGGTGTTATAATAGCTTTATGGGAAGTTAGTTATAACGACCGTATGTAAGTGAAAATGGTTTACTGATGTTAGAAGTTAAGAGACTTGATCTTATAAGATAAGAGACTTAACTTATTTGTTTTAATGTGGATGTTTGTGTGAAACCTCATTCGTGAGTACTGAGTACTTGGTTTGTACAGGGAGAATGTTTCTTGATTTGGGAATCAGAATGTGTATCGACAGACCACTGCAGCGTTAATAAAAGGAAAATGAATTGAATAATGATGTGTTGTATTAAAACCAGTAGAAACCTCCATCTGCATAGAAGCTAAGATGAGACAAAATGATATTACATTTTCTAGATCATGACTACTGTAATAAGATCGTTATAAACAAGAATAAACCACTCACATATATGACATATGTTACTCAATTGTTCTAAAAAGGAATCAAGTGATTAAGTTTGGGAACTATGAAACCATTTGAAAATGAGAAGCTTGAGTAATTGAAACTAGGCAAACTGGAACTTAGGAAAAGAATGTTGTTACTTGATTTTGAAAAGGAATGTGGGTTGGTCATTCTAATACTACGGGTATCGGGTGACTTTTATAAGTAATGGATCTCTTTTAAAAGAACTTAACGTATGTAGTACTTTGGGGTTAAAAACCCGGACCTTGGCATAAAATGAAAGTACTTTGAGTTGTGTGAAACTTGCCTATGCTTGTTGTTGTGAAACTTGCCTATGCTTGTTGTTGTGAAACTTGCCTATGCTTGTTCTTTGTGAAACTTGCCTATGCTTGTGATGATAGCCTTTGTTGTGCAAGTGTGGTATTTACGTGTTCTGGCGTCTCGATAGAGGGCCGGTCGACTTATTGAGAACTTACTTGGACGTGCTGGCAGTGATGGAGAATTCCACGGGTATGTTTCCATTTTGATTACTGTCTTGTTGTTGATGTCACATGGACATGTCTACACCGATGCAGTATTCCGGGGGCATGCGGCCATGCGGTCGGGTTGATTACCCGATATATTGTTATTGTCGTTACATTGACATTTCTACACCGAGGGAGACTTAGGGGCATGTGGCGTGCGGCGGGGTTGATCACGATATATTATTGTTGATGTCACATGGGCGTGTCTGCCGAGGTAGAATGTAACGCCCGAACCGGGCAGATCGGTGCCTTACCGGGCACCCTAGTGATACAACATCGAGAGAAAACCAGCGGAAAAATAAAACACGAGTCATGAAACAAGAGATATAATAAATAAGCAGGCCAACCAAAGCAGTTGCCTTGGTATATACACAAAAAACGAGCAGTTGTCCTTTTTACAAACCACGCCTGTGATTACTCTGGACCTCTAAGATTTACAACAACTATGGCGGGGAGGCCCGCCATACCACGAATGTACAAGAACCAACAACTCGAGAAACATACAAAGATAAGCCTCGAAGAGCGGAGCTTTCAGCCTGAAATGAGATCCTAGGCGGGGATCCACGGCCGATGTACCTACTGCGGCATGAGCGCAGCCCCGAAGGAGGTCGATCTAACAGTACCAAGTATGTGGCGTAAAAATACGTAAATGAAATCATACTAGTCTAAAAAGCGGAGACATGTATGATAACCAAACTTCTGATTCACAACATAAAAACGATCATGTCAGTCGGGGACTCGCCCTCAAAGTCACCACTCAAATATAACTATGGGTCTCGCGCCCGACATCCATCATGTTCGCATTATGGCGCGTGCCCCGGAATCTTGCATCGGTGTAGACATGTCCATGATGCAACAATAATAACAAGGCGCGTGGCCACATGCCGGAATCTGCGCATCGGTGTAGGCATGCCCGTGTAACCTCGATAACAATATCTTGGGTGGTCAACCTGTCGCGTAGCCACGTGTCCCGGAATCTTGCGTCGGTGTGAACACGTCCATGTTGCGGTAATAACCATATATCGGGTAATCAACCCGCCGCGTGGCGCGCATGCCGAATCTGCGTCGGTGTAGACATGTCCATGTGATATCAACAACAAGGCGATAATCAAAATGGAAACATACGTGGAATTCTCCATCACGCGACGCGTCGATGAAGTTCTCGACAAGTCAACGGCCTCTGTCGAGAGCGCGGTAACGAAATACCACACTTGTACAACAAAGGCTATCATCACAAGCATAGGCAAGTTTCACAACAACAAGCATAGGCAAGTTTCACAACAAGCATAGGCAAGTTTCACAACAAGCGTAGGCAAGTTTCACAACAACACAAAGTACTTTCATTTTATGCCAAAGTCGGGTTTTTAACCCCAAAGTACTACATACGTTAAGTTCTTTTAAAGAGATCCATTACTTTTATAAAAGTCACCCGATACGTAGTATTAGAATGACCAACCCACATTCCCTTTTCAAAATCAAGTAACAACATTCTTTTCCTAAGTTCGGTTTGCCTAGTTTGATTACTCAAGCTTCGTTTTCAAATGGTTTCATAGTTCCCAAACTTAATCACTTGATTCCTTTTAGAACAATTGAGTAATATATGTCTCACGTGAGAGTAGGCTATTCTTGTTTACAACATTCTTATTACTGACCATGATCTAGAAAATGTATATCATTTTGTCGTCTTAGTTTCTATGCGGATGGAGGTTTCTCTTGGTTTTAATACAATTCATCATTATTCAATACATTTTCATTTATTAGCATTTGCGATGGTGCGTCGATACACATTCTGATTTCCGAAATCAGTAAAACATTATCCCTTTAAATAAAACCAAGTACTCATTACTCACGAATGAGGTTTCACACAAACATTCACATTAAAACAAATAAGTTAAGTCTCTTATCTTATAAGATCAAGTCTCTTAACTTCTAACATGATAAACCATTTTCTTTACCTCTCTTAAGACATTATACCTAACTCCCAAAAGCTAGTATAACTCTTTTTAAAACCTTTTAAAACCAAGTGTTACTCTCCTTCCAAAGCGATTTATAAATCTTTTGAAATACATCAAGTTCTTTATTATAACTAGCCAGTTATAATTCACATCAGTTACCTTTTAAAACCACAAAGTATTTTCTTACCTTCATAAAGCTGTTATAACCAACTTCCCATAAAGCCGTTATAACACTTTATGTTTTAAGAACAATCAAACACAGTTAACACATGTACGTCTACCGTACTACATAGTTCACACATATCATGCTAGAAGAGATAGGAAGAGGTTCACATACCTCGCGACGATTTATCGACAAAAGCAAAATGCTCCAAGTACTACAACCTTGCTAGCCCTTTCCACTCCTCGAGTAGAATACGCTACTCTTAGTCTTTCACCTATAAAGGTCACTGGCGTCTATAAACCCCAAAACACAAGTTTCTATCTTTCTCTGAGAAAATTCGGCGACCTCCCACATGGCGTAAATCTCCTCCTCTATCGAGGCCCGCTACCAAGCCAACCAGGGGGGGGGGTTTTACACGTCTAACCGGACGCGTACAATTCTACCACACGATGAAGTCTCATGTCTGATCCTATGTAATTCTGATTCGATTCGGTCTGTATTCTTGAGCTTAAGTCAAAAGACATTGCCAACTAACTACGTTCGATACTATATATAGTATACTTCAACTATATAATCAACAACATGTAATTTCCAATCACAATAGAAGGGCGATAGTGTTTACCTCGATAAGCCCAAAATTATCCAAGTAAAAGTCGATCTGAGCAGCTTAGCTCTACTCGAGTGCTCCAAACAACCCTTAGAAGTTCTAACCAACTTCTGCTCCAAAACTTCAACCAACAATGAAGATTTTCCTTAGGGTTTCGGTTTGAGACTAAAAAGGACAAAAGGTAGTATTTAGTACTCTACGCAAAGATGTAACTTTTGGCATACTACAAGGGATAAGGCTAAGGGATTTGTGCAGTCTAACAATCCTAGGAGAGTATGTCTATACCACAACACGGGGGATTAAACGACAGTACCTAGGCTAGGGGGTACCCAGGTGACACCACAAGGGGAGGAGACCTCTCGGCCAAAGGCCACTAGGAGGAGGGGAGAGGCTTAGGGCGAGAGCCACAAGAGGGAGGAGGGATTTCAAGACTTGGAAACATTTGTGGATGAATGAAGTCTTCACAAAGGGGGGGGGGGGTATTTATAGCAAAACCAAAGGCCAACCAATGGCCAAGATCAAGCCATGTGCAAGGCAAGTGTAAGGCCAAGATCAAGCCAAGTGCACCCACAAAACACTCCACAAAACACGGCCAAAACAAGGCACAAAACAAGGCACAAAGAGAGCCAATCGGCGAGGCCAACGAGGCTCTTGGGCGCCCAAATCGTCAAGCCAATCCATTTGCTTCGATGTGAGGGTGACACATGTCACCTCCCATTGATCCAAAATGTTCGTCACGGAAAAATCCGCAAAAATTATAAATGACATAGCGGAATTTTCTCGAAAAGTAATGGAAAGCGTTCGTCAACGACTCTATTCGGCACTTGTGCCCAAATTCGGTCCTTTGCCTAACTTAAGGCTCAAATTTTCTACGTACGTCCTTACGTACATACTCTGGAAATACGGGGTATAACATTCTCCCCTCCTTAGAAACATTCGTCCCGAATGTTCCTTCTCAAGTCTCAACACAACCATGCGCTAGTATAGTCTTCACCGCTATCTGTACGAAAGCGATCATGCCACACCCGCCATAAAAATAACAAGCGCACCAATACTTAAACCCAAGTCAATGAGGAAACACATCTAATCATCACAAAAACCCTACACGAGGTCTAAAATATACTCCTTCGCACCTACATTTCACAAAAGAAACGATCTCACGTTCACTTCTCCCTATCTCGTCGTACCGCTTCTCGAACACTCGAGCTCTTTCTAGTATCCGTACCACACTTCCGTCAACGTTTGTTTCCAACCTTGGAGTTACTACCTCAAACTTGGTCATCTTACTACCTCGATTTCTCTAAGGCCATTCCGGCCTTCACGCTGATTGTGGTCGAGCGTATCCACGAACTCATACGATGGTCATCTAAACTTGGGCCTAGCACCCTCGTGACCACCGCCACTGGCGGGACCACCCAGCTGACCGCCGCCGAAGCGGGGCGGGTTGGCCCGCAACATGGCCCGACCACCCGACCGTGGCGCCAACTTCCGCTCCGACACGGAACACGTCATGGAAGCTACCACTTCCATCTCAACTAACCAGATTTTTAAATCACACTATAGCACAAAGCTATCCGAACATAACACTTAACACATCATTAACATCAATACATACAAGTATCTCTGAGTTAAGGATATACACAAACTAGGCGGTTGAGGCCGCTAAGCGGAACTTCCACGCGACCTCTACCGTGGCATGGCCCCTAGTAATCTGTCTTTGTCTACCAGCGCTACCACAGTCGGACGGTCTCGTCATATGGCCTGTTGGCGCAAAGTAACAAGCTCCTTGGTACTACGACACTCCCGAAATGCGGTCTACCACATCGACCACAGAGGTAGGGGTGGCGTCAGCCAACACCCTACTCACGAACATCCGAAACACAGGAGCCACGACGCTCACGAATATCCCGAGGTCCGAAGGCTGCGGAGGACCACTCTGCAATGGCGGAGTACATAACTAGTCTGCTTGAGGCGGTCCGCCTCGAAAGTCGCCAAAATATCCGGCCGTCTTGGCCTAACCTGTGGCGGTCCGCTGCGTCGATCTGCGCTCGCCGCGCCAGGTCGCATGAGCACGAATGCGGGCAATGTCCATGCCCGGTGAAGAAACACCGAACAACTCTCGCTAGGTAATCATCGAGCGGTGGCGTGGCGATGCACCCTATCTTCCATATCTGCAACTAGTGCGAGGGACATATCGAGCCAAAGAATCGAACTTCGACATTGTACTCACGACGGTCGCCTCTCTGTCTCAGTAACAAAAATTTGTCGGCCCGTGCCCTCCTCATCTGCGGAGGCAAGAAGTGCGTGAGAAAAGCCCCCGAAAACTCATCCCATACCGCTAGAGGTGCATGCTCTCCCCGGGAAAGCTCGCGAATCAAACCAATCATTGCGGTATCACGCGGCCGTCTGCGAACCGAAGGTCACGCAGACTCGGTCTCTGAAGCCTTGATCACCGCGTGATCCTCATGGCGGCGGATGAACTCCTGCGGATCATCCTCAGGCCTCGACCCATAAAACTCTGGCGGGCTACAACTCAGAAAGTCCCGTAGCCTCAAACTATCTGCTCTCGGGTGCACCACGGTCTGTGGAGCCAGGCGCCGCGTCGGCTGTCCTCATATCGGCCTGACCGGGCCAATAACTCGGCCATCTCCTTGTGACCCATCTCCCCCGCTCCAGACTGTGGGACTGGAGGCTCAGGTACTGTAGTCTCATCAGCCACGGCTGCGGCTCTAAACTCCTCTTTGGTCTTTGGCGGCGTCGCGAAACTCGCCCGTCGGAGCAACTGTCTCAGTCTTGGCCGAACTGCGCCCTCGTACTCCTCTGTATCTTACTAGCAGCTCCCTCGGCTGCCTTGCCCACCTGGGCCCGGGTCGCATTGCGCGGAGGCATAACTGGTAACAGAAAGGAATACGTCAGAGGGATCCAACTCATAACTTCGGCTACAGGCGATCTCAGAATGAGAAGAATAGAAACCAATCCTAAATGTCCTATAGCCTCCTGATTATAGATGTAGTGCACAACACATCGATAACCAAGACTCTACTAGACACGGTCTGTAGACACTTTCCGAGGACTAACTGCTCTGATACCACTTTGCGCCGAACGGGCGATTCTTGGTGCCTTACCGGGCACCCTAGTGATACAACATCGAGAAAACCAGCGGAAAAATAAAACACGAGTCATGAAACAAGAGATATAATAAATAAGCAGGCCAAAGCGATTTGCCTTGGTATATACACAAAAACGACAGTTGTCCTTTTTACAAACCACCTTGTGATTACTCTGACCTCTAAGATTTACAACAACTATGACGGGACAGGGCCCCGCCATACCCCTGAATGTACAAGAACCAACAACTCAGGGAAACATACCAAAGATAAGCCTCCGAAGGAACGGAGCTTTCAACACGCCGAAATGAGATCCTAGGCGGGGATCCACGGCCGATGTACCTCTACTGCGGCATGAGCATGGCCCCGAAGGAGTCGATGACAACAGTACCAAGTATGTGAAGCGTAAAAATCACGTAAATGAAATCATACTAGTCTAAAAAGCGGAGACATGTATGATAACCAAACTTCTGATTCACAACATAAAAACAGTCATGTCAAGTCAGGGACTCACGCCCTCAAAGTCACCACTCAAATATAACTATGGGTCTCACGCCCACAACATCCATCATGTTCGCATTATGGCCGCATGCCCCCGGAATACTGCATCGGTGTAGACATGTCCATGATGCAACAATAATAACAAGGCCGCATGGCGCGTACCGGAATACTGCATCGGTGTAGACATGCCCATGTAACCTCAATAACAATATACTGGGTGGTCAACCCTGCCGCATGGCCACATGTCCCCGGAATACTGCATCGGTGTAGACACGTCCATGTTGCAGTAATAACCATATATCGGGTAATCAACCCGGCCGCATGCCCCCGGAATACTGCATCGGTGTAGACATGTCCATGTGATATCAACAACAAGACAGTAATCAAAATGGAAACATACCCGTGGAATTCTCCATCACTGCCAGCACGTCCCAGTAAGTTCTCAACAAGTCAACCGGCCCTCTATCGAGAGACGCGGTAACACAGAAATACCACACTTGTACAACAAAGGCTATCATCACAAGCATAGGCAAGTTTCACAACAACAAGCATAGGCAAGTTTCACAACAACAAGCATAGGCAAGTTTCACAACAACAAGCATAGGCAAGTTTCACAACAACACAAAGTACTTTCATTTTATGCCAAAGTCCGGGTTTTTAACCCCAAAGTACTACATACGTTAAGTTCTTTTAAAAGAGATCCATTACTTTTATAAAAGTCACCCGATACCCGTAGTATTAGAATGACCAACCCACATTCCCTTTTCAAAATCAAGTAACAACATTCTTTTCCTAAGTTCCAGTTTGCCTAGTTTCAATTACTCAAGCTTCTCATTTTCAAATGGTTTCATAGTTCCCAAACTTAATCACTTGATTCCTTTTTAGAACAATTGAGTAATATATGTCTCACGTGAGAGTAGGCTATTCTTGTTTACATCATTCTTATTACAGACCATGATCTAGAAAATGTATATCATTTTGTCTCATCTTAGTGTCTATTCATATGGAGTTTTCTTCTGGTTTTAATAAAATTCTTCATTATTCAATACATTGTCCTTTATTAACGCTGCGGTGGTGCATACACATACGTTCGATTTCGAAATCAGTAAAACATTATCCCTTTAAATAAAACCAAGTACTCATTACTCACGAATGAGGTTTCACACAAACATTCACATTAAAACAAATAAGTTAAGTCTCTTATCTTATAAGATCAAGTCTCTTAACTTCTAACATCAGTAAACCATTTTCTTTACCTCTCTTAAGACATTATACCTAACTCCCCAAAAAGCTAGTATAACTCTTTTTAAAACCTTTTAAAACCAAGTGTTACTCTCCCTTCCAAAATGATTTATAAATCTTTTGAAATACATCAAGTTCTTTATTATAACTAGCCAGTTATAATTCACATCAGTTACCTTTTAAAACCACAAAGTATTTTCTTACCTTCATAAAGCTGTTATAACCAACTTCCCATAAAGCCGTTATAACACTTTATGTTTTAAGAACAATCAAACACGATTAACACGTATGCGTCTACCGTACTACATAGTTCACATATCATGCTAGAAGAGATAGGAAGAGGTTCACATACCTCGCGACGATTTATCGACAAAAGCAAAATGCTCCAAGTACTACAACGCACTAGCCCTTTCCACTCTCGAGTAGAATACGCTACTCTTAGTACTTTCACCTATAAAGGTCACAAACGTCTATAAACCCCAAAACACAAGTTTCTATCTTTCTCAGAAAATTGGCAAAGACCTCCCATGGCAGCGTAAATCTCTCCTTTATCGAGGCGGCTACCAAGCCAACGGGGGTTTTACACGTCTAGCGGGCGCGTACAATTCTACCACACAAGACACAAGTCTCTGCATGTCTGATCCCATGTAATTACTGATTGATTCAGATTCTGTATTAACGGGCTTAAGTCAAAAGACATTGCCAACTAACTACGTTGAAGACTATATATAGTATACTTCAACTATATAATCAACAACATGTAATTTCCAATCACAATAGAAGGGCGGTAGTGTTTACCTCGATAAGCCCAAAATTATCCAAGTAAAAAGTCGATCTGAGCAACGCTTAGCTCTACTCCGAGTGCTCCAAACAACCCTTAGAAGTTCTAACCAACTTACTCCAAAACTTCAACCAACAATGAAGATTTTCCTTAGGGTTTCGGTTTGAGACTAAAAAGGACAAAGGTAGTATTTCCGTACTCTACGCAAAGAGGTAACTTTTGGAATACTACAAGGTATAAGGCTAAGGTATTTGGGCATTATAACAATACTAGGAGAGTATTTCTATACCACAACAAGGGTATTATACGAAAGTAACTAGGCTAGTGGGGTACCACTGCTAGACACCACAGGAGGGAGACCTCTCGGCCAAAGGCCACTAGGAGGAGGAGGAGGCTTAGGGCGAGAGCCACAAGGGAGGAGAGGATTTCAAGACTTGGAAACATTTGTGGATGAATGAAGTCTTCACAAAGGGGGGGGGGGTATTTATAGCAAAACCAAAGGCCAACCAATGGCCAAGATCAAGCCATGTGCAAGGCAAGTGTAAGGCCAAGATCAAGCCAAGTGCACCCACAAAACACTCCACAAAACACTCCACAAAACAAGCCACAAACAAGGCACAAAAGAGGAGCCAATCGGCGAGGCCAACCAAGGGCTCTTGGACGCCCAAATCGTCCAAGCCAATCCATTTGCTTCCAATGTGAGGGTGACACATGTCACCCTCCCGTTGGTCCAAAATGTTTCGACACCCGGAAAAATCCGCAAAAATTATAAATGACATAGCCGGAATTTTCTCTACGAAAGCTGTGGAAACGTTTCGTCGAAAAACGACTCTATTCGGCACTTGTGCCCAAATTCGGTCCTTTGCCTAACTTAAGGCTCAAATTTTCTACGTACGTCCTTACGTACATACTTTGGAAATACGGGGTATAACATAGAATTCCGGGGGCATGTGGCCATGGGGCATTGGTATTATTGTTGCATCATGGACATGTCTACACCGGCGCACTCCGGGCACGCGCATGATGCGAACATGATTGATGTTGTGGGCGTGAGACCCATAGTTATATTTGAGTGATGACTTGAGGCGTGAGTCCACTGGATATATTTGCTTTTATGTTGTGAATCGTAGTTTGGTTATCATACATGTCTCGCTTTATATAGACTAGTATGATTTCATTCTGATATTTCTGATTTCACATACTTGGTACTGTCTTGACCTCCTTGGGGCTGCGTTCATCTGCCGCGGTAGAGGTACATCGGTCGTGGATCCCCGCTCTTAGGATCACAGTTCAGCGTATTGGGAAGCTCCGTTTCTTCGGAGGCTTATCTTTTGGTATGTGTTCCCTGAGTTGTAGGTTCTTGTACATTCAGGGTTATGGCGGGGCCCTGTCCCGTCATAGTCGTTGTAAATCTTAAGTGCAGAAATCTTGTTGTGGGCGGGGTTGTAAAGGATTAAACTATTCGTGTTTTATGTATATCTTGAAGGCAACCGTTTTGGTTGCTTTGTTTATTATTATATCTCTTGTTTCATGACTCATGTTTTATTTTCCTGGTTTTCTCGATGTTGTATCACTAGGGTGCGGGATAAGGCACGATGCGGGCCGGGCAGTCGTTACAAAAGTGGTATCGAGCGATTAATCCTCGGAAAGTGTCTACGCATCGTGTCTAGTAGAGTCTTGATTATCGGTGTGTTGTGCACCACATCTATAATCGGAGGCTATAGGACATTTAGGATTGGTTTCCATTCTTCTCATTCCGAGATCGTGCCTTAGAGTCGTATGTTGTAAGTTGGACCCTCCGACGTATCTCGTTTTTACCGATTATGCCTCGCGCAAGGCAACCAGAGCCACGAAGGGCAAGACAGCCGAGGAACCGCTAGTGAGATCTGAGGAGTACGAGGCGCAGCCCGAGCAGTACACGAGGTTGTGCTTGACGGCGGAGTTTTGTGACGCCGCCAGCCCAGAGGTTAGGCGCAGCAATGGCTGCGAGACCGATGACACGAGCCTCGGTCCACGATGCAGAGGCGGAGAGATGGGTTACAAGGAGATGGCCCGATTCTTGGCGAGGTCGTGGCGATATGAGGATAAATGGATCACGGCGATTCGATTCGATGAGCACGATGGTTTACCCCGGCGAATAGTTTGAGGCTACGGGACTTTACGAGTTGTAGCCCTTGAGTTTTATGGGTCGAGGCACGAGGATGATCCGCAGGAGTTCATCCGGCGATTCTACGGATCATCACGGGTGATCAAGGCTTGAACCGAGTGCGTGACCTTTGGTTCGCATCGGTGCGTGATACCGCGATCGATTGGTTTGATTCATAGGAGCTTTCCGGGAGAGCATGCACCTCCAGTATGGGATGAGTTTTGGGGCTTTCCTCACGCACTTCTTGCCTCCGCAGATGAGGAGAACGCGGTAAACAGATTTTGATGCTTAGACAGGCGGGCGTGCGGTTCGGAGTACAACGTGGAGTTTGACTCGTTGGCTCGGTATGTCCCGCTTTAGTGGCAACTATGGAGGATAGAGTGCACCGCCACGCCACCGGATTAGATGATTACTTAATAGAGGCTTGTTGGTGTAGCTCTTCACCGGCATGGACATTGCCCGTGCGAGCTCATGCACTAGGATGTGAGTGCGGAGAGGTCGACGGAATGACACGGATCAGCGAGAAGGGCGGGACATCGTGGTCTTTGGCGACTTTCGAGGCGGACCGCCTGGCCGTGAACTAGTTTTGTACCCCCGCATGCAGTGGTCCTCCGTCTTGAGAGCGGTCGAACTCGAGGTTGAGTTTCGAGGAAGTAAGGGTGTTGGCGGATCGGTCACCCTACCTCGGTGTGGTCGATGTGGTAGACCGCATTTCGGGAATGTCGTGGTGCCAGGAGCTTGTTATTTTTGCGGCGGCGGGGCCATTTTGCAGTAATCGTCCGACCAAGGTAGCACGGATGTTACGACTCACCTACCGGATCGATGGCTGGTTCATCGCGCTCTGATTATGCGCCTGCAGTGCGGCCTATGATTAGAGTGGAGCGGTAGCCAGTATATCCTTAACCCTCTAGAGTTTTGGTATGCTTGTTATGATGGTCTCATTATTATGTGCTATGTACGAATAGCGTTGTGTTAATTGTGAGTTAGTAAACATGCTTAGTTGGGAGGATACGTATGGGGGCATGGTTAGTGTGAACCTTAGACTATGTCACGACTGAGACCTTAGGGGTAAGGTCGTCTTGAGTTAAAGATTTATTTTTAACCCTTATCAGAGTAGTAGTATACGTGGGATTTATTTGTGTGATAAGTCCGTGGGTAGTGTGAGATGGAAGTGGTAGCTTCCATGATGTGAATTAGTAAGATTGTTAGGATCGGGAAAAAGAGTTTGGCGGTTGGGGTCGGGTTGAGGACCATTTGCGGGTCAACCCGTAACCCGGTTTGGGGTGGGGTCGATTCGGTGGTCGCCGGTGGTAGGGTCACGAGGATGCTAGGCCCAAGTTTGTATGATCATCGTATGAGTTCGTGGACGCGTTCGACGAAGCGGTTCGTTAAGGCGGGAATGGCCTTAAGGAAGTTTGAGGTTAGTAAGATGACCAAGTTTGGAGGTAGTGACTCCGAGATTTTTGGGAGCAGGTAATGGTGAAGTTTGGTGCGTCTTGGGAGAGTTCAAGTGTTCGAGAAGGGCACGAGTAAGGAAGGAAGATAACGTGTGTTATTTCGTGGCTGCGTGGCGTTGACAACTTGTTAGAGGAACTTCATCGATATCCGTCTTGAGAAGGAACATTCGGACGAATGTTTCTAAGGAAGGAGAATGTTATACCCCGTAGTTGCGGGGTATGTATGTGAGGACGCACGTCACGAGCGCGAAAAATTTTGAAAAGAAAGAAAGATGTGAGTTTTCGACGGAAAAGTTTAGGTTATTTGTGAAGAAAAAGGTTCGTTAATGGGAATTGGATTCCCATTTGGTATTTGGACTTCATAGATTATATTAGAATTTTGAGATTTTATTTTGGAAATGGTCACGTGGGGCCCACGGGAGAAATTCTGATTTTGTAGCCCGCTTTGTTTTTGAGATTTCCGGTATTTTGGATATTTTCGGAAGACGAAATATTCTGGGCGAATCGGGGGGCGACACGTGTCACCCCCATGTGGCACCCTTGGCCGATTTTTACCTTTGTGCACAACACCCGGTTGGAGTCGTTTTTCGACGAAACGTTTTGCGTAGCTTGCGAAGGGAAAATTCCGGCTATGTCGTTTTGTATTTTTGCGGATTTTTCCGAGAGACGAAACATTCTGGACCAACGGGCAATGGAAGCATGTGGGGCGGCACTTGGCCGAATTGAGGGGGGCAAGTTGTGCTAGATATTTGTGTAGATATTTGTGAGGGTTTTAAGGAGTAGGGGCTAGGGTGCACTTGGCTTGATCTTGGCCTTACACTTGCCTTGCACATGGCTTGATCTTGGCCATTGGTTGGCCTTTGGTTTTGCTATAAATACCCCTCCCTTGTGAAGACTTATTCATTCACTCCTCACTTTGTCTAAGTCTTGAAATCCCTCCCCTCCCTCTAGTAGATCTCGTCCTAAGCCTCTCCCCCTCCCTCCTCCTTGTGACCTTTGGCCGAGAAGGGTTCCCCCCCTTGTGGTGCTAGCCGTGGGGTACCCCCCCCCCTAGCCTAGTTGTTTTCGCATAATACCCCTTGTTGTGGTATAGAAATACTCCCCTAGTATTGTTATAATGCCCAAAATACCTTAGTCTTGTACCTTGTAGTATTCCAAAGATGCCTCTTTACGTAGAGTCCGGAAATACTACCTTTTGTCCTTTTTAGTCTCAAACCGAAACCCTAAGGAAATCTTCATAGTTGGTTGAAGTATTTGAGTAGAAGTTGGTTAGAACTTCTAAGGGTTGTTTGGAGTGGTTTGGAGCGCACGGAGTGGAGCTAAACCTTGCTCAGGATCGACATTATAACTTGGATAATTTTGGGCTTATCGAGGTAATTATCTTGTCCCTCTATTGTAATTGGAAATTACATGTTTGTTAGAATATATAGTTGAAGTATACTATATATGGAACTATACTTAGTATTCGGCAATGTCTTTTGACTTAAGCCTGAAGAATAAAGAATCGAATCGAATTGTATTTACATGGGGTGTATTGCGATAGACTTGTGTAGTATTCGAGTAGAATTGTACACGCCAGGTTAGGCGTGTAAACCCCTCGGTTGGCTTGGTAGCCGGCCTCGATAGAGAGAGAGATTTCTGTCATGTTGCGGGAAAGATCTTCGAATTTTACGTAGAAAGATAGAAACTTGTGTTGTGGGGTTAATAGACGTTTGTGACCTTTATAGGTGAAAGTACTATGAGTAGCGTATTCTACTTGAGGAGTGGAAAGGGCTAGCAAGGTTGTAGTACTTGGAGCATTTTGCTTATTGTCGATACTAAATCGCGAGGTATGTGAACCTCTTCCTATCTTTTCTAGCATGATTGTTGTGAACTATGTAGTACGGTGAGCGCACGTGTGCTAAGTGATTTGGTTGGTTTAAAACATAGGGTGTTATAATAGCTTTATGGGAAGTTAGTTATAACGACCTTATGTAAGTGAAAATGGTTTCTTGATGTTAGAAGTTAAGAGACTTGATCTTATAAGATAAGAGACTTAACTTATTTGTTTTAATGTGGATGTTTGTGTGAAACCTCATTCGTGAGTAATGAGTACTTGGTTTTAAAGGGATAATGTTTCTTGATTTGGGAATCGAATGTGTATCGACAGCACCAACTGCGGCGTTAATAAAGGAAAATGAATTGAATAATGATGTGTTGTATTAAAACCGGTAGAAACCTCCATCCGCATAGAAGCTAAGATGAGACAAAATGATATTACATTTTCTAGATCATGGTTCTTTGTAATAAGATCGTTATAAACAAGAATAAACTACTCACATATATGACATATGTTACTCAATTGTTCTAAAAGGAATCAGTGATTAAGTTTGGGAACTATGAAACCATTTGAAAATGAGAAGCTTGAGTAATTGAAACTAGGCAAACTGGAACTTAGGAAAAGAATGTTGTTACTTGATTTTGAAAAGGAATGTGGGTTGGTCATTCTAATACTACGGGTATCGGGTGACTTTTATAAGTAATGGATCTCTTTTAAAAAGAACTTAACGTATGTAGTACTTTGGGGTTAAAAACCCGGACCTTGGCATAAAATGAAAGTACTTTGAGTTGTGTGAAACTTGCCTATGCTTGTTGTTGTGAAACTTGCCTATGCTTGTTGTTGTGAAACTTGCCTATGCTTGTTGCTGTGAAACTTGCCTATGCTTGTTCTTTGTGAAACTTGCCTATGCTTGTGATGATAGACTTTGTTGTGCAAGTGTGGTATTTACGTGTTCTGGCGTCTCGATAGAGGGCCGGTCGACTTGTTGAGAACTTACTTGGACGTGCTGGCAGTGATGGAGAATTCCACGGGTATGTTTCCATTTTGATTACTGTCTTGTTGTTGATGTCACATGGACATGTCTACACCGATGCAGTATTCCGGGGGCATGCGGCCATGCGGTCGGGTCGATTACCCGATATATTGTTATTGTGGTTACATGGACATGTCTACACCGAGGTAGAATTCCGGGCATGTGGCGTGCGGCGGGGTTGATCACCCATATATTATTGTTGATGTCACATGGGCGTGTCTACCGAGGTAGAATTCGGGGCATGTGGCCGTGGGGCATTGGTATTATTGTTGCATCATGGACATGTCTACACCGATGCAGAATTCGGGCATGCGGCCATGATGCGAACATGATTGATGTTGTGGGCGTGAGACCCATAGTTATATTTGAGTGATGACTTGAGGCGTGAGTCCATCGGATATATTGCTTTTATGTTGTGAGCGTAGTTTGGTTATCATACATGTCTCTGCTTTATATAGACTAGTATGATTTCATTCTGATATTTACTGATTTCACATACTTGGTACTGTTATCGACCTCCTTGGGGTGCGTTCATGCCGCAGTAGAGGTACATCGGCCGTGGATCCCGCTCTTAGGATCACGATTCAGCGTATTGGAAGCTCCGTTTCTGAGGCTTATCTTTGGTATGTGTTCCACGAGTTGTAGGTTCTTGTACATTCGGGGTATGGCGGGGCCTGTCCGTCATAGTCGTTGTAAATCTTAGAGGTCCTGTAATCTTGTTGTGGCGGGGTTGTAAAGGATTAAACTGTTGTGTTTTATGTATATACCAAGGCAACCGTTTTGGTTGGCCTGTTTATTATTATATCTCTTGTTTCATGACTCATGTTTTATTTTCCGCTGGTTTTCTCTGATGTTGTATCACTAGGGTGCCCGGGATAAGGCACCAGTAACGGGCCCCGGAACGGGTCGTTACAAGACCATCCGAATAACACAGCTCTATCGCACGATCTCAGGGTGAGAAGAAGGAAAACCAATCCTAAATGTACTATAGCCTCCTGTTTATAGATGTGGTGCACAACACACCGATAAACAAGACTCTACTATATACGGTCTGTAGACATTTCGAGGACTAACTGCTCTGATACCACTCTGTCACGCCCCGAACCCCGGGCTCGCGACTGGTGCCCTACCTGGGCACCCTTCTATTCATACAACATACGTAACTTGCGGAAGATAAATAACACTTTTTTTTTCTAAACATAGGCAAAGCCGATAAGGCTGCCACCATATAATTCACCGAAAAGGGTCTACATTGTTCAACAATGTGAATACAACTCTATCCAGTCCAGTCCACATATGAATACAGACCTCTAAGATTATGGACACTTACTATGGTGGGTCAAGGCCCCACCGTACCTCTGAATATACCTAGCCATAATGACAAGCTCCGGAATATTGGAGTTATCCCATAAAGCTAAACAAGGATCCTAAGCTCACGGATCCACAACGGAGTACCTAAACCTGCGGACATGAACGCAGCCCCCCGAAGGGGGTCAGTACAACAGGTATCAAGTATGGAACGGAAATAAAGTACAGTATTAAAATCATAGATGTACACAATAATGACAGGGGCAAGTATGAAAATCAAATACCAGATCCTACCGTGTCATATAGCAATCAGAGCCAATTGTACCTTATATCACTGTACTACTGTAACACCGTACCACTTTCACATATGAAAGCCATGTAAAAATCCGGGATACCTGCCCTCAGCAAATAATATTGCAGAAGCATGCTCGTGGAATACAACATCACTGTCTGCATGTAACAAGTATAATGTACAACTACCAGTACACTGTGCCTTTTTAACAATGAGAGTAAACTTTACATGCTTTAAAATAGGAAACTTATGATCAATCTAGGGCCACCCGGCCATAGTATCATTATGCAATCCTACTCATGGGACTAGTTCACCCGCATAGGTCTTGTGGACCCGCATGAGGTAATTTTCTCGCATAGGACTATTTCACCTGCATAGGCCTTGTGGATCCGCATGAGGAAATTTCCTCTCATAGGCTGTATCCGCCCGCATGGGACTGTTTCACCCGCATGAGCCCTACGGACTCGCATGAGGCAGCTTCCTCGCATCGTGGGGAGCAAATCCACAAAATATGCATAATGTCTTGGGGGTTTACCCCGCAATTATACTCATAACACTAGCACCAATGACTATCATGAACAACTTATGCAAGTTAAGTAATCTTTAACTCTCATTAGATCAAATAGGAAGTACTCTCCTCCTTAGAAAAACAAAGGCAATACCATGCCTTCCTTTTTAGAATTTCCAAGACAATACCATGCCTTCCTTTCTAAAATAACCCAACAATACTGTCATACGAGGTACAACAGATCCCGGCCCATTCTGGGACTCTGTAAAGCCATTTAAATCTGCCCCCAAGGTATACTACCCGACCCATTCTGGGACGCGGTAGAGTCTCATACGTCTGCCCATAAAGGTATACTGCCCGACCCATTCTGGGATGCGGTAAAGTCTCATACGTCTGCCCATAAAGATATACTGCCCGACCCGTTCTGGGACGCGGTAAAGTCTCATACGTCTGCCCATAAAGGTATACTGCCCGGCCTATTCTGGTACATGGTCCACCCATAAAGGACTGTACACATAACTATCACAAGCAACTATGTGTCATATAAAATCCTCTTTTTACTTCTCGCTAAGTCGTTATAACAATTTCTCATAAAGCTATTATAACAACATTTCATTTTAGAGAACTTAAAGCACTTTATTGCATCTTCCTTTTTAATAACACTGACGCATTTCCATAACTTGAAACCTTAGGGAAACTAAACCCAAAGTACTACGTACATGCATACTTATAAAAGAACCATAACATGCAAGATTAGGGAGTTGGCCCCAACATACGACGTACATACATATACATAAAAAAATCATGCCACACCTTCTCTTTTAAATCAATAAACTTCTTTTTAAAACTTAAGTTACTTACTCTTTCGAAATCAAGCCTCTTAACTTTTGAAATAAATCATGGAAGCCATACTTATTCAATAAAGTCATTCATTCCTTTAAGAATCAAGTCTCATAACTTGAAAAATAAAGTATCATAACCTTTTAAGAAATCAAAGTTCATAGTCTTAAAACTTCATAACATAAACTCTTTAAATTAAGTAACATATACTTTTATGAGCTGTGAATAGGTTATACTCGTTTATAACAATCTTATTAAAGCAGCCATGATCTAGAAAATGTAATACAATTTTGTCTTATCTTAGTTTCTATGCAGATGGAGAATTCTACTTATTTCAATATAATTGAATGTCGATACATTTTTATTAACGCTGCAATGGCTTCTTCGATACCTATTCTCATTAGTGTAGTAAATTAGCAAAGTCAACTCGACTCCAAATACTTCCTAACGACTCTTACCAACATCCCCCATAAGACTTGGTAAAAACTTAGGAATATTTTAGACATGCCTTTAGCATAAAATCAATTACATAAATACTTCCTAACGACAAGGCAAGTACTTAAAGAAAACAAGTCATGTATACTCCAAATAACAAGACAAGTATACCTCAAGGATAATCATGTCGATAGAAGGAAGAAGTTCACATACCTTAGCGTTCTTCTACCAACCCGCTAAGTGGAAATACGCTCACGTAGCTCGTCAACCTATAACGACAATAACATGTCTATTAACTACATGCCTTTAAGGATAGGTTTTAGGACTTAAATAATGTTCCTTATTCCACGAGAAAATTGGGTAGCACTTCCTTTGTTTCTACGTACGTTTCCACCTTTTCCAAGGCCCGAATTCAATAACCAAATAGCCACGTTTAAGGCGCAACTATCAGTTAATCATAAGGGGATTACACGCCAACTAGACATGCAAAATTCTGCCCCACAATTCACATATCAAACAGTTCAATAAAATCAGTCCATAAAAATCCTTAAAATTGTCCAATATACCCAACAATTTAATGTCAATTCCGGCCATAACAATTCAACAACATACTCCTTTCAATTTCTTATAATTCAAGTCGTTTTTTTCCAAAATTTAGACATAGTTCATAACGATAATTAAACGACTAAAATCCCTTCAATAAACTACACATAAAATGTGAAGACGACGATCGTATAAATCCAATGAAACTAGAGGCTCGAAAACTGCCCTTTTTATACTTTCATTTACAACATGGAGACATACGATTCTTCTTTCTATTTTCTTTATCACGTAAGGTTCTCTAATCACTACAACATGTATCATAATTTACTTGAAGAAGAAGAGGGAATTCACCTTGGGATTTTGCTCAAAATAGTCCAACAATCTCGCCCACTTTAGCCCTTTTTCCGCAATTCTTCTTCACATTAAAATCACCCACACGAACCATGTACAAGCTTGCCAACATATTTCCTTCTTGTCACCTTTCCAATAATTTCATCATAGCTTAGGGTTTATAATTTTTTAGAGAGAAGAGAGCAAGTGTTTGGATGATTTTTTGTGTAGAATGGCCAAGTCTTGCAAGACTTGGCCAAGATATAGGATTTTCTTGTTCTACAAGTTGAGAGTGACACTTGTCTCCCTCCCATAGGTCCATAAAAAAAGAAGAAGTTATTTTCAAGTGTCAAAAGAGTTAGAGAGAAGTTTCTCTCACTAAGGAAAAACGCTCTCAATGTTTTTTCCTTGGTTGCTCTTTCGGTTTTGTCCGTCTCCCTCAAAAATTAACCATTGTTCCTTCACTAATCGAAGCTTAATGTTCATGACATGAAAAAGACTAAGCGTTATACTCGCTCTAGCAATGATCTGGAGGTTCCGGAGTGTTATACCCCGTATTTCCTGAGTATGTACGTGAGGGCGTACGTATAAAAGTTTAAGCCTTAAGTTAGGCAAGGACCGAAAATTTTGTGCACAACACACGAAAAGAATCGTTTTCCGACGAAACGTTTTACAAACTTTGCGAAGGGAAAATTCCGGCTTTATCATTTATTATTTTTGCGGATTTTTCCGAGAGACGAAATATTTTTGACCAACGAGAGGGTGACATTTGTCACCCTCATATGGACGAAACTTGGGGCGTTTTTCTTGCCTTTTCCTTGGTCAAGGATTAGGTAGGATATTTGTGTGGTAGATTGATAAGGTGGGACCCACACACACTTGTCCAAATCTTGACCTTACACTTGCCTACCACTTGTCTTAATCTTGGCCATTGGTTGGCCTATAAATACCCCCCTTAGTTGATGAACTTCTTCATCCACACTTAGACATTTCCAAGTCTAAAAATCCCTCTCCCTCCTTAGTGTAGTTTCGTCCAAGTCCCCCTCCCCCTTTGAGAGGCCCTTGGCCGAGAAATACCCCCCCTCTAGTTGTTCTAGTCGAAATACTACCCCCCCTTGGTTGAGAAATAATTCTCCAAGTATTGTTGTAATGCCAAAATACTCTAGCCCAAAACCTTTGTAGTATTTCCAAGTACCCTCTATACGAAAAACCCGGAAAATACTACTATACTTTCCTTTAGCCACTAAACGAAACCCTAAGGAAATCTTCATAGTTGGTTGAAGTATTTACATAGAAGTTGGTTAGAACTTCTAAGGGTTGTTTGGAGCGGGTTGGAGCGCACGGAGTAGGAGCTAAACCTTGCTCAGGATCGACTTTAAACATGGATAATTTTGGGCTTATCGAGGTAAATACTCTTGTCTCTATATTGTAATTGGGAATTACATACTGTAGTAGTATAGAAATGAATATAAGATTCATAGAAGGATATTACAGAAGGGAATTAAACTGAGATCACATCAGAAGCATATTAAAGAAGAAAGATTGAATCATTTACATAGGATGTATTCTGATGAGACTTGTGTAGCTTAACGGGTAGGGAAGTGCTGCCCGATTTTCTGTAGAATAGAGAACCTACTGCTTAGAATATTCTACAGAGTAGTCTAGACTTTGATAGACTGGTATAAACTTTATAGGTTGAATGTTCTGCGAGTAGCATGTGCTACTTAAAAGGTGGACAAGGCTAGCCGGGTTATAGCCGTGGAGCGTTTTGCTAATAGTCGACAATCGTCGCGAGGTATGTGATTCTTCCTATCCTCTTGAGCATGATATTTTAAAGAATATATATATATATAGTACGGTAGACGTACGTGTGTTAACTGAACGTAGTTGTACGACAATGTCTTTAGACTTAAGCCTGAATAATAAGAATCTTGAAGTATTCCAAAGAATTAAGAAACCTGTTTGAAAGAAGAGTAATGCTTGGTTTTAAAAGCTTAAGAGTTATACTAGCTTTATGGGAAGTTAGGTATAACGACTTAAGAGAGATAAAAGAATGGTTTATTAATTTTTGAAGTTAAGAGACTTGATCTTAAAGAGAAGAGACTTGTAAATGAATTAATATGAACTTTGTGTGAAACCTCATTCGTGAGTAATGAGTACTTGGTTTTAAAAGGAATAATGTTTCTTGATTTGAAATCGAATGAGTATCGACAAACATCGCAGCGTTAATAAAGGGAAATGTTTTGACTAATTAAGTATTATTAAAACCAGTAGAAACCTCCATCTGCATAGAAGCTAAGATGAGACAAAATGATATTACATTTCCTAGATCATGGCTGCTTTAATAATATTGATTTTGAACAAGAATAACCTACTCACATATAAGGCATATGTTTCTCAAATTGATTAAAAGAGAATTATATTCTTAAGTGATTAAGACTATGAACTACGAAACCTTTCTAAAATAAGAGACTTAAGTACTTGAAATTAGGCAAACTTGAACTTATGGAAAAGAATGTTGTTACTTGATATTGAAAAGGAAAGTGTTTTGGTTTACCTAAAAATGTGAGTCACTCTATTTTAATACTACGGGTATTGGGTGACCTTTTAAAAGAAATAGATCTTTTAAAAAGAATTTAACGTACGTAATACTTTGGGGTCAGAACCTGGACTTTGGCATAAAATAACCTTGAGTTGTGTGTAACTTGCCTATGCTTGTGGTGATAGCCTTTGTTGTGCAAGTGTTGTATTTCTATGCTACCGAGTCCCATGGGATGGGACGGGACACGTATTCCATCTGATTCTTCACCGAGTCCCATGAGATGGGCCGGGACACGTATTCCATCTGATTCTTCACCGAGTCCCATGAGATGGGCCGAGACACGTATTTCATCTGATTCTTCACCGAGTCCCATGGGATGGGCCGGGACACGTATTCCACATGATTCTTTACCGAGTCCCATGGGATGGGCCGGGACACGTATTCTACATGATCCTTTACGAGTCCCATGGGATGGGCCGGGACACGTATTCCACACAATTTGTACCTAGACTGCCGGCAGTGAGGAAGGAGTTCCACGGGCATGAGGGATGACTTGAGGGCGTGAGTCCCTGACTTGACATGACTGCTTTTATGTTGTGAACTGTAGTTTGGTTATCATACATGTCTCCTGCTTTATATAGACTATTATGATTTTATTTCTGATATTTCTGATTTCACAAACTTGGTACTGTTGTCTCGACCTCCTTGGGCTGCGTTCATCTGCGCAGGTAGAGGTACATCGGTTGTGGATCCTCGCCATAAGATCACAGATTCGTGTTGGGAAGCCCGTTTCTTGAGGCTTATCTTTTGGTATGTTACCCGAGTGCAGAGGTTCTTGTACATTCAGGTATGGCGGGGCCTGTCCGTCATAGTTGTTGTCACTTTCTTAGAAGTGCAGTAATCTTGTTGTGGCGAGTTTGTAAAAGGATAACTGTTCGGTTTTTATGTATATATCTGAGCAAATGCTTTTGTTAGCCTGTTTATTTATCAAATCTCTTGTTACATGTTTATGTTTTATTTCCGCTGATTTTCTCTGATGTTGTATCACTAGGGTTCCCGGGGTAAGGCACCAGTCACGGGCCCGGGTTCGGGTCGTGACAAAAGTGGTATCAGAGCAGTTAATCCTCGGAAAGTGTCTACAGACCGTGTCTAGTAGAGTCTTGATTATCGGTGTGTTGTGCACCACATCTATAATCAGGAGGCTATAGGACATTTAGGATTGGTTTCCATTCTTCTCATTCTGAGATCGTGCCTTAGAGCCGTGTGATAAGTTGGACCCCTCTGACGTATTCCTTTCCTTTACCAGTTATGCCTCCGCGTAAGGCAACCAGGGCCCAAAAGGGCAAGACAGCCGAGGGAGCTGCGAGTAGAGCACGGAGGGTTATCGAGCGCAGGCCCGGTCGTTACACGAGATAGTGCTTGACGGCGAGTTTTGCGGCGCCGCCCGATACCAGCGAGTTTAGAGCCGCAGCGATGGTTGCCGAGACTACAAGACTGAGCCTCCAGTCCACGGCTGGAGCAGATGAGATGGGTACAAGAGATGGCGATTCGGCGAGTCGTGTCGAATATGAGATAGGACGGCGATTCTAGTCCCGAGCACTCGTAGTTCACCCCGAGCGAGCGATTTGAGACTACGGGACTTTACGAGTTGTAGCCCGCCATGTTCTATGGATCGAGCCGAGGATGACCTCGGGAGTTTATCCGGCTACAACGGATCATGAGAGTGATCGAGCCTCGCAGGTAGAGTCGGTGGTATTGGGTTCGCATCACCGCGTGATCCGCAATGATCGTGGTTTGATTCGTGAGCTGTCCCGGGAGAGCATGCACTTCCACCGCATGGGACGAGTTCTCAAGGGCTTTTCTTGCACATTTCTTGCCCCACGGATGAGAGGGCTCGGTAAGCGACGATTTTTGACGCTGAGCGGGGCGGGCGGACGGTTAGAGAGTACAATATGGAATTCGACTCATTAGCTCGGTATGTCCCAGCGTAGGCGATATGGAGGGCGAGTACACCGCCACGCCACCGGGCTAGATGATTACTTGGCGAGGCTTGCGGGTGTAGCTCTTCACCGGGCATGGACATTGCTCGCGCAAGCTCATGCACTAGGATGTGAGGCACGGAGAGGTCGACGGAATGACCGGGATCGGCGAGAAGAGGCGAGCAGCAGGGTCCTTTGGTAACTTTGGCGGGCGCCTCGGCAGAACTAGTTATGTACCTCCGCCCGATGCAGTGGTCCTCCGCGATCTTGGGGCGTTCGGTATTCGAGCCGGTCGGGCTCGTGGCTTCGGTTCCTGGTATACATGGGTTCTAGCCAGCCGGATTCATGTTTCCCTCTGTGTGCACGATGTGGCAGACGTCATCCCGGGGAATGTCGTCTTTTTACTGGTGCTTGTTTTTCCTGCGGCCGTCAGGGCCATGTGACGAGAAACTGTCCTAATAGGAAGGATGTAGGCAGAATGACTCAACCTACCGGGTCAGTGGCAGGTCCATCGCCTTCTATAGCTATGCGCCCTGCAGGGCAGGATTATGGTTAGAGCGACGAAGGGAAAATGAAGCAGTTGATACAGGTATATTCTTACCCCTCTAAAGACTAGTATGCGTTGATGTTATGATGATGTGCTAAGCATTATGTTAAATTGTGATTTAAAGGCCTGGTTAGTAAAGGGTAAGGTTGAGTACCTAGAAATTGTGAGCCTTAGAGTTTTATACGTAGAGACCTTAGATGCGAGGCCATCTTGAGTAAAAGATTTATGTTTATGTTGACCTTTGTCGGGGTGCATTGTATACGTGGGATATATTTGCGTGATAAGTCCCTGAGTGGTATAAAATGAGAGGGTAGTCGAGCTAAGAAGACCACTAGGTTTTCGTGACATGATTGTGAGATTGATCCGGATCGGGGGAACAAGTGTTTGGCACGATAGCGGGTCGGGTTGAGGACCATTCACGGGTCAACCCGCGGCCTATTTTGTGGTGGGGTCAGTTCGAGGTGGTCCCGCCAGTTGGTAGGGTCACGAGGGTGCTAGGCCCAAGTTTAGATGACCATCGTACGAGTTCGCGGATGTGTTCGACTAGAATCAGATCGTGAAGGCCGGGAATGGCCTTAAAGGAGTTTGAGGATAGGTTACGGGCCGGCGTTTTGATTTCAGGGGTAGCTGTGAGGATTATTTGCCTCTTGTTGAGTGAGTATTATACTAGCTACCATTTCGGTATTCAGATGTCACCTTAAGAAGCCTTGTATGAGCGGAAGTATTGATTGCTGGTCGATTTGTTCGATGTTGGCAAAGTTCAGATAGTTGGTCCCTACTTGATCCCGCAGAATGTGGATAAGGTGAGGCTTATCCAGAGGAGGTTTTTTAGCAGCTCAGAGACAACAGAAGTCGTGCGGATGATCGGCGTCGACACTTGGACTTCAGGTTGACGGTGGGTCTTCTTGAAGGTATCACCCCGGAAGGGCGTGATGAGATTTTGGAAACTGAAGCAATAACAGAAATGTGGTAAGGTTATTAGGAAGAATTCGAGTGTACGAGAAGGGTACGACGAGTAAGGAAAGAAGCGAGCATGTGTTAAGGACATAAATGTGATCATTCTTTTGTAAAGTGAACGTACGAAGGGAGTATCTTTTAGCCCTTGGGTGGGAGTTTTTGTGATATTAGAGGTGATTCCTCGTGGACTTGAATTAAGTATTTGCGCGTGTGTTATTTTATGTCCAGGTGTGGCATGATTGTTTTTCGGAAGCATAGTAGTGAAGACTATACTGGCGCATGTATGTTTTGAGACTTAGAAGGAACATTCGGGACGAATGTTTCTAAGGAGGGGAGAATGTTATACCCCGTATTTCCTGAGTATGTACGTGAGGGCGTACGTATAAAAGTTTAAGCCTTAAGTTAGGCAAGGACCGAAAATTTTGTGCACAACACACGAAAAGAATCGTTTTCCGACGAAACGTTTTACAAACTTTGCGAAGGGAAAATTCCGGCTATATCATTTATTATTTTTGCGGATTTTTCCGAGAGACGAAATATTTTTGACCAACGAGAGGGTGACACTTGTCACCCTCATATGGACGAAACTTGGGGCGTTTTTCTTGCCTTTTCCTTGGTCAAGGATTAGGTAGGATATTTGTGTGGTAGATTGATAAGGTGGGACCCACACACACTTGTCCAAATATTGACCTTACACTTGCCTACCACTTGTCTTAATCTTGGCCATTGGTTGGCCTATAAATACCCCCCCTTAGTTGATGAACTTCTTCATCCACACTTAGACATTTCCAAGTCTAAAAATCCCTCTCCCTCCTTAGTGTAGTTTCGTCCAAGTCCCCTCCCCTTTGAGAGGCCCTCGCCGAGAAATACCCCCCCTCTAGTTGTTCTAGTCGAAAAACTACCCCCCCGTGGTTGAGAAATACTTCTCCAAGTATTGTTGTATTGCCAAAATACACTAGCCCAAAACCTTTGTACTATTTCCAGTACCCTATCTAAAAGCTCGGAAAATACTACTATACATTCCTTTAGCCACTAAATGAAACCCTAAGGAAATATTCATAGTTGGTTGAAGTATTTACGTAGAAGTTGGTTAGAACTTCTAAGGGTTGTTTGGAGCGGGTTGGAGCGCACGGAGTAGGAGCTAAACCTTGCTCAGGATCGACTTTAAACTTGGATAATTTTGGGCTTATCGAGGTAAATACTCTTGTCTTTATATTGTAATTGGGAATTACATACTGTAGTAGTATAGAAATGAATATAAGATTCATAGAAGGATATTACAGAAGGGAATTAAACTGAGATCACATCAGAAGAATATTAAAGAAGAAGATTGAACTGTACTTACATAGAATTTGTATTCTGATGAGACTTGTGTAGCTTAACGGTGGGAAGTCTTGCCCGATTTTCCGTAGAATAGAGAACCTACTGCTTAGAATATTCTACAGAGTAGTCTAGACTTTGATAGACTGGTATAACCTTTATAGGTTGAATGTTCTGCGAGTAGCATGTGCTACTTAAAAGGTGGACAAGGCTAGCCGGGTTATAACCGTAGAGCGTTTTGCTAATAGTCGATAATCGTCGCGAGGTATGTGATTCTTCCTATCCTCTTGAGCATGATATTTTAAAGAATATATATATATAGTACGGTAGACGTACGTGTGTTAACTGAACGTAGTTGTACGACAATGTCTTTTGACTTAAGCCTGAATAATAAGAATCTTGAAATATTCCAAAGAATTAAGAAACCTGTTTGAAAGAAGAGTAATGCTTGGTTTTAAAAGCTTAAGAGTTATACTAGCTTTATGGGAAGTTAGGTATAACGACTTAAGAGAGATAAAAAGAATGGTTTATTAATTTTTGAAGTTAAGAGACTTGATCTTAAAAGAGAAGAGACTTGACTTAAATGAATTAATATGAACTTTGTGTGAAACCTCATTCGTGAGTAATGAGTACTTGGTTTTTAAAAGGAATAATGTTTTACTGATTTGAAATCGAGAATGAGTATCGACAAGCATCGCAGCGTTAATAAAGGGAAATGTTTTGACTAATTAAGTAATATTAAAACCAGTAGAAACCTCCATCTGCATAGAAGCTAAGATGAGACAAAATGATATTACATTTCCTAGATCATGGCTGCTTTAATAATATTGATTTTGAACAAGAATAACCTACTCACATATAAGGCATATGTTTCTCAAATTGATTAAAAGAGAATTATATTCTTAAGTGATTAAGACTATGAACTACGAAACCTTTCTAAAATAAGAGACTTAAGTACTTGAAATTAGGCAAACTTGAACTTATGGAAAAGAATGTTGTTACTTGATATTGAAAAGGAAAGTGTTTTGGTTTACCTAAAAATGTGAGTCACTCTATTTTAATACTACGGGTATCGGGTGACCTTTTAAAAGAAATAGATCTTTTAAAAAGAATTTAACGTACGTAATACTTTGGGGTCAGAACCTGGACTTTGGCATAAAATAACCTTGAGTTGTGTGTAACTTGCCTATGCTTGTGGTGATAGCCTTTGTTGTGCAAGTGTTGTATTTCTATGCTACCGAGTCCCATGGGATGGGCCGGGACACGTATTCCATCTGATTCTTCACCGAGTCCCATGAGATGGGCCGGGACACGTATTCCATCTGATTCTTCACCGAGTCCCATGAGATGGGCCGGGACACGTATTTCATCTGATTCTTCACCGAGTCCCATGGGATGGGCCGGGACACGTATTCCACATGATTCTTTACCGAGTCCCATGGGATGGGCCGGGACACGTATTCTACATGATCCTTTACCGAGTCCCATGGGATGGGCCGGGACACGTATTCCACACAATTTGTACCTAGACTGCCGGCAGTGAGGAAGGAGTTCCACGGGCATGAGGGATGACTTGAGGGCGTGAGTCCCTGACTTGACATGACTGCTTTTATGTTGTGAACTGTAGTTTGGTTATCATACATGTCTCCTGCTTTATATAGACTATTATGATTTCATTTACAGTATTTTACAGTTTCACATACTTGGTACCTGTTGTACTGACCTCCTTCGGGGGGCTGCGTTCATGCCGCAGGTAGAGGTACATCGGTTGTGGATCCTCGCTCATAGGATCACAGTTCAGCGTGTTGGGAAGCCCCGTTTCTTCGGAGGCTTATCTTTTGGTATGTTACCACAGTGCAGTAGGTTCTTGTACATTCAGGGGTATGGCGGGGCCCTGTCCCGTCATAGTTGTTGTCACTTTCTTAGAGGTATGTAGTACTGTTGTGGGCAGAGTTTGTAAAAAGGATAACTGTTCGGGTTTTTATGTATATATACAGAAGGCAACTGTTTTTGTTAGCCTGTTTATTTTATCAAATCTCTTGTTACATGTTTATGTTTTATTTCCGCTGATTTTCTCTGATGTTGTATCACTAGGGTTCCCGGGGTAAGGCACCAGTCACGGGCCCGGGTTCGGGTCGTGACACGGAGGATCTACGAAATCTAGATCCAAGAAAAAAAAAAAGAACGGTGGAAGCCCAACCATAGTTGAGGAAAACTTAATTTCGGCAATTTCGGATCCCACGGTGTTAGTACATGTTCCACCTGATTTGCGCATTCCACTTGAGAATGTGGTGGATGATTTTACGCTGCAAAGGATACATGAATGGGGAAAAAGTATAGAAATCGAGAGCTTGGATATAAGTGAGTTCGAAGGTGGAAAGTTTCGTGTTCCTTCAACCATCAATCCGGAAATGACTTCTCCTAATACTACTACAGAAGTGGCTACAATGGATGACTGTAACACTGTCCACAAGCCTACTGGAAAAAACTCTTCCGAATCTCCCGGCAATGGTATGGAAATCCGGATAGCTAAAGACACTCCTTTCTGTCCTAAAGATGACGATTCTATCACGGGTCAATTGATAAGCTCCGGGGCCATAACGGAAGAACATGGTAATCACAGCGCTAAAACAATCTCTTCACATCCAGGAAACTTGCTCAGGCAAGCCGGAAAAGTTAGAAAATCGGGACCAGGAATTGCAACAGACAAAACAATGCATGATGGTATCCTCGGGTCAAAACCGGGTCAGGGTACGGGGCTAATGGATATGGCGGGTCAGGCGGGAGTCCATGGGTCTAAGAATATTATCGGTATTCATGGTTCAATGATAGTTGGGAGAACCGAAGGGCCATCTACCCCCAAGGAGCCTAGTTACTATCCAAACTTTAATACCGCGGGAACCAAAGGGTCACACTTTAATACTGTTATACCCCATATTTTCAGAGTATGTATGTGAGGACGTATATACAATTGTATAAGCCCTAATTAGGTTAAGAATGAAATTGTGAATTTTCAACGGAAAAGATTCCGAACCTTGTGAAAGAAATTTTACTCTTTTAATATTTTAACCAATTACGGGTTTTTTCCGAGAGATGAAATATTTTGGACCAATAGGAGGGCGACATGTGTCACCCTTAGGTGGCTTGGGTTGGACGAAATGGTGGGCTAGTGGACAAGTCAAATAGTCAAGTCTTGCAAGATATTTTCTTTGGGTTAGTGGGAGTAGGTATTGGACGGTTTTTGTGAGCCATGTGGATGGCCACATGGCTCGTTGTTGTGGTGGACATATGTTCCAATGTTGTGGTGGACATATGTCCCAATATTGTGGTGGAAACTTGGTGGAAGACTCCACTCACACAAGCTATCTAATCTACACCCTTCACTTGCTTTAATCTTGGCCATTGAAGGTTCTATAAATACCCCCCTCTAGTGCAAGACTTCTTCATCCACAAAACAATTTCCAAGTCTCCAAAAATCCTTCCCTCTAGTAGAGTTCTCGTCCAAAAAAAAACCCCTTCCCCCTTGTCTAGTTGTTTCGTCCGAAACACCCCCCTTCCCCCATTCCTTGTTGTTCTCGTCGAAATACCCCCTCCCTTGGTAGAAAAATTGTCTTCAAGTATAGTTACTATTCCAAAATACCTTAGCCTAAATCCCTTATTATATTCCAAAGTTACCTCTATACTAAAAGCCCGGAAATACTACTTTATATCCTTTAGTCACAAAACGAAACCCTAGGAAAATCTTCATAGTTGGTTGAAGTATTAAGTAGAAGTTGTTTAGAAACTTCTAAGGGTTTCTTGGAGCTATCGGAGCGTGCAGAATAGGAGCTAAACGTTGTTCAGGATCGACTTTAATCTTGGATAATTTTGGGCTTATCGAGGTAAATATCTTTGTCCTTCTATTGTAATTGGAGATTACATGTTGTAGTAGTTCAGAATTAAGTATAAGATATATAGAAGAAGGGTATAAAAGAAGAGAATTGAACTGTACTTACATAGGACTGTATTTACAGTAGACTTGTGTAGTTTGGCGGGTAGGGAAATGCTGCCCAATTTTCCGTAGAATAAAGGACCTTCTGCTTAGAATATTCTACAGAGTAGTCTATACGTTGATAGACGTATTTGACTATTATAGGTTGATACTCTGTGTGCGACATATTCGACTTGGCAGGTGGATTTCGCCGAGGAGATATGTGATTCTTCCTATCCTCTTGAGCATGATATTTTTGATATATATATATAGTACGGTAGACGTACGTGTGTTAACTAAAATTGGTTTTACTCTGATGTCTTTTGACTTGAGTTTTAAATAATAAGAATCTTGAAGTATTTCAAAAGAGTTATGGATCATTTTTGAAAGAAAAGTAATACTTTGTTTTAAAAGCTTAAGAGTTATACTAGCTTTATGGGAAGTTAGGTATAACGACTTAAGAAAGATAAAAGGAACGGTTTACTTATTTGTTTATGAAAGTCTTGTATTGATCTCTGGAAAGTGTAGTAAGATGGTTTGATAAGTAAACATGTTATGATGCTATGTGTGTTAGTGTCTTGTGATGTATGGGTAAGGGGGTTATTCTTGTTGTGCTTACGTTGTTAAACGATAAGCCCGTTATCTCGCTATTATATCACATACCGACTTGTTATGATGCCAGGACTTGCCACCCTCGATGCGAGGAATACCTCACGCAGTGCAGTGACCTATGCGGAGCTGCGGGAGTTCCAGGATTGATCACTCCGGGTGTGTTACGCCGTTGCGGGTCTATATGGCCTATGCGTTCCACAGGACTATGCGGACTTCGGGGGTCCAGAAGGATGCCGCGGGTTAGCTGCCCCCGATGCGAGGAATACCTCATGCGGGTCTGTGTGACCTATGCGGACTGCGGGAGTTCCAGGATTAGGCACGCATAATGATACTATGAGCGATTGGCCTTGCTTCGATCATTAGCGGCCTAGAAAAGACCAGTTACATTATATCTATTTTTGCTCTTGTCTATGCTGTGGCATTATGTGAGGTTGAATTGGTTGTATTTGTAAATTGGTTTTAAAATGGTATGATTTCATTTAAGTACTTCTGATTTCACATACTTGGTACTGTTATCGACCTCGCCGGGGCTGCGTTCATGCGCAGTAAGGGAAGCGGTGGTAGATCCTCGTTCTTAGGATCCTTACTCTGGTGTCAGGAGCCCCATTTCTCCGGTGGCTCGACTTTTGGTACGGCTCTCCATGTGTTGTAGATATTTTGTACATTCAGGGTATGGCGGGGCCCTGTCCCGCCATAGTTGTTTACATTCCTAAGTGCTGTAGTCTGTTGTAAAGTTGGGATGTAACTGTTCACTTTTGATGTATATATACATGCCGAAAGACAATCTTTTCTTGGATAAACTGTTTCTCATTTCATAATTGTTTCATGTCTTGTTTTTATATTAAGCTGGTTACTCTGATGTATGTCTACTTAGGTGCCCGGGTAAGGCACGATCACGCCCGGTTCGGTCGTGACAAAAGTGGTATCGAGCGATTAATCCTCGGAAAGTGTTCTGAGACCGTATCTAGTAGAGTCTTGATTATCGGTGTGTTGTGCACCACACCAATAATCGAGGCTATAGGATATTTAGGGTTGGTTTCATTCTTCTCACTCGAGATCGTGCCTTAGAGCCGTGTTATAAGTTGGACCCTCTAACGTATTTCTTTACGTACGATTATGCCTCGCGCAAAGCGGCCCGGGCGAAGGGCAAGGCGGAGAGAGTCGCTAGTAGACACGAGAGGTCACGAGGCCCAGGCGATCTATACCCGGCGATACCTCGACGGCGAGTTCCACGATGCCGCCCGGCCCAGCGAGTTTAGAGCGCAGATGGTGATGAGACCACGATACTGCGCCTCCGGTCCACGGCTGGATCAGAGGAGATGGGTTACAGAGAGATGGCCCAGTTACTAGCAAGGATTGTGGCCAGACATGAGGATAGGCTGGATGCAGCAATTCCAGTTCCAGCAGTACCCGTGGTTCACCCGAGGTCGGATAGTTTGAGGCTACGGGATTTTCTGAGTTGTAGCCCGCCAGATTTCTACGGGTCGAGGCCTGAGGATGATCCGCAGGAGTTCATCCGACAATTACAGCGGATCATGAGAGTGATCAAGGCTTCGGAGACCGAGTCCGTGATCTTCGGTTCGCATCGGCTGCGTGATACCGCAGTCGACTGGTTTGATTCGTGGGAGCTATCCCGGGGAGAGCATGCGCCTCCAGCAGTATGGGACGAGTTCTCGGAAGCATTTCTCACACATTTCTTGCCGCCACAGATGAGGAGAGCACGGGCCGACAGATTTTTGATGTTGAGGCAGAGAGGGCGCACAGTTCGGGAATACAACGTAGAGTTCGACTCATTGGCTCGATATGTCCCTGCGTTGGTAGCAGATATGGAGGACAGGGTGCACCGCTACGTCACCGGGCTAGATGATTATTTGGCAGAGTCTTGCTCGGGTGTAGCTCTTCAGCCGGGCATGGACATTGCCCGCATGCAGGCTCATGCACTTGGATGCGAGGAGCGTAGAGGCCGACGGGTCGACAGATATCAGCAGCAGAAGAAGGCCAGGACGGCAGGATCTTTTGGTAGCTCTCGGGGTGGACGACCTCAGCAGCAGTCTAGATTTGCACCACAGCCAGCTCAGAGCACTCCTACACCGTCTTCAGGACAGCCAGGGTATTCGGGGGCAGATCAGGGCCCCAGGACTTCGGACTTCCAGGGTAGCAGGGGTGCTAACCGATCGAGGTCCTCTCAGTGTGTCCGATGTGGTAGATTCCATTCCGGGAGTTGTGATACTACCTCGGGAGTTTGCTACAGTTGCGGCCAGCAGGGTCACTATGCGAGAGCTTGTCCGACCAGAGGCAGTGCAGATGGTAGGGGTCATCCTACAGGGTCTTTTGCCGGGTCTTCATCTCCTATAGTTACTCATCCCGGAAGGCAGGGTACTCATGGACCAGCCGGTCACGGCAGAGGTCGCGGCGCGGGTCCCAGTTCTAGCGGTCCTCAGAACCGCATTTATGCCTTGTCGGCCAGCGGGACCGGGAAGCGTCGCGGATGTCGCCGAGTACTTTATCAGTTTCTTGTTGTGATGTGTATTCCTTGATAGATCCGGGTTCTACTCTGTCCTATATATCTCCCCTTATTGCCTGTAGGATAGGGATAGAGCCTGAGTCCATAGACCCTTTCGAGGTAGCTACGCAAGTGGGTGATTCGGTGGTAGCTCAGCGGGTATATAGGGCTTTCCCAGTGACTTTATGTAGTCGTCAGACCCTAGCCGACTTGGTAGAGTTGGATATGACTGATTTCGATGTGATCATGGGTATGGATTGGCTAGCTTCTTGCTACGCCAATGTGGACTGCAGGGTGAGGTTGGTACGGTTCGATTTCTGAGGGCGGTTATTGAGTGGGAGGGGAACACTGTGTCACCGAGGGGTAGGTTTATTTCTTACCTCAAGGCTAGGAAGATGTTGCAGAAGGGGTATATCTACCATCTCATTCGGGTGTTTGATACTGAGGCTGCGGTACCAGATTTTGATCGATTCAGTGAGTCGAGAGTTCCCGGATGTGTTTCAGACGACCTCCGGGTATCCTCCCGAGAGGAGATAGAGTTTTGTATCGATGTCTTTGCGGACACTGCGGCTATTTCCATTCCTCCATACGAATGGCTGCCGAGTTGAGAGAGTTGAAGGACCGGTGAGAGATTTCTTTGGAGAAAGGGCTTCATCGAGCCTAGTGTTTCTCCAGGGATCGCGGTATTGTTCGTGAAGAAAAAGGATGGGGCGCTGCGCATGTGTGTTGATTCTGAGCGGTGAACAAGGTGACTATTAAACGAATACCCTTCCCGAGATTGATGATTTGTTCGACGATTTGCGAAGTGCGAGATGTTTCTCCAAGATTGATCTGCGATCGGGCTATCATCAGTGCGTGTTAGAGGCGGATGTCCCTAGGATCGCATTACGGACGTGCAGCACTATGAGTTGAGGTTATGTATTTCGGTTTGACCAATGCTCGTGGTATTTATGGACTTGATGAACCGAGTGTTCAAGCCATTTTTGGATACGTTTGTGATAGTATTCATTGATGACATCTTGGTTTATTCTCGCTCAGAGCAGGAGCATGCAGAGCATTTGAGGACTGTGCTGAGAGTTCTCCAGGACCAGCAGTTGTACGCCAATTTTTCCAAATGTGAGTTTTGGTTGGCTTTGGTGGCTTTTCTTGGGCACATTGTCGGGGCCGATGGTATTCGGGTGGATACGGCCAAGATCGAGCGATCGAGTTTGCCTAGAACCTACTACTCCGGCAGTGCGCAACTTTCTGGGCCTTGCGAGTTATTATCGCGGTTCGTGGAGAAGTTTGCTTTATTTCGCACCATTGACTAGCCGACTCGAGAAAACGGCTAAGTTTGATGGGTGATGCTTGTGGCGGTGGTTTCGCCATCGAAGGAGAGATTGACGGCCGCGTTCTTACTCTTCGGAGGTCCGAGCGGTTATGTGGTGTATTGTGATGCGTCAGGCGTCGGGCTTGGATGTGTGTTGATGCAGCAGGGTAAGGTTATAGCGTACGTATCTCGGCAGCTTAAGAAGCATGAGTGGAACTACCCCACCCATGATTTGGAGTTGGCAGCGGTGATTCACGCCTTGAAGATCTGGAGGCACTATTTGTATGGAGTTCATGTGGATATTTACACAGACCACAAGAGCCTCCAGTATATCTTCACCAGAGGAGCTGAACTTACGGCGAGGCGGTGGTTAGAGTTACTCAAGGATTATGATGTCGATATCCTGTACCACCCAGGGAAGGCCAATGTTGTGGCAGATGCCCTTAGTCGTAGGTCGATGGGGAGTCTATCAGATGTGCAGCCAGAGAGGAGGGGCATGGTCCGTGAGTTACATCAGCTAGCGAGCCTTGGAGTCCGATTGATTGGTTCTGATAGCAGTGGGGTTCGGGTTCGAGAGGTTGCCGAGTCTTCCATCGTCGAGGAGGTGAAGAGGCAACAGTTTGAGGATCCGATTTTGACGGTATCGTGATACGGCTCTTCGTGAGGAAGGGTCCTTTTGAGGTAGCACGATGGGGTGCTAAGGTTTGAGGCGAGTTGTGTGTTCGGATATTGCGGGACTTGGCGGCGAGTTCTGGGAAGCACACGCGACGCGTTACTCTATCCATCGAAGTGCGACCAAGATGTACCACGACCTCGGATCCGTGTATTGGTGGGATGGCTTGAAGAGGGCGTTGCGAGTTTGTGGCTCGGTGCCGTGTTGTCGGCGGTGAAGGTAGAGCACGAGAGGCTGGTAGATTATTGCGAGCGATAGAGATCCCGACCTGGAAGTGGGAGGCGATCAACATGGACTTTATCACAGGATTACCTCGCACTCAGAGGAATCATGATTCTATCTGGGTTATCGTCGACCGGCTGACGAAATCAGCCCACTTTCTTCGATCGGGGCGACTTTTTCGTAGAGGATTATGCCGAACTTTACATCAGAGATCGTGAGATGCACGGGGTCCCTATTTCTATCATATCAGACAGAGGAGCCCGGTTCTGGCTAACTTACGGAGGTCTTTCGGAAAGGGATTAGGGGCGGTGAGCCTCAATCTGCATTCCATCCTCGCATGACAGAGACGAGCGTACTATCCGGACAACGAGGATATGCTGCGAGCCTGTGTTATTGACTTCAGGGGTAGCTGGGAGGATCATTTGCCTCTAGTAGAGTTTGCGTATAATAATAGCTACCACTCCAGTATTCAGATGGCGCCTTATGAGGCCTTGTATGAGAGGAAGTGCAGATCGCCGATAGGCTGGTTTGATGTGGGCGAGGTGCAGTTAGTGGGACCGGACTTGATCTGAGCGATGGATAAAGTGAAGCTTATCGAGGCGGTTATTAATGGCTCGAGTCGGCGAAGTCGTATGCAGATCATCGTCGTCGGCATCTGGAGTTTGAGGTTGATGATTGGGTTTTCCTGAAGGTGTCACCCATGAAGGGTGTGATTAGATTCGGGAAGAAAGGGAAACTCATCCCAAGGTACATTGGGCCTTATCAGATTGTCCGCAGGGTAGGCAAGGTTGCCTATGAGTTGGATCTACCGTCCGATCTGGAGGCAGTGCATCCGGTTTTTCATGTTTCTATGCTGAGGAGATGTATCGGGGATCCATCTAGAGTGCACCCGATTGACGATGTCCAGGTGACGGAGGGGTTATCGTATGAGGAGAGTCCCATAGCGATACTCGATCGTCAGGTTAGGCGGCTGCGGACAAAGGATGTGGCTTCCGTCAAGGTCTTATGGCGGAACGAGCACAGAGAGGAGATGACGTGGGAAGCAGAGGAGGACATGAGGCAGAGGTATCCTCACTTATTCCCCACACCTCCAGGTAACTCACTTTCCTACTTGCTGGTTTTAATTATCATATATGCTTAAGTGTTGTATTGTGGCCATGTGTGGCATTTGCAAACTGTTTAAGTTGTGAGGAGCTATGTCGTTTCTGATTTGATTGAATCTAGAAGGAACATTCGGGACGAATGTTTCTAAGGAGGGGAGAATGTTATACCCCGTATTTTCAGAGTATGTATGTGAGGACGTACGTACAATTGTATAAGCCCTAATTAGGTTAAGAATGAAATTGTGAATTTTCAACGGAAAAGATTCCGAACTTTGTGAAGGAAATTTTACGCTTTTAATATTTTAACCAATTACGAGTTTTTTCCGAGAGATGAAATATTTTGGACCAATAGGAGGGCGACATGTGTCACCCTTAGGTGGCTTGGGTTGGACGAAATGGTGGGCTAGTGGACAAGTCAAATAGTCAAGTCTTGCAAGATATTTTCTTTGGGTTAGTGGGAGTAGGTATTGGACGATTTTTGTGAGCCATGTGGATGGCCACATGGCTCATTGTTGTGGTGGACATATGTTCCAATGTTGTGGTGGACATATGTCCCAATATTGTGGTGGACACTTGGTGGAAGACTCCACTCACACAAGCTATCTAATCTACACCCTCCACTTGCTTTAATCTTGGCCATTGAAGGTTCTATAAATACCCCCCTCTAGTGCAAGACTTCTTCATCCACAAAACAATCTCCAAGTCTCCAAAAATCCTTCCCTCTAGTAGAGTTCTCGTCCAAAAAAAAACCCATTCCCCCTTGTCTAGTTGTTTCGTCCGAAACACCCCCCTTCCCCCATTCCTTGTTGTTCTCGTCGAAATACCCCCTCCCTTGGTAGAAAAATTGTCTTCAAGTATAGTTACTATTCCAAAATACCTTAGCCTAAATCCCTTATTATATTCCAAAGTTACCTCTATACTAAAAGCCCGGAAATAAAAAACACTACTCTTTGTAAAATCAAGTAACAACATTCTAACTTTTAGGAGTTAGAGAGAAGTTTCTCTCACTAAGAAAACGCTCTCAACGTTTCCCTTAGTTGCTCCTTCGGTTTCTTCCTTCTCCCCCCCTTAGATTTTCGTTTGTTTCATTATGGTTTAATTGTTATTGTCCACAATATGAAAAAGTCTAAACGTTACACACGTTCTAGCAATGATTCAGGAGGTTCAGGCAGTTCGGCTAAAGCTAGGACGAAGAAGAAAAAAAAGAATGGCAGTAGTCCAACAATTGCCGAGGAAAATCTTATTCCGGCAATCTCGGACCCTTCTGTGTTGGTTCATGTTACTCCAGACTCGCGCTTTCCTTTAGAAACTGTAGTAGATGATTCTATGCTACAAAGGATACATGAATGGGGAAAAAATATAGAAATTGAAAGCTTGGATATAAGTGAGTTTGAAGGCAGAACTTAGCGGGACCATTGGCGCCACAATGCTACTATGGTGGTTGATCATTCCACGGGCCAATTTGTTGGTAAAGGGATCATTTCGGAAGAACTAGACAGTCACTCCAGCATTAGTACCCCGACACTACCTGGAAATTCTCTCAGGTTAGCCGGAAAAGGGTTAAAATCTAGGCCAGATATTGCAATTGGAGAAGCAAGACACGATGGCATTCTCGGGTCTAAACCGGGTCAGGGCGTGGGTCAGAAGTTCATGGCGGGTCGTGCAGGTGTTCATGGGTCCAAGAGTAATCACATCTTGTTTGATTCAAAGTCAGTTGAAAGCATTGATGGTACTCCTATCCTCAAGAAGTTCAACGGTATCGAAGAGCAAACTTGATGCCGGGAATCGACGTGACTGCTCCTATTACGGGTCGGGTCTTGGGTCAGAAGGCTAAGGCGGGTGTTATACCCCGTATTTCCAGAGTATGTACGTGAGGACGTACGTATTAAAATTGAAGCCTTAAAGTTGGCAAGGTTCGAAAATTTGGGCACAAGTGCCGAAAGGAGTCGTTTTTAAATGAGCGTTTTACTAAACTACGAAGGGAAAAATACGGCTATGTCATTTTTAATTTTTGCGGATTTTTCGAGAGGCGAAACATTTTGGACCAACGGGAGGGTGACATGTGTCACCTCACATTGGAAGCTTTAGGCGGCATTTGGACGATTGGGTGGCATGGGAGTTGGTAGGATATTTTGTGCAAGTTGGTGTGGTAGATGGATAAGGTGCACATGGCTTAATCCTAGCCCTACACTTGCCTAACACTTGGATGAATCTTGGCCATTGGTTGGCCATTGCTTGACCTATAAATACCCCTCTAAGTTGAAGACTTTCTTCATCCAAACTTGAGCAATCTTTCTAAGTCTCAAACTACTCCCTCCCTCTTGAGTTTCGTCCACCACACCCCCCCCCCCCCTTTGAGAGGCCCCTTGGCCGAAACCTACCCCCTCCCCCTAGCCTAGTTGTTTTCGTATAATACCCCCTTTGTGGTATAGAAATACTTCTCCAAGTATTGTTATAATGCCCAAATACTTTAGCCCTTATACCTTGTAGTACTTTCCAAAGTTACCTCTATACGAAAAGCCCGGAAAATACTATTATACTTTCCCTCAGTCACAAAAACGAAACCCTAAGGAAAATCTCCATAATTGGTTGGAGTACTAAGTAGAAGTTGTGTAGAACTTCTAAGGGTTGTTTGGAGCGGATTGGAGCACTCGGAGTAGGAGCTTAACGTTGCTCAGGATCGACTTTTAACTTGGATAATTTTGGGCTCATCGAGGTAAATACTACTGTCCTTCTATTGTAATTGGGAATTACATCGTAGTTGAATTGAAATGAATATAAGATTCATAGAAAAGAATTGAACCGTAATAGAAGGATATTCTGAGAATAGACTTTTATTGAAATCACATCAGAAGTATATAAGTAGAAGATTGTACTGTACTTACATAGAATTTGTATTCTGATGGTGATAACCTTTATTGGTTGAATGTTACGCAAGTAGCATGTGCTACTTAGAAGGTGGACAAGGCTAGCCGGGTTATAGCCGTGGAGCGTTTTGCTTATAGTCGATAATCGTCGCGAGGTATGTGATTCTTCCTATACTCTTGAGCATGAAGTATTTTAAAAGAATACATATAGTACGGTAGACGTACGTGTGGCAATGTCTTTTGACTTAAGCCTAAATAATATGTATATATTATATGGTAGATGTACGTGTGTGTAACGACCCGTTCCGGGCCCCGTTACTGGTGCCTTACCCCGGGCACCCTAGTGATACAACATCAGAGAAAACCAGCGGAAAATAAAACATGAGTCATGTAACAAGAGATATAATAATAAACAGGTCAGCAAAGCGGTTGCCTTGGTATATCATAAAACACGAGCAGTTTAATCCTTTACAACCACACTTGGCGATTACGGACCTCAAGATTTACAACGACTATGGCGGGGCGGGGCCCCGCCATACCACGAATGTACAAGAACCTACAACTCGGGGAACACATGCAAAAGATAAGCCTCGAAGAAAGCGGAGCTTCCAATCTGTTGGCGTGATCCTAAGGCGGGGATCCACGGCCGATGTACCTCTACTGCGGCGTGAGCGGCCCGAAGAGTCGATGCAGTACCAAGTATGTGGCGTAAAAGATCTTGTAATGAAATCATACTAGTCTATATAAAGCGGGAGACATGTATGATAACCAAACTCTGATTCCACAACATAAGCGATCATGTCGATCGAGGACTCACGCCTCAGTCATCACTCAAATATAACTATGGGTCTCACGCCCACAACATCAATCATGTTCGCATCATGGCCGCATGCCCCCGGAATTCCGCATCGGTGTAGACATGTCCATGATGCAACAATAATACCAATGCCCAGCGCGTGCCGGAATTCTACCTCGGTGTAGAACCGTCCGTGTGACATCAACAATAATATCTTTGGGTGATCAACCTGCGCGTAGCCACGTGCCCGAATTCTACCTCGGTGTAGACATGTCCATGTAACCACAATAACAATATATCGGGTAATCAACCCGACCGCGTGGCCGCGTGCCGGAATCTTGCGTCGGTGTAGACATGTCCATGTGACATCAACCACAAGGCGATAATCAAAATGGAAACATACGTGGAATTCTCCATCACGCGGACGCGTCAGTAAGTTCTCAACAAGTCGACCAGGCCTCTATCGAGAGCGGTAACGAAATACCACATTTGCACAACAAAGGCTATCATCACAAGCATAGGCAAGTTCCACAACAAGCATAGGCAAGTTTCACACCAACAAGCATAGGCAAGTTTCACACAACTCAAAGTACTTTCATTTTATGCCAAAGTCAGGGTTTTAATCCCAAAGTACTACATACATTAGTTCTTTTAAAGAGATCCATTACTTTTATAAAAGTCACCCGATACCGTAGTATTAGAATGACCAACCCACCTTCCTTTCAAAATCAAGTAACAACATTCTTTTCCTAAGTCGGTTGCCTAGTTTGATTACTCGAAGCTTCTCATTTTCAAATGGTTTCATAGTTCCCAAACTTAATCACTTGATTCCTTTTAGAACAATTGAGTAACATATGTCATATATGTGAGTAGTTTATTCTTGTTTATAACGATCTTATTACAGACCATGATCTAGAAAATGTAATATCATTTTGTCTTATCTTAGCTTCATGCGGATGGAGGTTTCTCTGGTTTTAATACAACACATCATTATTCAATACATTTTCCTTTATTAGCTGCGGTGATGCTGTCGATACGTTACGATTCGAAATCGGTAAAACATTATCCCTTTAAAAACCAAGTACTCATTACTCACGAATGAGGTTTCACACAAACATCCACATTAAAACAAATAAGTTAAGTATCTTAGCTTATAAGATCAAGTCTCTTAACTTCTAACATCGATAAACCATTTTCACTTACATAAGGTCGTTATAACTAACTTCCCGTAAAGCTATTATAACACCTATGTTTTAAACCAACCAAATCACTTAGCACGTATGCGTCACCGTACTACATAGTTCACAACAATCATGCTAGAAAAGATAGGAAGAGGTTCACATACCTCGCGACGATTTATCGACAATAAGCAAAATGCTCCAAGTACTACAACCTCGCTAGCCCTTTCCACTCGAGTAGAATACGCTACTCTCGATCTTTCACCTATAAAGGTCACAAACGTCTATTAACCCCAAAACACAAGTTTCTATCTTTCTATAGAAAATTCGGCGCACCACACATGACAGCGTAAATCTCTCTCTCTATCGAGTAGGCTACCAAGCAAACCGGGGGTTTACATCTAACAGGACGTGTACAATTCTACACAAGTCTCTTTGCAATCTGATCCTATGTAATTCTGATTCGATTCGATTCTTTATTCTTGAGCTTAAGTCAAAAGACATTGCCGAATACTAAGTATAGTTCCATATATAGTATACTTCAACTATATATTCTACAAACATGTAATTTCCAATTACAATAGAGGGACAAGATAATTACCTCGACAAGCCCAAAAATTATCCAAGTTATAATGTCGATCCTGAGCAAGGTTTAGCTCACTCAGTGCGCTCAAACCACTCCAAACAACCCTTAGAAGTTCTAACCAACTTCTACTCAAATACTTCAACCAACTATGAAGATTTCCTTAGGGTTTCGGTTTGAGACTAAAAGGACAAAAGGTAGTATTTCCGGACTCTACGTAAAGAGGTATCTTTGGAATACTACAAGGTACAAGGCTAAGGTATTTTGGGCATTATAACAATCCTCGGGGAGTATTTCTATACCACAACAAGGGGTATTATCCGAAAACAACTAGGCTAGGGGGGGGGTACCCCACGGCTAGCACCCCAACGGGGGGGGAGGGGAACCCCTCGGCCAAAGGCCACACGAAAAGGGGAGGGGAGGCTCGGCTAAGAGCTCAAAGGAGGAGAGGGTTTCAAGACTTGGAAGTTTTGGAATGGATGAAGTCTTCACACTTAGGGGTATTTATAGCAAAACCAAAGGCCAACGAGGCGAGATCCTTCCAAGTGTATAGCAAGTGTAAGGGCAAGATTAAGCCAAGTGCACCTAACCCTACTCCACCAAACATGCCACAAAACAATGCACCAAACAAGGCCAAAACAAGGCACAAAACAAGGAGCGATTGGCGGCGTGAACGATCGTCGAGGTTGCGCCGCTTGCTTCGATGTGAGGTGACACATGTCACCCTCCGTTAATCAACATGTTTCGTCTCTCGGAAAAATCCGCAAAAAATACAAAGCGACATAGCGGAATTTTCCCGCCGCAATTCTGTAAGCGTTTAGTCGGCGACTCTAGCAGGTGTTGTGCACAAATGTAACCGGCGAAGCCACGCAGGCGGGGTGACACGTGTCACCCTCCTAATGGCCCTCATAAAGCGTCTTTGAAAAATATCCACAATACCGAAATCTCAAAAACAAAGCGGGCCCACAAAGCGTAAATTTCTCCGTGGGCCAGCGTGACCATTCAGAAAATAAAATATCAAAATTCTAATAAAATCTATGAAGTCCAAATACCAAATCTGGTAATCCAATTACCATTAACGAACCTTTTTCTTCACAATAGCAGGAAACTTTTAGTGAAAACTCACATCTTTCTTTCTTTTCAAAATTTTCTGCGTACTCAAATGCGTGCGTCCTCACATACATACCTGCAACTACGGGGTATAACATTCTCCTCCTTAGAAACATTCGTCGAATGTTCCTTCTCAAGCGGATATCGATGAAGTTCCTCTAACAAGTTGTCAGCGCCACGCGGCTTGGCGAAATAACACACGCGTCTTCTTTCCTTACTCGTCGTGCCCTTCTCGAACACTTGAACTCTCGAAGACGTACCATACTTCCGGTCATTACTTAGTTCCGAAAATCTGCGGAGTCACTACCTCCAAACTTGGTCATCTTACCAACCTCAAACTTCCTTAAGGCCATTCCGGCCTTTACGAACCGCTGCGTCGAACGCGTCCACGAATTCATACGATGGTCACACAAACTTGGGCCTAGCATCCTCGTGACCCTACCACTGGCGGGACCACGAACTGACCCCACCCCAAACCGGGTTCTGGGTTGACCCGCAAATGGTCCTCAACGGACCCCAACGCGCCAAACTCTTGTTCCCGATCCGGAACAATCTTACTAATTCACATCATGAAAGCTACCACTTCCGTCTCACACTACCCACGGACTTATCACACAAATAAATCCCACGTATACTACTACTCGATAAGGGTCAAACATAAAGCGAATCTTTAATCTCAAGACGACCTTACCCCTAAGGTCTCGATCGTGACATAGTCTAAGGTTACTTACCATGCCCATCGTATCCTCCCAACTAAGCATGTTTTTTTAACTCACAATTAACACAACGCTATTCGCACATAGCACATAATAATGAGACCATCATAACAAGCATACCAAAACTCTAGAGGTTAAGGATATACCGAAGCTACCGCTCACTCTAATCATAGGCACGCCTGCGGTATGCTATGAAAGCGATGAACGACCCAGCGATCCGGTGGTGAGTCGTAACATCCGTGCTACCCTTGGTCGGACAGTTCCTCGCAAAATGGCCTGCTGGCCGCAAAAATAACAAGCTCCTGGCACCACGACACTCCCGAAATGCGGTCTACTACATCGACCACACCGAGGTAGGGTGACCGTCAGCCAACACCGCTACTTCCGAACACGAACCGCGGAGCCACGACGCTCACGAAGGCGGAGGACCACTCTGCAAAGCGGGGTACAAAACTAGTCTCTTCTGAGGTCCGCCTCGAAAGTCGCCAAAAGACCCTGATGTCCTGGCCCTCTTCTGCTGATCCAGGTCATTCCGTCGACCTCTCCGTACCTCACATCCTAGTGCATGAGCCTGTATGCGGGCAATGTCCATGCCCGGCTGAAGAGCTACACCCGAACAAGCCTCTGTTAAGTAATCATCTAATCCGGTGACGTAGCGGTGCACTCTATCCTCCATACTAGCTACTTTGGGGACGTCTGCAAGACGATGAGTCAAACTCACATTGTACTCCCAACCGTCGCGCTCTGTCTAAGCATCAAAAATCTGCAGCCGGCCCGTGCCTCGCCATCTGCGGAGGCAAGAAGTGCGTGAGAAAGCCCGAAAACTCATCCCATCTGCTGGAGGTGCATGCTCTCCCGGAAAGCTCCATGAATCAAACCAATCGATTGCGGTATCACGCGGCCGATGCGAACCAAAGGTCGCGACTCGGTCTCGAAGCCTTGATCACCGCGTGATCTGGCTATCGCCGGATGAACTCCTGCGGATCATCCTCGGGCCTCGACCCATAAAACTACGGCGGGCTCTGACTCGGAAAGTCGTAGCCTCAAACTATCTGCTCGGGGTGAACCATCTGGTGCTCTTTGGGCCAGGCTGCTGCATCCGGCCTATCCTCATATCGGCCACGACCACGGCGCCAGAATCGGGCCATCTCGCGTAACCCATCTCCTGCCCCGGTGTGGGGTGGGCTCAGTGCTGTAGTCTCACGACCACGCTGCGGCTCTAAGCTTCTTTGGGGTGGCGGCGTCCTGAAAACCCGCCGTCAAGCCTGACCTCAGTCTTGTCCGGGCTGCGCCTACTCCTCTCTGTATCTCACTAGCGGCACCCTCGGCTGCCTTGCCCTCTGGGCTCTGGTTGCCTGCGCGGAGGCATAGCGGTAAAAGCGAGATCGTCGGAGGGTCCAACTTACAACACACTCTAAGGCACGACCTCGGAATGAGAAGAATGGAAACCAATCCTAAATGTCCTGCGACCTCACGATTATAGATGTGGTGCACAACACATCGATAATCAAGACTCTACTGACACGATGCAGACACTTTCCGAGATTAAGCGCTCGATACCACTTTTGTAACGACCCGTTCGGGCCGATTGCGGTGCCTTACCGGCGCACCTAGTGATACAACATCGAGAAAACCAGCGGAAAATAAAACATGAGTCATGTAACAAGAGATATAATAATAAGCAGGTCAACAAAGCGGTTGCCTTCAAGATATACATAAAACACGAGCAGTTTAATCCTTTACAACCACCGCAGCGATCTACGGACCTCTAAGATTTACAGCGACTATGACGGGACGGGGCCCGCCATACCACGAATGTACAAGAACCTACAACTCGGGAACACATACAAAAGATAAGCCTCAGAAAGCGGAGCTTCCCAATCTGTTGGCTGTGATCCTAAGGCGGGGATCCACGGCCGATGTACCTCTACTGCGGCATGAACGCGGCCGAGAGGTCGAGACAACAGTACCAAGTATGTGAAGCGTAAAAGATCTTGTAATGAAATCATACTAGTCTATATAAAGCGGGAGACATGTATGATAACCAAACTACTGATTCACAACATAAGCGATCATGTCGATCGAGGACTCACGCCTCAAGTCATCACTCAAATATAACTATGGGTCTCACGCCCACAACATCAATCATGTTCGCATCATGGCGCGTGCCGGAATTCGCGTCGGTGTAGACATGTCCATGATGCAACAATAATACCAATGCCCGGCCACGCATGCCGGAATTCTACCTCGGTGTAGACACGTCCATGTGACATCAACAATAATATCTTGGGTGATCAACCTGCGCGCGTACATGCCCGGAATTCTACCTCGGTGTAGACATGTCCATGTAACCACAATAACAATATATCGGGTAATCAACCCGACGCGTGCGCATGCCGGAATCTGCGTCGGTGTAGACATGTCCATGTGACATCAACCACAAGCGATAATCAAAATGAAACATACGTGGAATTCTCCATCACCGCCAAAGACGTCAGTAAGTTCTCAACAAGTCGGCCGGCCTATCGAGAGCGGTAACACGAAATACCACGTTTGCACAACAAAGGCTATCATCACAAGCATAGGCAAGTTCCACAACAACAAGCATAGGCAAGTTTCACACCAACAAGCATAGGCAAGTTTCACACAACTCAAAGTACTTTCATTTTATGCCAAAGTCGGGTTTTAATCCCAAAGTACTACATACATTAGTTCTTTTAAAGAGATCCATTACTTTTATAAAAGTCACCCGATACAGTAGTATTAGAATGACCAACCCACCTTCCTTTTCAAAATCAAGTAACAACATTCTTTTCCTAAGTCCCGGTTTGCCTAGTTTGATTACTCAAGCTTCTCATTTTCAAATGGTTTCATAGTTCCCAAACTTAATCACTTGATTCCTTTTTAGAACAATTGAGTAACATATGTCATATATGTGAGTAGTTTATTCTTGTTTATAACGATCTTATTACGACCATGATCTAGAAAATGTAATATCATTTTGTCTTATCTTAGCATGCGGATGGAGGTTTCTCTTGGTTTTAATACAACACATCATTATTCAATACATTTTCCTTTATTAGCATTTGCGGTGGTGCTGCCGATACACATTACGATTCGAAATCGGTAAAACATTATCCCTTTAAAAACCAAGTACTCATTACTCACGAATGAGGTTTCACACAAACATCCACATTAAAACAAATAAGTTAAGTCTCTTATCTTATAAGATCAAGTCTCTTAACTTCTAACATGATAAACCATTTTCACTTACATAAGGTCGTTATAACTAACTTCCGTAAAGCTATTATAACACCTATGTTTTAAACCAACCAAATCACTTAGCACGTATGCGTCTACCGTACTACATAGTTCACAACAATCATGCTAGAAAAGATAGGAAGAGGTTCACATACCTCGCGACGATTTATCGACAATAAGCAAAATGCTCCAAGTACTACAACCGCTAGCCCTTTCCTCCTCGAGTAGAATACGCTACTCTCGATCTTTCACCTATAAAGGTCACAAGCGTCTATTAACCCCAAAACACAAGTTTCTATCTTTCTATAGAAAATTGGCGACACCTCACACATGACAGCGTAAATCTCCTCTATCGAGGCTGCAAGCCAAGGGGGTTTACACGTCTAACGGACGTGTACAATTCTACAAGTCTCTGCAATGATCCTATGTAATTCTGATTCGATTCGATTCTTTATTCTTGGGCTTAAGTCAAAAGACATTGCGAATACTAAGTATAGTTCCATATATAGTATACTTCAACTATATATTCTACAAACATGTAATTTCCAATTACAATAGAGGACAAGATAATTACCTCGACAAGCCCAAAATTATCCAAGTTATAATGTCGATCTGAGCAAGGTTTAGCTCCATTCCGTGCGCTCCAAACCACTCCAAACAACCCTTAGAAGTTCTAACCAACTTCTACTCAAATACTTGACCAACTATGAAGATTTCCTTAGGGTTTCGGTTTGAGACTAAAGGACAAGGACAAAGGTAGTATTTAGGACTCTACGTAAAGAGGTATCTTTGGAATACTACAAGGTACAAGGCTAAGGTATTTTGGGCATTATAACAATACTAGGGAGTATTTCTATACCACAACAAGGGTATTATACGAAAACAACTAGGCTAGGGGTACCCAGCTAGCACCTGTGAGGGGAGGAACCCTCGGCCAAAGGCCACTGAAAAGGGGAGGGAGGCTCTCGGCTAAGAGCTCACAAAGGGGAGGAGAGGGTTTCAAGACTTGGAATTTTTGGAATGGATGAAGTCTTCACTTAGGGGTATTTATAGCAAAACCAAAGGCTGACGAGGGCGAGATCCTTCCAAGTGTATAGCAAGTGTAAGGGCAAGATTAAGCCAAGTGCACTAACCCTACTCCACCAAACATGCCACAAAACAATGCACCAAACAAGGCCAAAACAAGGCACAAAACAAGGAGCGATTGGCGGCGTGAACGATCGTCGAGGTTGCGCCCGCTTCCGATGTGAGGTGACACATGTCACCCTCCCGTTGGTCCAACATGTTCGTCTCTCGGAAAAATCCGCAAAAATACAAAGCGACATAGCGAATTTTCCTTCGCAGTTACGCAAGCGTTTCGTCAAAACGACTCTAGCAGGGTGTTGTGCACAAATGTAACCGGCCCGAGCCACTGGCGGGGTGACACGTGTCACCATCCTAATGGCCCTCATAAAGCGTCTTTGAAAAATATCCACAATACCGAAATCTCAAAAACAAAGCGGGCCCACAAACCGTAAATTTCTCAGTGGGCCCAGCGTGACCATTTCAGAAAATAAAATCTCAAAATTCTAATATAATCTATGAAGTCCAAATACCAAATCTGGAATCCAATTCCCATTAACGAACCTTTTCTTCACAATAACGGAAACTTTTAATTAAACTCACATCTTTCTTTCTTTTCAAAATTTTTACTGTGGTACTCGTGCGTGCGTCCTCACATACATACCACGCAACTACGGGGTATAACGATTAATCTAGCGAATATAGTTATGCAATGTCTTTTGACTTAAGCTTTGAATAATAAGAACCTTGAAATATTTTAAAAGGAATATAGATATAGTATGGTAGGCGTGCGTGTGTTAGCGAATGTAGCGTTACGGCAATGTCTTTTGACTTAAGCTGAATAATAAAGAGTCTTAAAGTATTTCAAAAGAATTAAGGAACCTTTTTGAAAGAAGAGTAATACTTGGTTTTGAAAACATAAGAGTTATACTAGCTTTATGGGAAGTTAGGTATAACGTCTTAAGAGAGATAAAAGAACGGTTTCTTGATTTTTAGAAGTTAAGAGACTTAATCTTAAAAGATAAGAGACTTGACTTAATTGTATTGATATCAAGTTTGTTAACAATGTGAAACCTCATTCGTGAGTAATGGGTACTTGGTTTTAAAAGGAATAATGTTTCTTGATTTCGGAAATCAGAATGAGTATCGACAAACCACAGCAGCGTTAATAAAGGAAAATGTAATGATTAATGAAGTATTATTAAAACCGGTAGAAACCTCCATCTGCATAGAAACTAAGATGAGACAAAATGATATTACATTTCCTAGATCATGGCTGCTTAATAAGATTGATTATGAATAAGAATAACCTACACTCATATAAGGCATATGTCACTCAAATGTTTTAAAAGAGATTAAGACATTGAACTATGAAACTTTTCTAAAATAAAGAGCCTTGAGTAATTGAAATTAGGCAAACTGGAACCTTAGGGAAAAGAATGTGGTTGAAAAGGAAAGTGATTTGGTTTACCTAAAAATGTGAGTCACTCTATTTTATACTACGGGTATCGGGTGACTTTTATAAAAGGAATGGATCTCTTTAAAAAAGGAATTTAACGTACGTAGTACTTTAGGGTTAACACCCGGATTTTGACTTAAAAGGAAAGTACTTGAGTTGTGTATAACTTGCCTATGCTTGTTGTTGTGTAACTTGCCTATGCTTGTTGTTGTGTAACTTGCCTATGCTTGTTGTTGGGTAACTTGCCTATGCTTATTGAGATAGTCTTTGTTGTGCAAGAATTGTGTTAGTATTCTACCGCGTCTCTCGATGGAGGGCCGGTTGACTTGTTGAGAACTTACTTGGACGTACCGGCAGTGACGGAAGATTCCACGGGTACGCTTCCATTATTATTATTACATGGGCATGTCTACACCGATGATGTGGACATGTGACCATTATGGTTATTTATGGCGAAGTATCGTGACTTACGGTTGTGATCGGGTGCGTAGCCTGTTTACTTGCCCCCGTCAGCTACGTGACGCAGGTGGATCTGGTATAGGTTATTGCACCTGCCACGTGTCAGCTTCGCGGCGAAGTATCGTGACTTACGGTTGTGATCGGGTGCGTAGCCTGTTTACTTGCCCCCGTCAGCTACGTGACGCAGGTGGATCTGGTATAGGTTATTGCACCTGCCACGTGTCGACCGCGAGTCGATTTGGATGGAGCCGTGACTTACGGTTGTGATGCAGTGCGTAGCGATTCACTTGCCCCGTCAGCACGTGGCGCAGTGGAGTGGTGGAGGCTATTGCGCTTGCCACGCGTGTCGACCGTGATATGGTTATGCGATGTATTAGTGCGGTCGGATCTGGTAGTTATACTTGCCCCGTACGGTTTTATTGACACAGGTAGGACCTGGTGTTCACATATACTCCTTGGTGTTGTTATATCATAGACTGCCGGCAGTGAGGAAGGAATTCCACGGGCACGAGTGATGATTTGGAGGGCGTGAGTCCCTGACTTGATATGACTGTTTATATGTGGTGTACTGTAGTTTGGTTATCATACATGTCTCCTGCTTTATATAGACTGCTATGATTTCATTTACAGTATTTTACAGTTTCACATACTTGGTACATGTTGTCTCGACCTCCTTGAAGTGCGTTCATCTGCCGCAGTAGAGTTACATCGGCTGTCGATCCCCGCTTATAGGATCACCTTTCGGCATATTGGGAAGCTCCGTTCCTTCGGAGGCTTATCTTTGGTATGTCACCCCGAGTGCAGGTTCTTGTACATTCGGGGGTATGGCGGGCCTGTCGTCATAGTTGTTGTAAAAATCTTAGAGTGCAGCCTTTGTTGTGGCGGGGTTGTAAGGATTATGCTCAAATGTCTATATATATATATGTTGGAAGGCAACCGTTTTGGTTGGCCTATTTTCTTTATCTTGATCCATGTCTATTTAAATGTTTAAGTTTTTATTTCATTGGTTTTCTCGATGTTGCATCACTAGGGTGCCCGGTAAGGCACGATTCACGGGCAGGTTCGGTCGTGACAAAAGTGGTATCGAGCGATTAGTCTCGGAAAGTGTCTACGCACCGTGTCTAGTAGAGTCTTGATTATCGATGTGTTGTGCACCACATCTATAATCGTGGAGGCTGCAGGCGTTTAGGATTGGTTTCTATTCTTCTCATTACGAGATCGTGCCTTAGAGCCGTGTGTGATAAGTTGGACCCTCGGCGTGCCGTTTTTACGATTATGCCTCGCGCGAGCAAGCGGCGAGAGGAGCTGCGAGTAAAGCGTGGCGATCTCTACGAGACCACAATACCGAGCCTCGTTCCATAGTCCGGAGCGAGAAAAGATGAGTTACAGTGAGGCCCATTAATGGCGGTTGTGGCGGACTTGAGGATAGGGCCGCAGCGATTCGATGAGCACCGATGGTTCCCGGATCGATAGTTTGAGGCTACGGGATTTTACGAGATGTAACCCGCGAGTTTTATGGGTGAGGCACGAGGATGATCCGCAGGAGTTCATCCGGCGATTCTGACGGATCATGAGTGATCAAGCATCGGAGACCGAGTCGGTAGTCCTAGGTTTGCATCGGCTGCGTGATACCGCATGATCGGTAGTTTGATTCGTGGGAGCTGTCGGGCGGGCATACTTCTTCCTGTATGGAACGAGTTCTCGGAGGCCTTTCTTGCACATTTCTTGCCTCCCGGATGAGGAGGGCTCGGTAAACGGATTTTTGGTGTCTTGGCGAGCGCGTGCGGTTCGGGAGTACAATGTGAGTTCGAATCATTGGCGATGCGTCCTGCGTTAGTAGCTAGTATGGAGGATCGAGTGCACCGATATGTTCTGAGGCTCGATGATTACCTAGCAGAGTTGTTGGGTGTAGCTCTTGTAGGCATGGACATTGCCGCGTGCGAGCTTATGCACTGGAAGTGAGAGTGGAGAAATCGGCGAATGACCAAGATCAGCGAAGAGGCGAGCAGCAGGTCCTTTGGTGACTTTCGAGGCGGACCGCCTCGGCGAACAAGTTATGTACCTCCGCCCGATGCAGTGGTCCTCGCGGCGCCGGGACGCCGGGATATTCGGGGCGGTCGGGGCTCGAGTTTCAGATTTTCAGGGGAGTAGGAGTGCTCGCCGGATGAGGCCACCCGTATCTCAGTGTGACCATTGTGGTAAAGCCCATAGAGGGGAATGTCGTACTGGTTTGGGAGATTGCTATACTTGCGGCCGACAGGGCCATTTGATCGAGGCGTCCGGCGGGGTAGCATGGTGGGATAGCCAGAACTACTAGAAGCGATTGCGGGTTCTTCACCTTCCATAGCTAGGCAGGATGTTCATACACCGGCGGGCCACGGTAGAGGTCGCGGTGGAAGTTCCCAGTTTTAGCGGTCCTTTGAACCGCCTATTTTCAGGTATATCCTTAACCCTCTAGAGTTTTGTATGTATTGATGTATTGATGATGTGTTTATTGTTATGTTTGGATAGCTTTGGGCTAAAATGTGATTTAGAAACCTGGTTAGTGAGAAAGGGTAAGCCTGTGGAGTGAGAAAATGATGAACCTTAGAATATTACAGTTGAGACCTTAGATGTAAGGCCGTCTTGAGTACAAGATTTTGCATGTGATCCTTGTCAGAGTGCATTTTATGCCTAGAATGTATTGTGTGATAATTCCCTGGGTAGTGTGAAATGGAAGTGGTAGTTTTCATGTTATACCCCGTATTTCCAGAGTATGTACGTAAGGACGTACGTAGAAATTTGAACTTGTGATTTAGGCTTGGCCGAATTCTTTTTGTTCAAAACACCCGATTTGAGTCGTTTTTAAACGCGTTTCTGACTTTCGTAGGGAATTTCCGGCTATGTCATTTTTAATTTTTGCGGATTTTTCCGAGAGACGAAACATTTTGGACCAACGGGAGGTGACATGTGTCACCTCACATTGGAAGCAAGCGACAACCTTGGCGAATTGGGCTACTTTATGGCCTTGATTTGTGCCTTGTTTTGTGCCTTGTTTTGTGGAGTGTTTTGTGGAGTAGGGTTAGGGTGCACATGGCTTGATCTTGGCCCTACACTTGCTATGCACTTGGCAAGATCTTGGCCATTGGTTGGCCTTGGCTTGTCTATAAATACCCTCTCCCTTTGATGAATTCTTCATCCTTTCCACAAATCTTCTAAGTGTTAAAATCCCTCCTCTCCCTCTTGTTGACTCTCGTCCAAGAGCCCTCTCCCCCTTTGAAAGGCCCCTTGGCAGAGCCCTCTCCCACTCAGTGGTCGGTGAGAACCCCACTAGCCTAGTTGCTTTCGTATAATACCCCTTTGTGGTGTAGAAATACTCTCAAAGTATTGTTATAATGCCCAAATTACCTTAGCAGTATACCTTGTAGTATTCTAGGTTATACTTATCTGAAAAGCCCGTAAATACTATTATACTTCCGTCGGTCACAAAACTGAAACCCTAGGAAAATCTCCATAGTCAGTTGGAGTATTGTGTAGAAGTTGGTTAGAACTTCTAAGGGTGGTTTAGAGCGGGTTGGGCGCTCGGAGTTGAGCTAAACGATTGCCGGGATCGACTTTATACTTGGATAATTATGGGCTTATCGAGGTAAATATCTTGTCCTCTATTGTAATTGGAAATTACATGATTGTTAGACTATAGTTGAAGTGTACTATATATAGAATCGAGCGTTGTTATCGTGATGTCTTGACTTAAGCTGAATAATAAGAAACCTTTTGAAGAAGAAATCTTACTGTTTTTACATAGGACTGTATTCTGATGAACTTGTGTAGCTTTTACGTGAGGTAGAATTGTGCGTCAGGTTAGATGTATAAACCCCACTGGTTGGCTTGATAGCGGCCCCGATAGAGGAGGAGATTCTGTTGTTGCGGGGAGAGTCTTTCAATTTTACGTAGAATGTTCTCGAAGGGATCTAAATGTTAATAAGCGCCTTGTGGCCTTATAGGTTGAAGTACTACGTATGGCGCGATCATCGGCTAAGGATTAGCCGACGGTTTGAAGTACTTGAGCGTTTTGCTATTAGTCGATACTCGTCGCGAGGTATGTGAACCTCTTCCTATCTCTTCTAGCATGATATGTGTGAACTATGTAGTACGGTGAGCGCATGTGCTAAATGTATTTGATTGGTGTAAAACATAAAGTGTTATAACGGCTTTATGGGAAGTTGGTTATAACGACTTTATGTTGGTAAGAAAATACATGTGGTTTTTTAAGGTAGCTGGTTTGAACTATAAGCGGCTTGTTATGTGTTAATAAAGAACTTGAAGTATTTCAAAAGATTTTGAATCATTTTGAAAGAAGAAGTAATACTTGGTGTTTGAAAACTTAAGAGTTATACTAGCTTTATGGGAAGTTAGGTATAACGGCTTAAGAATGTTTCTTGATTTGAAATCGAATGTGTATCGACAAACCATGCGGCGTTAATAAAAGGAAATGTTTTAGCATTAAGTATTATTAAAACGGTAGAAACTTCCATCCGCATAGAAGCTAAGATGAGACAAAATGATATTTCCTAGATCATGCATTCTTTGTAATAAGATTGTTATAAGCGAGAATATCCTACTCACATATAAGGCTTATGTTCTTAGATAGTTTAAAAGAGAGAATTATATTCTTAAATGAATAAGACTATGAACTACTGAAACCTTTCTAAAATAAGAAACGTGAACATTTGAAATTAGGCAAACTTGGGCGTTTGGATAATAATGTTGTTACTTGATTTTACAAAGATAAGTGTTTTGATTCACTTCAAAAGATAATCACTCTATTTTCATATACTACGGGTATTGTGTGACTTTTGTGAAAGTAACGTATCTTTTAAAAAAGTTAATGTATGAAGTACTTTGGGGATAGAAACCCGAACATGTTGACACATAGTAGAAAGTACCTTATGTGTGAATAACTTGATTGTATTGGTTTGTGATAGCCTTGTAATACCTTCGTGTTGATTTGATAAGTAATCATATTAGGATGCTACGTGTGTTAGTGATACGTGATGTTTGTGTAAAGGGTTTTCCTTGATTGTGCTTATGTTGTTTAAGCGTTAAACGTTATGTTGGTATTATACCACTCACCGTGTGTTTAGGGGTTAAGCCCTCCGTCACGGGGTAGACTCGGTGATGCAGGACCATGATTCGAGAATACCTCATGCGGGTCACGGGGGCTATGCGAGCTACGAGTTCGAGTTAGTGTGCGGCCTTTATGGTCATGCGGTGCATGTGGCCATGCGGTGCGAGTCGGGGCGATCTTTGGGAGTAGCTACCCTCGACGCGGGGTTATACCTCATGCGGGCGATGAGATTGGCCTATGCGGGCTGCGGAAAGTTCGAGGCTAGGCGCGCATTAGATCTGCGGGCAAGTGGCGGCTTTGATCATGTGATGCAGACAGATCTTATAATCTGATTCATGACCTTGTTGGTGCGTAGGTGTTAGTAGTCGGCTATGCCTTGTACTTACCTGCATGCGGTGTTATTATGGCACAGTGGGACACGGTGTTCATGTGTGTTCCTTGGTGCTTTTATATCATAAAGCCGCGATGAGGAAGGTATTCCACGGCATGATTGATGTTGTGGGCGTGAGACCCATAGTTATTATTGAGTGATGACTTTGAGGCGTGAGTCCCCGGCATGGTCGCTTATTTATTTTAAGCGTAGTTTGGTTATCATACATGTCTCTGCTTTGTATAGACTACTATGATTTCATTCTGATTTATTTTGATTTCACATACTCGGTACTGTTATCGACCTCGCCCGGGCTGTGTTCATCTGCGCGAGTAAAGGTACACGATCATTGATCCTCGCTCTTAGGTCACGGTTGGCGTTTGGGAAAGCTCCGTTTCTCGGAGGCTTAGCGATGGTATAGTCCCTGTTGTTGTAGGTGTTTACATTCAGGGTATGGCGGGCCACATCGCCCGCCATTGTTGTTGTATAATTTCTTAAGTGCAGAAATCTTGTTGTGGGCGGGGTTTGTAAAAGGATTAAACTGCTCATTTGTAAGAGTTGTTATTTATATATATGTCGAAAGGCAAGTTTTCCTCGATTCGTTTTGTACTTCATTTGTTTCATGTATGTGTTTTATGTTCGTGATTACTCGATGTTGTATCATTAGGGTGCGGGGTAAGGCACGATCCGCGGGCGAGTTCGGTCGTGACAAATGTAACGCCGAACGGGCCGTTCTTCGTGCCTTACCGCACCTAGTGATACAACATCGAAAACCAATGAAAATAAAAATGTATTGAATAATGATGTGTTGTATTAAAACCGGTAGAAACCTCCATCTGCATAGAAGCTAAGATAAGACAAAATGATATTACATTTTCTAGATCATATTTCTTTGTAATAAGATCGTTATAAACAAGAATAAACTACTCACATATATGACATATGTTACTCAATTGCTCTAAAAGGAATCAAGTGATTAAGTTTGGGAACTATGAAACCATTTGAAAATGAGAAGCTTGAGTAATTGAAACTAGGCTGGAACTTAGGAAAGAATGTTGTTACTTGATTTTGAAAAAGAAGGTGGGTTGGTCATTCTAATACTACGGGTATCGGGTGACTTTATAACGATAATGGATCTCTTTTAAAAGAACTTAACGTATGTAGTACTTTGGGGTTAAAAACCCGGACTTTGGCATAAAATGAAAGTACTTTGAGTTGTGTGAAACTTGCCTATGCTTGTTGTTGTGAAACTTGCATATGCTTGTGATGATAGCCTTTATTGTACAATCGTTGTGTTTCTGTGTTACCGTGTCTCTCGATAGAGGGTCGGTTGGTAGTTGAGAACTTACTTGGATGTCTGGCGGTGACGGAGAAATTCCACGAATGCGTTCTGTTGATAGTATTATTGTTGTTAATCGCTTTGGACATACCGACACGATCGTAGCGCGCGGGTATGCTTCCATTTTGGTTAAGGTCTTGTAGTTGTCGCTTTGGATATCTTGACACGATGCGTAGCGCGCGGGTATGTTTCCATTCGATTATCGCCTTGTGATTTCCTTTTGGACATATCGACACGATCGTAGCGCTGCGGGTATCGTCCATTTGGAAAGTTGTCTTATTGTTTCCCTTTGGACATACCGACACGATCGTAGCGCGCGGGTATGCTTCCATTTGGATTCTTTGTCTTATTGTTGCATCATGGACATGTCTACACCGTCTGATATTAGGGGCATGCGGCCATAATGCGAACTGATTGATGTTGTGGGCGTGAGACCCATAGTTATATTGGAGTGATGATGTTTTATGTTGTGAGCGTAGTTTGGTTATCATACATGTCTCTGCTTTATATAGACTAGTATGATTTCATTCTGATATTATCTGATTTCACATACTTGGTACTGTTGTCTTGACCTCCTTGAGGGCTGCGTTCACGCCGCAGTAGAGTACATCGATCGTGGATCCTCGCTCTTAGGATCTCGATTCAGCGTTTTGGGAAGCTCGTTTCTCGGAGGCTTATCTTTTGGTATGTGTTCCACTGAGTTGTAGGTGCTTGTACATTCGGGGTATGGCGGGGCCTGTCGTCATAGTCGTTGTAAATCTTAGAGTGCAGAAGCTGTTGTGGCGGGGTTGTAAAAGATTAAACTGTTGGGTTTTATGTATATCTTGAAATCGCTGTTTTGGTTGCTGTTTATTTATTATATCTCTTGTTTCATGATTCATGTTTTATTTTCCGCTGGTTTTCTCCGATGTTGTATCACTAGGGTGCGGGGTAAGGCACGATGAGCCGAGGTTCGGGCGTTACAAAAGTGGTATCGAGCGATTAATCCTCGGAAAGTGTCTCTGAACCGTGTCTAGTAGAGTCTTGATTATCGGTGTGTTGTGCACCACATCTATAATCGAGAGGCTATAGGACATTTAGGATTGGTTTCCATTCTTCTCATTACGAGATCGTGCCTTAGAGGATGTTGTAAGTTGGACCCTCCGACGTATCTCGTTTTTACGATTATGCCTCGCGCAAGGCAACCAGAGCCCGGAGAAGGGCAAGGCGGCCGAGGAGAGGCTGCTAGTGAGATCTGAGAGGAGTTCGAGCGCGAGCGGTCGATCACGAGCAGTGCTTCCGGCGAGTTTTGTAGCGCCGCCAGGCCCAGCGAGAGTTAGGCGCGGCAATGGCTGCCGAGACCGCGATACACGAGCCTCCGGTCCCGATGCAGGCGAGAGAGATGGGTTACAAGGAGATGGCCGATTCTTGGCGAGTCGTGGCCGAATATGAGGATAAGTGGATCTGGCGATTCGAGTTCGATGCCGATGGATTCACCCCGGCGAGATAGTTTGAGGCTACGGGACTTTACGAGTTGTAGCCGCGAGTTTTATGGGTCGAGGCACGAGGATGATCCGAGGAGTTCATCCGGCAATTACGGATCATGCGGGTGATCAAGGCTTGAACCGAGTGCGTGACCTTTGGTTCGCGTCGGCTGCGTGATACCGCGATCGATTGGTTTGATTCATGGGAGCTTTCCGGGAGAGCATGCACCTCCGTGAGAATGGGATGAGTTTTGGGGCTTTCTCACGCACTTCTTGCCTCCGCAGATGAGGAGCACGCGGCCGACGATTTTTGTTCTTGAGACAGAGAGGCGCCGTCGGGAGTACAATGTCGAGTTCGATTCTTTGGCTCGATATGTCCACTGCGCTAGTTGCAGATATGGAGGATAGGGTGCATCGCTACGCCACGGGCTAGATGATTATATGGTGAGTCTTGTGCGGGTGTTTCTCTTGGTAGGGCATGGACATTGCCCGCGTGCAGCTCATGCACTAGGATGTGAGGCACGGAGGGTCGACGGAATGACCGATCGCCAGAAGAGGCGGGGCGAGTCCTTTGGTGGCTTTGGCGGACCGCCTCAGGCGAGCTAGTTATATACCCCCAGTGCAGTGGTCCTCCACCGTCTTGAGAGCGGTCGAGGGCTCGAGGTTGATTTTGGCGAGCGGGGTGTTAACGGTGAAGCCACCCTACCTCGTTGTGACCATTGTGGTAGACTCCATTTTGGATAGTGTCTTGCTAGATAGCGAGTTTTTTTTTCATGCGGCCAGCAGGCCATTTGCGAGGCTGTCAGACCAAGGGTAGCACGGATGTTACGACTTCGACGCCCGGGATCTGTGGTGGTTTATCACCTTCTGACTATGCCTGCGCAGTGGGCCTATGATTAGAGTGGAGCGGTAGCTTTCCGTATATCCTTAACCCTCTAGAGTTTTGGTATGCTTGTTATGATGATCTCATTATTGTGTGCTATGTACGGATAGCATTGTGATATGTGTGAGTTAGAATGCATGGTTAGTTGGAAGGATACGTATGGAGGCATGGTAAGTGTGAACCTTAGACTATTTCACGATCGAGACCTTAGAGGTAAGGTCGTCTTGAGTAAAAGATTCGTTTTATGTTTGACCTTTATAAGGGTGAGTAGTATACGTGGGATTTATTTGTGTGATAAGTCCATGGGTAGTGTGAGATGGAAGTGGTAGGTTTCATGATGTGAATTAGTAAGATTGTTCGGATCGGGAACAAGAGTTTGGCGATTGGGGTCGGGTTGAGGACCATTTGCGGGTCAACCGTAACCGGTTTGGGGTGGGGTCAGTTGGGTGGTCCCGCCAGTGGTAGGTCACGAGGGTGCTAGGCCCAAGTTTGTATGATCATCGTATGAGTTCGTGGACGCGTTCGACGAGCGGTTCGTAAAGAAGGGAATGGCCTTAAAGAAGTTTGAGGTTAGTAAGATGACCAAGTTTGGAGGTAGTGACTCGGAGATTTTCGAGAGCGAGTAATGGTGAAGTATGGTACGAATGGGAGAGTTCAAGCGTTCGAGAAGGGCACGACGAGTAAGGAAAGAAGAGGGCGTATGTTATTTCGTGGCGGTGTGGCATTGGCAACTTGTTAGAGGAACTTTATCGTTATTCGACTTGAGAAGGAACATTCGGACGAATGTTTCTAAGGAAGGAGAATGTTATACCCGTAGTTGCGGGGTATGTATGTGAGGACGTGCGTCACGAGTACAGAAAATTTTGAAAAGAAAGAAAGATGTGAGTTTTCACGGAAAAGTTTCCTGTTATTTGTGAAGAAAAAGGTTCGTTAATGGGAATTGGATTCCCAGTTTGGTATTTGGACTTCATAGATTATATTAGAATTTTGAGATTTTATTTTGGAAATGGTCACGTGGGGCCACGGAGAAATTCTACTTTTGTGGGCCCGCTTTGTTTTTGAGTTTTCGGTATTTTGGATATTTTCTAAGACGAAATATTCAGGCGAATCGGGCGACACGTGTCACCCCATGTGGCACCCGGCGAAATAACATTTGTGCACAACACCCTGGTTAAGTCGTTTTTAAATGACGTTTTCGCGTAACTTGCGAAGGAAAATTCGGCTATGTCGTTTTGTATTTTTGCGGATTTTTCCGAGACGAAACCTTTTGGACCAACGGGAGGGTGACACTTGTCACCTCGTTGTGATTTGGAGGGCGGTCGAGGTGGGTTGGCACTTGGCCGATTGGCCCTGAAGTGTGCCTTGTTTGGTGCATTGTTTTGTGGAGTGTTTTGTGGAGTAGGGTTTAGGGTGCACTTGGCTTAATCTTGCCACTTACACTTGCTTTACACTTGGAAGGATCTTGGCCCTTGGTTGGCCTTTGGTTTTGCTATAAATACCCTCTTATGTTGATGAACTCTTCATCCACAAATGAAACCTTCCAAGCCTAAAAATCCCTCCTCCTCTAGTGTTGAGTTCGCCCAACTCATCCCCTCTTTTGAGAGTCTTGGCCGAGGCCTCCTCCTCCCCTTTGTGGTGTCTTGGCGTGGGTACCCACTAGCCTAGTTGTTTCGTATAATACCCTTGTTGTGGTATAGAAATACTCCTAGTATTGTTATAATGCCCCAAATACCTTAGCCTTGTACCTTGTAGTATTCCAAAGATACCTATTTACGTAGAGTCCGGAAATACTACCTTTTGTCCTTTTAGTCTCAAACCGAAACCCCAAGGAAATCTTCATAGTTGGTTGAAGTATTTGAGTAGAAGTTGGTTAGAACTTCTAAGGGTTGTTTGGAGTGGTTTGGAGCGCACGGAGTGGAGCTAAACCTTGCTCAGGATCGACATTATAACTTGGATAATTTTGGGCTTATCGAGGTAATTATCTTGTCCCTCTATTGTAATTGGAAAGTACATGGTTGTTAGCATATATAGTTGCAGTATACTATATATAGACCTAGTTAGTATTCGGCAATGTCTTTTGACTTAAGCTCAAGAATAAAGAAGCCGAATCGATGTATTTACATAGGGTGTATTGCGAAGAGACTTGTGTAGAATTGTACACGTCAGGTTAGACGTGTAAACCCCTGGTTGGCTTAGTAGCGGCCTCGATAGAGGAGAGATTTCTGTTGTTGCGGGGAGGTCTTTGAATTTTCTTTAGAAAGATAGAAAACTTGTGTTTTGGGGTTAATAGACGTTTGTGACCTTTATAGGTGAAAGTACTAAGAGTAGCGTATTCTACTCGAGGAGTGGAAAGGGCTAGCAAGGTTGTAGTACTTGGAGCATTTTGCTTATTGTCGATAAATCGTCGCGGTATGTGAACCTCTTCCTATCTTTTCTAGCATGATTGTTGTGAACTATGTAGTGCGGTGAGCGTACGTGTGCTAAGTGATTTGGTTGATTTAAAACATAGGGTGTTATAATAGCTTTATGGGAAGTTAGTTATAACGACCTTATGTAAGTGAAAATGGTTTCACGATGTTAGAAGTTAAGAGACTTGATCTTATAAGATAAGAGACTTAACTTATTTGTTTTAATGTGGATGTTTGTGTGAAACCTCATTCGTGAGTAATGAGTACTTGGTTTTAAAGGGATAATGTTTCTTGATTTCGGAATCGAGAATGTGTATCGACAGGACCATCTGCGGCGTTAATAAAGGAAAATGTATTGAATAATGATGTGTTGTATTAAAACCAGTAGAAACCTCCATCTGCATAGAAGCTAATAAAAGACAAAATGATAATACATTTTCTAGATCATGGTCGTAATAAGATCGTTATAAACAAGAATAAACTACTCATATATGACATATGTTACTCAATTGCTCTAAAAGGAATCAAGTGATTAAGTTTGGGAACTATGAAACCATTTGAAAATGAGAAGCTTGAGTAATTGAAACTAGGCAAACTGGAACTTAGGAAAAGAATGTTGTTACTTGATTTTGAAAAAGAAGGTGGGTTGGTCATTCTAATACTACTGCATCGGGTGACTTTTATAACAATAATGGATCTCTTTTAAAAGAACTTAACGTATGTAGTACTTTGGGGTTAAAAACCCGGACTTTGGCATAAAATGAAAGTACTTTGAGTTGTGTGAAACTTGCCTATGCTTGTTGTTGTGAAACTTGCCTATGCTTGTTGTTGTGAAACTTGCCTATGCTTGTGATGATAGCCTTTATTGTACAAGCGTTGTGTTTCGTGTTCTGGCGTCTCGATAGAGGTCGGTTGGTAGTTGAGAACTTACTTGGATGTGCCGGCAGTGACGGAGAAATTCCACGGGTACGTTCCTGTTGATAGTATTATTGTTGTTAATCGCTTTGGACATACTGACACGATGCGTAGCGCACGGGTATGCTTCCATTTTGGTTAAGGTCTTGTGGTTAATCGCTTTGGATATCTCGACACGATCGTAGCGCACGGGTATGTTGCGATTTCGATTATCGCCTTGTGATTTCCTTTTGGACATACTGACACGATGCGTAGCGCACGGGTATGCGTCCATTTGGAAAGTTGTCTTATTGTTTCCCTTTGGACATACTGACACGATGCGTAGCGCACGGGTATGCTTCCATTTGGATTCTTTGTCTTATTGTTGCATCATGGACATGTCTACACCGTCTGCAATATTAGGGCATGCGCCATGTCACGAACGATTGATGTTGTGGGCGTGAGACCCATAGTTATATCGGAGTGATGATCGTTTTATGTTGTGAGCGTAGTTTGGTTATCATACATGTCTCTGCTTTATATAGACTAGTATGATTTCATTCTGATATTGCAGTTTCACATACTTGGTACTGTTATCTTGACCTCCTTGGGGCTGCGTTCATCCGCAGTAGAGGTACATCGGCCGTGGATCCTCGCTCTTAGGATCTCGGTTCAGCGTTTTGGGAAGCTCCGTTTCTCGGAGGCTTATCTTTTAGTATGTGTTCCACGAGTTGTAGGTGCTTGTACATTCGGGGTATGGCGGGGCCTGTCCCGTCATAGTCGTTGTAAATCTTAAGTGCAGAAGCTGTTGTGGCGGGGTTGTAAAAGGATTAAACTGTTCGGGTTTTATGTATATACTGAAGGCAACCGTTTTGGTTGGCCTGTTTATTTATTATATCTCTTGTTTCATGATTCATGTTTTATTTTCCGCTGGTTTTCTCTGATGTTGTATCACTAGGGTGCCCGGGGTAAGGCACCAGTAACGGGCCCGGGTTCGGGGCGTTACAACAAAAGTGATATCAGAGCAGTTAATCTTCGGAAAGTGTCTACGCCGTATCGATGAAGTCTTGATTATCGGTGTGTTGTGCACACCAATAATCGGGAGGCTATAGGATATTTAGGATTGGTTTCTATTCTTCTCACTCGAGATCGTGCCTTAGAGGCGTGTTGTAAGTTGGACCCTCTCACGTATTTCTTTCCACTTACCGCTATGCCTCGCGTAGGCAACCCGCCCGAAGGGCAAGGCGGCGAGGAGGCGCGAGTAGAGTTCGAGAGGGTTACGTGGGCACAGCCCAATCATTACCTAGGGTAATGCTTCATTCGGGATTTCTGCGACGTCACTAGCCCGGCAGAGTTTAAGCGCGGCGGCGGCGGTTCCTCTGCGGCCATGATATGTGAACCTTCGCCCACGGCCAGAGCAGAGAATATAGATTTCAGGAGGCGACCTGTTACTAACTATGGATTTGACTACCGAGAGTATACCGATGTCTGCGAGTCTTGATGAATATCAACGAAAGGTTGTGCAAAGTAAGTTCTTGATTAGGCGATCATGGCACGTATGCGGGCTTTTGCGCAAAGCCGAGGCGATGTAGAGATCGTCGGGTTAACGAAGGACAGTAGAAGAGGGCCAGAGGAGCAAGGTCCTTTGGTAACTTTCGAGGCGAGTCGCCTCACAGATTAGATTTGCACATCCACCGATGCAGAGTGGTCTTCGCGGATTTCGGGACGTTCGGTATGCAGGAGTTGGTTAGAACTCCGTGGCTTCGGTTCACGGTTGTGAGCGCCATCCCGGAATGTCGTCTTTTAGTTGGTACTTGTTGTACCTATGACCGTCAGTGCGATGTCGAAAGAGTGTCTGGTAGAAGGACTTAGCCTTGAGATCGGTGGGTAGTTTGTCACCTTCTTAGCTATCGCCTCACGGCGGTTTGATTAGAACGACTAGGGAGTGAAGCGATGGGTCAGGCATATCCTTAACCTCTCAGAGTTCAGTATGTGTGATAAGATGGGTATATCATAAGTGCTATGTTTTGATAGCAGTGTGTTAATATTGTGATTAGAAATCTTGGTTAGTTAACCAAGTAAGATTTGGGGGATAGAGAAGGTGTGAGCCTTAGAGTTTTATACGTAGAGACCTTAGAGGTGAGGCCCTCGAGAAAGGTGTAGTGTTATGTTTGATCCGTATCGGAAGTGCATAGTGCACGTGAGCTACGTTTGGGATAGGTCCCTAAGTAGTGTGGAATGAAAGGGGGTAGTTGAGCTAAGAAGACCGCTAGGTTTTCGTAGCGTGATTAGTGAGAGTTTTCCTTCGTGGAGCTAGCATTGTGCGCGTTGCCGGGTCGGGTTGAGGCCACGTTGCGGGTCAACCCGCGGCAGGTTTGGTGGTGGGTCGGTTGTGGTGGTCGTCTTGTGTTAGGGTCACGAGGTGTTAGGCCCAGTTTAGTTGACGTGCGAGTTCGTGGATGCGTTCGACGGTGGTTGGGCGATGGGGGCAGCCCATCGTGTTCTTGATCGGGACCGTTCACTCGGCAGTGTTGTTTTAACAGAAAGGTTGTAAGGCTGCACGGGGTGCCTACCTTCACCTTATGGCAGACAGTGGAGCCCAGGGTACGGCTGTTTTTGTTTCTGGAAGTTTTACCAAACATGTGTTAAGAACTCAGGTGAGTCTCAGAATCACATTCGCCCTCGGGCCAGTGTTTGGATTTCAGGGGTAGTTGCAAGGTTTGTTGTCTCCTGTTGAAGGAAGTGTTGTTAGCTACCATTTCAGTGTTCGGATGTCTCCTTATGAAGCCTTGTAGGGGCGGAAGTGTAAGTTGCCGGTCGATTGGTTCGATGTTGGCAAGGTTCAGATAGTTGGTTCAGGTTTGTTCCAACAGTCGGATGGATAAGCTTATCTAGAAGAGGTTTTGGCACAGAGAATCGTGCGGATTATCGGCGACACGCTTAGAGTTCGAGTTGACGGTCGGTCTTCTTGAAAGTACCACCGGACGAGTGTGACGAGCTTTGGAAAACAGAGAAACTTAGCGAGTTACTTTGGGCCTTTGAGAGTTCATGTGAAGAATAGGCGGGTTGCCTATATGTTAGCATTTGCCGTCCGACTTAGGAGGCGGGGCGTCCGGTCTTCGTATTGTTATGATTCGGAAGGTATCGAAGATCCATCGAGAATGTTCCCGATTAATGATGCCCACGTAAAGAGATAGTAACCGAGTTTTGGAAACTAAAGCGATGCTCGAAATGGTAAGGGTTCGAGTGTCGGCGACCGGTGATCGATTCACCCGGTACCATTTGTTGGGTCGTCGGAGCAGGCTCGCGACAAAGTGACAAAAGTGGTATCTTTTTGGTGATGTTAGAGGTGTTTCCTCGTGGACTTGGATGTAAGTTTTTATGTGCGCGGGTGTTTCTATGGCCAGATGTGGCAGGTTGGTTCTCGTAAGTATAGTAGTGAAGACTATCTTTGGCGACGTTGTTTTGAGACTTAGAAGGAACATTGGGACGAATGTTTCTAAGGAAGGAGAATGTTATACCGTATTTCCGAGTATGTGCGTGGGGCGTGCGTAGAAATTTGAACTTGTGATTTAGGCTTGGCCGAATTCTTTTTGTTCACAACACCCGATTAGAGTCGTTTTTCGACGAAACGTTTTAACAGCTTTCGTAGGGGAATTTACGGCTATGTCATTTTTAATTTTTGCGGATTTTTACGAGAGACGAAACATTTTGGACCAACGGGAGGGTGACATGTGTCACCCTCACATTGGAAGCAAGGGGCGGCAACCCTTGGCCGAATTGGGCTACTTTATGGCCTTGATTTGTGCCTTGTTTTGTGCCTTGTTTTGTGGAGTGTTTTGTGGAGTAGGGTTAGGGTGCACATGGCTTGATCTTGGCCCTACACTTGCTATGCACTTGGCAAGATCTTGGCGTTGGTTGGCCTTGGCTTGTGCTATAAATACCCTCTCCCTTTGATGAATTCTTCATCCTTTCCACAAATCTTCTAAGTGTTAAAATCCCTCCTCTCCTCTTGTTGACTCTCGCCCAAGAGCCCCTCTCCCCTTTGAAAGGCCCCCTTGGCGAGCCCTCTTCCTCCTCACAGTGGTCGGTGAGAACCCCTAGCCGAGTTGCTTTCGTATAATAACCCCCATTGTGGTGTAGAAATACTCTCAAAAGTATTGTTATAATGCCCAAATTACCTTAGCCGTATACCTTGTAGTATTCTAAGGTTATACTTATACGAAAAGCCCAGAAATACTATTATACTTCCCGTCAGTCACAAAACTGAAACCCTAGGAAAATCTCCATAGTCCGTTGGAGTATTGTGTAGAAGTTGGTTAGAACTTCTAAGGGTGGTTTAGAGCGGGTTGGAGCGCTCGGAGTTGGAGCTAAACGATTGCCCAGGATCGACTTTATACTTGGATAATTATGGGCTTATCGAGGTAAATATCTTGTCCCTCTATTGTAATTGGAAATTACATGATTGTTAGACTATAGTTGAAGTGTACTATATATAGAACTGAACGTTGTTATCGGCAATGTCTTCTGACTTAAGCCTGAATAATAAGAAACCTTTTCGAAAGAAGAGTACTGAACTGTTTTTACATAGGACTGTATTACAGTAGACTTGTGTAGCTTTTCTGTGAGGTAGAATTGTGCACGTCCGGTTAGATGTATGAACCCCCCCCCCCCTGGTTGGCTTGATAGCCGGCCCCGATAGAGGAGGAGATTTACGCTGTTATGTTGCGGGAGAGTCTTCGAATTTTACGTAGAATGTTCTACGAAGGGATCTAAATGTTAATAAGCGCCTTGTGGCCTTATAGGTTGAAGTACTACGATGGCGCGATCTACGGCTAGGAGTAGCCGACGGTTTGAAGTACTTGAGCGTTTTGCTATTAGTCGATACTCGCCGCGAGGTATGTGAACCTCTTCTATCTCTTCTAGCATGATCTGTGTGAACTATGAAGTACGGTGAGCGTACGTGTGCTAAATGTATTTGATTGGTGTAAAACATAAAGTGTTATAACGGCTTTATGGGAAGTTGGTTATAATGACTTTATGTTGGTAAGAAAATACATGTGGTTTTTTTTAAGGTAACTGGTTTGAACTATAACTGGCTTGTTATGTGTTAATAAAGAACTTGAAGTATTTCAAAAGATTTTTGAATCATTTTGAAAGAAGAAGTAATACTTGGTGTTTGAAAACTTAAGAGTTATACTAGCTTTATGGGAAGTTAGGTATAACGTCTTAAGAATGTTTTACTGATTTCGGAAATCAGAATGTGTATCGACAAACCACTGCAGCGTTAATAAAAGGAAATGTTTTAACAGATTAAGTATTATTAAAACCAGTAGAAACTTCCATCTGCATAGAAGCTAAGATGAGATAAAATGATATTTCCTAGATCATGGTCATTTGTAATAAGATTGTTATAAACGAGAATATCCTACTCACATATAAGGCTTATGTTCTCAGATAGTTTAAAAGAGAGAATTATATTCTTAAATGAATAAGACTATGAACTACGAAACCTTTCTAAAATAAGAAACGTGAACATTTGAAATTAGGCAAACTTGGACGTTTGGATAATAATGTTGTTACTTGATTTTACAAAGATAAGTGTTTTGATTCACTTCAAAAGATAATCACTCTATTTTCATATACTACGGGTATTGTGTGACTTTTGTGAAAGTAACGTATCTTTTAAAAAAAGTTAATGTATGAAGTACTTTGGGGATAGAAACCCGAACATGTTGACAGAGTAGAAAGTACCTTATGTGTGAATAACTTGATTGTATTGGTTTGTGATAGCCTTGTAATACCTTCGTGTTGATTTGATAAGTAATCATATTAGGATGCTACGTGTGTTAGTATTCTGTGATGTTTGTGTAAAGGGGCTTTCCCTTGATTGTGCTTATGTTGTTTAAACGTTAAACTGTTATGTTGGTATTATACCACTCACCGTGTTTTCGGGGGTTAAGTTGCCCTCCGATGCGGGGTAGACTCAGGCGGTCTGGGACCATGATTCGAGAATACCTCATGCGGGTCCTGGGGGCCTATGCGGAGCTACGAGAGTTCCAGGTTAGTGTGCGGCCTTTATGGTCATGCGGTCTATGTGGCCATGCGGACTGCGAGTCCAGGACGATGCCGGGGAGTAGCTACCCTCGATGCGGGGTTATACCTCATGCGGGCCGATGAGATTGGCCTATGCGGAGCTGCGGAAAGTTCGAGGCTGACGCGCGACATTAGATCTGCGGGCAAGTGGCGGCTTTGATCATGTGACGATCAGACAGATCTTATAATCTGATTCATGACCTTGTTGGTGCTGTGGGTGTTAGTAGTCGGCTATGCCTTCGCTTACCTGCATGCGGTGTTATTATGGCACGTGGGACTGGTGTTCATGTGTGTTCCTTGGTGCTTTTATATCATAAAGCTATGGCGGTGAGAAGGTATTCCACGCATGATTGATGTTGTGGGCGTGAGACCCATAGTTATTATTGAGTGATGACTTTGAGGGCGTGAGTCCCTGGCTTGACATGACTGCTTATTTATTTTAAACTGTAGTTTGGTTATCATACATGTCTCCTGCTTTGTATAGACTACTATGATTTCATTTACTGATTTATTTTGATTTCACATACTAAATTTTTGTTATCGACCTCCCCGAGGCTGCGTTCATGCCGCAGTAAAGGTACACGATCATTGATCCTCGCTCTTAGGGTCACGATTCAGCGTTTGGGAAAGCTCCGTTTCTCGGAGGCTTAGCGATGGTATAGTCCCTGTTGTTGTAGGTGTTTACATTCGGGTATGGCGGGGCCCTGTCCCGCCATTGTTGTTGTATAATTTCTTATAGGGATGTCTGTTGTGGGCAGGGTTTGTAAAAGGGATTAAACTGTTCATTTGTAAGAGTTGTTATTTATATATATGTCGAAAGGCAAGTTTTCCTCGACATCGTTTTGTACTTCATTTGTTTCATGTATGTGTTTTATGTTCCGCTGATTACTCTGATGTTGTATCACTAGGGTGCCCGGGGTAAGGCACCAGTCACGGGCCCAGGTTCGGGTCGTGACATTTCATGACCTGTATAGGTAAGATTGTTCCGGATCGGGGAACAAGAGCTTGAGGCGTTAAGTGGGTCGGGTTGGGGCCATGTTGCGGGCCAACCCGCGGCCTGTTTCGAGGTGGGGTCAACTCTGGGTGGTTCCGCCAGGTGGTAGGGTCACGATGGTGCTAGGCCCAAGTTTAGATGACCATCGTATGAGTTCGTGGATATGTTCGACCAAAAGCGGATCGTGAAGGCCGGGAATGGCCTTAAGGAAGATTGAGACTAGTAAGATGACCAAGTTTGGAAGTGGTGACTCCAAAGCTTTGGGAACTAAAGCGATGGCTAAAGTGTGGTACGTATACTAAAAGAGTTCAAGTGTTAGAAGAGATGCGACAGTAAGGAAGGAAGAGAACGTGTGTTATTTTGTGGCCAGGTGTGGCATTGGCAACTTGTTAAGAAGAACTTCATCGTTGTCCGTCTTGAGAAGGAACATTCGGGACGAATGTTTCTAAGGAGGGGAGAATGTTATACCCCGTATTTCCAGAGTATGTACGTGAGGACGTACGAATAAAAATTGAAGCCTTAAAGTTGGCAAGGTTCGAAAATTTGGGCACAAGTGCCGAAAGGAGTCGTTTTTCGACGAAACGTTTTACTAAACATACGAAGGGAAAAATACGGCTATGTCATTTTTAAATTTTGCGGATTTTTCCGAGAGACGAAACATTTTGGACCAACGGGAGGGTGACATATGTCACCCTCACATTGGAAGCTTTTAGGGCGGCATTTGGACGATTGGGTGGCATGGGAGTTGGTATGATATTTTGTGCAAGTTGGTGTGGTAGATGGATAAGGTGCACATGGCTTAATCCTAGCCCTACACTTGCCTAACACTTGGATGAATCTTGGCCATTGGTTGGCCATTGCTTGACCTATAAATACCCCTCTAAGTTGAAGACTTTCTTCATCCAAACTTGAGCAATCTTTCTAAGTCTCAAACTACTCCCTCCCTCTTGAGTTTCGTCCACCACACCCCCTCCCCCTTTGAGAGGCCCCTTGGCCGAAACCTACCCCCCCCCCCTAGCCTAGTTGTTTTCGTATAATACCCCCTTTGTGGTATAGAAATACTTCTCCAAGTATTGTTATAATGCCCAAATACTTTAGCCCTTATACCTTGTAGTACTTTCCAAAGTTACCTCTATACGAAAAGCCCGGAAAATACTATTATACTTTCCCTCAGTCACAAAAACGAAACCCTAAGGAAAATCTCCATAATTGGTTGGAGTACTAAGTAGAAGTTGTGTAGAACTTCTAAGGGTTGTTTGGAGCGGATTTGAGCACTCGGAGTAGGAGCTTAACGTTGCTCAGGATCGACTTTTAACTTGGATAATTTTGGGCTCATCGAGGTAAATACTACTGTCCTTCTATTGTAATTGGGAATTACATCGTAGTTGAATTGAAATGAATATAAGATTCATAGAAAAGAATTGAAGCGTAATAGAAGGATATTACGAATAGACTTGTATTGAAATCACATCGAGAAGAATATAAGTAGAAGATTGAATCGTACTTACATAGGAATTTGTATTCTGATGGTGATAACCTTTATTGGTTGAATGTTCTGCAAGTAGCATGTGCTACTTAGAAGGTGGACAAGGCTAGCCGGGTTATAGCCGTGGAGCGTTTTGCTTATAGTCGATAATCGTCGCGAGGTATGTGATTCTTCCTATACTCTTGAGCATGAAGTATTTTAAAAGAATACATATAGTACGGTGAGCGTGCGTGTGGCAATGTCTTTTGACTTAAGCACGAATAATATGTATATATTATATGGTAGATGTCGTGTGCTAACCGAATATAGTTGTACAACAATGTCTTTTGACTTAAGCCCGAATAATAAGAACCTTGAAATATTTTAAAGGAATATAGATATAGTACGGTGAGCGTCGTGTGTTAGCGAATGTAGCGTTACGGCAATGTCTTTTGACTTAAGCCTGAATAATAAAGAGTCTTAAAGTATTTCAAAAGAATTAAGGAACCTTTTTGAAAGAAGAGTAATACTTGGTTTTGAAAACATAAGAGTTATACTAGCTTTATGGGAAGTTAGGTATAACGTCTTAAGAGAGATAAAAAGAATGGTTTACTGATTTTTAGAAGTTAAGAGACTTAATCTTAAAAGATAAGAGACTTGACTTAATTGTATTGATATGAAGTTTGTTAACAATGTGAAACCTCATTCGTGAGTAATGGGTACTTGGTTTTAAAAGGAATAATGTTTTACTGATTTCGGAAATCAGAATGAGTATCGACAAACCACGGTAGCGTTAATAAAGGAAAATGTAATGAATAATGAAGTATTATTAAAACCAGTAGAAACCTCCATCTGCATAGAAACTAAGATGAGACAAAATGATATTACATTTCCTAGATCATGGCTGCTTAATAAGATTGATTATGAATAAGAATAACCTACACTCATATAAGGCATATGTCACTCAAATGTTTTAAAAGAGATTAAGACATTGAACTATGAAACTTTTCTAAAATAAAGAGCCTTGAGTAATTGAAATTAGGCAAACTGGAACCTTAGGGAAAAGAATGTGGTTGAAAAGGAAAGTGTTTTGGTTTACCTAAAAATGTGAGTCACTCTATTTTATACTACGGGTATCGGGTGACTTTTATAAAAGGAATGGATATCTTTAAAAAGGAATTTAACGTACGTAGTACTTTAGGGTTAACACCCGGATTTTGACTTAAAAGGAAAGTACTTGAGTTGTGTATAACTTGCGTATGCTTGTTGTTGTGTAACTTGCCTATGCTTGTTGTTGTGTAACTTGCCTATGCTTGTTGTTGGGTAACTTGCCTATGCTTATTGAGATAGTCTTTGTTGTGCAAGAATTGTGTTTCTATTCTACCGCGTCTCTCGATGGAGGGCCGGTTGACTTGTTGAGAACTTACTTGGACTTACCGGCAGTGACGGAAGATTCCACGGGTACGCTTCCATTATTATTATTACATGGGCATGTCTACACCGATGATGTGGACATGTGACCATTATGGTTATTTATGGCGAAGTATCGTGACTTACGGTTGTGATCGGGTGCGTAGCCTGTTTTACTTGCCCCCGTCAGCTACGTGACGCAGGTGGATCTGGTATAGGTTATTGCACTTGCCACGTGTCAGCTTCGCGGCGAAGTATCGTGACTTACGGTTGTGATCGGGTGCGTAGCCTGTTTACTTGCCCCCGTCAGCTACGTGACGCAGGTGGATCTGGTATAGGTTATTGCACCTGCCACGTGTCAGCTTCGCGAGTCAGTATTTGGATGGAGCTTCGTGACTTACGGTTGTGATCTGGTGCGTAGCCGATTCACTTGCCCCCGTCAGCTACGTGGCGCAGGTGGAGCTGGTGGAGGCTATTGCACTTGCCACGTGTCAGCTTCATGATATGGTTTCTAAGATGTGCGATGCGGTCGGATCGGTAGTTATACTTGCCGTGCGGTTTTATTGACACAGTAGGACACGGTGTTCACATATACTCCTTGGTGTTGTTATATCATGCCGCTGGCGGTGAGGAAGGAATTCCACGCACGAGTGATGATTTGGAAGGCGTGAGTCACGACTTGATATGATCGTTTATATGTGGTGTCTTGTAGTTTGGTTATCATACATGTCTCTGCTTTATATATCGCTATGATTTCATTTACTGATATTTCTGATTTCACATACTTGGTACTGTTATCGACCTCCTTCGGGGGGCTGCGTTCATGCCGCAGGTAGAGTTACATCGGCTGTCGATCCCCGCTTATAGGATCACCTTTCAGCATATTGGGAAGCTCCGTTCCTTCGGAGGCTTATCTTTGGTATGTCACCCTGAGTCTGTAGGTTCTTGTACATTCAGGGGTATGGCGGGGCCCTGTCCCGTCATAGTTGTTGTAAAAATCTTAGAGGTCTGTAGCACTGTTGTGGGCAGGGTTGTAAGGATTGTAACTGTTCAAATGTCTATATATATATATGTTGGAAGGCAACCGTTTTGGTTGGCCTATTTTCTTTATCTTGATCCATGTCTATTTAAATGTTTAAGTTTTTATTTCCGCTGGTTTTTCTCTGATGTTGTATCACTAGGGTGCCCGGGGTAAGGCACCAGTTACGGGCCCGGGTTCGGGTCGTGACAGCGGGCCACGAGGATAACAATGATACTAGGAATATGCACTCTATACAAGGATCAAGATCAGATGTGGAATACGAAGGGGTTTCTATCCCCAAAGACCCTAACGTCATTATTGAGGGTGCCGAGGCGTCACACATTAATGCCGCGGGTATCAACTTTTCACTCACAACCACGGGCCTTTATGATGGTCTGATTTCCAAGGCGGGGCAGGGGGATAACCTAGGGACATTAACTACCCCGTTTACTGAGCTAAGTCAGTTGTGTGTTCTAACGTTTTTATTGAGGGTGCCGAGGCGTCGCACATTTATGAGGCGGGTACCAATGACTCTCTCATAACACCGGGACTTTATGATGGTCTTAGTTCCAAGACGGATCAGGCGGATAATCTAGGGGCATTGACTACTCACGTTACACAAAGAGCCAAGTCAATTGTGAGAAACAAAGCTATTTCTATGTCCAAGGAGCCTAGGAACTCCATAACCATCAATAATGCGAGAGCCGAGGGGTCAGCATTGAATGATGCGGGATTCAAAGTGCCCTCTCGTGATTCAAGACAACAACCCCAGATTTCTTTAAGTGTCACCAATGAAGCCTTCCCTACTTTAGCTAGTTTGCTAAGTGGAGGCAATCTCAAGAATCACAACACTCCTTTCGTCTTTAACACTTCATCGGATTCGAATAGAGTCTTAAACATCCCCCCTCTCTCATCTAATACCACTTCACTACTTCCTGAATTTCACAACACCTCACCCATTCTATCTCCTCTTCCTTCTATTCCTTGAAACCAACACAAATTCCCTACCAAATGGCACGCAAATCATCTCTTCTGCGGGCCCAAGCTCACTCCCTTCTACCATTCCTCTCCGCCTATACCTCGGATATACCTCCCAATGATTTACACACTAATGCATCTTCTAAACCACATCATATCCCTACCACGGCCACAACTCATAACAATCTTCCCCCAAACCATGGCAAAGGTCCCTTCCCTCCTAAAAAGACTTATGCTGGAGTCTTTGCGGGAACTAGGATTGAGGCAAAAGGTATGAAGTTACAATTTATTGAACAACAAGGGGCGGAAGTACATATAGAAGTGAGGATGAAGTTCCTTTCATAGAAACTTGGGGCTATTGCCTAATAGGTTGCTTGGGTCCTTTCAGGAAGAGAAGCATTGAATACGATTGTGAAAGGATGGGGAGTTAAATTTCATATTATACCATATGGCAAAGGCTGGACAGTGTTCAAATTCATGACGGAGGAAGAGCGCACTAATGTACTTCACGGAGGCCCTTATATGGTCTACGGGAAAACCATGATGCTCAAGGCTATCAATAAAGGAGTTCTTATAACAGATGATTTGTTTATGGACATTCCTATTTGGGTCACTTTCCCGGACATTCCCCTTTCTATTTGGAGTGCAACGGGCCTTAGTAAGATTGCTTCACGTGTAGGAAAACCTCTTTACACTGACCAATATACTAAGGAAAGGTCTAAAATGAACTATGCAAGAGTTCTAGTGGAAGTGGATGTTAGCAAGGAGCCGATAATGGATTTTGTCGTCAATCTCCCCGATAACAGAAGGTATACTCAAAGGGTAAACTATGAGAATTACCCAGACTTTTGCTATCATTGTGCGGCTTTTGGTCACAACCATTTGAAGTGTAGGAAGCTGAGGGATGATGTCAACAATGAAGAAGCTCCAAAAACAAGCAATACTGAGGTACCCCCTAACAACAAAGATTATTCTACTCGTTTGAAGGTCAACAAAGGTACGGGTGGAATCAACCCTCCTCCCCCTCATCCACCAACTTCTCAACATTCCGTAGATGCTGATAACTTGATGGACATTGAAGAAACTGAGCACACAACACCTCCTGGTACCGGAAGCTTAGGAGAAGTATCACATGCCGCGGGTCCTCCGGTTTTGGGTCATTCTGGCCCACCATGTTGCGGGATTCTCTAGCAAAGTCCTCACTGCCTAATTCTCACAATGGCAGTATACAACATGTTAGGATGAGGGGTGAGTCAAAACATTCTGATTCTGAGATGCCTATGAACCCGCCACCTTCATTGGATGAAGTGACATACAACGGTGCTACGGAAAAGGCTCAGCTTGTGTCAAGTAACGTTAACTTTGAACGCGGGGAGCATAGCTTGGCTGGTACACAAGTTATGGCTTCCAGCAACAAAGATGATGGATGGCAGGAGGTTTTGTCCAAAAAGAATGGGCAGCGGTGGGAAGCGGCGGCTAAACGCGGAGGTGCTGATAAAACCTCCTTTGTTTCCTAATGAAAATACTTTGTTGGAATGTCCGTGGTCTTTGCGGACAAAGGGATAGGGCTGCCACGCAAGCTCTAGTGTGTAGTATCACAAAACAACATGACGCGGCTATGATTTGTCTATTGGAAACTAAGCTATCTCGGCAAGATGAGTCTTTCTACTCAAAGATTCAAAGCATGGAAGTTTTGCTCAAATTTGGAATTCATTGGAGCGGTAGAATGCTATTACTTTGGGATCCATCCAGGGTTTGTTGCGAAGTGCTTGGTATGGACTCTCAGCATATCCATGTCCAGGCAAGTTGCAATATAACACAAGTGTCCTTCCTTGCCACATTTGTGTACCCGGTTTATAGCATCTCGGATAGAAGGATGCTTTGGCATCACCTTTCTCACTTGGGTGTTGGCATCACTAAGCCTTGGATGATTATGGGAGATTTCAACACTTATTGCTACCCTCATGATAAGGTGGGGGGTCCTCCTCTCACGCCTTATGCACTTAGGGATCTTGGAGATTTCAGGAATTCTCATGGACTAGAAGACGCTCCTTCTTCCGGTTCCTTCTACACTTGGACGAATGGTTCGATTTGGTCTAAGCTTGATAGAGTGTTGATGAATCAAAATTGGAGTGATTTGAACCTAGAATGCACAGTCAATTTCATGCCTATGGAACCTGTCCCGGACCACTGTCCTGTGATAGCCACGATTATTGCATCCTATAATGTTGGGAAACGCCCTTTCAAGTTCATGAATATGTGGCTTTCTCACCCAGCCTTTGAGAACATTATGACTTCATGTTGGAGACAAGACATATTGGGAACTGCTCAATTCGTCCTTGCTTCCAAATTGAAAGCCTTGAAGCAACCTTTAAGGGCTTTGAACATAAGTGACTTTGGAGGTATCGAACAAAGAGCAAAAGGGGCAAACTGTGAAATCCGGAAAAAAAAATACATAGTTGTGGTTGAGTTAATAAAAATATATATATATAAGAAAACAAAGAATAAATTGCATGGGATAGAGTTAGTGTTAAAGTTGGATAAATAGATAGATGAAATGAAAATAAGAAAACAAAAAAAACAAATGAAGAATAAAAGAAAAACAAAAGAAAAAAAAATATGCAGCATGCTACCACGTGAACGTCCACCCTTCTCTTCCCTTCCCCCCCTTTTCATTTCCCCTCCAACTCTTGTCATTTCACCTCCCATATGTTATAGAAAACTCTCCACTTATACATTGTATTTACACACAAACAAAGTACATAACATAAAGGTTAGAAAATCAGAAAAAAACAAGTGAAAAGAAGAGGAAAAAAAATACCAAGAGGGCAAGAAGAACAAGAATCAAAATACTAGAGAGTAAGGATAATTTTAGCAACCACACAACAATAATCTTCACACTTACAAGGTGAGTTTTCTCACTCAGAAATTCTTGGTAACATCCTTTATTTTTAGTTCAATACATGTTGGAATAAGAATTGAGTGTTGAAAAGAAATATTGAACTTTTGATTGTTTAGACAACTAGTTGCGTCATGAACTTTACGAACTGTTCTCACTGAGTTATAATTGTTAGAATTTGATGAAATTCAGAAGAATTGTACACCTCTCTAATATGATCATATAGAACCAAAAATGAGGTAAAATGGACATACGGTTTGAAAGTTATCATGGTTCAAAGTTCCTGCCTTAGATTTGGTCGAAATTCGGAAAGGCATAAGTACGGACTGTTTTTATTGAGTTTTACTTATTAGAATTATATGAAAATTTACATGATTGTAAATCTCTATGTTACAGACAGATATATATAAAGATTTATTAAAACGGACTTACGAGTTGAGAGTTATTGTAGTTTGAAGTTGCTGCCTCGGATTCGTCGGAATCCAGAAGGGCAGGACGTTGAAACGTAAAACTGTACTAATATGTGGGGAATATGAAAATTGTTTCTAAATGAAAGTTCTAGATCTCTTTGTTGTGGACATTTTGAGACCTTACGGGGGTCTATACGACTTAAGGATTGAGAGTTATCTCTGTTTAAAGTTTCTGCCTCGGATCTATCGAGATCCAGGAAGGGCAGCGAATAAAAGTGTAAAACTGTACCAAATGGTACAGAATATGAAAGAATGGTTCACATGGAGACGTGTATCTCTCTGTTCTCGTCGTTTTGAGAATTTATGGGGCTTGAACGGGTTTACAGATTAGGAGTTATGACTATTATAAGATTGGGTGTTGTTTAATAAAAATTCTGCCGAAACAAATTTCATGTGGCTGTTTTGAGGATAAATTTGTGTTAGTTACCCAAAGTAGTTTTAAATGAAATTTGGTACAGTGAAAGATCCCCGTCTTACCTTAGTTTACGCTTGAGAAACACATTAGTTGGAGTTATGGTTAAAAAGTTATAATCGTTACAAGTATGAATGACAGAATGTTAGAAAAGAGAATAGTATTTATTTGATCTTCAAAAATATGAAAGGTGAATACGTGTTCACATAAATATATAAATATATAATGGATCGGGTTGCACGCGCAACAAAACGTAAAGTGAATACGCGTTCACAAATACGTAAACATAATGGGTCGGGTTGCGCGCAACAAAACGTAAAGTGAATATATGTTCAAAAATAAGTAAATATAATGGATCGGGTTGCGCGCAACAAAACGTAAAGTGAATACGCGTTCACAAATACGTAAATATAATGGGTGGGTTGCGCGCAACAAAACGTAAAGTGAATACGGCGTTCACAAATACGTAAACATAATGGATCGGGTTGCGCGCAACAAAACGTAAAGTGAATACGGCGTTCACAAATACGTAAATATAATGGATCGGGTTGCGCGCAACAAAACGTAAAGTGAATACACGTTCACAAATACGTAAACATAATGGATCGGGTTGCACGCCGCAACAAAACGTAAAGTGAATACGTGTTCACAAATACGTAAATATAATGGATCGGGTTGCACGCCGCAATAAAATATGAAATATGAATACATGTTCACCTATATATAAATATGAAAAGTGAATACGCGTTCACAAATATATAAATGTAATAAACATGTGGAAATGCAGGGGAATGTCTTAACGTATAATACGAGATAAAATGAAGTGTTAGTTAAACCGAGAATTTCCTATGAGGAGTTGTTGCATATTTAAAAATGTTGTAACCTGATATGTTTTTGCAATATGCTTATTACGTTATAATGTGATTACACTTGGAATATTGCGGTGTTACTTTGAATTGCAGGGTAAGGTTCTCACTCAGCCCCAGATGGTAGGGCTGACTTTTTATTTAACATGTTTCAGGAAAGCGTGATAGAGGAAAGGCTCCACGCCAAGGCTAGCGATCGTCCCGCAGCCTCTGGTCATACCAAGTCCATTGCTTCGGGCTTGGTACTCGTCAGGTTCAGAATGTCGATTCAGTGTCTCGAAATGCGTGTGGAATGGTCTCCCTTCCAACTTAGAATAATATTTGTCAGTATGTCTATGTAGAAACAATATTTGCACGAGTATGGGCTCGCGTTATATTTTCAATAAAGTCATAAACAAATTTCTTTATTGTTATTTTTATTAATAGCTCCGTATTTGAATATAAGTTTAAATTTCTAAATAAAGAGAATTAAATGGTGCTCCTGGTGGAAAATAATTGTCCAGGTGCCATCACGCCCTAAGTAAAGACTTAGGAAAAGTCGGGGCGTGACAAGTTGGTATCAGAGCTAAACCAGGTTAGGAGATTCTAGGAAGTTTCTTCGAGTCGGGTGTTTGAACGGTTACTTATTGCGACGGTGTGCGCGCCACCTTAGTAATAAGTAAACGGAATAACATCCTAAAGTTTCACTTCTTTCGTACTCTTCTCGTGCCTATCTTGAGTCTTTTCAAAGATTTGGTTCTCGTACTTCCTCCTTCAAATGATTGTGGAAGGGGATGTGCAACGATAAACTATGGACAATACAGGGGTATGGTGGAGAAACTTTAGAAGAAATCGTTCCCCGATGTCACCACCGATGATGTGGGGGGAGTTCAGAGCCGTATTCATTAAAAAGTACATGCCTAACACCCGAAAAGATGCGCTCAGGCGTGAGTTTGAACAATTGAAACAAGAAGACCGCAATGTGAAAGAATATAATACCTAATTCATGCGATCTTCATCATACAACGTGCATATTATTCCTACGAAAGGGAGAAGGTCAAAAGATTTGTGAGGGTTTAAACCCGAACTTGGTAGAGAAGGTAGTGGCATTAGCCTATGATCGGACGTACCTTGGATCGTCAACATGACAATGAGGGTAGAAGGTTTTGCCAAATCAAAAGAGAGTATTCACGAAAGAGGCATTTATGTGACTCGACCTTTTCAACTATCCGATTGAGTCATACTATAAAAAATAGTCAACTCCATCCGAGAGAGTTCCACTTATCGCTTAGAAGATCAATAAAGGTATGTGGAACTTTCCTATCTCTTGAGCATGAATAGTTGTACTTATATAGTACGGTGAGCGACAATACTTTGATATCCTTTACTTATTTAAGAATGGCCAAGTTGTGCGAGTTAGGAGGTTAACCCACTTCTTTAAAACTATTAAGGATGTCTTAAGTTTTCAAAGTTAAGGGACTTGAAGTGTTTTGAGTATATGATACTTGTTTTGTTTTAAAAGTTTAAGTCCCTTGGAAATAGGAAAATGTAATTGACTAAGGTATAAGATTAATATAACGAGTTTATGGGAAGTTGGTTATATTCGCTTTATGGAAAGTTAAAAGGAGAGATTTACTTTAAGTAAGATAAGTAAGGACAAGTGACTTGATGCTATGGTTATTAGTATCTTGGAAGTTTTATATAAAAAAAGAGTCATTCGTTTTAAAAGAGTAGAAGTATGTAGTACTTGGGATTAAATTTCCGGATTCTTTTATTAAGACATGTTAGTGCCTTAAGTGAACTAAAATGAGAGGATATATTAATAATGTCAATAAGAAGTTAGGGGATTTCTTGACTTACTTATGTTATGTAGGATAGCCGGTTGAGCTAGGGTAAGAGTATAAATGAGGGGTAAACCCCCAAGACGTTATACCACATTCTCCAGGGTAAGAGTATAAATGAGGGGTAAACCCCCAAGACGTTATACCACCTTCTCCAGGGTAAGAGTATAAATGAGGGGTAAACCCCCAAGACGTTATACCACCTTCTCTAGGGTAAGAGTATAAATGAGGGGCAAGCCCCAAGACGTTATACCACCTTCTCCAGGGTAAGAGTATGAATGAGGGGCAATCCCCAAGACGTCATACCACCTTCTTCAGGGTAAGAGTATGAATGAGGGGAAAGCCCCAAGACGTCATACCACCTGCTTCAGGGTAAGAGTATAAATGAGGGGAAAACTCCCAAGACGTTATACCACCTGTTCAGTGGATTTGCTACCCATGATGCGAGGAATATCCTCACGTCAACTTATTTCCTACCTTAGGTCTCAAAAGTTATTAAGGAGTCACAAAGTGGAGTACGCATATCTGGCTAATATAGTAGATACCAAAAAAAGAGTCCCCAGCGGTGCATGATGTTCCTATTGTTTGAAAAAAATTCGAAGGTTTTTTTTTTCCTGAAGATCTCCCAGGCCTTCCTCCGGATAGAGAAGTGGAGTTCGCTATAGAGTTAATTCTGGGTACAAGACCTATTTCTATTTCCTCCATATCGAATGGTTCCAGCTGAATTGAGAGAGTTAAAAGAACAATTGAAGGATCTTCTGGATAAAGGCTTTATAAGGCCTAGTGTTTCCCCTTGGGGTGCACCAGTCCTGTTTGTGAAAAGGAAAGACGGATCGCTCCGAATGTGCATCGATTATCGGCAGCTCAATAAGGTCACGATCAAGAACCGATACCCATTACCAAGAATCGATGATCTTTTTGACCAACTTCAGGGAGCTAGCTATTTTTCCAAGATTGATCTCCGTTCGGGATATCACCAGCTGAAAATAAATCCAGATGATATATCCAAAACAACCTTTAGAACCCGTCTGACCATTATGAGTTCTTGGTCATGTCTTTTGGGTTAACCAATGCCAATGCTTTTATGGATTTAATGAACAGAATCTTCAAACCATTCCTAGATTTGTTCGTAATTGTGTTCATAGATGATATCCTAATCTACAGTAAGAGTGTTGAAGAACATGAAGAGCATCTGAGGGTAGTGCTTCAAGTCTTGAAACATGAGAAACTATATGCTAAATTTTCAAAGTGTGAATTTTGGTTGGAAAAGGTAGCCTTTTTGGGTCATGTTGTGTCAAGGGATGGAATTATGGTAGACCCCCAGAAGATAGAAGCAGTGAAGAACTGGTCAAAATCGACCACTCCGACAGAGGTTAGAAGTTTCTTGGGTTTGGCTGGGTATTATAGAAGATTCGTAAAAGGTTTTTCTAGTCTTGATGCTCCCTTGACCCGGTTGACTCAAAAAACGGTTAAGTACCAGTGGTCAGAAGCATGTGAAGCCAGTTTTCAGAAACTAAAGGAATTGTTGACTACTGCACCAGTCCTAACCTTACCATCGGGACAAGAAGGGTTCACAGTCTATTGCGATGCCTCTAGAGTTGGGTTAGGATGTGTCTTGATGCAGTTTGGAAAAGTTATTGTGTATGCATCTAGACAATTGAAGATACATGAGAAGAATTACCCAACTCATGACTTGGAATTAGCTGCGGTGGTGTTTGCCTTACGAATATGGAGACATTATTTGTATGGTGTGCATGTGGACATATTTACAGATCATAAGAGTTTGCAGTACATAACCACGCAGGAGGATTTGAATCTCCGACAAAGAAGATGGTTAGAGTTGCTTAAGGATTATGACCTTAATATTCTTTACCATCCTGGGAAAGCCAACGTGGTGGCTGACGCACTCAGTAGGAGATCAATGGGCAGCTTGGCCCATTTGGCAATACAAAGAGGGTATTGTTGGAGGTACAAAGATTGGGAAACCTCGGGGTTAGCTTAACTGAGATCGGTGAAGGTAGGGTGGTGGTACATGATACCTCGCAGTCTGCCTTAGCTTCAGAAATAAAAGAAAGTCAGTTTGAGGATACGGAGTTTGTTGGATTTTGGGAGAGGATCCAACAGGGAAAACCTTCACAGTTTACATTGGGAGATAATGACGGAACCCTTCGGTATAAGGGTAGGTTATGTGTTCCTAAGGTAAATGATCTAAGGAGGAAGATCTTAGATGAGGGTCACAACAGAAGATATTCCATTCATCCAGGGTCAACAAAAATGTATCAGGACCTCAAGGCAAATTACTGGTGGGACGGGATGAAGAAAGACGTTGCGGAGTTTGTCGGGAGGTGTCTTATATGTCAGCAGGTGAAAGCTGAACATCAAAAACCTGGCGGATTACTTCAGGACATTGGGGTCCCCATGTGGAAATGGGAGGCGATTCATATGAATTTTGTAACTGGTCTACCGAAAACTCGAGAAGGGTAAGATTCTATTTGAGTGATTGTTGATCGGCTTACAAAGTCAGCCCATTTCTTACCGGTCAAGACTACGTATCGCGCATCACAATACGCACAGATTTATTTGAAGGAGATTGTGCGGTTACACGGGATTCCTTTACAAATTATTTCAGATAGGGGTTCCCAGTTCACCTCACACTTTTGGCAAAGTTTTCAGCAGGGTCTCGGGACAAAAGTTAAGTTAAGCACAGTTTTCCACCCGCAAACAGATGGTCAAGCTGAGCGAACAATCCAAACACTTGAGGACATGTTGTGATCTTGTGTGTTAGATTTTCAGGGAAGCTGGTTGGACCATCTATGTCTAATTGAGATCGCCTACAACAATAGTTTTCACTCTAGCATACAAATGGCCCCGTTTGAAGCATTATATGGACGAAAATGTAGGTCTCCACTTGGATGGTTCGAGGTGGGTGACGAATCGTTCGGACCTGAAGTCATTCAAGAAACAAATGATAAGGTACAGATGATTCGGGAGCGGATCAAAACAGCTCATAGCCGTCATAAGTCTTATGCGGATCATCGGAAAAGAGATTTTGAATTCCAAGAGGGGGGGAAAGTATTTTTAAAAGTGTCCCCAATGAAGGGAGTGATGCGCTTTGGTAAGAAAGGTAAATTGAGCCTAAGGTTTATTGGGCCATATGAGATCTTGCGAAGAGTGGGGAATGTGGCTTACGAATTAGCACTTCCACAAGAGCTGGAAGCAGTGCATCCGGTATTTCATGTGTCAATGTTACGAAAATACTTGCACGATCCAAGTCACGTCATCCTTCCCCAGGAGATAATTCTTAATAAGGAGCTTCAATATGAAGAAGTTCCGGTGGAAATACTTGATAGGAAGGTTAAGCGCCTTAGGAATAAAGATATTGCTTCCGTGAAAGTCCTATGGAAGAATCACTCCACAGAGGAAACTACCTGGGAAGCGGAAGAGGCGATGAAAGTCAACTATCCATTCCTATTTGACTAAGGTAATAAAAAAAATGCATTACATAGTACTTCATATGTGTGTCATTTGCGTGTCTATATGCATGTGTTACAACCTTATTCTCATTCGAGGACGAATGCTTCTTAAGAAAGAGAGAATATGAAGCCCCAAATTAGTGTTACAATAACAATAAACATTATTGTGTCTATGTGAGTATGTTACGACCTTATTCACATTCGAGGACGAATGTTGCTTAAGGAGGAGAGAATGTGAAATCCGGAAAAAAAAAATACATAGTTGTGGTTGAGTTAACAAATATATATATATATAAGAAAACAAAGAATAAATTGCATGGGATAGAGTTAGTGTTAAAGTTGGATAAATAGATAGATGAAATGAAAATAAGAAAACAAAAAAAACAAATGAAGAATAAAAGAAAAACAAAAGAAAAAAAAATATGCAGCATGCTACCACGTGAACGTCCACCCTTCTCTTCCCTTCCCCCCCTTTTCATTTCCCCTCCAACTCTTGTCATTTCACCTCCCATATGTTATAGAAAACTCTCCACTTATACATTGTATTTACACACAAACAAAGTACATAACATAAAGGTTAGAAAATCAGAAAAAAACAAGTGAAAAGAAGAGGAAAAAAATACCAAGAGGGCAAGAAGAACAAGAATCAAAATACTAGAGAGTAAGGATAATTTTAGCAACCACACAACAATAATCTTCACACTTACAAGGTGAGTTTTCTCACTCAGAAATTCTTGGTAACATCCTTTATTTTTAGTTCAATACATGTTGGAATAAGAATTGAGTGTTGAAAAGAAATATTGAACTTTTGATTGTTTAGACAACTAGTTGCGTCATGAACTTTACGAACTGTTCTCACTGAGTTATAATTGTTAGAATTTGATGAAATTCAGAAGAATTGTACACCTCTCTAATATGATCATATAGAACCAAAAATGAGGTAAAATGGACATACGGTTTGAAAGTTATCATGGTTCAAAGTTCCTGCCTTAGATTTGGTCGAAATTCGGAAAGGCATAAGTACGGACTGTTTTTATTGAGTTTTACTTATTAGAATTATATGAAAATTTACATGATTGTAAATCTCTCTGTTACAGACAGATATATATAAAGATTTATTAAAACGGACTTACGAGTTGAGAGTTATTGTAGTTTGAAGTTGCTGCCTCGGATTCGTCGGAATCCAGAAGGGCAGGACGTTGAAACGTAAAACTGTACTAATATGTGGGGAATATGAAAATTGTTGCTAAATGAAAGTTCTAGATCTCTTTGTTGTGGACATTTTGAGACCTTACGGGGGTCTATACGACTTACGGATTGAGAGTTATCTCTGTTTAAAGTTTCTGCCTCGGATCTATCGAGATCCAGGAAGGGCAGCGAATAAAAGTGTAAAACTGTACCAAATGGTACAGAATATGAAAGAATGGTTCACATGGAGACGTGTATCTCTCTGTTATCGTCGTTTTGAGAATTTATGGGGCTTGAACGGGTTTACAGATTAGGAGTTATGACTATTATAAGATTGGGTGTTGTTTAATAAAAATTCTGCCGAAACAAATTTCATGTGGCTGTTTTGAGGATAAATTTGTGTTAGTTACCCAAAGTAGTTTTAAATGAAATTTGGTACAGTGAAAGATCCCCGTCTTACCTTAGTTTACGCTTGAGAAACACATTAGTTGGAGTTATGGTTAAAAAGTTATAATCGTTACAAGTATGAATGACAGAATGTTAGAAAAGAGAATAGTATTTATTTGATCTTCTGAAAAATATGAAAGGTGAATACGTGTTCACATAAATATATAAATATATAATGGATCGGGTTGCACGCCGCAACAAAACGTAATGTGAATACGCGTTCACAAATACGTAAACATAATGGATCGGGTTGCACGCCGCAACAAAACGTAAAGTGAATATATGTTCAAAAATACGTAAATATAATGGATCGGGTTGCACGTCGCAACAAAACGTAAAGTGAATACGCGTTCACAAATACGTAAATATAATGGGTCGGGTTGCACGCCGCAACAAAACGTAAAGTGAATACGCGTTCACAAATACGTAAACATAATGGATCGGGTTGCGCGCAACAAAACGTAAAGTGAATACGCGTTCACAAATACGTAAATATAATGGATCGGGTTGCGCGCAACAAAACGTAAAGTGAATACGTTCACAAATACGTAAACATAATGGATCGGGTTGCGCGCAACAAAACGTAAAGTGAATACGTGTTCACAAATACGTAAATATAATGGATCGGGTTGCACGCCGCAATAAAATATGAAATATGAATACATGTTCACCTATATATAAATATGAAAAGTGAATACGCGTTCACAAATATATAAATGTAATAAACATGTGGAAATGCAGGGGAATGTCTTAACGTATAATACGAGATAAAATGAAGTGTTAGTTAAACCGAGAATTTCCTATGAGGAGTTGTTGCATATTTAAAAATGTTGTAACCTGATATGTTTTTGCAATATGCTTATTACGTTATAATGTGATTACACTTGGAATATTGCGGTGTTACTTTGAATTGCAGGGTAAGGTTCTCACTCAGCCCCAGATGGTAGGGCTGACTTTTTATTTAACATGTTTCAGGAAAGCGTGATAGAGGAAAGGCTCCACGCCAAGGCTAGCGATCGTCCATTGCTTCGGGCTTGGTACTCGTCAGGTTCAGAATGTCAGTTCCAGTGTCTCGGGAAATGCCCGTGTGGAATGGTCTCCCTTCCAACTTAGAATAATATTTGTCAGTATGTCTATGTAGAAACAATATTTGCACGAGTATGGGCTCGCGTTATATTTTCAATAAAGTCATAAACAAATTTCTTTATTGTTATTTTTATTAATAGCTCCGTATTTGAATATAAGTTTAAATTTCTAAATAAAGAGAATTAAATGGTGCTCCTGGTGGAAAATAATTGTCCAGGTGCCATCACGCCCTAAGTAAAGACTTAGGAAAAGTCGGGGCGTGACACAAACATAGAGTTTAAGGAGGCTATCAATGCACACATGGAAAATCCCTTTGATGAAGAGCTTAAAGCCAAGGTTAAGTCCTCAAGAGCTATAGCAAACACCTTACTGGAAGCTGAAAGACACTTCATAAGGCAGAAGTCAAGACAGAAACACTTGATTGGAAGTGATAGATGTTCCAAATACTTTCATAGCTTGATCAAAAGGAGTAATGTCAGGAACTCCATTAACTTTCTTGTTAAAGCTAATGGTACTATCACTACATCACCAGAAGAAGTTAGGAAGTTGCTTGTTGAATTTTACAAAGATCTATTAGGTACTTCCCGACCCACTACCAACTTTGATCCTGTAGTGTTCAACTATGGCCCAAAGCTGAGTGAAGAAGAGAGATTACAACATTTGCATTTCATCACCCCAAAGGAGATTTGGGAAGCTCTCACTGATATAGGCAATGACAAGGCACCTGGACCAGATGGTTATACGGCGGACTTCTTCAAGAATAGATGGAAAGATGTGGGCCATGATGTTGTAAGATGTGTCCAAGAGTTCTTCTCTACTGGAGTTCTTTTGAAGCAGGTAAATCATACCATCATCACCCTGCTACCAAAGACTGATCATGATCCCAAGGTAAATGATTTCAGGCCAATCGGATTGATTAATGTGATCTATAAGATCATCACAAAGATTCTAGCTAACAGAATGGCATTGATCCTTCCTTCTCTCATTGACAAATCCCAAGGGGCTTTTGTGAAAGGAAGAAACATGATGGACAACGTATATGTGGCACAAGAGCTTGTGAGAGGATTTAATAGAACCAGAGTCTCACCAAGATGTATGCTTATGGTGGACCTTCGTAAAGCATTCGATACAGTCTCTTGGAGCTTCCTCGAATTGGTACTAAGAAGTCTAAATTCCCAGACAGATTTACAAGATGGATCATGGAATGTGTTAGCTCAACCTCCTTCTCCCTTTCTATCAATGGTGAGCTACATGGATACTTCAAAGGAAAGCGCGGCCTAAGACAAGGTGATCCTATGTCCCCTACTCTCTTTATCTTGTGCATGAAATACCTCTCAAGGCTGCTTAAAATGAAGGCTGAGGCAAGAGCTTTCTCATATTTTCCAAAGTGTAAGAAATTGGGCATTACTCATCTGGCGTTCGCGGATGACCTCAGGCTTTTTGCCAAGGGAGATATATCTTCAGTTGGGATTCTTATGAATTGTCTGGAAGAGTTGGAGGCTGCCTCAGGATTAACTCTTAACCCTGCTAAATCCTCTGTCTACTTAGCGGGAATGCATTCTACAGTTCGGGACTTGATATTGTCCAGAGTGGGTTTCGCCATTGGAAGCTTTCCGGTATGATACTTGGGGATCCCTTTGTTCCCAATTTCAGTCTCGGTGGATCAATTTGACCCATTCACTAGTGCTATTTCGAATTACATTCAGAAATGGGGGCATCACACCCTTTCTTATGCTGGTAAGCTGGAACTAATCAGGTCGGTTGTCCAAGGGGTTGAGAGCTTTTGGTTCCGGGCACTTCCTATCCCGGCCACTATTATCAACAAGGTACGGTCTGCTTGTATTCAGTTCTTATGGGGTGGGAAACCACCAAGAGTTGCTTGGGATATCATTTGCTTGCCTCAAACTGAAGGTGGCTTGGGTCTTATGAACATCAAGGAATGGAATCATGCCTTGTTATCCAGGACGATTTGGCAAACTCACACGGAAGCTGATTCTCTTTGGGTACAATGGATCAATAGCCACTATTTGAGAGGTATTACAATTTGGGACTATGAGGTACGTCCTAGGGACTCCCCCTTATTCAAAAAGATTTGTGGGATTCGCGAAAAATTTGTTTCTATCTTTGGTAGCCATGGTGATGCTATTGACGGCTTTACAAAATGTTGTGCCAACGGTATATTTGATTCAAGCCTCGTGTATGATATCTTGCACACTCCGCAAGCTAAAAAGCCTTGGATGTCACAAATTTGGAAAGGCTTCATTCCTCCCAAATTCTCTTTTACTATGTGGCTAAATTGCAGAAAACGGTTAGCTACAAAGGATACTCTATCATTTCTCAACTTGGAGGATAAATTTGCGGGTTCTGCAAGCAAGCTAATGAAACAAGGGAACACCTCTTCTTTGCCTGCCCCTATACACACATGATTCGGAAGAGCATAAAAGATTGGTTGGGTATTAGAAGAGAGATGACAACTGTTGAAAGCTCCCTTAAATGGATTAAGAAAGAACACCGCGTGACAAGCATCCGAGCCAAAGCTATTTTGCTTACTTTTTGCATAATGGTTTATGAGATTTGGAGGGCAAGAAACACAATGCTCTTTGAAGGCACAAGCTTTCCGACAGAAGAGGTCATTGCAAGAATCAAAACAACATCTTATAGAGTTCTCTATGATTTTATCCCCTCTTGTAATGACACCTTTTGAGTGACCACCCCTCCCCTCTTTCACTTCTTGTTTGCATTACGTTGAGGCTTGAGATACCTCAACGACTGATTGTAGCCACTTCCTTTTCGTTATTAGTAATAATATTTGCATTTACCTAAAAAAAAAAAAAAAACCCCGGAAATACTAATTTATATCCTTTAGTCACAAAACGAAACCCTAGGAAAATCTTCATAGTTGGTTGAAGTATTAAGTAGAAGTTGTTTAGAAACTTCTAAGGGTTTCTTGGAGCTATCGGAGCGTGCAGAATAGGAGCTAAACGTTGTTCAGGATCGACTTTAATCTTGGATAATTTTGGGCTTATCGAGGTAAATATCTTTGTCCTTCTATTGTAATTGGAGATTACATGTTGTAGTAGTTCAGAATTAAGTATAAGATATATAGAAGAAGGGTATAAAAGAAGAGAATTGAACTGTACTTACATAGGGTGTATTCTGATGAGACTTGTGTAGTTTGGCGGGTAGGAAATGCCCAATTTTACGTAGAATAAAGGACCTTCGCTTAGAATATTCTCTGAGTAGTCTAGACGTTGATAGGCGTATTTGACTATTATAGGTTGATACTCTGCGACATATTCGACTTGGCGGTGGATTTGTAGGAGGTATGTGATTCTTCCTATCCTCTTGAGCATGATATTTTTGATATATATATATAGTACGGTAGACGTACGTGTGTTAACTAAAATTGGTTTTACTCTGATGTCTTTTGACTTGAGTTTTAAATAATAAGAATCTTGATGTATTTCAAAAGAGTTATGGATCATTTTTGAAAGAGAAGTAATACTTGGTTTTAAAAGCTTAAGAGTTATACTAGCTTTATGGGAAGTTAGGTATAACGACTTAAGAAAGATAAAAGGAACGGTTTACTTATTTGTTTATGAAAGTCTTGTATTGATCGCTGGAAAGTGTAGTAAGATGGTTTGATAAGTAAACATGTTATGATGCTATGTGTGTTAGTGTCTTGTGATGTTTGGGTAAGGGGGTTATTCTTGTTGTGCTTACGTTGTTAAACGATAAGCGGTTATCGCTATTATATCACATACCCCCCTGACTTGTTATGATGCCGAGGACTTGCCACCCTCGATGCGAGGAATACCTCATGCGGGTCTTTGTGACCTATGCAGATCTGCGGGAGTTCCAGGATTGATCACTCCGGGTGTGTTACGCCGATGCGGGTCTATATGGCTATCACGGTCCACGGGACTATCGCGGACCGGGTCGAGGAGGATGTCGCGGGTGGCTGCCCCCGCGAGGAATACCTCATGCGGTGCAGTGTGACCTATGCGGACTGCGGGAGTTCCAGGATTAGGCACGCATAATGATACTATGGGCGATTGGCCTTGCTTCGATCATTAGCGGCCTAGAAAAGACCAGTTACATTATATTTATTTTTGCTCTTGTCTATGTTGTGGCATTATGTGCGGTTGAATTTGTTGTATTTGTAAATTGGTTTTAAAATGGTATGATTTCATTTAAGTACTTTACAGTTTCACATACTTGGTACCTGTTGTACTGACCTCCTTCGGGGAGCTGCGTTCATGCCGCAGGTAAGGGAAAACAGGTGGTAGATCCTCGTTCTTAGGATCCTTACTCTGGTGTCAGGAGCCCCATTTCTCTGGAGGCTCGACTTTTGGTACAACTCTCCCTGTGTTGTAGATATTTTCTACATTCAGGGTATGGCGGGGCCCTGTCCCGCCATATTTGTTTACATTCCTAGAGGTCTGTAGTCCTGTTGTAAAGTTGGGATGTAACTGTTCACTTTTGATGTATATATACATGCCGAAAGGCAATCTTTTCTTGGATAAACTGTTTCTCATTTCATAATTGTTTCATGTCTTGTTTTTATATTCCGCTGGTTACTCTGATGTATGTCTACTTAGGTGCCCGGGTAAGGCACCAGTCACGGGCCCGGGTTCGGGTCGTGACAAATACCGCGGGAACCAAAGAGTCACCTCACTTATTGGGGAAACATCTTTCGAATTCATTAGGTGTTACTAATGAGTCTTTTCCTACTTTAGCCAGCTTGCTTAGCGGTCTCCAACACAAGAATCTCAATAGCTCATTTGCCTTTACTTCTTCTTTGGGTACGGGTAACGTTAATAACAACCCTCTTCTCTCTTCTTCTACTTCTTCAATTCTCCCCAAAATCCAAGATGACACACCCCCTCTTTCCTCTCAACCATCAATACCACCCGTATTACATGAAAATTTCCATACTCTTCCAAATGGCACACGCATCCTATCTTCTAAAGCGGGTCCGAGCTCTATTCCCTCTAACCATTTCCCTCAGTATACACCTCATGAGAAACCTACTGATAATATGCCCACTAATGAATCTAGAGACCAACATGAGACTCCACCCGTTGATGCAACATATAATGAATTACCCCCGTATCAACACAAAGGTTGCATTCCGCCTAAGAAGACTTATGCGGGAGTCTTTGCGGGTACCAGACTTGAAGCAAAGGGTATGAAGTTACAATTTATAGAACAACAAGGAGAAGATGTGGAACTTGAAGTTACGGATGAAGTCCCCTTCATTGAAACCTGGGGATATTGTCTAATAGGGTGTTTCACGGGTCCTTTCCCGGGAAGAGAGGCATTGAATTCTATTGTGAAGGGATGGGGAGTGAAGTGCCGAATCATCCCGTATGACAAAGGATGGACAATTTTTAAATTCATGACGGAAGAAGAACACACAAATGTACTTCATGGAGGCCCGTATATGGTCTTCGGTAAAACTATGATGCTAAAACCTATTAATAAGGGAGTTTTATTAACAAATGAGTTATTCATGGACATCCCAATCTGGGTCACTTTCCATGACATTCCCCTCTCGATTTGGAGTGCAACAGGCCTTAGCAAGATTGCTTCGCGTGTGGGGAAGCCTCTATACACGGATCAATATACTAAGTCAAAAATGAATTATGCAAGAGTCTTGGTGGAAGTAGATGTCATCAAAGAACCGGTTATGGAATTTGGTGTCAAACTTCCCGACAATAGAAGGTATACCCAAAAGGCGAATTATGAGAACTACCCGGATTTTTGCTATCATTGTGCGTCTTTTGGACACAACCATTTGAAGTGTAGAAAATTGATGCAAGATATCAACGCTCAAGGTGCCCAGAAAAAACCGCAATCCATTGGTACCTCCTAGCAATGTGGGAGTTTCTACTAGTTCGGGTGTTGACAATGCTATGGGTAAAACCGGCCCTCCTTGCCCTGATCCGCCACCTATTCAACATCCCGTAGGTAGTGAAAACTTGATGGATATAGAGAATAGTGAGCATACACTACCTCATATTCCCGAAAGTGTGGGAGAAGCTCTGAATTTTGGAATTCCTTCGGTTGCGGGTCAGCCTGGCTCATCGAGCTTACGGGTTGCACAAGAGGGGTCCTCAAGCCATCACCCCTATGTTGTTCTTGCGAATCATGATAGGAGGAGATTTGAGTCAAGACTATATGATTCTAGCACACCAATGGACCCGCAAACTTTACTAGATGGGGTAACCTGCAAGGGTACTACGGATGATTCTAATTATGAAACACGGTGCATAAACTTTGAACGCGGGGAACATAGCCTGGCTGGGACCCCTGCCCTGACTTCCAACAACAAGGACGAGGGATGGAAAAAAGTAATTTCAAGGAAAAATACGCCAAAGGGTAGTAGCATGGTAAAGACCGCAAAGCGCGGAGGTGCTACCAAAACCTCATTTGTTTCTTAATGAAAGTACTTTGTTGGAATGTCCGAGGTCTTTGCGGACAAAGGGATAGGGCAGCCACACAAACTCTTGTGTGTAGGATCACAAAACAACATGATGTTGCAATGGTTTATCTAATAGAAACTAAATTCTCTCGAGCACGGATAGACTCTTTTACATCTCAAAGATTCCTTGCTTGGAAATTTTGCTCCAACATAGATTTCATTGATGGCAGAAGAATGTTAATACTTTGGGATCCCTCCAGAGTTAGTTGTGATGTGCTTGGAATGGACTCTCAACATATTCATATCCAAGCAAGATGTAATACAACACAAGTGTCCTTTCTTGCCACATTTGTGTATCCGGTCTATAACATTCCGGAAAGAAGGAAACTTTGGCATCACCTTACCCACTTGGGCATTGGCATTGTCAAGCCTTGGATGATTATTGGATATTTTAACACCTATTTCTACCCACATGATAAGGCGGGTGGTCCCCCTCTCACGCCTTATGCACTTAGGGATCTTGGAGAATTCAGAATTGCTCATGGACTAGATGAAACTCCATCTTTCGGTTCCTTCTACACTTGGACGAATGGTTCAATATGGTCCAAGCTTGATAGAGTGATGATGAATCAGCATTGGAGTGATTTGAATCTAGAATGCACGGCCAACTACTTGCCTATGGAACCAGTCTCGGACCATTGCCCCGTGGTAGCTTCGGTAATTGCATCCTCTAATATTGGGAAACGACCTTTCAAGTTCATGAACATGTGGCTCTCACATCCCGTATTTGAGAAAATACTGACTTCATGCTGGAGGCAGCGCATATTGGGATCTGCCTAATTCATATTAGCCACAAAATTGAAGTCTTTGAAAAAGCCATTGCGAGAATTGAACACGAGTGAATTTGGAAGCATAGAACACTGAGAAAATGCGGCAACCATGGAGTTCAAGGAGTCTATTAATGCGCATATGGAAGATCCCTTTGATGAAGAACTAAAAGCCAATGTCAAGTCCTTAAGAGCTAGAGCAAACCAATTGCTTGAAGCCGAGAGACACTTCATAAGACAAAAATCGAGGCAAAAACACTTGATTGGGAGTGATAGATGCTCCAAATATTTTCACAGCTTTATTAAGAGGAGTAATGTCAGGAACTCAATCAACTACCTTGTTAAGGCCAACAGAACTACCACAACATCTCCCGGGGAAGTAAGAGAAATACTTTTAGAGTTTTATAAAGATCTTTTAGGCTCATCTCGGCCCTCAACCAACATTGACCCCACGGTACTGGATTGTGGCCCGAATCTAGGAGAGGAAGATGGCCTACACCTTTTGCATACTATCTCCCCAAAGGAGATTTGGGAGGCTCTTTCCGATATAGGCAATGATAAGGCACCTGGCCCAGATAGTTTTTCAGCCGCCTTCTTCAAGAAAAGATGGAGGGATGTGGGGAATGATGTAGTAAGAAGTGTACAAGAATTCTTCTCATACAGAGTTCTTTTGAAGCAAGTGAATCATACCATACTTACCCTCCTGCCCAAGATTGATCGGGACCCCAAGGTAAGTGACTTTAGGCCTATAGGATTGACCAATGTGGTCTACAAGATCATAACAAATATTTTACCTAACCGTATGGCAAAGGTTCTTCCTACTCTTGTTGATAAATCCCAAGGAGCTTTTGTGAAATAAAGGAACATGGTGGACAATGTCTTTATTTCCCAAGAACTTGTGAGAGGTTTTAACAGAGCTAGAGTCTCACCAAGGTGTATGCTTATGGTGGATCTACGGAAAGCATTTGATACGGTCTCTTGGAACTTCCTTGAGTCAGTACTAAGAGGACTCAAATTCCCGGACAGATTTGTTAGATAGATCATGGAATGTGTTAGTTCAACCTCTTTCTCTATTTCAATCAATGGTGAGTTACATGGCTATTTTGCGGGTAAACGCGGCTTAAGGCAAGGTGATCCTATGTCTCCTATGCTCTTTATCTTGTGCATTGAATACCTTTCAAGGTTGCTAAAGCTAAAGACTTCGAAAAAAGCTTTTTCCCATCACCCTAAGTGCAAGAGGTTGGGCATCACTCATCTTGCCTTTGCAGATGACCTCATGTTGTTTGCCAAAGGGGATGTATCTTCAGTTGGTGTTCTTATGGAGTGTCTTGAATAATTGGAGGCTGCTTCTGGGCTAATGCTTAACCCGTCTAAATCCTCCATCTACTTAGCAGGAGTGCAAGGCTCAATTCGTGACTTGATCTTGGCTAGAGTGGGTTTCGGCATAGGAGTTTTTCCCGTGCGGTACTTGGGGATCCCTTTGTCTCCAATCTCTGTCTCGGTAGATCAGTTTGCCCCATTCACTAGTGCAATCTCGGAATACATTCAGAAATTGGGGCATCACTCACTCTCTTATGCGGGAAAATTGGAACTAATCAGATCGGTTATTCAGAGTGTTGAGAGCTTTTGGTTTCGGGCACTTCCTATTCCCTCTTCAGTTCTCAACAAGGTACGGTCAGCTTGCATTCAGTTCTTATGGGGTGGTAAGCCACCAAGAGTCGCTTGGGATGATATTTGTGTGCCTCAATCTGAAGGAGGCTTGGGTCTTATGAACATCAAAGAATGGAATCATGCCTTACTCTCCCGGACCATCTGGCAAACTCACACTAAGGCGGATACCTTATGGGTCCAATGGATTAATAGCTACTACTTGAGAGGCCAATCCTTTTGGGATTATGAGGTACGTGCTAGGGACTCCCTCTTATTCAAGAAACTTTGTGGCATTCGCGACACATTCATTAGCATATTTGGTAGTCAAGGAAACGCAATTGCCAGCTTGGAAAAGTGTTGCACCAATGTAAGATTGGATTCTAGTCTTGTGTATGAGGTCTTGCGCACCCCGCGGGAGAAAAAGCTTTGGATGTCTCAAATTTGGAAAGGCTTCATTCATTCTAAATTCTCATTCACAGTCTGGCTCACTTGTAGGAAGCGTCTAGCTACTAAAGACACTCTCTCCTACCTAAATTTGGAAGATAAGACTTGCGGGTTCTGCAAGCGGGCTAATGAGACAAGGGCTCACCTCTTCTTTTCTTGCCCCTACACCCACATGATTTGGAAACATACAAAAGAATGGTTGGGTATTAGAAGAGAAATGACAAGTATTAAAAGCGTACTCAGGTGGATCAAGGAAGATCATCGCGGGACAGACATCTGATCCAAAGCCATCTCACTAGCTTTTTGCACTATGGTATATGAGATTTGGAGAACAAGAAATGAAATGCTATTCGAGGGCATTAGTTTAACGACGGATGAGGTTGTTGCAAAAATTAAAACAACAACTTATAGAGTTCTTTATGTCTTAATCCCCCATTGTAACGTCACCTATGATTGAACGTCCCATCCCCCCCCCCCCCCCCCCTTTCATTTCTTATTTTATCCTTACGTTGAGGATTGAGAACCCTCAATGATTGATTGTAGCTCCCAGTTTTTTCCTTTTTAGTAATTAAATTTGCATTTACCCGGGAAAAAAAAAGAGGGCCATTATTTGGTATAAGTCTTACACTAGTAAGCGTGAAGTTGATAGAAGTGTTATTGTCATTTTAGGTTGAAGTACTTCGTATAGCATATTCTACTTGGCTTGAGGAATAGCCGATAAAGTTGAAGTACATTGGAGCGTATTGCTACTTGTCGTGTTGATTAGTCGTCAACGAGGTATGTGAACTATCCTTCCTTCTGTTGACATGATTTATTTAGAAAGTCTATGTGACTTGATTAATTTGGAAAGTCTATGTGACTTGATTTATTTGGAAAGTCTATGTGACTTGATTTATTTTGAAAGTCATGAGACTTGATTTAATTTGATAGTTGTGAGACTTGATTAATTTGAAAGGATATGAGACTTGAATTTGAAAGAATATATGATTTGATTTTGAAAGTAAGCGACTTGAGTTATATGAAGTATAAATGACTTGGTTTCAAAAGGTATAAGTGACTTGATTTAAAGAGTAGAAGTTACTTGATTTTAAAGCTGTTATACCCCGTAGTTCCAGGGTATGTATGCGAGGACGTACGTACGAGAATACGACAGAAAGATTGGAAAGGAAGAAAGAGGTGATTTTTCCACGGAAAAGTTTCCGGTTTTTGTGAAGGAAAAAGGTTCGTTAATGGGAATTGGATTCCCAGATTTGGTATTTGGACTTCTTAGATTATATTAGAATTTTGGAATTTTATTTTCGGAAAAGGTCACGTGGGGCCCACGGGAGAAATTTACGGTTTTGTGGGGCCCACTTTGTTTTCGAGATTTTGGCCATTGTGGATATTTTCGGAAGATGTTTTTTTGGGCCAATAGAAGGGTGACACGTGTCACCCGCCTAGTGGCTTGGCGAATGGCCTTTGTGCACAACACCTTTGGTTAGAGTCGTTTTCTAAAGCGTTTTACATAACTTGCGAGGGGAAAATTCCGGCTATGTCTTTTCTTATTTTTGCGGTTTTTTTCCGAGAAACGAAACATTTTGGACCAACGGGAGGGTGACATGTGTCACCCTCACATTGGAAGCAAGTGGGGCGGCTTAGGGCCGATTGGTGGGCAAGTTGTTGGTAGATATTTGTGTAGATATTTGTGAGGGTTTTAAGGAGTAGGGACTAGGGGGCACTTGGGCATATCTTGGCCCTACACTTGCCTAGCACTTGGCTAGATCTTGGCCATTGGTTGGCCTTGGCTTGTGCTATAAATACCCCTCTAAGGTTGAAGACTTCTTCATCCAAAATGCCTAAGTCTTGAGAGCCTTCCCCCTCCCCTTTTCGTGAGGCCCCCTTGGCCGAGAGTTTCCCCTTTAGTGGGGTAGGCCGAGGGGTAGCCACCCCCCCTCCTTTGTGGTGTGGCCGTGGGGTACCCCCCCCCTAGCCTAGTTTGTTTTCATATAATACCCCCCCTCTTGGTAGAAATACTCTCAAAAGTATTGTTATAATGCCCAAATTACCTTAGCCGTATACCTTGTTGTATTCTAAGGTTATACCTATACGAAAAGCCCAGAAATACTATTATACTTCCCGTCAGTCACAAAACCGAAACCCTAGGAAAATCTCCATAGTCCGTTGGAGTATTGTGTAGAAGTTGGTTAGAACTTCTAAGGGTGGTTTAGAGCGGGTTGGAGCGCTCGGAGTTGGAGCTAAACGATTGCCCAGGATCGACTTTATACTTGGATAATTATGGGCTTATCGAGGTAAATATCTTGTCCCCCTATTGTAATTGGATGTTACATGTTGTAGGAAATTATAGTTGAAGTATACTATGTATATAACTGAACATAGCTTGTGGCAATGTCTTTGGACTTAAGCTCAAGAATCGAATCTTGTTTTTACATAGGAGTATCTGATAGACTTGTGTAGTAGTCTTGTGGAGTAGAATTGTACAGTTCGGGTTAGATGTATAACCCCTGGTTGGCTTGGTAGCGGCCCAGTTAGAGGAGGAGATTTCTGTTGCGGGGAGAGTCTTTGCCAATTTTCGGTAGAATGTTCTGCGATAAGGTCTAAATGTTAATAAGCGCCTTGTGGCCTTATAGGTTGAAGTACTACGTGTGGCGCGTTCTACTTGGCTTAAGGAGTAGCCGACAGTTGGGAGTACTTGGAGCGTTTTGCTATTAGTCGATACTCGTCGCGAGGTATGTGAACCTCTTCCTATCTCTTCTAGCATGGTATGTGTTAACTATGTAAATACGGTGAGCGTACATGTACTAAATGTATTTGATTGGTGTAAAACATAAAGTGTTATAACGGCTTTATGGGAAGTTGGTTATAACGGCTTTATGTTGGTAAGAAAATACATGTGGTTTTAAAAGGTAATCGATTTGAACTATAAGCGGCTTGTTATGTGTTAATAAAGAACTTGAAGTATTTCAAAAGAGTTTTGAATCATTTTGAGAGGAAGTAATACTTGATTTGTTTTGAAAACTTAAGAGTTATACTAGCTTTATGGAAAGTTAGGTATAACGTCTTAAGAATGTTTCTTGATTTTGGAAATCGAATGTGTATCGACAAACCACCGCAGCGTTAATAAAAGGAAATGTTTTGATTAAGTATTATTAAAACCAGAGAAACTTCCATCCGCATGAAGCTAAGATGAGACAAAATGATATTTCCTAGATCATGGTCTTTGTAGTAAGATTGTTGTAAACAAGAATATCCTACTCACATATAAGACTTATGTTTCTCGGATAGTTTAAAAGAGAATTATATTCTTAAATGAATAAGACTATGAACTACGAAACCTTTCTAAATAAGAAACATGAACATTTGAAATTAGGCAAACTTGGGCGTTTGGAAAATAATGTTGTTACTTGAGTCTTACAAAGAGAAGTGTTTTGATTTACTTCAAAAGATAATCACTATATTTTCATATACTACGGGTATTGTGTGACTTTTGTGAAAGTAACGTATCTTTTAAAGAGTTAATGTATGAAGTACTTTGGGGATAAAACCCGAACTTGTTAGCATATAGTAGAAAGTACCTTGTGTGTATAACTTGATTGTGTTGGTTTGTGATAGCCTGGTAATACTTTCTTGTTGATTTGATAAGTAAACATGCTAGGATGCTACGTGTGTTAGTATCTTGTGATGTTTGTGTAAAGGGTTTTCCTTTGTTGTGCTTATGTTGTTTAACGATAAGTCGTTATGATAGTATTATACATCACTCATCTCTTGAGATGATTCCGGGTTAAGCGCCTCCGACGCGGGTAGACTTCAGCGGTCGATGGACCTATGATTCGAGACTACCTCATGCGGGTCCAGGGCTATGCGGAGCTGCGGGAGTTCGAGGTTGAGACGCGGCCCTTGTGGTCATGCGGTCCTTGTGGCGTGCGGACGGCGAGTCCAGACGCCGCCGGGAGTAGCTACCCTCGACGCGGGGTTATACCTCATGCGGGCGATCTGATTGGCCTATGCGAGTGCCGGAAAGTTCGGGGCTAGACGCGCACATTAGATCTGCGGGCAAGTGGTCGGCTTTGATCATGTGATGCAGACAGATCTTATGATACGATTCATGACCTTGTTGATGCGTGGGTGTTAGTAGTCGGCTATGCCTTCGCATTTACCCAGACGTGTTATTATGGCACAGTGGGACTCGTGTTCATGTGTGTTCCTTGGTGCTTTTATATCATAAAGCGTCGGCGGTGAGGAAGGTATTCCACGGGCATGATTGATGTTGTGGGCGTGAGACCCATTGTTATATTTGAGTGATGACTTGAGGCGTGAGTCACGACTTGACATATCGCTTATTATTGTGAGCGTAGTTTGGTTATCATACATGTCTCCCGCTTTATAGACTATTATGATTTCATTTCTGATATTTTTAGTTTCACATACTTGCACTGTTATCGACCTCCTTCGGGGGGCTGCGTTCATGCCGCAGGTAAAGGTACACCAGTCGTTGATCCTCGCTCTTAGGGTCACAGTTCAGCGTTTGGGAAAGCTCCGTTTCTCCGGAGGCTTATCTTGGTATAGTCCCCGGTTGTTGTAGGTGCTTACATTCAGGGGTATGACGGGGCCCTGTCCCGTCGTTGTTGTCATTTCATTCATAGAGGTGCATGAAATGCGATGTAGGCGGGGTTGTAAAGGATTAAACTGTTCGCTTTAAAAGATTGTTTATATATGCCGAAGGGCAAGTTTTCACAAGATTATTGTTTATACTTCTTGTTATTTCATGTTGTTGTTTATATTCCGCTGATTACTCTGATGATTGTATCACTAGGGTGCCCGGGGTAAGGCACTAGTCACGGGCCCGGGTTCGGGTCGTGACAAAAGCCTTGAGTTAAATTTGAAAAGTATGGATTACTTGACTTAAAGAGAATAAATGACTTGATTTGAAAGAAGAAGTAACTTGATTTAAAGGTATATGTTACTTGATTTTGAAATAATAAGTACTTGGTTGTTAAAGGTATAAGTTACTTAAGTTTAAAAGTGTAAGTAACTTTATTTTGATAGTAAAAGTATTTTTGGGGTTCAACTCCCTGATATAGCATGAAATGATTATTTTTATAAGGAATAGGTGTACATAGTACTTTGGGTTCATTTCCCTAATGTAACATGACATGATAATGTCTTGGTTGTATTAAAAGGAAAGATGTGGTAGTGCTTTAGTTTTATGGGAAGTCAAGAGATGGTTTAAAATATTATATGGAAATCATGTGAGAGTGTCCATGATTAAGTCCTTAATATAGTACATGGTATGTGGCACTTTGATTTTCAATAAAATGTTTTAAAGTAATACGTGATGTCTAGTGCCTTGATTTGTCAAACCATGTCTTAGAAAGATACTTGATATGATAAGTGTCTTGATTTTCTAAATGATTATTTCAAAATGATACATGTATTGGATCCTACTTCCTAGTGATACATGTAGTACTTGGACTTTTCTAAAATGGAAATTTAGTTTATAAAGTGAATGTACGGCGGACGTACATTGTTGTAATGGTGTTAATCCTTAGTGATGCAAGGTGTGATATTGCCTTGGTATTTATAAAGTGGAAGACATGATAGTGTCTTGGTTTATCTAAAATGAAAGTTCATTTGAAAGATAATGTTGTTGAGAGTCAAAAGGTGATTTAAATTGCACGAGGTTGCCATGATAGTTATATGTATAATTATTGGGACGGGTTGCACGATCCGCAACACGTGTATACATATATTGGGACGGGTTGCATGATCCGCAACACTTGTATACATATATTGGGACGGGTTGCATGATCCGCAACACTTTTATATATTTATTGGGACGGGTTGCACGATCCGCAACACTATCATATCTGGGAACAGGTTGCACGATCCACAACACTGATATATATATGCATTTGATGAGTATATGGGCCGGCGTCCCATGATGTTGAACATAACTCTCGGTTAAAATAAAAGAAAGGTACGTACATAGCTATATTGGATTCTAATCCTACATGATACATGATATGTAGTTCATTGGTTTTGTCACGACCCGTTCCGGGGCCCGTGACTGGTGCCTTACCCGGGCACCCAAGTAGTCATACATCAGAGTAATCAGCGGAATATAAAAACAAGACATGAAACAGTTGTAAAAAGAGACACAGTTTTATGTGAGAAAAAGTCGCCTTTCGGCATATATACATAAACATAGTTTTTGGCAGTTACATCCCAACTGTACAACAGGACTACAGACCTCTAAGAAAGTAAACAACTATGGCGGGACAGGGCCCCGCCATACCCTGACTGCACAAAATTAACTACAACAGGGAGATCATACCAAAAAGTAGAGCCTCCGGAGAACATGGAGCTCCCGACACCAACGTAGAGATCCTAAGGATGTGGATCTAGCACCTGCTTGCCCTTACCTGCGGCATGAACGGCCCGAAGGAGGTCGATAACAGTACTAAGTATGCGAAATCAGAAAGTACTTAATGAAAACATTTCATTTTAAAAATCAGTTTACATATATGTATGAAACAACTAAGGTAACCGCACATAGTGCCACATCATAAACAAGAGCAACAATAGGTAAATCAGAATAGTCTTTCCTAGGCCGCGAATGATCAAGCAGGCCAATTGGCCATAGTATCATTAAGCAAGCCTAATCTCGGACTCCGTAGTCGCATAGGCCACTCACGTAGCTCGCGTAGGCATAACCCGCATCGAGGGTAGCTACTCCTCGGCATCGCCCCGGACTCGTAGTCCGCATGGCCACATAGACCGCATGAGGTATAACCCCGCACACTAACACGGAACTCGCGACTCCGCATAGGTCACATGCACTGCATGAGGTGTCCTCGCATCATAGTCACCTGCATCGCACGAGGTATACCCGCGACGGAGGCGCTTAACCCGGTGATTTGTCAAGAGGTGAGTGATATAATACTAACATAACAGCTTATCGTTAAACACATAAGCACAACAAGAATACCCTTTTATACAAACGTTACAAGATACTAACACATAACATCATATCATGTCTACTTATCAAACCATTTTATTATTCTTTCCATAAATCAATGTAAGTCTATTATAAACACATAAGTAAACTGTTCCTTTTATCATTCTTAAGTTGTTATACCTAACTTCTCATAAAGCTAGTATAACTCTTAAGCTTTCTGTTTAAAACCAATTAGTTCTCTTCATTAAAAAAAGATTCAGTATTCTTTTGAAATGCTTTCAGATCCTTATTATTCAGGCTTAAGTCGCGAGACATTGCCGTAAGTATTATTCAGGCTTAAGTCGCGAGACATTGCCGTAAGTATTATTCAGGCTTAAGTCAAAGACATTGCCGTAGTTATTATTTCAGTAACACTCCGTACGTCTACCGTACTATATATATATTTAAAATATCATGCTCTGGCGGTATAGGAAGAATCACATACCTTCTCGTGAAAACCTCTTGCCAAGTCGAATATGTCGCGCAGAGAATCACTATAATACCAACACGCCTATCAACGTCTAGACTGCACTGTATAAAGCTTTAAGCAGAGGGTTCTCTATTCTATGGGAATTTGGGCAGCACTTCCCTAACCGGTAAGCTATACGATCATCAGTAACAAATTCTATGTAGTACAGTTCAATTATTCTTCTTTTAAACCCTTCTACTGTGATAACAGTTCAATTCTATTCTGTAATATCCTTCTATGTATTTAATACTTAATTCTATACTTCTACAGTATGTATTCTCTAATACAAAAGAGGGTTAGGATTATTTACCTCGGTAAGCCCAATAATATCCTAGATATAAGTCGATCCGGAGCAAGGCTTAGCTCCTAAGTTGTACGCTCCGATAGCTCCAAGGAAACCTTAGAAGTTCTTCACAACTTCTACAAAGTACTAAGGGATTTGGGCTAGGGTATTTTGGGCATTATAACAATACTAGAAGACAACTTTTCTACCAAGGGAGGGGGGGTAGATTTCGGCTAGGCTAGGGGGAGGGGTTGCCTCGTCCAAGCTCACTCAAAGGGGGGTGCTTTGGACGAAAAAGGCTCAAGGGAGAGGAGAGGATTTCAAGACTTGGAAAGCTTGTTTGTGGATGAAGAACTCTTCATCACAAGAGGGGTATTTATAGATCAAGGGATGGCCAACCAATGGCCAAGATTATGCCAAGTGCAAGGCAAGTGTAAGGTCAAGATTAGGGCAAGTGTACCTAGCCAACTTGCACACAAAATATCCTACCAACTACTTGACAAAATAAGCCACTCCCATTCGCCATATAGGCGCCTCACGCCCACCATTGGAGGGTGACAAGTGTCGCCTCCCGCTGCCCAAAGTGTTTCGTCTCTCGGAAAAATCCGCAAAAATTAGAAATGGCATAGCTGAATTTATCCTACGCGAGTTGTGTAAAACGTTTCGTCGAAAACGATTCTTTTAATGAGTTGTGCCCAAAAACGCGTCCATTGCCTACTTTAAGGCTAAACTTCGTGACGCACGCCTCACGTACATACTCTAGAAATACGGGTATAACATTCTCCTCCTTAGAAACATTCGTCGAATGTTCCTTCCCAAGACGCTTAACGATAAGATTCTCATAACTTAAGCGATTGCAAATGCCACACACGGCCACGAGAACAACACTTAGGCATAAACGATAATGAAGATTTACAAGTAGGAAAGTGAATTACCCGAGGTGTGGGGAAAAGGTGAGGTACTTCGCCTCATGTCCTCCTCGCCTTCCCACGCCATCTCCTCCCCGAGCTCGTTCGCCACAAGACTTTGTGGAAGCCACGCCCTTGGTCCGCAGACGCCTAACTCCGACGATCGACTATCGCTATGGGAATCTCTCATACGATAACCCCTCGGTCACCTGGACATCGTCAATCGGGTGTACCCTAGATGGATCCCCGATACACCTCATCAGCATAGAAACATGAAACACCGGATGCACTGCCTCCAGATCGGACGGCAGATCCAACTCATAGGCAACCTTGCCTACCTCGGACAACTAAACGGCCCGATGTACCTTGGTGAGTTTCCTTCCTTCCGAATCTCATCACACCTTCATGGGTGACACCTTTAGGAAAACCCAATCATGAACCTCGAACTCCGGATCACGATGGCGATGATCTGCGTATGACTTACATCGACTGAGTATCCAAGAACCTCCTGGATAAGCTTCACCTTATCCACTGCCTGCTGCACCAAATCTGGTCCCACTAACTGCACCTCGCCCACATCGAACCAGCCTATAGGCGATCTGCACTTCCTCCTATACAAGGCCTCATAAGGCGCCATCTGAATACTGGAGTGGTAGCTATTATTGTATGCAAACTCAACTAGAGGCAAATGATCCTCCGGCTACCCTCGAAGTCAATAACAGGCTCGCAGATATCCTCGCAGTGCGGATAGTGCGCTCTGCTGTCCGTCTGCGTGGATGGAATGCAGCTCGTGCTCACTGCGCCCCTAAACCCTCGGAAAGACCTCCGAAGTTAGCGTAAACCGGGCTCCTGCATGCGATATGATCGAAATAGGGACTCCATGCAATCGACGATCTCTGATGTAAAGTCCGCATAATCCTCGGTGAAAAAGTCGTCCCGACGGGAAGAAAGTGGGCTGATTTCGCCACTGTCAACGATAACCCATATAGAATCATGTCTCCTCCGAGTGCGAGGTAATCCCGTGATAAAGTCCATGTTGATTACCTCCCACTTCCGGTCGGGATCTCTATCGTCGCAACAAACCACGGGCCTCGGTGCTCTACCTTCACTCGCGACAACACGGCACCGAGCTACGAACTCGCAACATCCTCTTCAAGCCATCCCACCAATACACGGATCTAAGGTCGTGGTACATCTTGGTCGACCACGGATGGATAGAGTAACGTCGCGCTGTGTGCTTCCCCAAGAACCCGCCGCCAAGTCACGAAACATCGGAACACACAACGCCCTCAAACCTTAGCACCCGTGGTGCTACCTCAAAGGACCGCGCCCTCACGAAGAGTTGTATCACGATAACGTGTCAAAATGGATCCTCGAGCTGTTGCCTCTTCACCTCTCGCCGACGATGGAAGACTCGGCAACCTCACGAACTCGAACCCATCGCTATCGTAATCAATCAAGCGGACACCAAGGCTCGCTAATCGATGCAAATCACGAACCATGTCCCTCCTCTCTACCGCACATCCGATAGGCTCCCATCGACCTACGACTAAGAGCATCCGCCACGACATTGGCCTTCCGGGTGGTATATGAAATAAACATCGTAATACTTAAGCAACTCTAACCACCGTCTCGTGTAAGTTCGGCTCCTCTGGTGAAGATATACTGAGGCTCTTGTGGTGCGTATAAATATCCACATGAACCCCATACAAATAGTTCCTCGGATCTTCAAAGCGTGAATCACCGCCGCCAACTCAAGTCATGGGTGGGGTAGTTCCTCGTGTTTCTTCATGTCGGGATGCATACGCTATAACCTTGCCATGCTGCATCAACACACATCCCAACCCGATGCCCGACGATCACAATACCGCGACATAACCATCCGGACCTCCGGAAGAGTAAGAACGGGGCGGTCGTCGATCTCCTTCAAAGAATCGAAACCCCGCCACAAGCATCGCCCATCAAACTTAATCGCTTTCGAGTCAGCCTAGTCAATGGTGCAGATAGAAGCAAACTTCTCCACGAACCGCCGATAATAACTCGCAAGGCCCGAAAGCTGCGAACCTCGCCGGAGTAGTAGGTCAGGCCAAGTCTCGATCGCCTCGATCTTGGCGTATCCACTCGAATGCCATCACCACAATGTGCCCGAAAAGCCACCGTTAACCAAAACTCACATTTGGAAAACTTGGCGTATAGCTGGTCTCGAGAACTGCACAAGACGATCCTCAAATGCTCTGCGTGCTCGCCTGGCGAGAATACACCAAGATATCATCAATGAACACTATCACAAGCGTGTCAAAAAATGGTTTGAACACTCGGTTCATCAAATCCATGAATATCGCCGGAGCATTGGTCAACCCAAAAGACATGACCCTGAACTCATAATGCCCGTACCGGGTCCGTAATGCAGTCCTAGGGATGTCCGACTCTCTGACTCGCACCTGATGATAGCCCGACCGTAGATCAATCTTGGAGAAACATCTCGCACTTCGCAACGGTCGAACAAATCATCAATCCCGGGAAGGGTATTCGTTCTTAATGGTCACCTTGTTCACCGTCAATCAACACACATGCGCAGCGTCCCGTCCTTCTTCTTCACGAACAATACCGGCGCTCCCCAGGGAGAAACACTAGGTCTGATGAAGCCCTTCTCCAGCAAGTCTCTAAGCTGATCCTTCAACTCTCTCAACTCGGCAGGTGCCATTCTATATGGCGGAATAGAAATAGGCCGAGTGTCTGGCAACACATCTATACAAAACTCAATCTCCCTCTCAGGAGGGATACCCGGGAGGTCGTCTGGAAACACGTCTGGGAACTCTCGACTCTGAACTCGAAAATATGGTACCGACCTCGATTATCAAACACCAACGAGATGGTAGATATACCCTTTCGCACCATCTTCCTAGCCTCGAGGTAGGAAATAAACCTACCCACCGGCGTCTGCTGCTCCCACTCAACAACGGCTCCTGAACTGGAACCGCACTACTCTCTCCCTGCAGTCTACATTGGCGTAGCAAGAAGCTAGCCAATCCATACCCATGATCACGTCGAAATCAATCATATCCAACTCTATCAAGTCGGCTAGGGTCTGACTACTGTAAATGGTCACAGGACAAGCTCTATATACCCGCCGAGCTACCACGAATCACCATCGCGTAGCTACCTCGAAAGGGTCTATAGACTCGTGCTCTATCCCTATCCTACTAGCAACAAGGGAGATATATAGGGCAGTAGAACCGGATCTATCAAAGCATACACATCAAACCCAGAAACTGATAAGGTACCTGTGACGACATCAGGTGAGGCCTCCTGATCCTGCCGGCTGGACAAGGCATAAATGCGGTTCTGAGGACCGCTAGAATCGGACCGCGCACGACCTCTGCGCGACCTGGCGGCCCATGAGTACCTTGCCTCGGGGCGAGTAATCTGTCGGGGATGAAGAACAAGAATCGACCACGTAGGTGAGCCTACCACCGCGCTGCGCCCGATCGCAAGCCCTCACAATATGACCGTCGGCGCATCAGAATAAACCCTTGGAGGAGCACCACAATTCCCGAAATGGGATCTACGCGTCGGCCACCGGCGAGGTGGTCCGACCGCCGCACTCTGCCACCCCAAAGTCTCAAGTCCGGGCCGACCGCCCGAATACTCTGTTGCCGAGGATGGTGCGAGTGCTCTGCCGGTGGTGCGAATCTAGACCACAGGCCGTCCACCTCGATAACTACCAAAGGACCTGCCGCCCCGGTCTCTTCTTCGCTGTCACAACCCCGTCGGCCTCGACGCTCGCCGCATCTAGTGCATGAGCTGCGCACGAGTAATGTCCATACTGGTGAAGAAACACCGCACAAGACTTCGGCCATATAATCATCTAGCGGTGACGTAGCGGTGCACCATCCTCCATATCTGCTGCAATCTGGGACATATCGAGCCAAAGAATCGAACTCAACATTGTACTCCCTAATCGCACGTCCCTCTCGTCAAGATAAAAATCTGTCGGCCCAGAACGCTGACCCGTTCGGGGCTTCGCAGTGCCTTATCCGGGCACCCTAGTGATACAATCATCGAGAAAACCATGAAAATAAAACTTAAACAAGAAACAGATATATGAACATAAAACAGGCAAACCCAACGGTTACCTTCCAATAACATAATTAATTGAACTCTTTCAAAACGAACAGTTTAATACCTTTTTACAAACCACACAACAAGATACTACGCACCTCTAAGATTTACAACAACTATGACGGACAGGGCCCGCCATACCTCGAATGTACAAGAACCTACAACTCGGGAACACATACCAAAAGATAAGCCTCCGAGAAACGGAGCTTCCCAAAACGAATCGAGATCCTAAGAGCGAGGATCCACGGCCGATGTACCTATACTGCGGCATGAACGGCCCCAAGGAGGTCGATGCAACAGTACCAAGTATGTGAATCAGAAAAAATCAGAATGAAATCATACTAGTCTATAAAAAGCGGAGACATGTATGATAACCAAACTACGATTCACAACATAAAAGCGATCATGTCGATCAGGACTCACGCCCTCAAGTCATCACTCAAATATAACTATGGGTCTTACGCCCACAACATCAATCATGTTCGCATCATGGCCGCATGCCCCCGGAATTCTGCATCGGTGTAGACATGTCCATGATGCAACAATAATACAAATGCCCCATGGCCACATGCCCCCTGAATTCTAACTCGGTGTAGACACGTCCATGTGACATCAACAATAATATCTTTGGGTGATCAACCTGCGCGCACGCCACATGCCCCCGGAATACTCCCTCGGTGTAGACATGTCCCTGTAACAACAAAAACAATATATCGGGTAATCAACCCGCGTGGCCGCGATGCCCCGAATCGCGACGGTGTAGACATGTCCATGTGACATCAACAACAAGACAGTAATCAAAATGGAAACATACCCGTGGAATTCTCCATCACTGCCAGCACGTCCAAGTAAGTTCTCAACAAGTCGACCGGCCCTCTATCGAGAGACGCGGTAACACAGAAATACCACACTTGCACAACAAAGGCTATCATCACAAGCATAGGCAAGTTTCACAACAACAAGCATAGGCAAGTTTCACAACAACAAGCATAGGCAAGTTTCACACAACTCAAAGTACTTTCATTTTATGCCAAAGTCCGGGTTTTTAACCCCAAAGTACTACATACGTTAAGTTCTTTTAAAAGAGATCCATTACTTTTATAAAAGTCACCCTATACCCATAGTATTAGAATGACCAACCCACATTCCTTTTCAAAATCAAGTAACAACATTTTTTTTCCTAAGTTCCAGTTTGCCTAGTTTCAATTACTCAAACTTCTCATTTTCAAATGCTCAAGTCACTTATTTTAGAAAGGTTTCATAACTCATAGTCTTAATCTCTTTTAAAACAATTGAGTAACATATGTCATATATGTGAGTAGTTTATTCTTTGTTTATAACGATCTTATTACAGCAGCCATGATCTAGAAAATGTAATATCATTTTGTCTCATCTTAGCTTCTATGCAGATGGAGGTTTCTAATGGTTTTAATACAACACATCATTATTCAATACATTTTCCTTTATTAACGCTGCAATGGTGCTGCCGATACACATTCGATTCGAAATCAAGAAAACATTATCCCATTAAAAACCAAGTACTCATTACTCACGAATGAGGTTTCACACAAACATCCACATTAAAACAAATAAGTTAAGTCTCTTATCTTATAAGATCAAGTCTCTTAACTTCTAACATCAGTAAACCATTTTCACCTACATAAGGTCGTTATAACTAACTTCCCATAAAGCTATTATAACACCCTATGTTTTAAACCAACCAAATCACTTAGCACGTGACGTCTACCGTACTACATAGTTCACAACAATCATGCTAGAAAAGATAGGAAGAGGTTCACATACCTCGCGACGATTTATCGACAATAAGCAAAACGCTCCAAGTACTTCAACCCGTCGGCTACTCCTTGCCAAGTAGATCACGCCACTCGTAGTACTCCACTCTAAAATGGTCATAGTACTCTATCAAACCTTTCTTATCATCAAGACTTATACCAATAAAAAGCCCTCAAAATCTACGGAAATTTGTGCAAAGACTTCCCGCTTATACTCACTTTTCCATCTTTTACCAAGGCGAATAACCGTAATATATATACCATATATATATAAGGCGTAATAATTAAACAACATAAAGAAGGGGATTACACGCCCAAACGGTAACGCGGTTTACTATCACGCCCATAACAACAATAAGTAAAAGAAGGGGATTACGCCAACCGTGCGGTTTACTATCACGCCTTCATAACAATACAATAATTAAAAAGGGATCACACGCCCAAACTAACGCGATTGAAAAATCTTCCCTTAATGAAATGTAAATACAATCAATGTAAATACGATCCAAAGTAAATACGGTCCAAAGTAAATCTGATCCTTAAGTTGGGGTCCTTGGCAACTTTGTCCATTTTACTTATCCAATTTACTCATTAGTCATCCAACTTATATTTCCATTCTTAATATAAGTTATAGTTACTTTGTTATTAGCTTCTTAGCAAGTAAGATACGTTTTTACCATTTTAATGGCAAACGACCAATCTTTTCTTTTAACAAGTTAACAAGATCCAACTCTTCCAAACTTACTCCATATATTATATAATCCATAATATACTTATAATATATGTATAACAACCAATTCACAAAGAGGTTTAAGTTCCACTACCTCAAATAGCCCAAAAATATCCAAGTTCTTAAAGTCGCTCCAAGCAAGTCTTAGCTCCAAATATTTACGTTCCAATCCGCTACAAGCAACCCATAGAAGCTCCTAACCAACTTCTCTTCAAGATTCAACTCCAAAAAGTGAAGAACACTTAGGGTTTCAAGATGACAACTTTCGGCCAAGGCATCCCTTCAAGGCTAGGGGTGTGAAATCTTTTCCAACTCTTGGTACACAATCTTCCTAACACCTTAGGGAAGAACACTTGAGAGTTTAAGAATTGTTGGACAAATTTTGCTCAAGAAATGGGGGCAAAACCGAGAGCTCTAGGTCAAGGGAGAAGGGAGGGTTTTTCAAGTCTTCAAATGTCTAAGTGTGGAAGATTTCATCAACAAAGGGTGCATATATAGGACAACCAAGGGATAGGATGAAGGCAAGTGTGTGGTTGAGATTGGGGACAAGTGTGGGTGGGACCCACAAGCCACTTGTCCACACAAAATATCTAGCAAGACTTGGCCACTTGTCTTGCCACTTGTCTAGCTAATTTCGGCCAAGGGCCACCTGGGGTGACACGTGTCGCCTCCTACTGGCCCAAAATATTTCATCTCCGAAAATATCCAATAATGGCCAAAATCTCAAAAACTAAGCTGGCCCTACAAACCGTAAATTTCACCGTGGGCCCACGTGACCATTTCCGAAATAAAATTCCATAATTCTCAAATATTCTAAGAAGTCCGAATACCAAATCTGGGAATCCAATTCCCATTAACGAACCTTTTCTTCACAAAAACCGGAAACTTTTCCGTGAAAAATCACATCTTTCTTTCTTTCCAAAATTTACGTGTAATCTCGCACGCACATCCTCACCTATATACCCGGAACTACGGGGTATAACATTCTTCCTCTAGAAACATTCGTCCGAATGTTCATTCTAAGTCTCCAAACGCACTTGTGTCGGTATAGTCTTCACTACTATACTTACAAACCGATCACGCCACCAATGGCCGAATATAACATGTGCGCAAAACTCAAATCCAAGCCAACGAGGAATCATTTCTAATCTTACAACAGCTCCCACTAGCTTCAATTTACTCTAAGGCCATTCCCGCCTTCACGATCCGATCTGGTTGAACGATCCACGAACTCGACGATGGTTACCTAAACTTGGGCCTAGCACCCTCGTGACCTACCACCGGCGGGACCACCTCGAACCGACCCACCTCAATATGGGCTGCGGGTTGACCCGCAAATGGCCCTCAACCCGACCCCTAACGCGCCAACTCTTGTTCCGATCCTAACAATCTTACTAATTCACGCCATGAAAGCTACCACTTCCATCTCACACTACCCATGTAATTATCCCACAATATTTCCCCGCATACCAAGTACATCGGCAAAGACCAACCGTAAAATCACCCACTCAAGACGGCCTCGCCTCTAAGGTCTCCACGTATAAAACTCTAAGGTTCACACTTTCCATGCTCCCACACTTATCCTTCCAACTAACCATGTTTTCTAACTTACAAACAACACAACGCTATCCGTACATAGCACACAATAATAAGATCATCATATCGCGCAAACCAAACTCTAGAGGGTTAAGGATATACACAAGCTACCGCTCCACTCTAATCATAGGCACGCCTGCAGGCATAAGCTATGAAGGCGATGAACCACCATCGATCCGTGGTGAGTCGTCGTAACATCCGTGCTACCCTTGGTCGGACAGTTCCGCGAAAATGGCCCGCTGGCCAAAATAACAAGCTCCCCTGGCACCACGACACTCCCCGAAATGCGGTCTACCACATCGACCACACCGAGGTAGGGGTGACCGCATCTGGCCAACACCCTTACTTCCCTGGAAACCTGAACCCTTGGAGCCCTGACCTGCTCCCGAATACTCTGAAGGTTGTGGAGGACCACTCTGCACTGGCGGAGGTACAAAACTAGTATGCTGCTGAGGCGGTCCGCCTCGAAAGTCACCAAAGGACCCTGTTGTTCTGGCCCTCTTCTGCTGATCTTGGTCATTCCGTCGACCTCTCCGTGCCTCACATCCCAGTGCATGAGCCTGCATGCGGGCAATGTCCATGCCCGGCTGAAGAGCTACTCCTGAACATGCCTCTGACATGTAATCATCGAGCCCTGTAACATATCGGTGCACTCGATCCTCCATACTAGCTACCAACGCTGGGACGTACCGGGCCAATGAGTCGAACTCCACATTGTACTCCCGAACCGTACGCCCGCTCTGTCTAAGCATCAAATATCTGTCGGCGTGCCTCCTCATCTGCGGAGGCAAGAAGTGCGTGAGAACGCCCGAAAACTCATCCCATACTGCTGGAGGTGCATGCTCTCCCGAGAAAGCTCCATGAATCAAACCAATCGATCATTGCGGTATCACGCGGCCGATGCGAACCAAAGGTCACGGACTCGGTCTCAAGCCTTGATCACCGCGTGATCCAGTAGCTGCCGGATGAACTCCTGCGGATCATCCTCGTGCCTCGACCCATAAAACTCTGGCGGGCTACACTCGAGAAAGTCCCGTAGCCTCAAACTATCTGCCGGGGTGAACCATGGTGCTCTGAATGGGCCAGGCTGCTGCATCGGCCTATCTCATATCAGCCCGCGACCACGGCGGCAAGCTGGGCCATCTCCTTATAACCCATCTCCTCGCCCCCGGTGTGGGGCTGGAGGCTCAGTGCTGCGGTCTCGGCAGCCATTCTTTGCCGCTCTAACCTCTCTTTGGGCGGCGTCACAAAACCCGCCGCCTCAAGCACAACCTCGGGTATTGTGCGGGCTGCGCCTCGCACTCCTCAGTATCTCACTAGCGGTTCCTCGGCTGTCTTGCCGCCCGAGCTCTGGTTGCCTTGCGCGGAGGCATAACTGGTAAAAACGAGATACGTCAGAGGGGTCCAACTTACAACACAGCTCTAAGGCACGATCTCGGAATGAGAAGAATGGAAACCAATCCTAAATGTCCTGCAGCCTCCTGATTATAGATGTGGTGCACAACACATCGATAATCAAGACTCTACTAGACACGATCTGTAGACACTTTCCGAGGATTAACTGCTCTGATACCACTTTTGTAACGACCCGTTCCGGGGCCCGTTACTGGTGCCTTATCCCGGGCACCCTAGTGATACAATCATCAGAGAAAACCAGCGGAAAATAAAACTTAAACAAGAAACAGATATATGAACATAAAACAGGCCAACCCAACGGTTACCTTCCAATAACATAATAAATACAACTCTTTCAAAACGAACAGTTTAATCCCTTTTTACAAACCCTGCCCACAACAGTACTACAGACCTCTAAGATTTACAACAACTATGACGGGACAGGGCCCCGCCATACCACTGACTGTACAAGAACCTACAACTCGAGAACACATACCAAAAGATAAGCCTCGGAGAAACTGAGCTTCCCAAAACGCTGGCGAGATCCTAAGAGCGAGGATCCACGGCCGATGTACCTCTACTGCGGCATGAACGGCCCGAAGGAGGTCGATCTGATAGGTACCAAGTATGTGAAAGCGTAAAAATCGTAATGAAATCATACTAGTCTATAAAAGCGGGAGACATGTATGATAACCAAACTACAGATTCACAACATAAAAGCGATCATGTCCATCGGGGACTCACGCCTCAGTCATCACTCAAATATAACTATGGGTCTTACGCCCACAACATCAATCATGTTCGCATCACGGCGCATGCCGGAATTCTGATCGGTGTAGACATGTCCATGATGCAACAATAATACCAATGCCCACGGCCACGTGCCGGAATTCTACCTCGGTGTGACACGCCCATGTGACATCAACAATAATATCGGGTGATCAACCTGCGCGTGGCCACATGCCCCGAATTCTACCTCGGTGTAGACATGTCCATGTAACCACAATAACAATATATCGGGTAATCAACGGCGCGTGGCCGCGTGCCGGAATCTTTGCGTCGGTGTAGACATGTCCACGTGACATCAACAACAAAGCGGTAATCAAAATGGAAACATACGTGGAATTCTCCATCACCGCCAAAGACGTCCAAGTAAGTTCTCAACAAGTCGAGGCCTCTATCGAGACGCGGTAACACGAAATACCACACTTGCACAAAGGCTATCATCACAAGCATAGGCAAGTTTCACAACAACAAGCATAGGCAAGTTTCACAACAACAAGCATAGGCAAGTTTCACACAACTCAAAGTACTTTCATTTTATGCCAAAGTCGGGTTTTAACCCCAAAGTACTACATACGTTAAGTTCTTTTAAAGAGATCCATTACTTTTATAAAAGTCACCCTATACCCATAGTATTAGAATGACCAACCCACATTCCTTTTCAAAATCAAGTAACAACATTCTTTTCCTAAGTTCGGTTTGCCTAGTTTCATTACTCAAACTTCTCATTTTCAAATGCTCAAGTCACTTATTTTAGAAAGGTTTCATAACTCATAGTCTTAATCTCTTTTAAAACAATTGAGTAACATATGTCATATATGTGAGTAGTTTATTCTTTGTTTATAACGATCTTATTACGTGACCATGATCTAGAAAATGTAATATCATTTTGTCTCATCTTAGCTTATGCGGATGGAGGTTTCTACTTGGTTTTAATACAACACATCATTATTCAATACATTTTCCTTTATTAACGCCGCAATGGTGCAGTCGATACACATTCGATTCCCAAATCAGAAAAACATTATCCCTTTAAAACCAAGTACTCATTACTCACGAATGAGGTTTCACACAAACATCCACATTAAAACAAATAAGTTAAGTCTCTTATCTTATAAGATCAAGTCTCTTAACTTCTAACATCAGTAAACCATTTTCACCTACATAAGGTCGTTATAACTAACTTCCCATAAAGCTATTATAACACCCTATGTTTTAAACCAACCAAATCACTTAGCACATGTACGTTACCGTACTACATAGTTCACAACAATCATGCTAGAAAAGATAGGAAGAGGTTCACATACCTCGCGACGATTTATCGACAATAAGCAAAACGCTCCAAGTACTTCAACCCGTCGGCTACTCCTTAAGCCAAGTAGATCACGCCACTCGTAGTACTCCACTCCTAAAATGGTCATAGTACTCCTATCAAACCTTTCTTATCATTGAAGACTTATACCAATAAAAAGCCCTCAAAATCTACGGAAATTTGTAAAGACTTCCGTTTATACTCACTTTTCCATCTTTTACCAAGGCGAATAACGTAATATATATACCATATATATATATAAGGCGTAATAATTAAACAACATAAAGAAGGGGATTACACGCCCAAACGGTAACGCGGTTTACTATCACGCCTCCATAACACCAATAAGTAAAAGAAGGGGATTACGCGACGGCCGTGTAACGGTTTACTATCACGCCTTCATAACAATACAATAATTAAAAAGGGATCACACGCCCAAGCGAACGCGATTGAAAAATCTTCCTTAACGAAATGTAAATACGATCCAATGTAAATACGATCCAAAGTAAATACGGTCCAAAGTAAATCTGATCCTTAAGTTGGGGTCCTTGGCGACTTTGTCCATTTTACTTATCCATTTACTCATTAGTCATCCAACTTATATTTCCATTCTTAATATAAGTTATAGTTACTTGTTATTAGCTTCTTAAGTAAGATACGTTTTACCATTTTAATGGCAAACGACCAATCCTTTCTTTTAACAAGTTAACAAGATCCAACTCTTCCAAACTTACTCCATATATTATATAATCCATAATATACTTATAATATATGTATAACAACCAATTCACAAAGAGGTTTAAGTTCCACTACCTCAAATAGCCCAAAAATATCCAAGTTCTTAAAGTCGCTCCAAGCAAGTCTTAGCTCCAAATCTTTACGTTCCAATCGCTACAAGCAACCCATAGAAGCTCCTAACCAACTTCTCTTCAAGATTCAACTCAAAGTGAAGAACACTTAGGGTTTCAAGATGACAACTTTCGGCCAAGGCATCCCTTCAAGGCTAGGGGTGTGAAATCTTTTCCAACTCTTGGTACACAATCTTCCTAACACCTTGGGAAGAACACTTGAGAGTTTAAGAATTGTTGGACAAATTTTGCTCAAGAAATGGGGGCAAACCGAGAGCTCTAGGTCAAGGAGAAGGAGGGTTTTCAAGTCTTCAAATGTCTAAGTGTGGAAGATTTCATCAACAAAGGGTGCATATATAGGACAACCAAGGGATAGGATGAAGGCAAGTGTTTGGTTGAGATTGGGGACATGTGTGGGTGGGACCCACAAGCCACTTGTCCACACAAAATATCTTGCAAGACTTGGCCACTGCTTTGCCATGTCAGCTAATTTCGGCCAAGGGCCACCTAGAGGGTGACACGTGTCGCCTCTGCTAAATCCCAAAATATTTCATCTCGAAAATATCCAATAATGGCCAAAATCTCAAAAACTAAGCGGGCCCCAACCAGTAAATTTCACGTGGGCCCACGTGACCATTCAGGAAATAAAATTCCATAATTCTCAAATATTCTAAGAAGTCAGAATACCAAATCTGGGAATCCAATTCCCATTAACGAACCTTTTTCTTCACAAAAACGGAAACTTTTCCGTGAAAAATCACATCTTTCTTTCTTTCCAAAATTTGCAGCCGTAATCTCGCGCACATCCTCACCTATATACCACGGAACTACGGGGTATAACACCCGCGCCTCCTCATGCGTGGAGGCAAGAAGTGAGTGAGAAAGCCTCAGAACTCATCCCAGTAGGCGGGGGCGTGCTCTCCCGGGATAACTCTCACGAATCAAACCAATCGATCGCGGTATCACGCGCGGCCGTCACGAACAAAGATCACGGACTCGGTCTCCGACGCCCTGATCTCTCTCATAATCCTCTGAAGCTGACGGATGAACTCCTGAGGATCATCCTCGGCCTCGACAGTAAAACTACGGCGGGCTCTGACTCAGAAATCTCGTAGCCTCAAACTCTCGGCCTCGGGTGAACCACGAATGCGATAGGCCAGGCTGGAACTGCGCATCCGGCTGTCCTCATGTCGCCACGATCTGGCCAATAGTGGGCCATCTCCTTGTACCCTAACTCCTCCGCCGGTGTGGGGCGGGAGGTGTGGGTGCTGTGGTCTCTTTGGGGCGGCGGCGTCATAGAACTCGCCGTCGAGGTATAGGCGGGCACGAGCCCTCGTAACTCTCGGTGTCCTACTAGCGGCTCCTCGTTGCCTTGCCCTCTGGGCCGGGTTGCCTTACGTGGAGGCATAAGCTATTCTGAAAGGAATACGTTAGAGGTCCAACTTTAACACGACTCTAAAGCACGATCTCGAGTGAGAAGAATGAAACCAATCCTAAATATCTTATAGCCTCACGATTATTGGTGTGGTGCACAACACAGATAATCAAGACTACTAGATTCGGTGCAGACACTTTCAGAGATTAAGCGCTCGATACCACTTTTGTCACGACCCGTTCGGGGCGTGGTGATGCCTACCCGCACCCAGTAGTCATACATCAGTAATCGTGAATATAAAAACAAGACATGAAACGATTGTAAAGAGACACGCTTTTATGTGAGAAAAAGTCGCCTTTCGACATATATACATAAACATAGTTTTGGCGATTACATCCCAAGCATACAGACTCTGAACCTAAGAAAGTAAACAACTATGGCGGGACGGGGCCCGCCATACCTCGCACAAACTAACTACAACGGGGAGATCATACCAAAAAGTAGAGCCTCGGAGAAGATGGAGCTCAGGCACCAACGTAGAGATCCTAAGGATGTGGATCTAGCACCTGCTTGCCCTTACCTGCGGCATGAACGCAGCCCCCCGAAGGAGGTCAGTACAACAGGTACTAAGTATGCGAAACTGTAAAGTACTTAATGAAAACATTTCATTTTAAAAATCAGTTTACATATATGTATGAAACAACCAAGGTAACCGCACATAGTGCCACATCATAAACAAGAGCAACAATAGGTAAGCGTGAGGTCTTTCCTAGGCTACGAATGATCGCAGCAGGGCCAATTGCCCATAGGATCATTAAGCAAGCCTAATCCGGGACTCCCGTAGTCCGCATAGGCCACTCACGTAGGCCTGCATAGGGCATAACCCCGCATCGAGGGTAGCTACTCCTCGGCATCGTCCTGGACTCGTAGTCCGCAGCGCCACATAGACCGCATGAGGTATAACCCCGCTAACACTGGAACTCTCGCGGCTCGCATAGGTCACCTGGACCGCATGAGGTGTCCTCGCATCATAGTCACCTGCATCGCACGAGGTATACCCGCATCGGAGGCGACTTAACCCGGTATTTGTCAAGAGGTGAGTGATATAATACTAACATAACAAATTATCGTTAAACACATAAGCACAACAAGAATACCACTTTTATACAAGCGTTACAAGACACTAACACACATAACATCATATCATGTCTACTTATCAAACCATTTTATTATACAATCCATAAATCAATGTAAGTCTCTTATAAACACATAAGAAAACTCATGCTTGTATCATTCATAAGTTCTTATACCTAACTTCCCATAAAGCTAGTATAACTCTTAAGCTTTCGCTTAAAAACCAATTAGTTCTCTTACATTAAAAAAAGATTCGATTCTTTTGAAATGCTTTCAGATCCTTATTATTCAGGCTTAAGTCGCGAGACATTGCCGTAAGTATTATTCAGGCTTAAGTCGCGAGACATTGCCGTAAGTATTATTCAGGCTTAAGTCAAAGACATTGTCGTAGTTATTATTCAGTTAACACTCGTACGTCTACCCTACTATATATATATTTAAAATATCATGCTCAAGGGTATAGGAAGAATCACATACCTTCTCGGCGAAAACCTCCTGCCAAGTCGAATATGTCGCGTGCAGAGAATCAGCCTATAATAGTCAAATACGTCTATCAACGTCTAGACTGCACTGTATAAAGCTTTAAGCAGAGGGTTCTCTATTCTATGAGAATTTGGGCAGCACTTCCCTACCCGGTAAGCTATACAGTCTACTGTAAAAACAGTCCTATGTGAGTACAATTCAATTATTCTTCTTTTAAACCCTTCTACTGTGATAACAGTTCAATTCTATTCTGTAATATCCTTCTAAGTATTTAATACTTAATTCTATACTTCTACAGTATGTATTCTCTAATACAAAAGAGGGTTAGGATTATTTACCTCGGTAAGCCCAATAATATCCTAGATATAAGTCGATCCGGAGCAAGGCTTAGCTCCTAAGTCATGCGCTCAGATAGCTCCAGAAACGTTAGAAGTTCTTCACAACTTCTACAAAGTACTAGGGGATTTGGGCTAGGTATTTTGGGCATTATAACAATACTAGAAGGCAACTTTTCTACCAAGGGAGGGTAGATTTCGGCTAGGCTAGGGGAGGGTTGCCTCGGCCAAGCTCACTCAAAGGGGGTGTTTTGGACGAAAAGGCTCGAGAGGAGAGGATTTCAAGACTTGGAAAGCTTGTTTGTGGATGAAGAACTCTTCATCACAAGAGGGGTATTTATAGGTCAAGGGATGGCCAACCAATGGCCAAGATTATGCCAAGTGCAAGGCAAGTGTAAGGTCAAGATTAGGGCAAGTGTACCTAGCCAACTTGCACACAAAATATCCTACCAACTACTTGACAAAATAAGCCACTCCATTCGGCCATATAGATGCCTCACGTCCACCAATTGGAGGGTGACAAGTGTCGCCCTCTCGTTGGCCCAAAGTGTTTCGTCTCTCGGAAAAATCCGCAAAAATTAGAAATGGCATAGCCGGAATTTATCCTACGCGAGTTGTGTAAAACGTTTCGTCGGAAAACGATTCTTTTAATGAGTTGTGCCAAAAAAAAACGTCCCATTGCCTACTTTAAGGCTAAACTTTCGTACGTACGCCCTCACGTACATACTCTGGAAATACGGGGTATAACAGGTTTCCAAAGTGATGCTGGTTTATATTATATCATGGACTGCTGACAGTGATGTTGGAATTCCACGGGCATATTCCAGTGATGCTGATTGATAGTATACCACAGACGTGCTAACAGTGATGTTGGAATTCCGCGGGCATGCTTCTGTGAGGTTGACACGCCGACAGTGATGTTGCAATTCCACGGGCATGCTTCCTTGATACTGGTTATATATTATACTTGTTACATGCTTATAGTGATGTTGTATTCCACGAGCCTGCTTATGTGATATTATATGCGGAGGGCAGGTGTCCCTGATTTTGACATGGCGTTCATATTTGACAGTGGTACAAAGTACACTTGTCTCTGATTTTTATATGGTATGGTAGGATCTGGTATTTGATTTTCATACTTGCCCCTATCATTCTTTTGTACAGTTATGATCTTGTTTACTATATTTTATTTCCGTTCCATACTTAGTACCTGTTGTACTGACCCCCTTCGGGGAGCTGCGTTCATGTCCGCAGGTCTAGGTACTCAGTTGTAGATCCGCGAGCTTAGGATCCTTGTTCAACATTTTGGGATAGCTCCAATGTTGTTACACCCCATAATTCCAGGACTTGAATAAGAGAATAGACGGGAGATCTCAGGGCTTAAATTGAACGAAAGAAGGAGATTTCTTTCCTAAGGAAAAATCTTCCGAACCTCGGGAAGGAAAGTTGTTCGTTAATGAGAATTGGGTTCTCGAGTTGTTAATTGAGACAGTTAGAATTTATCGGAACTACGGAAGTTTATTTACAGAATTGGATACGTGTGGCCCACCCGAGAAATTTTACGTTTTTGTGGGGCCCACGAGGTTTCCGATATTTTGACAAATTATGGAAATTTCGGGAAATGAAACATTATGGACGAATGGGAGGGTGACACGTGTCACACACCCCCACAAGTGGGCTTGGACGAAAATTGGAAAGATTGGGCCAAGTCTTGAAAGGCCAAGGCATGACATTATTGACCAAGTCAATGAGCCCACATAGTTTGATATTTTAAATGAATTCATCCAAGCCACACAAATGTTCTAATCTATACCCTTGAATGTAGTTTATATGTACACTAGTAGTGCAAGACTTTGTCATTCTCAACACTTAGAAAAAAATTGAATCTTGTTCTTGTTCCTTTATGAGGCTCACGGCAATGTGCCCCCTTCCAAGAGAAATTTTTTCAATTGTTGTCCAATAATCTCCCCACTTTAAACCAAGGTACCTAAGGGTATTGTAAGTGTATCTCAATAGAAAGATTCCGGAAAAATGGTGTTTTTGTATTAGTCACAAGGCGGAAACTAAAGGAGTTCTTCAACTTTGAAGTTGGAACTTGAAGATAAGTTCATCATAAGCTTCTAAGGGTTGCTTGGAGTGGTTTGGAACGTCAAAAAGAGGAGCTAAAGTTTCTAAGGATCGACTTGTAATCTTGGATCATATTTGGGCTAAATGAGGTATAATCTTCGTCTTACTTTTGTAATTGAAGATTCCATGTTATTATAAGTTAGAAATGATCATGTGATATGTGTTATGAAGATTGATAAGTGTTATGGAAATTTGGAAGCTCAAATCCGAAAATGACATGTTAAGCCATTTGAAATTGAAATACAATTTGGTCGATAATTAGAATCGTCGCATGTTTACCTACTTGAGGATTGTAGTAGTTATAATCAATTGTGGCTAGATAACATGTTATATTAAACCACTTGGATTGAATATAAATTGGAAAAGAATTGGTATTGTCGTCCCTAATTGTCGAATGGACATTATATGTTGGACTAGTTTGATATTTATTGTGGGGCGGAATTTTACACATCTTGATTAAGCGTGTAATCCCCTATTGTTAACTACTTTGTTGAGCCTTAAATGTGGCGTGTTTGGTTATTGAATTCGGCCTTGAAAAAGGTGGCAAAGTATGTAGAAACAAAGGAAGTGCAGTCCGATTTTCCGTAGAATTTAGTGACTTTGCACTTGGAATATTCTACGTTTGAAGTAAGAAGTTAATAGATGTATTATGGTCATTATAGGTTGACATACTACGACGCGGGTGGACTTAGCAAGTGGATTAAACCGAAGAGGTATGTGGAACTTTCTTATCTCTTGAGCATGAATAAGTTGTAAATGTATAGTACGGTAGACGTACAAGATTTTGACAATCAGTTTCACATATTTGGTACATGTTGTACTGACTTCCTTCGGGGGGCTGCGTTCATGCCGCAGGTAGAGTACATGTTGCTGATCCTCGCTCTTAGGATCACTGTTCAGCTGTTGAGAAGATCCTTTATTCCGGAGGCTTATCCCTGGTATTGTCGGTTGTTGTACATTCAGGGGTGTCACGACCCGACCCAGGGCCAGCGACTGGTGCCCTACCTGGGCACCCTGTTCAGGTATACATCAGAGAATAGCAGCGGAACATACATGAAACTTATAAAATAAAATATCGAGAAACTAAACCACAGGTTAGCCGATAAGGCTACCTTCCTGGACACATATACATATACATAACAACAGCAGTCACATCCCTTTCCTTTTACAAACCGACCCACAATATGTAACTACAGACCTCTAAGAATTTCAACTGCGGCGGGACAGGGCCCCGCCATACCCCTGAATGTACATAAGTCTACCACATCAGGGAAACCGTACCAAAAGATAAGCCTCCGGAGTGAAAGGGCTTCCTTCCAAAAACTGAACAGAGATCCTAAGAGCAAGGATCACCAACCTGTGTACCTATCACCTGCGGGCATGAACGCATCCCAGAACACAAATTGAGTATGGAACAGAAATAAAATACAATAACCAAATCATGTATGTATAAAAGAATGCCCTTTTAACTCCTGAAATCAATCATATATTAACTGTTCCTTTCCTTCTTTCAATAAAATTTAACAACATATTCTTACATACATACTTAAGAGTTTAATCCAGTATTTTTCACATAACTTACATATCTTACATAACATAATCCGGTCCATTTATGGACACGGTAATCTTGATGAATCATGTGACATAATCCGCCCGCTGGGGCTCGGTGCATTGTGGAATCATGTAGCATAATCCGCCCGCCTGGGGCTCGGTGTAAGATGACGTAACCTACCATGTGTAGGCTCGGGTAATATGGCGTAATCCGCCTATGTGTAGGCTCGGTGTATCTCATAACGTAATCCGCCTATTTGTAAGCTCGGTGTATTTTCATAACATAATCCGGCCTATTGGTAGGCTCGGTGTGATTTTCCTTACATAACATTTTAAAACCATCTTTTCACTTCTTATTAAGTCGTCATAACAACTTCCCATAAAGCTATTATAACAACCTTTCATTTTAGAGAACTTATGACACTTTTATTCTTACAACATTAGGGAAACTAGGCCCAACAATACTACGTACATACATACTTAAAAGAATCGTAAAACTCCTTCTCTCTTTAAATCAATAAACATATACTTTTAAAACTCAAGTCACATACTCTTTCGAAATCAAGCCTCTTAACTTTAGAAGTAAATCAAGTAACCCATATCTTGAAAAATAAAGTTTCATACACTTCCAAAACCAAGTAGCTTATTCTCTTTAAAATCATATAACTTCCACTTTTTAAATCAACCTCCTTTTCACAAATAAATTCAACTTACTTACTTACTTATAAAACAAGGCACAAAGCTTTAAATCCAATCTCAAAATTTCCTAACCATTCTTACCAACGTCTCCCATAAGACCTAGTAAGGACTTAGGACAATTTAAACGTACTCTTAATTTAGAATCAACAATGGAAATACTTCTTAACTTCTAAGAGTAGAAGGAATCATGAAATACTATCACATGGATATTTCATACGTAGGATCATGCCAAAGAAAGAAGAGGTTCACATACCTCGCGACGATTGTCGACAAGTAGTAAAATGCTCCAAAGTACTTCAACCTTGAGCTATTCCATTCTTCAAGTAGGATACGCTATACTTAGTTCTTCAACCTATCATGGTCACAATATGTCCATTAACCTCTTACTTCAAACGTAGAATATTCTAAGTGCTAAGTCGCCAAATTCTATAGAAAATCGGACAGCACCTCCTTTGTTTTTACTTACTTTGCCACCTTTTTCAAGGCCGAAATACAATAACTAAACAGCCCCAATTGGCTCACAACAATATAGAAGGTAGTCCAATACAAATGAATAACCAAACAGCCCCAATTGGCTCACAATTTAGAAGGTAGTCCAATACAAATGAATAACAAACTACAAGTCCAAATTCGGCCACCTTGAGTTCAACAATACCTATTCTTATCCAAATTCTATTTCAATCCAAGTTATTAGCCTATCATGATATCAAGTCGCATTTGATTATAACAACCAATTTCTTCAAGTAAGTGACATGCGACGATTTCTAATAAACGACCAATTAGTAATCAAATTTTCAAGTGGCTTGCACAACATTTCGGATTAAGCTACTAGCAATCCATAATACTTATAAACATCAACATACCAACTTCATGCTATCAACATGTAAAGCTAACAACAACAATATAAATACATAATCTTGTAACACCTTAAAAGACAAGATTATACCTTAACGATTCTTAATCCAAATCCAAATCTGACGTCGCTCCTTAGTAGTTTAGATCCTCTCCAATATACTTCAATCCGCTTGTTGAGACCCTTAGAACAACACCAACAACTTTCCTTCCAACTTCCAATCCAAAACCTAGAAAGCCACTAGGTTTTCACTTTGCGACTAATACGAAAACTATCTTTTTACGAGATTTTTCTATTGAGATACGCTCACTATACACTTGGGAACCTTGGTTTAAAGTGGGGAGCTTATAGGTCAAGAAACAATTTTTTTTCATGTGGGAGCTAGCCAAACCCGAGACCTCTTTGAGAGAGTTCTTGAAATTCTTGAAAATTATTCTAAGTGTGGAACTTAGTCTTGCTACTAGTAGTAATATATAGGGACATGGAGGGTTAAGATGTAACCAAATGGGTGGTTTAGATGAATTCTTACAAAATATCAAGACTAATTGACCTTGATTTAGTCAACTTTCTCATGCCACAACTTGCAAGACATTAGTCATCCAAGACTTATGGTAAATGACCATATTGGCCATGCCTAAATTCGACCAAGGCATCATAAGGGGAGGTGACACGTGTCGCCCTCCCATTCGTCACAATAATTCGTTTCCGACAAATCCATAATTAGATAAATTTTACAAGTCTCAAATCTTAACACTTGCGAGTTCTTACGTACTACCTTAAAACATGTCTTGTAAATACGGGGTGTAACATTCTTCCCTCCTTAGAAACATTCGTCCCCGAATGTTCTTTCGGAGCTCAATCTATCATTCCTTGGCATAGTCTCATAAACTTGCACTTAGCAATACCTAATTATGCCATATATGGCCCTAATATACCACACTTGCATATTTATCCATCACAAACCAAACGAGGAAACAATCCATAGTGTGCATCATCACTATATACTCACATTCAAGGCCTAAAAGATTATCTTTCGCACTTCCAACTTACTTCTAAAGATAATGACATAATTTCAATATTATCCTTCTTGATACTTAAACACAAAATAACCTTATCATGCATACAAATCAGAAGGGTCAAGATATACGAATTCATATAGGCGGTTCAAAGGACCGCTAAAATCGGAACTTCCACCACGACTTCGCCACCGGCTGCCGTGTATCAACATCCCGCTAGCATCAAGGCGAAGAACCCGCAACTGATCCGGTAGACTTTTCTATCCCTCCTGCAACTCTCCTACTAGGACAATCCCTCAACATATGGCCCTGACGGCCACAGGAAAAACAGGCACCAGTAGCACGATGACATTCCCCATGGTGATGCCGGCCACACTGCGGAACATCGAGGGAAGAGGGCCCCGATCGCTAGAACCCATGTGCGATATCGAATCCAAGCTCGAGCTCGACCGGCCCCGACTACCGGCTGATCTCACCTCCCGCCGAAAATCGGGAAGGAGCACTGCGCTACCGAATCAGACCTAGCCTGCTGCTGAGGCTCTCCGCCTCGAAAATCACCCTGAACCCTCGCTGCCTCGCCTCGGGCTGGCCTTGGTCTGGTCGGTCCTCTCTCTACCGTCCTCAATCCTCGGCATATGTCTGCATCCTGGCAATATCCATTCCTGGCTGAAGGGCCACTCCCAGGCAAGCAGTGATCATATAACGGTCTAGTCCCATAACATAGCGATGGACTCTATCGGCCATGTTAGCCACAATAGTGTGCACATACCTAGCCAACGAGTCAAACTCTAGGTTGTACTCCCTAATGGTCCTCCCATTCTGCCTCAATGATAAGAACCTATCAACACGGGCTCTCCTCATCTCAGGAGGCAAAAAGTGACCAAGAAAGGCCTCTGTGAACTCATCCCAAACCGCTGGACGAGCACCCACCCCTCTCGATAGCTCCCAAGACTCAAACCAGTTCAACGCAATATCGCGTAACCGGTAAGAAGCTAACACAACTGATTCTGACTCCGAGGCCCTAAGCACCTGCATAGTCCGATGTAGCTGCCGAACAAACTCTTGGGGATCATCCTCAGATCTCGAACCATAAAACTCGGGTGGACTACAACCCAGAAAGTCCGAATCCTCAAACCGCTTCGGCCAGGGTTAGCTACTCGCTCTGTCGCCGCCTACCACTATGCTAGTCAAAAGCCCGACCGCTTCCATAATCTCTACCGCCTCGCCGCGGAATCGGGGCTGCACGGAACCTCTGGAGCTACTGCAGCCTCGGCCTCTAATGCCGGCGTGGCTGAACTTCGCCGACCCGCTTACTACCTCGGGCATAGTCCGTGCCCGACTCTGGTAACTCTGCGCACCACCGCGCCTCGCCGCTTTGCCCTTCGGGCCCCGGTCGCCTTCCGCGAGGCATAGCTGATTCACATACATAAGAATACGTCGAGACGGATCAACCTATTAATACACTCTCACCGCACGATCTCGAGTGAGAAGAATGGAAACAAATCCTAAATGTCCTGCAGCCTCACGATTATAGATGTGGTGCACAACACACCGATAATCAAGACTCTACTAGACACGGCCCAGAGACACTTTCCGAGGACTAATCGCTCGATACCACTTTTGTCACGACCGACCTCAAGCTCGCGATCGTGCCCTACACGGGCACCTGTTCGTATACATCAGAGAATAGCAATGAACATACATGAAACTTATAAAATAAAATATCGAGAAACTAAACCACGGTTAGCCGATAAGGCTACCTTCCGACGCATATACATATACATAACAACAAAGAATACATCCCTTTCCTTTTACAAACCGACCCACAATATGTAACTACAGCACTTAAGAATTTCAAGCTGCGGCGGCCCCGCCATACCACCGAATGTACATAAGTCTACCACATCGTGGAAACCGTACTAAAAGATAAGCTCCGGGTGAAAGGGCTTCCTTCCAAAATCGAACAGAGATCCTAAGAGCAAGGATCACCAACCTGTACCTATCACTGCGGCATTTAACGCGGCGGGCCGATAACAAAAATTTGCAGTATGGAAATGTAAATAAAATGCAATAACCAAATCATATGCGTATAAAAGAATGCCCTTTAACTCACGAAATCAATCATATATTAACCGCTCCTTTCCTTCTTTCAATAAAATTTAACAACATATTCTTACATACATACTTAAGAGTTTAATCCGTCTTTTTCACATAACTTACATATCTTACATAACATAATCCGGTCCATTTATGGACACGGTGTCTTGATGAATCATGTGACATAATCCGCCCGCTGTGGGGCTTGTCTTGTGGAATCATGTAGCATAATTCGCCGCCGTGGGCTCGGTGTAAGATGACGTAACCCTACCTATGTGTAGGCTCTGGGGTAATATGGCGTAATCCGGCCTATGTGTAGGCTCGTGTATCTCATAACGTAATCCGCCTATTTGTAGGCTCGGTGTATTTTCATAACATAATCCGGCCTATTGGTAGGCTCGGTGTGATTTTCCTTACATAACATTTTAAAACCATCTTTTCACTTCTTATTAAGTCGTCATAACAACTTCCCATAAAGCTATTATAACAACCTTTCATTTTAGAGAACTTATGACACTTTTATTCTTACAACATTAGGGAAACTAGGCCCAAAAATACTACGTACATACATACTTAAAAAGAATCAGAAACTCATTCTCTTTAAATCAATAAACATATACTTTTAAAACTCAAGTCACATACTCTTTCGAAATCAAGCCTCTTAACTTTAGAAGTAAATCAAGTAACCCATATCTTGAAAAATAAAGTTTCATACACTTCCAAAACCAAGTAGCTTATTCTCTTTAAAATCATATAACTTCCACTTTTTAAAATCAACCTCCTTTTCACAAATAAATTCAACTTACTTACTTACTTATAAAACAAGGCACAAAGCTTTAAATCCAATCTCAAAATTTCCTAACCATTCTTACCAACGTCTCCCATAAGACCTAGTAAGGACTTAGGACAATTTAAACGTACTCTTAATTTAGAATCAACAATGGAAATACTTCAACTTCTAAGAGTAGAAGGAATCATGAAATACTATCACATGGATATTTCATACGTAGGATCATGCCAAAGAAAGAAGAGGTTCACATACCTCGCGACGATTGTCGACAAGTAGTAAAATGCTCCAAAGTACTTCAACCTTGAGCTATTCCATTCTTCAAGTAGGATACGCTATACTTAGTTCTTCAACCTATCATGGTCACAATACGTCCATTAACCTCTTACTTCAAACGTAGAATATTCTAAGTGCTAAGTCGCCAAATTCTATAGAAAATCTGACAAAGACCTCCTTTGTTTTTACTTACTTTGCCACCTTTTCAAGGCGAAATACAATAACCAAACAGCCCCAATTGGCTCACAACAATATAGAAGGTAGTCCAATACAAATGAATAACCAAACAGCCCCAATTGGCTCACAATTTAGAAGGTAGTCCAATACAAATGAATAACAAACTACAAGTCCAAATTCGGCCACCTTGAGTTCAACAATACCTATTCTTATCCAAATTCTATTTCAATCCAAGTTATTAGCCTATCATGATATCAAGTCGCATTTGATTATAACAACCAATTTCTTCAAGTAAGTAACATGCGACGATTTCTAATAAACGACCAATTAGTAATCAAATTTTCAAGTGGCTTGCACAACATTTCGGATTAAGCTACTAGCAATCCATAATACTTATAAACTTCAACATACCAACTTCATTCTATCAACATGTAAAGCTAACAACAACAATATAAATACATAATCTTGTAACACCTTAAAAGACAAGATTATACCTTAACGATTCTTAATCCAAATCCAAATCTGACGTCGCTCCTTAGTAGTTTAGAGCCTCTCCAATATACTTCAATCCGCTTGTTGAGACCCTTAGAACAACACCAACAACTTTCCTTCCAACTTCCAATCCAAAACCTAGAAAGCCACTAGGTTTTCACTTTGCGACTAATACGAAAACTATCTTTTTACGAGATTTTTCTATTGAGATACGCTCACTATACACTTGGGAACCTTGGTTTAAAGTGGGGAGCTTATAGGACAAGAAACAAATTTTTTTCATGTGGGAGCTAGCCAAACCCGAGACCTCTTTGAGAGAGTTCTTGAAATTCTTGAAAATTATTCTAAGTGTGGAACTTAGTCTTGCTACTAGAAGTAATATATAGGGACATGAAGGGTTAATATGTAACCAAATGGGTGGTTTAGATGAAGTCTTACAAAATATCAAGACTAATTGACCTTGACTTAGTCAACTTTCTCATGCCACAACTTGCAAGACATTAGTCATCCAAGACTTATGGTAAATGACCATATTGGCCATGCCTAAATTCGACCAAGGCATCATAAGGGGAGGTGACACGTGTCGCCCTCCCATTCGTCACAATAATTCGTTTTCCGACAAATCCATAATTCCGATAAATTTTTACAAGTCTCAAATCTTAACACTTGCGAATTCTTACGTACTACCTTAAAACATGTCTTGTAAATACGGGGTGTAACAAGGGGTATGGCGGGGCCCTGTCCCACCAGAGTTGTTATTCTTAGAGGTCTGTAGTCACATTGTGGTTTGGGTTGTAAATAAAAAAAATGTACTGTTTTATTTGTATAGTTTACGGAAGGTGTCCTTATCGGCTAGCCTGTTGTTATTTTATGTTTAAGCATTTTATCAGTTGTGTATGTTCCGCTGCTATTCTCTGATGTATACCGAAAGGGTGCCTGTAGGCACGATGCGCCCGGGTTGGGTCGTGACAAAGTGGTATCAGAGCAGTTAGTCCTCGGAAAGTGTCTACAGACCGTGTCTAGTAGAGTCTTTATTATCGGTGTGTTGTGCACCACATCTATAATCAGGAGGCTGCAGGACATTTAGGATTGGTTTCCATTCTTCTCACTCTGAGATCGTGCGATAGAGCTGTATGGTTAGGGTCGTCTCTCCCTAACAAGTTATGTTGTTTGCAGCTACGAGAAAAGCAACAGTGACCCAGGAAAAATTATGTGGATTGCGTATCCAGGTTGGTAATGTTTGTAGTATAGTTGGTATTGTGACATACAACTATACGGATTTACGTATGAGGGTCAGACGCGTGTTGCCTAGAATGATTTCAGATTACCAGGACTTGGTAAGGACTAAAAATACCGGGAAGGTATGAACAGTTAAGGAACTCTCATCAAGGCTTTACGTGCTAATTTGAGATAATTAGGTGATGATGAGTTGTGTGAGAATGTATGGACCCTTAAGAGGTTATAATTAAGGGACTTAATGGAAGACTATGTTAATAGATTGAGCTACGTAGTAGGATTTCGAGAATGGTACGGGTGAGATCCGTATGGAGTAAGTATGGTTGTTGTGGACAAGACAACCCGATTATAGTATATTGAGAAGTTTTTGTACCCGTTTACGGGGGGACTGATAAGTTAGGCTTGGAGCATGGAAATTGTGAGCCTAGGAATGTTGATAACCACCGAGACCTTAGATATATAAGGCCTTCTCGGGTAGTAAAAGGTTAAGTCAGACCAAGTGTAAAGAAATGGAACCTGAATCCATGAGAACCTTTCAAGGTGACTACACCCGTGAGTGTTGGGTGGTAGCTGAGCGGGTAGATAATTACCGGTAACGATACAGTCGTTGGACCCTAGCAGACCTAGCAGGGCTGTTATGACAGACGTTGAGGTCATTATGAGTACGGGCTAGTTGTCCTCTTGTTATGCCAACATGGACTACAGAGAGAGATTGATTCGGTACCAGTTTTCCGGTAAGCCGGTTATCGAGTGGAAAGGAAGAGGAGTGGTGGTAACCAGTGAATTATCCTTCCTTCTTTGACATTGTTGATTTTAATAAGTCCGTGTGACTTGTTCAGTGGAGGTAAATTAATGCAGAAAGTAAGAAATACTCGAATTTGAAGGAGTTTATGCTAAGTGCCCTTGGATGTACTTGGAGTTGGTTTGGTGTGGCGGTCAGGGCCACAACCTTCCGGATAAGTTCAGGATAACGCACAAGCAAGAATAAGATAAGTACGAGTGTGGCTGCGGAAAATAGAAGTCATCGTTGGTAGATTTTGAAAATCTATACGTTTTAAGGTGGCGCTTGATGATTTAGATTTTGATAGAGAGATAAGTTCTCTCCCCCTCGTAAAGGACGCTTTATGACATGGGTTATGTGTACCCATGTTGTTAGACGATGGATATTAGACTGGTAGGGTCTTCGGTATCGTCACGCCATAGGTTACAGTTGTGGATAACCGTGGGAAACGTGTTGTGTTGGGGTAATTAAGAACGACGTACGAATTGGTCGAGGAAGTATCGTAAAGATATAAATGCAGGTTGTACGCTTGTATGAAACTGTACGATTATGAATCAAGATAGAAATACTTTTCCTAATAATGAACATAAGGTAAGGTTATGACCAGAATGATAAAAGAGAATACAACTATGGTTATGTAAGTTGCACGAGATATGTTTACCCCAGACTAGTGTAAAGACCATTAGTAAATAATGGGCAGTAAGAACACCTCGAGGGAAGGTGGTAGCATCTATACTGACGAGAAAGATAGTAAGGAAATACGGAGGGGTAAGGGACCCCAGGATAACTTGAAATGAATTATAAAGGAAAGACGAGTAGACACTCGAACGATAAGAAATTTTTACAAGTCATTGGATTATGTAATACCATGAATTGAGGTTGAACACCTGGCTATAAGCTCTACGAGCTGGGAGGAAATAATCGGGTTACTACTTGACGAGATCAAGGAAATCTTCCCCCCCCCTAAATTGTGATTAATAGGAAGTCTTAGCCAGGAGGCAAGCAAAAGGATCAAATCTAAGTTAGTGACCAAGTTTGGTTGCAACAGAGAAAGGGAAACAGGAACCATAAGTGAGATTAAGGATACCCGAATATTTCGCGGGAATAAGAAAGACTTTCAGTTATTGGAAGATAAGTTGACCACGACTAGATTCTAACCTCCCGTGAGACTAGAGGGTTAGGTTATTATGATAACACGTTGGGTGTTGGGCTAGGTTGTGTGCTGACGCAACCCGATAAGGATAGAGCCTATGTTTTCCCGGTAGTTAGGGAAGCAGGAAAGGAAATTACGCCACTCACGATTTAGAGTTGGCGGCAGTTAAATCATGCCTTGAAGATTTGGGGGCATGACGTATATACAGACTTCATGTGGATATTTTTGCACACAAAGCCTCCGTGAATCGCAGATCGAGGCGGTAGAATTTGGCGACAAAGAATGGTGGTTAGAGTTACTCAAGGATTGTGATATTGATATCCTATACCATCCGGGGAAAGCCAAGACAGTTAAAGATACTCTTAGTCGTGGATCTAAGGATAGTATGCCAGATGGGCAGCCAGATAGACAGGACGTGGTCCGTGAGATTCTTCAGCTACCGAGCCGAGGGGTTTGATTATTTGTTTCCAAGGTTAATGAAGTTTAGATCCGAGAGGTTGCCAAGTCTTCCGTTGTTGAGGAGGTAAAGAGGCGACAATATGAGGATCTAGTTTGGGCCAAGTCTTCCGTCGTTGGGCCAAGTCTTGAAAGGCCAAGGCATGACATTATTGACCAAGTCAATGAGCCCACATAGTTTGATATTTTAAATGAATTCATCCAAGCCACACAAATGTTCTAATCTATACCCTTGAATGTAGTTTATATGTACACTAGTAGTGCAAGACTTTGTCATTCTCAACACTTAGAAAAAAATTGAATCTTGTTCTTGTTCCTTTATGAGGCTCACGACAATGTGCCCCCTTCCAAGAGAATTTTTTTCAATTGTTGTCCAATAATCTCCCCACTTTAAACCAAGGTACCTAAGGGTATTGTAAGTGTATCTCAATAGAAAGATCCCGGAAAAATGGTGTTTTCGTATTAGTCGCAAGGCGGAAACTAAAGGAGTTCTTCAACTTTGAAGTTGGAACTTGAAGATAAGTTCACCATAAGCTTCTAAGGGTTGCTTGGAGTGGTTTGGAACGTCAAAAAGAGGAGCTAAAGTTGCTAAGGATCGACTTGTAATCTTGGATCATATTTGGGCTAAATGAGGTATAATCTTCGTCTTACTTTTGTAATTGAAGATTCCATGTTATTATAAGTTAGAAATGATCATGTGATATGTGTTATGAAGATTGATAAGTGTTATGGAAATTTGGAAGCTCAAATCCGAAAATGACATGTTAAGCCATTTGAAATTGAAATACAATTTGGTCGATAATTAGAATCGTCGCATGTTTACTTACTTGAGGATTGTAGTAGTTATAATCAATTGTGGCTAGATAACATGTTATATTAAACCACTTGGATTGAATATAAATTGGAAAAGAATTGGTATTGTCGTCCCTAATTGTCGAATGGACATTATATGTTGGACTAGTTTGATATTTATTGTGGGGCGGAATTTTACACGTCTTGATTAAGCGTGTAATCTCCTATTGTTAACTACTTTGTTGAGCCTTAAATGTGGCGTGTTTGGTTATTGAATTCGGCCTTGAAAAAGGTGGAAAAGTATGTAGAAACAAAGGAAGTGCTGTCCGATTTTCCGTAGAATTTAGTGACTTTGCACTTGGAATATTCTACGTTTGAAGTAAGAAGTTAATAGACGTATTATGTTCATTATAGGTTGACATACTACGTACGGCGAATTGGACTTAGCAAGTGGATTAAACCGAAGAGGTATGTGGAACTTTCTTATCTCTTGAGCATGAATAAGTTGTAAATGTATAGTACGGTAGACGTACAAGATTTTGACAATCTAGGTCCATTTGATATCCTTGGCTTATTTTAAGAATGTCCAAGTTGATTGAGTTAGGGAATTAACTCACTTGTTTAAATATTAAGGATATCTTGGTTTTCAAAAGTTAAGAGAATTTAAGTATGTTTGAAAGTATTATTGATACTTGTTTTGTTGGAAAGTTTAAGTCTCTTGGTTATAAAGAAGTATGTAAGTTGCTAATGTATAAATCTAGTATAACGGCTTTATGGGAAGTTGGTTATAATAGCTTTATGGAAAGTTAAAAAGAGTGGTTTACTCTGAGTAATTTAAGTATGTTAAATGACTTGAAATAACGAAAGGAAAATTGATTTAAAGGCATCAATTGCTTAAGGTTTTAAATGAAAGAAGTCACTTGATTTAGAAGCACGAAAATGTATTTTCTAAAAAGGTATTGTGACTTGTCTTAAAATGTAGTTATGACTTGATACTACGGTTATTAGTATCTTGGAAGTTTTATATGAAAATGAGTCATTTTAAAAGAATAGAAGTACATAGTACTATGGGTTAAAACTCCCGGATTTATAATGACATGTTAGTGCCTTAAGTAAACTAAAATGAGAGTGTTTATGAATAAGACTAATAAGAAGTTAGGGGGATTTCTTAACTTGCTTATTTATTGTATGATAAGCCAGTAGTGCTTATGTTATGTATGATAAGCCGGTAGGGCTTATGTTATGTATGATGGCCGATTGAAATAAGGTAAGAGTATAAATGAGGGGTAAACCCCCAAGTCGTTATACCACCTTCTCCAGGGTAAGAGTATAAATGAGGGGTAAACCCCCAAGACATTATACCACATGCTTCAGGGTAAGAGTATAAATGAGGGGTAAACCCCCAAGACGTTATACCACCTGTTTCCGTGGATTTGCTACCCATGATGCGAGGAATACCTCATGCGAGTCCTTATGGGCTTATGCGGGTGAAATAGTCCCATGCGGGCGGGTACAGGCTATGCGAGGAATACCTCATGCGGTTCCACACGACCTATGCGGGTGAAATAGTCCCAGGAGTAGGATTGCTTAATGATACTGCGGGCGGGTGGTCCTGCTTTGATCGTGAGCTTCCTATTTTTATGTTGTAAGTATACTCTTGATTACTCTCATTGTTAGTAAGGCACTGTGTACTGTTAATTTAGTTATCATACCTGTCTCCAGTTTTATTATAGACTTATGATTTCATTACTGATTTTCGCCACATATTTGGTATATGTTGTAATCGACCTCCTTGGGCCGTTACGCCGCAGTGAGTCTGCAGTTCTTGATCCTCGCTCTTAGGATCACTGTTCACCGTTGAGAAGCTCCTTTATTCCGGAGGCTTATCCTCAGTATTGTCGGTTGTTGTACATTCAGGGTATGGCGGGGCCCCGTCACTTGAGTTATTATTCTTAAGTGCGTAGTCACATTGTGGTTTGGGTTGTAAAGAAAAAAAAATGTACTGTTTTATTTGTATAGTTTACGGAAGGTGGCCTTATCGGCTAGCCTGTTGTTATTTATGTTTAAGCATTTTATCAGTTGTGTATGTTCCGCTGCTATTCTCTGATGTATACCGAAAGGGGTGCCCAGGTAGGGCAACAGTCGTGGGCCCGGGGTCGGGTCGTGACAAATGTTCCGGAGCTTATCATTATGGTTAGGTATATTCAGGGGTACGGCAGGGTCTTATCCCGTCATAGTTTACGGTCCAAAATCTTAGAGGTCTGTATTCATATGTGGGTTGGACTGGCGTGAGTTGTAATTACATTGTTGTACAGTTGTAGTCCCATTCAGGCGTAATATATTATGGCAGCCTTATCGGCTTTGCCTGTGTTTAAAGAAAAAAATGATGAGTGTTATTTATCTTCCGCAGTTTACTTGTGTTGTATGAATAGAAGGGTGCCCAGGTAGGGCACCAGTCGCGGGCCCGGGGTTCGGTGTTATACCCCGTATTTCCAGAGTATGTACGTAAGGACGTACGTAGAGAAATTCGAACTTCAAATTGGCTTGGCCGAATTCTTTTTGTGCACAACACCCGGTTAGAGTCGTTTTTCGACGAAACGTTTCCACAGTTTGCGTAGGGAAAATTCCGGCTATGTCCTTTTTGATTTTTGCGGATTTTTCCGAGAGACGAAATGTTTTGGACCAACGGGAGGGTGACACTTGTCACCCTCATTTGGGCGATGTGGGTTGGCCGGTTGGTCACGGGTTTGAGGCCTATTGGCTCCTTGTTTTGGCCTTGTTTTGTGGCTTGTTTGGTGCCATGTTTTGTGCCTTGTTTTGTGGAGTAGGGGTTAGGGTGCACTTGGCTTGATCAAGGCCATACACTTGCCTTGCACTTGGCTTGATCAAAGCCATTGGTTTCCCTATAAATACCCCTCCCTTGTTGAAGACTTATTCATTCACTCCTCACTTTGTCTAAGCCTTGAAAACTCTCCCTCCCCTCCCTCTTGTGGCTCTCGTCCAAAGCCTCTCCCCCTCCTTGTGGCCTTTGGCCGAGAGGTTCCCCCTCCCCCTTGGTGGTGTCTAGCCGTGGGGTACCCCCCCCTAGCCTAGTTGTTTCGTATAATACACCCCCCCTCTTGGTAGAAATACTCTCCAAGTATTGTTATAATGCCCAAAATACCTTAGCCTTTACCTTGTAGTATTCCTAAAGTTACCTCTATCGTAGAGCAGGAAATACTACCTTTTGTCCTTTTAGTCTCAAACCGAAACCCTAAGGAAATCTTCATAGTTGGTTGAAGTATTTGAGTAGAAGTTGGTTAGAACTTCTAAGGGTTGTTTGGAGCGGATTGGAGCGCACGGAGTAGGAGCTAAACCTTGCTCAGGATCGACATTATAACTTGGATAATTTTGGGCTTGTCGAGGTAAATATTCTTGTCCCCTTATTGTAATTGGAGATTACATGTTGTAGGAATATATAGTTGAGGTATACTATATATAGAACTGAACATTATTGTGCGGCAATGTCTTTTGACTTAAGCCTGAATTTAAAGAAAAGAACTGAACTGTAATTACATAGGGTGTATCAGACATGAGACTTGTGGTATTCTCAGATAGTAGAATTGTATACGTCGGTTAGGCGTATAACCCCGTTGGCTTGGTAGCCGGCCTCGATAGAGAGAGATTTACGCTGTTGCGGGAGTTCTTAGAATTTTCTGTAGAATGTGGAACCGTGCGGTTAGAAGTTAATAGACGTTTGTGGCCTTATAGGTGGAAGTACTACGAGTAGCGTATTCTACTTGAAGAGTGGAAACGGCTAGCCGGGTTACAGTACTGAGGAATGTTTTGCTTATTGTCGATAATCGTCACGAGGTATGTGAACCTCTTCCTATCCTTCTAGCATGATGCTTTGTAAACTATGTAGTACGGTAGACGTACATGTGTTAAATGAGTTGGTTGGTTTAAAACATAGGGTGTTATAATAGCTTTATGGGAAGTTAGTTATAACGACTCTATGTAGGTAAAAGATTGGTTTATTGATTGTAGAAGTTAAGAGACTTGATCTTGAAAGATAAGAGACTTAACTTGTTTTACTTGGTTATTAACATTTTGTTAAATGTGTTGTGAAACCTCATTCGCTAGTAATGAGTACTTGGTTTTAAAAAGAATAATGTTTTATTGATTTCGGAAATGAGAATAAGTGTCGAACAAACCACAGCAGCGCTAATAAAGGAAAGTGTATTGACAAATAACTAATTGTTATTAAAACCAAGAGAAACCTCCATCCGCATAAGCTAAGATAAGACAAAATTGTATTACATTTCTAGATCATGGTCACAGAATAAGATTGTTGTAAACAAGAATAAGCGGCCACGACAAGACTTATGTTACTCAATTGTTTTAAAAGAGATTAAAACTATGAGTTATGAAACCTTTTAAAATAAGAAAATGGAGCATTTGAAATTAGGCAAACTTGAGCGCTTGGAAAATAATGTTGTTACTCGATTTTACAAAGGGAAGTATTTTGGTTTACTTAAAAGATAGTCACTCATACTACGGGTATTATGTGACTTTTGTGAAAGGAATGGATCTCTTAAAGAGGATTTTAATGTCGTAGTACTTTAGGTTAAAACCCGACTTTGATATAAAATGGAAGTACCTTGAGTTGTGTGTAACTTGCTATGCTCGTTGTTGTGTAACTCGCCTATGCTTGTTGTGATAGCCTTTGTTGTGCAAGTGTTGATATCAGTGACTTCGGGAAGGAGTGGATCTTTTATAAAAGTCTAGAAGTATGGTAATTTGCTTGAGCTTGTTTGTGATAGCTTTGGTTGTGCGTATATTGTTGTTGATGTCACATGGACATGTCTACACCGGCGCAATTCCGGGCGTGACTACGCGCGGGGTTAATCACCCAAGATATTGTTGATAATGTCACTGACGCGTCTACACCGGCGCACTCGGCATGCGCCATGGGGCATTGTTATTATTGTTGTTAATGTCACATGGACGTGTCTACACCGATGCAGAATTCCGGGGGCATTGTTATTAGTGTTGCATCATGGACATGTCTACACCGATGCAGAATTCCGGGGGCATGCGGCCATAATGCGAACACGATTGATGTTGTGGGCGTGAGACCCATAGTTATATTCGAGTGATGACGTGAGGCGTGAGTCACGACTTGATATGATCGCTTTTATGTTGTGAATTGTAGTTTTGTTATCATACATGTCTCTGCTTTTATATAGATCGTTATGATTTCATTTACGATATTTTCACAGCTTTCACATACTGTACTGTTATCGACCTCCTTCGGGCCGCCATGCCGCAGTAGGAGTACATCGGTAGTGGATCCCCGCCATAGGATCACGATCAGCAGATTGGGAAGCTCCGTTTCTCGAGGCTTATTCTTTGGTATGTGTTCCCCGAGTTGTAGGTTCTTGTACATTCGGGGTATGGCGGGCCCTGCCCGTCATGGTTGTTGTAAATCTTAGGTGCAGAGTACTGTTGTGGCAGAGTTGTAAAAGGATTAAACTGTCGGGTTTTATGTATATATACGTAAGGCAACCGTTTTGGTTGCTTGCTTTATGATCATATATCTTGTTTCATGTTTATGTTTTATTTTCCGGTTTTCTCGATGTTGTATCACCAGGGTGCGGGTAAGGCACGACCATGGGCCCGGATCGGGTCGTGACAAAAGTGGTATCGAGCGATTAATCCTCGGAAGGTGTCTGCGACCGTGTCTAGTAGAGTCTTGATTATCGATGTGTTGTGCACCACATCTATAATCGTGAGGCTATAGGACATTTAGGATTGGTTTCCATTCTTCTCATTCCGAGATCGTGCCTTAGAGCCGTGTTGTAAGTTGGGCCCTCCGACGTATCTCGCTTTTACCGCTTATGCCTCCGCAAGGCAACCAGAGCCTGAAAGGGCAAGACAGCCGAGGTGCCGCTAGTGAGATCTGAGGAGCACGAGGCGCAGCTCGGTCGGCTCGAGATTATGCTTGAGACGGCGGGTTTTGCGACGCCGCCACCCCAACAGAAGTTTAGAGCCGCAGCGATGGCTGCTGAGACCACCACACTGAGCCTCCGTCCCACACTGGAAGCGGATGAGACGGGTACAAGGAGATGGCGATTGCTGGCCGTGGTCGTGGCCGATGAGGATAGGCCGGATGCAGCAGCCTGATTCCGAAGAGCACCAGATGGTACACCCCGAGCGATAGTTTGAGGCTACGGACTTTACGAGTTGTAGCCCGCGAGTTTTACGGGTCGAGGCACGAGGATGATCCGCAGGAGTTCATCCGGCGATTCTGGTCGCGAGAGTGATCAAGTCTTCGAGACCGAGTCGGTGGTCTTAGGTTCGCACGGCCGCGTGATACCGCAATGATCGTTTGATTCGTGAGTCGTCCCGGGAGAGCATGCGCTCAGCAGATGGGACGAGTTCTCGAGGCATTCTCACTCACTTCTTGCCTCCGCGGATGAGAGGGCACGGCCGTACGATTTATGATGCTTAGACAGAGAGGCGACGGTTCGGGAGTACAACGTGAGTTTGACTCGTTGGCTCGGTATGTCCCCGCTTTAGTGGCAACCATGGAGGATAGAGTGCACCGCTATGTCACCGGGCTAGATGATTACTTGACAGAGGCTTGTTCGGTGTAGCTCTTCACCGGCATGGACATTGCCCGCACGCAGCTCATGCACTAGGATGTGAGGTACGGAGAGGTCGACGGAATGACTGGATCAGCGTAAGAGGCTGTGACATCGTGGTCTTTTGGCGACTTTTCGAGGCGGACCGCCAAAGAGACTAGTTTTGTACCCCGCCAAGACAGAGTGGTCCTCCACCGTCTTCGTGAGCGGTCAGGCTCCGGGTTGAGTTTCGGTAGTGGGGTGTGGGCGGATGCCACCCTACCTCGGTGTGGCCGATGTGGTAGACCGCATTTCGGGAGTGTCGTGGTGCCAAGGAGCTTGTTATTTTGCGGCCAGCAGGCCATTTGGCGAGGAACTGTCACCAAGGCGGTAGCACGGATGTTGCGACTCACCTTCGTGGATCGGTGGTCGTTCATCACCTTCACTAGCGCCTGCAAGGTGACTGTGATTAGAAAAGCGGTAGAGACAGGTATGTCCTTAACCCTCCAGCGTTTTGTATGCTTGTTATCTGATGTGTTTAGTGTTATGTTCGGATAGCTTTGTGCTAAAATGTGATTTAGAAGCTGGTTAGTGTAGAAGGGTAAGCACGGGGCATGGTAAGTGTGAACCTTAGACTATTCCACGATTGAGACCTTAGAGGTAAGGTCGCCTTGTGTAAAAGATTTATTTTATGTTTGACCCTTATCAGTGCGTAGTATACGTGGGGTTTATTTGTGTGATAAGTCCATGGGTAGTGTGAGGTGGAAGTGGTAGCTTTCACGACGTATGTTAGTAAGATTGTTCCGTATCGGCGAGCAAGAGTTGGCGCGGGCGAGGTCGGGTTGAGGGCATATGCGGGTCAACCCGTAGCCGGCTTTTAGATGGGTCGGTTAGGTGGTCCCGCCAGATGGTAGGGTCACGAGGGTGCTAGGCCCCGCTTTAGTTAATCATCGTATGAGTTCGTGGGCGCGTCGACGAAGCGGTTCGTAAAAGGCCGGGAATGGCCTTAAAGAAGTTTGAGGTTAGTAAGATGACCAAGTTTGGAGGTAGTGACTCCAAGGGTTGGAAACAGAAGCGTTGACGGAAGCGTGGTACGGATACTAGAAGAGTTCGAGTGTTCGAGAAGGGTACAACGAGAAAAGGGAGAAGTGAACGTGTGTTTTTGTGGCCAGGTGTGGCATGATTGTTTTCGTAACTATAGCAGTGAAGACTATACGGCGCGTGTGTGTTTTGGAGCTTAGAAGGAACATTCGACGAATGTTTCTAAGGAAGAATGTTATACCGTATTTCCAGTATGTACGTGGGGCGCACGAGAGAAATTCGAACTTCAAATTGGCTTGGCGAATTCTTTTTGTGCACAACACCGGTTAGAGTCGTTTTCGGCTAAACGTTTCCACGATTGCGTAGGGAAAATTCCGCTATGTCCTTTTTGATTTTTGCGGATTTTTCCGAGAGACGAAATGTTTTGGACCAACGGAGGTGACACTTGTCACCTCATTTGGGCGATGTGGTTGGCCGGTTGGTCACGGGTTTGAGGCCTATTGGCTCCTTGTTTTGGCCTTGTTTTGTGGCTTGTTTGGTGCCAGGTTTTGTGCCTTGTTTTGTGGAGTAGGGTTAGGGTGCACTTGGCTTGATCAAGGCCATACACTTGCCTTGCACTTGGCTTGATCAAAGCCATTGGTTTCCTATAAATACCCTCCCTTGTTGAAGACTTATTCATTCACCTCACTTTGTCTAAGCCTTGAAAACTCTCCTCCTCCTCTCGTGGCTCTCGTCCAAAGCCTCTCCTCCTTGTGGCCTTTGGCCGAGAGGTTCCCCTCCCTTGGTGGTGTCTAGCCGGGTACCCCACTAGCCTAGTTGTTTCGTATAATACACCCCCCCTCTTGGTAGAAATACTCTCCAAGTATTGTTATAATGCCCAAAATACCTTAGCCTTTACCTTGTAGTATTCCAAAAGTTACCTCTATACGTAGAGCAGGAAATACTACCTTTTGTCCTTTAGTCTCAAACCGAAACCCTAAGGAAATCTTCATAGTTGGTTGAAGTATTTGAGTAGAAGTTAGTTAGAACTTAAGGGTTGTTTGGAGCGGATTGAGCGCCTGAGTAGAGCTAAACCTTGCTCGGATCGACATTATAACTTGGATAATTTTGGGCTTGTCGAGGTAAATATTCTTGTCCGCTTATTGTAATTGGAGATTACATGTTGTAGGAATATATAGTTGAGGGATAGTATATATAGAATCGAACATTATTGTGGCAATGTCTTTTGACTTAAGCACGAATTTAAAGAAAAGAATCGAATCGTAATTACATAGGGTCGTATTCTGATGGAGACTTGTGGTATTACTGTATAGTAGAATTGTATACGTCCGGTTAGACGTATAAACCCCCCCTGGTTGGCTTGGTAGCCGGCCTCGATAGAGGAGGAGATTTACGCTGTTGCGGGGGGGGGGGGGAGGTGCTGCCGAATTTTCTGTAGAATGTGGAACCGTGCGGTTAGAAGTTAATAGACGTTTGTGGCCTTATAGGTGGAAGTACTACGAGTAGCGTATTCTACTTGAAGAGTGGAAACGGCTAGCCGGGTTACAGTACTGAGGAGCGTTTTGCTTATTGTCGATAATCGTCGCGAGGTATGTGAACCTCTTCCTATCCTTCTAGCATGATGCTTTGTAAACTATGTAGTACGGTAGACGTACATGTGTTAAATGAGTTGGTTGGTTTAAAACATAGGGTGTTATAATAGCTTTATGGGAAGTTAGTTATAACGACTCTATGTAGGTAAAAGATTGGTTTATTGATTGTAGAAGTTAAGAGACTTGATCTTGAAAGATAAGAGACTTAACTTGTTTTACTTGGTTATTAACATTTTGTTAAATGTGTTGTGAAACCTCATTCGCGAGTAATGAGTACTTGGTTTTAAAAAGAATAATGTTTTATTGATTTCGGAAATGAGAATAAGTGTCGAACAAACCACAGCAGCGCTAATAAAGGAAAGTGTATTGACAAATAACTAATTGTTATTAAAACCAGTAGAAACCTCCATCTGCATAGAAGCTAAGATAAGACAAAATTGTATTACATTTCCTAGATCATGGCTGCTGTAACAAGATTGTTGTAAACAAGAATAAACGGCTCACGTACAAGACTTATGTTACTCAATTGTTTTAAAAGAGATTAAAACTATGAGTTATGAAACCTTTTTAAAATAAGAAAATGGAGCATTTGAAATTAGGCAAACTTGAACGTTTGGAAAATAATGTTGTTACTCGATTTTACAAAGGGAAGTATTTTGGTTTACTTAAAAAGATAGTCACTCTATACTAGGGTATTATGTGACTTTTGTGAAAGGAATGGATCTCTTAAAGAGGATTTTAATGTACGTAGTACTTTAGGGTTAAAAGCCGGACTTTGATATAAAATGGAAGTACCTTGAGTTGTGTGTAACTTGCCTATGCCTGTTGTTGTGTAACTCGCCTATGCTTGTTGTGATAGCCTTTGTTGTGCAAGTGTTGATATCAGGTGACTTCTTGGGAAGGAGTGGATCTTTTTATAAAAGTCTAGAAGTATGGTAATTTGCTTGAGCTTGTTTGTGATAGCCTGGTTGTGCGGTATATTGTTGTTGATGTCACATGGACATGTCTACACCGATCGCAGTCGGGCGTGTGGCCATGCGGCGGGGTTAATCACCCAGTATTATTGTTGATAATGTCACTTGGACGTGTCTACACCGATGCAGAATTCCGGGGGCATGTGGCCATGGGGCATTGTTATTATTGTTGTTAATGTCACATGGACGTGTCTACCGTCTGCAGTCCGGGCATGTGGCCATGGGGCATTGTTATTAGTGTTGCATCATGGACATGTCTACACCGATCTGGTTCGGGGCATGCGGCCATAATGCGAACACGATTGATGTTGTGGGCGTGAGACCCATAGTTATATTCGAGTGATGACTTGAGGCGTGAGTCACGACTTGACATATCGCTTTTATGTTGTGAATTGTAGTTTTGTTATCATACATGTCTCTGTTTTTATATAGATGTTATGATTTCATTTCTGATATTTTCACGATTTCACATACTTGGTACTGTTATCGACCTCGCCGAAGGCTGCGTTCATGCCGCAGTAGGAGTACATCGGTAGTGGATCCCCATTCATAGGATCACGATTCGTATTGGGAAGCTCCGTTTCTCGGAGGCTTATTCTTTGGTATGTGTTCCACGAGTTGTAGGTTCTTGTACATTCGGGGTATGGCGGGGCCTGTCCGTCATGGTTGTTGTAAATCTTAGAGTGCATGAATCTTGTTGTGGCGAGTTGTAAAAGGATTAAACTGTTCGGGTTTTATGTATATATCTAAGGCAATTGTTTTTAGTTGCTTTGTTTATGATCATATATCTTGTTTCATGTTTATGTTTTATTTTCCGCTGGTTTTCTCTGATGTTGTATCACTAGGGTGCCCGGGGTAAGGCACCAGTCACGGGCCCGGGATCGGGTCGTGACATTCGGGGCACGGCAGTTTAGATATACAACCTAAATATAATTGTGTGCTCAGCCTAGGGGGAAATGATTCAGCCTACTTAAATGTTAGTTGGGTTTTCTTGCCTGCCTACTTATGTGTCATTACACATAGTGTATATCATATATATAGGCAAGCGCATTTAGTCTTAAGTCAACTGGTTATGTATGTCTAAAATGCCTTCTTTTTGTGATTACTTGTTTATCTTCTGGCCCTCACGATTATCATAATGATTGCATTTGCATGTTTAAGTGTCGAAAGGGGTCTAGGATAACATATAATGCCTTTTCTTATGCTATGATAATCTGTTAAGCTGAATCTAGTGTTATTCCTATGCATTATTTGTGTTATACCCCGTAGTTCCAGGGTATGTATGCGAGGACGTACGTACGAGAATACGACAGAAAGATTGGAAAGGAAGAAAGAGGCGATTTTTCCACGGAAAAGTTTCCGGTTTTTGTGAAGGAAAAAGGTTCGTTTATGGGAATTGGATTCCCAGATTTGGTATTCGGACTTCCTGGAATATTAGAGAATTATGGAATTTTATTTTCGAAAATGGTCACGTGGGGCCCACGGGAGAAATTTACGGTTTTGTGGGGCCCGCTTTGATTTTGAGATTTTGGCCGTTTTGGATATTTTGGAAGGCGAAATATTTTGGGCGAATCGGGGCGACACGTGTCACCCCGTGTGGCACCTTTGGGCGAAATATGTTTGTCACAACACGGTTAGAGTCGTTTTTCGAAAGCGTTTTCCGACTTTCGTAGGGAATTTCCGGCTATGTCATTTAGTATTTTTGCGGATTTTTACGAGAGGCGGAACATTTTGGACCAACGAGAGGGCGGCACGTGGCACCCTCCGTTGGTGGGCAAAGTGGGCGTACGTGGACGATTTTGGGAAGGCAAGTGGGAAATATTTTGGTAGATATTTTGTGTGCAAGTTGGCTAGGTACACATGGGTGAATCTTGGCCCTACACTTGCCTAACACTTGGTGTAATCTTGGCCATTGGTTGGCTTTCACTTGACCTATAAATACCCTCCTTGGAAGACTAATTCATTCACAATTTGCCTAAGTCTTGAAAGCTTCTTCCTTCCCAGTGTGGTGTCTTGGCGAGAGCCCCTCCCTCCCCTTGGCGAGAGTCCCCTAGTGGGGTAGGCCGAGGGTAGACACCCCTCCTTTGAGGTGCTAGCAGTGGGGGTACCCACTTAGCCTAGTTGCTTTCGTATAATACCCCTTTGTGGTATAGAAATACTCTCCAAGTATTGTTATAATGCCCAAATTACCTTAGCCTTATACCTTGTTGTATTCTAAGGTTATACCTTTCTGAAAAGCCGGAAATACTATTATACTTCCGTCGATCCACAAAACCGAAACCACAGGAAAATCTCCATAGTCAGTTTGGAGTATTGTGTAGAAGTTGGTTAGAACTTCTAAGGGTGGTTTAGAGCGGGTTGGAGCGCTCGGAGTCGAGCTAAGCGATTGCCGGGATCGACTTTATACTTGGATAATTATGGGCTTATCGAGGTAATTATCTTGTCCTATTGTAATTGGATATTACATGTTGTAGGAGTATATAGTTGAAGTATACTATATATAATCTTGACTGTAATTACATAGGGTATTCTGATGAGACTTGTGTAGAAATGCAGTGGAGTAGAATTGTACAGTTAGGGTTAGATGTATAACCCTGGTTGGCTTGGTGGCGGCCTCGATAGAGGAGGAGATTTCTGTTGTTGCGGGGAAGTCTTTGAATTTTACGTAGAAGTTCTACGATGAGATCTAGATGTTAATAAGCGCCTTGTGGCCTTATAGGTGGAAGTACTACGTGTGGCGCGTTCTACTTGGCTTAAGGAGTAGCCGACGGCTTGAGGTACTCGGAGCATTTTGCTATTAGTCGATAATCGTCGCGAGGTATGTGAACCTCTTCCTATCTTTCTAGCATGATATGTGTAAACTATGTAGTACGGTAGACGTACATGTGCTAAATGTGTTTGAGTGGTTTAAAACATAAAGTGTTATAACGGCTTTACGGGAAGTTGGTTATAACAGCTTTATGTTAGTAAGAAAATACATGTGGTTTTAAAAGGTAGCGATTTGAACTATAAGCGGCTTGTTATATGGTAAGAAAGAACTTGAAGTATTTTCAAAAGATTTTGAATCATTTTGAAAGGAAGTAATACTTGGTGTTTGAAAACTTAAGAGTTATACTAGCTTTATGGGAAGTTAGGTATAACGGCTTAAGAATGCTTTCTTGATTTGGAAATCGAATGTGTATCGACAAACCATCTGCGGCGTTAATAAAAGGAAATGTTTTGAATAATTAAGTATTATGAAAACCGAGAAACTTCCATCTGCATAGAAGCTAAGATGAGACAAAATGATATTTCCTAGATCATGCATTCTTTGTAATAAGATTGTTATAAACAAGAATATCCTACTCACACATAAGGCTTATGTTTCTCAGTTGTTTAAAAGAATTATATTCTTAAATGAATAAGACTATGAACTACGGAACCTTTCTAAAATAAGAAACGTGAACATTTGAAATTAGGCAAACTTGGGCGTTTGGAAAATAATGTTGTTACTTGATTTTACAAAGGTAAGAGTTTTGGGTTTCTTAAAAGGCGATCACTCTATTTTATACTACGGGTATTGTGTGACTTATGAGAAAGAAAGCAGATCTTTTTAAGATTTTAATGTGTGAAGTACTTTGGGGATAGATACAGAACTTGTTAGTAGAAAGTACCTTGTGTGAATAACTTGATTGTATTGGTTTGTGATAGCCTTGTAATACTTTCTTGTTCTTTGTGATAAGTAAGCGTGTTAGGATGCTCGTGTGTTAGTATCTTGTGATGTTTGTGTAAAGGGTTTCCCTTGATTGTGCTTATTAACTATCGGTCGTTATGATAGTATGGTGGCATTCATCTCTTGAGATGATTAGGGTTAAGCGCCTCCGTGCGGGGTAGACTCGGCGATGCAGGACCGTGATTGAGAATACCTCATGCGGGTCTGAGGGCCTATGCGAACTACGAGAGTTCGAGTTAGTGTCGTCCTTTATGGGCATGCGGTCGCGTGGCCATGCGGACTCGAAAGTCGGGGACGATCCGGGGAGTAGCTACCTCGATGCGGGGAATACCGTGCGGGCGATGAGATTGGCCTACGCGGGCTGCGGGAAGTTCGAGACTAGACGCGCGCATTAGATCTGCGGGCAAGTGGCGGCTTTGATCATGTGGCGGTGCAGACAGATCTTATGATACGATTTATGACCTTGTTGGTGCGTGGGTGTTAGTAGTCGGCTATGCCTTCGTGCTTACCTGCAGTTTTATTAGGACACAGTGGGACACGGTGTTCATGTGTATTCCTTGGTGCTTGTATATCATAAAGCTGGCGGTGAGAAGGTATTCCACGCACGATTGATGTTGTGGGCGTGAGACCCATTGTTAAATTAAGTGATGACTTGAGGCGTGAGTCACGACTTGACATATCGCTTATTTATGGTGAGCGTAGTTTGGTTATCATACATGTCTCTGCTTTGTATAGACTACTATGATTTCATTTCTGATTTATTTTTAGTTTCACATACTCGGTACTGTTGTTATCGACCTCCTTGAGGCTGCGTTCATGCCGCGAGTTGAGGTACATCGATCGTTGATCCTAGCTCTCGAGTCCTGATTCGGCGTTTGGGAAGCTCCGTTTCTCGGAGGCTTATCGGTGGTATAGTCCCCTGTCGTAGTAAGTGTTTACATTCGGGGTTTGGCGGGGCCTGTCCGCCATTGTGGTCGTATCATTCTTAGAAGTGCAGAAATCTTGTTGTGGCGTGGTTGGTAAAAGGATTAAAATTCATTTGTAAAAGAGTTGATGGTTATATATATGCGAAAGGCAAGTTTTCTGATTATTGTTTTATATTTCTGTTATCTCATGTTGTTGTTTTATGTTCCGCTGATTACTCTGATGTTGTGTCACTAGGGTGCCCGAGGTAAGGCACGATCCACGCCCGATTTGGTCGTGACAAAAGTGGTATCGAGCGATTAATCCTCGGAAAGTGTCTGACCGTATCGATGAAGTCTTGATTATCGGTGTGTTGTGCACCACACCAATAATCAGGAGGCTATAGGATATTTAGGATTGGTTTCTATTCTTCTCACTCTAAGATCGTGCCTTAGAGCTGTGTTGTAAGTTGGACCCTCTGACGAAATTCATTCCCTTATCGTTATGCCTCGCGTGGGCAACCGGGCCCGGAGGCGAGCGTAGGAGGCGAGTTGAGTTCGGAAGGTTGCGAGGCACAGCCCAATCATTACCTAGGGTAGTGCTTCATTCGGGATTTCTGCGACGTCACTAGCCCCGCAGAGTTTAGCACGATGGCGGCGATTCTCTGCGTCCACGATATTTGAACCTTCAGTTCCACGACCGGGAACAGTGAATATAGATTTCAAAGAGGCGACCCTGTTACTAGCTATAGATTTGGCTACCAGAGATTATACCGATGTACCACGAGTCTTGATGACTACCTAAGAGAGGGTTGTGCAAGAGTAATTCTTCAGTTGGGCTTGAGCATGGCACGTATGCGGGCTTATGCAGCGAAAAGCGTAAGATTGTGGGTTAACGAGGGCGAGAAGAGGGCGAGCGGCGAGTCGCCCGGTAACTTTCAAGGTGAGTATACCTTAAGTGCTATGTTCTGATAGCAGTGTGTTAGTTGTGATTAGAAATCATGGTGGGTTAACCGAGTAAGATTTTGGAGGATAGAGAAAGTGTGAGCCTTAGAGCTTTATACGCAAAGACCTTAGAGGTAAGGCCATCTCGGGTAGAGACGTATGTTTATGTTTAACCCTTATCGGAGTGCATAGTGCCGCGTGGTGTGTTTGGGATAAGTCCCTATGTAGTATGAAATGAAAGAGGGTAGTTGAGCTAAGAAGACCGCTAGGTTTTCGTAACGTGTTTAGTAAGATTGTTCCTTCGGGGAGATGGTATTTTGCGCCTTGCCGGGTCGGGTTGAGGCTACGTGCGGGTCAACCCGCGGTAGGTTTGGTGGTGGGTCAGTTTGTGGTGGTCCTCTTTGTGTTAGGGTCATGAGGTGTTAGGCCCATGTTTAGTTAGCCGTGCAAGTTCGTGGATGCGTTCGACCCGGTGGTCGGGCGATGGGGCAACCTATCGTGTTCTTGGTCGAGTCGTTCCTCGGCAGTGTTGATGTTATCTGAAAAGGTTGTGAGGTTGCACGGGGTGCCTACCTTCACCTTATGACGGACAGTGGAGCCCAGGGTACGGCTGTTTCTCTTTCTAGGAGTTTGTACCAGGCAGGGCTAGGAACTCAGGTGAGTCTCCGTATCGCATTCGCCCTCGGGCCAGTGTTTTGATTTCAGGGGTAATTGTGAGATCGTTGTCTCCGGTTGAAGTGTTTAAGCTACCATTTGGTGTTCGGATGTCGTCTTGTAGCGCCTTGTAGAAGCGAAATGCAAGTTGCGGTCGATTGGTTCGATGTTGGCGGGGTTGAGATAGTTGGTTCAGCTTGTTCCGGTGGCGTGGATAGTGAAGCTTGTCTAGAAGAAGTTCGCGGCTCGGAGGAATTGTGCGGATAATCGGCGGCGCTTAGAGTTCGAGTTGTGTCGGTCTTCTTGAAAGTACCACCCGGACGAGTGTGACGAGTTTTGGAAAGCGAAGGAACTTAGCGAGTTACTTTGGGCCTTTGTGAGTTCATGTGAAGAATAGGCCAGTTGCCTATATGTTAGCATTCTTGCGTCCGACTTAGGAGGAAGGACGTCCGGTCTTCGTATTGTTATGATCGGGAAAGTATCGGAGATCCATCGAGTGTTCGATTAATGATGACCACGTTAGAGATAGTAACCCCGAGTTTTGGAAACTGAAGCCGTATCAGAATGTGGTAAGAGTTCGAGTGTACGAGATCCTCCGGGATCGCAAGCAGCCCGGTACCATTTGTTGGGTCGTCGGAGCAAGGCTCGCGACAGAGTGACAAAAGTGGTATCAGAGACTAAGGAAGTATATTTTGACCCGGGAAGAGGTATTTGTGGTGATGTAGAGGTGTTTCTCGTGGACTTAGATGTAAGTTTTGCGCGGTGTTTCCGTGGCGGTGTGGCGAGATTGTTTCGTAAGTATAGTAGTGAAGACTATACTGTCACGTGTTCGTTTTGAGACTTAGAAGGAACATTCGGGACGAATGTTTCTAAGGGGGGAAGAATGTTATACCCCGTAGTTCCAGGGTATGTATGCGAGGACGTACGTACGAGAATACGACAGAAAGATTGGAAAGGAAGAAAGAGGCGATTTTTCCACGGAAAAGTTTCCGGTTTTGTGAAGGAAAAAGGTTCGTTTATGGAATTGGATTCCCATTTGGTATTCGGACTTCTGGAATATTAGAGAATTATGGAATTTTATTTTGAAAATGGTCACGTGGGGCCAGGAGAAATTCTGGTTTTGTGGGGCCGCTTTGATTTTGAGATTTTGGCGTTTTGGATATTTTGGAAGGCGAAATATTTTGGGCGAATCGAGGGCGACACGTGTCACCCCCGTGGCACCTTTGGGCGAAATATGTTTGTGCACAACACGGTTAGAGTCGTTTTGAAACGTTTTCACGACTTCGTAGGGAATTTCGGCTATGTCATTTAGTATTTTTGCGGATTTTTAGAGAGACGAACATTTTGGACCAACGAGAGGCGGCACTTGGCACCTCTCATTGGTGGGCAAAGTGGGCGTACGTGGACGATTTTGGGAAGGCAAGTGGGAGATATTTTTGGTAGATATTTTGTGTGCAAGTTGGCTAGGTACATGGGTGAATCTTGGCCCTACTTGCCTAACACTTGGTGTAATCTTGGCCATTGGTTGGCTTTCACTTGACCTATAAATACCCTCCCTTGGAAGACTAATTCATTCACAATTTGCCTAAGTCTTGAAAGCTTCTTCCTTCCCCGCAGTGTGGTGTCTTGGCGAGAGCCCTCCTCCCCCTTGGCCGAGAGTCCCCCCCCTAGTGGGGTAGGCCGAGGGGTAGACACCCCCCCTCCTTTGAGGTGCTAGCCGTGGGGTAACCACCCCCAAGCCTATTTGCTTTAGTATAATAACAACCAATTGTGTATAGAAAAACTATCCAAGTATTGTAATAATGCCCAAATTACCTTACCATTATACCGTTTTGTATTCTAAGGTTATACCTTACTGAAAAGCCGAAATACTATTATACTTCGTCGTCCACAAAACCGAAACCCTAGGAAAATCTCCATAGTCCGTTGGAGTATTGTGTAGAAGTTGGTTAGAACTTCTAAGGGTGGTTTAGAGCGGGTTGGAGCGCTCGGAGTTGGAGCTAAACGATTGCCAAGGATCGACTTTTTACTTGGATAATTATGGGCTTATCGAGGTAAATATCTTCTCCCTCTATTGTAATTGGAAATTACATGTTGTAGGAGTATATAGTTGAAGTATACTATATATAGTCTTGAATTGTAATTACATAGGGTATTCTGATGAGACTTGTGTAGAAATGCAGTGGAGTAGAATTGTACAGTTAGGGTTAGATGTATAACCCACTGGTTGGCTTGATAGCCTGCCTCGATAGAGGAGGAGATTTACGCTGTTGCGGGGAAAGTCTTTGAATTTTACGTAGAAGTTCTACGATGAGATCTAGATGTTAATAAGCGCGCTTGTGGCCTTATAGGTGGAAGTACTACGTGTGGCGCGTTACTTGGCTTAAGGAGTAGCCGACGGCGAGGTACTCGGGCATTTTGCTATTAGTCGATAATCGTCGCGAGGTATGTGAACCTCTTCCTATCTCTCTAGCATGATATGTGTAAACTATGTAGCACGGTGAGCGCATATGTGCTAAATGTGTTTGAGTGGTTTAAAACATAAAGTGTTATAACGGCTTTACGGGAAGTTGGTTATAACGACTTTATGTTAGTGAAAAATACATGTGGTTTTAAAAGGTAACTGATTTGAACTATAACTGGCTTGTTATATGGTAAGAAAGAACTTGAAGTATTTTCAAAAGATTTTGTAATCATTATGAAAGGAGAAGTAATACTTGGTGTTTGAAAACTTAAGAGTTATACTAGCTTTATGGGAAGTTAGGTATAACGGCTTAAGAATGCTTTACTGATTTCGGAAATCAGAATGTGTATAGACAAACCACTGCAGCGTTAATAAAAGGAAATTTATTGAATAATTAAGTATTATGAAAAACATTAGAAACTTCCATCTGCATAGAAGCTAAGATGAGACAAAATGATATTTCCTAGATCATGGCTGCTGTAATAAGATTGTTATAAACAAGAATATCCTACTCACACATAAGGCTTATGTTTCTCAGATTGTTTAAAAGAGAATTATATTCTTAAATGAATAAGACTATGAACTACGGAACCTTTCTAAAATAAGAAGCGTGAACATTTGAAATTAGGCAAACTTGGGCGTTTGGAAAATAATGTTGTTACTTGATTTTACAAAGGTAAGAGTTTTGGGTTTCTTAAAAGGGCAGATCACTCTATTTTATACAACGGGTATTGTGTTACTAATGAGAAAGAAGCAGATCTTTTAAGATTTTAATGTGTGAAGTACTTTGGGGATAGATACGAACTTGTTAGTAGAAAGTACCTTGTGTGAATAACTTGATTGTATTGGTTTGTGATAGCCTTGTAATACTTTCTTGTTCTTTGTGATAAGTAAACGTGTTAGGATGCTACTTGTGTTATTATGTTGTTTTGTTTGGGTAAATGGGTTTCGCTTGATTGTGCTTTTTATCTATCAGTCGTTATGTTAGTATAGTGGCTTTCATGTCTTGAGATGATTCGGGGTGTTAAGCGCCCTCCGTCGGGGTAGACTCGGTGATGCAGGACCATGATTCGAGAATACCTAAATGCGGGTCCCGGGGCCTATCGGAGCTACGAGAGTTCCAGTTAGTGTCGTCCTTTATGGGCATGCGGTCGCTTGGCCCGTGCGGACTCGAAAGTCGGGGCGATGCCGGGAGTAGCTACCCTCGATGCGGGAATACCTCATGTGGGCGATGAGATTGGCCTACGCGAGGCTGGGAAGTTCGAGGACTAGACGCGCACATTAGATCTGCGGGCAAGTGGCGGCTTTGATCATGTGATGATGCAGAGCATCTTATAATCTGATTTATGACCTTGTTGCATGCGTAGGTGTTAGTAGTCGGCTATGCCTTCGTACTTACCATGCAGTTTTATTAGGACACAGGTGGGACACGGTGTTCATGTATTCCTTGGTGCTTGTATATCATAAAGCGGCGGTGAGGAAGGTATTCCACGCACGATTGATGTTGTGGGCGTGAGACCCATTGTTAAATTAAGTGATGACTTGAGGCGTGAGTCACGACTTGACATATTCGCTTATTTATGGTGAATCGTAGTTTGGTTATCATACATGTCTCTGCTTTGTATAGACTACTATGATTTCATTCTGATTTATTTTTAGTTTCACATACTAAATTTTGTTATCGACCTCCTTGGGCTGCGTTCATGCCGCAGTTGAGGTACATCGATCGTTGATCCTAGCTCTCGAGTCACGATTCGGCGTTTGGGAAGCTCGTTTCTCGGAGGCTTATCGGTGGTATAGTCCCTGTCGTAGTAAGTGTTTACATTCGGGGTTTGGCGGGCCACTGTCCGCCATTGTGGTCGTATCATTCTTAGAAGTGCTGTAATCTTGTTGTGGCGGGGTTGGTAAAAGGATTAAGCTGTTCATTTGTAAAAGAGTTGATGGTTATATATATGCCGAAAGGCAAGTTTTCACAGATTATTGTTTTATATTTCTGTTATCTCATGTTGTTGTTTTATGTTCCGCTGATTACTCTGATGTTGTGTCACTAGGGTGCCCGGGGTAAGGCACCAGTCACGGGCCCAGTTTCGGGTCGTGACAATTTGCCTCCTCTTTTGCCCCTTTGCACGTGCACCACTCATTGGTTTGGAGATTGCCCATCTTCTATAATCTGAAAACATCCTGCATCATTACTCTTGGTTGTTGCAATTGAATGATAGATACATACTTATATATTGTGTATAAGGCAATACATTGGGTTTATACATGAATATTTGTTATCTGGGCCCATTATACTATTGGGCATAATTCTAAAACTGAAAATAATTGTTGGATCACTACTGTTGAATGAAGATTCCGATTATGTGCCTGTTCAAATTTACATAGCTATGTCACTCTTTTATTTGCATTGTTAATATGATTTGGGTCGATACTAATCCTTATCTTTTCTTTCTTTTACATGAAATGCACCGGAGCAACAAACAGTCTCATGGTGAGACTCATCGTGGCAAACGTGAAGACCCACATCTATGTACATTTATCTCTGCCTCAAAAATTCCAAGCCGCAGGCGAATGACATCGCCATTCCTCGAGTCTTTTTATTTATTTCTGCCCCACCCCATTCATTTATTATAAATTAATTGTCTAACGCTACATTAATTATTAGAACACTTAGAATAATTAAACCTTGAATCAATAGATTAGCAAGCAGTTGGATACTAGAATTTTGCTTCCCTTTAAGTTAATTATAATAGGCTTATCATGCACACCTAAACTTCTGCCTAACAATTTAATTTGCATATCTACTTAGGAAATTTAGGCATAGATTCTTCTCAATTGCAAAATTAAATATTTTTATGCATCATGTCATACTTGTGTTAATAAAGATTAAGTTAGCAAGTAAATACATGCATTTAGTCAATAAACCAACTTTGCATCATTTTCTTATAAATAACATAAATGCCTACTTTTAAACTTTACGTGTATTTTTACAGCACAAGTCTTATAATTTTTTTATCCAAATGCATCTTTATAAAACAACTTGCATCATCTTACTTTTTACTTTTAAAGCATGTATTGTCTCTAATCCCTTCTGAAAGTTAGCGGATCGTAGGGGGTGCCTAATCCCTTCCCTCGATTAATAAAGAACACTTACCCAGAATCTCACACTAGTTTCACAGACCATAAAAATGGAGTTAATGTTGACTTTAACCTAGTTAACATGTAGGTGTCCTAATTCACCCAAACTAATTAGGTGGCGACTCCGCGAACCCTTTGACATTTTTGCACCTTTTTTAGCATCTTTAACACTTGTAGCGTTTTATTTTATTTCTAACACTTTTTAAGTAGGAGTTAGTGAATTTGTCGCGGTCGAAAAGGGCGTGACAGAAATGGCGACTCTGCTAGGGATTTGAGGTTTTTGACCATAGCAAACCTAGGTTAATTATTGCTTGTCTTTATTTGCTTTTAGTTATTTTAAATGCCTTAAATTTCTTGCTTTAATTTTGTATGTTTAACTGTTTTAATTGCTATTTGCTTTTACTGCTTTCCTTAAACTGGCATTCCGCTCATACTTCTTCCAATGTGGAAAATTCACACGCTCACGCGCTGGTGTGCTTTGCGCACCCGCAAATTTCATTCAAAATACCCAAATTTTAGGAGAGTTGGCGTCTGCGCGGAGTTAGATCGGTTCGTCTAATCAGCCGCGTAGCCTTCTCACTTGAGTTGTCTGCTCGGGAACCTTATATCTAGTAAAGACAAATCTCAAAACCTAGGATAGAGCTATACCACCCTTTATTTTAAGGCATGCATGTATTTACCTTAGGTTGGTCAATCCTTAGCATTGACACCACAATTAGGAAGACACCAAATTGTCAACGGGTTTTCACGACCCCGCGGCCCAACATCATATTATGTATTGCATAACCGTGATAAACGAAACCAAGCCTAAATTCGAAATGCCTAAGTTGGAAAATGCATATTCATTTTTTGTATTATTTATTTTAGATGGAACATGTCCCTCAGATCAGAATGGTGAGTGGGATTCCGAGTAAATTGAGGATATGGTGGTCAAAATTCGACTTGGGTAGTCAGATGACAATCAGAAGAAGGTTGGGGTGCCTCATCTCATTATTCGACACCTCTCCCGATCAGCATTTGGTCAGAGCATTGACCCAATTTTGGGACCCGGACCGAGTCGTCTTCAAATTCAGGGATTTCGAGATGACCCCCACCTTAGAAGAAGTCAGTTATTTCACTTCTTTAGCATATCATGATAGAAAACCAGTCATTCCGCACGACAAGTCTGTGAAAAAGCTCATCCGTTACTTGGGTTTGAAGAATACCAAAGAGTTGCAATGTTTTGAAAGCAATTGGGTTTCTCTAGACTACCTATATGAGATATATGGTTGCCGAGACGGATACAAATTATTTAAGAATGAGTTTTGTTGCACTGCGGACCATTGGAGAGTTAGGTGTCCTATCGCATTTGCTATGGCTTTCCTAGGGACTCTTTTATTTCCACTTGAGCATGGAAGGATTAGTACGTGCATATGTTCAGTAGTGTCACGACCCGAACCCGGGCCCGTGACTGGTGCCTTACCCCGGGCACCCTAGTGATACAACATCAGAGAAAATCAGCGGAAATAAAAACATGAACATGAATTAAGAGAAAAGATAAATAAACAGGTCAACCAAAACAGTTGCCTTCATCATATATACATAAAAATACCCGAACAGTTATCCTTTTTACAAACCCTGCCCACAACAGTGCTACAGACCTCTAAGATTTTTACAACAGCTATGACGGGACAGGGCCCCGCCATACCCCTGAATGTATAAGAATCTACAGACTCAGGGTAACATACCAAAAGATAAGCCTCCGAAGGAACGGAGCTTCCCAACACGCTGAAATGTGATCCTATAAGCGGGGATCGACAGTCGATGTACCTTTTACCTGCGGCATGAACGCACCGGCCGAGGTCGATAACAGTACCAAGTATGTGAAATCAGAAATATCAGAAATGAAATCATAATAGTCTATAAAGCAGGAGACATATATGATAACCAAACTACAGTTCACAACATAAGAGCGAATATGTCAAGTCGTGACTCACGCCTAAAAGTCATCCTCATGCCCGTGGAACTCCTTCCTCACTGCCGGCAGTCTAGTTAAAAATCATGTGATACGTATAACTGGTCTCGGCCAATCTTATGGACCCAATATAGAAAAGGGTGGAATACATTCCGGATGAACCAGAGTCAAGTGAAATACATTCGGATGAACCGGTCCTCAAGTGAAATACATTCGGATGAACCGGTCCTCAAGTGAAATACATTCGGATGAACCGGTCCTCAAGTAAAATACATTCGGATGAACCGTAATCAGCTTAAACACATTCGGATGAGCCGTGAGTCGAGTGAAATACATTCCGGATGAACCGTGAATCAAGTGATATACATTCGGATGACCGTAGTCAAGTGATATACATTCCGGATGAACCGGTAGTCGAGTAGAACACGATTTACACAACAAGGCTATCACACGTAACATGGTCAAGTTTCATAACAACAAGTATAAGCAAGTTACACACGACTCAAGGTACTTTCATTTTATATCAAAGTCCGGATTTTTAACCTTAAAGTACTACGTCAGTTAAATTCCTTTTAAGATCAATTTCTTTTAAAAAGTTCACAAGATACCTGTAGTATAAAATTTGAGTGACTAACATTGTTAAGTAAACCAAAATGCTTTCCTTCAGAAAATCAAGTAACAACCTTATTTTCCAAAAGTTGATGTTTGACTAATTTCGAATGCTAAAGTTTCTCATTTTAGAAAAAGGTTTCGTAGCTCATAGTTTTAGTCCTTTAAAACATAATTCTCCTTTAAACGTTTCGAGAAACATATGTCTTATATGTGAGTAGGTTATATTCTTGTTTATAATCAATCTTATTAAGCAGCCATGATCTAGGAAATGTAATATCATTTTGTCTCATCTTAGCTTCTATAGATGGAGGTTTCTAATGGTTTTAATAATACTTCATTAGTCAATACATTTTCCTTTTATTAACGCCGCAGTTGGTTTGTCGATACACATTACGATTTCAAATCGGAAACATTCTTAAGCCGTTATACCTAACTTCCCATAAAGCTAGTATAACTCTTAAGCTTTCAAAACCCAAGTACTATTCATTCTTTCAAAACGATTCATAAATCTTTTGAAATACTTCAAGTTCTTTATTAACACATATCAAGCCAGTTATTATTCAAATCAGTTACCTTTTAGAAACCACAAAGTATTTGCTTATCCACATAAAGCTGTTATAACCGACTTCCCATAAAGCCTTTATAACACTTTATGTTTCAAACCAATCAAATACATTTAGCACATGTACGTCTACCGTACTACATAGTTCACACATATCATGCTAGAAGAGATAGGAAGAGGTTCACATACCTCGCGACGATTGTCGACTAATAGCAAAACGCTCCATGTACCTCAAACCGCGGCTACTCCTAAGCCAAGTGGATCACTCCACACGTAGTACTACCACCTAGAGGCCACAAAGCGCCTATTAATACCTTTAGATCCCGACGTAGAATATTCTACGTAAAATTGGCAAAGACCTCCCCGCAACAGCGTAAATCTCCTCGTCTATCAGGCGGCTACCAAGCCAACCAGGGGTTAACACGTCCGACCGACGTGTACAATTCTACTACACAAAGAATGCTACACAAGTCTCTCGTAATACAATCCTATGTAATTCTGATTCTCTTATTTAAATTCAGCTTAAGTCGCAAGACATTGCTGTAAGTATTATTCAGCTTAAGTCAAAAGACATTGCCGCACAATTATAATGTTCAGTTCTATATATAGTATACTTCAACTATATATTCCTACAACATGTAATTTCCAATTACAATGAAGGTCAAGAATGTTTACCTCGATAAGCCCAAAATTATCCGAGTTTAATGTCGCTCCTGAGCAAGGTTTAGCTCCTACTCTGAGTGCTCCAATCCGCTCCAAACAACCCTTAGAAGTTCTAACCAACTTCTCTTAAGTACTTCAAACAACTATGAAGATTTCCTTAGGGTTTCGTTTAGTGGCTAAAGGAAAGTATAATCGTATTTTCTGGGCTTTTATAAGTGTAACCTTGGGAATACTACAAGGTATTTGGGCGAGGTATTTGGACATAACAACAATACTTTGGAGAGTATTTCTATACCACAAAGGGGGGTAGTTTTACGAGACAACTAGGCGAGGGGGGGGGGCCCCCACGGCACAACACCACCAAGGAGGGGGTGGCTCTCGCCGAGGGAAAGGAGGGCTAGGACGAGAATTCTCAAGAGGGAGGGAGAGGGGTTTTCAAGACTTAGGCAATTTGTGGATGAAAGAACTCATCAACTAATGGGGTATTTATAGGTCAAGCCAAAGCCAACCAATGGCCAAGATCAATCCATGTGTTAGGCAAGTGTAGGGCTAGGATTTACCAAACACAAATATCCTACCTAACCTTGACTTTGTCAAGGCAACAAAAACGTGCCAACCTTGTTCATTTTCGTCCAAATGGACGTTCAAGTCCACCAATGGGAGGGTGCCAAGTGTCGCCCTCCCGTTGGTCCAAAATGTTTCGTCTCTCGGAAAAATCCGCAAAAATTATAAATGACATAGCCGGAATTTTCCCAACAAAAGCTGTGGAAACGTTTCGTCAAAAACGACTCTAATTGGGTGTTGTGTACAAATTTCGAAACTTGCCTAACTTAAGGCTCAAATTTTCTACGTACGTCCTCACGTACATACTCTGAAAAAAATACGGGGTATAACATTCTCCCCTCCTTAGAAACATTCGTCCCGAATGTTCCTTCTCAAGACGGATAACGCTAAAGTTCTTCTAATAAGTTGCCAACGCCACAACTGGCCACGAAACAACATATGCACGCAAATACTTATATCCAAGTCCACGAGAAAACACCTCTAACATCACAAACTTTTGTCACTTTGCCGCGAGGTTCTAGTGTCACTCCGGCGACCCAACAAATGGTGCCGATTGCATGCGATTCCTGAGGTCTAAAATATACATCCTTCGCACCTTCTCCCTTTACAAGAAATGATCGTATCTATGCTCGCAATACATGCTCGTCTCTACCCTTACTCGTCGTACTCTTCTCGAACTCTTGAACTCTTTTAGCATACGTACCACACTTTAGTTTCCGAACTTGGAGTCACTACCTCCCAACTTGGTCATCCTATTAGCCTCGATCTTCCTTAAGGCTATTCCGGCCTTCACGATCTACGGTCGAGCGTATCCACGAACTCATACGAGGGTCATCAAAACTTGGGCCTAGCACCTGGTGACCCTACCACTGGCGGGACCACCCAGAGCCGACCACCTCATTCGGCGACGGGTTGACACGCAACACGCCTCAACCCGACCCTCCGTCACGCTAACTCTCTTGTTCCTCGATCCGAACAACCTTGCTAAATCACATCAATATTTTCTAGGCATAAAATGCACTGACGAAGGATCACTCGCAGAATCTTGTACTCAAGACGGCGCTTACATCTAAGGTCTCAATCGTAATATTCTAAGGTTCATCATTTTCACCCCTGTGCTTACCCTTTTTCCCCAACGGGTTCCTAAATCACATTTTAGCACAAAGCTATCCGAACATAACACTTAACACATTAACATAACATCAAAACATACAAGCCTCTAGATGGTTAAGGATATACGAAGCTACCGCTCCACTCTAATCATAAGTCCGCCGCAGGCATAATCGTAGAAGCGATGAACACCGCCATCGATCCGCAGTCGCGCTGCCGCTGCACCTCCTATAAGCACGCTTCGTCACATGGCCTGACGCCGCAGTGAAACAAGCACCAAAAAGACGACATTCCGGGATGATGTTTGCCACATCGTGCACATCGAGGGACATGAATCGCCGCTAGCACTCACGTATACCGTGAACGGAAGCCACGAGCTCACCAGCTCCCGAATACCTGAACGCCCCAAGATCGAGGGGACCACTCATCGCGGTGGAGGTACATAACTAGATCGGCCACGAGGCGGTCCGCTCGAAAGTTACCAAAGGACCTGCTTACGCCCTCTTCGCGATCTCGGTCATTCCGTCGACCTCTCCGTGCCTCACATCCTAGTGCATGAGCTTGCATGCGGGCGATGTCCATGCCCTACCTGAAGAGCTACACCTGCACAAGCCTCGCCAAGTAATCGCCCAGCCGGTGGCGTAGCGGTGTACTCGTCCTCCATATCCGCTACTTGGCTGGAACATACCGAGCTAATGAGTCGAACTCACATTGTACTCTCTAACCGTCCGCCCGCCCCGCCTCAACGTCAAAAATGCCGCCCGAGCCCTCTCATCTGTGGAGGCAAGAAATGTGCAAGAAATGCCGCGAGAACTCGTCCCAAATCGCTGGAAGTGCATGCTCTTCCGGACAGCTCGCGAATCAAACGGTCAATCGCAGTATCACGCGGTGATGCGAACCAATACCACCGACTCGCCTCGAGGCTCGATCACTCATGATCCGTCAGAGTTGTCGGATAAACTCACGAGGGTCGCCTCGCTCTCGATCCATAGAACACCGGAGGCTACAACTCGTGAAGTCACGTAGCCTCAAACCGCTCGGGGTGTACTACGGTGCTACTGGGCCGGAATCGCCGATCCACCTATCCTCATATTCGCCACGACCGCGGCGAATCGCCATCTCTTGTACTTATCTCATCGCCCGGCCGTGGGATCGAGGCTCGTATCAGAGTCTCGGCAGCCCATCGCTGCGCGCTCTAAACTCTTTGGTCTTTGCGGCGTCGCGAAACCCGCCGTGGCATCGCTCGTGTATCGACCGCTCGCGCTCGCACTTCTCTCAGATCTCACTAACGACTCCTCGATCGCTTTGCCTATCTGGGCTCAGGTTGCCTTTTACGCGAGGCATAATGGTAAAGGAAAGGAATACGTCGGAGGGGTCCAATTTATCACACGGCTAAGGCACGATCTCGAATGAGAAGGATGGAAACCAATCCTAAATGTCTCGCGACCTCACGATTATAGATGTGGTGCACAACACACCGATAATCAAGACTCTACTAGACACGATGCGTAGACACTTTCCGAGGACTAATCGCTCGATACCACTTTTGTCACGACCAACCGGGCCCGGATCGTGCCTTACCAGGCACCCTAGTGATACAACATCGAGAAAATCAGCGGAAATAAAAACATGAACATGAATTAAGAGAAAAGATAAATAAGCAGGTCAACCAAAGCATTGCCTTCATCATATATACATAAAAATACGAACAGTTATCCTTTTTACAAACCCGCCACAACAATGCATGCACCTCTAAGATTTTTACAGCCTATGACGGACAGGCCCCGCCATACCCTCAATGTATAAGAATCTCCTGCACTGTGGTAACATACCAAAAGATAAGCCTCGAAGGAACGGAGCTTCCCAACACGCTGAAATGTGATCCTATAGCGGGATCGATCCGATGTACCTTTTACTGCGGATGAACGCACTTCAAGGAGGTCGATAACAGTACCAAGTATGTGAAATCAGAAATATCAGAAATGAAATCATAATAGTCTATAAAGCAGAGACATATATGATAACCAAACTACGATCACAACATAAGAGCACTATGTCAAGTCGTGACTCACGCCTAAAAGTCATCCTCATGCCCGTGGAACTCCTTCCTCACCGCCAGCCTAGGTACAAATCATGTGATACGTATAACGTGTCTCGCCCATCTTATGGACCCAATATAGAAAAGGGTGGAATACATTCGGATGAACCTGTAGTCAAGTGAAATACATTCCGGATGAACCTGGCCTCAAGTGAAATACATTCCGGATGAACCGGTCCTCAAGTGAAATACATTCCGGATGAACCGGTCCTCAAGTAAAATACATTCTGATGAACCGTAATCAAGTTTAAACACATTCCGGATGAACCAGAGTCGAGTGAAATACATTCGGATGAGCCGGTAATCAAGTGATATACATTCCGGATGACCCAGAGTCAAGTGATATACATTCGGATGAACCGTAGTCGAGTAGAACACGATTTACACAACAAGGCTATCACACGTAACATGGTCAAGTTTCATAACAACAAGTATAAGCAAGTTACACACGACTCAAGGTACTTTCATTTTATATCAAAGTCCGGATTTTTAACCTTAAAGTACTACGTCCGTTAAATTCCTTTTAAGATCCATTTCTTTTACAAAGGTCACCCGATACACGTAGTATAAAATATGAGTGACTAACATTGTTAAGTAAACCAAAATGCTTTCCTTCAGAAAATCAAGTAACAACCTTATTTTCCAAACGTTCAAGTTTGCCTAATTTGAATGCTCAAGTTTCTCATTTTAGAAAAAGGTTTCGTAGCTCATAGTTTTAGTCCTTTAAAACATAATTCTCCTTTAAACGTTTCGAGAAACATATGTCTTATATGTGAGTAGGTTATATTCTTGTTTATAATCAATCTTATTAAGCAGCCATGATCTAGGAAATGTAATATCATTTTGTCTCATCTTAGCTTCTATGCAGATGGAGGTTTCTACTGGTTTTAATAATACTTCATTAGTCAATGCATTTTCCTTTTATTAACGCTGCAGTGGTTTGTCGATACACATTCTGATTTCAAATCAAGAAACATTCTTAAGCCGTTATACCTAACTTCCCATAAAGCTAGTATAACTCTTAAGCTTTCAAAACCCAAGTACTATTCATTCTTTCAAAACGATTCATAAATCTTTTGAAATACTTCAAGTTCTTTATTAACACATATCAAGCCAGTTATTATTCAAATCAGTTACCTTTTAGAAACCACAAAGTATTTGCTTATCCACATAAAGCTGTTATAACCGACTTCCCATAAAGCCTTTATAACACTTTATGTTTTAAACCAATCAAATACATTTAGCACATGTACGTCTACCGTACTACATAGTTCACACATATCATGCTAGAAGAGATAGGAAGAGGTTCACATACCTCGCGACGATTGTCGACTAATAGCAAAACGCTCCAAGTACCTCAAACCGCCGGCTACTCCTTAAGCCAAGTGGATCACTCCACACGTAGTACTACCACCTATAGAGGCCACAAAGCGCCTATTAATACCTTTAGATCCCGACGTAGAATATTCTACAGAAAATTCGGCAGCACCTCCCCCCCCCCGCAACAGCGTAAATCTCCTCCTCTATCGAGGCCGGCTACCAAGCCAACCAGGGGGGGGTTAACACGTCTGACCGGACGTGTACAATTCTACTACACAAAGAATAAGACAAGTCTACTGTAATACAATCCTATGTAATTACAGTTCAGTTCTCTTATTTAAATTCAGGCTTAAGTCGCAAGACATTGCCGTAAGTATTATTCAGGCTTAAGTCAAAAGACATTGCCGCACAATTATAATGTTCAGTTCTATATATAGTATACTTCAACTATATATTCCTACAACATGTAATTTCCAATTACAACAGAAGGTCAAGAATGTTTACCTCGATAAGCCCAAAATTATCCGAGTTTAATGTCGCTCCTGAGCAAGGTTTAGCTCCTACTCTGAGTGCTCCAATCCGCTCCAAACAACCCTTAGAAGTTCTAACCAACTTCTCTTAAGTACTTCAAACAACTATGAAGATTTCCTTAGGGTTTAGTTTAGTGGCTAAAGGAAAGTATAATCGTATTTTCTGGGCTTTTATAAGTGTAACCTTGGGAATACTACAAGGTATTTGGGCCAAGGTATTTGGACATAACAACAATACTTTGAGAGTATTTCTATACCACAAAGGGGGTATTTATACGAGACAACTAGGCTAGTGGGGTACCCACGGCAAAACACCACCAAGGGAGGGGTGGCTCTCGCCAAGGGGGAAAGGAGGGCTAGGACGAGAATTCTCAAGAGGGAGGAGAGGGGTTTTCAAGACTTAGGCAATTTGTGGATGAAAGAACTCATCAACTAATGGGGTATTTATAGTCAAGCCAAAGCCAACCAATGGCCAAGATCAATCCATGTGTTAGGCAAGTGTAGGGCTAGGATTTACCAAACACAAATATCCTACCTAACCTTGACTTTGTCAAGGCAACAAAAACGTGCCAACCTTGTTCATTTTCGTCCAAATGGACGTTCAAGTCCACCAATGGGAGGGTGCCAAGTGTCGCCCTCCCGTTGGTCCAAAATGTTTCGTCTCTCGGAAAAATCCGCAAAAATTATAAATGACATAGCCGGAATTTTCCCAACAAAAGTTGTGGAAACGCTTTCAAAAACGACTCTAATCGGGTGTTGTGTACAAATTTCGAAACTTGCCTAACTTAAGGCTCAAATTTTCTACGTACGTCCTCACGTACATACTCTGAAAAAAAAAATACGGGGTATAACAAGTAGTTAGAGCAGTGTTTGACGGAGTCGGTGACAAACGACTTACTTTGACGCCCATGATCTTGGCAGAACTATTTAGAGCTTTGAACAGATGCAAAAGGGGTTAGACGAGCTTCTTTGAAAGTTGTAATCTTATCTTACAGACGTGGGCAGTAGAGCATTTCTATCAGCGTTCTAATATGACTGATGTATGCCACATCACAGACAATAAGATCTCCACCTTCTATGAAAGAACTAAGTGTTATGTGTCACCAGTCAGCACAGAGGATTAGTACAGGTACTTAGCATCTCGCAGTAGCAGTCAGATTCAATGGAAGTATCCGTTGCTTCATATCTTCAAGAAGGTCTACTTGAGACATAAGAGACTTTATTACATCAGACTTATAGGTCTAAAGGGTCTCCAACCATATGCTTCGTTACGTGTGCTCCAACAGTTTGGCCATACGCAAGTAATTCCTCTCATAGCTGACATGAGAGCCTCTGAAATCCAGTTCCGACCGGACTTCATCGTTCCCGAAGCCAAGCAGATCCTTTATGAACGACACCATATTGATCAAGTGGAAGTTGGGAAGGACCAAGCAGGGGTCACCCCAGAGTATTAAGCATGGTTTCTAGACAGTACATAATTTAGTTCAGAAGGGGAGCAAGGCATTGAAGACATTGGCGCAAGGAATAGGATAAAGGATAGTCAACTCAAAGATAAGGTCATCACTCCAGACATGTGGGTCCTGATGTAGGATACAATGCAGTACTTAGAACAGCCAGGGGCTATACCTAGGAAGACCTAAGCTTCACCATCATATCGGCGACTTAGTTATAAGCATTTATTTTGAGACTTTCGTTGTTCTTAATTTTTGCAACTTATTCCCGACTAAAGCATTTCAATCTAATGGCTTAGATTTTGTTATCATGATGTTGCATGTGTGACGTTTAGGCCTACCTCTGACATAAAGGGGTCCCCATGTATGATTAGGACTCACCTGCAACGTGACAATTTATGTGCAACATATACTTGCTAATTGTTATTTACACCTTTTCAAAATCGTGTGCTTTACACTAACGAAGTTTGTTGCATTTTTTAGAAGGATTTATTATTTCCCAAAAAAGGTCGGTTCGTATTTGATTCAGCAATGTCAGAGCATCAACACTTTACCAAGTCCACGGCACGAAACGATGACATGACTAGCTCAGGGGCATCTGAGCCAAATGGTTTGGTAATTATTTCTGTGGGCGAAATAGAACCTTCAGAGTGGAGGAATGTCACTAGTCAGGAAGAATGCATCGCACAGCTACTACAACCAATTGCCGATATGCAGGTTGAGATGGAAAAATTGCGGAATCTGACAAACTTATCCATTAGTCTGAATACCCCCGTACCAGAGCAAAGGGCCACTACCTCACAAACTACCTCGGATCAACCTCCGCCACCACATATCTCCCAAAGCTCCTCATAGAAAATGCCAGTCACCGATTCATGTCAAACTATCCCTCGCCCAGTCAATACTCAACCTCATCCCCAAAATGATCTTTTTACCACCTATATATCTCAGCCCCGCCTACTTACTTCACCCTAATCAGCCTGAATCACCAAACTACCCAATATCCACGCACCATACTTATCACCAGCCCCAACAAACAACCTGCACTCCAAAGATACACACAGAAACTCACCTTTTATCAGCACTGCTCACCCCAAGAAATCGATCATTATGAAGAAATGAAAAAGGAAGCCCGAGCCAGAATGGACGAGGATGTAGCCAAAGAGATTCGTAGTCTAAAAGAAACTGTCCAGGGTATGCGGTCTGACAAGGGTCATGAAGGATTGGATTATGAGGATCTTTGCATGCACCCAGATGTGGAGTTACATGTAGGGTACAAGGTGCCCAAGTTTGATCTATTCGACGGGAAAGGGAATCCCCGTGCACATTTGAGGTCATACTGTGACAAGCTGATTGGAGTGGGAAAGAACCCAGCAATCATTATGAAGTTATTCATTCGAAGCTTGACTGGCAATGCATTAAATTGGTATACCAGCCAGGACCCGCGGAAGTGGCATGGTTGGAATGCGTTGGCCCAGGACTTTGTGGAGAGATTCAGGTTCAATACAGAAACCGTCCTAGATAGATTCTACCTGGTAAAGTTAGCGAAAAAGTCTACTGAAACATTCAAAGAGTACGCCATGAGATGGCGTTCAGAGGCGGCGAAGGTACAACCACCTAAGGTAGAGAGTGAAATGACGACTGTATTTGTACAATCTTTGAAGGATGCGACCTACTACGAGAAGATGATAAGTGTTATTGAACGTAGCATTGCAGAAGTTGTGAAAATGGGTGACTTCGTGGAGGAAGGCATCAAAACAGGCTGAATTACAAACTTAGCATCTTTGCAGGCAACAAACCAAGCAATCCAATCGGGTTCGATTGGGGGCATCGCTCATATAAGGAAAGACTCAGTCTCACCTGCTATGTTCACCCAGGAGAATAAGCCAGATCAGTTCTCAATATACCAAAACCCACCCCAGCAGCCCTCATATTACAAACCAAGCACCCAAAATGCTATACCTTACTACCCACCTGCTCCTTATCCTATCCAGCCCATATACAACGCATCCCAGACACTCGTATACATCTATGCATACCAACCTATATACCCGGCCCAGCCACAAAACCGAACAACAACAACACCCAAACCAAACATGAACTATGAGAAAAAGACAATAAAAACATACACCCCTTTAGCCGAGCCTTTACCCAGGTGTACGAAAGGTTGAGAGCTGCAGGTACTCCAACCAATTCCAGGGAAAGTTGCTGACCCCATCCCAAAATGGCATGATGAAACCAAGCGCTGCGCGTACCATTCTGGTATCCGTGGGCATGACACCGGAAACTATTATGCACTCAAGAACAAGATTGAAACATTGATCAAAGATGGTGTGATTCAATTGAAAGATGCCGCCCCCAATGTTCATGACAATCCTCTACCGAACCACGGCAACGCTGATGTGCATATGATAGTCGTCAATGAAGGGCATGACTTGGAAGGGACCATCAGGTCGGTCCTAAGTAAAGAAAGAGTCGAGCATTCAACTTTCATCACCCTTGCCAAGAAATTTGTCACGACCCGACCCCGAGCCCGGGACTGGTGCCCTACCTGGGCACCCTTACAGGTAACCATCAGAGAGAATCATCAGAACATACATAAAACGCACAACTTAAATCAATAAGAAGTCAACCACAAGCTAGCCGATGAGGCTGCCTTCCTGGATATATATATAAATAGTCAAAAGCAGTTACATCCCTTTTCTTTACAAACCAACCCACATACATGACTACAGACCTCTAAGAGTTGTGACATAACAAACTGTGATAGGACAGGGCCCAGCCATACCCCTGAATGTATAACAACCGACAATACCAGGGATCTGAACCAAAGATGAGCCTCCGGAGTAATGAAGCTTTTCAACAGCTGAACAGTGATCCTAAGAGTGAGGATCAACAACCTGTTTAACTCTACCTGCGGCATGAACGCAACCCCCCGAGGAAAGGGTGTCAGTACAAAATATGTACCAAGTATGTGAAACTGAAAGTACTGTAATGAAATCATATAGTCTAAAATAAAGCTGGATACAAGTATGATAACCAAACTAACAGTACACTGAGCCTTACTAATAATGAGGGTAATCAAAAGTATACTTTATTGCGTAAAAATAGGAAGCCCATGATCAAATTAGGGCCACCTACCCGTAGTATCATTAAGCAATCCTACTCCTGGGACTATTTCACCAGCATAGGTCCTGTGGACCCGCAATGGAGCAATTTTCTCCGCAAGGAACTATTTCACCCGCATGGGCCCGGTGGACCCGCAATGAGTACAAACGCCGCACTCGCATCATGGGTAGCAAATCCACGAAATATGTAGTAACCCGGGGGTTTACCCCGCAAAATTTACATAACACTAGCACTTAAGGCTACCATAAATATCATAACATAAGCACAACCGACTATCATAATATCATAAGAAAATTAAGAAAACCCTTAACTTCTCATTAGACTTTAATTAGTATGCACTCTCATTTTATATAACGTAAGGCACTAACATGTCATGAAAAATCCGGGAATTTAACCCAAAGTACTACATACATTTGTCCTTTTAAAAATGACTCTTTCTGGTATAAAACCCCCAAGATACTAACACCCGTAATATCAAGGCTCGTCTACTTTTTAAAACAAGTCACTACACCTTTAGAAATACATTTTTAGGCTTTTAAACCAAGTGACTTCTACTTTCAAAACTTAGGCAACTTATGCCTTTAAATCAAGTTGTCTTTCTTAAAACCAAGTCGTTTATCCTTGTTTAAATCATTTGAGTAAACCACTCATTTAACTTCCCATAAAGTCGTTATAATTAATTTCCCATAAAGCCATTATAACACTTTATGTCTTTCTAAACCAAGACAATTACGTTCCTCTTTGAAACCAAGAGACTTATACTTTTGAAACCAAGTATCATATACTTTTAAATCAAGTTTCATAACTTTCAGAATACTTCAAGTTCCTTGCCTTTAGAAATCAAGTCTCTTAACTTTAAAAATAGTTCAAGTAACCCATACTTTTTCAAATCAAGTATTCTATTCTTTTCAAGTCAAGTAATCTTTACATGTAACATCAAGTAACATATACTTTTAAAAACCGAGTTACTTCACTTTTCGAAATCAAGGCAAGGATACCGAACTGAAACCAATTTCACTTAAAATACGTACGTCTACCGTACTCTACCTTTGTACATACTCATGCTCAAGAGATAGGGAAGAGTTCACATACCTCTCCGACTTAATCCACTTGCCAAGTTGAATATGCCGCACGTAGAATGTCAATCTATAATGACCATAATACGTCTATCAACTTCTAGCTTTCCAACGTAGAATATTCTAAGTGTAAAGCTTCCTATTCTAACGGAAAATTGGGCAACATTTCCTTTGTTTCTACGTACTTTTCCACCTTTTTCAAGGCCCGAAAATCAATAGCCAACATGCCACATTTTAGGCTCAACCAATCTACTAATCAAAGGGGATTACACGCCTAACAAGACGCGTAAAATTTTGCCCCACAATTAATATAAAACTGTCCAATAATTAAGGCAATTCTCGGCTATAATCAATGCCAACAACAATGTCAATTTCCGTTCAATTCCTTTTCAATCCAAGTTGTTATTCCAACATGTTATATACATAATAACAATTTCAACAACTATATTCCCTTTTCTTATATAACATGCGACGATTATAACTATCGACCAAATTGTTTTACAATCTTAATGGCTAACATGCCAATCTCGGATTTGAGCTTCTAAATTCCATAACATTAATACATCTTCATTCTATATATCACATGATCATTTCTAACTTATCATAACATGAAATTTTCAATTACAATAGTAAGACGAAGATTTTTACCTCAATAAGCCCAAATACAATCCAAGATTAAAAGTCGATCCTTAGCAACTTTAGCTCCTCTTCTTGACATTCCAATCCACTACAAGCAACCCTTGGAAGCTTATGAAGAACTCTTCTTCAAGTTTTAACTCAATCTATGAAAAGCCTCTTAGGTTTTCATGTTGTGACTAAAGTAAAAACGTAGTTTTCCCGGGATTTTTGTATTGGGATATCCTTAGAATACCTCTAGGGATCTTAGGTTTGAATTTTGGGATTTATGAACAACAATTGAAGATTTTTTTTATTCAAAAGGGCTCATGGCCGAGAGCAATATCTAAGAACACACAAGTTCTTGATTTTTCCCCCTAAGTCTTGAAGACTAGTCTTGCACTAGTAGTTAGTATATAGAATTAAATCAAGGGCTAGGATTAATCCAAATGGAAGGCTAGGATGTGGTCAATTATCTCAAGCTAAATTTGACCCTTTGACTTGGTCCATTTTATCAAGCCAAATTGGCTACTCTTTTAATGACATTTTCGTCCAACATGACCATGTGGAGGTTGACACGTGTCGCCATCCCATTGGTCCATAACATTCCGCTTCCCGAAATTTCCATAATTGGTCAAAATATCGGAAACCTCGTGGGCCCCACAAAAACGTGAAATTTCTCGGGTGGGCCCCACATATCCAACTCTGAAAATAAAATTCCATAATTCCGATAAACTCTTAAAAGTATTAAATAACCAATCTCAGAGCCCAATTCTCATGAACGAACAATTTTTTCCTTCCCGGGGTTCGGAAGATTTTTCCTTTGGAAAACAATTCTTTCTTTCGTTCAAATTTTCAATCGTTCAAATTTTCAAGTCCTGCTTCCTTACGTACATTCTCTTAAACGTGTCCTGGAATTACGGGGTGTAACATTCTCCCCCCTTAAAAACATTCGTCCCCGAATGTTCTTTCGAGGTTCAACCTAGGGAGATATCGGCATAGTACCCTTTTACTATGCCCACATAATCACATATGCCACACATGTCCACAAGACTTTGACGGAAGTCATGTCCTTAGTCTGTAGTGGCCTGACCTGGCGATCAAGTATCGCTATGGGACTCTCCTCAAATGATAACCCCTATGTCTCTTGGACATCACAAACTGGGAAACTCTGAATGGATCTCCGATACACTCTCATAACATAACAACATGGAAGATCGGATGTACATGCCTCCCAAGCGGACACATATCTAACTCATAGGCAACCTTGCCTACTCTACGAATAATCTGATAAGGCCAAATATACATTGGGATTAGTTTCTCTTTCTTCCCAAGCCTCATCACACCCTTCAGGGGTGATGCCTTAAAGAAGATTCCATTGTCAATCCGAAACTCTAAGTGTCGACGTCGATTCTCTGCATAAAGCTTCTGTCGACTCTGAGCTTGCTAACAATATTTCCTGGATAAGTTTCGCCTTATCCACAGCCCTACTGAATCAAGTCTGGGCCAATTAACTGAACCTCGCCTACGTCGAATCAATCAATCATCGATCTACACTTTTTTTCATACAAGGCCTCATACAGAGCCATCTGAATACTTGAATGGTAACGGGTATTATACGCAATTTAATGAGAGGTAAAAGATCCTCCCAGCTACCCCTGAAATCAATAACACAGGCCCGCAACCTATCCTCAAGTGCCTGGATAGTACGCTCTGCTTGTCCATCGGTCTGAGGGTGAAATGCAACACTGAGACTCTCCTGTTTCCCTAATCCCTTCTGGAAAACCTCCAGAAGTTAGCCGTAAACTGAGCTCATCTGTCTGACATCATAATGTAGGAACCCCGTGTAGTCTCACAATCTCCCTGCTATATAATCTAGCATAACCCTCAGCCGAGTAAGTGGTCCTGACCGAAAAAAATGGGCTGATTTCGTCAGCCTGTCTACTATAACCCCTAAGGAGTCACACTTCCTCTGAGTATGATGCAACCCTATAACATAATCCATATCAATCACCTCCCACTACCAAGTCAGGATCTCAATCGTCGATAATAGCCCACTGGGCTTCTGATGCTCACCCTTGACGTGCTGCCAATTGGACACTCAGCAACAACTCTGCTACGTCTCTCTCCAGGCTATCTTACCAATACATACATCTGAGGTCATGATACATCTTAGTCGACCCCGAACAAATAGAGTAATGAGCACTGCGTGCCTCCCCTAAAACCTGTTGACAAGTCCTGCAACATCGGGCACACACAATCTATCCTCATATCACAGCACCCCATCTGGTGCTACTCAAACAGGCTCTTCTCCTCTCGGAGAGCCGTATCTCAATTCCGCAGTAGAACTAGATCTTTATACTGTCGCCTCTTCACCTCCTCAACGAGGGAAGACTTGGCAACCTCTCGTATTTTAACTTCACTATTATCGGAATTAACCAGACGAACCCCTAGGCTCGCTAGCTGATGAATCTCACGGACCATGTCTTGTATATCTGTCTGTCCATCTGACAGACTACCCATAGATCTACGACTAAGAGCATATGTCATCACATTGTCTTTCTCCGGGGTATAGGATATCAACATCATAATCCTTAAACAACTCTAACCACCGTCTCTGCCGCAATTTCGGCTTCCTCTGTCCGAAGATATACTGGAGACTCTTGTGGTCTGCCTAAATATCCACCTCAGTTCCACATAACTAATGCCTCCAAGTCTTCAAGGCAAAAATAACGGCTACCAACTCTAAATCGTGGCTAGGGTAACTCCGCTCATCCTCCCGTAGCCGCCGGGAAACATAGGCTATAACCTTACCGTGCTGCATCAGCACACAACCTAGCCCAACACTCAAAGTGTTACAAAAATAACCTAACCCACTAGTCCCTCAGGAGGGGTTAGAACTGTAGTCGTAGATAACTTATCTTCCAATAACTGCAAGCCTTTCTCACACTTCCTAAATATTCGGGAACGATACAATCTTAATCATGATTCCTGTTTCCAGTCTTTTGTTGCAACCAAACTTGGTTACCATACTTAGATTCAATTCCTTCACTTTCCTCATGGCTACGACTTTCTGCCGATCACAATCTAGGGGGAGATTTCCTTGATCTCGTCAAGTAGTAATCCTATTATTCTTCCCAGCTCATAGAGCTTATAGTCCGGTGTTTAACCTCAATTCATGGTATTACATAATCCAATGGTTTGCCAAGATTTCTTATTTTGTCATGTTTATGTCTCTCATCGTTCGAGTGTCTGCTCGTCTTACCTTTATTTCCCATTTCACGTTATCCTGGGGTCTCTTATCTCCCCGTATTTCCCTCTATCTTGATTCTTAATCATACAAGTTCATTCATGTGTATTACCCGCATTTGTATCCTTACGACACTTCTTCAACCATTTCCTCGTGTCGTCCTCAATTACCCCAACCCAATACCTTTTTCTAAGGTTATCTAAAATTGTAACCTATTGCATAACGAGGCCGGAGACTTTACCAGTATCATATCTATGGCCTAATAATATGGATATACATAACCCTCAAAGATACATAAAACTATCCCTTTATATGAGGGAGAGAGCTTATCTCCCTTTCATAATCTTTCCTTGAAGTTACAACCCTATTAACAAGGTCCTGTTGCGGTTTCCTCTATAATTCTAATCATCAAGCACCGCCTTATAATCGTATAGATTTTTAAGACTTACCCATGATCTCTCATGTTTTCCGCAGGCAACACTCGTACTTATCTTATTCTTGCTTTGCGCATTTTTCCTGAAACCATTCGGAAAGTCGTGGCCCTGACTGCCACACTAAACCAACTCCAAGTACCTCCAAGGGCACTTAACATAAACTCCTTCAATTAACGTACGTTCTTATCCCCGTCTCTTAACGTTCAAATTCAAATCAATCACTTCAATGAAACAAGTCACATAGACTCCACAATTTATCATGTCAAAGAAAAAAGGAATAACTACTTATTACTAACACTTCCATTCCTTCCTCATCGATAACCGGCTCACCGGGAAACTGGAATCGAACCAATCTCTCTCTACAGTCAACCTTGGCATACTAGAAACCAACTAGTCCATCCCTATAATGACCTCAAGGTCTGTCTTATCCAGCTCTACTAGGTCTGCTAGGGTCTGACGACTGTATCATTACCGGGAAAATCTTATGTTACACCCCGTAATTCTAGGACATGAATAAGAGAATAGACGCGAGAGCACAAGACTTGAAAATTGGTACGAAAGAAAGAATTGTTTTTCCGAAGGAAAATCTTCCGAACGTCGGAAAGGAAAAATGTTCGTTGATGAGAATTAGATTCTTAGAATACATTAATTGAGGAGTATGAAATTTATTTATCATTGTGAAAATTTATTTTACGTATTTGGTCACGTAGGGCCACCAGAGAAATTTTACGTTTTGTGGGGCCCACGAGGGTTACAAAATTTTTATGGACGAATGAGAGGGTGAAACATGTCACCCCCCCACATGGGCTTGTTCGAAGTGGACCATGGTTAAGTGGTCAAATGACCAAGGCTAAAGTGTGACCAAGGTTAGTAGTATGTGGATGATCAAGTCTTGAAGCCTAGCTTGAGATTGTTGACTATGTCAAGAGCCCACTTGGCTAGATATTTAATCTCCCCCATACAAGCCACACAAGTGTTTTGATCTAAGCCCTCCATTGTTTTATTTATACTACACTAGTGCAAGACAAATCTTCAATACTTAGAAAAATTGAGAAAACTTTAGGTGATCATTGCATAGCTCTCGACTTTGTGCAATATTGAAGAAGAAAAATTTTCATTTGTGGTTCATTATTCACAAGACTTAAACCAAAGGTTCCTAAGGGTATTGTAAAATTATCTCAATAGAAAGATCCCTGGAAAACGACGTTTTAACGTTAGTCGCAAGGCGAAACCCTAAGGTGTTCTTCAACTTTGAATATGGAACTTGAAGAGGAGTTCTTCATGAGCTTCTAAGGAGTGCTTGGAGTGGATTGGAACATAAGAAGAGGAGCTAAACGTTGCTAAGGATCGACTTTTACGCTTGGACATTATTAGGGCTTATTGAGGTAAAAATCTTCACCTTCTTAATGTAATTGAAGATTACATGTTATAGTAGATAAGAAATGAGCATGTGGTATATATATTGAAGTTTGAAAAGATTTGGATAATGTCGACATGTTAAAACCGAAAAATGGACAAGTTAACCATTAATGTTGTAATTAATTTGGACGATAGTTAATACGGCATTTAACTCCCCATCCTTTCACAATCGTATTCAATGCTTCTCTTCCCGGGAAAGGACCCGTGAAGCATCCTATTAAGCAATAGCCCCAAGTGTCTATGAAAGGGACTTCATCCTCAGCTTCTATATCTACTTCCGCCCCTTGTTGTTTAATAAATTGTAACTTCATGCCTTTAGCCTCAATCCTGGTTCCCGCAAAGACTCCCGCATAAGTCCTTTTGGGAGGGAGGGTACCTTTGCCATGGTTTGGGGGAGGGTTGTTATGAGTTGTAGCCGTGGTAGGAATATGATGTGGTTTAGAAGATGCATTAGTGTGTAAATCATTGGTGGGTATTTCTGGAGGTATGGGCAGAGGGGGATGGGTATAAGGAAAAGAGCTAGTGCCCGCGATAGGAGGGGTGATTCGCGTGCCATTTGGAAAGGAAGGGAATTTGTGTTGGGTTTCTGGAGGAAAAGAAGGAAGAGTAGATAGAAGGGGTGGAGTGTTTTGTTTTCCAGAAAGTAGTGAAGTGTTATTAGATGAGAGAGGGGGTAAGTTAAAGACATTACTCGAATCTGGGGGAGTATTAAAGACGAAAGGCTTATTTTGGTTCTGGAGATTGACTCCAATAAGCAAACTAGCTAAAGTAGGGAAGGCTTCATTTGTGACATTAAAAGGAATCAGTGGTTGTCGTCACTTTCCCGGACATTCCCCTTTCTATTTGGAGTGCCACGGGCCTTAGTAAGATTGCTTCACGTGTAGGAAAACCTCTTTACACTGACCAATATACTAAGGAAAGGTCTAAAATGAACTATGCAAGAGTTCTAGTGGAAGTGGATGTTAGCAAGGAGCCGATAATGGATTTTGTCGTCAATCTCCCCGATAACAGAAGGTATACTCAAAGGGTAAACTATGAGAATTACCCGGACTTTTGCTATCATTGTGCGGCTTTCGGACACAACCATTTGAAGTGTAGGAAGCTGAGGGATGATGTCAACAATGAAGAAGCTCCAAAAACACGCAATACTGAGGTACCCCCTAACAACAAGGATGATTCTACTCGTTTGAAGGTCAACAAAGGTACGGGTGGAACCAACCCTCCTCCCCCTCATCCACCAACTTCTCAACATCCCGTAGATGCTGATAACTTGATGGACATTGAACAAACTGAGCACACAACACCTCCTGGTACCGGAAGCTTGGGTGAAGTATCACATGCCGCGGGTCCTCCGGTTTTGGGTCATTCTGGCCCATCATGTTTGCGGGATTCTCTTGCCAAGTCCTCACTGCCTAATTCTCACAATGGCAGTTCACAACATGTTAGGATGAGGGGTAAGTCAAAACATTCTGATTCTGAAATGCCTATGAACCCGCCACCTTCATTGGAGGAAGTTACATACAACGGTGCTACGGATCAGGCTCACCAGTGTCAAGTAACGTTAACTTTGAACGCGGGAGCATAGCTTGGTCGGTACACGTTATGGCTTCCAAGAACAAGGATGATGGATGGCAAGAGGTTTTGTCCAAAAAGAATGGGCCAAAAAGCGAATGGAAGCTAAGCGGAGGTGCTAATAAAACCTCCTTTGTTTCCTAATGAAAATACTTTGTTGGAATGTCCGTGGTCTTTGCGGACAAAGGGATAGGGCTGCCACGCAAGCTCTAGTGTGTAGTATCATAAAGCAGCATGACGCGGCTATGATTTGTCTATTGGAAACTAAGCTATCTCTGTTATACCCCGTATTTCCGGAGTATGTACGTGAGGGCGTACGTACGAAAGTTTAGCCTTAAAAGTTAGGCCAAGTTCGAAAATTGTGCACAACTCGCTAAAAGAATCGTTTTCCGACGAAACGTTTCCACAGCTTTCGTAGGGTAAATTCCGGCTATGCCATTTCTAATTTTTGCGGATTTTTCCGAGAGACGAAACATTTTGGACCAACGGGAGGGCGACACTTGGCACCCTCCAATTGATGGACTTGAAATCGTCCATTGGACGAATTGGACTAGGATGGCACGTTTTTTGTGCCTTTGCACAAGTCAAGGAGTTGGTAGGATATTTGTGTGTAGTAGATAGAATGGACACTTGCCTAAATCTTCACCCTACACTTGCCTTGCACTTGGCATCATCTTGACCCTTGGTTGGCCATGGCTTGACCTATAAATACCCCCTTAAGATGAAGAGTTCTTCATCCACAAATTCCTTTCCAAGTCTTGAAAAATCCCTCCCCCTCTCTCTAAAGCTTTTCGTCCAAATCCTCCTACCCCCCCTCCCCTTAAGTGAGCTTGGCCGAGGCAACCCCTCCCCCCTAGCCTAGCCAAAATCTACCCCCCCTCCCTTGGTAGAAAAGTTGCCTTCTAGTATTATTATAATGCCCAAAATACCCTAGCCCAAATCCCTTAGTACTTAGTAGAAGTTGTGAAGAACTTCTAAGGTTTCCTGAGCGCATAACAACTTAGAGCAAAACCTTGCTCAGCGCGACTTTTATCTAGGATATTATTGGGCTTACCGAGGTAAATAATCCTAACCCTCTTTGTATTAGAGAATGCATCTGTAGAAGTATAAGAATAAGTATTAAATACTTAGAAGAATATTACGTAATAGAATTGAATCATATCACAGAGAAGGGTTTAAAGAAGAATAATCAAACAGATTTACATAGACTGCTTTCACATGAGACTTATATAGCTCACCGCAGGGAAGTGCTGCCCGACTTTCCATAGAATTGTGAACCCTCTGCTTAGAATGACCTTGAGTAGTCTAGACTTTGATAGATGTCTGTGACTATTATAGGTCGATTCTTCATACACGACATATTCAACTTGGCGGTGGATTTCACGAGAAGGTATGTGATTCTTCCTTAAGCATGATATTTTTAAAATATATGTAGTACGGTAGACGCATACGTGTTAATCGAATAATAACTACGACAATGTCTTTTGACTTAAGCTCGAATAATACTTACGGAATGTCTTGCGACTTAAGCTGAATAATAAGGATCTCAAAGCATTTCAAAAGAATATGAATCATTTTTAAATGTAAGAGAACAAATTGGTTTTAAAATGTGTTAAGAGTTATACTAGCTTTATGGGAAGTTAGGTATAACCACTTAAGAATAATAAAAGGAACAGTTTACCTATGTGTTTATAACAGACTTATATTGATTTGTGAAAAGAATAATAAGATGGTTTGATAAGTAGACATGATATGATGCTATGTGTGTTAGTGTCTTGTAACGTTTGTGTAAGAGAGTATTCTTGTTGTGCTTATGTTGTTTAACGATAAGCTGTTATGTTAGTATAATATCACTCACCTCTTGACATATTACCGGGGGTTAAGCTGCCCTCCGATGCGGGGTAGACTCAGGCGGTCTGGGACCATGATTCGAGAATACCTCATGCGGGTCCAAGGGACCTATGCGAGCTACGGAGTTCCGTGTTAGTGATGCGGGGTTATACCTCACGCGGTCTATGTGGCCATACGGACTACGAGTCCGTGACGACGCCGAGGAGTAGCTACCTCGATGCGGGGTTACATACCCTACGCGGCCTATATGAGTGGCCTATGCGACTACGGAGTCCGTGATTAGGCTTGCATGGTGATACTACGGGCAATTGGCCTTGCTTCGATCATTCACAGCCTAGAAAAGACCTGTTACAGTTTACCTATTGTTGCTCTTGTTTATGATGTGGCACTATGTGCGGTTACCTCTATTTTCATATACTACGGGTATTGTGTGACTTTTGTGAAAGTAACGTATCTTTTAAAGAGTTAATGTATGAAGTACTTTGGGGATAAAAACCCGATCTTGTTGATCATATAGTAGGAAGTACCTTGTGTGAACAACTTGATTGTATTGGTTTGTGATAGCCTTGTAATACTTTCTTGTTGCTTTGATAAGTAAACGTGTTAGGATGCTACGTGTGTTAGTATCTTGTGATGTTTGTGTAAAGGGGTTTCCCTTGATTGTGCTTATTAACTATCAGTCGTTATGATAGTATTGTGGCATTCATCTCGAGATGATTCCGGGTTAAGTCGCCTCCGACGCGGGTAGACTCAGCGATGCAGGACCATGATTCGAGAATACCTCACGCGGTCCCGGGGCCTATGCGAGCTACGAGTTCCGTGTTAGCGTCGCCCTTTATGGGCACGCGGTCCTTGTGGCCATGCGGACTGAAGTCCGACGACGCCGGGAGTAGCTACCGACGCGGGAATACCTCACGCGGGCCGACGAGATTGGCCTACGCGGAGTCGCGGAGTTCCGTGGTTAGACGCGACATCGATATCGCGGGCAAGTGGCCGCTTTGATCATGTGACGGTCCAGACAGATCTTATGATACGATTCATGACCTTGTTGGTACTGCGGTTTTAGTAGTCGGCTATGCCTTCGCACTTACCCCGCACAGCTTTATTATGACACGTGGGACCCGTGTTCATGTGTGTTCCTCGGTGCTTTTATATCATAGATCACGGCGGTGAGGAAGGTATTCCACGCATGATTGATGTTGTGGTCCGAGACCCTTGTTATACTTGGAGTGATGACTGAGGCGAGTCCCCGACTTGACATGATCGCTTGTTGTAAATCGTAGTTTGGTTATCATACATGTCTCCCGCTTTATATGACTACTATGATTTCATTTATGATTTATTTTCGATTTCACATACTCTGCACTTTTGTTATCGACTCTTCGGGGCCGCTCATGCCGCAGTAAAGGTACACCGCCGTTGATCCTCGCTCTAGGGTCACAGTCACTTGGGAAGCTCCGCTTTCTCGAGGCTTATTCGTATAGTCCCCGTTGTCGCAGGTGCTACATTCAGGGGTATGACGGCCCCGCCCCGTCGTTGTTATCATATCTTTCGTAGAGGTGCAGTAGTAATGTTGCAGGCGTGGTTGTAAAAAGGATTAAACTGCTCATGTTGAAAAAGTTGTCATTTTTATATACGCCAAAGGCAAGTTTTTCTCAGATTATTGTTTCATATTTCATAATATGTCTTGTATCGCTTTATATTCACTGATTACTCGATGTTGTATCACTAGGGTGCCCGGTAAGGCACCCACGCCCGGAATCGGTCGTGACACGCGTCCCTTGGTTGTTTCATACATACTTGCAAAACTGATTTTAAAATGATATGTTTTCATTTAAGTATTTTACGCTTCATATACTTAGTACTGTCAGATCGACTCCTTCTGGGGCTGCTCATGCCGCAGGTAAGGGCAAGCATGTGCTAGATCCACATTCCTGTGATCTCTACGTTGGTGTGAGCTCCATCCTTTCCGAGGCTCTACTTGGGTATGATCTCCCGTTGTAGATAGTTTTGTATGCCAGGTATGGCGGCCCGTCCCGCCATAGTTGTATATTTCCTTAGAGGTCTGTAGTCCCATTGTACAAGATTTGATGTAATCGCTAAACCATGTTTATATATATATGCCGAAAGGCGATGTTTTCTCACTTAAACTGTGTCCTATTTTATAAATCGTTTCATGTCTTGCTTTATATTTCCATTGACACTGATGTATGACTACTTGGGTGCCCCAGAGGCACGATCCACGCCCCGAATGGGTCGTGACAAAAGTGGTATCGAGCGATTAATCCTCGGAAAGTGTCTACAGCATCGTATCTAGTAGTCTTGATTATCGGTTGTCAGGCACCACACCAATAATCGTGAGGCTATAGGATATTTAGGATTGGTTTCATTCTTCTCATTCCGAGATCGTGCTTTAGAGTTGTGTTATAGGTTGGACCTCTAACGTATTCCTTTCCCGAATGCTATGCCTCCACGTAAGGCAACCCGCCCGTGGCAAGGCAGGAGGAGCCGCTAGCAGACACCCAGAGTCACGAGGGCTCGTGCCCGCCTATACCGAGACGGCGAGTTCTATGACGCCGCCACCCCAAAGAGAGACCACAGCACCCACACCTCCCGTCCCCACACCGGGCGAGGAGTTAGGGTACAAGGAGACGGCCCACTATTGGCAAAGTTGTGGCCCGACACGAGAGAGGTCGGACGCGGCGCCTGGCCCACCCAGCCTCGGCCGCACCCGTGGTACACCCGAGGCGTATAGTTTGAGACTACGAGATTTCTTGAGTCAGAGCCCGCCAGAGTTTTACTGTCGAGGCCGGAGGATGATCCGCAGGAGTTCATCCGTCACCACAGAGAATCGCGAGGTGATACCGCTTCGATTGGTTTGATTCATGGGAGTTATCCCGGGAGAGCACGCGTCCTCACTACTGGGATGAGTTCTCGAGGCTTTCTCACTCACTTCTTGCCTCCACAGATGAGGAGGGCGCGGGCTGATAGATTTTTACTGCTGAGGCAGAGAGGACGCACTGTCAGGGAGTACAATGTCGAGTTTGATTCATTGGCTCGATATGTCCCAACATTGGTAGCAGTTATGGAGGATAGGGTGCACCGCTACGTCACCGGGCTAGACGACTATATGGCCGAAGTCATGCGGGTGTTTCTCCACCGTATGGACATTACCCGCATGCAGCTCATGCTCTTGGATGTGAGAGCGTAGAGATCGCCGGCCGACAGCAAAGAAGACCAGTGACGGCAGGTCGCTTGGTGGCTATCGTGGTGGCGGCCTCAATAGCCTAGATTTGCACCACGCCCACTGCAGCACTCGCACCGCCTCAAGACACAGAGATATTCGAGGGCGCACTGGGCCCTGTGACTTGAGACGCCCAGAGCGGCAGGTATCGCCGACGGTACCACCTCGCGGTGGCCGATGCGTAGATCCCACTTCGGAGTTGTGGTACGGAGTTTGTTTGATTGGGCCAGGCCAGGTCACTATGCGAGGAACCGTCCACCAAGGGCGATGCTGATGGTAGGGTCACCTACGTGTTCTTTCACGGTCTTCTTCATCTCCTACGCTTACTCGCCCGAGGGCGTGGTACTCACGGTCCGCAGTCGCGCAGAGGTCGTGGCTCGTCCAGATTCTAGCGGTCCTCGTAACCGCATTTATGCTTTGTCCACCGACAGATCGTGAGGCCTCACCGATGTCGCCACAGTACTTTATCGCTCGGGTTTGATGTGTATGCTTTGATAGATCCGGTTCTACTGGCCCTATATATCTCCCTTGTTGCTAGTAGGATAGGGATAGAGCTCGAGTCCATAGACCTTTCGAGGTAGCTACGCCAGGGTGATTCGGGTAGCTCGGCGTATATAGAGTTTGTCCCGTGACTATTTACGTCGGACCCCAGCCGACTTGATAGAGTTGGAGATGATTGACTTCGACGTGATTATGGGATGGATTGGCTAGCTTCTGCTACGCCAATGTAGACCGCAGAGAGAGTAGTACGATTCCAGCCTGCAGAGCCATTGTTGAGTGAGGAGCACGCAGACGCCGGTGGTAGGTTTATTTCCTACCTCGGCTAGGAAGATGCGCAGGCGGGTATATCTACCATCTCGTCGGGTGTTTGATCTCGGCCGCGTGCCAGATTTTCGATTCAGTAGTCACGAGTTCCCGACGTATTTCCAGATGACCTCCCGTATCCTCCCGAGAGGAGATCGAGTTTTGTATAGATGTGTTGCGGATACTCGCTATTTCCATTCCGCCATACCGAATGACACCCGCCGAGTTGAGAGAGTCAAGGACCACCGAGGGATTTCTCGGAGAAGGGCTTCATCAGTGCCTAGTGTTTCTCCCCGGGAGCGCCGTATTGTTCGTAAAGAAGAAGGGCGACGCCGCGCATGTGTGTTGATTATGTGCACAACAAGGTGACCATTAAGAACAGATACCCTTCCCGTGATTGATGATTTGTTCGACCAGCCAGGTGCGAGATGTTTCTCCAAGATTGATCTGCGATCGCTATCATCAGTGCGAAGTCGAGAGGTGGATGTCCCTAGGATCGCATTCAGACCCAGACGCATTATGAGTTCGTGGTCATGTCTTTTGGTTGACCAATGCCCGCAGATTCATGGATTTGATGAACCGAGTGTTCAAACCATTTTTGGACGCGTTTGTGATAGTGTTCATTGATGATATCTTGGTTTATTCTCGCCAGAGCAGAACACGCGAGCATTTGGCGATCGGCCGACGCTTCTCCAGACCAGCATTGCACGCCAAGTTTTCCAAATGTGAGTTTTGGTTGACTTGATGGCGTTGGGCATATTGTCGGGCCGATGGCATTCGAGTGGATACGCCAAGATCGAGCCATGACTTGGCCTAGACCTACTACTCCGGCTGCAGGTTCGCAGCTCGGGCCTCGCAGATATTATCGCGTTCGTGGAGAAGTTTGCTTCTATCTCGCACCATTGACTGACTAGCCGACTCGTGGCGCAGCCAAGTTTGATGGATCGATGCTTGTGAGCGGTGGTTTCCGATTCTGAAAGAGAGACCGACGACCGCCCGCTTACTCTTCGCAGGTCCGGATGGTTATGTCGTGTATTGTGACGCGTCGTGCATCGGGCCGATGTGTTGACGCAGCACGGCAGGGTTATAGCATACGCATCCCGACAAACCAAGAAACACGAGAGGAACTACCCCACCCATGATTTGGAGTTGGCAGCCGTGATTCACGCTTTGAAGATCTGGAGGCACTATTTGTATGGGGTTTGTTATACCCCGTATTTCCAGAGTATGTACGTAAGGGAATACGTACAAAAAAAGTTTGGCTTTAAAGTTAGCCTTGGACGTTTTTTTTGTACACAACTCGCTTAAAGAATCGTTTTCCGACGAAACGTTTCCACAGCTTTCGTAGGGAAAATTCCGGCTATGCCATTACTAATTTTTGCGGATTTTTCCGAGAGACGAAACATTTTGGACCAACGGGAGGGCAACACTTGGCACCCTCCCATTGGTGGACTTGAATCGTCCATGGACGAAATTGGAGAGCCAAGGCACGTTTTTTGTGCCTTGTGCACAAGTCAAGGGTTGGTAGGATATTTGTGTTTAGTTAATCCTCACCCTACACTTGCCTTGCACTTGTCTTCATCTTGGCCATTGGTTGGCCAAGGCTTGAGCTATAAATACCCCCTTAGAGATGAAGAGTTATTCATCCACAAAGTTATCTTCCAAGTCTAAAAATCCTCTCCTCTCCCTTAAGCTTTTCGTCCAACACCTCTTCCTCCTCAGTAGTGTGGCCGAGCGCCTACCCCCCGACCCTCGCCGACATATACCCCCCCTCCCTTGGTCGAAAACTTGTCTTCTAGTATCGTTCTAATGACCAAAATACCCTAGCCCAAATCCCTTACTCCTTAGTAGAAGTGGTGAAGAACTTCTAAGGGTTCTGAGCTACCTGGAGCGCATACAACTTAGAGCTAAACCTTGCTCAGGCGCGACTTTATCTAGGATATTATTGGGCTTACCGAGGTAACTAATCCTAACCCTCTTTTGAATTAGAGAATACTTACTGTTGTAGTATTAGAACAAGTATTAGATACTTAGAAGAATATCACAGAATAGAATTGAATCATATCACAAGTAGGCGGTTTAAAAGAAGAATAATTGAATCAGACTCACATAGGACTGCTTTTCACGATGAGACTTACATAGCTCACCGGGTAGGGTTGTGCTGCCCGACTTTCCGTAGAATTATGAACCCCCTGTTTAGAATGACCCTCAGAATAGTCTTTGATAGATATTTGTGACTATTATAGGCTGACTCTCTGCGCGCGACATATTCAACTTGGCAGGTGGTTTTCGCTGAGAAGGTATGTGATTCTTCCTAAAGCATGATATTTTACAATATATAGTACGGTAGACGTACATGTGTTAACTGAATAATAACTACGGCAATGTCTTTGACTTAAGCCTGAATAATACTTATGGCAATGCCTCACGGCTTAAGCCTGAATAATACTTACGGCAATGCCTCACGGCTTAAGCCTGAATAACAAAGAACTGAAAACATTTCAAAAGAATACTGAATCATTTTTAACAGAAGATAAATACTTGGTTTTTAAAAACAAAAGCGTAGGAGTTATACTGGCTTTATGGGAAGTTAGGTATAACAACTTAAAAAGATAAAAAAGAACTGTTTACTTGTTTTGTTTATAAAAGTCTTGTATTGATTTCTGTTAAGAGTAGTAAGATTGTTTGATAAGTAGACATGTTATGATACTACCTGTGTTAGTGTCTTGTAATGCTGTGTAAGGGGGTCATTCTTGCTGTGCTTACGTTGCTAACCGGTAAGTCCATTGTACTGTTATTGTATCACCTACCCTCGATCGTTATACGCGGCTTGCCCTTGACGCTGGTCTATACGGCCTACGCGTCCGTGAGACTACGCGAGCAGCGGTATGCTCCGTGATTGATCATTCCGGCGCTTAGCCCGACGCGGGGACTCTATGCGGTCCGCTGAGACTATGCGGTCTTTTGAGGCTATGCGGCCGCGGAGCCTAGGCGGATGCCGGGTTGGCTGCCCCGACGCGAGAAATATCTCATGCGGGTCCGTGGGACCCATGCGGCCGCGAAGTCCGTGACTAGGCACGCAGAATGATACTATGGGCGATCGCCTTGCTTCGATCATTCGCGCCTAGAATAGACTATTCTCGCTTTTCCTATTATCGTTGTTGTTTGTGAGGTGGCACTATGTGAAATTGAACCGATTGTATTTGTGAAAAGGTTTTAAATACTTTGATTTCATTTTAAGTACTTTATAGTTTCACATACTTGGTACTGTTATCGACCTCCTTGGGCTGCGTTCATGCCGCAGGTAAGGGCAGCAGTGCTAGATCCACATCCTAGGATCTTTGCGTTGGTGTCGGGAGCTCCATCTTCTAGGAGGCTCTACTTTGGGTATGATCTCCCGTATTGTAGATAGTTTTGTCTGATCGAGGGTATGGCGGGCCTGTCCGCCATAGTTGTTTACTTCCTAGAGGTATGTAGTACTATTATGCAGTTGGGATGTATCGCAAAACTTGAGTTATTTATATTATGCCGAAAGGCAAGCTTTTCATCGATAAACTGTCTTATTTTATAAAGCTGTTTCTGCCTTGTTTTATATTCCGGTTACTCGATGTATGACTACTTGGGTGCCGGTAAGGCACGATCCACGGGCCGGGCGGTCGTGACAAAAGTGGTATCGAGCGATTAATCCTCGGAAAGTGTCTGAGCCGTATCTAGTAAGTCTTGATTATCGGTGTGTTGTGCACCACCAATAATCGTGAGGCTATAGGATATTTAGGATTGGTTTCCATTCTTCTCATTCCGAGATCGTGCTTTAGAGTCGTGTTATAGGTTGGACCCTCTAACGTATTCCTTTCTGTAATGCTGATTATGCCTCACGTAAGGCAACCGGGCCCAGGCAAGGCAAAGCGTAGGAGGCGCTAGCAGACACCCAGAGTTACGAGGCTCGTGCCCGGTCTATACCGAGACGGCGAGTTCTATGACGCCACCGGCCCAAAGAGACCACAGTACCCACACCTCCCATCCCCACGGCTGGGGCGGAGAGTTAGGTACAAGGAGATGGCCCACTATTGGCTAAAGTTGTGGCCGTCTGAGGAGAGGCTGGATCGCGACAGTTCAGGCTCGGCTCGGTCGCACCGTAGTGCACGAGGCGTATAGTTTGAGGCTCTGAGATTTCTTGAGTTGTAGCCCGCGAGTTTCTGGTCGGCGGAGGATGATCCGCGAGAGTTCATCCGTCACCGCAGAGGATTATGCGGGTGATCAGGGCTTCAGAGACTGAGGCTGTGACATTCGGTTCGCATCGGATGCGTGATACCGCAGTCGATTGGTTTGATTCATGGGAGCTTTCCCGGGGAGAGCATGCACCTCCAGCAGTATGGGATGAGTTTTGAGGCTTTTCTCACACACTTCTTGCCTCCGCGGATGAGGAGGGCACGGTGATAGATTCTTGTTCTTGAGGCGAGGAGGGCGCGGTGAGGAGTACAATGTCGAGTTTGATTCTTTGGCTCGATATGTCCACTGCACCGTAGCGAGATGGAGGGCGAGTGCATCGCTATGTCACTGGGCTAGATGATTACATGGCGAGTCTTGTGCGGGTGTGTCCCTTCACCGAGCATGGACATAACGTATGCAGCTCACGACTGGGTTGTGAGGCGTAGAGACCGCCGGGTAGAGCGATATCAGCGGCGAGAAGAAGGCCAAGACGGCGGTTCTTTTAGTGGTCCTCGGGGTGGCGGCATCGCAGAAGTCGGTGCACCACGGCCCGGCGCGAGCGCTCTACCTCATTTTCAAGGCAACAGAGCGGTCGGGGCGGTCGGGGCCCGGGACTTGATTTCGGGTAGCGGGTGCTAACTGCTCGAGGTCTGCTCGGTGTGCCCGTTGTGGCAGATACCATTCTGGGAGCTGTACTCCGGGAGCTTGCTATACTTGTGGCCAGCAGGGTCACTTTGCGAGAGTTTGTCCGACCGGGGGCGGCGCTGGTGGTAGGGCTCAGCCTACGAGTGCATTGCGCTTCTTCATCCCAGCGATTACTCGCCCGGAGGCAAGGTACACATGGATCAGCGGTCGCGGCGAGGTCGTGGCGCAGTCGGATTCTAGCGGTCCTCGAACCGCGTATATGCTTTGTCGGTAAGCGACAGATCGTGAGGCCTCACCGATGTCGTCACGGTACCTTATCGGTTCGGGTTTGATGTGTATGCTTTGATAGATCCGGTTCTACTGGTCCTATATATCTCCCTTGTTTCTAGTAGGATAGGGATAGAGCACGAGTCCATAGACCACTTTCGAGGTAGCTACGCCAGATGGTGATTCGGTGGTAGCTCGGCGGGTATATAGAGCTTGTCTGTGACCATTTGCGATCGTCGGACCACTGGCGACTTGATAGAGTTGGAGATGATTGACCGGCGTGATTATGGGGATGGATTGGCTAGCTTCTTGCTACGCCAATGTAGACCGAGAGAGAGTAATGCAGTTCGGTTTCTGAGGCCGGTTGTTGAGTGGGAGGAGCACGGTATCGCCGAGGGTAGGTTTATTTCTACCTCAAGGCTAGGAAGATGGTGCGCAGGGGTATATCTACCATCTCGTTCGGGTGTTTGATCTCAAGGCTGCGGTACCAGATTTTGATCGATTCGATGGTCGTGAGTTCCCAGGCGTGTTTCGGATGACCTCGGGTATCCTCCCGAGAGGAGATTGAGTTTTGTATTGACATATTGCGGACACTCGGCCTATTTCCATTCCGCCATACGAGAATGGCACTGCCGAGTTGAGAGAGTTGAAGGATCGGCTTAGAGATTTCTTGGAGAAGCGGCTTCATCGGGCCTAGTGTTTCTCCCGGGAGCGCGGTATTGTTCGTGAAGAAGAAGGGCGGACGCGCTGCGCATGTGTGTTGATCTGAGCGGTGAACAAGGTGACCATTAAATGTATACCCCTTCCGGGATTGATGATTTGTTCGACCAGTTGCGGTGCGAGATGTTTCTCAAGATTGATCTGCGATCGGGCTATCATCAGTGCGAGTCGAGAGATGTGGATGTCCACAGGACTACATTCGGGACGTGACGGGCATTATGAGTTCGGTCATGTCTTTTGGGTTGACCAATGCTCGCGGTATTCATGGATTAGATGAACCCAGTGTTCAAACCATCTTTGGACACCGTGGTGATAGTGTTCATTGATGATATCTTTGTTTATTCTCGCCAGAGCGAGAGCATGCGAGCATTTGAGCTGTCTTGCCGATTCTCCAGACCAGTGATTTGTACGCCAAGTTTTCCAAATGTGAGTTTTGGTTGACTTCAGTGGCGTTTCTTGGGCATATTGTCGGGGCTGATGGCATTCGAGTGGATACGGCCAAGATCGAGGCAGTCAGGACTTGGCCTAGACCTACTACTCCGACAGAGGTTCGCAGTTTTCTGGGCCTTGCAGGATATTATCGGCGGTTCGTGGAGAAGTTTGCTTCTATCTCTGCACCATTGACTAGGCTGACTCAGAAGGCAGCCAAGTTTCAGTGGACTGATGCTTGTGAGCAGGGTTTCCAGTTGCTGAAAGAGAGACTGACGACCGCCCCCGTTCTTACTCTTCCAGAGGGTCCAGATGGTTATGTCGTGTATTGTGATGCGTCAGGCATCGGGTTGGGATGTGTGTTGATGCAGCATGGCAGGGTTATAGCATATGCATCCCGACAGCTGAAGAAACACGAGAGGAACTACCCCACCCATGATTTGGAGTTGGCAGCCGTGATTCACGCTTTGAAGATCTGGAGGCACTATTTGTATGGGGTTCACGTGGATATTTATACAGACCACAAGAGCCTCCAGTATATCTTCAGCCAGAGGGAGCTGAACTTGCGACAGAGACGGTGGTTAGAGTTGCTTAAGGATTACGATGTTGATATCCTGTACCACCCGGGGAAGGCCAATGTTGTGGCAGATGCCCTTAGTCGTAGGTCGATGGGGAGCCTATCAGATGTGCAGCTAGAGAGGAGGGACATGGTTCGTGATTTGCATCAGTTAGCGAGCCTTGGTGTCCGTTTGATTGATTCTGATAGCAGTGGGGTTAGAGTTCGTGAGGTTGCCGAGTCTTCCATCGTTGAGGAGGTGAAGAGGCAACAGTTCGAGGATCCCGCTTTGATTCGATATCGTGATACAGCTCTTCGTGAGGGCAAGGGTCCTTTTGAGGTAGCACCTGATGGGGTGCTAAGGTTTGAGGCGGCATGTGTTCGGATGTTTGAGGACTTGGCGGAGTTCTTGGGAAGCACACAAGCGCGTTACTCTATCCATCGGTCGACCAAGATGTACCACGACCAGATGCGTGTATTGGTGGGATGGCTTGAAGAGGACGTTGCGAGTTCGTAGCTCGGTGCGTGTTGTCGGCAGTGAAGGTAGAGCACCGAGGCCCGGTGGTTTGTTCTGACGATTGAGATCCCGACACGGAAGTGGGAGGTAATCAACATGGACTTCATCACGGGATTACCTCGCTCGGAGGAGACATGATTCTATATGGGTTATCGTCGGCGGTGGCGAAATCAGCCCACTTTCTTCCCGTCGGGGCGACTTTTTCGGTGAGGATTATGCGGACTTTACATCAGAGATCGTCGGTGCATGGAGTCCCTACCTCGATCATATCGCATGAGGCCCGGTTCGGCTAACCGGAGGTCCTTCCGAGAGGTTTAGGGGCGAGTGAGCACAATCTTGCATTTCATCCACGCAGACGGACAGCGAGCGCACTATCCGGACTCTTGAGGATATCTGCGAGCCCGTGTTATTGACCGATGGTAGTTGGGAGGATCATTTGCCTCTAGTTGAGTTTGCGTATAATAATAGCTACCACTCCGATTCGGATGACGCCTTATGAGGCCTTGTATGGGAGGAAGTGCGGATCGCCTATAGGTTGGTTCGATGTGGGCGAGTGCGGCTAGTGGGACCAGATTTGGTGCGTGAGCGGTGGATAAGGTGAAGCTTATCCGAGGCGACTATTGACGGCTGAGTCGGCGAAGTCGTATGCAGATCATCGTCGTTGGCATCCGGAGTTCGCGATAGATGATTGGGTTTTCTAAAGGTGTCACCCATGAAGGGTGTGATGAGATTCGGGAAGAAGGAAACTTCGGCCCAAGGTACATTGGGCGTTTGATTGTCGCGAGGTAGGCAAGGTTGCCTACGAGTTGGATCTGCCGTCCGATCTGGAGGCGGTGCATCGGTGTTTCACGTATCTATCTTGAGGAGATGTATCGGATCCATCTAGGGTACACCCGATTGGCGATGTCGGTGGCCAGGGGTTATCGTATGAGAGATTCCATAGCGATAGTCGATCGTCGGTTAGGCGTCTGCATGACGAAGGGCGTGGCTTCCGTCAAAGTCTTGTGGCGGAACGAGCTCGAGAGGAGATGACGTGGGAAGCCGAGGAGGACATGAGACAGAAGTATCCTCACCTATTCCCACACCTCCGGTAATTCACTTTCCTACTTGTAAATTTCCATTATCATTTATGCCTAAGTGTTGTTTTGTGGCCGTGTGTGGCATTTGCTAGCTGTTTAAGCTTCTTCGATAATCGTCTTGAGAAGGAACATTCGACGAATGTTTCTAAGGAGGAGAATGTTATACCGTATTTCCGAGTATGTGCGTGAGGAATACGCATAAAAAAGTTTGGCTTTAAAGTTAGCCTTGGACGTTTTTTTGTACACAACTCGCAAAGAATCGTTTTCAGATGAAGCGTTTCCACGACTTTCGTAGGGAAAATTCGGCTATGCCATTACTAATTTTGCGGATTTTTCCGAGAGGCGAAACATTTTGGACCAACGGGAGGGCAACACTTGGCACCTCCCATTGGTGGACTTGAATCGATCCATGGACGAAATTGGAGAGCCAAGGCACGTTTTTGTGCCTTGTGCACAAGTCAAGGTTGGTAGGATATTTGTGTTTAGTTAATCCTCACCCTACACTTGCCTTGCACTTGTCTTCATCTTGGCCATTGGTTGGCCAAGGCTTGAGCTATAAATACCCCTTAGAGATGAAGAGTTATTCATCCACAAAGTTATCTTCCAAGTCTAAAAATCCTCTCCTCTCCCTTAAGCTTTTCGTCCAACACCTCTTCCCTCCCCTTGGGTAGTGTGGCCGAGAGCCTACCCCCCCTAGCCTAGCCGAAATCTACCCCCCTCCCTTGGTAGAAAAGTTGTCTTCTAGTATCGTTATAATGCCCAAAATACCCTAGCCCAAATCCCTTAGTCCTTAGTAGAAGTTGTGAAGAACTTCTAAGGTTTCTTGGAGCTACCGGAGCGTACAACTTAGGAGCTAAACCTTGCTCAGGCGCGACTTTATCTAGGATATTATTGGGCTTACCGAGGTAACTAATCCTAACCCTCTTTTGAATTAGAGAATACTTACTGTTGTAGTATTAGAACAAGTATTAGATACTTAGAAGAATATCACAGAATAGAATTGGTATTATCACAGTAGAAGGGTTTAAAAGAAGAATAATTGAGCTGTACTCACATAGATTTGTTTTCCTGATGAACTTACATAGCTCACCGGGTAGGGTTGTGCTGCCCGACTTTCCGTAGAATTATGAACCCCCTGTTTAGAATGACCCTCAGAATAGTCTTTGATAGATATTTGTGACTATTTGTCACGACCCGAAACTGGGCCCGTGACTGGTGCCTTACCCCGGGCACCCTAGTGACACAACATCAGAGTAATCAGCGGAACATAAAACAACAACATGAGATAACAGAAATATAAAACAATAATCTGTGAAAACTTGCCTTTCTGCATATATATAACCATCAACTCTTTTACAAATGAGCGGCAATCCTTTTTACCAACCACCGCAGCGATTACTACGGACCTCACAGAATGATACGACCATGATGGCGGGACGGGGCCCGCCAAACCTGAATGTAAACACTTACTGACGGGGACTATACCACCGATAAGCCTCGGAGAAAGCGGGCTTCCCAACGCTGAACTGTGACCACGAGCTAGGATCAACGGCGATGTACCTCAACTGCGGCATGAACGCGGCCCGAAGGAGGTCGATCAGCAGTGCAAGTATGTGAAACTAAAAATAAATACTGTAAATGAAATCATAGTAGTCTATACAAAGCAGGAGACATGTATGATAACCAAACTACAGTTCACCATAAATAAGCAGTCATGTCAAGTCAGGGACTCACGCCCTCAAGTCATCACTTAATTTAACAATGGGTCTCACGCCCACAACATCAATCGTGCCCGTGGAATACCTTCCTCACTGCCGGCAGTTTATGATATACAAGCACCAAGGAATACACATGAACACGTGTCCCACTGTGTCCTAATAAAGCATGCGGGGTAAGTACGAAGGCATAGCCGACTACTAACACCCACAGTACCAACAAGGTCATAAACTGTATCATAAGATCTGTCTAGACCGTCACATGATCAAAGCTGGCCACTTGCCCGCAGTATCTAATGTGCGCGTCTAGTCCTGGAACTTCCCGCAGCTCCGCATAGGCCAATCTCATCGGCCCGCGTAGGTATTCCGCGTCGAGGTAGCTACTCCGGCGTCGTCACGACTTTCGAGTCGCGTAGCCACGAGGACCGCGTGCCCGTAAAGGACGACACTAACACGGAACTCGTAGCTCGCATAGGCCCCAGGACCCGCGTGAGGTATTCTCGAATCATGGTCCTGGACCGCTGAGTCTACCCGCGTCGGAGGCGGCTTAACCGGAATCATCTCGAGATGAATGCCACCATACTATCATAACGATAGTTAATAAGCACAATCAAGAAACCCTTTACACAAACCTCACAAGATACTTACACACGTAGCATCCTAACACGTTTACTTCTCACGGCAACAAGAAAGTATTACAAGGCTATCACAAACCTATTCAATAAAGTTATTCACACAAGGTACTTTCTACTAACAAGTTCGGTATCTATCCCCAAAGTACTTCACACATTAAAATCTTAAAAAGATCTGTTTCTTTCACATAAGTCACCTGATACGTAGTATAAAATAGAGTAGTATCCTTTTAAGAAAACCAAAACTCTTACCTTTGTAAAATCAAGTAACAACATTATTTTCAAGCGTCCAAGTTTGCCTAATTTCAAATGTTCACGTTTCTTATTTTTAGAAAGGTTTAAGTAGTTCATAGTCTTATTCATTTAAGAATATAATTCTCTTTTAAACAATCGAGAAACATAAGCCTTATATGTGAGTAGGATATTCTTGTTTATAACAATCTTATTACAATGACCATGATCTAGGAAATATCATTTTGTCTCATCTTAGCTTACATGCAGATGGAAGTTTCTACTGGTTTTCATAATACTTAATTATTCAAAATATTTCCTTTTATTAACGCTGCAGTGGTTTGTCGATACACATTCTGATTTCCGAAATCAGTAAAGCATTCTTAAGCCGTTATACCTAACTTCCCATAAAGCTAGTATAACTCTTAAGTTTTCAAACACCCAGTATTACTTCTCCTTTCAAAATGATTCAAAAATCTTTTGAAAATACTTCAAGTTCTTTCTTATCATATAACAAGCCAGTTATAGTTCAAATCAGTTACCTTTTAAAAACCACATGTATTTTCTTACTAACATAAAGCTGTTATAACCAACTTCCCATAAAGCGTTATAACACTTTATGTTTTAAACCATTCAAACACATTTAGCACGTATGCGTCTCCGTACTACATAGTTCACACATATCATGCTAGAGAGATAGGAAGAGGTTCACATACCGCGGCGAGTATCGACTCATAGCAAAGCGCTCAAGTACTTCAGCGTCGGCTACCCCTTAAGCCACGTAGATCGCGCCACACGTAGTACATCCACCTATAAGGCCACAGCGCTTATTAACATTTAGGTCGTCGTAGAACTTTCTCTGAGAAATTTCGGCAAGACTCCCCGCATGGCAGCGTAAATCTCTCCTCTATCGAGGCTACCAAGCCAACGGGGGTTATACATCTAACCTAACGGGTACAATTCTACTCCACGGTACTACTACACAAGTCTCATGTCTGATCCTATGTAATTACAGTTGATTCGATTCTTGAGCTTAAGTCAAAAGACATTGCGCGATGCTAAGCTTAGTTCTATATATAGTATACTTCAACTATATAATCTAACAACATGTAATTTCCAATTACAATAGAGGACAAGATATTTACCTCGATAAGCCCATAATTATCCAAGTATAAAGTCGATCTGGGCAATCGTTTAGCTCGACTCGGCGCTCGACCAGCTCTAAACCACCCAGAAGTTCTAACCAACTTCTACACAATACTCAACGGACTATGGAGATTTTCCTAGGGTTTCGGTTTTGTGGTAGTGGGAAGTATAATAGTATAAGCGGGCTTTTTGTAAGGTATAACCTTAGAATACTACAAGGTATATGGCTAAGGTAATTTGGGCATTATAACAATACTTGGAGAGTATTTCTATACCACTGAGGGGGTATTAAGCGAAAGCAACTAGGCTGGGGGGTACCCACGCTAGCACCTCAGGAGGGGGTGTCTACCACCGGCCTACCCCATTGTGGGGACTCGGCGAGGGGAGAGAGGGCTCTCGGCAAGACACACTAAGGGGAAGGAAGAAGCTTTCAAGACTTAGGCAATTTGTGAATGAATTAGTCTTCAAGGGAGGGGTATTTATAGGTCAAGTGAAAGCCAACCAATGGCCAAGATTACACCAAGTGTTAGGCAAGTGTAGGGCCAAGATTCACGTGTGTACCTAGCCAACTTGCACACAAAATATCTACCAAAAATATCTCACTTGCCTTCCCAAAATCGTCCACGTATGCGCACTTTGCCCGCTGATGAGAGGGTGCCAAGTGCCGCCCTCGTTGGTCCAAAATGTTAGTCTCTCGGAAAAATCCATAAAAATACTAAATGACATAGCCGTAATTTACCGCGCAAGTTAGGTAGAGCGTTTGTCGAAAAACGACTCTAGCAGGGTGTTGTGCACAAACATATTTCGGCCCAAAGGTGCCACATGGGGTGACACGTGTCGCCCCGATTAAATCAAAATATTTCGTCTTAGAAAATATCCAGCGGCCAAAATCTCAAAATCAGCGGGCCCCACAAAGCGTAAATTTCTCCGTGGGCCCACGTGACCATTTTCGAAAATAAAATTCCATAATTCTCTAATATTCCGGAAGTCCGAATACCAAATCGGGAATCCAATTCCCATAAACGAACCTTTTCCTTCACAAAAACCGGAAACTTTTCCGTGGAAAAATCGCCTCTTTCTTCCTTTCCAATCTTTCTGTCGTAATCTCGTACGTACGGCCTCGCTTACATCCGCTGGAACTACGGGGTATAACATTCTCCTCCCATTCGAAACATTCGTCCAGAATGTTCCTTCTAAGTCTCAAAACAAGCGTGCGCCAACATAGTCTTCACTACTATACTTACGAGAACAATCCTGCCCATACGGCCATGAAACACTGCGCAAAACTTACATCTAAGTCCACGAGGAAACACCTCTACATCACCACAAATAATGCTACTTTGCCACTTTGCACGAGATACCACTTTGTCACTTTGCCGCGAGCCTTGCTCGGCGACCCAACAAATGGTGCAGGCTGCGTCGATCATTGAAGGTATCGTACACTCAATTCTTACCACATTTACGATCGCTTTAGTATCCAAAACTCGGGTTACTATCTCTAACGTGGTCATCATTAGCGGGAACATTCGGATGGATCTTCGATACTTTCGAACATAACAATCTGAAGACCGGACGTCCTTCTTAAGTCGGACGGCAAATGCTAACATATAGGCAACGGCCTATTCTTCATGAACTCAAAAGGCCCAAAGTAACTCGGGCTAAGTTCCTTCTGTTTCCAAAACTCGTCACACCCTAACCGGGGTGGTACTTTGAAGACCGACCGTCGACACGAACTCTGGCGTCGTCGCCGATTATCGCACAATTCTGCAGCTGCGTAACTTCACAGACAAGCACCACTATCGCGATCTGCTGGAACAAGCTGAACCACTATCCGAACCACGCCAACATCGAACCAATCGGCCGTGACTTGCATTTACCTACAAGGCGTCACAAGGCGACATCGAACAACGAAATGGTAGCTTAAACACTCCCAACCGGACAACGATCCGCGGCTACCGCGAAATCAAAACAACGGCCGAGGCGAATGCGTCTGGAGACTCACTTTGAGTTCTAGCCTACACTGGTACAAACTCGAGAAGAGAAACAGTAGTACCACAGGCTCCACTTGTCGTCATAAGGTGAAGGTAGGCACCGTGCAACCTCACAACCTTTCCGGATAACATCAACAACTGCCGAGGAACGACCGCGAGAAGAACACGATAGTTGCCCCATCGGCCCGACCACCGGTCGAACGCATCCACGAACTTGCACTGGCTAACTAAACATGGGCCTAACACCTCATGACCCTAACACAGAGGGACCACCATGACCCGACCACCATACCGCGGGTTGACCCGCAACATAGCCTCAACAGGCGGCATTGCGCAAGAAACACTAGCTCCCGAAGAATAATTTCACAAATCATATTACGAAAACCTAGCGGTCTTCCTAGCTCGACTACCTTCTTTCAAATCACGCTACTGGGACTTATCCCACGAACATAGCTCACGTGCACTATGCACTCTATAAGGGTCAAACATAACACTACACCTTTCGAGATGGCCTTACCTCTAAGGTCTTTACGTATAACACTCTAAGGCTCACACCTTCTCTATCCCCAAAATCTTACTCGGTTAACCCACGTGATTCTAATCACAACTAACACCGCTATCGAACATAGCACTTAAGGTATACTCACCTTGAAAGTTACCAAAGGACGCTTGCTGCTGGCCCTCTTACATTGTCGCCCGTTAACCCGTCGATCTCTACGTTTCTCGGCCTGCTGCGCATAAGCCCGTACACAGGCCATGCTCAAGCCTAACTGAAGGATTACTCTTGCACAACCTTCTCTTAGGTAGTCATCAAGACTCGCGATACATCGGTATACTCTCTGGTAGCCAAATCCATAGCTAGTAACAAGGTTGTCTCTTGGCAATCTATATTCTCTGTTCGATCGTGGGCGAAGGTTCAAATATTATGGTCATTGTAGGCGCTGCTTTGCCGTGCTAAACTCTCTGGGGCTAGTGGCGTCGCAAAACTCCCGAATGAAGCACTACCCTAGGTAATGATTGGGCTGTGCCCTCGCCACCCTCTGAACTCTACTCGCGACTCTGCCATTGCCTTGCCCTCTGGGCGGGTTGCCCTACGCGGAGGCATAATGATAAGGAAATAATTTCGTCGGAGGGTCGACTTACAACACGGCTCTAAGGCACGATCTCGAGTGAGAAGAATAGAAACCAATCCTAAATATCCTATAGCCTCACGATTATTGGTGTGGTGCACAACACTCCGATAATCAAGACTTCTTGGATCTGATGCGTAGACACTTTCAGAGATTAAGCGCTCACGATACCACTTTTGTCACGACCGGCGGGCGTGATGGTGCCTTACCGGGCACCCTAGTGACACAACATCGAGTGTCGTGGAACATAAAACAACAACATGAGATAACGAAATATAAAACAATAATCTGTGAAAACTTGCCTTCGGCATATATATAACCATCAACTCTTTTACAAATGAGCGGCAATCCTTTTTACCAACCTGCCCACAGCGATTACTACGGACCTCTAAGAATGATACGACCACGATGGCGGGACGGGGCCCAAACCACGAATGTAAACACTTACTCTGACGGGGACTATACGTGATAAGCCTCGGGAAAGCGGAGCTTCCCAATGAGCTGTGACCACGAGAGCTAGGATCGGCGATGTACCTCGACTGCGGCATGAGCGGCCCGAAGGAGGTCGATCTAACAGTGCAGAGTATGTGAAACTAAAAATAAATCGTAAATGAAATCATAGTAGTCTATACAAAGCGGGAGACATGTATGATAACGAACTACGATTCACCATAAATAGCGATCATGTCAAGTCGAGGACTCACGCCTCAAGTCATCACTTAATTTAACAATGGGTCTCACGCCCACATCAATCGTGCGTGGAATACCTTCCGCCAGCTGGCGGTTTATGATATACAAGCACGAGAATACACATGAACACGGGTCCCACTGTGTCCTAATAAAGCATGCGGGGGTAAATGCGAAGGCATAGCCGACTACTAACACCCGCGGTACCAACAAGGTCATAAAGCGTATCATAAGATCTGTCTGACCGTCACATGATCAAAGGCGGCCCACTTGCGCGATATCTAATGCGCGCGTCTAGTCTGGAACTTCCGCGACTCCGCGTAGGCCAATCTCATCGGCCGCGCGTAGGTATTCCCGCGTCGGTAGCTACTCCCGGCATCGTCACGGACTTTCGAGTCGCGTAGCCCTGAGACCGCGTGCCCGTAAAGGACGCGCTAACACGGAACTCGTAGCTCGCATAGGCCCCGGGACCCGCGTGAGGTATTCTCGAATCATGGTCCTGCATCGCTGAGTCTACCCGCGTCGGAGGCGGCTTAACCCGGAATCATCTCAAGAGATGAATGCCACCATACTATCATAACGATAGTTAATAAGCACAATCAAGGAAACCCTTTACACAAACATCACAAGATACTAACACGTAGCATCCTAACACGTTTACTTATCACAACAAGAAAGTATTACAAGGCTATCACAAACCAATACAATCAAGTTATTCACACGAGGTACTTTCTACTAACAAGTTCGAATTATCATCCCCAAAGTACTTCACACATTAAAATCTTAAAAAGATCTGTTTCTTTCACATAAGTCACCTGATACGTAGTATAAAATAGAGTATCCTTTTAAGAAAACCAAAACTCTTACCTTTGTAAAATCAAGTAACAACATTATTTTTCAAGCGTCCAAGTTTGCCTAATTTCAAATGTTCACGTTTCTTATTTTTAGAAAGGTTTCGTAGTTCATAGTCTTATTCATTTAAGAATATAATTCTCTTTTAAACAATCGAAACATAAGCCTTATATGTGAGTAGGATATTCTTGTTTATAACAATCTTATTACAATGACCATGATCTAGGAAATATCATTTTGTCTCATCTTAGCTTACATGCGGATGGAAGTTTCTCTTGGTTTTCATAATACTTAATTATTCAAAATATTTCCTTTTATTAACGCTGCGATGGTTTGTCGATACACATTACGATTTCAAATCGATAAAGCATTCTTAAGCCGTTATACCTAACTTCCCATAAAGCTAGTATAACTCTTAAGTTTTCAAACACCAAGTATTACTTCTCCTTTCAAAATGATTCAAAATCTTTTGAAAATACTTCAAGTTCTTTCTTATCATATAACAAGCGATTATAGTTCAAATCGATTACCTTTTAAAAACCACATGTATTTTCTTACTAACATAAAGTCGTTATAACCAACTTCCCATAAAGCGTTATAACACTTTATGTTTTAAACCATTCAAACACATTTAGCACGTATGCGTCACCGTACTACATAGTTCACATATCATGCTAGAGAGATAGGAAGAGGTTCACATACCTCGCGGCGAGTATCGACTCATGCAAAACGCTCAAGTACTTCCAACGTCGGCTACCCCAAGCCACGTAGATCGCGCCACACGTAGTACATCCACCTATAAGGCCACGGCGCTTATTAACATTTAGGTCTCATCGTAGAACTTTCTCTGAAATTTGTGCGCCTCCCCCGCGGCGTAAATCTCTCCTCTATCGAGGCTGCCAAGCCAACCAGGGGTTATACATCTAACCTAACGGGTACAATTCTACTCACGGTACTACTACAAGTCTCATGTCTGATCCTATGTAATTCTGATTCGATTCGATTCTTGAGCTTAAGTCAAAAGACATTGCGCGATACTAAGCTTAGTTCTATATATAGTATACTTCAACTATATAATCTAACAACATGTAATTTCCAATTACAATAGAGGACAAGATATTTACCTCGATAAGCCCATAATTATCCAAGTATAAAGTCGATCCCGGGCAATCGTTTAGCTCGACTCGGCGCTCCAACCATTCTAAACCACCAGAAGTTCTAACCAACACACATGATACTCCGGACTATGGAGATTTTCCTAGGGTTTCGGTTTTGTGGTGTGGGAAGTATAATAGTATAAGCGGGCTTTTTGTAAAGGTATTAGCTTAGAATACTACAAGGTATATGGCTAAGGGAATTTGGGCATTCTAACAATACTTGGAGAGTATTTCTATACCACTGAGGGTATTAAGCGAAAGCAACTAGGCTGGGGTACCCAGGCTAGCACCTCAAAGGAGGGGGTGTCTACCCTCGGCCTACCCCACTGGGGACTCGGCCAAGGGGAGAGAGGGCTCTCGGCGAGACACTACACTAAGGGAAGGAAGAAGCTTTCAAGACTTAGGCAATTTGTGAATGAATTAGTCTTCAAAGGGAGGTATTTATAGGTCAAGTGAAAGCCAACCAATGGCCAAGATTACACCAAGTGTTAGGCAAGTGTAGGGCCAAGATTCACCCATGTGTACCTGTGACTTGCACAAAATATCTACCAAAAATATCTCCCACTTGCCTTCCCAAAATCGTCCATGCGCCACTTTGCCCGCTGATGAGAGGGTGCCAAGTGCGCCCTCGTTGGTCCAAAATGTTAGTCTCTCGGAAAAATCCGCAAAAATACTAAATGACATAGCCGTAATTTACCGCTCGCAAGTTAGGTAGAGCGTTTAGTCGAAAACGACTCTAACCGGGTGTTGTGCACAAACATATTTCGACCCAAAGGTGCCACGTGGGGTGACACGTGTCGCCCCGATTAAATCAAAATATTTCGTCTTAGAAAATATCCAAAACGGCCAAAATCTCAAAATCAGCGGGCCCCACAAAGCAGTAAATTTCTCGTGGGCCCAGCGTGACCATTTTCGAAAATAAAATTCCATAATTCTCTAATATTCCAGGAAGTCCGAATACCAAATCTGGGAATCCAATTCCCATAAACGAACCTTTTTCCTTCACAAAAACCGGAAACTTTTCCGTGGAAAAATCGCCTCTTTCTTCCTTTCCAATCTTTCTGTCGTAATCTCGTACGTACGTCCTCGCATACATACGCTGGAACTACGGGGTATAACACTATTATAGGCTGACTCTCTGCGCGCGACATATTCAACTTGGCAGGTGGTTTTCGCTGAGAAGGTATGTGATTCTTCCTAAAGCATGATATTTTACAATATATAGTACGGTGAGCGTACGTGTGTTAAGCGAATAATAACTACGGCAATGTCTTTGACTTAAGCTGAATAATACTTATGGCAATGCCTCCGGCTTAAGCTCGAATAATACTTACGGCAATGCCTCACGGCTTAAGCTTTGAATAACAAAGCGAAAACATTTCAAAAGAATCTTGAATCATTTTTATGAAGATAAATACTTGGTTTTAAAAACAAAAGCGTAGGAGTTATCTTGGCTTTATGGGAAGTTAGGTATAACAACTTAAAAAGATAAAAAAGAACTGTTTACTTGTTTTGTTTATAAAAGTCTTGTATTGATTTCTGTTAAGAGTAGTAAGATTGTTTGATAAGTAGACATGTTATGATACTACCTGTGTTAGTGTCTTGTAATCTTTGTGTAAGGGGTCATTCTTGCGTACTTACGTTGCTAACGGTAAGTCCATTGTATCTTGTTATTGTATCACCTACCCCCATTTGTTATACGAGGGCTTGCCCGCGATGCGGTCTATACGGCTATGCGGTCTGTGAGACTATGCGAGCGGCGGTATGCTCGTGATTGATCATTCCGGCGTTTAGCTGATCACGGGGACTCTATGCGGTCTGTTGAGACTATGCGGTCTTTTGAGGCTATGCGGTGCGGGAGCCTAGGCGGATCTGGGGGTTGGCTGCCCCGATCACGAAATATCTCATGCGGTGCGTGGGACCTATGCGGGTTGCGGAAGTCGAGGACTAGGCACGCAGAATGATACTATGGGCGATTGGCCTTGCCCGATCATTCGCGGCCTAGAATAGACACATTCTGATTTTCTATTCTTGTTGTTGTTTGTGAGGTGGCACTATGTGAAATTGAGCGATTGTATTTGTGAAAAGGTTTTAAATACTTTGATTTCATTTTAAGTACTTTATAGTTTCACATACTTGGTACTGTTATCGACCTCCTTCGGGGCTGCGTTCATGCCGCGGTAAGGGCAAGCAGTGCTAGATCCACATCCTTAGGATCTTTGCGTTGGTGTCGGGAGCTCCATCTTCTAGGAGGCTCTACTTTTGGGTATGATCTCCTGTATTGTAGATAGTTTTATGCGATCGGGGTATGGCGGGCCACTGTCCCGCCATAGTTGTTTACTTCCAGAAGTGCAGTAGTACTATTATGCGGTTGGGATGTAGCAAAACTTGAGTTATTTATATTATGCCGAAAGGCAAGCTTTTCATCGATAAAGCGTGTCTTATTTTATAAAGCTGTTTCTGTCTTGTTTTATATTCTGGTTACTCGATGTATGACTACTTGGGTGCCGGTAAGGCACGATCCACGGGCCCGGGCAGTCGTAGCGAGGTTCACGTGGATATTTATACGGACCACAAGAGCCTCAGTATATCTTGACCAGAGGAGTGAACTTACGGCGAGGCGGTGGTTAGAGTTGCTTAAGGATTACGATGTTGATATTACGTACCACCCGGGAAGGCCAATGTTGTGGCAGATGCTCTTAGTCGTAGGTCGATGGGAGCCTATCGGATGTGCAGCTAGAGAGGAGGGACATGGTTCGTGATTTGCATCGATTAGCGAGCCTTGGTGTCCGTTTGATTGATTACGATAGCGATGGGGTTAGAGTTCGTGAGGTTGCGAGTCTTCCATCGTCGAGGAGGTGAAGAGGCAACAATTCGAGGATCCGGCTTTGATTCGATATCGTGATCTGACTCTTCGTGAGGCAAGGGTCCTTTTGAGGTAGCACCGATGGGGTGCTAAGGTTTGAGGCGGTGTGTGTTCGGATGTTTGAGACTTGGCGAGTTCTTGGGGAAGCACGGTAGCGTTACTCTATCCATCCGGGTCGACCAAGATGTACCACGACCTTAGATCTGTGTATTGGTGGGATGGCTTGAAGAGGGCGTTGCGAGTTCGTAGCTCGGTGCGTGTTGTCGGCAGTGAAGGTAGAGCACCGAGGCACGGTGGTTTTATTCTGACGATTGAGATCCCGACACGGAAGTGGGAGGTAATCAACATGGACTTCATCACATGATTACCTCGCACTCGGAGAGACATGATTCTATATGGGTTATCGTCGACGGTGTGAAATCAGCCCACTTTCTTCCGTCGGGCGACGCACCGGTGAGATTATGCGGACTTTACATCCGAGAGATCGTCGGTGCATGAGTCCCTACGATCATTTGCATGCGAGAGCCCGGTTCGGCTAACTTCGGAGGTCCTTCCAGAGGGTTTAGGGACGCAGTGAGCACGAGTCGCATTTCATCCTGAGACAGGACGGACGAGGCGAGCGCACTATCCGACTCTTGAGGATATCTGCGAGCTGTGTTATTGACCGATGGTAGTTGGGAGGATCATTTGCCTCTAGTTGAGTTCGCGTATAATAATAGCTACCACTCCGGTATTCAGATGGCGCCTTATGAGGCCTTGTATGGGAGGAAGTGCGGTCGCCTATAGGTTGGTTCGATGTGGGCGAGAGTGCGGCTAGTGGGACGATTTGGTACAACGAGCGATGGATAAGGTGAAGCTTATCCGAGCGGCTATTGGACTCGAGTCGGCAAGTCGTATGCAGATCATCATCGTCGGCATCTGGAGTTCGCAGTTGATGATTGGGTTTTCCTGAAGGTATCACCCATGAAGGGTGTGATGAGATTCGAGAAGAAGGAAACTCATTTAGGTACATTGGGCGTTTGATTGTCCGAGGTAGGCAAGGTTGCCTATGAGTTGGATCTGCCGTCCGATCTGGAGGCAGTGCATCCGGTTTTTCACGTATCTATGCTGAGGAGATGTATCGGGGATCAATCTAGGGTACACCCGATTTACGATTTCAGTGTGCCAGGGGTTATCGTATGAGGAGATTCCCATAGCGATAGTCGATCGTCGGGTTAGGCGTCTGCGGACGGGGCGTGGCTTAGTCAAAGTCTTGTGGCGGAACGAGCTCAGGGAGGAGATGACGTGGGAAGCCGAGGAGGACATGAGGCAGAAGTATCCTCACCTATTCCCCACACCTCCAGGTAATTCACTTTCCTACTTGTAAATTTTCGTTATCGTTTCTGCCTAAGTGTTGTTCTGTGGCCGTGTGTGGCATTTGCAACTGTTTTAGTTATGAAGAATCTTATCGTTAACTGTCTTGGGAAGGAACATTCGGGACGAATGTTTCTAAGGAGGGGAGAATGTTATACCGTATTTCCGCAGTATGCGTGGGGAATACGTACAAAAAGTCTAGCCTTAAAGTTTAGGCAAAACGTTTTTTTTGGGCACAACTCACAAAACGAATAGTTTTCCGACGAAACGTTTCCACAACTTTCGTAGGGTAAATTCCGGCTATGCCATTTCTAATTTTTGCGGATTTTTCCGAGAGACGAAACATTTTGGACCAACGGGAGGGCGACACTTGGCACCCTCCAATTGGTGGACTTCAAATCGTCCATTTGGACGAAATGGACTAGCAATGGCACGTTTTTTGTGCCTTGTGCACAAGTCAAGGAGTTGGTAGGATATTTGTGTATAGTTAATCCTCACCCTACACTTGCCTTGCACTTGTCTTAATCTTGGCCATTGGTTGGCCACTTCGACCTATAAATACCGTTAGAGATGAAGAGTTCTTCATCCACAAATCTTTCCAAGTCTTGAAAAATCCTCTCCTCTCCTTTGTAGCTCTTTCGTCCAACACCCTCCCCTTGTGAAGTTTGGCGAGGGCCTACCCCCTAGCCTAGCCAAAATCTACCCTCCCTTGGTAGAAAAGTTGCCTTCTTGTATTGTTATAATACCCAAAATACCTAGCCCAACTACCTTAGTACTTAATAGAAGTTGTGAAGAACTTCTAAGGTTTCCTTGGAGCATACAACTTAGGAGCAAAACCTTGCTCAGGCGCGACTTTTTCTAGGATATTATTGGGCTTACTGAGGTAACTAATCCTAACCCTCTTTTGAAATAGAGAATACATACTGTAGTAGTATTAGAATAAGTATTAATTACTTAGAAGAATATCACAGAATAGAATTGAACTGTTACCACGATGAAGGGTTTAAAGAAGAATAATCAAACCAGACTTACATAGGACTGTTTTCACGATGAACTTATATAGCTCACGGGTAGGGAAGTCTGTCCAACTTTCCATAGAATTGTGAACCCTCTGTTTAGAATGACCTTGAGTAGTCTTTGATAGATGTCCGTGACTATTATGGTGACTCTCTGCGCGACATATTCACTTGGCGGTGGTTTTATTTGAGAAGGTATGTGATTCTTCCTAAAGCATGATATTTTACAATATATATAGTACGGTGACGTACATGTGTTAATCGAATAATAACTACGGCAATGTCTTTGACTTAAGCACGAATAATACTTACGGCAATGCCTCGGCTTAAGCTCGAATAACACTTACAGTGATGCCTCACGGCTTAAGCTTTGAATAATAAAGATCGAAAGCATTTCAAAAGAATCTTGAATCATTTTTAACAGAAGAGAACTAATTGGTTTTTAAAACAGAAGCTTAAGAGTTATACTAGCTTTATGGGAAGTTAAGTATAACCACTTAAGATTGATAAAAGAAACAGTTTGCCTATGTGTTTATAACAGACTTATGTTGAATTGTGAAAAGAATAATAAGATGGTTTGATAAATAGACATGATATGATGCTATGTGTGTTAGTGTCTTATAACGTTTGTGTAAAAGAGTATTCTTGTTGTGCTTATGTTGTTTAACGATAAACAGTTAGGTTAGTGTAACATCACTCACCTCTAGACATATTACAGGGGTTAAGCCGCCTCCGTCACGGGGTAGACTCGGTGATGCAGGACCATGATTCGAGAATACCTCATGCGGGTCCAAGGGACCTATGCGAGCTACGAGAGTTTCGGTTAGTGTGCGGGGTTATACCTCACGCGGCCTATGTGGCCATGCGGACTACGAGTCGGGGCGATGCCGAGGAGTAGCTACCTCGATGCGGGGTTATGTACCTATGCGGGCCTATGTGAGTGGCCTATGCGGACTACGAGTCCAGGATTAGGCTTGCGTGGTGATACTACGGGCAATTGGCCCGCCGATCATTTGCGGCCTAAGAAAAGACACATTCTGATTTACCTATTGTTGCTCTTGTTTATGATGTGCACTATGTGCGGTCCCTTGGTTGTTTCATACATACTTGCAAAACTTATTTTAAGCGATATGTTTTCATTTAAGTATTTCTGATTTCATATACTTAGTACTGTTGTCTTGACCGCTTGGGGGTTGCGTTCATGCCGCGGTAAGGCGGCAGTGCTAGATCCACATTCCTAGGATCTCTACGTTGGTGTCAGGAGCTCCATCCTTTCCGGAGGCTCTACTTTTGGGTATGATCTCCCTGTTGTAGATAGTTTTGTGCTGATCGGGGTATGGCGGGGCCACTGTCGCCATAGTTGTATATTTCCTTAAGTGGTAGTCTGTTGTACGATTTCGGATGTATCGCTAAACCATGTTTATATATATATGCCGAAAGGCGATGTTTTCTCACTTAAACTGTGTCCTATTTTATAAACTGTTTCATGTCTTGCTTTATATTTCCGCTGATTACTCTGATGTATGACTACTTGGGTGCCCCGGTAAGGCACCAGTCACGGGCCCCGGAATGGGTCGTGACATGTGTAAATATCCACATGAACCCCATACAAATAGTGTCTCCAGATCTTCAAGGCATAAATCACTGATGCCAACTCTAAGTCATGTGTGGGATAGTTCTTCTCATGCTTCCTAAGCTGTCGAGATGCGTAAGCTATAACTCTGTCGTGCTGCATCAGCACGCACCCAAGCCCGACACCTGACGCATCACAATAAACCACATAACCGTCCAAACCCTCAGGAAGAGTAAGAACTGGGGCGGTCGTCAATTTCTCCTTCAGTGACTGAAAACTCTCCTCACAAGCATCCGTCCACTGAAATATAGTCGCTCGAGTCACCTAGTCAAAGCGACATGGAAGAAAACTTCCACAAACCTCCGATAATAACTCGCAAGGCCCAAAAGCCGCGCACTCCGCTTGTAGTGGTCCGCCAAGTCTTGACTGCCTCAATCTTAGTTGGATCAACCCGAATACCATCGGCCCCGATAACATGCCCTAAGAAAGCCACTGAAGCCAGCCAAAACTCGCATTTCGAGAATTTGTCATACAACTGTCGGTCCCTGAGGACTCCCAATACCGTCCTCAAATGATCTGTATTGTCACGACCCGACCCCGGGCCCGCGACTGGTGCCCTACCTGAGCACCCCTTTTGGCATACATCAGAGAATAGCAGCGGAACATACACAACTGATAAAATACTTAAACATAAAATAACAACAGGCTAGCCGATAAGGCCACCTTCCGTAACTTATACCAATAAAGCGACATATTTTTTTTTCTTTACAACCCAATCCACAATGTGACGATTGCACTTAAGAATAACAATCAAGTGACGGGGCCCGCCATACCCCGAATGTACAACAACCGACAATACTGTGGATAAGCCTCGAAATGAGGAGCTTCTCAACAACTGACAGTGATCCTAAGAGCAAGGATCAGCAACCTGTACTCTACCTGCGGCATGAACGCAACCCCCCGAAGGAGGTCAGTACAACATGTACCAAATATGTGAAATCAAAGCATCAGAATGAAATCATAAGTCTAATAATAAACGGAGACATGTATGATACTCGATTAATAAAGACATCTGTGCCTTACTAACAATGAGAGTAAAATAGGTGTATACTTACAATATAAAGTAGGAAGCTCACGATCAAACAGACCACCTTGTCCGCAGATCATTACAATCTATTCTGGGACTATTTCACCCGCATAGATCGCGTGGACCCGCATGAGATATTCCTCGCATGGGACTATTTCACCCGCATAAGCCCTTACGGACTCGCATGAGGTATTCCTCGCATAGGCTGGACCCGCCCGCATGGGACTATTTCACCCGCATAAGCCCTACGGACTCGCATGAGGTATTCCTCGCATCGTGGGTAGCAAATCCACAGAAATATACAATGCCACAAACCCGAGGAATGACCCCACAATTATTACTGAACTACTAGCACAAATCCGGCTATCAGACATAACATAAGCACTACCGGCTTATCATACAATATATAAGAAGGTTAAGCAATCCCCTAACTTCTTATTATTCTGTTTCATATACACTCTCATTTTAGTTTACTCAAGGCACTAACATGTTCTTTATAAAAAAATCCGGGAATTTAACCCAAAGTACTACGTACTTCTATTCTTTCAAAATGACTCATTTCATTATAAAACTTCCAAGATACTAATAACCGTAGTATTAAGTTACAATTTCTTTTTCAAGACAAGTCACAATACTTTTAGAAATAAAATTAGGCTTCTAAATCAAGTGACTTCTTCTCAGAAAAGCCTTAGGCAATTGATGCCTTTAAATCAAATTGCCTTTCAAATAAATCAATCCATTTATATTTCCATAAAGCCAATATAACCAACTCCCACTAAAGTCTTTATATTCACTTTATACCTAAGTCACGTACAATTTCCTATCCAAGGGACTTATACGTTTAAAACGAAACAAGTGTCACATTCTTTAAAACTCTTCAAGTCCCTTAACATGCTTAAATTACTTAAGAGTAAACCATTCTCTTATTAACTTTCCATAAAGTTATTATAACCAACTTCTCATAAAGCCGTTATACTAGCTTTATACATTAGCAACTTACATACTTCTTTTTAACCAAGAGACTTAAACTTTCCAACAAAACAAGTATCAAAATACTTTCAACATACTTAAAGTCTCTTAACTTTTAAAAACCAAGATATCCTTAATAATTAAACAAGTGAGTTAATTCCCTAACTCAAACAACTTTGGCATTCTTAAAATAAGCCAAGGATATCAAATAGACAAGATTGTCAAAATCTTGTACGTCTACCGTACTATACATTTACAACTTAATCATGCTCAAGAGATAAGAAAGTTCCACATACCTCTTCGGTTTAATCCACTTGCAAAGTCCAATCGTCGTACGTAGTATGCCAACCTATAATGACCATAGTACGTCTATTAACTTCTAGTTTCAAACGTAGAATATTCCAAGTGCAAGTCACTAAATTCTACGGAAAATCGGACAGCACTTCCTTTGTTTTTACTAACTTTGCCACCTTTTTCAAGGTCGAATACAATAACCAAACAACCCCAATTTGCTCACCACAATTTATAAGGTAGTTCAATACAAATGAATAACCAAACAGCCCCAATTGGCTCACCACAAACGATAACAAACTAGTCTAAACTAAAATGTCAATTCGGCAATTAGGCAACAATACAAATCGTTTCCAATTCCTTTTTAATCCAAGTGGTTTAGTATAACATGATATCAAGCCGCAATCGATTACAACTACTACAATCCTCAAGTAGGTAAACATGCGACGATTCTAATTATCGACCAATTTGTATTTCAATTTTCAAATGGCTTAACATGTCATTTTCGGATTTGAGCTTCCAAATTTCCATAACACTTATCAATCTTCATAACACATATCACATGATCATTTCTAACTTATAATAACATGGAATCTTCAATTACAAAAGTAAGACGAAGATTATACCTCATTTAGCCCAAAAAATGCTCCAAGATTACAAGTCGATCCTTAGCAACTTTAGCTCCTCTTTTTGAAATTCTTCTTCCCGCTAAAATCATCTCTACTAATCCCCTACAAGCTTGCCAACATATTTCCTTCTTGTTGCCTTTCCAAAAATCTCATTTAGGCCTAGGGTTTTTAACTATTTGAGAGAGAAGAGAAGAGAAGAGAAAAATTTGGGTGAAGTCTTGCAAATGATGTAAATCTAGCAAGACATGTCTTATATAGCCTTTATCTTGTTCCACAAGTTGGGGGGACACTTGTCACCCAACCAGGGGTCCTTTACAACAAATATCTTCTATTTTTACCCCATTTCCGCAAAATCCGCCGTGCCGCGGCCCGCAATTCAGACAATTTGTGCTTCGCCTCTGCCGGCCGGCGCCGCGGCGCCTGACCCTACCTGCTCTGTCAGCCAATCTTGTAACGTCCATAACTTTCTACTCCGATGTCCTATTGACGAGCGGTTTGTTGCGTTGGAAACTAGACTCAATGAACTTCATATTAGGATTTTGAAACACCTAAAAACCCCAATTATACTAGGAGATATGCTGCTTCCAAGTTGACTGAAAAACTGTCCAAAAAACAATATTCTGCCAATTTTTTTTTTTTTTTTTTCAACTTCGAATCTTATTTCCTTTCGTACGTTCTCATCTCATCCTCTTGGAATTACGGGGTGTAAAATTCTTCCACCCTTAGAAACATTCGTCCCCGGATGTTCTTTCGGAGTCCAATCTAAACGGATATTGGCATAGTCCCTTGACTACACCCAACATAATCACACTTGCCACACCTGGCCACATAACAATACTTATGCTACAACGTCAACCTGAACTCCAAGTGTCGACGCGTTATTCGCATAAAGCTTTTATCGACTCGAGCTTGCTAATAATCTTTCCCGATAAGCTTCGCTTTATCCACACCACGAATCAAGTCTGCACCAAATAACTGAACCTCGCCTATGTCGAACCATCCAACCGGCGATCTACACTTTCCTACATACAAGGCCTCATACAGGGCCATCTGAATACTGGAAGGGTATCTGTTATCGTACGTAACTCAACAAGAGGCAACTAACCCTCCCGGTTATTTCTGAAATCAAGAACACAGGACCGCAACCTATCCTCAAGTACCTGGATAGTACGCTCTGCCTGTCCGTCTGTTATACCCCGTATTTCCAGAGTATGTACGTAAGGACGTACGTAGAAAATTTGAACTTGAGAATTAGGCTTGGCCGAAATTAATTTTGTTCACAACACCCGTTTAGAGTCGTTTTTCGACGAAACGTTTTCACAGCTTTCGTAGGGGAATTTCCGGCTATGTCATTTTTAATTTTTGCGGATTTTTCCGAGAGACGAAACGTGTTGGGCCAACAAGAGGGCGCCACTTGGCACCCTCCCATTGGCGGACGTGAGAGCTCGGTTTGGACGAAATGGAGAGGTGTAGTTGGTAGGATATTTTGTGTGTTAGTTGGTCGAGACACACGTGGGTGAATCTTGGCCCTACACTTGCCTTGCACTTGGCAAGATCTTGGCCATCGTTGGCCTTCACTTGACCTATAAATACCCTTCCCTTTGAAGACTTCTTCATCCAAAAATCTCTAAGTCTTGAGAGCTCCTCCCCATTTCGTGAGGCCCCCTTGGCCGAGAGTTTCCCAGTGGGCAGGCGAGGTAGCCACCCCCTCCTTGGGTGCTAGCCATGGTACCCCTAGCCTAGTTGTTTTCGTATAATACCCTCTTGGTAGAAATACTCTCAAAAGTATTGTTATAATGCCCAAATTACCTTAGCCGTATACCTATTCTAAGGTTATACCTATACAAAAATGCCCAGAAATACTATTATACTTCCCGTCTGTCACAAAACCGAAACCCTAGGAAAATCTCCATAGTCCGTGAGTATTGTGTAGAAGTTGGTTAGAACTTCTAAGGGTGGTTTAGAATGGTTGAGCGCTGAGTTGGAGCTAAATGATTGCCCAGGATCGACTTTATACTTGGATAATTATGGGCTTATCGAGGTAAATATCTTGTCCCTCTATTGTAATTGGAAATTACATATTGTTAGAATATATAGTTGAAGTATACTATATATAGTATCGAACGTAGTTATCGGCAATGTCTTGCGACTTAAGCCCGAATTTAAAGAAGAATACCGAATCAGAATTACATAGGGTCGTATCACAAGAGACTTGTGTAGTAGTACCGTGAGTAGAATTGTACCCGTTAGGTTAGGCGTATAACCCCCGTTGGCTTGGGTAGCCTACCGATAGAGAGAGATTTACGCCATGTGCAAGTGGAGGTGCCGCGAATTTTACGTAGAATGTTCTAAGAGGATCTAAATGTTAATAGCGCGTGGCCTTATAGGTTGAAGTACTACGTGTGGCGCGATCTACTTGGCTTAAGGAGTAGCCGAGCGGTTGGAGGTACTGAGCGCTTTTGCTATTAGTCGATACTGTCGCGAGGTATGTGAACCTCTTCCTATCTCTTCTAGCATGATATGTGTGAACTATGTAGTACGTGAGACGCATACGTGCTAAATGTATTTGATTGGTTTAAAACATAAAGTGTTATAACGACTTTATGGGAAGTTGGTTATAACACTTTATGTTGGTAAGAAAATACTTGTGGTTTTAAAAGGTAATCGATTTGAACTATAACGGCGTGTTATGTGTTAATAAAGAACTTGAAGTATTTCAAAAGATTTTTGAATCATTTGAAAGAAGTAATACTTGATTTGTTTTGAAAACTTAAGAGTTATGCTAGCTTTATGGAAAGTTAGATATAACGCCTTAAGAATGTTTCTTCGATTTTGGAAATCGAATGTGTATCGACAAACCATCGCGTTTATAAGAGGAAATGTTTTAATAATTAAGTATTATTAAAACCAAGAGAAACTTCCATCCGCATAGAAGCTAAGATGAGACAAAATGATATTTCCTAGATCATGGTCATTGTAATAAGATTGTTATAAACAAGAATATCCTACTCACATATAAGACTTATGTTTCAGATTGTTTAAAAGAGAATTATATTCTTAAATGAATAAGACTATGAACTACGAAACCTTTCTAAAATAAGAAACGTGAACATTTGAAATTAGGCAAACTTGACGCTTGGAAAATAATGTTGTTACTTGATTTTACAAAGGTAAGTGTTTTGGTTTATTTAAAAGACATACCACTATTTTATACTACGTATCAGTGTGACTTATGTGAAAGCAACGGATCTTTTAAAAGATCTAATGTATGAAGTACTTTAGGGTAGATACGAACTTGTTAGCTTAAAGTACCTTGTGTGAATAACTTGATTGTGTTGGTTTGAGATAGCCTTGTAAATACTTTCTTGTTGATGTGATAAGTGAAAATGTTAGGATGCTACGTGTGTTAGTATCTTGTGTGATCGTGATGTAAGGGGTCATTCTTGTTGTGCTTACGTTGTTAAACGTTAAGCCCGTTGTACTATTATTGTATCACATACCCTTTGACTTATTATACCGAGGGCTTGCCACCCTTGATGCGGTCTTTACGCCTACGCGTCCTCGTGACTACGCGGAGCGCGGTAGCTCGGGATTGATCATTCGGGTGTTTAGCCCGACGCGGGGATTCCTATGCGTCCGTTGAGACTATGCGGTCTTTTGAGACTATGCGGGTTGCGGAGCCTAGCGGATACCGAGGGTTAGCCGCCGACGCGGTATACCTCAGCGATGCAGGACCATGATTCGAGGAATACCTCACGCGGTCCGTGTGACCTATGCGGAGTCGCGAGAGTTCCGTGGATAGACGCGAAGACATTGATATTGCAGCGAGTGGCGGCCTTCGATCATGTGGTCTAGAAAGACCTCGGATACGCTTTGTGGTATTTTGGCATCGCTGGTCTTAGTAGTCGGCTATGCCTTCGCACTTGCCCCGCACGGTTTATTGTGATAACTTTGAGGCGTGAGTCCCCGACTTGACATGATCGCTATTTGTTGTGAATCGTAGTTTGCTTATCATACATGTCTCTGCTTTATAGACTATTATGATTTCATTTACGATTTTTAGTTTCACATACTCTGCACTCCAGATCGACCTCCTTCGGGCCGCGTCACGCCGCAGTTGAGGTACACCGCCGTTGATCCTAGCTCGTGGTCACGCCAAAGATTTGGGAAGCTCCGCTTCTCCGAGGCTTATCACGTATAGTCCCCGCCGTCGTAAGTGTTTACATTCGGGGTTGGCGGCCCCGCCCCGCCATTGTTGTCGTATCATTCTTAGAGGTCCGTAGTAATCGCACAAGGTGGTTTGTAAAAAGGATTAAACTGCTCATGTTGAAAAAGTTGCTATTTATATATATATACCGAAGGTAACCGTTTTTGGTCAGCTCGTTTCTTATTTCACCGTCTTATTACAATCGTTTCATGTATTGTCTTTATGTTCCGACATTACTCGATGTATGTCTACTGGGTGCCCGGTAGGCACGACCACGCCCGTTCGGTCGTGACAAAAGTGGTATCGTAACGCTTAATCTCTGAAAGTGTCTACTGCATCAGATCCAGAAGTCTTGATTATCGATTGTGCGCACCACACCAATAATCGTGAGGCTATAGGTATTTAGGATTGGTTTCTATTCTTCTCACCGAGATCGTGCCTTAGAGCCGTGTTGTAAGTTGGACCTCCGACGTATTTCTTTCCCTTACCGCTATGCCTCCGCGTAGGCAACCCGCCCAGAGGCGCGCACCGGCGGAGCCGCGAGTAGAGTTCAGAGGTGGCGAGGGCACAGCCCAATCATTACCTAGGTAGTGCTTCATTCGGGAGTTCTGCGACGCCACTAGCCCAAAGAGAGTTTAGCACGGCGGCGGCAGCTCCATCGCGCCATGATATTTGAACCTTCGCCCACGACCAGAACAGAGAATATGGATTGCAAAGAGGCGACCGCATTAGCTATGGATTTAACTACCAGAGAGTATACCGATGTACCGCGAATCTTGATGAATATCAACGAGAGGGTTGTGCAAGAGTAGTTCTTCAGTTAGGCTTGAGCATGGCCTGCGTACGAGCTTATACACAGCAGGCCGAGAAACGTAGAGATCGACGGGTTAACCAAGGACAGCAGAAGAGGGCCAGAGCAGCAAGGTCCTTTGGTAACTTTCGAGGCGAGTCACCTCACCAGCAGATTTGATTATGCATATCCACAATGCAGAGTGGTCTTCCACGGATTTCAGGACGTTCGGGGTATGCAGGAGTTGTGTTATACCCCGTATTTCCAGAGTATGTACGTAAGGACGTACGTAGAAAATTTGAAACTTGAGAAAGTGGCTTGGCCGAATTTTATTTGTGCACAACACCCGGTTAGAGTCGTTTTTCGACGAAACGTTTTCACAACTTCGTAGGGAATTTCCGCCATGACATTTCTAATTTTTGGATTTTTCCGAGAGACGAAACATTTTGGAACAACAAGAGGGCGACACTTGTCACCATCTAATTGTTGTGAGTTGGCTGTAATGTGATGGAAGATTTGGCCTTGTTTGTCAAGGGGATTTGGTAGGATATTTTGTGTGTTAGTTGGTCGCGACACTTGGGTGAATCTTGGCCTTACACTTGTGTAGCACTTGGCTCAATCTTGCCATTGGTTGGCCTTCACTTGGCCTATAAATACCCATCCCTTTGAAGACTTATTCATCCATTCCTAAAAAAAAAAAACCTAAGTGTAAAATCCTCCTCTCCTCTTCTTGTTGACTCTCGCCCAAGAGCCCTCTCCCTTTGAAAGGCCCTCGCCGAGAGAGCCCTCACCCCCTCCTAGTAGTGTGTGGGTACCCCCTAGCCTAGTTGCTTTGATAATACCCCTCTCTTGGTAGAAATACTCAAAAGTATTGTTATAATGCCCAAATTACCTTAGCCGTATACCTTGTTGTATTCTAAGGTTATACCTATACGAAAAGCCCAGAAATACTATTATACTTCCCGTCAGTCACAAAACCGAAACCCTAGGAAAATCTCCATAGTCCGTTGAGTATTGTAGAAGTTTGGTTAGAACTTCTAAGGGTGGTTTAGAGCTGGTCGAGCGCCGAGTCGAGCTAAACGATTGCCAGTGATCGACTTTATACTTGGATAGTTATGGGCTTATCGAGGTAAATATCTTGTCCTCTATTGTATTTGGAAATTTCATATTGTTAGAATATATAGTTGAAGTATACTATATATAGTCTTGAACGTAGTTATCGGCAATGTCTTTTGACTTAAGCCCGAATAATACTTACAGAATGTCTCGCGACTTAAGCCCGAATTTAAAGAAGAATACCGAATCAGAATTACATAGGGTCAGACAAGAGACTTGTAGTAGCAGTACCGGAGTAGAATTGTACTGCTAGGTTAGACGTATAACCCCTCGTTGGCTTGCAGCCTCGATAGAGAGAGATTTACGCTGCGGGGAGGTCACGAATTTTCCGTAGAATGTACTACGAGGATCTAAATGTTAATAAGCGCCTTGTGGCCTTATAGGTTGAAGTACTACGTGTGGCGCGATCTACTTGGCTTAAGGAGTAGCCGACGCTTGGAAGTACTTGAGCGTTTGCTATTAGTCGATACTCGTCGCGAGGTATGTGAACCTCTTCCTATATCTTCTAGCATGATATGTGTGAACTATGTAGTACGGTAGAGCGCATACGTGCTAAATGTATTTGATTGGTATAAAACATAAAGTGTTATAACGCTTTATGGGAAGTTGTTATAACAACTTTATGTTGGTAAGAAAATACATGTGTTTTTAAAAGGTAATCGATTAGAACTATAATCGCTTGTTATGTGTTAATAAAGAACGTGAAGTATTTCAAAAGATTTTTGAATCATTTTGAAAGAAGAAGTAATATTTGGTTTTGAAAACTTAAGAGTTATACTAGCTTTATGGGAAGTTAGGTATAACGCTTAAGAATGTTTTATCGATTTGGAAATCGAATGTGTATCGACAAACCATCGCAGCATTAAAAAGGAAATGTTTTGAATAATTAAGTATTATTAAAACCAGAGAAACTTCCATCCGCATGTAAGCTAAGATGAGACAAAATGATATTTCCTAGATCATGGTCGCAGTAATAAGATTGTTATAAACAAGAATATCCTACTCACATATAAGACTTATGTTTCTCATTGTTTAAAAGAGAATTATATTCTTAAATGAATAAGACTATGAACTACGGAACCTTTCTAAAAAAGAAACGTGAACATTTGAAATTAGGCAAACTTGAACGCTTGGAAAATAATGTGTTACTTGATTTTACAAAGGTAAGTATTTTGATTTACTTAAAAGGACAAATACTCTATTTTTATACTACGGTATTGTGTGACTTATGTGAAAGCAACGGATCTTTTAAAGGATTTAATGTGTGAAGTACTTTAGGGATAGATACCCGAACTTGTTAGCATAAAGTACCTTGTGTGAATAACTTGATTGTGTTGGTTTGAGATAGCCTTGTAAATACTTTCTTGTTGATGTGATAAGTAAACATGTTAGGATGCTACGTGTGTTAGTATCTTGTATGATCGTGATGCAAGGGGGTCATTCTTGTTGGGCTTACGTTGTTAAACGTTAAGCCATTGTACTATTATTGTATCACATACCCCTTTGACTTATTATACCGAGGGCTTGCCACCTTGATGCGGTCTATACGCCTACGCGTCCTTGTGACTACGCGAGCGCGGTAGCTCCGTGATTGATCATTCCGGTGTTTAGCCCGACGCGGGGATTCCTATGCGTCCGTTGAGACTATGCGGTCTTTTGAGACTACGCGGCCGCGGAGCCTAGCGGATACCGGGGTTAAGTCGCCTCGACGCGGTATACCTCAGCGATGCGGGACCATGATTCGAGGAATACCTCACGCGGTCCGTGGGACCTATGCGCGAGTCGCGAGAGTTCCAGTGGATAGACGTGCACATTGATATCGGGCGAGTGGCCGCCTTCGATTACGTGGTGCGGTCTAGAAAGACCTCGATACGCTTTGTGGTATTTTTGGCATCGCTGGTCTTAGTAGTCGGCTATGCCTTCGCACTTGCCCCGCACGGTTTTATTGTGATAACTTTGAGGCGTGAGTCCTCGACTTGACATGATCGCTATTTATTGTGAATCGTAGTTTGGTTATCATACATGTCTCCCGCTTTATATAGACTACTATGATTTCATTTACAGATTTATTTTCGCCACATACTTGGTACTGCCAGATCGACCTCCTTCGGGGCCGCGTTCATGCCGCAGTAAAGGTACACCGCCGTTGATCCTCGCCTTAGGGTCACAGCCAATGGTTGGGAAAGCTCCGCTTCTCCGAGGCTTATCTCGTATAGTCCTCGCCGTTGTAGGTATTTACATTCGTGGGGTATGGCGGCCCCGCCGCCATCATGTTGTCGATCTTTCAGAGGTCCGTAGTAATCACAAGTGTGGTTTGTAAAAAGGATTAAACTGCTCATGTTGAAAGTTGTTATTTATATATATGCCGAAAGGCAAGTTTTCTCGATTTTTGTTTTATACTTCTATTATCTCACGTTGTTGTGTTTGTTCCATTGACACTCGATGTATGTCTACTTGGGTGCCCGGTAAGGCACGACCACGCCCGGCTCGGTCGTGACAAAAGTGGTATCGAGCGCTTAATCCTCGGAAAGTGTCTACGCATCGTATCCAAGAGAGTCTTGATTATCGGTGTGTTGTGCACCATACCAATAATCGTGAGGCTATAGGATATTTAGGATTGGTTTCTATTCTTCTCACTCGAGATCGTGCCTTAGAGCCGTGTTGTAAGTTGGACCTCTAACGTATTTCTTTCCTTACCGCTATGCCTCCGCGTAGGCAACCCGCCCAGAGGACAAGGCACCGGAGGAGCCGCGAGTAGAGTTCGAGGGTTACGCGGGCACAGCCCAATTATCACCTCGGGTGGTGCTTCATTCGGGAGTTCTGCGGACGCCACTAGCCCCAGCAGAGTTTAGCACGCGCAGCAGCCTCACCGCGCCATGATATTTGAACCTTCAGTTCCACGACCGGGAACAGAGAATATAGATTTCAAGGAGGCGACCCTGCTACTAGCTATAGATTTGGCTACCAGAGAGTATACCGATGTACCGCGAGTCTTGAGGACTATCTAAAAGAGGGTTGTGAAAGAGTAATTCTTGATTGGGCTTGAGCATGGCTCGTACGGGCTTATGCGCAGCAGGCCGAGAAGCGTAGAGATCGACGGGTTAACGAAGGACAGCAGAGGAGGGCCAGAGCAAGGTCCTTTGGTAACTTTCGAGGCGAGTCGCCTCACCAGCAGATTTGATATGCACCTCCGCCAGTGCAGAGTGGTCTTCCACGGATATCAGGATGTTCGGAATATGCAGGAGTTGGTCGAACCTGTGGCTTCCTGCTCATTACAGGATGCACGCCATCCCGGGAATGCCGCTCTTTAGTTAGTACTTGTTGCATCTACGACCGCCGTGGTCCGATGTCGATAGAGTGTCCTTGCAGGAGGACTTAGCCTTCAGATCGGTGGGTAGTTCGTCATCTTCCTAGCTGCGCGCCTACAGGGTGTTTGATTAGAACGACTAAGGGAGGGAAGCAAGAGATATAGATATATCTTTAACCCTGTAGATCAAGATGTGTGATAAGCGAGTATACCTTAAGTGCTATGTTCTAATAGCGGTGTGTTAGTTGTGTTTAGAAATCATGGGTTAACCGAGTAAGATTTGGGGGATAGATCAAAGTGAGCCTTAGAATGTTTTACGTAAAGACCAGAGGTAAGGCCATCTCGAGTAAAGGTGTAGTGTTATGTTTGATCCTTATAGGAGTGCATAGTGCACATGAGCTATGTTTGTGGATAAGTCCCCGAGTAGTGTGGAATGAAAGGAGGTAGTTGAGCTAAGAAGACCGCTAGGTTTTCGTAACGTGATTAGTGAGAGTTTTCCTTCGGGAGCTAGTATCAGGCGCATTGCCGGCCTGCCGAGGCCACGCTGCGTCAACCCGCGGTAGGTTTGGTGCGGGTCAGCCGGTGGTCCCGCCTGTGTTAGGGTCACGAGGTGTTAGCCCGTGTTTAGTTAGCCGCATTTAATTCATGGACGATTCGACCGCAGTCGGGCCGGCGAGGTCACCGCCTTGTTTTCAGCAAAGACCGTTTACTACAGTTGTTGTTTTATCGTAAAGGTTGTAAGGTCGCACGGTGCCTACCTTTACCTTATGGCAGATGGAGCCCGTGGCAGGCCGCTGTTGTTTTTGGAAGTTTTGCCAAGCATGTGTTAAGGACTCGCCGAGTCTCGAATCACATTCGCCGCCGCCGTTTCGATTTCGTGATAGTTGCGAATTGTTGTCTTCGTTGAAGGAGTGTTTGAGCTACCATTTCGTTGTTCGGATGTCGCCTATGAAGCCTTGTTGGGCGGATGTGAGATGCCTACGATTGGTTCGATGTTGGCAAGGTTCGCATAATTGTTCAGCTTGTTCCACAGATCGTGGATAGTGCGGCTTGTCTAGAAGAAGTTCCGCAGCTCAGAGGAAATCGCGGATAATCGGCGACGACGCTTAGAGATCAGTCGACGGTCGGTCTTCTTGAAAGTACCACCGGATTGGGTGACGAGCTTTGAAAACAGAGAAACTTAGCCCGAGTTGTTTTGGGCCTTTTAAGTTCATGTGAAGAATAGGCCAGGTTGCCTATATGTTAGCATTTGCCGTCCGACTTGAGGCAAGGCCCAAATGCTCGTGTTATGTTCGAGATGGAAAACAGAGATCCATCCAGAGTATTCCCAGCTAATGATAACCAAGTTGAAAATGATAACCCCGAGTTTTGGAGACTGAAGCAGTATCAGAAATGTGGAAAGAGTTCGAGTGTACGACAGCCTCAGGGATCGCATGTAGTCCGGTACCATGTGTTGGGTCACGGAGTGACACTAGAACCTCGCAAAGTGACAAAAGTGGTATCGGGAAGAAGCAAGCATGTATGGCGAGCATAGATGTGACCATCTCTTTTGTTTGGAAAAAGTGTGGAGGAAGTATATTTTAGACCCCGGAGAGAGGTGTTTGTGATGATGTTAGAGGTGATTCCTCGTGGACTTGGATGTAAGCGTTTTGCGCAGCTTGTCGCGTGGCCATCAGGGCGTGATTGTTTCGTAAGTATGGTAGTAAAGACTATACTGGCGCACGTTTGTTTTGAGACTTAGAAGGAACATTCGGGACGAATGTTTCTAAGGAGGGGAGAATGTTATACCCCGTATTTCCAGAGTATGTACGTAAGGACGTACGTAGAAAATTTGAAACTTGAGAAAGTGGCTTGGCCGAATTTTATTTGTGCACAACACCCGGTTAGAGTCGTTTTTCGACGAAACGTTTTCACAGCTTTCGTAGGGGAATTTCCGGCTATGACATTTCTAATTTTTGCGGATTTTTCCGAGAGACGAAACATTTTGGACCAACAAGAGGGCGACACTTGTCACCCTCTAATTGGTGGGAGTGGGCGGTAGTGTAGTGGACGAATTGGCCTTGTTGGTCAAGGGGAGTTGGTAGGATATTTTGTGTGTTAGTTGGTCAAGGACACTTGGGTGAATCTTGGCCTTACACTTGTGTAGCACTTGGCTCAATCTTGGCCATTGGTTGGCCTTCACTTGGCCTATAAATACCCATCCCTTTGAAGACTTATTCATCCATTCCTAAAAAAAAAATCCTAAGTGTAAAATCCCTCCCTCTCCCCTCTTGTTGACTCTCGTCCAAGAGCCCCTCTCCCCCTTTGAAAGGCCCCCTTGGCCGAGAGCCCTCTACCCCCTCCTAGTAGGCCGTGGGGTACCCCTAGCCTAGTTGCTTCAGATAATACCCCCCTCTCTTGGTAGAAATACTCTCAAAAGTATTGTTATAATGCCCAAATTACCTTAGCCGTATACCTTGTTGTATTCTAAGGTTATACCTATACGAAAAGCCCAGAAATACTATTATACTTCCCGTCAGTCACAAAACCGAAACCCTAGGAAAATCTCCATAGTCCGTTGGAGTATTGTGTAGAAGTTGGTTAGAACTTCTAAGGGTGGTTTAGAGCTGGTCGAGCGCTCGGAGTCGAGCTAAACGATTGCCCAGGATCGACTTTATACTTGGATAGTTATGGGCTTATCGAGGTAAATATCTTGTCCCTCTATTGTCTTTGGAAATTTCATATTGTTAGAATATATAGTTGAAGTATACTCTAGATAGTACTGAACGGAGTTATCGGCAATGTCTTTTGACTTAAGCCCGATAATACTTACAGAATGTCTCGCGACTTAAGCTGAATTTAAAGAAGAATACCGAACTGTAATTACATAGGTCAGACAAGAGACTTGTGTAGTAGTACCGTGGAGTAGAATTGTACCGTTAGGTTAGACGATAACCCCTGGTTGGCTTGGTAGCCTACCGATAGAGAGGAGATTTACGCTGCCATGGGAGGCCGAATTTTCTCGTAATGTACTACGAGGATCTAAATGTTAATAAGCGCTTGTGGCCTTATAGGTTGAAGTACTACGTGTGGCGCGATCTACTTGGCTGCGAGTAGCCGACGTTTGGAAGTACTTGAGCGTTTTGCTATTAGTCGATACTCGCCGCGAGGTATGTGAACCTCTTCCTATATCTTCTAGCATGATATGTGTGAACTATGTAGTACGGTAGACGCATACGTGCTAAATGTATTTGATTGGTATAAAACATAAAGTGTTATAACGCTTTATGGGAAGTTAGTTATAACAACTTTATGTTGGTAAGAAAATACATGTGGTTTTTAAAAGGTAATCGATTAGAACTATAATCGCTTGTTATGTGTTAATAAAGAACGTGAAGTATTTCAAAAGATTTTTGAATCATTTTGAAAGAAGAAGTAATATTTGGTTTTGAAAACTTAAGAGTTATACTAGCTTTATGGGAAGTTAGGTATAACGGCTTAAGAATGTTTTATCGATTTCGAAATCGAATGTGTATCGACAAACCACCGCAGTTACATTAAAAAGGAAATGTTTTGAATAATTAAGTATTATTAAAACCAGAGAAACTTCCATCCGCATAGAAGCTAAGATGAGACAAAATGATATTTCCTAGATCATGGTCGGTAATAAGATTGTTATAAACAAGAATATCCTACTCACATATAAGACTTATGTTTCTCGATTGTTTAAAAGAGAATTATATTCTTAAATGAATAAGACTATGAACTACGGAACCTTTCTAAAAAAGAAACGTGAACATTTGAAATTAGGCAAACTTGAACGCTTGGAAAATAATGTTACTTGATTTTACAAAGGTAAGTATTTTGATTTACTTAAAAGGACAAATACCACTCTATTTTTATACTACGTATCAGGTGACTTATGTGAAAGCAACGGATCTTTTAAAGGATTTAATGTGTGAAGTACTTTAGGATAGATACCCGAACTTGTTAGCATAAAGTACCTTGTGAATAACTTGATTGTGTTGGTTTGAGATAGCCTTGTAAATACTTTCTTGTTGAAGTGATAAGTAAACATGTTAGGATGCTACGTGTGTTAGTATCTTGTATGATCGTGATGAAAGGGGTTCATTCTTGTTGGGCTTACGTTGTTAAACGTTAAGCCATTGTACTATTATTGTATCACATACCCTTTGACTTATTATACCGAGGGCTTGCCACCCTCGACGCGGTCTATACGGCCTATGCGGTCCTTGTGACTACGCGGAGCGCGGAGCTCCAGGATTGATCATTCCGGTGTTTAGCCCGACGCGGGATTCCTACGCGTCCGCTGAGACTATGCGGTCTTTTGAGACTACGCGGTCGCGGAGCCTGCGCGGATACCGGGTTAAGCCGCCGACGCGGGTATACCTCAGCGATGCAGGACCATGATTCGAGGAATACCTCACGCGGGTCCGTGGGACCTATGCGAGTCGCGAGAGTTCGAGTGGATAGACGTGCACATTGATATTGCGCGGGCGAAAGGGCCGCCTTCGATCATGCGCGATCAGAAAGACCTCGATACGCTTTGTGGTATTTTTGGTACCGCTGGTCTTAGTAGTCGGCTATGCCTTCGCATTTGCCCCGCACGGTTTTATTGTGATAACTTTGAGCGGCGTGAGTCCCCGACTTGACATGATCGCTATTTATCAGGAATCGTTGTTTGGTTATCATACATGTCTCCCGCTTTATATAGACTACTATGATTTCATTTACTGATTTATTTTCGCCACATACTGCAATTGTTATCGACCTCCTTCGGGGCCGCGTTCATGCCGCAGTAAAGGTACACCGCCGTTGATCCTCGCCTTAGGGTCACAGTCAATGGTTGGGAAAGCTCCGCTTTCTCCGAGGCTTATCTTCGTATAGTCCCGTCGTTGTAGGTATTTACATTCGTGGTATGGCGGGCCCCGTCCCGCCATTGTTGTCGATCTTTCTTAGGTCCGTAGTAATCACAAGGTGGTTTGTAAAAGGATTAAACTGCTCATGTTGAAAGTTGTTATTTATATATACGCCAAAAGGCAAGTTTTCCTCGATTTTTGTTTTATACTTCTATTATCTCACGTTGTTGTGTGTTTGTTCCACGACACTGATGTATGTCTACTTGGGTGCCCGGTAAGGCACTACCACGGCCCCGGCTCGGTCGTGACAAGTTGTTAGAACTCCGTGGCTTCCGGTTCAGCTGGCGCACGCCATCCCGGAAAATGTCGTCTTTTAGTTCGTACTTGTTGTACCTGGCGACCGCCGTGGTCCGATGTCGAAAGAGTGTCCTTGTAGGAGGGCTTAGCCTTCAGTATCGGTGGGTAGTTCGTCATCTTCCTTAGCTATGCGCCCTACGGGGCAGGTTTGATTAGAACGACTAAGGGGAGTGAAGCAATAGATATAGATATATCCTTAACCTCAGAGATCTCAGATGTGTGATAAGGTGAGTATACCTTAAGTGCTATGTTCTGATAACAGTGTTAGTCGTGATTAGATCATGGTTGTTTAACCGAGTAAGATTTTGGGGGATAGAGAAGGTGTGAGCCTTAGAGCTTTTTACGTAGAGACCTTAGAGGTGAGGCCATCTCGAGAAAAGGTGTAGTGTTATGTTTGACCCTTATCGGAAGTGCATAGTGCACGTGAGTTATGTTTGGGATAGGTCCCTAGTAGTGTGGAATGAAAGGGGGTAGTTGAGCTAAGAAGACCGCTAGGTTTTCGAAACGTGATTTGTGAGATTGTTCCGAATCGGGGAGCTAGTATTGTGCGCTTTGCCGGGTCGGGTTGAGGCCACGCGTTGGTCAACCCGCGGTAGGTTTGGTGGTGGGGTCAGGTTGTGGTGGTCCCGCCTTGTGTTAGGGTTGTGAGGGTGTTAGGCCCAAGTTTAGTTAACCAGCGTACGAGTTCGTGGATGCGTTCGACCAGTGGTCGGGTCGATGGGGGCAGCCCATCGTGTTCTTCGGTCAGGACCGTTTACTCGGCTGTGTTGAGTTATCTGAAAGGTTGAAAGGCTGCACGGGGTGCCTACCTACACCTTAAGACAGACAGTGGAGCCAGTGTTACTACCGCTTTTCTCGGAGGTTTTGCGGGCAAGGTTAGGAACTCGGTGAGTCTCGACCGCATTCGCCGCCGGGCGGTGTGTATCTCAGAGGTAGTCGTGGGGATTGTCGTCTCCTGTGGAGGAAGTGTTTAAGCTACCATTTCAGTGTTCGGATATCGCCTTATGAAGCCTTGTAAGGGCGGAAGTGTAAGTTGCCAGTCGAGTGGTTCGATGTTGGCAGGGTTCAGACAGTTGGTTCAGCAGACTGTGGATAGTGAGAAGCTTGTCTAGAAGAAGTTCTGGCAGCTCAGAGGAAATCGTGCGGATGATCGGCGACGACGCTTAGAGTTCAGGTTGACGGTCGGTCTTCTTGAAAGTACCACCCCGGATTGGGTGTGACGAGCTTTGGAAAACAGAGGGAACTTAGCCCGAGTTACTTTGGGCCTTTGTGAGTTCATGTGAAGGATAGGCCAGGTTGCCTATATGTTAGCATTTGCCGTCCGACGTAGGAGGCAGTGTGTCCGGTCTTTCGTATTGTTATGATCGGGAAAGTATCGGAGATCCATCCAGAGTGTTCCCAGTTAATGATGACCACGTTAGAGATAGTAACCCCGAGTTTTGGAAACTGAAGCAGTATCAGAAATGTGGTAAGAGTTCGAGTGTACGACAGCCTCAGGGATCGCATGTAGTCCGGTACCATTTGTTGGGTCGCCGGAGTGACACTAGAACCTCGCGGCAAAGTGACAAAAGTGGTATCGGGAAGAAGCGAGCATGTATGGCGAGCATTGATGTGACCATTTCTTTTGTTTGGAAAAGTGTGGAAGAAGTATATTTTAGACCCCGGAGAGAGGTGTTTGTGGTGATGATAGAGGTGATTCCTCGTGGACTTGGATGTAAGTATTTTGCGCAGTTGTTTCTGTGGCCATTGTGGCAGGATTGTTTCGTAAGTATGGTAGTGAAGACTATCTTGGCGACGTTGTTTTGAGACTTAGAAGGAACATTCGGACGAATGTTTCTGGCGAGGAGAATGTTATACCGTATTTGCAGTATGTACGTAAGGCGACGAGAAAATTTGAACTTGAGAATTAGGCTTGGCGAAATTAATTTTGTTCACAACACCCGTTTAGAGTCGTTTTTCGACTAAACGTTTTCCACGACTTCGTAGGGAATTTCCGCTATGTAATTTTTTATTTTTGCGGCTTTTTCAGAGAGGAGAAACGTGTTGGGCCAACCAGAGGGCGCCACTTGGCACCTCCCATGGCGGACGTGAGAGCTCGGTTTGGACGAAATGGAGAGGTGTAGTTGGTAGGATATTTTGTGTGTTAGTTGGTCAAGGACACGGGTGAATCTTGCCCTACACTTGCCTTGCACTTGGCAAGATCTTGCCATTGGTTGGCCTTCACTTGACCTATAAATACGCCTTTCCCTTTGAAGACTTCTTCATCCAAAAATCTCTAAGTCTTGAGAGCTCCTCCCATTTCGTGAGGCCCTCGCCGAGAGTTTCCCCAGCTGGGTAGGCCGAGGTAGCCACCCACTCCTTGGTGCTAGCCGTGGGTACCCCTAGCCTAGTTGTTTTCAGATAATATACCCCCCCTCTTGGTAGAAATACTCTCAAAAGTATTGTTATAATGCCCAAATTACCTTAGCCGAATACAATGTTGTATTCTAAGGTTATACCTATACGAAAATGCCCAGAAATACTATTATACTTCCGTCAGTCACAAACCGAAACCCTAGGAAAATCTCCATAGTCCGTTGGAGTATTGTGTAGAAGTTGGTTAGAACTTCTAAGGGTGGTTTAGAGCGGGTTGGAGCGCTCGGAGTTGGAGCTAAACGATTGCCGGGATCGACTTTATACTTGGATAATTATGGGCTTATCGAGGTAAATATCTTGTCCTCTATTGTAATTGGAAATTACATATTGTTAGAATATATAGTTGAAGTATACTATATATAGCATCGAACGTAGTTATCGGCAATGTCTTGCGACTTAAGCCCGAATTTAAAGAAGAATCTTCAGAATTACATAGAATGTATCACAATGAGACTTGTGTAGTAGTGTAGTGGAGTAGAATTGTACAGATTAGGGTTAGGCGTATAACCCCTGGTTGGCTTGGTAGCGGCCTCGATAGAGGAGGAGATTTACGCTTGTTGCGGGAGAGTCTTGCGAATTTTACGTAGAATGTTCTACGAGGATCTAAATGTTAATGCGCCTTGTGGCCTTATAGGTTGAAGTACTACGTGTGGCGCGATCTACTTGGCTTAAGGAGTAGCCGACGGTTGGAGGTACTTGGGCGTTTTGCTATTAGTCGATACTCGCCGCGAGGTATGTGAACCTCTTCCTATCTCTTCTAGCATGATATGTGTGAACTATGTAGTGCGGTGAGCGTACATGTGCTAAATGTATTTGATTGGTTTAAAACATAAAGTGTTATAACGACTTTATGGGAAGTTGGTTATAACGACTTTATGTTGGTAAGAAAATACTTGTGGTTTTAAAAGGTAATCGATTTGAACTATAAGCGGCGTGTTATGTGTTAATAAAGAACTTGAAGTATTTCAAAAGATTTTTGAATCATTTGAAAGAAGAAGTAATACTTGATTTGTTTTGAAAACTTAAGAGTTATGCTAGCTTTATGGAAAGTTAGATATAACGCCTTAAGAATGTTTCTTGATTTTGGAAATCGAATGTGTATCGACAAACCATCGCAGCGTTTATAAGAGGAAATGTTTTTAATAATTAAGTATTATTAAAACCAGAGAAACTTCCATCCGCATAAGCTAAGATGAGACAAAATGATATTTCCTAGATCATGGTCATTGTAATAAGATTGTTATAAACAAGAATATCCTACTCACATATAAGACTTATGTTTCTGATTGTTTAAAAGAGAATTATATTCTTAAATGAATAAGACTATGAACTACGAAACCTTTCTAAAATAAGAAACGTGAACATTTGAAATTAGGCAAACTTTGACGTTTGGAAAATAATGTTGTTACTTTATTTTACAAAGGTAAGTGTTTTGGTTTATTTAAAAGACAATACTCTATTTTATACTACTGTATCAGGTGACTTATGTGAAAGCAACGGATCTTTTAAAAGATCTAATGTATGAAGTACTTTAGGGGTAGATACCCGAACTTGTTAGCTTAAAGTACCTTGTGTGAATAACTTGATTGTGTTGGTTTGAGATAGCCTTGTAAATACTTTCTTGTTGATGTGATAAGTGAAAATGTTAGGATGCTACGTGTGTTAGTATCTTGTGTGATCGTGATGTAAGGGGTTTATTCTTGTTGTGCTTACGTTGTTAAACGTTAAGCCCGTTGTACTATTATTGTATCACATACCCTTTGACTTATTATACCGAGGGCTTGCCACCCTTGACGCGGGTCTTTACGGCTATGCGGTCCTCGTGACTACGCAGCGCGGTAGCTCGGGATTGATCATTCCGGTGTTTAGCCCGACGCGGGGATTCCTATGCGGTCTGTTGAGACTATGCGGTCTTTTGAGACTATGCGGGTCGGGAGCCTAGGCGGATACCGAGGGTTAGCTGCCTTCGATGCGGGGTATACCTCAGGCGGTCTGGGACCATGATTCGAGGAATACCTCATGCGGGTCCGTGTGGGACCTATGCGGAGCTGCGAGAGTTCCAGGGATAGACGCCAAGACATTGATATTGCGGCAGTGGCCGCCTTCGATCATGTGGTGCGGTCTAGAAAGACCTCGGATACGATTTGTGGTATTTTGGCATCGTGGGTCTTAGTAGTCGGCTATGCCTTCGTACTTGCCCCGCACGGTTTTATTGTGATAACTTTGAGGCGTGAGTCCCCGACTTGACATATCGCTTATTTGTTGTGAATCGTAGTTTGCTTATCATACATGTCTCCCGCTTTATAGACTATTATGATTTCATTTACGATTTTTAGTTTCACATACCTGCACTGCAGATCGACCTCTTCGGGGCCGCGTTCATGCCGCAGTCGAGGTACACCGCCGTTGATCCTAGCTCTCGTGGTCAGCGTTTGGGAAGCCCGCTTCTCGGAGGCTTATCACGTATAGTCCCCGCCGTCGTAAGTGTTTACATTCGGGGTTTGGGCCCTGTCCCGCCATTGTTGTCGTATCATTCTTAGAGGTCTGTAGTACTGTTGTGGGCAGGGTTTGTAAAAAGGATTAAACTGTTCATGTTGAAAAAGTTGCTATTTATATATATATACTGAAGGTAACCGTTTTTGGTTGGCCTGTCTTCTTATTTCACTGTCTTATTACACTGGTTTCATGTATTGTCTTTATGTTCCGCTGATTACTCTGATGTATGTCTACTTGGGTGCCCGGGGTAAGGCACGACCACGCCCGGTTCGGGTCGTGACACCGCCGATCCGAGGTGTAATGCAATACCGAGACTCACTTGGTCCCTAAAACCCTTCGAAAAACCTCCGAGTTATCTCATGTCGAGCTCATCTGTCTGACATCATAAACGTAGGAACCCCGTGCAGTCTCACAATCCCCCTGCTAAAAAAAAAAACTAGCACGAACCTCAGCCGAGTAAGTGGTCCTAACCGGAAGAACACGGCTGGTTTCGTCAGCCTATTTACCATGACCCCCAGGGAGTCGCACTTCCTCTTAGTACGATGTCACCCTGTAACAAGATCCATAATAATTACCTCTCATATCTAGGTTGGGATTTCAATCGCCTGCAATAGCCCACTGGGCTTCTGGTACACAACCATGACCTGCTACTAACTCGGACACTAAGCAGTAAACTTCGCTATGTCTCTTTTCCGGTCATCTTACCCATACATACATCTGAGGTCACGACACGACTTAGTCGGCCCCAAACAATTAGAGCAATAAGCACTGCGTGCCTCCCCTAAAACCTGCTGACTAGTCCTGCAGCACCGGTACACACAATCTATCCTCATCTCACAAAGACTTATCCGTGCTACTCAAACAGCTCTTCTCTCCTGAGAGTCGAATCGACATCAGATCATAACTGAATCCTCATACTGTCGCCTCCTTACCTCCCCAACAACGGAAGACTCGGCAACCTCTAGGATCTAGACTTCATTAACCTTGGAAACAAATAATCGAACCCCTAGGCTCGGTAACTGAAGGATCTCACGGACTATATCCTGTCTATCTGGCTGCCCATCCGCGGACTACCCCAGTCCACCACAAAGAGTATCTCAGAATCGCTTGGCTTTCCCCGGATGGTATAGGATACCAATATCACAATCCTTGAGTAACTCTAACCACCATCGGTGTCGCAAATTCTACTGCCTCAGTCTGCAGACATACCGGAGGCTTTTGTGGTCTGCACAATTATCCACATGAAGTCTGTATATAAGTCATGCCCCCAAATCTTCCAGGCATGATTTAACTGCCGCCAGCTCTAAATCGTGAGTGGCGCAATTTCTTCTCCTGCTTCCCTAACTCCCGGGAAAACATAGGCTCTATCCTTATCGGGTTGCGTCAAAGACACAACCTAGCCCAACACCCAACGTGTTATCATAATAACCTAACCTCTAGTCTCACGGGAGGAGGTTAGAAGCTATGTCGTGGTCAACTTATCTTTCGATAACTGAAAGCCTTTCTCATTCCTGCGAAATATTCGGGTATCCTTAATCTCACTTATGGTTCCTGTTTCCCTTTCTCTGTTGCAACCAAACTTGGTCACTAAACTTAGATTTGATTCCTTTGCTTGGCTCACGGCTAAGACTTACTGTCAATCACATTTTTTTTGGGGGGGAGGTTTCCTTGATCTCGTCAAGTAATAACCCGGTTTTCCTTTCCCAGTTTGTAGAGCCTATAACTAGGTGTTACCACATTTTCTTGGAATGTTAATACTTCCAATTATCAACTAATGGTCTTAACACTCTTCTTGGGTAATCATGACCCGTGAAAATTACATTAATATAATTACGATACTTCATCGACCAATTAAATGCGTCGTTCTTAATTACCCCAACACAACACTTTTCCCACGGGTATCTACAACTGTAACCTATGGCATGACGATACCGAAGACCTTACCAGTCTCATATCCTGCGTCTAACAACATGAGTACACATAACCCCATAATACGTAAAACTGTCCTTTTTCGTGGGGAAGAGAACTTATCTCCCTTTCTTAAACTTTCCTTGGAGTCACAACCATAATCACAGGGTCCTCTTGCGGTCCAGTAATTATCTAATCATCACGCACCGTCTTTAAGTTCGTGTAGATTTTCCAACCCACCAAAGATGCCCTCAGCTTTCCGCCGGCAGCACTCGTACTTATTTTATTCTTGCCTTGTACATTTTCCTGAAATTATCCGGAAGGTCGTGGCCCTGACCGCCACACCAAACCAACTCCAAGTACCTCCAAGGGCACTTAACATAAATTCCTTCAAATTCAATTATTACTTACTTTCTGCGTCAATTTACCTCAAGTGAACAAGTCACACAGACTTAAAAAGAAAAACAATGATGCCAAAGAAGGAAGGATAATTCACTGGTTACCGCCACTTCTCTTCCTTTACACTGGATAATCAGCTTACCAGAAAACTGGAATCGAGCCAATCTCTCTCTGCAGTCAACGTTGGCATAACAAGAGGCCAACTAGATCGTACTCATAATGACCTCTATATGCATTATAACGACTCTTCTAGGTCCGCTAGGGTCCAATTGTTATACCTGTATTTTGAGTATATGCGTGAGGCGTGCGATACAATTTGAGCCTTAAAGTAGGCATAGGTTCGAATTTGTGCATAACTACCAAAAGGAGTCGTTTTTCGACGAAACGTTTCCACAGCTTTCGTAGGGAAAATTCCGGCTATGTCATTTAAAATTTTTGCGGATTTTTCCGAGAGACGAAACATTTTGGACCAACGAGAGGGCGACACTTGTCACCCTCTAATTGGAGCACGTTTTTGGGCGGATTGGACGAAAGGGTCAAGGGGAGTTGGTAGGATATTTTGTGCAAGTTGTGTGGTAGATGGATAAGGTGCACATGGCTTAATCCTAGCCCTACACTTGCCTAACACTTGGCTTGATCTTGCCATTGGTTGGCCTTTGCTTGACCTATAAATACCCCTTAGTTGATGAACTTTCTTCATCCAAAAATCATTTTCCAAGTCTTGAAATCTCTCCCTTTGTGAGTTAAAATCGTCCAAACCTCCCCTTCGAAAGGCCCTGGCCGAAAGCTCCCCTCCTCAGTAGTGTTCTAGCCGTGGGGTACCCCCCCCTAGCCTAGTTGTTTTCGTATAATACCCCCCTTTTGTGATATAGAAATACTCTCCTAGTATTGTTATAATGCCCAAATACTTTAGCCCAAATACCTAGTAGTACTTTCCAAAAAGTTACCTCTATACGTAAAGCCCAGAAATACTAATATACTTTCCTTTAGCCACAAAAATCGAAACCCTAAGGAAAACCTTCATAGTCAGTTGAAGTGTTAAGTAGAAGTTGCGTAGAACTTCTAAGGGTTGTTTGGAGCGAATTGGAGCACTCGGAGTAGGATCTAAGCCTTGCTCAGGATCGACATATAAACTCGGATAATTTTGGGCTTATCGAGGTAAACATTCTTGACCTTCTGTTGTCATTGGAAATTACATATTGTTGGAGTATATAGTTAAAGTATACTATATATAGAACTGATCATAGTTGTGCGGCAATGTCTTTTGACTTAAGCCTGAATAATACTTACGGCAATGTCTTTTGACTTAAGCCTGAATAATACTTACGGCAATGTCTTGCGACTTAAGCCTGAATTTTAAGAAGTGAATCGAATCAATTACATAGATCGTATTACATGAGACTTGTGTAGTATTACTGTGAGTAGTATTGTACACGTCCAGTTAGACGTGCAAACCCCCCCCTGGTTGGCTTGGTAGCCGACCTCGATAGATGAGGAGATTTACGCTGTTGCGGGGGGGGGGGGAGGTGCTGCCGAATTTTCTGTAGAAAATGGAACGATAAGATCTAGATGTTAATAAGCGCCTTGTGGCCTTATAGGTTGAAGTACTACGTGGTGCGATCTACGTGGCTTAAGGAGTAGCCGACGGTTTGAAGTACTTGGAGCGTCTTGCTATTAGTCGATACTCGTCGCGAGGTATGTGAACCTCTTCCTATATTTCTAGCATGATATGTGTATAACTATGTAGTACGATAGACGTACATGTGTTAAATGTATTTGATTGGTTTAAGACATAAAGGGTTATAACGACTTTATGGGAAGTTGGTTATAACAGCTTTATGTAGATAAGAAAAAGCCTTGTGATTGTTAAAAGGCAACTGATTTGACTTATAACTGACTTGATGTGTGATAATAAAGAACTTGAAGTCTTTCATTAAGAAACCCTTTTTGAAAGAAGGGTAATACTTGGTTTTGAGAACTTGAGAGTAATACTAGCTTTAAGGGAAGTTAGGTATAACGTCTAAAAGAGATAAAAAGAATGACTATTTGAACTTAGAAGATAAGAGACTTAACTTAATTAAATTGATTTGGAAGTTGTAAGATGTGAAACCTCATTCGTGAGTAATGAGTACTTGGTTTTGAAAGGAATAATGTTTCATCGATTTGAAATCGTAATGTGTATCGACAAACCATCGCAGCGTTAATAAAGGAAAATGTATTGAATAATTAAGTATTATTAAAACCAGTAGAAACCTCCATCTGCATAGAAGCTAAGATGAGACAAAATGATATTACATTTTCTAGATCATGGCTGCTTAATAAGATTTATTATGAACAAGAATAACCTACTCGCCTATGGCATATGTTACTCAATTGTTTTAAAAAAGGAGATTAAGACATTGAACTATGAAACTTTTCAAAAAGAGACTTGCGTAATTGAAATTAGGCAAACTGGAACTTTAGGGAAAAGAAAGGCATTGTGTTGTCTTAAAATGGTTTAAAACATAAAGAGTTATAACAGCTTTATGGGAAGTTGGTTATAACGACTTTATGAAAACAAAAGAAGGGTTTTTATCATTGGTTTTAATGTGGTAACTTGGCTTTAAAAGAAAAGTGGTTTGGTCTAAAAAGAAGGCATAGTGTTGCCTTAACTTGGTTTTAAAGAAAAGAAAGTGTGGAAGTTGCTTTGGTTTACTTAAAAGATGTAAGTCACTCTATTTTATACTACGGGTATCGGGTGACTTTTATAAAAGGAATGAATCTCTTAAAAGGAATCTAACGTACGTAGTACTTTAGGGTTAAAACCCGGACCTTGGCTAAAAATGAAAGTACTTGTTGTTGAGAAACTTACCTATGCTTGTTGTTGTGAAACTTGCCTATGCTTGTCGTGATAGCCTTTGTTGTGCAAGAATTGTGTTTCTATACTACCGCGCCTCTCGATGGAGGGTCGGTTGACTTGTTGAGAACTTACTTGACGCGTCTACAGCGACGAGAAATTCCACAGCACGCCTCGTTGATTGTGTTACTTTTGCTAAATCGCTTTGGACATACTGACACGATGCGTAGCGCACGGGTATGCTTCCATTTTGATACTGCTTTATTGTTTCCCTTTGGGCATACTGACACGATGCGTAGCGCACGGGTATGTTCCCATTTGGAATGCTGTCTTATTGTTTCCTTTTTGGGCATACTGACACGATGCGTAGCGCACGGGTATGTTCCCATTTGGAATGCTGTCTTATTGTTTCCCTTTGGGCATACTGACACGATGCGTAGCGCACGGGTATGTTTCCATTTGGAATGCTGTCTTATTGTTTCCCTTTGGACATACTGACACGATGCGTAGCGCACGGGTATGCTCCCATTTGGATTGCTGTCTTGTTGTTACCATGTCATAGACTGCCGGCAGTGAGGAAGGTATTCCACGGGCATGAGTGATGACTCGGCGGCGAGTCCCTGACTTACATGACTGTTTATTTATCGTAAACTGTAGTTTGGTTATCATACATGTCTCCTGCTTTATATAGACTGCTATGATTTCATTTACAGTATGTTACAGTTTCACATACTTGGTACCTGTTGTACTGACCTCCTTCGGGGGGCTGCGTTCATGCCGCAGGTAGAAGTACATCGGCTGTCGATCCCCGCGTTTAGGATCTCATTTCAGCGTCTTGGGAAGCTCCGTTCCTTCGGAGGCTTATCTTTGGTATGTCACCCTGAGTCTGTAGGTCCTTGTACATTCAGGGGTATGGCGGGGCCCTGTCCCGTCATAGTTGTTGTATAAATCTTAGAGGTCTGTAGTACTGTTGTGGGCAGGGTTGTAAGGATTGTAACTGTTCAAATGTCTTTATATATATGTTGAAAGGCAACCATTTTGGTTGGCCTATTTTATTTCATCATGATCCATGTCTATTTTACATGTTTAAGTTTTTTTATTTCCGTTGGTTTTCTCTGATGTTGTATCACTAGGGTGCCCGGGGTAAGGCACCAGTCACGGGCCCGGGTTCGGGTCGTGACAAAAGTGGTATCAGAGCAGTTAGTCCTCGGAAAGTGTCTACAGACCGTGTCTAGTAGAGTCTTGATTATCGATGTGTTGTGCACCACATCTATAATCAGGAGGCTGCAGGACATTTAGGATTGGTTTCTATTCTTCTCATTCTGAGATCGTGCCTTAGAGCGGTGTGATAAGATTGGACCCCTCTGACATACTTCGTTTTTACCAGTTATGCCTCCGCGTAAGGCAACCCGGGCCCAGAAGGGCAAGGCAGCAGAGGGAGCTGCGAGAGTAAGCGCAGCCTCTACAGAGACCACAAGACTGAGCCTCCACCCCACACCGGAGCAGAGGAGATGGGTTACAGAGAGATGGCCCGCCATCGCCGTGATCGTGGCGCATACGAGGATAGATCGACGCAGCAGTTCCGGCCCGAGAGCACCCGTAGTTCACCCCGAGCGCATGGGTTTGAGATTACGGGATTTTCTGAGGTGTAACCCGCCAGAGTTTTATGGGTCGAGGCCTGAGGATGATCCGCAGGAGTTCATCCGGCAGTTGCAGCGGATCATGAGAGTGATCAAGGCATCGGAGACCGAGTCGGTGGTCCTAGGTTCGCATCGGCTGCGTGATACCGCAATGATCGTTTGATTCGTGAGCCGCCCCGGGAGAGGATGCACTTCCACTTTATGGGACGAGTTCTCGAGGCCTTTCTTGCACATTTCTTACCTCCACGGATGAGGAGGCTCGCGCATGATTTTTGGTGTTGCGCAGAATCCGCGACGGTTCGAGTACAATGTGGAGTTCGACTCATTGGCCAGACGCCCCCGCATTAGTAGCTAGTATGGAGGATCGAGTGCACCGATATGTTACAGTGGCTCGATGATTACCTAGCCGAGAGTTGTTCGTGTAGCTCTTCACCGGCATGGACATTGCCCGCATGCAGCTTATGCACTTGGAGGTGGCGAGCGAGAAATCGGCGAAATGACCAAGGTCGTGAGAAGAGGGCGAACAGCAGGTCCTTTGGTGACTTTCGAGGCGGACCGCCTCGGAAGAGACTAGTTATGCGCCTCCGCTAGTCTGAGCAGTGGTCCTCCACAATCTTCAGAGCATCCAGAGTATTCAGGAGCAGGTCAGGGCTCCAAGGGTTCAGATTTTCGAGAGAGCAGGGGTGTTAGCCAGCTGAAGCCCCCCCTACCTCGTTGTGACCGCTGTGGTAGACTCCACGGTGGGGAGTGTCGTGCTAGTCCGGGAGTTTGTTTTACATGCGACAGCAGGCCATTTTGGGAGAAACTGTCCGACTGTGGGTAGCACTGTAGATAGCACAAACTACGAGATCGCCATGGTTCTTCACCTTCCACCTAGGCAGATGTTCATACACCGGCCACGAGAGGTCGCGGTGGAAGTTCCCAGTTTTAGCGGTCCTCTGAACCGCCTACTTCAGGTATATCCTTAACCATCTAGAGTTTTGTATGTTATGATAATGTTTTAAGTGTTATGTTCGGATAGCTTTGTGCTAAAATGTGACTTAGAAACATGCTTAGTGAAAAAGGGTAAGCCTGGGGGTGAGAAAATGATGAACCTTAAAATATTACAGTTGAGACCTTAGATGTAAGGCCGTCTTGAGTACAAGTTTTTGCAAGTGATCCTTGTCGGAGTGCATTTTATGCCTAGAATGTATTGTGTGATAAGTCCCTGGGTAGGGTGAAATGGAAGTGGTAGCTTTCATGACCTGTAGAGGTAAGATTATTCCGGATCGGGAAACAAGAGCTTGATGCGTTAAGTGGGTCGGGTTGGGGCAGCTTTGCCGCGCCAACCCGCGGCTGTTTGGGGTCGGGTCACCGGGTGGTCCCGCCAGGTGGTAGGGTCACGAGGGTGCTAGGCCCAAGTTTAGATGACCATCGTATGATTTTGTGGATATGTTCGACCAGAATCGGGAATGACCTTAGAGGAAAGTGAAGCTAGTAAGATGACCAAGTTTGGAGGTTGTGACTCCAAAGTGTTGGGAACTGAAGCGATGACTGAAGTGTGGTACGTATACTAGAAGAGTTCAAGTGTTCGAAAAGGGCACGACGAGTAAGGAGGGAAGAGAACGTATGTTATTACGTGGCCAGGTGTGGCGTTGACAACTTGTTAGAAGGAACTTCTTCGTTATCTGTTTCGAGAAGGAACATTCGGGACGAATGTTTCTAAGGAGGGGAGAATGTTATACCCCGTATTTCCAGAGTATGTACGTGAGGGCGTACGTATACAATTTGAGCCTTAAAGTAGGCATAGGTTCGAATTTGTGCATAACTACCAAAAGGAGTTGTTTTTCGACGAAACGTTTCCACAGCTTTCGTAGGGAAAATTCCGGCTATGTCATTTAAAAATTTTGCGGATTTTTCCGAGAGACGAAACATTTTGGACCAACGAGAGGGCGACACTTGTCACCCTCTAATTGGAGCACGTTTTTGGGCGGATTGGACGAAAGGGTCAAGGGGAGTTGGTAGGATATTTTGTGCAAGTTGTGTGGTAGATGGATAAGGTGCACATGGCTTAATCCTAGCCCTACACTTGCCTAACACTTGGCTTGATCTTGGCCATTGGTTGGCCTTTGCTTGACCTATAAATACCCCCTTAGTTGATGAACTTTCTTCATCCAAAAATCATTTTCCAAGTCTTGAAATCTCTCCCCCTTTGTGAGTTAAAATCGTCCAAACCCTCCCCCTTTGAGAAAGGCCCTTGGCCGAAAGCTCCCCCCCTCCCCTTTGTAGTGTTCTAGCCGTGGGGTACCCCCCCTAGCCTAGTTGTTTTCGTATAATACCCCCCTTTTGTGGTATAGAAATACTCTCCTAGTATTGTTATAATGCCCAAATACTTTAGCCCAAATACCTAGTAGTACTTTCCAAAAAGTTACCTCTATACGTAAATCCCAGAAATACTAATATACTTTCCTTTAGCCACAAAAATCAAAACTCTAAGGAAAACCTTCATAGTCAGTTGAAGTGTTAAGTAGAAGTTGCGTAGAACTTCTAAGGGTTGTTTGGAGCGAATTGGAGCACTCGGAGTAGGAGCTAAGCCTTGCTCAGGATCGACATATAAACTCGGATAATTTTGGGCTTATCGAGGTAAACATTCTTGACCTTCTGTTGTCATTGGAAATTACATATTGTTGGAGTATATAGTTAAAGTATACTATATATAGAACTGATCATAGTTGTGCGGCAATGTCTTTTGACTTAAGCCTGAATAATACTTACGGCAATGTCTTTTGACTTAAGCCTGAATAATACTTACGGCAATGTCTTGCGACTTAAGCCTGAATTTTAAGAAGTGAACTGAACTGTAATTACATAGGACTGTATTACAGTAGACTTGTGTAGTATTACTGTGAGTAGTATTGTACACGTCCAGTTAGACGTGCAAACCCCCCCCTGGTTGGCTTGGTAGCCGACCTCGATAGAGGAGGAGATTTACGCTGTTGCGGGGGGGGGGGGAGGTGCTGCCGAATTTTCTGTAGAAAATGGAACGATAAGATCTAGATGTTAATAAGCGCCTTGTGGCCTTATAGGTTGAAGTACTACGTGTGGTGCGATCTACGTGGCTTAAGGAGTAGCCGACGGTTTGAAGTACTTGGAGCGTCTTGCTATTAGTCGATACTCGTCGCGAGGTATGTGAACCTCTTCCTATATTTCTAGCATGATATGTGTATAACTATGTAGTACGATAGACGTACATGTGTTAAATGTATTTGATTGGTTTAAGACATAAAGGGTTATAACGACTTTATGGGAAGTTGGTTATAACAGCTTTATGTAGATAAGAAAAAGCCTTGTGATTGTTAAAAGGCAACTGATTTGACTTATAAGCGACTTGATGTGTGATAATAAAGAACTTGAAGTCTTTCATTAAGAAACCCTTTTGAAAGAAGGGTAATACTTGGTTTTGAGAACTTGAGAGTAATACTAGCTTTAAGGGAAGTTAGGTATAACGTCTAAAAGAGATAAAAAGAATGGCTATTTGAACTTAGAAGATAAGAGACTTAACTTAATTAAATTGATTTGGAAGTTGTAAGATGTGTGAAACCTCATTCGTGAGTAATGAGTACTTGGTTTTTGAAAGGAATAATGTTTTACTGATTTCGGAAATCAGAATGTGTATCGACAAACCACTGCAGCGTTAATAAAGGAAAATGTATTGAATAATTAAGTATTATTAAAACCAGTAGAAACCTCCATCTGCATAGAAGCTAAGATGAGACAAAATGATATTACATTTTCTAGATCATGGCTGCTTAATAAGATTTATTATGAACAAGAATAACCTACTTTATGGCATATGTTACTCAATTGTTTTAAAAAGGAGATTAAGACATTGAACTATGAAACATTTCAAAAAGAGACTAGCGTAATTGAAATTAGGCAAACTGGAACTTTAGGTAAAAGAAAGGCATTGTGTTGTCTTAAAATGGTTTAAAACATAAAGAGTTATAACAGCTTTATGGGAAGTTGGTTATAACGACTTTATGAAAACAAAAGAAGGGTTTTTATCATTGGTTTTAATGTGGTAACTTGGCTTTAAAAGAAAAGTGGTTTGGTCTAAAAAGAAGGCATAGTGTTGCCTTAACTTGGTTTTAAAGAAAAGAAAGTGTGGAAGTTGCTTTGGTTTACTTAAAAGATGTAAGTCACTCTATTTTATACTACGGGTATCGGGTGACTTTTATAAAAGGAATGAATCTCTTAAAAGGAATCTAACGTACGTAGTACTTTAGGGTTAAAACCCGGACCTTGGCTAAAAATGAAAGTACTTGTTGTTGAGAAACTTACCTATGCTTGTTGTTGTGAAACTTGCCTATGCTTGTCGTGATAGCCTTTGTTGTGCAAGAATTGTGTTTCTATACTACCGCGCCTCTCGATGGAGGGTCGGTTGACTTGTTGAGAACTTACTTGGACGTGCCGGCAGTGACGGAGAAATTCCACGGGTACGTTCCTGTTGATTATGTTACTTTTGCTAAATCGCTTTGGACATACTGACACGATGCGTAGCGCACGGGTATGCTTCCATTTTGATACTGCTTTATTGTTTCCCTTTGGGCATACTGACACGATGCGTAGCGCACGGGTATGTTCCCATTTGGAATGCTGTCTTATTGTTTCCCTTTGGGCATACTGACACGATGCGTAGCGCACGGGTATGTTCCCATTTGGAATGCTGTCTTATTGTTTCCCTTTGGGCATACTGACACGATGCGTAGCGCTGCGGGTATGTTTCCATTTGGAATCTTGTCTTATTGTTTCCTTGGACATACCGACACGATGCGTAGCGCACGTATGCTCCCATTTGGATTGTCTTGTTGTTACCATGTCATAGATCACGGCAGCGATGAGAAGGTATTCCGCGCATGAGTGATGACTCGAGGCGTGAGTCCACGACTTACATGATCGTTTATTTATAAATCGTAGTTTGGTTATCATACATGTCTCGCTTTATATAGATCGCTATGATTTCATTTCTGATGTTCTGATTTCACATACTTGGTACTGTTAGATCGACCTCCTTCGGGCTGCGTTCACGCCGCAGTAAGTACATCTACCGCCGATCCGCGTTTAGGATCTCATTTCAGCGTCTTGGGAAGCTCCGTTCCTTCAGAGGCTTATCTTTGGTATGTCACCCTGAGTCTGTAGGTCCTTGTACATTCAGGGGTATGGCGGGGCCCTGTCCCGTCATAGTTGTTGTATAAATCTTAGAGTGCAGAGTAATCTTTGTGGGCAGGGTTGTAAGGATTGTAACTGTTCAAATTTCTTTATATATATATGTTGAAAGGCAACCATTTTGGTTGGCCTATTTTATTTCATCATGATCCATGTCTATTTTGCATGTTTAAGTTTTTATTTCCATGGTTTTCTCGATGTTGTATCACTAGGGTGCCCGGTAAGGCACGATCCACGCCCGGTTCGGTCGTGACACCAACGATCGATCGCTATCGACAATTATCTACCCGCCGGCTACCACCCAACACTCACGGTGTAGTCACCTCGAAAGGTCCTCGTGGATTCGTGCTTTATTTCTTTACACTTGGTTGCTCTCTTTTCACCGGTCGCATTTCTTCCATACTTCCAAACTTATACTAGCATACGTGCATAAATTCCATACTAATTCTGGCCTCCACTCTTTGGAGTTACTATATTAAATAATATAAGGCCCTTTCCGGCTCTCACAACCTGGTTCCGGTGGAACACGTCCACGAACCCGTAAAACGATTAACTAGACTCGGCTTGTACCCTCGTGACCCTGTCACGTAGCGGGACTACTATCAACTGATCCCACCCCATAAACGGGTACACTAACTTCTCATATACTATAATCGGGTTGTCTTGTCCACAACAACCATACTTACTCCATACGGATCTCACCCGTACCATTCTCAAAATCCCACTACGTAGCTCAATCTATTAACATAGTCTTCCATTAAGTCCCTTAATTAACCTCTTAAGGGTCCATTTCATTCTCACACAACTCATCATCACCTAATTATCTCAAATTAGCACGTAAAACCTCGATGAGAGTTCCTTAACTGTTCATACCTTCCCGGTATCTATTTAGTCTTTACCAAATCCTGGTAATCTAAAACCATTCTAGGCAAAGACATATGTGACTCTAATACATAAATCTGTATAGTTGTATGTCCCAATACCAACTATACTACAAACATTACCAACCTGGATACGCAATCCACATAATCTTTCCCGGTCATCGCCTTTTTCGTATGCAAACAACATAACCTCGTTAGGGAGAGACGACTTAACCACACATGCTCTATCGCACGATCTTAGAGTGAGAAGAATGGAAACCAATCCTAAATGTCCTGCAGCCTCACGATTATAGATGTGGTGCACAACACACCGATAATCAAGACTCTACTAGACACTGCCGTAGACATTTTCCGAGGACTAATCGCTTTGATACCACTTTTGTCACGACCCGACCGGCTCACATCGTGCCCTACCCGGCACCCTTTCGCATACATCGAGAATAGCAATGAACATACACAATCGATAAAATACTTAAACATAAAATAACAAAAAGCCGATAAGGCCACCTTCCGTAACTTATACCAATAAAACAAGATACATTTTTTTTTATTTACAACCCAATCCACAATGTGACTACAGCACTTAAGAATAACAATCTGGCGGACAGTGGCCCCGCCATACCCCTGAATGTACAACAACTGACAATACCAGGGATAAGCCTCCAAAATGAGGGAGCTTCTCAACAGCTGAACAGTGATCCTAAGAGCGAGGATCAAGAACTCAGACTTCACTCATGCGGATTTAACGCAGCCAAGGAGGTCGAGACAACATGTACCAAATATGTGAAATCGAAAGTATCAGAATGAAATCATAAGTCTAATAATAAACGGAGACATGTATGATACTCAATTATAAAGACATCGTGCCTTACTAACAATGAGAGTAAAATAGGTGTATACGCATAATATAAAGTAGGAAGCTCACGATCAAGACAGACCAATGTCCGCAGATCATTAAGCAATCCTATTCTCGGGACTATTTCACCCGTGATAGATCGCGTGGACCCGCATGAGATATTCCTCGCATGGGACTATTTCACCCGCATAAGCCCTTACGGACTCGCATGAGGTATTCCTCGCATAGGCTGGACCCGCCCGCATGGGACTATTTCACCCGCATAAGCCCTACGGACTCGCATGAGGTATTCCTCATCGTGGGTAGCAAATCCACTAAATATGCAATGCCACAAACCCGAGGAATGACCCGCAATTATTAATGAACTACTAGCACAAATCCGCTATCACACATAACATAAGCACTACCGCTTATCATACAATATATAAGCAAGTTAAGCAATCACATAACTACTTATTATTCAGTTTCATATACACTCACAATTTAGTTTACTCAAGGCACTAACATGTTCTTTATAAAAAAATCCGGGAATTTAACCCAAAGTACTACGTACTTCTATTCTTTCAAAATGACTCATTTCATTATAAAACATCCAAGATACTAATAACCGTAGTATTAAGTTACAATTTCTTTTTCAAGACAAGTCACAATACTTTTAGAAATAAAATTAGGCTTCTAAATCAAGTGACTTCTTCTCTCGTAAAAGCCTTAGGCAATTGATGCCTTTAAATCAAATTGCCTTTCAAATAAATCAAGCCATTTATCTTTCCATAAAGCCAATATAACCAACTCCCCATAAAGTCGTTATATTCACTTTATACCTAAGTCAAGTACAATTTCCTATCCAAGGGACTTATACGTTTAAAACGAAACAAGTGTCACATTCTTTAAAACTCTTCAAGTCCCTTAACATGCTTAAATTACTTAAGAGTAAACCATTCTCTTATTAACTTTCCATAAAGCTATTATAACCAACTTCCCATAAAGCCGTTATACTAGCTTTATACATTAGCAACTTACATACTTCTTTTTAACCAAGAGACTTAAACTTTCCAACAAAACAAGTATCAAAATACTTTCAACATACTTAAAGTCTCTTAACTTTTAAAAACCAAGATATCCTTAATAATTAAACAAGTGAGTTAATTCCCTAACTCAAACAACTTTGGCATTCTTAAAATAAGCCAAGGATATAAAATAGACAAGATTGTCAAAATCTTGTACGTCTACCGTACTATACTATTACAACTTAATCATGCTCAAGAGATAAGAAAGTTCCACATACCTCTTCGGTTTAATCCACTTGCAAAGTCCAATCGTCGTACGTAGTATGCCAACCTATAATGACCATAGTACGTCTATTAACTTCTAGTTTCAAACGTAGAATATTCCAAGTGCAAGTCACTAAATTTTACGGAAAATCGGACAGCACTTCCTTTGTTTTTACTAACTTTGCCACCTTTTTCAAGGCCGAATACAATAACCAAACAGCCCCAATTGGCTCACCACAATTTATAAGGTAGTTCAATACAAATGAATAACCAAACAGCCCCAATTGGCTCACCACAAACGATAACAAACTAGTCTAAACTAAAATGTCAATTCGGCAATTAGGCAACAATACAAATCGTTTCCAATTCCTTTTTAATCCAAGTGGTTTAGTATAACATGATATCAAGCCGCAATCGATTACAACTACTACAATCCTCAAGTAGGTAAACATGCGACGATTCTAATTATCGACCAATTTGTATTTCAATTTTCAAATGGCTTAACATGTCATTTTCGGATTTGAGCTTCCAAATTTCCATAACACTTATCAATCTTCATAACACATATCACATGATCATTTCTAACTTATAATAACATGGAATCTTCAATTACAAAAGTAAGACGAAGATTATACCTCATTTAGCCCAAAAAATGCTCCAAGATTACAAGTCGATCCTTAGCAACTTTAGCTCCTCTTTTTGAAATTCTTCTTCCCGCTAAAATCATCTCTACTAATCCCCTACAAGCTTGCCAACATATTTCCTTCTTGTTGCCTTTCCAAAAATCTCATTTAGGCCTAGGGTTTTTAACTATTTGAGAGAGAAGAGAAGAGAAGAGAAGAAAAGAAAAGAGAAAAATTTGGGTGAAGTCTTGCAAATGATGTAAATCCAGCAAGACATGTTTTATATAGCCTTTATCTTGTTCCACAAGTTGGGGGGACACTTGTCACCCAACCAGGGGTCCTTTACAACAAATATCTTCTATTTTTACCCCATTTCCGCAAAAAATCCCGCCCCGGCGCCGCGGCCCTGCAGCCGGCACCGCGGCTCTGCAATTTCAGACAATTTCAGGCTTTCCGGCTCCCCGGCACCGCGGCTCTGCAATTTCAGACAATTTCAGACCCTGCCTGCTCTGTCAGCCAATCTTGTAACGTCCATAACTTTCTACTCCGATGTCCTATTGACGAGAGGTTTGTTGCGTTGGAAACTAGACTCAATGAACTTCATATTAGGCTTTTGAAACACCTAAAAACCCCAATTATACTAGGAGATATGCTGCTTCCAAGTTGACTGAAAAACTGTCCAAAAAAAAAATATTCTGCCAACTTCTTTTTTTTTTCTTTTTTTTTCAACTTCGAATCTTATTTACTTTCGTACGTTCTCATCTCATCCTCTTGGAATTACGGGGTGTAACATGTATGCTCCTGCTCTGTGCACGAATACACCAAGATATCATCAATGAACACTATAACAAACATATCCAAGAATGGCCTGAACACCCTATTAATCAAATCCATGAATACCGCTGGTGCGTTGGTCAATCCGAAAGACATCACCCTGAACTCATAGTGCCCATACCGGGTCCTGAATGCAGTCTTTGGGATATCCGCCTTTCTAACTCGTACCTGATGGTAACCAGACCGTAGGTCTATCTTGGAAAAGCATCTCGCACCCTGCAACTGATCAAACAAATCATCAATCCTGGGGAGGGGATATCTGTTCTTGATAGTTACCTTGTTCAGCTTCCTGTAATCAATACACATACGCAGCGTCCCATCCTTCTTCTTTACAAATAACACTGGCGCTCCCCAGGAAGAAACACTTGGCCTGATAAAGCCTTTCTCCAGTAAATCTTTCAGCTGGTCCTTCAATTCCTTCAACTCGGCAGGTGCCATCCTGTATGGCGGAATAGATATCGGTCGAGTGTCTGGTGCCAAATCGATGCAAAACCCAATCTCCCTATCAGGAGGGATACCCGAAAGCTCGTATGGGAATACGTCTGGAAACTCTCTAACAACCGGAACTGACTGAAGGTCCGGTATCTCAGCCTCAGTATCGAATACCCAAACCAAATGGTAAATATACCCCTTCCGTACCATCTTCCTAGCCTTGAGATAAGAAATAAACCTACCCCTCGGCGATGCAGTATTCCCCTTCCACTCGATAACCGGCTCACCGGGAAACCAGAACCGAACTAACCTCTCTCTACAGTACACATTGGCATAGCAAGACGCTAGCCAATCCATACCCATAATCACATCAAAGTCCGTCATATCCAACTCTATCAAGTCGGCTAGAGTCTGACGGCTGTATATAGTCACTGGGCAAGCCTTATACACTCGCTCGGCCACCACCGAATCACCTACTGGGGTAGCTACCTCAAAAGGTTTTATGGACTCGGGTTCTATCCCTATTCTACCAGCAATATGAGGAGATATATAGGACAAGGTAGAACCTGGGTCTATCAAAGCATAAACATCACAGCAAGAAACCAACAATGTACCTGTGACGACATCAGGTGACGCCTCCTGATCCTGGCGGCTGGACATAGCATAAATGCGGTTGAGGACCGCTGAATCGAACCCCGCCACGACCTCGCCGCGCTCGCTGCCCGCGTGAACACCCGCCCTCGGGCGCATAACCATCAAGATGAAGATCCAAAGAATCGAATCGGGCCGAGCCATAGCATTTCCGCCGCCTGTCTGACAATCTCTCTTCAAATGGCCTCGCGCCACAAGAGTAACAAGCTCCTGGAGGAACACGACACCCCCTATAATGGCAATCACCACATCGACCACACTAAGGCATAGGTGGCCTCATCTCGATCGAACTCGTCCCTATGGAAACCCGGCTCGAACCTGTCCCGCTTCCCGAATACTGCAGACGCCCGTAAGATGGTGGAGGAGCGCTCTGGACCGGCTGTGGTGCAAATCTGGTCTGCTGCTGGGATTGTCTACCCCTAAAACTACCAGAGGACCCTGCTGTCCCGACTTCTTCTGGCGATACTGCCGATCCGGCCCTGCTCTCACACCCTAGTGCATAGGCCTGCATGCGGGCAATGTCCATGCCCGGCTGAAGAGCTACTTGTCACGACCCGACCCCGGGCCCGTGACTGGTGCCTTACCCCGGGCACCCTAGTGATACAACATCAGAGAAAAATCAGCGGAAATAAAAGCTTACACATGAAACAAGATATACAATAATGAAATAAGAAAGCAAAGCAACCAAAATGGTTACCTTTACGAATATATAAATAAAACTTGAACCCACGATACATCCTTTTACAAACTCGCCACAACAAGATTACATGCACCTAAGAATGTTAAAACAACGACGGGACAGGGCCCCGCCATACCCCTGAATGTAAGTACCTACAACAACAGGGGACCATACCAAAGATAAGCCTCCGGAGAAACGGAGCTTCCCAAAACGTTGAACTGTGATCCTATGAGCGAGGATCGACGACTGGTGTACCTCTACCTGCTGTTATACCCCGTATTTCCAGAGTATGTACGTGAGGGCGTACGTATTAAAATTTATGCCTTAAGGATTGGCTAGGTTCGAATTTGGGCACAAGTGCCGAAAGGAGTCGTTTTTCGACGAAACGTTTTACTAAACTTGCGAAGGGAAAATTCCGGCTATGTCATTTCTAATTTTTGCGGATTTTTCCGAGAGACGAAACATTTTGGACCAACGGGAGGGTGACAAGTGTCACCCTCACATTGGATGGAGTGGGACGGCAATTGGACGAGAAAGGTGGCATGTAGTAGGTAGGATATTTTTGTGCAAGTTGTGTGGTAGATGGATAAGGTACACATGGTTGAAATCTAGCCCTACACTTGCCTTACACTTGGATGAATCTTGGCCATTGGTTGGCCATTTCTTGACCTATAAATACCCCTCTAAGTTGATGAACTTATTCATCCAAAATTGTTCCAAGTCTTGAAATCCCCCCCCCCCCCTTGTTCTTGTGGTTCTCGTCCAACCCTTGGCCGAAACCCCTCCCCCTTTGTGAGCTAGCCGAGAGCCTCCCCCTCCCCCCCTTTGTGGTGTCTAGCCGTGGGGTACCCCCCTAGCCTAGTTGTGATAGTCGAAATACACCCCCCCTTGCCTTGTTATTTTCGTATAAATACCCCCTTTTTGTGGTATAGAAATACTCTCCTAGTATTGTTATAATGTCCAAATACCTTGGCCCAAATACCTTGTAGTATTCCCAAGGTTACACTTATACAAAATCCCAGAAAATACTATTATACTTCCTTTAGCCACTAAACGAAATCCTAAGGAAATCTTCATTGATAGTTGAAGTAATTGAGTAGAAGTTGGTTAGAACTTCTAAGGGTTGTTTGGAGCGGGTTGGAGCGCACGGAGTAGGAGCTAAACCTTGCTCAGGATCGACATATAAACTCGGATAATTTTGGGCTTATCGAGGTAAACACTCTTGACCTTCTATTGTAATTGGATATTACATGTTGTAGGAATATATAGTTGAAGTATACTATATATAGAACTGAACATTATAATTGTGCGGCAATGTCTTGCGACTTAAGCCTGAATTTAAAAAAAAAAAGAACTGAACTGTAATTACATAGGACTGTATTACAGTAGACTTGTGTAGCATTACTGTGAGTAGAATTGTACACGTCCGGTTAGACGTGCAAACCCCCCCCTGGTTGGCTTGGTAGCCGGCCTCGATAGAGGAGGAGATTTACGCTGTTGCGGGGAGGTGCCGAATTTTCTGTAGAATATTCTACATTGAGATCTAAGATGTTAATAGGCGCCTTGTGGCCTCTATAGGTTGAAATACTGCGTGTGGCGTGGTCTACTTGGCTTAAGGTGTAGCCGACGGTTTGAGGTACTTGGAGCGTTTTGCTATTAGTCGATAATCGTCGCGAGGTATGTGAACCTCTCCCTATCTTTTCTAGCATGATATGTGTGTAACTATGTAGTACGGTAGACGTACATGTGCTAAATGTATTTGATTGGTTTAAAACATAAAGTGTTATAACGACTTTATGGCAAGTTGGTTATAATGACTTTATGTAGGTAAGGAAATGCTTTGTGGTTTTAAAAGGTAAGCGATTTGACTTATAAGCGACTTGTTGTGTAATAGTAAAGAATCTTGAAGTATTTCAAAAGAATGCTGAATCATCTTTAACAGAAGAGTAATACTTGGTTTTGAAAACATAAGAGTTATACTAGCTTTATGGGAAGTTAGGTATAACGTCTTAAGAGAGAATGGTTTTACTGATTTCTAGAAGTTAAGAGACTTAATCTTAAAAGATAAGAGACTTGACTTGATATGGATGTTAGTGTGAAACCTCATTCGTGAGTAATGAGTACCTGGTTGTAAAAGGAATAATGTTTTACTGATTCGGAAATCAGAATAAGTATCGAACAAACCACTGCAGCGCTAATAAAGGAAAATGTAATGACTAATGAAGTATTATTAAAACCAGTAGAAACCTCCATCTGCATAGAAGCTAAGATGAGACAAAATGAGATTACATTTTCTAGATCATGGCTGCTTAATAAGATTGATTATGAACAAGAATAACCTACTCGCCTAGGGCATATGTTACTCAATTGTTTTAAAAAGAGATTAAGACATTGAACTATGAAACTTTTCTAAAAAGAGAATTTAGTAATTGAAATTAGGCAAACTGGAACTTTAGGGTAAAGAAAGGCATTGTGTTGTCTTAAAATGGTTTAAAACATAAAGTGTTATAACAGCCTTATGGGAAGTTGGTTATAACGACTTTATGAAAACAAAAGAAGGGTTTTTATCACTGGTTTTAATGTGGTAACTTGACTTTAAAAAGAGAAGTGTTTTGGTCTAAAAAGAAGGCATGGTATTGCCTTAATTTGGTTTTAAAAAGGATAGTATGGAAGTTGTTTTGGTTTACTTAAAAGATATAAGTCACTCTATTTTATGCTACGGGTATCGGGTGACTTTTATAAAAGGGAATGGATCTTTAAAAGGAATTTAACGTACGTAGTACTTTAGGATTAAAACCCGGACTTTGACATAAAATGAAAGTACCTTGAGTTGTGGATAACTTGCCTATGCTTGTTGTTGTGTAACATGCCTATGCTTGTTGTTGTGTAACCTGCCTATGCTTGTTGTGATAGCCTTTGTTATGCAAGAATTGTGTTCTATATTACCGCGTCTCTCTCAATGGAGGCGGTTGACTCGTTGAGGACTTACTTGACGCGTCTGGCGGTGACGGAAAATTCCACGTATGCTCACGATGATAGTGTTATTCCATGGACTAGCTCTCCATGAGGTTTCTTACTGTTCGGCCTTGGTACCTGGTGGTCGGCTTTCGCACTTGCCCCGTCTCGTGGCTGAGTCGGCCTTGGTAGCTGGTAGTTAGCCCTCGCACTTGCCCCGATCCGGGTAGTGGTGAAGTCTCGTGATACGGGCTTTGTACGGTGGTCACCGTACTTGCCGGCCACGTGACCGCCTTGGTATCCGTAGTCGGCTCGACTTGCCAGTGTCGCCCGTGGTTTGGTTGTATTTTATTGTTATTACGGCTTTGGCATCGGTAGGACTTGGTGTTGGTGTACTTCTTGATGTTATCATATCATGATCACGGCGGTGAGGAAGGTATTCCACGGACATGACGATGTTGTGGCGTGAGACCCATAATTATATTTGAGTAAATGACCGAGGCGTGAGACCACGACTTGATATAATCATTATATGTGTGTCTTGTAGTTTGGTTATCATACATGTCTCCCGCTTTATATAGACTATTATGATTTCATTTATGATTTTCTGATTCACATACTTAGTACTGTTATCGACCTCCTTCGGCTGCGTCATGCCGCAGTAGAAGTACATCGCTATCGATCCCCGCTTTTAGGATCACCTTTCGCGTATTGGGAAGCTCCGTTTCGGAGGCTTATCTTTGGTATGTTACCACGATGTCCGGTTCTTGTACATTCGGGGTATGGCGGGCCTGTCCGTCATAGTTGTTGTAAAAATCTTAGAGTGCAGAGCTTTGTTGTAGGCGGGTTGTAAGGATTGTAACTGTTCAGACGTTTATATATATATGTTGAAAGGCAACTGTTTTGGTTGACCTGTTTATTTATAATATCTCTCATTTCATGTTCATGTTTCATTTCCGCTGATTTTCTCTGATGTTGTATCACTAGGTGCAGGGTAGGCACGACCACGCCCGCTCGGTCGTGACAAAGTGGTATCGAGCGATTAGTCTCGGAAAGTGTCTACAGACCGTGTCTAGTAGAGTCTTGATTATCGGTGTGTTGTGCACCACATCTATAATCAGGAGGCTGCAGGACATTTAGGGTTGGTTTCCATTCTTCTCATTCTGAGATCGTGCCTTAGAGCTGTGTAATAAGATTGGACCCCTCTGCCATACTTCGTTTTTTACCAGTTATGCCTCCGCGTAAGGCAACCCGGGCCCAGAAGGGCAAGGCAGCAGAGGGAGCTGCGAGTAGAGTGGCAGAGACCACAAGACTCGAGCCTCGATCCCGCACCGGGAGCAGAGCAGATGAGTCACAAGGAGTGGGCCCAGTTAATGGCCAGGGTTGTGGCCAGACTTGAGGATAGCTGGACACGCAGCCGAGAGCACCGATGGTTCACCCTAGATCGATAGTTCGAGGCTACGGATTTTACGAGTTGTAGGCCGCGAGTTTTATGGGTCTAGGCACGAGGATGATCCGCAGGAGTTCATCAAGCGATTCTGCCGGATCATGAGAGTGATCAAGGCATCGGAGACCGAGTCGGTGGTCCTAGGTTCGCATCGGCTGCGTGATACCGCAGTCGACTGGTTTGATTCGTGGGAGCTGTCCCGGGGAGAGCATGCACTTCCAGCTTTATGGGACGAGTTCTCAGAGGCCTTTCTTGCACATTTCTTGCCTCCACAGATGAGGAGGGCTCGGGCCGACAGATTTTTGGTGTTGCGGCAGAACAGGCGTACGGTTCGGGAGTACAATGTGAGTTCGACTCATTGGCCCAAGACGTCCGCGTTGGTAGCTAGTATGGAGGATCGAGTGCACCGATATGTTACAGGGCTCGATGATCACCTAGCCGAGAGTTGTTCGGGTGTAGCTCTTCAGCCGGGCATGGACATTGCCCGCATGCAGGCGTATGCACTTGGATGTGAGGAGCGGATAAATCGACGGAATGACCAGGGTCAGCAGAAGAGGGTCAGAACAGCAGGGTCCTTTGGTGACTTTCGAGGCGGACCGCCTCAAGAAGAGCGATTATGCGCCTCACGATTCAGAGTGGTCCTCCACGCCTTCGGGACCTTTGGGATATTCGAGAGCAGTCGGGGCTCCTGTGTTTCAGATTTTCAGGGGAGTAGGAGTGCTCGCCGGATGAGGTTGCCCTTGTCTCAGTGTGGCCGTTGTGGAAAACTTCATAAGGGAGAGTGTCGTACTGACTTGGGAGGTTGTTATTCTTGCGGCCAACAGGGCCATCTGGCGAGAGACTGTCCGACCAGGGGTAGCGCTGGTAGGATAGCACAGACTACTAGAGCAGTTGCGGGTTCTACACCTTCCATAGCCAGCAGATGTTCGTACAGCAGCCCCGGTGAGGTCGCGGTGGGAGTTCCCAGTTTTAGCGGTCCTTTGAACCGCCTATTTTCAGGTATATCCTTAACCCTCTAGAGTTTTGTATGTATTGATGTTATGATGATGTGTTTAGTGTTATGTTCGGATAGCCTTGTGCAAAAATGTGATTTAGAAACCTGGTTGGTAAAAAGGGTAAGCCTGGGGGTGAAAAAGTGATGAACCTTAGAATATTATAGTTGAGACCTTAGATGTAAGGCCATCTTGAGTACAAGATTTTGCGGGGGATCTTTGTCAGAATGTGTAAGTATGCGTGGTGTAATTGTGGAAAAATTTCCTTGGGTGGTATAAATGGAAGTGGTAGCTTTCATGACCTGTATAGGTAAGATTGTTCCGGATCGAGAAACGAGAGTCGGCGTGATGAGGCTCGGGTTGAGGGCGTGTTGCGTGTCAACCGTGGCCGGAATGAGGTGGGGTCAGATCGAGGTGGTCCCGCCAGGTGGTAGGGTCACGAGGGTGCTAGGCCCAAGTTTAGATGACCATCGTATGAGTTCGTGGATATGTTCGACCATAAGCGGGTGAAGGCCGGGAATGGCCTTAAGGAAGAATGAGGCTAGTAGATGACCAAGTTTGGAGGTGGTGACTCCAAGGTTTTGAAAACTGAAGCAATGACTGAAGTATGGTGCGTATACTAGAAGGGTTCAAGTGTTCGAGGAGGGCACGACGAGTAAGGAAGGAAGAGAACGTGTGTTAGTTCGTGGCCAGGCGTGGCGTTGGCAACTTGTTAGAAGATCTTCATCGTAATCCGTCTTGAGAAGGAACATTCGGGACGAATGTTTCTAAGGAGGGGAGAATGTTATACCCCGTATTTCCAGAGTATGTACGTGAGGGCGTACGTATTAAAATTTATGCCTTAAGGATTGGCTAGGTTCGAATTTGGGCACAAGTGCCGAAAGGAGTCGTTTTTCGACGAAACGTTTTACTAAACTTGCGAAGGGAAAATTCCGGCTATGTCATTTCTAATTTTTGCGGATTTTTCCGAGAGACGAAACATTTTGGACCAACGGGAGGGTGACAAGTGTCACCCTCACATTGGATGGAGTGGGACGACAATTGGACGAGAAAGGTGGCATGTAGTAGGTAGGATATTTTTGTGCAAGTTGTGTGGTAGATGGATAAGGTACACATGGTTGAAATCTAGCCCTACACTTGCCTTACACTTGGATGAATCTTGGCCATTGGTTGGCCATTTCTTGACCTATAAATACCCCTCTAAGTTGATGAACTTATTCATCCAAAATTGTTCCAAGTCTTGAAATCCCCCCCCCCCCCCTTGTTCTTGTGGTTCTCGTCCAACCCTTGGCCGAAACCCTCCCCTTTGTGAGCTAGCGAGAGCCTCCTCCCCCTTTGTGGTGTCTAGGGTAGGGTACCCCACAGCCTAGTTGTGATAGTGAAATACACCCTTGCCTTGTTATTTTCGTATAAATACCCCCTTTTTGTGGTATAGAAATACTCTCCTAGTATTGTTATAATGTCCAAATACCTTGGCCCAAATACCTTGTAGTATTCCCAAGGTTACACTTATACAAAAGCCCAGAAAATACTATTATACTTCCTTTAGCCACTAAACGAAACCCTAAGGAAATCTTCATTGATAGTTGAAGTAATTGAGTAGAAGTTGGTTAGAACTTCTAAGGGTTGTTTGGAGCGGGTTGGAGCGCACGGAGTAGGAGCTAAACCTTGCTCAGGATCGACATATAAACTCGGATAATTTTGGGCTTATCGAGGTAAACACTCTTGACCTTCTATTGTAATTGGATATTACATGTTGTAGGAATATATAGTTGAAGTATACTATATATAGAACTGAACATTATAATTGTGCGGCAATGTCTTGCGACTTAAGCTTGAATTTAAAAAAAGAGAATCTGCTGTAATTACATGGGATCAGATGTATTCTGAGACTTGTGTAGCATTACTGTGAGTAGAATTGTACACGTCCGGTTAGACGTGCAATCCCCCCCCCCCCCCTGGTTTGCGTGGGAGCCGGCCTCGATAGAGGAGGAGATTTACGCTGTTGCGGGAAAGTCTTGCTTTTTTACGTAGAATATTCTACATTGAGATCTAAGATGTTAATAGGCGCCTGGTGGCCTCTATAGGTTGAAATACTGCGTGTGGCGTGGTCTACTTGGCTTACGGTGTAGCCGGCGGTTTGAGGTACTTGGAGCGTTTTGCTGTTAGTCGATAATCGTCGCGAGGTATGTGAACCTCTTCCTATCTTTTCTAGCATGATATGTGTGTAACTATGTAGTACGGTGAGCGTCATGTGCTAAATGTATTTGATTGGTTTAAAACATAAAGTGTTATAACAACTTTATGGCAAGTTAGTTATAATGACTTTATGTAGGTAAGGAAATGCTTTGTGGTTTTAAAAGGTAATCGATTTGACTTATAAGCGACTTGTTGTGTAATAGTAAAGAATCTTGAAGTATTTCAAAAGAATCTGAATCATCTTTATGAAGAGTAATACTTGGTTTTGAAAACATAAGAGTTATACTAGCTTTATGAGAAGTTAGGTATAACGTCTTAAGAGAATGGTTTCTTGATTTCTAGAAGTTAAGAGACTTAATCTTAAAAGATAAGAGACTTGACTTGATATGGATGTTAGTGTGAAACCTCATTCGTGAGTAATGCGTACCTGGTTGTAAAAGGAATAATGTTTTACTGATTCGGAAATCAGAATAAGTATCGAACAAACCACTGCAGCGCTAATAAAGGAAAATGTAATGACTAATGAAGTATTATTAAAACCAGTAGAAACCTCCATCTGCATAGAAGCTAAGATGAGACAAAATGAGATTACATTTTCTAGATCATGGCTGCTTAATAAGATTGATTATGAACAAGAATAACCTACTCGCCTAGGGCATATGTTACTCAATTGTTTTAAAAAGAGATTAAGACATTGAACTATGAAACTTTTCTAAAAAGAGACTGGCGTAATTGAAATTAGGCAAACTGGAACTTTAGGGTAAAGAAAGGCATTGTGTTGTCTTAAAATGGTTTAAAACATAAAGTGTTATAACAGCCTTATGGGAAGTTGGTTATAACGACTTTATGAAAACAAAAGAAGGGTTTTTATCACTGGTTTTAATGTGGTAACTTGACTTTAAAAAGAGAAGTGTTTTGGTCTAAAAAGAAGGCATGGTATTGCCTTAATTTGGTTTTAAAAAAGGATAGTATGGAAGTTGTTTTGGTTTACTTAAAAGATATAAGTCACTCTATTTTATGCTACGTATCGGGTGACTTTTATAAAGGAATGGATCTTTAAAAGGAATTTAACGTACGTAGTACTTTAGGATTAAAACCCGGACTTTGACATAAAATGAAAGTACCTTGAGTTGTGGATAACTTGCCTATGCTTGTTGTTGTGTAACTTGCCTATGCTTGTTGTTGTGTAACCTGCCTATGCTTGTTGTGATAGCCTTTGTTATGCAAGAATTGTGTTCTATATTACCGCGTCTCTCAATGGAGGGCCGGTTGACTCGTTGAGGACTTACTTGGACGTACCGGCAGTGACGGAAAATTCCACGGGTATGCTCCTGATGATAGTGTTATTCCATGGACTAGCTCTCCATGAGGTTTCTTACTGTTCGGCCTTGGTACCCGGTGGTCGGCTTCGTACTTGCCGTCTCGTGCTGCCGGCCTTGGTACACGGTAGTTAGCCCTCGCACTTGCCCGTTCGGTGTAATGGCGAAGTCTCGTGATCTGACCTTGGTACGGTGGTCGACCACCGTACTTGCCGTCGGCTCGTGGCCGGCCTTGGTATCTGGTAGTCGGCTCGCGCACTTGCCGTGTCGCCTTCGTGGTTTGGTTGTATTGTATTGTTATTACGGCTTTGGCATCGTGTAGGACTTGGTGTTGGTGTATTCTTGATGTTATCATATCATGCTGCCGGTGAGGAAGGTATTCCACGGACATGGCGATGTTGTGGCGTGAGACCCATAATTATATTTGAGTAAATGACCGGAGGCGTGAGACCACGACTTGATATAAGCGTTATATGTGTGTCTTGTAGTTTGGTTATCATACATGTCTCTGCTTTATATAGACTATTATGATTTCATTTACGTATTCTGATTTCACATACTTAGTACTGTTGTCGACCTCCTGGCCAGTGCGTTCATGCCGCAGGTAGAAGTACATCGGCTATCGATCCCCGCTTTTAGGATCACCTTTCAGCGTATTGGGAAGCTCCGTTCCTTCGGAGGCTTATCTTTGGTATGTTACCCTGATGTCTGTCGGTTCTTGTACATTCAGGGGTATGGCGGGGCCCTGTCCCGTCATAGTTGTTGTAAAAATCTTAAGTGCATGCCTTTGTTGTGGGCAGGGTTGTAAGGATTGTAACTGTTCAGACGTTTATATATATATGTTGAAAGGCAACTGTTTTGGTTGACCTGTTTATTTATAATATCTCTCATTTCATGTTCATGTTTCATTTCCGCTGATTTTCTCTGATGTTGTATCACTAGGGTGCCCGGGGTAAGGCACGATCACGCGAACGGTCGTGACAAAGTGGTATCGAGCGATTAGTCCTCGGAAAGTGTCTACGAGCCGTGTCTAGTAGAGTCTTGATTATCGGTGTGTTGTGCACCACATCTATAATCGAGGTCGAGGAGGACATTTAGGGTTAGTTTCCATTCTTCTCATTACGAGATCGTGCCTTAGAGTGTAATAAGATTGGACCCTCCGACATACGCCGTTTTTACGATTATGCCTCGCGTAAGCAACCCGGGCCCGAGAAGGGCAAGCGGCGAAGGAGGCTGCGAGTAGAAGCGTGGCGAGACCACGATACACGAGCCTCGATCCGCTGATGCAGGCGAGAGAGATGAGTCACGAGTGGGCGATTAATGGCGGGGTTGTGGCGAACTTGAGATAAGGCTGAACCAGCCGATTCGATGCACCGATGGTTCACCCTAGATCAGATAGTTCGAGGCTTCGGGATTTTCTGAGTTTTAGGCCGCCAGAGTTTTATGGGTCTAGGACTGAGGATGATCCGCAGGAGTTCATCAAGCGATTCTGACGGATCATGAGTGATCAAGGCATCGGAGACCGAGTCGGTGGTCCTAGGTTCGCATCGGCTGCGTGATACCGTGATCGGTGGTTTGATTCGTGGGAGCTGTCGGGAGAGCATGCACTTCGGCTTTATGGGACGAGTTCTCGAGGCCTTTCTTGCACATTTCTTGCCTCCACAGATGAGGAGGGCTCGGGCAAACAGATTTTTGGTGTTGCGGCAGAACGGGCGTACGGTTCGGGAGTACAATGTGGAGTTCGACTCATTGGCCCGGTACGTCCCCGCGTTGGTAGCTAGTATGGAGGATCGAGTGCACCGATATGTTCTGAGGCTCGATGATCACCTGGCCGAGTTGTTGGTGTAGCTCTTCACCGGGCATGGACATTGCCGCATCAGCGTATGCACTTGGATGTGAGCGGATAAATAGACGGAATGACCGAGTGGCGAGAAGAGGTCGAACAGCGAGGTCCTTTGGTGACTTTCGAGGCGGACCGCCTCGGCGAGCGATTATGCGCCTCCACCGATTGAGTGGTCCTCCGACGCCGGGACCTTTGGGATATTCAGGAGCAGGTCAGGGCTCCCAGGTTTCAGATTTTCAGGGGAGTAGGAGTGCTCGCCGGATGAGGTTGCCCTTGTCTCAGTGTGGCCGTTGTGGAAAACTTCATAAGGTAGAGTGTCGTACTGACTTGGGAGGTTGTTATTCTTGCGGCCAACAGGGCCATCTGGCGAGACTGTCAGGCCGAGTAGCGCTGGTAGGATAGCACTGCACTTAGCGATTGCGGGTTCTACACCTTCCATAGCCAGGCAGGATGTTCGTACACCGGCAGGCCCCGGTAGAGGTCGCGGTGGGAGTTCCCAGTTTTAGCGGTCCTTTGAACCGCCTATTTTCAGGTATATCCTTAACCCTCTAGAGTTTTGTATGTATTGATGTTATGATGATGTGTTTAGTGTTATGTTCGGATAGCCTTGTGCAAAAATGTGATTTAGAAACCTGGTTGGTAAAAAGGGTAAGCCTGGGGGTGAGAAAGTGATGAACCTTAGAATATTACAGTTGAGACCTTAGATGTAAGGCCATCTTGAGTACAAGATTTTGCGGGGGATCTTTGTCAGAATGTGTAAGTATGCGTGGTGTAATTGTGGAAAAATTTCCTTGGGTGGTATAAATGGAAGTGGTAGCTTTCATGACCTGTATAGGTAAGATTGTTCCGGATCGAGAAACGAGAGAGTCGGCGTGACAGAGGCTCGGGTTGAGGACGTGTTGCGTGTCAACCCGTAGCCCGGAATGAGGTGGGGTCAGATCGAGGTGGTCCCGCCAGGTGGTAGGGTCACGAGGGTGCTAGGCCCAAGTTTAGATGACCATCGTATGAGTTCGTGGATATGTTCGACCATAAGCGGGTGAAGGCCGGGAATGGCCTTAAGGAAGAATGAGGCTAGTAGATGACCAAGTTTGGAGGTGGTGACTCCAAGGTTTTGAAAACTGAAGCAATGACTGAAGTATGGTGCGTATACTAGAAGGGTTCAAGTGTTCGAGGAGGGCACGACGAGTAAGGAAGGAAGATAACGTGTGTTAGTTCGTGGCGGGCGTGGCGTTGGCAACTTGTTAGAAGATCTTCATCGTGTCCGTCTTGAGAAGGAACATTCGGGACGAATGTTTCTAAGGAGGGGAGAATGTTATACCCCGTATTTCCAGAGTATGTACGTGAGGGCGTACGTATTAAAATTTATGCCTTAAGGATTGGCTAGGTTCGAATTTGGGCACAAGTGCCGAAAGGAGTCGTTTTTCGACGAAACGTTTTACTAAACTTGCGAAGGGAAAATTCCGGCTATGTCATTTCTAATTTTTGCGGATTTTTCCGAGAGACGAAACATTTTGGACCAACGGGAGGGTGACAAGTGTCACCCTCACATTGGATGGAGTGGGACGGCAATTGGACGAGAAAGGTGGCATGTAGTAGGTAGGATATTTTTGTGCAAGTTGTGTGGTAGATGGATAAGGTACACATGGTTGAAATCTAGCCCTACACTTGCCTTACACTTGGATGAATCTTGGCCATTGGTTGGCCATTTCTTGACCTATAAATACCCCTCTAAGTTGATGAACTTATTCATCCAAAATTGTTCCAAGTCTTGAAATCCCCCCCCCCCCCCCTTGTTCTTGTGGTTCTCGTCCAACCCTTGGCCGAAACCCCTCCCCCTTTGTGAGCTAGCCGAGAGCCTCCCCCTCCCCCCCTTTGTGGTGTCTAGCCGTGGGGTACCCCCCCTAGCCTAGTTGTGATAGTCGAAATACACCCCCCCTTGCCTTGTTATTTTCGTATAAATACCCCCTTTTTGTGGTATAGAAATACTCTCCTAGTATTGTTATAATGTCCAAATACCTTGGCCCAAATACCTTGTAGTATTCCCAAGGTTACACTTATACAAAAGCCCAGAAAATACTATTATACTTCCTTTAGCCACTAAACGAAACCCTAAGGAAATCTTCATTGATAGTTGAAGTAATTGAGTAGAAGTTGGTTAGAACTTCTAAGGGTTGTTTGAGCGGGTTGAGCGCACTTGAGTAGAGCTAAACCTTGCTCAGATCGACATATAAACTCGGATAATTTTGGGCTTATCGAGGTAAACACTCTTGACCTTCTATTGTAATTGGATATTACATGTTGTAGGAATATATAGTTGAAGTATACTATATATAGAACTGAACATTATAATTGCGGCAATGTCTTGCGACTTAAGCTTGAATTTAAAAAAAGAATCAATCAGTAATTACATAGGATCAGACATAAGAGACTTGTGTAGCATTCTTGTGAGTAGAATTTTACACGCCCGTTAGACGTGCAAACCCCGGTTGGCTTGGTAGCCCTCGATAGAGGAGGAGATTTACGCTGTGGGGGAGGTCTTGCCGAATTTTCTGTAGAATATTCTACATTGAGATCTAAGATGTTAATAGGCGCCTTGTGGCCTCTATAGGTTGAAATATTGCGTGTGGCGTGGTCTACTTGGCTTAAGGTGTAGCCGACGGTTTGAGGTACTTGGAGCGTTTTTGCTATTAGTCGATAATCGTCGCGAGGTATGTGAACCTCTTCCTATCTTTTCTAGCATGATATGTGTGTAACTATGTAGTACGGTAGACGATACGTGCTAAATGTATTTGATTGGTTTAAAACATAAAGTGTTATAACGACTTTATGTAGGTAAGGAAATGCTTTGTGGTTTTAAAAAGGTAATCGATTTGACTTATAACCGACTTGTTGTGTAATAGTAAAGAATCTTGAAGTATTTCAAAAGAATCTGAATCATCTTTAATGAAGAGTAATACTTGGTTTTGAAAACATAAGAGTTATACTAGCTTTATGGGAAGTTAGGTATAACGTCTTAAGAGAGAATGGTTTCTTGATTTCTAGAAGTTAAGAGACTTAATCTTAAAAGATAAGAGACTTGACTTGATATGGATGTTAGTGTGAAACCTCATTCGTGAGTAATGAGTACACAGTTGTAAAAGGAATAATGTTTCTTGATTCGAAATCGAATAAGTATCGAACAAACCATCGCAGCGCTAATAAAGGAAAATGTAATGACTAATGAAGTATTATTAAAACCAGAGAAACCTCCATCCGCATAAGCTAAGATGAGACAAAATGAGATTACATTTTCTAGATCATGGTCGCTTAATAAGATTGATTATGAACAAGAATAACCTACTCGCTTAGGCATATGTTACTCAATTGTTTTAAAAGAGATTAAGACATTGAACTATGAAACTTTTCTAAAAAGAGATCGCGTAATTGAAATTAGGCAAATTGGAACTTTAGGGTAAAGAAAGGCATTGTGTTGTCTTAAAATGGTTTAAAACATAAAGTGTTATAACAAATTTATGGGAAGTTGGTTATAACGACTTTATGAAAACAAAAGAAGGGTTTTTATCATCGGGTTTTAATGTGGTAACTTGACTTTAAAAAGAGAAGTGTTTTGTCTAAAAAGAAGGCATGGTATTGCCTTAATTTGGTTTTAAAAAGGATAGTATGGAAGTTGTTTTGGTTTACTTAAAAGATATAAGTCACTCTATTTTATGCTACGGGTATCGGGTGACTTTTATAAAAAGGGAATGGATCTTTAAAAAGGAATTTAACGTACGTAGTACTTTAGGATTAAAACCCGGACTTTGACATAAAATGAAAGTACCTTGAGTTGTGGATAACTTGCCTATGCTTGTTGTTGTGTAACTTGCATATGCTTGTTGTTGTGTAACCTGCCTATGCTTGTTGTGATAGCCTTTGTTATGCAAGAATTGTGTTCTATATTACCGCGTCTCTCAATGGAGGGCCGGTTGACTCGTTGAGGACTTACTTGGACGTACCGGCAGTGACGGAAAATTCCACGGGTATGCTCCTGATGATAGTGTTATTCCATGGACTAGCTCTCCATGAGGTTTCTTCGCTCGCCTTGGTACGGTGGTCGGCCAGATTTGCCCCGCCTCGTGGTCGCTCGCCTGGTACACAGTAGTTAGCCCTCGCACTTGCCCCGTTCAGTGTAGTGGCGAAGTCTCGTGATACGGCCTTGGTACCCGGTGGTCAGCCCTCGTACTTGCCCCGGTCAGCTACGTGACCGGCCTTGGTATCTGGTAGTCGGCTCTCGCACTTGCCCCGTGTCAGCTTCGTGGTTTGGTTGTATTGTATTGTTATTACGGCTTTGGCATCAGGTAGGACTTGGTGTTCATGTGTACTTCGATGTTATCATATCATAGATCGGCGGTGAGGAAGGTATTCCACGCATGATCGATGTTGTGGCGTGAGACCCATAATTATATTTGAGTAAATGACCGGAGGCGTGAGACCGACTTGATATAAGCGTTATATGTGTATCGTAGTTTGGTTATCATACATGTCTCCCGCTTTATATAGACTATTATGATTTCATTTACTGATTTACGATTCACATACTGGTACTGTTATCGACCTCCTTCGGCCGCGTTCATGCCGCAGTAGAAGTACATCTGTCGATCCCCGCTTAGGATCACCTTTCGGCGTATTGGAAGCTCCGTTCCTTCGAGGCTTATCTTTGGTATGTTACCACGATGTCAGAGGTTATTGTACATTCAGGGAGATGGCGGGGCCCTGTCCCGTCATAGTTGTTGTAAAAATCTTAGAGGTCCAGAGTAATCACCGCGGGTTGTAAGGATTGTAACTGTTCAGACGTTTATATATATATGTTGAAAGGCAACTGTTTTGGTTGACCTGTTTACTTATAATATCTCTCATTTCATGTTCATGTTTCATTTCCGCTGATTTTCTCTGATGTTGTATCACTAGGGTGCCCGGGGTAAGGCACCAGTCACGGGCCCGGCTCGGGTCGTGACACCTGCGGCATGAACGCAGCCCCCCGAAGGAGGTCAGTACAACAGGTACCAAGTATGTGAAACTGAAAGATATTGTAAATGAAATCATAGTAGTCTATATAAAACAGAAGACATATATGATAACCAATTTACGATACACAATATGTAAGCAGTCATGTCAAGTCAAGGACTCACGCCCTTAAAGTCACCACTCAAATATAACCATGGGTCTCATGCCCACAATATCAATCATGCCCGTGGAATTCCTTCCTCACTGCCGGCAGTCCATGATATAAAAGCACCAAGGAATACATATGAACACCAGGTCCCACCTGTGTCATAATAAAACCGTACGGGGTAAGTACGAAGGCATAGCCGACTACTAAAACCCACAGTACCAACAATGCTATAAAACTGTATCACGAGGTCTTTCTAGACCGCGCCACATGATCGAAGCCGCCACTCGCCTCGGATCAATGCGCGCGATCTAATCTCGAACTTACCGCACTCAAGATAGGCCACCTAGCCCGCATGAGGCATTCCCGCATCGAGGGTTGCTACTCCTCGCATCGCCCCGACTCTCGTGAGTCCGCATGGCCACATAGACCGCATGAGGTATTCCCGCACACTAACACGGAACTCGTAGTTCCGCATAGGTCCCCGACCCGCATGAGGCATCCTCGACGGGGCAGCTTAACCCCCGGTATAACACGTCAAAAGGTGAGTGGTACAATACTAACATAACGGCTTATCGTTAAACAACATAAGCACAACAAGGGAAACCCCTTTACACAAACATCACAAGACACTAACACATGTAGCATCCTAACATGTCTACTTATCAAACCATCTTACTACACTTTCCAGAAATCAATATAAGACTTTCATAAACAAATAAGTAAACCGTTCCTTCTATCTTCCTTAAGTCGTTATACCTAACTTCCCATAAAGCTAGTATAACACTTAAGCTTTTAAAACCAAGTATTTCTTTTCTTTCAAAAATGGTTAATAACTCTTTTGAAATACTTCAAGATTCTTATTATTTAAAACTCAAGTCAAAAGACATCAAAGTAAAACCAAAACGATTTACATACCTTCTTTTAAAACAAAGGCACTTTTCCTTTAAAAGTCAAGTAGCAATATACTTTTTAAACCAAGTGTCTTACTCTTTTAAAAACAAGTAACCTATACCTTTAAGTCTAGTTACTTCTCCTTTCCCAAAATCAAGTTGTTTATAAGTCAAGTTATCATTTTAAATCCAATGATAAAACCATTCTTATTTTCGAAATCAAGATAACTTTATTCTTTAAAAGGCCACACACCCATTACTCATGAGTGAGGTTTTACAACTTTTTAACCTAATTCAAGTCCTTAATATTTCATAACAAGTCACTTAACTTTGGAATCAAGTCAAGGACACAAAAGGAAAGTCAAATTCCTTTAAACACACGTGCGTCTACCGCACTAAATATATTTCACAAATATCATGCTAGAAAGGATAGGAAGAGGTTCACATACTGTCACGACCCGAACCCGGGCCCGTGACTGGTGGCTTACCCCGGGCACCCTAGTGACACATCATCAGAGAAAATCAGCGGAAATAAAAATACTCATGAAAGAAAACAGTGAAATAAGAAAGCAGGCTAACCCAACGGTTACCTTTTTGTACATAAATTAAAACTTGAGCGCATATCCCTTACAAACTCGCCCACAACAAATACATGCACTTAAGAATTTTTGAAATCATAATGACGGACAGGCCCCGCCATGCCCTGAATATACAAAGCCTACTACTTGTGGAACTGCATCACGTGAGAAGCTTCCGAGATATGGAGCTTTCCGAGAACCGAAGCGATCCTAAGAGAGTGGATCGCCAGTTATGTACCTCAACTCGCAGATGAACGCAGCCCCGAGGAGGTCGACAACAGTACCAAGTATGTGAAATCAGAAATATCAGAAATGAAATCATAATAGTCTATATAAAGCAGAGACATGTATGATAACCAAACTACAAGACACAACATATAAGCGGTCATGTCAAGTCGTGGACACGTGCGTGAACTCATCACTCAAATACAACCCGAGTTTAACCCGCACAATGGCCACATGACCCAAGATCTCACTCGGAATAAGCATGGTCATGGAACCATCCTAGTGGCCCATACCCGTGGACCATCCAGCGTCGGTATGCCCAAAGGAGTCAACAAGATAACAATCCTCGTGGAAGATACCCGGCCACCCAACGCGTCGGTATGTCCAAACAACTAACCAGATAATACTCATCATGGACGCATACCCGTGGGCTACCCAACGTGTCGATGTCCATCAATCAACCACAAGATAATACTCACCGGAAGCATACCCGGGCTACCCAACGTGTCGATGTCCACCAACCAACCAGATAGCCGCCTCCAACGAGACGCCAGAGCACGTAACCAAACACTTGCACAACAATGCTATCACAACAAGCGAGGCCGCCATACACAACTCAAGGTACTATAATCACTTCTTAACACAACATCAAGTATACCATTTAAAACCCGAGTATTTAACCCCTTAAAGATCAAAGTACTCCTACCCTTTTTATAAACAAGTCACTTATGTTTTTCATCACAAGGAGTTCAATATTTGAAAACGAGTTACTTCCCTTTTTCCAAAAAAAATCAAGTTACCATTTTAAATCTAATAATGAATCCATTTCTTTATTTTCCATAAAGTCTCTTTTCTATTAGAAAACTAGTTCCTTACTTTGAAACTTTTAGGAAAATCAGAACTTGATTTCAATAATTCTCATTAGAGCAACTATGATCTAGGAAATGTAATGTCATTTTGTCTTATCTTAGCTTCTATGCAGATGGAGGTTTCTACTGGTTTTAATATGATTAATTGTCATTACTTCTTTCCTTTATCGACGCTGCATTGGCTTGTTCGATCCTTATTCCCATTTCCGAAATTTGTAACGTTATTCTTTTAAAAACCAAGTATTCATTTCTCACGAATTAGGTTTTATACTTTTCAACGCCATTTAAGTCAAATCACTTGTCCTTTGAAATCAACAAAACATTCTTTTACTTACATAAAGTGGTTATAACCAACTTCCCATAAAGCCGTTATAACACTTTATGTTTTAACCCAACCAATTACAACTATAAGCCCTTATGAGATCAAGAGGGCTTATTCTTTAACAACCAAGCACTTATTACTAACGAATAAGATTTTCCTACTCTTTTCTTCAAACAATCAAGACTTACACTTCATATCAAGTCAAGGCACAAAAAGGGAAATTTAATTCCTTTAACACACGCAAGGTCTACCGCACTATATATTTCACAAATAGTCATGCTGAAGAGGATAGGAAGAATCACATACCTCGCGACGATTGTCGACAATAAGCAAAATGCTCCACCGTATTGTCGCCCTTAAGTAGAATATGCTACCGTAGTACTTCAATCCTATAAGGGTCATGAAACGTCTATCAAACTCTAGCTTCGAACGTAGAATAACTAAGTGCAAAGTCCCTAGATTCTACGGTAATTTGGACGGCACTTCCTTTGTTCTTACTTACTATGCTACCTTTGTTAAGGTCGAATTCAATAACAAACGCCCCACAATAATACAAAATAACCCAATACTTCCCATGCCATACTTGGCCAACCATAAACCAATTCTTAATCCCTTTCAATTCTTTCCAATCCAAGTTCTTAGGCCTAACATGATATCTAGCCCTAGACATCTTTAGCAATTACAATCTTCCTTTACAACATGCGACGTCCCAATTAGAAAACCAATTGAAGTTACAATCTTAAGGCTAACATGCCCATTTCAGTTTTTAACAAGACAACAAGATCCAAATCTATACAATATAAAACAGCCTCAGGCTCAACTCTATACTACTACAATATAACAGCCTTAGGCTCAACTCTAAACTACTAAAATAAAACAGCCTCAGGCTCACATCTATACTACTAAAATAAAACAAATTTTTAGCTCATAACCAAGAGAAAGTGGAAACTTTTACCTTAAGGAATAGCCCACAAAAGCCCCTTTTTCTTCCACCTCTTTCCGTCAAAATCGCCCACCAGCGTTACCCACAAGTTTACCCACACTTTTTCTTCTTGCCGCCGCTCCAACAATCTCCTCTAAAGCTAGGTTTTCTTCCAAAAACTAGAGAGAAGGGAGAGGGTTTTTCTTAGGAGGGTTTGGAAATGAAATGAAATGGAATGGCCAAGTCTTCCAAGACTTGGCCCTAAAATAGGACCACTTACTGATAAAAAGGATGGGAGGGACACTTGTCACCCTCCCATAGGTTATAAACGAATTATCCCTGCTTTTTCGTCACTTCATCGCAAGAAATTCCGCCTCTCAGCCGCGCTTCCACTTCCAAAAATGTTCCAAAGATTCCGGCGCTGCCTCGCATTCCGGCCGCGCTGAAACCCCGCGACCCAGAACAACCGCGCCATGCCCTCAGATTCCGGTGCCGCGCGCTGTACTTCAACCAAAACCGCCGCCGCCACGCGCACCAAACTTGAAACTTCCATAACTTTTGACTCCGATGTCCTATCGACGAACGGTTTGTTGCGTTGGGATCTAGATTTAACGAACTACACATTAGGCCTTTTAAACACCTCGAAATTCTTAACAACTGGGGTACAACACTCCAAGGTAAACTCAAAATCCGTCCAACACATGTTGTCAACTTATCTATCAACTTTTCACATCTTAATTTCCTTGGTATGTTCTTATCTAACTCCTTGAATTTACGGGGTGTAACACATACCTCGCGACGATTATCGACAATTAGCAAAACGCTCCAAAGTACTCTAACCTTGCTCGCCTTTTCCACCCTTCAAGTAGAATACGCTACTCGTAGCACTTCAACCTATAAAGGCCACAAAACGTCTATCAACCTCTAGATCTCTTCGTAGAATAATTCTGGATACAAGATTCCTTATTCTACGGACAATTCGGCAAAGACCTCCCGCACTCCACATAAATCTCCTCCTCTAACGAGGCCTGCTACCAAACCAACAATCCCAGGGGGGGTTACACGTTTAACCGGACGTGTACAATTCTACTCCACAATAATACTACAAGTCTACTGTAAATATAGTCCTATGTAAATACAGTTCAATTATTTATAATCATCCTTCCAATATATCTTATACTCAATTCTAAACTACTACAACATGTAATCTCCAATTACAATAGGGGGACAAAGATAATTACCTCAATAAGCCCAAAATTATCCAAGATATAAGTCGATCCTGAGCAACGTTTAGCTCCACTTACTTACGCTCCAACCCGCTCCAAGAAACCCTTAGAAGTTTCTAAACAACTTCTCTTAACACTTCATCTAAGCTATGAAGATTTTTCTAGGGCTTCATTTTTCGACTAAAGGAATAAAGTAGAATTTCCGGGCTCCTAGTATTGAAATAACTTGGAATACAACTAGGGATACTAGGCTAAGGTTTTTGGGATTTTTCAGTAATACTTAAAGTATTTATCTACACCAAGAGGGAGGGGGGACGAGAACAAGGCTAAAGGGAGGAAGCGGAATTTTTTGCCTTGGAAACTTTCTAATGTGGATGAAATAAAGTCTTGCACACAAGGGGTATTTATAGGGAAATCAATGGCCAAGATCTAGGCAAGTGGATGGTGAGGATGGGGTACATGTGTGTGGGTAGTTGGCCAACCATTTGGCTACCACAAAAATGGGACAAGTGGCCACCACAAAAATGGGCCACTTGTCCACCAAAAAAACGTCCCACTTGTCCTTCTCCAATTCGGCCAACATGGCCACACGGGGGTGACACGTGTCGCCCCCCCTACTCGTCCAAAATATTTCATCTTCCGAAAATATCCGTAATGCCAAAAAAAAATCCTAAAATAAAGTCGGCCCCACAAAACCGTAAATTCTCCCGTGGGCCCCACGTGACCAATTTCGGAAAATAAAATTCCATAATTCTCAAATATTCCAAAAAGTCCGAATACCAAATCTGGGAATCCAATTCCCATTAACGAACATTTTTCCTTCTCAAAATTCGGAAACTTTTCCGTCGAAAAATCACATATTTCTCCCTTTCCAATTTTAATGTCGTATTTACGTACGTACGTCCTCATATACATACTCTGGAACTACGGGGTGTAAAATTCTTCCCCCCTTAGAAACATTTTTTCCCCCTTAGAAACATTCGTCCCGAATGTTCCTTCTAAGCCTCTAATCATACAAGCGCCGGTATAGTCTTCACTACTAAACTTACAAAACCAATTATGCCACACATGGCCATAATATAACATACGCGCAAAACTAAATCCAAGCCAACGAGGAATCACCTCTAACGTGTATAACAACACAAAAACTTCCACCCATGGTCCAAAGGATACTTTCTTCACATCTATACTTATAAAAAGGACACTTCACATCTTCGCCTTTTTCTTACTGTCGCACTCCTCGCACACTCGAACTCTTCCTCAAATACTTACCACATTTGCCATTGCTTGCCAAAATCTCGGGGTTACTATCTCTAACTTGGTCATCATTAACAGGGAACACTCAGGTGGATCTCCGATTACTCTTCTGAAACATAGCAACATGGAATACCGGACGTACTGCCTCCTAAGTCGGACGGCAGTGCTAACTTATAGGCAACCTGGCCTATTCTACTATGATATGAAAATGCCCAAAGTACCTCAGGCTATGTTTCCCCTTCTTTCCAAATTTCGTCACACCCTTCCGGGGTGGTACCTTCAAGAAGACCCACCGTCAACCTGAACTCCAAGTGTCGACGCCGATCGTCCGCACGACTTCTGTTGACTCTGAGCTGCTAATAACTTCTTCTGGATAAGCTTCACCTTATCCACATCCTGCTGAAACAAGTAGGGACCAAACTATCTGAACCTTGCCGACATCGAACCAATCGACCGGCAACCTACACTTCCGCCCATACAAGGATTCATAAGGCACCATCCGAATACTGAAATGGTAGCTAGTATAATACTCACTCAACAAGAGGCAAATAATCCTCACAGCTACCCCTGAAATCAAAACACCGGCCCGTAACCTATCCTCAAATGTCTGGATAAAATGCGCTGTTCGTCCGTCGGCCCGAGGGTGAATGCAATACTGAGACTCACCTGAGTTCCTAACCCCGCCTGGTAAAACCTCCCGAAAAAGAAATAGCCATAAACTGGGCTCCACTGCCTGCCATAAAAATAAAAGTAGGAACCTCGTGCAGCCTTACAACCTTCGATATACAATATCTCACATAACCTCCGCCGAGTAAATAAGTCGACTAAAAGACAAGATGGGCTGACCCCATCGGCCCTACTACTGGTCGAACGCATTCACAAACTCGTACGATGGTTACCTAAACTTGGGCTTAACACCCTCGTGACCCTATCATCTAGCGGGACCACCTCAAACTGACCCCACCACATTCCGGGCTGCGGGTTGACTCGCGAAATGGTCTCAACCCGACCCACTTCGTACTAAACTCTTGTTCCCCGATCCAGAACAATCTTACCAGTTCACGTCATGAAAGCTACTACTTCCATCTCACACTACCCATGGATTTATCACAACTTATACCATGCTAACCAAACATAGCACTCCACATGTATCTACCATAACGACCTAAACAAGTCTCTTAAGGCTGAAGATCTCCCTGTAACTACTGCCTCACTTTCCCTTTGCTACTCTAATCAAATCTTGCTCTGCTGGGCGCATAACTACAGAAGGTGATGAACCAGCCACTGATCCCGAAGGTTGAGTCGTAACATCCGCGCCACCTCTGTTCGGACGATTTCTCGCAAAATGGCCCTGCTGGCCGCAAGCCTAACAAGCTATCTAAGTAGTACGACACTCCCCATAAGAACCCCTACCACAACGACCATACCGAGGTGGGGGTAGCCTCCTCTGGCTAACACCCATTCCTCTCCGATCCATCGACCGCAGAATCGACTGCAGGCTAAGTCATCCCACCTGTATCCCTCCTCCTAGGACATTCTCTCCTTACGTGGCCCTGACGGCCGCTGGTAAAACAAGCATTAGTAAGAAAGACGACATTTCCTCGGGATGACGTCTACCACATAGTGAACACTGAGGGGAAACTGAATCTGGCTGGCTAGAACCTATGCAAATCTGTGAACTGAAACCCGGAGTTCGACCAACTCCTAAATACCTAACGTCTTGAAGTCCGCGAGGACCACTCAGATCGGGCGGAGGCGCATAACCGATCTGCTTGAGAAGGTCCGCCTCGAAAGTTACCAAAGGACCCCGCTGCTCGCCTCTTCGCTGATCTTGTTAATCCACACCCCACGCCTCGCTTTGTCGCGCGTAAGCTCAGACGCGCAATGTCCATGTCCGATCAAGAGCTACTCTTGTACAACTCTCGCTAGATAATCGTCATGTCTCGTGACATATCGTGTACTCTATCCTCCATGTTCCGCCACTAATGCGGGACATAACGAGCCAATAAGTCAAACTCTATATCAGTATTCCCGAACCGTCCCGCCTGCTCGCTCAACCTCATAAATCTATCTCGCTCGAGCTCTCTCATCCGCGAGGGCAAGAAGTGTGTAAGAAATGCCTTCGAGGTCTTGATCACTTTCATGATCTGCTGCAGAATCGTCGAATAAACTCACGATGATCTTCTCGCTCTCAATCCATAGGACTCGTGGATCAGAAACTCAAGAAGTCCTGAAGTCTCAAAACTATCGGATCTAGGGTGAACTACTGATACTACCGGAACCTCTGACTCTCGTCTGTCCTCATGCCGCTACAAGCCTAGCTAGTAACTGGCCATCTCCTAGTAACCATATCCTCGGCTCCTGGCCGTGGAACTAGAGGCTCAGGTATCGTGGTCTCGTGAGCTACCGCATCGCTCTAAACTCTCTCAGGGCTAGCGGCCGCAGAACTCCCGAATGAAGCTGTCTCGGATAATGACAGGCCCGTGCCCCGTAACCCTCTCGTGTTCTACTCGCAGCCTCTCGCCGCCTCGCCTCCTGGGCTCTGGTTTCCTTGCGTAGAGGCATAACGGGTGAAAAGAATACGTCAGAGGGAGTCCAACTTATAACACAGCTCTAAGGCACGATCTCAGAGTGAGAAGAATGGAAACCAATCCTAAATATCCTGCAGCCTCCTGATTATAAGTGTGGTGCACAACACACCGATAATCAAGACTCTACTAGATACGGTCTGTAGACACTTTCCGAGGATTAACTGCTCTGATACCACTTCTGTCACGACCCGACCCCGGGCCCGTGACTGGTGCCTTACCCCGGGCACCCTAGTGATACAACATCAGAGAAAAATCAGCGGAAATAAAAGCTTACACATGAAACAAGATATACAATAATGAAATAAGAAAACAGGCTAACCAAAACGGTTACCTTTCTGAATATATAAATAAAACTTGAACCCGAACAGTTACATCCCTTTTACAAACTCTGCCCACAACAAGATTACATGCACTTAAGAATGTTAAAACAACGACGGGACAGGGCCCCGCCATACCCCTGAATGTAAGTACCTACAACAACAGGGGACCATACCAAAGATAAGCCTCCGGAGAAACGGAGCTTCCCAAAACGCTGAACTGTGATCCTATGAGCGAGGATCGACGACTGGTGTACCTCTACCTGCGGCATGAACGCAGTCCCCGGGCGAGGTCGATAACAGTACCAAGTATGTGAAATCGAAAGATATCAGAAATGAAATCATAATAGTCTATATAAAACAGAAGACATATATGATAACCAATTTACGATACACAATATGTAAGCAGTCATGTCAAGTCAGGGACTCACGCCCTTAAAGTCACTACTCAAATATAACCATGGGTCTCATGCCCACAATATCAATCATGCCCGTGGAATTCCTTCCTCACTGCCGGCAGTCCATGATATAAAAGCACCAAGGAATACATATGAACACCAGGTCCCACCTGTGTCATAATAAAACCGTACGGGGTAAGTACGAAGGCATAGCCGACTACTAAATCCCACGTACCAACAATGCTATAAAATCGTATCACGAGGTCTTTCTAGACCGCGCCATGATCGGCCGCCACTCGCCTCGGTATCAATATGCGCTGCCTAATCCCGGAACTTACCGCAGCTCGATAGCCACCTAGGCGCGCATGAGGCATTCCCCGCATCGAGGGTAGCTACCTCGCATCGCCCCGACTCTCGTAGTCCGCATGGCCACATAGACCGCATGAGGTATTCCCGCGACACTAACACGAACTCGTAGTTCCGCATAGGTCCTGGACCCGCACGAGGCATCCTCGTGACGGGCAGCTTAACCCCCGGTATAACATGTCAAGAGGTGAGTGGTACAATACTAACATAACGGCTTATCGTTAAACAACATAAGCACAACAAGGGAAACCCCTTTACACAAACATCACAAGACACTAACACACGTAGCATCCTAACATGTCTACTTATCAAACCATCTTACTACACTTTCCAAATCAATATAAGACTTTCATAAACAAATAAGTAAACCGTTCTTCTATCTTCCTTAAGTCGTTATACCTAACTTCCCATAAAGCTAGTATAACACTTAAGCTTTTAAAACCAAGTATTTCTTTTCTTTCAAAATGGTTAATAACTCTTTTGAAATACTTCAAGATTCTTATTATTTAAAACTCAAGTCAAAAGACATCAAAGTAAAACCAAAACGATTTCCATACCTTCTTTTAAAACAAAGGCACTTTTCCTTTAAAAGTCAAGTAGCAATATACTTTTTAAACCAAGTGTCTTACTCTTTTAAAAACAAGTAACCTATACCTTTAAGTCAAGTTACTTCTCCTTTCCCAAAATCAAGTTGTTTATAAGTCAAGTTATCATTTTAAATCCAATGATAAAACCATTCTTATTTTCGAAATCAAGATAACTTTATTCTTTAAAAGACCACACACCCATTACTCATGAGTGAGGTTTTACAACTTTTTAACCTAATTCAAGTCCTTAATATTTCATAACAAGTCACTTAACTTTGGAATCAAGTCAAGGACACAAAAGGAAAGTCAAATTCCTTTAAACACACGTGCGTCTACCGCACTAAATATATTTCACAAATATCATGCTAGAAAGGATAGGAAGAGGTTCACATACCTCGCGACGATTATCGACAATTAGCAAAACGCTCCAAAGTACTCTAACCTTGCTCGCCTTTTCCACCCTTCAAGTAGAATACGCTACTCGTAGCACTTCAACCTATAAAGGCCACAAAACGTCTATCAACCTCTAGATCTCTTCGTAGAATAATTCTGGATACAAGATTCCTTATTCTACGGAAAATTCGAAGCACCTCCCCGCAACCACATAAATCTCCTCTCTAACGAGGCACGCTGCCAAACCAACAATCCGGGGGTTACACGTCTAACCGGACGTGTACAATTCTACTCCACAATAATACTACAAGTCTACTGTAAATACAGTTCAATTCTTTATAATCATCCTTCCAATATATCTTATACTCAATTCTAAACTACTACAACATGTAATCTCCAATTACAATAGGGGGACAAAGATAATTACCTCGATAAGCCCAAAATTATCCAAGATATAAGTCGATCCTGAGCAACGTTTAGCTCCACTTCCTTACGCTCCAACCCGCTCCAAGCAACCCTTAGAAGTTTCTAAACAACTTCTCTTAACACTTCATCTAAGCTATGAAGATTTTTCTAGGGCTTCATTTTTCGACTAAAGGAATAAAGTAGAATTTTCGGGCTCCTAGTATTGAAATAACTTGGAATACAACTAGGGATACTAGGCTAAGGTTTTTGGGATTTTTCAATAATACTTAAAGTATTTCTCTACACCAAGAGGGAGGGGGGACGAGAACAAGGCTAAAGGGAGGGAGGGGATTTTTTTTGCGTTGGAAACTTTCTAATGTGGATGAAATAAAGTCTTGCACACAAGGGGTATTTATAGGGAAATCAATGGCCAAGATCTAGGCAAGTGGATGGTGAGGATGGGGTACATGTGTGTGGGTAGTTGGCCAACCATTTGGCTACCACAAAAATGGGACAAGTGGCCACCACAAAAATGGGCCACTTGTCCACCAAAAAAAACGTCCCACTTGTCCTTCTCCAATTCGGCCAACATGGCCACACGGGGGTGACACGTGTCGCCCCCCTACTCGTCCAAAATATTTCATCTTCCGAAAATATCCGTAATTCCAAAAAAAAATCCGAAAATAAAGTGGGCCCAACAAAACCGTAAATTCTCCCGTGGGCCCCACGTGACCAATTTCGGAAAATAAAATTCCATAATTCTCAAATATTCCAAAAATTCCGAATACCAAATCTGGGAATCCAATTCCCATTAACGAACATTTTTCCTTCTCAAAATTCGGAAACTTTTCCGTCGAAAAATCACATCTTTCTCCCTTTCCAATTTTAATGTCGTATTTACGTACGTACGTCCTCATATACATACTCTGGAACTACGGGGTGTAACACTACTCCCGTACAACTCTCTTCCAAATAGTCATCGAGCCCTGTGACGTAGCGGTGCACTCTGTCCTCCATATCTGCTACTAAAGTGGGTACATATCGAGCCAACGAGTCAAACTCGACGTTGTACTCGACCGCCCGCCACTGTCTCAATGTCAGAAATCTATCGGCCCGTGCCCTCCTCATCTGCGGAGGCAAGAAATGACCAAGAAATGCCGCCGAGAACTCGTCCCATACAGCTGGATGCGCATGCTCCCCCCGGGACATCTCCCATGAATCAAACCAGTCAACTGCGGTATCACGCAGCCGATGCGAACTCAATACAACCGACTCAGTATCCGAGGCCTTGATCACCCTCATAATCATCTGTAACTGTCGGATAAATTCCTGAGGATCATCCTTAGGCCTCGACCCATAGAACTCTGGTGGGCTGCAGCTCAAAAAGTCCCGAAGTCTCACGCTATCGGATCTGGGAGAAACCACGGGTACAGCCAGAACCGCCGCTCTCGCTCGCCTCATGCCTAGCCACTATCTCGGCCAATAATCGCCATCTCTCGTAGCCCATATCCTCTCGCTTCCAGCCGTAATCGAGGCTCGTGTACCGTAGTCTCGATGGCCGCCGCTTCCGACTGCTTGCTGACGACGTCGCGGAACTCGTCGCCCTAAACATTATCTCAGGTAAGGACTGGGCCTGTGCCCGGGTAACCCTCGGTGTCCTACTAGTAGTCCCCTCCGCTGCCTTGCCCTTCTGGGCCGCGGTTGCCTTGCGTGGAGGCATAACTGATACATACAAAATTCACGTCAGAGGAAATTCAACCTATAACACGGCTCTATTGCACGATCTTAGAGTGAAAGAAATGGAAACCAATCCTAAATATCATGCAGCCTCCTGATTATAGATGTGGTGCACAACACACCGATAATCAAGACTCTACTAGATACGGCCTGTAGACCCTTTCCGAGGATTAACTGCTCTGATACCACTTTTGTCACGACCCGACCCCGGATCCGTGACCGGTGCCTTAACCCGGGCACCCTTGTGACACAACATCAGAGAAAACCAGCGGAATATAAACTCACAATAAACAACCATAATGATATAAATAGTCTAGCCCAAAATGGCTACCCAAAAGTACATAAAATCGAACAGTTACATCCTTAAACAAACCAAGTTATGACAAGACTACAGGCCTCTAAGAAGGAGTAACACTATGACGGGACAGGGCCCCGTCATGCCCCTGAATGTACAAAACATCAACAACACCAGGGAGAACCATACCAAAAGTCGAGCCTCCGAAGAAATGGAGCTCCTGACACCTGAGTAAAAGATCCTAGGAATGAGGATCTACCACCTGCTTTCCCTTACCTGCGGCATGAACGCAACCCCCGAGGAAGGGGGTCAGTACACAACGTACCAAGTATGTAAAACTGGAAAATACTGTAGTAATATCATAAGTCAAAAATAGGCTGGAGTCATAGATAAAAATCAATTTTCTTGCACTGTGCCTTACTAACAATGAGAGTAACAAGTATAAATCTTATAGCATAAAAAAATAGGAGGCTCACGATCAAAACAGGGTACCTCGCCCGTAGTATCATTAAGCAATCCTACTCCTGGGACTATTTCACCCGCATGGGTCCTGTGGACCCGCATGAGGTCATCCGCCTCGTCATGAGACTATTTCACCCGCATGGGACTATTTCACCCGCATGAGTACCATCGTCGTACTCGCATGGGACTATTTCACCCGCATGGATCCTGTGGTCCGGATCCGTATGAGTGCTAGCGCCGCACTCGCATCATGGGTAGCAAATCCATGGCATAGATAATAACCCGGGGTTTACCCCGTAATAATATAAATATATAACATAGCTCATCCGGCTATCATACATAACATAAGCACTACCGGCCTATCATATCATACATAAGCACTACCGGCCTATCATATCACAACATAAGCACTACCGGCCTATCATAACATAAGCACTACCGGCTTATCATAACATAAGCAAGTTAAGAAATCCCCTAACTTCTTATTAACATTATTAATATATCCTCTCATTTTAGTATCCTAAGGCACTAACATGTCTTTTAATAGAAAATCCGGGAATTCAACCCAAGTACCATGTACTTCTAACTTTTTAAGAAATAACTCTTTTTATACAAAATTCCAAGATACTAATCACCATAGTATCAAGTTACGATTTCTTTTCAAGACAAGTCACATTTCCTTTTAGAAATATAATAGGCTTCTAAATCAAGTGACTTCATTTCCTTTAAAACCTTAGGCAATCAATGCCTAAAAATCAATTCACCTTTCTTAGTTTCAAATCCTTTACCCGTACTTGTTTTAATTAGAGTAAACCTTTCTTTGTGAACCTTTCAAGAAAACTAATATAACCAACTTCCCATAAAGTCATTATATTAGCGTTATCCCTTTGTCAAATACATTTTCCCTAAATCCAAGGGACTTATACTTTTGAAATGAAACAAGTATCATATACTTTAAAACAAGTGAAAGATATCAAATCTTGTACGTCTACCGTACTACATAGGTACAACTACTCATGCTCAAGAGATAGGAAAGTTCCACATACCTCTTCGGTTAATCCACTTGCTAAGTCCGAAATACCGCACGTAATATGTCAACCTATAATGACCATAATACGTTTATTAACCCCTAATTTCAATGTAGAAATATTCCAAGTTCAAGTTACTAATTCCTAAGGAAATTTGGGCAGCATTTCCTTTGTTTCTACATACTTTGCCACCTTTTTCAAGGCCGAATTCAATATCCAAACGCCACATTTAAGGCCCAACAATCCAACATTTCAAAGGAGATTACACAACCAAACCTAGGTGTGTAAAATTCTGCCCCAATAGGTAAAACAATACACTTAACAATTTTAAAGTAGTTTGTAGGCTACAACATGCTCATAATATCTCTTTAACCAATCTTTCATATCCAAACCATTTTTCTTACATGCAATGATTCTAAGAACATTATTTACTACTACAAATTCCTTATTCTTCACATGCAACACCAATAACTAGCTACAAGAGAAGAAATGTTACCTTTGGAGCTTTAGCCAAAACTATTCCAACAATTTTGCTAGCCTCCTTTTCAAGAATACCACCACAATAACCTCCACAAGCTTGAAAATAACTTTTCTTCTTAACACCCTTTTCAGATTTTCCTTAAGCTTGGAGTTTCTCTTGATTTTCTAGAGAGAAGGGAGAGTTTTTTAGCTTAGAGAGAGAGAGAGAAAGATGAAGGATGAAAGATGACCAAGTCTTCAAGACTTGGTCAATATAAGGCATGCAACATTTCAGATGGGGGGGGACACTTGTCACCCACCCATGACCTCTTTTAAAACAAAACAGTGCAGAAATTTCCACTAACTCGCGATCCAGATCCGCGGCGGCTGCGATGCGCCGCCACGCTGAAACTCTGCCGCTTCTTAGGACTTCTTCCGGCCGGCGCTGAAACTTCAGCGACTCGATCTTCCGCACCGCTGCCACGCTTCTCCGCGCCGCGACTTACAATCACCCGCCTGGCGCGCGACCTGCGTCCGGCGCCGCTGCTGAGGCCCCCGACGCGTCGGACCCAAACCACGGGGTAAAACAAGACTCTTGTGGTCTGCCTAAATATCCACCTGAGTTCCACATAACTAATGCCTCCAAGTCTTCAAGGCATGAATAACAGCTACCAACTCTAAATCGTGGCTAGGGTAACTCCGATCATGCTTCCGTGGCCGCCGGGAAACATAGGCTATAACCTTACCGTGCTACATCAGCACACAACATAGCCCAACACTCAAAGCGTTACAAAAATAACCTAACCCTCTAGTCCCTCAGGAGGGGTTAGAGTTGTAGTCGTAGTCAACTTATCTTCCAATAACTGCAAGCCTTTCTCACACTTCCGAAATATTCGGGCACGATACAATCTTAATCATGATTCTTGTTTCCAGTCTTCTATTGAAACCAAACTTGGTTACCATACTTAGATTCAAATTCCTTCACTTGCCTCATGGCTACGACTTTCTGCCGATCACAATCTAGGGGGAGATTTCCTTGATCTCGTCAAGTAGTAATCCTATTAATATTCCCAGCTCATAGAGCTTATAGTCCGGTGTTCAACCTCAATTCATGGTATTACATAATCTAATGGTTTTCCAAGATTTCTTATTTTGTCATGTTTATGTCTCTCATCGTTCGAGTGTCTGCTCGTCTTACCTTTATTTTCCATTTCACGTTATCTTGGGGTCTCTTATCTCTCTGTATTTCCTTCTATCTTGATTCTTAATCATACAGGTTCATTCATGCGTATTACCCGCATTTGTATCCTTACGACACTTCTTCAACCATTTCCTCGTGTCGTCCTCAATTACCCCAACCCAATACCTTTTTCTAAGGTTATCTAAAATTGTAACCGATTGCATAACGAGGCCGGATACTTTACCAGTCTCATATCTATGGCCTAATAATATGGATACGCATAACCCTCAAAGATACGTAAAACTATCCCTTTATATGGGGGAGAAAGCTTATCTCCCATTCATAATCTTTTCTTGAAGTTACAACCCTATTCACAGGGTCCTGTTGCGGTTTCCTCTAGAATTCTAATCATCAAACACCGCCTTATAATCGTATAGATTTTTAAGACCTACCCATGATCTCTCCTGTTTTCCGCAGGCAACACTCGTACTTATCTTATTCTTACTTTGCGCATTTTTCCTGAAACCATTCGGAAAGTCGTGGCCCTGACTGCCATACTAAACCAACTCCAAGTACCTCCAAGGGCACTTAACATAAACTCCTTCAATGATCATACGTTCTTATCCCCATCTCTTAACGTTCAAATTCAACTCAATCACTTCAATGAAACAAGTCACATAGACTCCACAATTTATCATGTCAAAGAAGGAAGGAATAACTTACATATTACTAACACTTCCATTACTTCCCCATCGATAACCGGCTCTCCGGAAAATTGGAATCGAACAAATCTCTCTCTACAGTCAACTTTGGCATACTAGAAGCCAACTAGTCCATCCCCATAATGACCTCAAGGTCTGTCATATCCAGCTCTACTAGGTCTGAAAGGGTCTGATGACTGTATCATTACCGGGCAAATCTTATATACCCGCTCAGCTTCCACCCAAACACTCACGGGTGTAGCTACCTCGAAAGGTTCTTATGGATTCAGGCTCTATTCTTTTACACTTGGTTGCTCCCTTTCCGTACTTCAAAACTTATTCTAGCATACGTACATAACCTCCATACTAATTCAGGCCTCCAAATTTGGAGTTACTACATCAACCAATTTAAGGCCATTTCCATGCCACAAGCCTACATTACCCTTTCCTTCATACGGGTAAGATAGCTTCTCATAATACCACAATCGTGTTGTCTTGATCACAACAACCATACTTACTCCATATGGATCTCATCCGTACAATTCTCTTAAGCATACTACGTAGCTTAATCTATAACATAGTCTTCCATTAAGTCCCTTATCATGATTTCATAAGGGTTCATTACCTTCTCAGACAGTTCATCACCTCCTAATTATCTCAAATTAGCACGTAAAACCTTGATGAGAATTCATTAACCCGTCTCATACCTTCCCGGTCTATTTAGTCCTTACCAATTCATGGTAATCTATAATCATTCTAGGCAACACGCGTCTGACCCTCATACATAAATCTGTATAGTTGTATGTCATTATACCAACTATACAACAATCATTACCAACCTGGATACGCAATCCATATAATCATTCCTGGGTCACTACTGCCTTTCTCATAGCTGCAATCAACATAACTCGTTAGGGAGAGACGACTCTAACAACACAGCTCTATCACACGATCTCAGAGTGAGAAGAATGGAAAACCAATCCTAAATGTCTTGCAACCTCCTGGTTATAGATATGGTGCACAACACACCGATAACCAAGACTCTACTAGACACAATCTCTAGACAATTTCCGAGGACTAACTGCTCTGATACCACTTTTGTCACGACCCGACCCCGGGCCCGCGATTGGTGCCCTACCTGAGCACCCTTACAAGTAACCATCAGAGAGAATCAGTGGAACATACATAAAATGCACAACTTAAATCAATAAGAAGTCAACCACAGGCTAGCCGATGAGGCTGCCTTCCTGGATATATATATATATATATAAATAGTCAAAAGTAGTTACATCCTTTTTATTTACAAACCGACCCACATACATGACTACAGACCTCTAAGAGTTGTGACATAACAAAATGTGTCGGGACAGGGCCCCGCCATACCCCTGAATGTACAACAACCGACAATACCAGGGATCTGAACCAAAGATGAGCCTCAAGAGTAATGGAGCTTCTCAACAGTTGAACAGTGATCCTAAGAGTGAGGATCAGCAACCTGTTTAACTCTACCTGCGACATAATCTCAGCCCCCCGAGGAAAGGGGGTCAGTACAAAATATGTACCAAGTATGTGAAACTTAAAGTACTGCAATGAAATCATATAGTCTAAAATAAAGCTGGAGACAAGTATGATAACCAAACTAACAGTACACTGTGCCTAACTAATAATGAGAGTAATCAAGAGTATACTTTACTGCGTAAAAATAGGAAGCTCATGATAAAATTAGGGCCACCCGCCCGTTGTATCATTAAGCAATCCTACTCCTGGGACTATTTCACCCGCATAGGTCATGTTGACCCGCAATGGAGCAATTTGCTCCGCATAGGACTATTTCACCCGCATGGGACTATTTCACCCGCAATGAGTACAAACGCCGCACTCGCATCGTGGGTAGCAAATCCACGAAATATGTAGTAGCCCGGGGGTTTACCCCGCAAAATTTACATAACACTAGCACTTAAGGCTACCATAAATATCATAACATAAGCACAACCGACTATCATAATATCATAAGAAAGTTAAGAAATCCCTTAACTTCTCATTAGACTTTAATTAGTATGCACTCTCATTTTATATAACGTAAGGCGCTAACATGTCATGAAAAAACCGGGAATTTAACCCAAAGTACTACATACCTTTATCCTTTTAAAAATGACTCTTTCTGGTATAAAACCCCCAAGATACTAACACTCGTAGTATCAAGGCTCGTCTACTTTTCCAAAACAAGTCACTAGACCTTTAGAAATACATTTTTAGGCTTTTAAACCAAGTGAGTTCTACTTTCAAAACATAGGCAACTTATGCCTTTAAATCAAGTTGTCTTTCTTAAAACCAGGTCGTTTATCATTGTTTAAATCATTTGAGTAAACCACTCATTTAACTTCCCATAAAGTCGTTATAATTAACTTTCCATAAAGCCATTATAACACTTTATGTCTTTCTAAACCAAGACAATTACGTTCCTCTTTGAAACCAAGAGACTTATACTTTTGAAACCAAGTATCATATACTATCAAATCAAGTTTCATAACTTTCAGAATACTTCAAGTTCCTTGACTTTAGAAATCAAGTCTCTTAACTTTAAAAATAGTTCAAGTAACCCATACTTATTTTCAAATCAAGTATTCTATTCTTTTCAAGTCAAGTAATCTTTACATGTAACATCAAGTAACATATACTTTAAAAACCGAGTTACTTCACTTTTCGAAATCAAGGCAAGGATACCGAACTGAAACCAAGTTTACTTAAAATACGTATGTCTACCGTACTCTACCTTTGTACATACTCATGCTCAAGAGATAGGGAAGAGTTCACATACCTCTACGACTTAATCCACTTGCCAAGTTGAATATGCCGCACGTAGAATGTCAACCTATAATGACCATAATACGTCTATCAACTTCTAGCTTTCCAACGTAGAATATTCTAAGTGTAAAGCTTCCTATTCTACGGAAAATTGTGCAGCATTTCCTTTGTTTCTACGTACTTTTCCACCTTTTTCAAGGCCCGAAAATCAATAACCAACATGCCACATTTTAGGCTCAACTAATCAAAGGGGATTACACGCCTAACAGGACGTGTAAAATTCGGCACCACAATTAATATAAAACTGTCCAATAATTAAGGCAATTCTTGGCTATAATCAATGCCAACAACAATGTCAATTTCCGTTCAATTCCTTTTCAATCCAAGTTATTATTCCAACATGTTATATACATAATAACAATTACAACAACTATATTCCCTTTTCTTATATAACATGCGACGATTATAACTATCGACCAAATTGTTTTACCGTCTTAATGGCTAACATGCCAATCTCGGATTTGAGCTTCTAAATGCCATAACATTAATAGATCTTCATTCTATATATCACATGATCATTTCTAACTTATCATAACATGAAATCTTCAATTACAATAGTAAGACGAAGATTTTTACCTCACTAAGCCCAAATATAATCCAAGATTAAAACTCGATCCTTAGCAACTTTAGCTCCTCTTCTTGACGTTCCAATCCACTCCAAGCAACCCTTGGAAGCTTATGAAGAACTCTTCTTCAAGTTCTAACTCAATCTATGAAAATCCTCTTAGGTTTTCATGTTGCGACTAACGTAAAAACTTAGTTTTTCCGGGATTTTGTATTGGGATATCCTTAGAATACCTCTAGGGATATTAGGTTTGAATATTGGGATTTATGAACAACAATTGAAGAATTGTTTTTATCCAAAAGGGCTCATGGCCAAGAGCAATATCTAGGAACACACAAGTTCTTGATTTTTTTTCCTAAGTCTTGAAGACTTGTCACGACCCGACCCCGGGCCCGCGAATGTTGCCCTACCTGAGCACCCCTTTCAAGTATACATCAGAGAATAGCAGCTGAACATAAACAACACAAACACTTAGATAATAAACAACAACAGGATAGCCGATGAGGCCACCTTTCGTACATTTTACATAATCCAAAAAGCAGAACAGTACATCTTTTTTTTTTCTTTACAACCCAATCCACAAGATATGACTACAGACCTCTAAGAATAACAACTGTGACGGGACAGGGCCCCGCCATACCCCTGAATATACAACAACCGACAATACCAGGGATAAGCCTCCGGAGTAATGGAGCTTCTCAACAGCTGAATCAGTGATCCTAAAAGTGAGGATCAACAACCTGTATACTCTACATGCGGCATGAACGCACTCGGCGAGGTCAAGATAACATGTACCAAATATGTGAAACTGAAAGTACTGTAATGAAATCATAAGTCTAAAATTGTTATACCCCGTATTTCCAGAGTATGTACGCAGGAACGTACGTAGGAAATTTCGAACTTCAAGTAGGCTTGGCCGATTTAATTTTGTGCACAACACCCGGTTATAGTCGTTTTTGCAGAAACGTTTTCACGACTTCGTAGGGGAATTTCCGGCTATGTCATTTTTAATTTTTGCGGATTTTTCCGAGAGACGAAACATTTTGGACCAACAAGAGGGCGCCACTTGGCACCCTCCAATTGGTGGCTTGAAATCGTCCAACTTGGACGAATTGGTCAAGTAAGACACGTTTTTTGTGCCTTGACAAAGTCAAGGGTAGGTAGGATATTTGTGTTTGGTAAATCCTACCCCTACACTTGCCTAACACATGGATTAATCTTGGCCTTTGGTTGGCCATCCCTTGACCTATAAATACCCCTCTCCCTTTGATGAATTCTTCATCCTTTCCACAAATCCTTAAGTGTTAAACTCTCCCCCTCCCTTGTTGTGTTTTCGTCCCCCCCCCCCTCCTCCCTTTGTGAGGCTTAGCCGAGAGCACCCTTCCCCCCCTTGGCCGAGAGTACCCCCCCCTAGTGGGGTAGGTAGAGGGTATACACCCCCTTGTGGTGTTGTCTCGTATATATACCCTCTTGGTAGAAATACTCTCAAAAGTATTGTTATAATGCCCAAATTACCTTAGCCATATACCTTGTAGTATTCTAAGGATATACCTATCTGAATAGCCAGAAAATACTATTATACTTAGTCCACAAACCGAAACCCTAGGAAAATCTCCATAGTCAGTTGAGTATTGTGTAGAAGTTGGTTAGAACTTCTAAGGGTGGTTTAGAGCGGGTTGAGCGCGGAGTTGGAGCTAAGCGATTGCCCAGATCGACTTTATACTTGGATAATTATGGGCTTATTGAGGTAAATATCTTGTCCTCTATTGTAATTGGAAATTACATATTGTTAGAATATATAGTTGAAGTATACTATATATAGAATGAACGTAGTTATTGGCAATGTCTTTTGACTTAAGCACGAATAATACTTACGGAATGTCTTGCGACTTAAGCCCGAATTTAAAGAAGATTCTTGAATCGTAATTACTTAGGGTCAGACATGAGACTTGTGAAGTAGTACAGTGGAGTAGAATTGTACCGTTAGGGTTAGATGTATAACCCCGGTTGGCTTGGTAGCGGCCTCGTTAGAGGAGGAGATTTACGTTGCCATGGGGAAGGTCTGCGAATTTTACGTAGAATGTTCTGCGAAGGGATCTAAATGTTAATAAGCGCCTTGTGGCCTTATAGGTTGAAGTACTACGTATGGCGCGATCTACTGGCTAAGGAGTAGCCGACGGTTTGAAGTACTTGAGCGTTTTGCTATTAGTCGATACTCGTCGAGGTATGTGAACCTCTTCCTATCTCTTCTAGCATGATATGTGTGAACTATGTAGTACGGTAGACGATACGTGCTAAATGTATTTGGTTGGTTTAAAACATAAAGTGTTATAACAGCTTTATGGGAAGTTGGTTATAACAGCTTTATGTTGGTAAGAAAATACTTGTGGTTTTTAAAAAGGTCACTGATTTGAACTATAACTGGCGTGTTATGTGTTAATAAAGAACTTGAAGTATTTCAAAAGATTTTTGAATCATTTCGAAAGAAGAAGTAATACTTGATTTGTTTTGAAAAACTTAAGAGTTATGCTAGCGTTATGGAAAGTTAGGTATAACGTCTTAAGAATGTTTTTACTGATTTTGGAAATCAGAATGTGTATCGACAAACCACTGCAGCGTTTATAAGAGGAAATGTTTTTAATAATTAAGTATTATTAAAACCAGTAGAAACTTCCATCTGCATAGAAGCTAAGATGAGACAAAATGATATTTCCTAGATCATGGCTGTTGTAATAAGATTGTTATAAACAAGAATATCCTACTCACATATAAGACTTATGTTTCTCAGATAGTTTAAAGGAGAATTATATTCTTAAATAAATAAGACTATGAACTACGAAACTTTTCTAAAATGAGAAACTTGAACATTGGAAATTAGGCAAACTTGATCATTGGAAAAGAATGTTGCTACTTGATTTTACAAAGAGAAGTAATTGATTTACTTTAAAAGGATAGTCACTCTATTTTATACTACGGGTATTGTGTGACATTGGGAAAGTAACGTATCTTTTAAAGAGTTAATGTATGAAGTACTTTGGGGATAAAACCCCGAACTTGTTGGCATATAGTAGAAAGTACCTTGTGTGTATAACTTGATTGTGTTGGTTTGTGATAGCACAGTAATACTTTCTTGTTGATTGATAAGTAAACATGCTAGGATGCTACGTGTGTTAGTATCTTGTGATGTTGTGTAAAGGGGTTACCTTTGTTGTGCTTATGTTGCTTAACGATAAGCTGTTGTGTTAGTATTTTACATCACTCATCTCTTGAGATGATTCCGGGTTAAGCCGCCTCCGACGGGTAGACTCAGCGGTCGATGGACCTATGATTCGAGAATACCTCACGCAGTCCCGGGCCTATGCGAGCTACGAGTTCCGTGTTAGGTGCGTCCTTTATGGGCATGCGTCCATGTGGCCATGCGATGCGAAGTCGGGGACGATGCCGGAGTAGCTACCTCGATGCGGGAATACCTCATGCGGGCCGATGAGATTGGCCTATGCGGAGCTGCGGAGTTCGAGGTTAGACGCGTACATCGACATCGCGGGCAAGTGGCGGCTTTGATCATGTGACGGCCTAGACAGATCTTATGATCTGATTCATGACCTTGTTGGTACCGTGGGTTTTAGTAATCGGCTATGCCTTCGTACTTACCCCGCATGATTTTATTATGACACGGTGGGACACGTGTTCATGTGTTCCTTGGTGCTTTTATATCATAGTCGCCGGCAGTGGCGGAAGGTATTCCACAGGCATGATTGATGTTGTGGGCACGAGACCCATTGCTATACTTGAGTGATGACTTGAGGCGTGAGTCCCGACTGACATGATCGCTTTGTTGTAAATCGTAGTTTGTTATCATACATGTCTCCCGCTTTATATGACGATTATGATTTCATTTACGATATGTATTTTCGTTCACATACTGCACTGCCAGATCGACCTCCTTCGGGCTGCGTTCATGCCGCAGTTGAGGTACACCGTCGTTGATCCTAGCTCTCGTGGTCACGCCAGCGTTTGGGAAGCTCCGTTTCTCCGAGGCTTATCGGTGGTATAGTCCCCGCCGTCGTAAGTATTTACATTCGGGGTTTTGGCGGGCCCTGTCCCGCCATTGTTGTCGTATCATTCTTAGAGGTGCAGAGTAATCGCTGTAAGTGTGGTTTGTAAAAGGATTAAACTGCTCATGTTGAAAAAGTTGCTATTTATATATATACCAAGGTAACCGCTTTTGGTTAGCTTTTTCTTATTTCACCGTCTTATTACAATCGGTTTCATGTATTGTCTTTATGTTCACCGATTACTACGATGTATGTCTACTTGGGTGCCCGGTAAGGCACGATCCACGCCCGGTTCGGTCGTGACAAAAGTGGTATCGAGCGATTAATCCTCGGAAAGTGTCTACTGCATCAGATCCAAGAGTCTTGATTATCGGTGTGTTGCGCACCACACCAATAATCGTGAGGCTATAGGGTATTTAGGATTGGTTTCTATTCTTCTCACTCGAGATCGTGCCTTAGAGCCGTGTTGTAAGTTGGACCTCCGACGTATTTCTTTCCCTTACCGCTATGCCTCCGTAGAGGCAACCCGCCTGGGAGGCAAGGCGACAAGGGAGCCGCGAGTAAATCTGAGAGGTTACGTGGGCACAGCCCAATCATCACCGGGTGGTGCTTCATTCGGGAGTTCTGCGGCGTCACTAGCCCCAAAGAAAGTTTAGCACGCGGTAGTTCCTCTGCGGCCATGATATTTGAACCTTCGCCCACGACCAGAGCAGAGAATATGGATTGCAAAGAGGCGACCTATTACTAGCTATGTATTTAACTACGGCAGAGTATACCGATGTCGCGAATCTTGATGAATATCAACGAGAGGTTGTGCAAGAGTAGTTCTTGATTAGGCTTGAGCATGGCGGTGCACGAGCTTATACACGCAGTCGAGAAACGTAGATCGACGTTAACGAGGCAGAAGAGGGCGAGCAATGAAGGTCCTTTGGTAACTTTCGAGGCAAGTCACCTCGCGTGATTTGATTATGCATATCCACAATGCAGAGTGGTCTTCCACGGATTTCAGGACGTTCGGGGTATGCAGGAGTTGGTTAGAACTCCAGGGCTTCCGGTTCACAGTTTGGCAGACGTCATCCTGGGGAATGTCGTCTTTTAGTTGGTACTTGTTGTACGGCGACCGTCGTGCATTTGTCGATATAGTGTCCTTGTAGGAGGACTTTGCCTTCAAGACGGTGGGTAGTTCGTCACCTCCTTAGCTATGCTCACGGGCAGTTTGATTAGAACGACTAAGGAGTGAAGATGAGACATAGATCTATCCTTAACCCTCTAGAGTTTTGTATAGGTGATAAGGTGAGTATACCTTAGGTGCTATGTTCTGATAGCAGTGTGTTAGTTGTGATTTGAAATCATGGTTGTTTAACCGAGTAAGATTTTGGGGGATAGAGAAAGTGTGAGCCTTAGAGCTTTATACGTAGAGACCTTAGAGGTGAGGCCATCTCGAGAAAAGGTGTAGTGTTATGTTTGACCCTTATCGGAGTGCATAGTGCACGTGAGTTATGTTGGGACAGGTCCATAGTAGTGTGGAATGAAAGAGGGTAGTTGAGCTAAGAAGACCGCTAGGTTTTCGTAACGTGATTAGTGAGATTGTTCGGCCGGGAGCTAGTATGATGCGCGTTGCGGTCGGGTTGAGGCCACGTTGCGTCAACCCGGCGATTTTTGGTGGGGTCAGTTTGGTGGTCCCGCCTTGTGGTAGGGTCACGAGGGTGTTAGGCCCGTGTTCGATTAACCAGACGAGTTCGTGGATTTATTCGACCGGTGGTCGGGTCGATGGGGCAGCCCATCGTGTTCTTCGTTCGACCGTTTACTCTGTGTTGAGTTATCCGAAGGTTGAAAGGTCGCGGGGTGCCTACCTTCACCTTATGTCGGCGATGAAGCCTGTGTGGCTATTTTCGTTTTCTAAAAGTTTACGAGCGGGTTAGGAACTGGTGAGTCTCAGACCGCATTCGCCTCGCCGGTGTTTGATTTCGAGGATAGTTGGGGATTGTTGTCTCCTGTGGAGGTAGTGTTTGATCTACCATTTCAGTGTTCGGATGTCGCCTTATGAAGCCTTGTAAGGGCGGAAGTGTAAGTTGTCGGTCGATTGGTTCGATGTTGGCAAGGTTCAGACAGTTGGTTCAGGCTTGTTCCAGCAGACTGTGGATAGTGAGAAGCTTGTCTAGAAGAGGTTATGGCAGCTCAGAGGAATCGTGCGGATAATCGCGACGACGCCAGAGTTCGTGACGGTCGGTCTTGAAAGTACCACCGGGTTTGGGTGCGACGAGTTTTGGAAAGCAGAGGGAACTTAGCCCGAGTTACTTTGGGTCTTTGTGAGTTCATGTGAAGGATAGGCCAGGTTGCCTTTATGTTAGCATTTGCCGTCCGACGTAGGAGGCAGTGCGTCCGGTCTTTCGTATTGTGATGTTCGGGGAAGTATCGAAGATCCATCCAGAGTGTTCCCAGTTAATGATGACCACGTTAGAGATAGTAACCCCGAGTTTTGGATACTGAAGCCGTGTCAGAATGTGGTAAGAGTTCGAGTGTACGACATCCTCCGGGATCGCAGCGGCGGCACCATTTGTTGGGTCGTCGGAGCAAGGCTCGCGACAAAGTGACAAAGTGGTATCTACGACGAGTAAAGAGAGAAGCGAGCATGTATGGCGAGCCTAGATGTGATCATTTCTTTTGTAGAGAGTACGGGCGAAGTATATTTTAGACTCGAGAGAGGTGGTTGTGGTGATGTTAGAGGTGTTTCCTCGTGGACTTGGATATAAGTATTTTGGTGATTGTTTCGTGGCCATGTGGCGTGTTTGTTCTCGTAAGTATAGTAGTGAAGACTATCTTGGCGCGCTTGTTTTGAGACTTAGAAGGAACATTCGACGAATGTTTCTAAGAGGAGAATGTTATACCGTATTTCCGCAGTATGACGCAGAACGCACGTAGGAAATTTCGAACTTCAAGTAGGCTTGGCGATTTAATTTTGTGCACAACACCCGTTATAGTCGTTTTTCTAAGAAAACGTTTTCACGACTTTCGTAGGGGAATTTCCGCTATGTCATTTTTAATTTTTGCGGATTTTTCCGAGAGGCGAAACATTTTGGACCAACAAGAGGGCGCCACTTGGCACCCTCCAATTGGTGGCTTGAAATCGTCCAACTTGGACGAATTGGTCAAGTAAGACACGTTTTTTGTGCCTTGACAAAGTCAAGGGTAGGTAGGATATTTGTGTTTGGTAAATCCTAGCCCTACACTTGCCTAACACACGGATTAATCTTGGCCTTTGGTCCATCCTTGACCTATAAATACCCCTCTCCCTTTGATGAATTCTTCATCCTTTCCACAAATCCTTAAGTGTTAAACTCTCCCCCTCCCTTGTTGTGTTTTCGTACCCCCCCCCCCCCTCCTCCCTTTGTGAGGCTTAGCCGAGAGCACCCTTCCCTCGGCGAGAGTACCCCAGTGGGAGTAGAGGTATACACCCCCTTGTGGTGTTGTCTCGTATATATACCCTCTTGGTAGAAATACTCTCAAAAGTATTGTTATAATGCCCAAATTACCTTAGCCATATACCTTGTAGTATTCTAAGGATATACCTATCTGAATAGCCCGTAAAATACTATTATACTTCCGGTCCACAAAACCGAAACCCTAGGAAAATCTCCATAGTCCGTTGAGTATTGTGTAGAAGTTAGTTAGAACTTCTAAGGGTGGTTTAGAGCGGTTGAGCGCCGGAGTTGGAGCTAAGCGATTGCCCAGATCGACTTTATACTTGGATAATTATGGGCTTATTGAGGTAAATATCTTGTCCTCTATTGTAATTGGAAATTACATATTGTTAGAATATATAGTTGAAGTATACTATATATAGAACTGAACGTAGTTATTGGCAATGTCTTTGACTTAAGCTGAATAATACTTACTGAATGTCTTGCGACTTAAGCTGAATTTAAAGAAGATTCTTGAATGTAATTACTTAGGGTCAGACATGAGACTTGTGAAGTAGTACAGTGGAGTAGAATTGTACGTTAGGTTAGATGTATAACCCCGGTTGGCTTGGTAGTGGCGGCCTCGTTAGAGGAGAGATTTACGCTGTTGTGTGGGAGAGTCTTGCCGAATTTTCGTAGAATGTTCTGCGAAGGGATCTAAATGTTAATAAAGCGCCTTGTGGCCTTATAGGTTGAAGTACTACGATGGCGCGATCCATCGCTAAGGAGTAGCCGACGGTTTGAAGTACTTGAGCGTTTTGCTATTAGTCGATACTCGTCGCGAGGTATGTGAACCTCTTCCTATCTCTTCTAGCATGATATGTGTGAACTATGTAGTACGGTGACGCATACGTGCTAAATGTATTTGGTTGGTTTAAAACATAAAGTGTTATAACAACTTTATGGGAAGTTGGTTATAACAGCTTTATGTTGGTAAGAAAATAATTGTGGTTTTTAAAAATGTCACTGATTTGAACTATAACTGGCGTGTTATGTGTTAATAAAGAACTTGAAGTATTTCAAAAGATTTTGAATCATTTGAAAGAAGAAGTAATACTTGATTTGTTTTGAAAAACTTAAGAGTTATGCTAGCGTTATGGAAAGTTAGGTATAACGTCTTAAGAATGTTTTTACTGATTTTGGAAATCAGAATGTGTATCGACAAACCACTGCAGCGTTTATAAGAGGAAATGTTTTTAATAATTAAGTATTATTAAAACTAAGAGAAACTTCCATCTGCATAAGCTAAGATGAGACAAAATGATATTTCCTAGATCATGGTCATTGTAATAAGATTGTTATAAACAAGAATATCCTACTCACATATAAGACTTATGTTTCTCGATAGTTTAAAGGAGAATTATATTCTTAAATAAATAAGACTATGAACTCTAAACTTTTCTAAAATGAGAAACTTGAACATTGGAAATTAGGCAAACTTGATCATTGGAAAAGAATGTTGCTACTTGATTTTACAAAGAGAAGTAATTGATTTACTTTAAAAGGATAGTCACTCTATTTTATACTACGTATTGTGTGACATTGGGAAAGTAACGATCTTTTAAAGAGTTAATGTATGAAGTACTTTGGGGATAAAACCCGAACTTGTTGGCATATAGTAGAAAGTACCTTGTGTGTATAACTTGATTGTGTTGGTTTGTGATAGCACAGTAATACTTTCTTGTTGATTGATAAGTAAACATGCTAGGATGCTACGTGTGTTAGTATCTTGTGATGTTGTGTAAAGGGGTTACCTTTGTTGTGCTTATGTTGCTTAACGATAAGTTGTTGTGTTAGTATTTTACATCACTCATCTCGAGATGATTCCGGGTTAAGCGCCTCCACGCGGGTAGACTCAGTGGTCGATGGACCTATGATTCGAGAATACCTACGCAGTCCCGGGCCTATCGCGAGCTACGAGTTCCGTGTTAGGTGCGTCCTTTATGGGCACGCGGTCCATGTGGCCACGCGGATCGCGAAGTCGGTGATACGCCGGGAGTAGCTACCCTCGATGCGGGAATACCTCATGCGGGCCGATGAGATTGGCCTATCGCGAGTCGCGGAGTTCGAGGTTAGACGCGCACATCGACATCGCGCAAGTGGCGGCTTTGATCATGACGGCCTGCAGACAGATCTTATGATACGATTCATGACCTTGTTGGTACCGTGGGTTTTAGTAGTCGGCTATGCCTTCGCATTTACCCCGCACAGCTTTATTATGACACGTGGGACACGTGTTCATGTGTTCCTTGGTGCTTTTATATCATAAATTCGCCAGCATGAGGAAGGTATTCCACGCATGATTGATGTTGTGGCCCGAGACCCATTGCTATACTTGAGTGATGACTTGAGGCGTGAGTCCCCGACTTACGATCGCTTTGTCAGAAGCGTAGTTTGGTTATCATACATGTCTCCCGCTTTATATGACTATGATTTCATTTACGATGTATTTTCGCCACATACTCTGCACTGCCAGATCGACCTCCTTCGGGGCCGCGTTCATGCCGCAGTTGAGGTACACCGCCGTTGATCCTAGCTCGTGGTCACGATTTCAGTTGGGAAGCTCCGTTTCTCGAGGCTTATCGATGGTATAGTCCGTCGTCGTAAGTATTTACATTCAGGGTTTGGCGGCCCTGTCCGCCATTGTTGTCGTATCATTCTTAGAGGTGCAGAGAATCTTGTTGTGGCGGGTTTGTAAAAGGATTAAATCGCTCATGTTGAAAAAGTTGCTATTTATATATATCAAGGTAACCGCTTTTGGTTAGCCTGCCTTCTTATTTCACCGTCTTATTACACTGGTTTCATGTATTGTCTTTATGTTCCGTGATTACTGATGTATGTCTACTGGTGCCGGGTAAGGCACGACCACGCCCGGTTCGGGTCGTGACAAAAATAAAGCTAGAGACATGTATGATAACTCAAATAACAGTACATTGTGCCTTACTAACAATGAGAGCAAACAAGAGTATACTTTACTGCATAAAAATAGGAGGCTCATGATCAAAGTAGGGCCACCCGCCCGTAGTATCATTAAGTAATCCTACTCTTGGGACTATTTCACCCGCAAGTGTCACGACCCGATCCCGGGCCCGTGACTGGTGTCTTACCCCGGGCACCCTAGTGATACAACATCAGAGAAAAACCAGCGGAATATAAAACTTAAACAAGAAACAAGATATATGATCATAAAACAGGCCAGCCAAATGGTTACCTTCCAATAAAATATATATAAACAACTCTTTCAAAACGAACAGTTTAATCCTTTTTTTACAAACCCTGCCCACAACATCAATCGTGTTCGCATCATGGCCGCATGCCCCCGGAATTCTGCATCGGTGTAGACATGTCCATGATGCAACACTAATAACAATGCCCCATGGCCACATGCCCCCGAAATTCTGCATCGGTGTAGACACGTCCAGGTGATATTAACAACAATAATAACAATGCCCCATGGCCACATGCCCCGAATGCAGACGGCAGACACGTCCAAGTGACATTATCAACAATAATACTGGGTGATTAACCCCGCCGCATGGCCACACGCCCCCGGAATTCTGCATTGGTGTAGACATGTCCATGTAACCACAATAACAATATATCAGGTAATCAACCATGCCGCATGGCCACATGCCCCGACTGCAGACGGCAGACATGTCCATGTGACATCAACAACAATATACCGCACAACCAGGCTATCACAAACAAGCTCAAGCAAATTACCATACTTCTAGACTTTTATAAAAAGATCCACTCCTTCCCAAGAAGTCACCTGATATAAACACTTGCACAACAAAGGCTATCACAGCAAGCATAGGCGAGTTACACAACAACAAGCATAGGCAAGTTACACACAACTCAAGGTACTTCCATTTTATATCAAAGTCCGGGTTTTAACCCTAAAGTACTACGTACATTAAATTCCTTTTTAAGAGATCCATTCCTTTCACAAAAGTCACATAATACCCGTAGTATAGAGTGACTATCTTTTTAAGTAAACCAAAATACTTCCCTTTGTAAAATCGAGTAACAACATTATTTTCCAAACGTTCAAGTTTGCCTAATTTCAAATGCTCCAGTTTCTTATTTTAAAAAGGTTTCATAACTCATAGTCTTAATCTCTTTTAAAACAATTGAGTAACATATGTCTTGTACGTGAGCCGTTTATTCTTGTTTACAACAATCTTGTTACTGACCATGATCTAGGAAATGTAATACAATTTTGTCTTATCTTAGCTTCTATGCAGATGGAGGTTTCATCGGTTTTAATAACAATTAGTTAATTGTCAATACACCTTCCATTATTAGCGTTGTGGTTTGCTCGACACTTATTCTCATTTCAAACCAAGAAACATTATTCTTTTTAAAACCAAGTACTCATTACTCGCGAACGAGGTTTCACAACACATTTAACAAAATGTTAATAACCATGTAAAACAAGTTAAGTCTCTTATCTTTCAAGATCAAGTCTCTTAACTTCTACAATCAACAAACCAATCTTTTACCTACATAGAGTCGTTATAAATAACTTCCCATAAAGCTATTATAACACCCTATGTTTTAAACCAACCAACTCATTTAAAACATGTACGTCTAACGTACTACATAGTTTACAAAGCATAATTCTAGAAGGATAGAAAGAGGTTAACATACCGCGACGATTATCGACAATAAGCAAAACGCTCACAAGATCAGAATCGCTAGCCTTTTCCACTCCTCAAGTAGAATACGCTACTCGTAGTACTTCCACCTATACGGCCACAAACGTCTTTTAACTTCTAACAGCACGGTATCATATTCTACGTAAAATTCGCAAAGACCTCCCCGCAACAAACAGCGTAAATCTCCTCTCTATCGAGGCCGCTACCAAGCCAACCAGTGGGGTTTGCACGCCTAACCGGACGTGTACAATTCTACAACACAAAGAATGCTATTTAAGTCCATGTAATACACCCCATGTAATTACTGCTTTTCTTCTTTAAATTCAGCTTAAGTCAAAAGACATCACGCAAGCTATGTTGATTCTATATATAGTATACTTCAACTATATAATCCTACAACATGTAATCTCCAATTACAATAAGGGGACAAGAATATTTACCTCGACAAGCCCAAAATTATTCATGTTATAATGTCGATCCTGAGCAAGGTTTAGCTCCAGCTCCGTGGCGCCCAATCCGCTCCAAACAACCCTTAAGTTCTAACCAACTTCTACTTAAATACTCCAACTCGCTATGAAGATTTCCTTAGGGTTTCGGTTTGAGACTAAAAGGACAAAAGGTAGTATTTCCTGCTCTACGATAGAGGTAACTTTTGAAATACAACAAGGTAAAGGCTAAGGTATTTTGGGCATTATAACAATACTTGGAAGACAACTTTCTACCAAGGGGAGTACCTCTCGGCCACACCACTAGGAGGAGGAACCTCCCGCCACAAGGCCACTCAAAGGGGAGGGGAAGGCTTGGGACGAGAACAATAAGAGGAGAGGGAAGGATTGCAAGACTTAGAACACATTTGGATGATGAAGTCTTCAACAAAGGAGGGTATTTATAGGGAGCGAGGGCCAACCAATGGACAAGATCAAGCCATGTGCAAGGCAAGTGTAAGGCCTTGATCAAGCCAAGTGCACCCTAACCCCTACTCCACAAAACAAGCCACAAAACATTGCACATAACATTGCACAAAACAAGGCCACAACAAGGCACCAATCGGCCAAGGCCAAACCGCTTCTGGCGTCCACGAGGTGACAAGTGTCACCCTCTCGTTGGCCCAAAAATGTTCCGTCGCTCGGAAAAATCCGCAAAAATACAAAACGACATAGCCGGAATTTTCCCTACGCAAGCTCTGTAAAACGTTTCGTCGAAAAACGACTCTAATCGGGTGTTGTGCACAATTTCGAACCTATGCCAAACTTTAAGTCTCAAATTTTCGTACGTACGTCCTTACGTATATACTCAGGAAATACGGGGTATAACAGCAAGGGTCGTATGGACCCGCATGAGGTAACTTCCTCACATAGACTGTATCCGTCCGCATAGGTCGTGTGGACCCGTATGAGGTATTCCTCTCATAGGACTATTTCACACGCACAGGACTATTTCACCCTCTTAGGCCCGGTGGGCCCGCATCATGGGTAGCAAATCCATGGAATTTGTAGAAACCCGGGGCTTTACCCCGTAAGAATAACATAAGCGCTACCAGCTTATCCTAACATAACATAAGCGCTACCGACTTATCATACACAACAAAAGCACTACCGGCTTATCATATATAACATAAGCAAGTTAAGGAATCCCCCTAACTTCTTATTATTCTTATTCAGATACACTCTCATTTTAGTTTACTTAAGGCACTAACATGTCATTATAAAAGTCGAGAATTTAACCCAAAGTACTACGTACTTCTAATATTTAAAAATTACTCATTTTCATATAAAAACTTCCAAGATACTAATAACCGTAGTATCAAGTCATATCTACTTTTCAAGACAAGTCACAATACCTTTTTAGAAATATATTTAGGCTTCTAAATCAAGTGACTTCTTTCTTTTAAAACCTTAAGCAATTGATGCCTTAAAATCAATTTGCCTTTCATTATTTCAAGTCATTTATCATACTTACATTACTTAGAGTAAACCACTCTTTTTAACTTTCCATAAAGCTATTATAACCAACTTCCCATAAAGCCGTTATACTAGCTTTATACCTTAGACAATTACATTCTTCTTTATAACCAAGAGACTTAAACTTTCACTTTTAGAAACTAAGATATCCTTAATATTTTTAAACAAGTGAGTTAATTCCCTAACTCAACCAACTTGGACATTCTTAAAAATGAGCCAAGGATATCAAATGGACTAGATTGTCAAAATATCGTACGTCTACCGTACTATATGTTTACAACTATTCATGCTCAAGAGATAAGAAAGTTCCACATACCTCTTCGGTTCAATCCACTTGCCAAGTCCAATATGCCGTACATAGTATGTCAACATATAATGACCACTATTAACTTCTAACATCAAACGTAGAATATTCTAAGTGCAAAGTCACTATATTCTACGGAAAATCGGACAACACTTCCTTTGTTTCTACATACTTTTCCACCTTTTTCAAGGCCCGAATTCAATAACCAGACACGCCACATTTAAGGCTCAACAATGTAGTTAACAATAGGGGATTACACGCCTACAAGACGTGTAAAATTCCGCCCCACAATTGATATCTAACTAGTCCAAAAGACAAAGCCACATTCGGCAATTTGAGGGACAACAATACATAGTCTTTTCCAATTCCTTTTCAAACCAAGTTGTTTAGTACAACATGTTATAAAGCCACAATCGATTATAACAACTATAATCTTCAAGTAGGTAACATGCGACGATTCTAATATCGACCAAAATGTATTTCAATTTCAAATGGCTCAACATGTCATTTCGGATTTTAGGCTTCAAATATCCATAACACTTATCAATCTTTAATACATATTCTTCATGCTAGTCAAAAAGTAAGGCTACAACAATATGTAATCTTATACACTTAAGAGAACAAGATTGTTACCTTAGTGAGCCTTAATCCACTTCAAGATCCGAAGTCGATCCCTAGAAACTTATAGCCTCTCTTTGAAACTCCAATCCGCCACTTGAAGCCCTTAGAAGATCACAAACAACTTTCCTTTATTTCCCAATCCAAACCTAGGAAAGTGACTAGGTTTTCACCTTGCGACTAATACGAAAACGCCACTTTTCTGGGATCTTTCTATTGAGTTACCCTTACAATACCCTTAGGAACCTTGGTTTAAAGTATGGGGATTATTGGACAACAATTGAATTTTTTTTCTCTTGGAACCCTAGCAATGCCGAGAGCTTTCTCTTGTGTTCATCAAGTTTTTCTTGAAAATTTGCTAAGTGTAGAGCCTTGTCTTACACTAGTATGTTTAAATAACACAAAAGAGGGTCAAGATTAAAACAAATGGGTGGCTTTGATGCATTTCACAAGGATCAAGCCAAGTGGCCTTTGACTTAGTCAATATTATCAAGCTCTAGCTTAAGCAAGACTTGGTCATCTTCAATTATGGTCAAATGGCCATTTTATCCATGTCAATTTCGTCCAAGACCACTAAGGGGGGTGACACGTGTCGCCCTCCCGTTCGTCGCAATATTTCGTTTTACGACATTTTCATAATTCCTATAAATTTTTACTAGTCTCAAATCTTAACACTTTTGAGTTCTTACGTACGTTCTTATAAACATGTCCTAGAATTTACGGGGTGTAACATTCTCCCCCCCTTAGAAACATTCGTCCCCGAATGTTCTTTTGGGGTCAATCTTATGGATAGCGACATAGTCTCCTTTTACAATCACAATTTAGGGGGGGAGATTTTCTTGATCTCGCCAAGTAGTAACCCAATTATTCTCTCCCAACTCGTAGAGCTTATAGCCAAGTGTTCAACCTCAATTCATGGTATTACATAATCCAATGACTTGTCAAGATTCCTTATCGTTTGAGTGTCTACTCGTCTTTCCTTTATAAGTTATTTTCAAGTTGTCCTGGGGTCCCTCACCCCTCCGTATTTTCTTACTATCTTTCTCGTCAGTACAGGTGTTACCACATTTCCTCGAAGTGTTCTTACTGCCCATCATCTACTAATGGTCTTTACACTAGTCTGGGGTAATCATATCTCGTGCAACTTACATAACCATAGTTGTATTCTCTTTTATCATTCTGGTCATAACCTTACCTTATGCTTATCATTAGCAAAAGTATTTCTATCTTGATCTATAATCGTACAGTTTCATACATGCGTATTACCTGTATTTATATCCTTACTACACTTCCTCGACCATTTCGTAACGTCGTTCACAATTACCCCAACACAAAACTTTTCCCACGGTTATCTAAAACTGTAACCTATGGCATGACGATACTGAAGACCTTACCAGTCTCATATCCTTCGTCTAAAAACATGGGTACACATCACCCCATAATACGTAAAACTATCCTTTTACATGGGGGAGAGAACTTATCTCCCTTACAAAATCTTAATCATCAAGCGCCACTTTATAATCGTACATATTTTCAAAACCTACCAACGATGTCTTTTGTTTTCCGTAGGCAGCACTCGTACTTATCTTATTCTTGCTTGCGCGCTATCCTGAACTTATCCGGAAGGTCGTGGCCTTGACCGCCACACCAACCCAACTCCAAGTACCCCCAAGGGAACTTAAATAAACTCCTCCAAATTCAAATATTACTTACCTTCTGCATCGATTTACCTCAAATGAATGAGTCACACAGACTTATCAAAAACAATGATGCCAAAGAAGGAAGGATAATTCACTGGTTACCACTACTTCTCTTCCTTTCCACTCGATAACCGGCTTACCGGAAAACTGGAATCGAGCCAATCTCTCTCTGCAGTCAATGTTGACATAATAAGAGGCCAGCTAGCCCGTACTCATAATGACCTAAACATCTGTCATAACAGCTCTGCTAGATCTGCTAGGGTCCAACGACTGTATCTGTCACGACCCGACCCCGGGACCGCGACTGGTGCCCTACCTGGGCACCCTTACATGTAAACATCAGAGAAAATCAGCGGAACATACATGAAACTTAAAAATAAAACATCGTAAGTAAAACAACAGGTTAGCCGATAGGGCTACCTTCCTGAACATATATAAAAACAACCGAAGCAGTTGCCTCCTTTCTTTTTACAAACTTACCCACCATATGTGACTACAGACCTCTAAGAGTTTAGACATAACAACTGTGGCGGGACAAGGCCCCGCCGTACCCCTGAATAAACATAAACGTGACAACTCCGGAACACTGGAGCCATCTTAACTTGCCAACCGATCCTAAGCTCGCAGATCCACAATCGGTACCTAAACTGCGGCATGAACGCACTGCGGGTCGATAACAACAGTGCGAATATGGAACAGAATATAACGTACAGTAAACAAATCATAACTGTACAAAAGAATGACAAGGACAAGTATAAAAATACATACGGATCTCGCCGTGTCATTACCACATGAACTTAAACGTACCTTATTATCCTTTCCATTCCCAATAAAAGTTATAGTCACATTCTTACGTACATTATTTAGAAAAAGAATCATTAGGTTCATTACCATATAACTTACCTATCTTTCATAACATAGTCCGGCCCACTACGGAGGGACACATATACTACCCGGCCCAATCTGGGACGCGATCAAGTCACACTAATATCAAAGCATGCCCGTGGAATCCCCCATCACTGTCGACAGCTATTAGTGTAAAATATAACCATGTGACGCGCCCGTGGCATCCCACCTCACCGCCGGGCGCATACATACACAATACATATATATATATCCCGCGTGGAATCCCACATCATCGCTGACAGTCCAGGTATAATAATACACCAATAGGCATACATGAACACCAAGTCCCACCGGTATAGCGTCTTGGGTCTACCCTCACTTATACTCTTACCACGGGAGAAGGTGGTAAGCGGTGGTATAGCATCTTGGGGTCTACCCTCACTTATACTCTTACCACGGAGAAGGTGGTATAACGTCTTGGGACTTGCCTCATTTACACTCTTACCCTATCTCAACCGACCATTTTACAAACAAGGTGGGTATAATGTCTTGGGGTTTACCCTCACTTATACTCTTAACACGGAGAAGGTGGTATAGCATCTGGGGTCTACCCTCACTTATACTCTTACCCTATCTCAACCGGCCACAAACAAATGTAAGTACTACCATGTCTTCTTTAAGAATCAGAATTTAACCCAAGTACTCCAAATAACTAAGCATACGTGGAATCCCACATCACCGCTTTCAGACGTCCCAAGAACTTACAACAAGACAAACCGTTCTTCAACCGAGAGTCGCGAACTTAATAAAACATAATACTTGCACTCAAAGGCTATTACCGACATATAGGCAAGTTCTCAATTAACCAAGCCAAAGTACTTATCAAGGCACACATAGGATAATTCTCATTTAACAAGCCAAAGTACTTATCAAGGCACATTTAGACTAATTCTCAATTAATCAAGCCAAAGTACTTATCAGGGCACAAATAGAATAATTCTCATTTAACAAGCCAAAGTACTAATCAAGGCACAAATAGAATAAATCCTCATTTAACAAGCCAAAGTACTTATCCGGGCACAAATAGAATAATTCTCATTTAACAAGCCAAAGTACTAATCAAGGCACAAATAGAATAAATCCTCATTTAACAAGCCAAAGTACTTATCCGGGCACAAATAGAATAATTCTCATTTAACAAGCCAAAGTACTTATCAAGGCACATTTAGACTAATTCTCAATTAATCAAGCCAAAGTACTTATCAGGGCACATATAGAATAATTCTCAATTAACAGGCCAAAGTACTACGTACGTACATTCTCTTCAAAAGACTCCTTTCCAAATAAAACTTCCCCGATACTAACAACCGTAGTATCAAGTCCTATTCACCTTTCAAGACAAGTCACAATACCTTTTTAGAAATACAATTACCGGCTTCTAAATCAAGTGACTTCCTTATTTAAAACCTTAAGCAATTGGTACCTTTAAAACAATTTGCCCTTCCTTAACACAAGTTATTTCTTGATTGCTTTATTAGAGAAAACCATTCTCTTAACCTTCCATAAAGCCGTTATAACCAACTTCCCATAAAGCCGTTATAACCCTTTATGGTTTAGACCAACACGTTCCTTTTATAACCAAGAGACTTCTACTTTTTGAAACCAAGTATTAAATACTTTCAAATAAATTCTCATAACTTTCAAAAATACAATTAGTCTCTTAACCTTTAGAAAACAAGTGACTCATTTTATATAAAACCTTAGGCAATTAATGCCTTAAAAACAAGTTGCCTTTTCACTAAAATCAAGTCATTTACCTTTCCATAAAGCAAATATAACCAACTCCCCATAAAGTCGTTATATTCACTTTATACCTTAGCCAAATACAATTTCCTATCCAAGGACTTATCGTTCAAAACGGAACAAGTATCACATACTTTAAAACTCTTCAAGTCCCTTAACTTTAAATAAAACTTAAGACATCCCTTATACTTTCAAGGAGCGAGTTAATCTCCCAACTCACCCGACTTGGCCATTCAATAAACTAGTAAAGGATAACAAGGTGTCAGACGCTCACCGTACTACACGCGTGCAACTAGTCATGCTCAAAGATAGGAAAAGTTCTTCATAGAGTAAATCACACAACTACCTCTTAACTTCTAAGAGTAGAAGGAAACATGAAATGATACCACAAGTATATTCCATACATAGAATCATGCCAAAGGAAGGAAGAGGTTCACATACCTCGCGACGATTATCGACAAGTAGCAAAAAGCTCCAAAGTACTTCAACCTTGATAGCTAGTCCATCCTTCAAATAGGATACGCTATACTAAGTACTTCAACCTATAATGGTCACAATACGTCCATTAACCTCTTACTTCAAACGTAGAATATTCTAGGTGCTAAGTCACTAATTTCTACGAAAATCTGACAAAGACCTCCTTTGTTTTTACTTACTTTGCCACCTTTTTCAAGGCCGGAAATACAATAACCAAACAGCCCCAATTGGCTCACAATTTATAGAAGATAATCCAATACAAATGACTAACTAAACAGCCCCAATTGGCTCACAATTTAATAACCAACTAAATGCAAACTACAAGTCCAAAATTCGGCCACCTTGAGTTCAACAAAACCAATTCTTATCCAATTTCCATTTCAATCCAAATTGGTAGCATAACATGATATCAAGTCGCATTTGATTATAACAACCATAATCTTTAAGTCAATAACATGCGACGATTCCAATAACGATCAAATTATATTCCAACTAAACATGACTTACATTACACTTCAGATTTAAAGCTACAAGCACTCCATAATACTTATAAAACTTCAACACATATACTACATGCTAGTAAAATGTAAGGCTAACAACAATACATAATCTTGTAACACTTAAAGAGAACAAGATTATACCTCAACGAATCTCAATCCAACTCCAACCAAGACGCCTCTAGCAATCTTAGAGACTCTTCGAGACACTTCAATCCGCTACTTGAGACCCTTAGAACAACACCAACCAATTTCCTTCAAACTTCCAACCAAAACCTAGAAAAGCCACTAGGTTTTCACCTTGCGACTAACCCGAAAACTATCTTTTTCCGAGATCTTTCTATTGAGAAACACCTATAATACCCTTAGGTACCTTGGTTTAAGGTGGGGGAATTATTGGACAAAAATTGAAATTTTTCTCTTGAGACCCTAAGCCTAGCCGAGAGCTTCCCTCAAGCCCCTCTCAATTTTCTTGAAAATTTTCTAAGTGCTTTGCCTTGTCTTGCTAATAAGGAGCTTATAAAAAAATATGGAGGGTCAATATTAGAACAAATGGTTGGCCAAGATGGGTTTTCACATGGATCCTAGCCAAGTGGCATTGACTAAGTCAATAATATCAAGCTAAAGTCTTTGCAAGACTTGGCCATCCTAATATTGGTCAAATGACCATTCCATCCAAGACAAATTTCGTCCAAGACCACTAAGGGGGGGTGACACGTGTCGCCCTCCCGTTCGTCGCAATATTTCATTTTCCGACAATTCCATAATTAGTAAAATTTTTATAGTCTCAAATTTTAACACTTGAAGTTCTTACGCACGTTCTAAAACATGTCCTGTAACTACGGGGTGTAACATTCTTCCCCCCTTAGAAACATTCGTCCTCGAATGTTCTTTCGGAGTCAAACTTATAATTAGCGACATAGTTTCCTTTCACAACCTCGACATACCAACAAGGTCACACATGGCCCTAATACCGCACAGCGCATATCCGCCCATCATAAGCCCAAACGAGGTTACCTTTTCGCATTTCCAACTCCTTCTATCCTACATACATAACTTCCATACCGACTCGCCTCAAATCTTTGGAGTCACTCTATAAAACAACATAAGGCCATTTAAACCGCCATGACTGGTTAGATGGAACGCGTCCACGAACCCTTAAAACAATTAACTAGACTTGGGCACTTGCGCCGTGACCGCCACGTGGCGAACCACTACCAACTGATCTCACTCCATTCCAGGCCATGGGGAGACCGTAATGTGTCCTCAACCAGGCTCGTCGCACTTAACTCTTATCCTTGGTCCGACTTAAAATCTTATTGCGAGAAAGCCTTATATACCTAAGGTCTCAAGAAGAATCAATATTCTTAGGCTCGCAATTTCCATGCTCCAAGCCTACCTTACCAGTCCCCCAGTAAACGGGTACAAAACTTCTTATAAAACCAAAACCATGTTGTCTCGATCACAACAACCATTTCTTACTCCATACGGACCTCATCCGTACAATTCTCTTAAGCCTACTACGCAGCTTAATATATTAACATGACCTTCCGCTAGGTTCCTTAATATGGTTTCTTAAGGGTTCACTACCCTATCAGACAGCTCATCCTTTCCCAATTATCTCGAAATAAAACACAAAACCTTGGCGAAAATTCATTAACTATTCCATACCTTCCCGGTATCTAGTTAGTCTTTACCAATTCCTGGTAATCTAAAATCATTCTAGGCAACACGCGTCTGACCCTCATACATAACTCCGTATAGATGTATGTCACAATACCAACTATACTATAATCATTACCAACCTGGATACGCAATCCACATAGTCATTCCCGGTCATCACGCTTCTCCGAGGCGCAATCAACATAACTCGTTAGGGAGGGATGACCTAACAACACGACTCTATCGCACGATCTCGAGTGAGAAGAATGAAACCAATCCTAAATGTCCCGCAGCCTCCGATTATAGATGTGGTGCACAACACACCGATAATCAAGACTCTACTAGACACGATGCAGACACTTTCCGAGGACTAATCGCTCGATACCACTTTTGTCACGACCCGACCCTCGATCGCGATCGTGCCCTACAGGCACCCTTACAGTAAACATCGAGAAAATCAGCGGAACATACATGAAACTTAAAAATAAAACATCGTAAGTAAAACAACAAGGTTAGCCGATAGGGCTACCTTTCCGAACATATATAAAAACAACCGGAAGCTTGCCTTTCTTTTTACAAACCGACCCACCATATGTGACTACTGCACCTCTAAGAGTTTAGACATAACAAGCGTGGCGGGACAAGGCCCCGCCGCACTTCGAATAAACATAAACGTGACAACTCCGAACACCGGAGCCATCTCGACTTGCTGAACGGGATCCTAAGCTCGCGGATCCACAATCGTACCTAAACTGCGGGCATGAACGCGGCCCGAAGAAGTCGATAATAGTAATTGAATATGGAGCAGAATATAACGTCTGATAAACAAATCATAATCTGTACAAAAGAATGACAAGGACAAGTATAAAAATACATACGGATCTGCCGTGTCATTACCACTTATGAACTTAAACGCATTATTATCCTTTCCATTCCCAATAAAAGTTATAGTCACGTTCTTACGCACATTATTTAGAAAAAGAATCATTAGGTTCATTACCATATAACTTACCTATCTTTCATAACATAGTCCGCCCACTACGGAGGGACACATATACTACCCGCCCAATGGGACGCGATCAAGTCACACTAATATCAAAGCATGCCCGTGGAATCCCATCATCGTCGACTATTAGTGTAAAATATAACCATGTGACGCGCGTGGCATCCCACCTCACCGTCGGGCGTACATACACAATACATATATATATATCCTGCCTGTGGAATCCCACATCACCGCCGATACCCAGGTATAATAATACACCAATAGGCATACATGAACACCAAGTCCCACGGTGGTATAGCGTCTGGGTCTACCCTCACTTATACTCTTACCGGGAGAAGGTGGTAAAGGGTGGTATAGCATCTTGGGGTCTACCTCACTTATACTCTTACCCTGGAGAAGGTGGTATAACGTCTTGGGACTTGCCCCTCATTTATACTCTTACCCTATCTCAACCGACCATTTTACAAACAAGCAGGGGGTATAATGTCTTGGGGGTTTACCCCTCACTTATACTCTTAACCTGGAGAAGGTGGTATAGCATCTTGGGGGTCTACCCCTCACTTATACTCTTACCCTATCTCAACCGGCCGTCAAACAAACAGAAGTACTACCATGTCTTCTTTAAGAATCCGGGAATTTAACCCAAGTACTCCAAATAGCTAAGCATACCGTGGAATCCCACATCACCGCTTGACGTCCCAAAGAACTTACAACAAGACAGCCGACCCTTCAACCGAGAGTCGCGACAACTTAATAAAACATAATACTTGCACTCAAAGGCTATTACCAGCACATATAGGCAAGTTCTCAATTAACCAAGCCAAAGTACTTATCAAGGCACACATAGGATAATTCTCATTTAACAAGCCAAAGTACTTATCAAGGCACATTTAGACTAATTCTCAATTAATCAAGCCAAAGTACTTATCAGGGCACAAATAGAATAATTCTCATTTAACAAGCCAAAGTACTAATCAAGGCACAAATAGAATAAATCCTCATTTAACAAGCCAAAGTACTTATCCGGGCACAAATAGAATAATTCTCATTTAACAAGCCAAAGTACTAATCAAGGCACAAATAGAATAAATCCTCATTTAACAAGCCAAAGTACTTATCCGGGCACAAATAGAATAATTCTCATTTAACAAGCCAAAGTACTTATCAAGGCACATTTAGACTAATTCTCAATTAATCAAGCCAAAGTACTTATCAGGGCACATATAGAATAATTCTCAATTAACAGGCCAAAGTACTACGTACGTACATTCTCTTCAAAAGACTCCTTTCCAAATAAAACTTCCCCGATACTAACAACCGTAGTATCAAGTCCTATTCACCTTTCAAGACAAGTCACAATACCTTTTTAGAAATACAATTACCGGCTTCTAAATCAAGTGACTTCCTTATTTAAAACCTTAAGCAATTGGTACCTTTAAAACAATTTGCCCTTCCTTAACACAAGTTATTTCTTGATTACTTTATTAGAGAAAACCATTCTCTTAACCTTCCATAAAGCCGTTATAACCAACTTCCCATAAAGTCGTTATAACCCTTTATGGTTTAGACCAACACGTTCCTTTTATAACCAAGAGACTTCTACTTTTTGAAACCAAGTATTAAATACTTTCAAATAAATTCTCATAACTTTCAAAAATACAATTAGTCTCTTAACCTTTAGAAAACAAGTGACTCATTTTATATAAAACCTTAGGCAATTAATGCCTTAAAAACAAGTTGCCTTTTCACTAAAATCAAGTCATTTACCTTTCCATAAAGCAAATATAACCAACTCCCCATAAAGTCGTTATATTCACTTTATACCTTAGCCAAATACAATTTCCTATCCAAGGGACTTATACGTTCAAAACGGAACAAGTATCACATACTTTAAAACTCTTCAAGTCCCTTAACTTTAAATAAAACTTAAGACATCCCTTATACTTTCAAGGAAGCGAGTTAATCTCCCAACTCACCCGACTTGGCCATTCAATAAACTAGTAAAGGATAACAAGGTGTTGTACGTCTACCGTACTACACGCGTGCAACTAGTCATGCTCAAAGATAGGAAAAGTTCTTCATAGAGTAAATCACACAACTACCTCTTAACTTCTAAGAGTATAAGGAAACATGAAATGATACCACAAGTATATTCCATACATAGAATCATGCCAAAGGAAGGAAGAGGTTCACATACCTCGCGACGATTATCGACAAGTAGCAAAAAGCTCCAAAGTACTTCAACCTTGATAGCTAGTCCATCCTTCAAATAGGATACGCTATACTAAGTACTTCAACCTATAATGGTCACAATACGTCCATTAACCTCTTACTTCAAACGTAGAATATTCTAGGTGCTAAGTCACTAATTTCTACGGAAAATCGGACAGCACCTCCTTTGTTTTTACTTACTTTGCCACCTTTTTCAAGGCCGGAAATACAATAACCAAACAGCCCCAATTGGCTCACAATTTATAGAAGATAATCCAATACAAATGACTAACTAAACAGCCCCAATTGGCTCACAATTTAATAACCAACTAAATGCAAACTACAAGTCCAAAATTCGGCCACCTTGAGTTCAACAAAACCAATTCTTATCCAATTTCCATTTCAATCCAAATTGGTAGCATAACATGATATCAAGTCGCATTTGATTATAACCACGTAATCTTTAAGTCAATAACATGCGACGATTCCAATAATGATCAAATTATATTCCAACTAAACATGACTTACATTACACTTCGGATTTAAAGCTACAAGCACTCCATAATACTTATAAAACTTCAACACATATACTACATGCTAGTAAAATGTAAGGCTAACAACAATACATAATCTTGTAACACTTAAAGAGAACAAGATTATACCTCAACGAATCTCAATCCAACTCCAACCAAGACGCCCCTTAGCAATCTTAGAGACTCCTCGAGACACTTCAATCCGCTACTTGAGACCCTTAGAACAACACCAACCAATTTCCTTCAAACTTCCAACCAAAACCTAGAAAAGCCACTAGGTTTTCACCTTGCGACTAACCCGAAAACTATCTTTTTCCGAGATCTTTCTATTGAGAAACACCTATAATACCCTTAGGTACCTTGGTTTAAGGTGGGGGAATTATTGGACAAAAATTGAAATTTTTCTCTTGAGACCCTAAGCCTAGCCGAGAGCTTCCCTCAAGCCCCTCTCAATTTTCTTGAAAATTTTCTAAGTGCTTTGCCTTGTCTTGCTACTAAGGAGCTTATAAAAAAATATGGAGGGTCAAGATTAGAACAAATGGTTGGCCAAGATGGGTTTTCACATGGATCCTAGCCAAGTGGCATTGACTAAGTCAATAATATCAAGCTAAAGTCTTTGCAAGACTTGGCCATCCTAATATTGGTCAAATGACCATTCCATCCAAGACAAATTTCGTCCAAGACCACTAAGGGGGGGTGACACGTGTCGCCCTCCCGTTCGTCGCAATATTTCATTTTCCGACAATTCCATAATTCCGTTAAAATTTTTACAGTCTCAAATTTTAACACTTGCGAGTTCTTACGTACGTTCTTAAAACATGTCCTGTAACTACGGGGTGTAACGGTATCGTTATCGGAAATTATTATCTACCCGCTCAGCTACCACCCAACACTCACGGGTATAGTCACCTCGAAAGGTTCTCATGGATTCAGGATCTATTTCTTTACACTTGGTTGCTCTCTTTTTCACTGGTCGTACGCTTTCCATACTTCCAAACTTATACTAACATACCTACATAACTTCCATACTAAATCTGGCCTCCAATCTTTGGAGTTACTAAATTAAACAATATAAGGCCATTTCCTGCTCTCACAACTTGGTTCCGGTGGAATGCGTCCACGAACCCTTAAAGCGATTAACTAGACTCGGGTCTTGCACCCTCGTGACCCTGTCACGTAGCGAGACTACTACAAACTGATCCCATTCCATTACAGGTTATGGGGCGACCCTTAATAGGTCCTCAACCCGACTCGGCGTCGTACTTAACTCTTACCCTTGGTCTGACTTAAATTTTTACTACCCGAGAAGGCCTTATATACCTAAGGTCTCGGCTGTTATCAATATTTTTAGGCTCGTAATTTCCATGCTCCAAGCCTACCTTATCAGTCCCCCCGTAAACGGGTACAATAATTTCTCATAATACCACAATCGTGTTGTCTTGACCACAACAACCATATTTACTTCATACGGGTCTCATCCGTACCATTCTCTTAATCATACCACGTAGCTTAATCTATTAACATAGTCTTCCATTAAGTCCCTTAATTATAACTTCTTAAGGGTCCATTACCTTCTCAGACAACTCATCGTCTCCTAATTATCTCAAATTAGTACGTAAAACCTTGATGAGAGTTCATTAAACTGTTTCATACCTTCCCGGTATTTATTTAGTCCTTACCAATTTCTGGTAATCTAAAATCATTCTAGGAAACACATATGTGACCCTCATACATAAATCCGTATAGTTGTATGTCACAATACCAACTATACTACACATATTACCAACCTGGATACGCAATCCACATAATCTTTCCTGGGTCACTGCTTCCTTTCTCGTAGCTGCAATCAACATAACTTGTTAGGGAGAGACAACCCTAACCACACAGCTATATCGCACGATCTCAGAGTGAGAATAATGGAAACCAATCCTAAATGTCCTGCAGCCTCCTGGTTATAGATGTGGTGCACAACATATCGATAACCAATACTCTACTAGACACGGTCTGTAGACACTTTCCGATGACTAACTGCTCTGATACCACTTTTATCACGACCCGACCCCGGGCCCGCGACTGATGCCCTACTTGGGCACCCCTTTCAGGTATACATCAGAGAATAGAAGCGGAACATACACAACACAAACACTTAGACAATAAACAACAACAGGCTAGACGATGAGGCCACCTTTCGTACATTTTACATAATCCAAAAACAGAACAATACATCTTTTTTTTTTCTTTACAACCCAATCCACAAGATATGACTACATACCTCTAAGAATAACAACTGTGACGGGACAGGGCCCCACCATACCCCTGAATATACAACAACCGACAATACCAGGGATAAGCCTCCGGAGTAATGGAGCTTCTCAACAGCTGAATTAGTGATCCTAAAAGTGAGGATCAGCAACCTGTATACTCTACCTGCGGCATGAACGCAGCCCCCCGAAGGAGGTCAGTACAACATGTACCAAATATGTGAAACTGAAAGTACTGTAATGAAATCATAAGTCTAAAATAAAGCTAGAGACATGTATGATAACTCAAATAACAGTACACTGTGCCTTACTAACAATGAGAGTAAACAAGAGTATACTTTACTGCATAAAAATAGGAGGCTCATGATCAAAGTAGGGTCACCCGCCCGTAGTATCATTAAACAATCCTACTCCTGAGATTATTTCACCCGCAAGGGCCGTATGGACCTGCATGAGGTAACTTCCTCGCATAGACTGTATCCGCCCGCATAGGTCGTGTGGACCCGCATGAGGTATTCCTCGCATAGGACTATTTCACCCGCTTAGGCCCGGTGGGCCCGCAATGAGTACAAACGCCGCACTCGCATCATTTTTTCGAGTAAATGAAAATATTATTACTAAGAAAGAAACTGAGAACTACAATCAATCATTGAGGGTTCTCAATCCTCAACGTAACACAAAACAAGAAATGAAGGAGGGATGGGGCGTTTACTCAGAGGTGACGTTACAAGAGGGGATTAAATCATAAATACTCTTCCACTTCTCAAATTTGCTGCTTAGCTTTGTTCATAATAACATCAACTGGGAGATGAACCCGTTTCTTTGGAAATCGGGGGGTAATGAAATGCTCCTCCAATCTTCATACTTGCAACTTTACCACTATTTCTTTAGAAATTCTTTCTTGGAGTTACCTCATGCCATCCATCCTCATCTCCCTGTCTTGACACCGGAATACCTCTAAAAGCATCCGGAATGAAAGGCGTATTAGGAACCCCCTTAGTCCTCACATCCATGTCCACTACATTGTTCAATGATCCACCGACTGGTAGTTGAACAGGGGGTTGGTTTGAAATGAGCGTGTAGGTTTATTAACACCAATCATTTTCGGATCTATTCATTTGTCTGAAACAACCATTGGCTCATAAGTGCTCAATGTCTCCATAGGCGTTACATGTTCCTCCAATTTCTTACACTTGGAATGATTATGCCCGAATACTTTGCAATGAAAACAAAAATCGGGATAATTCTCATATTCCACCTTTTGAACATACTTGATATTGCTTGGTAATTTAACATTAAATTAGTGACCGCTCGCTAACATTGACTTCAATTAATACCCGTGCATAATTCATTTTGGACCTCTCCTTCGTGAATTGGTCCGTATACAAGGGCTTCCCCACACGTGAGGCGATCTTACTTAACCCGGATGCGCTCCATACCGATAAAGGAACATCACGAAGAACCACCCAAACCGGGATGTTCATGAAAAGATCATACGTGAGAAAAGTGTCCTTATCAACTGATTTTAACATCAAATTTTTCCCAAAAGTCGTATAAGGGCCACCATGAAATACCGTGATGCGATCTTGTTCAGTCATAAATCAGAAAATAGTCCATCGACGTCCGTATGGGATGATTCTACACTTAACTCCCCATTTTTTAACAATAACATTTAATGTCTCCGTCCCGGGAAAGGACCCGTGAAGCACGCAATAAGACAATAACCCCAAGTTTCAACAAAGGGAACCTCGTCATTTGCTTCCAATTCCACATCATCCCCTTCTTGTCCGACAAATTGTAGTTTAAGTCCTTTTGATTCTAGACGAGAACTTGTAAAGATTCCCGCATAATATTTCTTTGTTGGATTAGACTCATTATTTTGTTGTGGTACCCGAGTATCATTTGCATGCTCAGTAGGTGAATTAGTTGCATTCGTGGGGGAAGTCAAGACTTGTGCACAATTGGGAATGGTTGCCATAAATGGCTCATGTCTCTCGGCATTAAATGCTCCATTGGTCGAGGCGAAAACAAACTTCCTAGGTGTCTTGGGAGAAAACGACCATTCGGTTTCCACAATGGTTGATCTTCCAAGGCTCGTTTGAAGAGTAGACCCTTTGGTATTAACAACATTTGAAATTCCAAGGCTCATGGGGAAAAGGGTTCCATTGAGACCCGCACTGGTCGAGTACCCATGTATCGGTCGAGGGTGTGACCTTTCGGGATCCGCCACTCTTGAATGCCCAATGTTTATGGGAAATGATGTTCCATTGAATTCTTGGAGTCTTGACTGATGGCTCTTGGACTTCATCCTTGACCCATGGTCACCCACCTGACCCGCTATCAACCCGAACCCGCCCATATGACCCGTCTTCCCCTCTAGAAGGGGTGACATTTCGGAAACCGCAAAACTTGCATTCCCAAAGATCGTGGGAAATAAAAACCCCTCACCTTCTCCATCCATTGGCTGATGACTCATGGACTTCAACACCAACCCGTGACCACCATCCTGTCCCGCCTTCGACCCATACCCAACCATGTGACCCGTCTTCCCCTCGTGATCGGGTGACGTTTCGAAAACACGCAAAACTTGCATTCTCAATGTTCGTGGGAAATGAAGACCCATCGCCTTCTCCAACCCTTGGCTGATGACTCATGTACTTCAACTCCGACCCGTGACCTCCATCCTGACCCGCCATCGACCCGGGACCCCCAACTTTGGAAGCAGCAACCATTGAATGAGGCGTGTCTTTGGCTTCCGTAACAAATGAATGTTGCACATTACTAACTCTATTTTGAATAAAAATCCTTTCGGCTTCCGCAACCTTTGTCTGGTGACCCATGGACTTCGCCCTTGACCCATGCCCACCCACCTGACCCGCTGTCACCCGGGACCATCCACATGACCCGCTTTCTCCTCGACATCCAAAGTATGCGCGGAAAACCCTTCGACTCAGAAACCAAAGACCGGTTACCCATGGGTTTCATCCACAACCCATGACCACCATCACGACCCCATTACGTCCCGGGACCATCCTCCATACCCGCTTTCGACCCGGGATCCCACGCAAGACCCGTTATCCCCCCAGTGTCAAGAGTTCCTGCCCGAACATCACCTGAGGTCGCCACCGGAAAGATGGGAGAGTCTTTGAATTGCATCTTCGACCCATGACCACCATCATGACCCTCTTTCAAACCATAACCACCTTCTTGACCTGCTTTCGACCCGACTTCACCCGCATGGCCCGATTTCCCCACAATGTTCATAGTTTCTATCGGGACACCACCGGAAGCTGCTACCACCGGATATGTACTCGACAAATTCATACCTTGAACCATCAAACTAATCTCTTTCTTTCTCTTGGACATAATCTTTATATTCTTCCTCATGGCAAGAAGGAATATGACTCACACTAGGACTAAATCCTTTCGATAGTGGCGGTACCAACGAATACGCAAAACTATGAAATCTTGGATGTTAAAGAAGATGAAAACTTAACTTTAACAAATCAACTAAAGTGAACATGAAATGACCACACAAACTTCTTCGTAAGATGGGATTGATCAAAGAACAATCTGTATAATTCAGTTGGTGAAAATCATAGAAGAAGGGAGACGTAGAAGAACAACTACAGGAAAATGTTGAGAGCATTTTCGCCTAGTGAGAGAAACTTCTCTCTAAATCCTCCAACCACACTCGCATCATGGGTAGCAAATCCATGGAACTAGTAGTAACCCGGGGCTTTACCCCGTAAGAATAACATAAACTAGCACAACCGGCTATCATACATAACATAAGCATTACCGGCTTATCATACATAACATAAGCGCTACCGGCTTATCCTAACATAACATAAGCGCTACCGGCTTATCATACACAACATAAGCACTACCGGCTTATCATACATAACATAAGAAAGTTAAGGAATCCCCCTAACTTCTTATTAGTCTTATTCAGATACACTCTCATTTTAGTTTACTTAAGGCACTAACATGTCATTATAAAAGCCGGGAATTTAACCCAAAGTACTACGTACTTCTAATCTTTAAAAATGACACATTTTCATATAAAAACTTCCAAGATACTAATAACCGTAGTATCAAGTCATATCTACTTTTCAAGACAAGTCACAATACCTTTTTAGAAATTCATTTAGGCTTCTAAATCAAGTGACTTCTTTCTTTTAAAACCTTAAGCAATTGATGCCTTAAAATAAATTTGCTTTTCATTATTTCAAGTCATTTATCATACTTACATTACAAAGAGTAAACCACTCTTTTTAACTTTCAATAAATCTATTATAACCAACTTCCCATAAAGCCGTTATACTATCTTTATACCTTAGACAATTACATTCTTCTTTATAACCAAGAGACTTAAACTTTCACTTTTAAAAACTAAGATATCCTTAATATTTTTAAACAAGTGAGTTAATTCCTTAACTCAACCAACTTGGACATTCTTAAAAATAAGCCAAGGATATCAAATGGACTAGATTGTCAAAATCTCGTACGTCTACCGTACTATATGTTTACAACTATTCATGCTCAAGAGATAAGAAAGTTCCACATACCTCTTCGGTTCAATCCACTTGCCAAGTCCAATATGTCGTACGTAGTATGTCAACCTATAATGACCACTATTAACTTCTAACATCAAACGTAGAATATTCTAAGTGCAAAGTCACTATATTCTACGGAAAATCGGACAACACTTCCTTTGTTTCTACATACTTTTCCACCTTTTTCAAGGCCCGAATTCAATAACCAGACACGCCACATTTAAGGCTCAACAATGTAGTTAACAATAGGGGATTACACGCCTACAAGACGTGTAAAATTCCGCCCCACAATTGATATCTAACTAGTCCAAAAGACAAAGCCACATTCGGCAATTTGAGGGACAACAATACATAGTCTTTTCCAATTCCTTTTCAAACCAAGTTTTTTAGTACAACATGTTATAAAGCCGCAATCGATTATAACAACTATAATCTTCAAGTAGGTAACATGCGACGATTCTAATATCGACCAAAATGTATTTCAATTTCAAATGGCTCAACATGTCATTTCGGATTTTAGGCTTCAAATATCCATAACACTTATCAATCTTTAATACATATTCTTCATGCTAGTCAAAAAGTAAGGCTACAACAATATGTAATCTTATACACTTAAGAGAACAAGATTGTTACCTTAGTGAGCCTTAATCCACTTCAAGATCCGAAGTCGATCCCTAGCAACTTAGAGCCTCTCCTTGACACTCCAATACGCCACTTGAAGCCCTTAGAAGATCACAAATAACTTTCCTTTATTTCTCAATCCAAACCTAGGAAAGTGACTAGGTTTTCACCTTGCGACTAATACGAAAACGCCAATTTTCCGGGATCTTTCTATTGAGATACCCTTACAATACCCTTAGGAACCTTGGTTTAAAGTATGGGGATTATTGGACAACAATTGATTTTTTTTCTCTTGGAACCCTAGCAATGCCGAGAGCTTGCTCTTGTGTTCATCAAGTTTTTCTTGAAAATTTGCTAAGTGTAGAACCTTGTCTTACACTAGTATGTTTAAATAACAAAAAGTAGGGTCAAGATTAAAACAAATGGGTGGCTTGGATGCATTTCACAAGGATCAAGCCAAGTGGCCTTTGACTTAGTCAATATTATCAAGCTTTAGCTTAAGCAAGACTTGGTCATCTTCAATTATGGTCAAATGACCATTTTATCCATGTCAATTTCGTCCAAGACCACTAAGGGGGTGACACGTGTCGCCCTCCCGTTCGTCGCAATATGTCGTTTTCCGACATTTCCATAATTCCGATAAATTTTTACTAATCTCAAATCTTAACACTTTTGAGTTCTTACGTACGTTCTTATAAACATGTCCTGGAATTTACGGGGTGTAACACTAGTCTAGCACTAGTAGTTAGTATATATAATTAAATCAAGGGCTAGGATTAATCCAATATATAATTAAATCAAGGGCTAGGATTAATCCAAATGGAAGGCTAGGATGTGGTCAATTATCTCAAGCTAAATTTGACCCTTTGACTTGGTCCATTTTATCAAGCCAAATTGGCTACTCTTTTAATGACATTTTCGTCCAACATGACCATGTGGAGGGTGACACGTGTCGCCCTCCCATTGGTCCATTCCGTTTTCCGAAATTTCCATAATTGGTCAAAATATCTAAAACCTCGTGGGCCCCACAAAAACGTAAAATTTCTCGGGTGGGCCCCACGTATCCAACTCTGGAAATAAAATTTCATAATTCCGATAAACTCTTAAATGTCTTAAATAACCAATCTGAGAGCCCAATTCTCATTAACGAATAATTTTTTTCCTTCCCGGGGTTCGGAAGATTTTTCCTTTGGAAAACTATTATTTCTTTTGTTCAAATTTTCAAGTCCTGCTTCCTTACATACATTCTCTTAAACATATCCTGGAATTACGGGGTGTAACATAATTGATGCCCACCGATCTCGCAAAGAAAAGAGACATTCCTTTTGCCAGAGCCCACTCCGCCCCTGATTCAGTTCATGTGCCAATAGAAGAAGATACTGATAGCAAAGCATGAAGACCCGGCCAGCCATGATGCAGAGCAAGGAGGCGTCTCAGAAAATTGGATTTTCATCCCTGTTCTGGTTCACGTAGAATCTAGATGAGAAGAGCATATTAGTCTAGTAGAATTACCGGAGTTCAAACTCGTATTTAAACTTTAATAATGTTTTGCTTTTGTAATTGAACTACATTTGACCTAATTCCCTTGGTGGGATACGTAGGCGGTCATATCGACTTCGGTCCCACCTTTAGAAATTTTATCTTTACCCAATTTCTCTTGTAACGAACTATGTCATGACCTGATTCCCTCGTGGGGATACGTAGGCGGCCTAAATCGGCTTCGGTCACACCATTAGGAAACTTTCCCTTCATTCTGAAAATAACAAATACACATTTTCGGCATGATAGACAAGAAATCCCATTGAGACTTGATTTAAGGTCAAACGCCTTTGCATATACAAAACCATGACCATTAGAAACTGACTAAGACAGGAAACTAGACAGGGGTTGCAGGTCCAAACAGGCTAGGCGCGTAGATGTCAAGAAGCAAAGCTGCAAAGTCAAATACAAATCTTGTTATACCCCGTATTTCCAGATTATGTACGTGAGGACATACGTAGAAAAGTTCGAAGACTTAAAGTTAGGCAAGGACGAAATTTTGTTCACAACCCCCGATTTGAGTCGTTTTTCGACGAAACGTTTTACAAAACTTGCGAAGGGAAAATTCCGGCTATGTCATTTATTATTTTTGTGGATTTTTCCGAGAGACGAAATATTTTGGACCAACGAGAGGGTGACAAGTGTCACCCTCAAGTGGACGAGAAAGTTGGGACGATTTGGGCGTTTTTGCCTTGGCTATTTTGTCAAGTAGTTGGTAGGATATTTTTGTGTAGTTGATGAGCAAGTGGGACCCACAAACATATGTCCAAATCCCCACCCTACACTTGCATAACACTTGGCTTGATCTTGGCCATTGGTTGGCCTATAAATACCCCCCTTTGTGAAGACTTCTTCATCCAAACTTCTAAGTCTTGAAAGCTCTCTCCCTCCCCCTTAGTGTAGTGTCTCGTCCAAGAGTCCCCCTCCCCCTTTTTCGTGAGGCCCTTGGCCGAGGGGTACACACCCCCCCTCCCTAGTGGCCTTGGCCGAGAGCACCCCCCCCCTTGCCTAGTTGTTCTCGTAAAATACTACCCCCCTCTTGGTAGAAATACTCTCCAAGTATTGTTACTATTCCAAAATACCTTGGCCCAAATACCTTGTAGTATTCCAAGGTTACACTTATACTAAAAGCCCAGAAATACTATTATACTTCCCTTCAGTCGCAAAAACGAAACCCTAAGGAAAATCTCCATAGTTGGTTGGAGTATTAAGAAGAAGTTGCGTAGAACTTCTAAGGGTTTTTTGGAGCGGGTTGGAGCACCCGGAGTAGGAGCTAAACGTTGCTCAGGATCGACATTAAACTTGGATAATTTTGGGCTTATCGAGGTAAATACTCTTGACCTTCTATTGTAATTGGAAATTACATACTGTAATTGTATAAATGAATATAAGATTCATAGAAGAGAATTGAACTGTAATAGAAGGATATTACAGAATAGACTTGAACTGGAATCACATCAGAAGATTATTAATGTAGAAGTTGATAGGCCTATATAACCTTTATAGGTTGAATGTTCTGCAAGTAGCATGTACTACTTGAAAGGTGGACGAGGCTAGTCGGGTTATAGCCGTGGAGCGTTTTGCTAATAGTCGATAATCGTCGCGAGGTATGTGATTCTTCCTATACTCTTGAGCATGATATTTTAAAATATATATAGTACGGTAGACGTACGTGTGTTAAGCCTGAATAATAATTACGGCAATGTCTTTTGACTTAAGCCTGAATAATCTTGAAGTATTTCAAAAGAATACTGAATCATTTTTTAACAAAAGAGTAATACTTGGTTTTAAAAGCTTAAGAGTTATACTAGCTTTATGGGAAGTTAGGTATAACGGCTTAAGAGAAGTAAAAAGAATGGTTTACTGATTTTAGAAGTTAAGAGACTTGATCTTAAAAGATAAGAGACTTGACTTAATTATATTAATGTGAATTCTGTTAAAAAGTGTGAAACCTCATTCGTGAGTAATGAGTATTTTGGTTTTTAAAAGGAATAATGTTTTACTGATTTCAGAAATCAGAATAAGTATCGAACGAACCACTGCAGCGTTAATAAAGGGAAATGTTTTGACTAATAAAGTATTATTAAAACCAGTAGAAACCTCCATCTGCATAGAAGCTAAGATGAGACAAAATGATATCACATTTCCTAGATCATGGCTGCTTAAATAAGATTGATTATGAACAAGAATAACCTACTCACATATAAGGCATATGTATCTCAAATTGTTTTAAAGGAGAACTATATCATTAAGTGATTAAAAACTAGGAACTACGAAACCTTTCGAAAATGAGAAACTTAAGCATTTGAAATTAGGCAAACTTGAACGTTTGGAAAATAATGTTGTTACTTGATTTACAAAGGGAAGTGTTTTGGTTTACTTAAAAGGATAGTCACTCTATTTTATACTACGGGTATTGTGTGACTTTTGTGAAAGAAACGGATCTTTTAAAAAGAGTTAATGTATGAAGTACTTTGGGGATAAAAACCCGAAATTGTTAACATAAAGTAGAAAGTACCTTGTGTGAATAACTTGATTGTGTTGGTTTGTGATAGCCTTGTAATACTTTCTTGTTGATTTGATAAGTAAACATGTTAGGATGCTACGTGTGTTAGTATCTGGTGATGTTTGTGTAAAGGGGTTCCCCTTGTTGTGCTTATGTTGTTTAACGATAAGTTGTTATGTTATTATATCACATACCCCCTTGACTTGTTATACCGAGGGCTTGCCACCCTTGATGCGGGTCTATATGGCCTATGCGGTCTATGTGACTATGCGGAGCAGCGGTATGCTCCAGGATTGATCATTCCGGGTGTTTATCCCGATGCGGGGGATGCCCTATGCGGTCTGTGTGACTATGCGGTCTATTGAGACTATGCGGACTGCGGGAGTCCAGGAGGGTACCGGGGTTAGCTACCCCCGATGCGAGGAATACCTCATGCGGGTCTATGTGTGACCTATGCGGACTGCGGGAGTCCAGGGTTAGGCATGCATAATGATACTATGGGCGATTGGTCTTGCTTCGATCATTCGCGGCCTAGGAAAGACCGGTTACAGTTTACCTATTATTGCTCTTGTTTGTGATGTGGCACTATGTGCAAATTGAACTAATTGTATTTTCAAATGGTTTTAAATACTTTGATTTCGTTTAAAGTACTTTATAGTTTCACATACTTGGTACCTGTTGTACTGACCTCCTTCGGGGGGCTGCGTTCATGTCGCAGGTAGAGGTACACCAGTGTTGATCCTCGCTCTTAGGATCGCAGTTCAGCGTTTTGGGAAGCTCCGTTTCTCCGGAGGCTTATCAGTGGTATAGTCCCCTGTCGTTGTAGGTATTTACATTCAGGGGTATGGCGGGGACCTGTCCCGCCATTGTTGTCATATCATTTCTTAGAGTGCGTAGTAATGCTGTGGGCGATTTGTAATGGGATGTAATCGTCGGTTTTAAGTTGATTTATATATACGCCGAAAGGCAACTTTTCTCAGATAACTGTTTTACACTTCATATTATTTCATGTCTTGTTTTATGTTTCGCTGATTACTCTGATGTATGTCTACTTGGGTGCCCGGGGTAAGGCACCAGTCACGGGCCCGGGTTCGGGTCGTGACAAAAGTGGTATCAGAGCAGTTAATCCTCGGAAAGTGTCTACAGACCGTGTCTAGTAGAGTCTTGATTATCGATGTGTTGTGCACCACATCTATAATCAGGAGGCTGCAGGACATTTAGAATTGGTTTCCATTCTTCTCATTCTGAGATCGTGCCTTAGAGTTGTGTTATAAGTTGGACCCCTCTAACGTATTTCTTTCCCGTACCTGTTATGCCTCCGCGTAAGGCAACCCGGGCCTAGAAGGGCAAGGCAGCAGGAGGCGCGAGAAGAGTCTGAGGGTTACGAGGGCACATGTCCAATCATCACGGAGGAGTGCTTATTCGGGAGTTCTGCGACGTCACCAAATTTCAAAGTTTAACACAAGCGGCGAGTTCCTCTGCGCCATGATGTATGAGCCTTCTGGGCGACAGGAACAAAGAATATGGATTAAAAGAAATGGACACATTAGCTAGGATTTTAGCAACCAGAGAATATAGAGTGCACCGATATATCACGGGTCTTGATGACTATCTAAAGAAAGGATGTGCAAGAGTAGCTCTGCAGTCAGGCTTGAGCATGGCCTGTGTACGGGCTTATGCGCAGCAGGACGAGAGACGTAGGGATCAACGGGTTAACCAAGATCGCGAAGAGGGCCGCAATGAGGTCGCTGGTAACTTTCGAGGCGAACCGCCTCAAGGCGAGATTAGATATGCACCTCCGCCAGTGCAGAGTGGTCCTCCACAGGGTTCAGGACGTTCGAGGTATGCCGGAGTTGGTCAGAGCTCCAGGGCTTCTGATCCACAGCTATACGTATGTTCTAGCCAGCCGGGTTCAGTTTTCCTCAGTGTTCACAGTATGGCAGACGTCATCCCAGGGAATGTCATCTTTTGTTGGTACTTGTTTTGCCTGCAGCCGTCGGGGCCATGTGTCGACAGGATGTCCTAGTAGGAGAGATGCAAGTAGGAGGACTCACTACGGATCGATTGCAGATTCGATGAGTTCGGAGAGGAAGGGTGTTAGCTGCAGAGGCCACCCCACCGGTGTGGCGGGTGTGGTAAGTGTCATTGTGGAGTGTCGTACTTCTTCGACACTTGTTTTGCGCACAGTGAGTGATTGATTGGAATGATAGAGGGTAGTGAAGCAGTAGATACAGGTGTATGCTTAACCCTTTAGAGATTGTATGTGTGATAAGGTAAGTATACCTTAAGTGTTACGTTCAGTTAACTTTGTGTAGATTGTGATTAGAAATCATGGTTAGTTAACCAGGTAAGATTGGGGGATAGAGGAAGTGTGAGCCTTAGAGTTTTATACGTAGAGACCTTAGAGGCGAGGCCATCTCGAGTAAAAGATGTATTTTTATGTTTGACCCTTATCAGAGTGCATAGTACACGTGAGATATGTTTGTGTGATAAATCCCTGAGTGGTATGAAATGAAAGAGGGTAGTTGAGCTAAGAAGACCACTAGGTTTTTCGTAACTTGATTAGTGAGATTGTTCCGGATCGGGGAATAAGAGTTTTGCGCGATAGCGGGTCGGGTTGAGGACCAATCGCGGGTCAACCCGCGGCCTGTTTGGTGGTGGGGTCAGTTTGTGGTGGTCCCGCTGGGTGATAGGGTCACGAGGGTGTTAGGCCCAAGTTTAGTTAACCAGCGTACGAGTTCGTGGATGCATTCGACCGATGAGTCGGGCGATGGGTCGGCCGTCTTATATTTTAGTCAAACCGTGTACTCGGTAGTAAGTTATGCGAGATGTTTATATCAGGAAGGTTGTAAGGCTGCACGAGGTGCCTACCTTCACCTTATGACGATGGAGCCAGTGTTACTGTTTCTTTTTCTGGAGGTTTACCAGGCAGGGTTAGGAACTCAGGTGAGTCTCAGAATCGCATTCGCCCTCGGGCCAGTGTTGGGATTTCAGGGGTAGCTGTGAGGATTGTTGTCTCCTGTTGAGGGAGTGTTTTATAGCTACCATTTCAGTTTTCGGTTGTCGCCTTATGAAGCCTTGTAGGGGCGGAAGTGTAAGTGCCGGTCGATTGGTTCGATGTTGGCAAGGTTCAGATTGTTGGTTCATACCTGTTTCAGCAGAAGGTGGCTAGGGTGTGACGAGTTTTGGAAAACCGAGGAAACTTAGCCTGAGGTACTTGGAGCGTTTTCAGATCCTTCGGAGGAGAGGCCAGGTTGCCTAAAGTTGGCATTGCCGTCCAGCGTGGGAGGCAGTGCGTCCAGTCTTTCGTGTTGTTATGTTCAAGAAAGTATCGGAGATCCATCCATAATGTTCCTAGTAATGATGACCAAGTTGGAGGTTGTAACCCGAGATTTTGGAAACTGAAGCAGTAACAGAAATGTAGTAAGTTATGGGAAAGAGTTCGAGTGTACGAGAAGGGTACGACGAGTAAGAGAAGAAGCGAGCATGTATTACAAGCATGGTTGTGATCATTTCGTTTGTAAAGAGAAGGTGCGAAGGGAGTATCTTTTAGCCCTTGGGTGGGAGTTTTTGTAGTGATGGAGGTGATTCCTCGTGGACTTGGATGTAAGTATTTGCGCGTGTGTTATTTGATGGCCAGGTGTGGCGTGATTGTTTTCGTAAGTATAGCAGTGAAGACTATACTGGCGCATGTTTGTTTTGAGACTTAGAAGGAACATTCGGGACGAATGTTTCTAAGGAGGGGAGAATGTTATACCCCGTATTTCCAGAGTATCTACGTGAGGACGTACGTAGAAAAGTTCGAAGACTTAAAGTTAGTCAAGGACGAAATTTTGTTCACAACCCCCGATTTGAGTCGTTTTTCGACGAAACGTTTTACAAAACTTGCGAAGGGAAAATTCCGGCTATGTCATTTATTATTTTTGCGGATTTTTCTGAGAGACGAAATATTTTGGACCAACGAGAGAGTGACAAGTGTCACCCTCAAGTGGACGAGAAAGTTGGGACGATTTGGGCGTTTTTGCCTTGGCTATTTTGTCAAGTAGTTGGTAGGATATTTTTTGTGTAGTTGATGAGCAAGTGGGACCCACAAACACATGTCCAAATCCCCACCCTACACTTGCATAACACTTGGCTTGATCTTGTCCATTGGTTGGCCTATAAATACCCCCCTTTGTGAAGACTTCTTCATCCAAACTTCTAAGTCTTGAAAGCTCTCTCCCTCCCCCTTAGTGTAGTGTCTCGTCCAAGAGTCCTCCCCTTTTTCGAGGCCTTGGCCGAGTGGTACACACCCCCTCCCCAGTGGCCTTGGCCGAGCACCCCTTTCCTAGTTGTTCTCGTAAAATACTACCCCCCCTCTTGGTAGAAATACTCTCCAAGTATTGTTACTATTCCAAAATACCTTGGCCCAAATACCTTGTAGTATTCCAAGGTTACACTTATACTAAAAGCCCAGAAATACTATTATACTTCCCTTCAGTCGCAAAAACGAAACTGTTATACCCCGTATTTCCAGAGTATGTACGTGAGGGCGTACGTATAAGAATTTGAGCCTTAAGATTAGGCAAGGTTCGAAATTGGGCACAAGTGCCGAAAAGAGTCGTTTTCCGACGAAACGTTTCCACAGCTTGCGTAGGGAAAATTCCGGCTATGTCATTAATAATTTTTGCGGATTTTTCCGAGAGACGAAACATTTTGGACCAACGGGAGGGTGACAAGTGTCACCCTCACATTGGAAACAAGTGACGGGCAAAGCTAGACCATTGGCACGTTTTTGTGTTGAAATTTTGGTCAAGGGTTAGGTAGGATATTTTGTGTAGATGGATAAGGTAGCACATGGCTAAATCTTGGCCTTACACTTGCTATGCACTTGTCTTCATCTTGGCCCTTGGTTGGCCTTTGCTTGACCTATAAATACCCCTCTAGTTGAAGACATTCTTCATCCAAAACTTGAGCATTTCTCTAAGTCTCAAACTATTCCCTCCCTCTTGAGTTTCGTCCACCACACCCCCCCCCCCCCCCCTTGAGTGAGGCTTGGCCGTGGGGTACCCCCCTAGCCTAGTTGTTTTCGTATAATACCCCTTGTTGTGGTATAGAAATACTCTCCTAGTATTGTTATAATGTCCCAATACCTTGGCCCAAATACCTTGTAGTTTTCCCAAGGTTACACTTATACAAAAGCCCAGAAAATACTATTATACTTCCTTTAGCCACTAAACGAAACCCTAAGGAAATCTTCATTGATAGTTGAAGTAATTGAGTAGAAGTTGGTTAGAACTTCTAAGGGTTGTTTGGAGCGGGTTGGAGCGCACTGAGTAGGAGCTAAACCTTGCTCAGGATCGACATATAAACTCGGATAAGTTTGGGCGTATCGAGGTCAACAGTCGTGACCTTCGGTTGTAATTGGAACTTACATGTGGGGGGAATATATAGTTGAAGTATACTATATATAGAACTGAACATTATAATTGTGCGCAATGTCTTTTGACTTAAGCTGAATTTTAAAGAAGAGAATCGAATCAGTAATTACATAGGGTGTATTCTGATGAGACTTGTGTAGTACATCGTGAGTAGAATTGTACACGTCCGGTTAGACGTGCAAACCCCCCCCCTGGTTGGCTTGGTAGCCGGCCTCGATAGAGGAGGAGATTTACGCTGTTGCGGCGGGGGGGAGGTGCTGCCGAATTTTCTGTAAGATATTCTACATTGAGATCTAAGATGTTAATAGGCGCCTTGTGGCCTCTATAGGTTGAAATACTGCGTGTGGCGTGGTCTACTTGGCTTAAGGTGTAGCCGACGGTTTGAGGTACTTGGAGCGTTTTGCTATTAGTCGATAATCGTCGCGAGGTATGTGGACCTCTTCCTATCTTTTCTAGCATGATATGTGTGAACTATGTAGTACGGTAGACGTACATGTGTTAAATGTATTTAATTGGTTTAAAACATAAAGTGTTATAACGGCTTTATGGGAAGTTGGTTATAACAGCTTTATGTAGGTAAGAAAATGCCAGTGGTTTTAAAAGGTAACTGATTTGACTTATAACTGACTTGATGTGTGATAATAAGGAACTTGAAGTATGTCACAAGAGTTAAGAAACCATTTTTGAAAGAAGAGTAACACTTGGTTTTAAAGGTTTTAAAAAGAGTTATACTAGCTTTATGGGGAGTTAGGTATAACGTCTTAAGAGAGGTAAAGAAAATGGTTTACTGATTTTAGAAGTTAAGAGACTTAACTTAATTAATCGATTTGAAAGTGGTAAGATGTATGAAACCTCATTCGTGAGTAATGAGTACTTGGTTTCTAAAGAATAATGTTTCTTGATTTCGTAAATCGAATGTGTATCGACAATCCATCGCAGCTAATAAAGGGAAATGTATTGAATAATGAAGTATTATTAAAACCAGTAGAAACCTCCATCTGCATAGAAGCTAAGATGAGACAAAATGATATTACATTTCTAGATCATGGTCGCTTAATAAGATTGATTATGAACAAGAATAACCTACTCATATAAGGCATATGTTTATCGGTTTGTTTAAAAGAGAATTATATTCTTAAATGAATAAGACTATGAACTACAAAACCTTTCTAAAAATAAGAAACGTGAATACTTGAAATTAGGCAACCGGAACTTTAGGGAAAAGAAAGGCCTTTGTGGTATCTTAAATTGGTTTAAACCATAAAGTGTTATAACGACTTTATGGGAAGTTAGTTATAACGACTTTATGAAAACAAAGAAGGTTTTATCATTGGTTTTAATGTGGTAACTTGACTTTAAAAAGAGAAGTGTTTTGGTTTACTTAAAAGATATAAGTCACTCTATTTTATGCTCACGTATCGGTGACTTTTATAAAAGGGAATGGATCTTTAAAAGGAACTTAACGCACGTAGTACTTTAGGATTAAAACCGACTTTGACATAAAATGAAAGTACCTTGAGTTGTGTATAACTTGCCTATGCTTGTTGTTGTGTAACTTGCCTATGCTTGTTGTGATAGCCTTTGTTATGCAAGAATTGTGTTCTATATTACCGTGTCTCTCAATGGAGGGCCGGTTGACTCGTTGAGGACTTACTTGGACGCATCGGCGGACGGAAAATTCCACGGTATGCTCACGATGATAGTGTTATTCCATGGACTAGCTCTCCATGAGGTTTCTTCTTGTTCGCCTTGGTACACGGTGGTCGGCTTCGATTGCCCCGCCTCGTGGCTGATTCGGCCTTGGTACTGGTAGTTAGCCCTCGCACTTGCCGTTGAGTGTAGTGACGGTCTCGTGATCTGACCTTGTACCGGTGGTCGACCGTACTTGCCTTGGCCACTACGTGACCGCCTTGGTATCGGTAGTCGGCTCGCGACTTGCCGTGTCGGCCGTGGTTTGGTTGTATTGTATTGTTATTACGGCTTTGGCATCGGTAGGACTTGGTGTTGGTGTACTTCTTGGTGTTATCATATCATAGATCGCGGTGAGGAAGGTATTCCACGGGCATGGCGATGTTGTGGGCGTGAGACCCATAATTATATTTGAGTAAATGACCGGAGGCGTGAGACTCGACTTGATATAACTATTATATGTGTATCGTAGTTTGGTTATCATACATGTCTCTGCGTTATATAGACTATTATGATTTCATTTACGATTTTCTGATTTCACATACTTAGTACTGTTATCGACCTCCTTCGGGCTTTGCGTTCACGCCGCAGTAAGTACATCATTTGTCGATCCCCGCTTTTAGGATCACCTTTCAGCGTATTGGGAAGCTCCGTTCCTTGGAGGCTTATCTTTGGTATGTTACCACGTCTGTAGAGGTTCTTGTACATTCTGGGTATGGCGGGCCACGTCCGTCATAGTTGTTGTAAAAATCTTAAGTGCATAGCAATTGTGCAAGTGGTTGTAAGGATTGTAGCTTTCAAACGTTTATATATATATGTTGAAAGGCAATTGCTTTGGTTGCTTTGTTTATTTATTATATCTCTCATTTCATGTTCATGTTTTATTTCCTGATTTTCTCGATGTTGTATCACTAGGGTGCGGGGTAGGCACGATCACGGCCCGGATTTGGGTCGTGACAAAAGTGGTATCGAGCGATTAGTCTCGAAAGTGTCTACGCACCGTGTCTAGTAAGTCTTGATTATCGGTGTGTTGTGCACCACATCTATAATCGTGAGGCTGCAGACATTTAGGGTTGGTTTCCATTCTTCTCATTCTGAGATCGTGCCTTAGAGCTGTGTAATAAGATTGGACCCCTCTGACATACTTCGTTTTTACCAGTTATGCCTCCGCGTAAGGCAACCCGGGCCTAGAAGGGCAAGGCAGCAGAGGGAGCTGCGAGTAGAGCAGCGACAGAGACCACACACCGAGCCTCGATCCCGCACCGGAGCAGGAGATGAGTTACAGAGTGGCCCGATTAATGGCGGGGTTGTGGCGGACTTGAGGATAGGCTGGACGCAGCAGCCGATGCACCGATGGTTCACCCTAGATCGATAGTTCGAGGCTACGGATTTTACGAGTTGTAGGCCGCGAGTTTTATGGGTCGAGGCACGAGGATGATCCGCAGGAGTTCATCAAGCGATTCTGGATCGCGAGAGTGATCAAGGCATCGGAGACCGAGTCGGTGGTCTAGGTTCGCATCGGCTGCGTGATACCGCATGATCGTTTGATTCGTGAGCTGTCCCGGGAGAGCATGCACTTCCAACTTTATGGGGCGAGTTCTCGAGGCCTTTCTTGCACATTTATTGCCTCGCGGATGAGGGCTCGGTAAACGATTTTTGGTGTTGCGCGAATCCGCGACGTTCGGGAGTACAATGTGAGTTCGACTCATTGGCCAGACGTCCCGCGTTAGCTAGTATGGAGGATCGAGTGCACCGATATGTTCTGAGGCTCGATGATCACCTGGCCGAGAGTTGTTCGGTGTAGCTCTCACCGGCATGGACATTGCCGCGTGCGAGCATATGCACTGATGTGAGGAGCGGATAAATCGGCGGAATGACTGTGGTCGCAGAAGAGGCCGAGCAGCAGGTCCTGGTGACTTTCGAGGCGGACCGCCAAGAAGAGCCGCGATTATGCGCCCACCAAGACAGTGGTCCTCCACCTTTGGGACCTTTGGGATATTCGGAGCGGTCGGGGCTCCTGTGTTTCAGATTTTCGGAGGAGTGCTCGCGGATGAGGTTGCCCTTTGTCTCGGTGTGGGCCAGGAAAACTTCATAAGAGAGTGTCGTCTTGACTTGGGAGATTGTTATTCTTGCCCAACAGGGCCATCTGGCGAGACTGTCTCACTGTGGTAGCTGGTAGGATAGCACATACTACTAGAGCAGTTGCGGGTCTTTCACCTTCCGTAGCTAGGCAGGATGCTCATACACCGGCAGGCCCCGGTAGAGGTCGCGGTGGAAGTTCCCAGTTTTAGCGGTCCTTTGAACCGCCTATTTTCAGGTATATCCTTAACCCTCTAGAGTTTTGTATGTACTGATGTTATGATGATGTGTTTAGTGTTATGTTCGGATAGCTTTGTGCTAAAATGTGATTTAGAAACCTGGTTGGTAAAAAGGGTAAGCCTGGGGGTGAGAAAGTGATGAACCTTAGAATATTACAGTTGAGACCTTAAGTGTAAGGCCATCTTGAGTACAAGATTTTGTGGGGGATCTTTGTCAGAATGTGTAAGTATGCGTGGTGTAATTGTGGAAAAATTTCCTTGGGTGGTGTAAATGGAAGTGGTAGCTTTCATGACCTGTATAGGTAAGATTGTTCCGGATCGAGAAACGAGAGAGTCGGCGTGCAGGCTCGGGTTGAGGGCGTGTGGCGTGTCAACCGTGGCCGGAATGAGGTGGGGTCAGATCGAGGTGGTCCCGCCAGGTGGTAGGTCACGAGGGTGCTAGGCCCAAGTTTAGATGGCCGTCGTATGAGTTCGTGGTTATGTTCTACCAGAAGCGGAACGTGAAGGCCGTGAATGGCCTTAGAGAGGAGTGAAGCTAGTAAGATGACAAAGTTTGGAGGTGGTGACTCCAAAGTTTTGGGAAGCAGAGCGATGATGAAGTGTAATGCGTATACTAGAAGAGTTCAGGTGTTCGAGAAGGGCACGACGAGTAAGGAAGGAGGAGAACGTGTGTTATTTCGTGGCCAGGTGTGGCGTTGGCAACTTGTTAGAAGAACTTCATCGTTATCCGTCTTGAGAAGGAACATTCGGGACGAATGTTTCTAAGGAGGGGAGAATGTTATACACCGTATTTCCCGAGTATGTACGTGAGGGCGTACGTATAAGTATTTGAGCCTTAAGATTAGGCAAGGTTGAAATTGGGCACAAGTGCAGAAAAGAGTCGTTTTCGGCGAAAACGTTTCCACAGCTTGCGTAGGGAAAATTCCGGCTATGTCATTAATAATTTTTGCGGATTTTTCCGAGAGACGAAACATTTTGGACCAACGGGAGGGTGACAAGTGTCACCCTCACATTGGAAGCAAGTGGACGGCAAAGCTAGACCATTGGCACGGTTTTTGTGTTGAAATTTTGGTCAAGGGTTAGGTAGGATATTTTGTGTAGATGGATAAGGTAGCACATGGCTAAATCTTGGCCTTACACTTGCTATGCACTTGTCTTCATCTTGGCCCTTGGTTGGCCTTTGCTTGACCTATAAATACCCCTCTAGTTGAAGACATTCTTCATCCAAAACTTGAGCATTTCTCTAAGTCTCAAACTACTCCCTCCCTCTTGAGTTTCGTCCACCACACCCCCCCCCTTGAGTGAGGCTTGGCCGTGGGGTACCCCCCCCCTAGCCTAGTTGTTTTCGTATAATACCCCTTGTTGTGGTATAGAAATACTCTCCTAGTATTGTTATAATGTCCCAATACCTTGGCCCAAATACATTGTAGTTTTCCCAAGGTTACACTTATACAAAAGCCCAGAAAATACTATTATACTTCTTTTAGCCACTAAACGAAACCCTAAGGAAATCTTCATTGATAGTTGAAGTAATTGAGTAGAAGTTGGTTAGAACTTCTAAGGGTTGTTTGGAGCGGGTTGGAGCGCACGGAGTAGGAGCTAAACCTTGCTCAGGATCGACATATAAACTCGGATAATTTTGGGCTTATCGAGGTAAACACTCTTGACCTTCTATTGTAATTGGAAATTACATGTTGTAGGAATATATAGTTGAAGTATACTATATATAGAACTGAACATTATAATTGTGCGGCAATGTCTTTTGACTTAAGCCTGAATTTTAAAGAAGAGAACTGAACTGTAATTACATAGATCAGACATGTAGACTTGTGTAGTATTCGTGAGTAGAATTGTACACGCCCGGTTAGGCGTGCAAACCCCCGGTTGGCTTGGTAGTCGGCCTCGATAGAGAGGAGATTTACGCCATTGCGGGGGAGAGTGCTGCGAATTTTACGTAAGATATTCTACATTGAGATCTAAGATGTTAATAGGCGCCTTGTGGCCTCTATAGGTTGAAATACTGCGTGTGGCGTGGTCTACTTGGCTTAAGGTGTAGCCGACGGTTTGAGGTACTTGGAGCGTTTTGCTATTAGTCGATAATCATCGCGAGGTATGTGGACCTCTTCCTATCTTTTCTAGCATGATATGTGTGAACTATGTAGTACGGTAGACGTACATGTGTTAAATGTATTTAATTGGTTTAAAACATAAAGTGTTATAACGGCTTTATGGGAAGTTGGTTATAATGACTTTATGTAGGTAAGAAAATGCCGGTGGTTTTAAAAGGTAATCGATTTGACTTATAAGCGACTTGATGTGTGATAATAAGGAACTTGAAGTATGTCACAAGAGTTAAGAAACCATTTTTGAAAGAAGAGTAACACTTGGTTTTAAAGGTTTTAAAAAAAAGAGTTATACTAGCTTTATGGAGAGTTAGGTATAACGTCTTAAGAGAGATAAAGAAAATGGTTTACTGATTTTAGAAGTTAAGAGACTTAACTTAATTAATCGATTTGAAAGTGGTAAGATGTATGAAACCTCATTCGTGAGTAATGAGTACTTGGTTTCCAAAGAATAATGTTTCTTGATTTGAAATCGAATGTATCGACAATCCATCGCGGCTTAATAAAGGGAAATGTATTGAATAATGAAGTATTATTAAAACCAGTAGAAACCTCCATCTGCATAGAAGCTAAGATGAGACAAAATGATATTACATTTCCTAGATCATGGCTGCTTAATAAGATTGATTATGAACAAGAATAACCTACTCTCATATAAGGCATATGTTTATCAGTTTGTTTAAAAGAGAATTATATTCTTAAATGAATAAGACTATGAACTACAAAACCTTTCTAAAAATAAGAAACGTGAATACTTGAAATTAGGCAAACTGGAACTTTAGGGAAAAGAAAGGCACTGTGGTATCTTAAATTGGTTTAAACCATAAAGTGTTATAACAGCTTTATGGGAAGTTAGTTATAACGACTTTATGAAAACAAAAGAAGGGTTTTATCATTGGTTTTAATGTGGTAACTTGACTTTAAAAAGAGAAGTGTTTTGGTTTACTTAAAAGATATAAGTCACTCTATTTTATGCTACGGGTATCGGGTGACTTTTATAAAAGGGAATGGATCTTTAAAAGGAACTTAACGTACGTAGTACTTTAGGATTAAAACCCGGACTTTGACATAAAATGAAAGTACCTTGAGTTGTGTATAACTTGTCTATGCTTGTTGTTGTGTAACTTGCCTATGCTTGTTGTGATAGCCTTTGTTATGCAAGAATTGTATTCTATATTACCGCGTCTCTCAATGGAGGGCCGGTTGACTCGTTGAGGACTTACTTGGACGTACCGGCAGTGACGGAAAATTCCACGGGTATGCTCCTGATGATAGTGTTATTCCATGGACTAGCTCTCCATGAGGTTTCTTCTTGTTCGCCTTGGTACGGTGGTCGGCTTTCATACTTGCCTCTGCCTCGTGGTGATTCGCCTTGGTACCGTAGTTAGCCCTCGCACTTGCCCGTTGAGTGTAGTGACGAAGTCTCGTGATACGCCTTGGTACGGTGGTCGACCACCGTACTTGCCCTTGCCGCCTACGTGGCCGCCTTGTATCTGTAGTCGGCTCGCACGCCTTGCCGCCTTCGTGGTTTGGTTGTATTGTATTGTTATTACGGCTTTGGCATCGTAGGACTTGGTGTTGTGTGTACTTCTTGGTGTTATCATATCATAGATGCTGGCGCGAGGAAGGTATTCCACGAGCATGATCGATGTTGTGGCGTGAGACCCATAATTATATTTGAGTAAATGACTCGAGGCGTGAGACCGACTTGATATAAGCGTTATATGTGTGTCTTGTAGTTTGGTTATCATACATGTCTCTGCTTTATATAGACTATTATGATTTCATTTATAGTATTCTGATTTCACATACTTAGTACTGTTATCTTGACCTCCTTCGGGGGGCTGCGTTCATGTCGCAGGTAGAAGTACATCGGCTATCGATCCCCGCTTTTAGGATCACCTTTCAGCGTATTGGGAAGCTCCGTTCCTTCGGAGGCTTATCTTTGGTATGTTACCCTGATGTCTGTAGGTTCTTGTACAGTAAGGGTATGGCGAGCCTGTCCGTCATAGTTGTTGTAAAAATCTTAAGTGCAGAGTAATCGCCACAAGTGTGGTTGTAAGGATTGTATCTGTTCAAACGTTTATATATTTTTGTTGTAAGGCAACTGTTTTGGTTGTCCTGTTTATTTATTATATCTCTCATTTCATGTTCATGTTTTATTTCACGATTTTCTCTCGATGTTGTATCACTAGGGTGCCGGGTAAGGCACGATCCACGGGCGGATTCATGGTCGTGTGAAAACCCTAAGGAAAATCTCCATAGTTGGTTGGAGTATTAAGAAGAAGTTGCGTAGAACTTCTAAGGGTTGTTTGGAGCGGGTTGGAGCACCCGGAGTAGGAGCTAAACGTTGCTCAGGATCGACATTAAACTTGGATAATTTTGGGCTTATCGAGGTAAATACTCTTGACCTTATATTGTAATTGAAAATTACATACTGTAATTGTATAAATGAATATAAGATTCATAGAAGAGAATTGAACTGTAATAGAAGGATATTACAGAATAGACTTGAACTGGAATCACATCAGAAGATTATTAATGTAGAAGTTGATAGGCCTATATAACCTTTATAGGTTGAATGTTCTGCAAGTAGCATGTACTACTTGAAAGGTGGACGAAGGCTAGCCGGGTTATAGCCGTGAAGCGTTTTGCTAATAGTCGATAATCGTCGCGAGGTATGTGATTCTTCCTATACTCTTGAGCATGATATTTTAAAATATATATAGTACGGTAGACGTACGTGTGTTAAGCCTGAATAATAATTACGGCAATGTCTTTTGACTTAAGCCTGAATAATCTTGAAGTATTTCAAAAGAATACTGAATCATTTTTTAACAAAAGAGTAATACTTGGTTTTAAAAGCTTAAGAGTTATACTAGCTTTATGGGAAGTTAGGTATAACGGCTTAAGAGAAGTAAAAAGAATGGTTTACTGATTTTAGAAGTTAAGAGACTTGATCTTAAAAGATAAGAGACTTGACTTAATTATATTAATGTGAATTCTGTTAAAAAGTGTGAAACCTCATTCGTGAGTAATGAGTATTTTGGTTTTTAAAAGGAATAATGTTTTACTGATTTCAGAAATCAGAATAAGTATCGAACGAACCACTGCAGCGTTAATAAAGGGAAATGTTTTGACTAATAAAGTATTATTAAAACCAGTAGAAACCTCCATCTGCATAGAAGCTAAGATGAGACAAAATGATATCACATTTCCTAGATCATGGCTGCTTAAATAAGATTGATTATGAACAAGAATAACCTACTCACATATAAGGCATATGTATCTCAAATTGTTTTAAAGGAGAACTATATCATTAAGTCATTAAAAACTATGAACTACGAAACCTTTCGAAAATGAGAAACTTAAGCATTTGAATTTAGGCAAACTTGAACGTTTGGAAAATAATGTTGTTACTTGATTTACAAAGGGAAGTGTTTTGGTTTACTTAAAAGGATAGTCACTATATTTTATACTACGGGTATTGTGTGACTTTTGTGAAAGAAACGGATCTTTTAAAAAGAGTTAATGTATGAAGTACTTTGGGGATAAAAACCCGAAATTGTTAACATAAAGTAGAAAGTACCTTGTGTGAATAACTTGATTGTGTTGGTTTGTGATAGCCTTGTAATACTTTCTTGTTGATTTGATAAGTAAACATGTTAGGATGCTACGTGTGTTAGTATCCGTGATGTTTGTGTAAAGGGGTTCCTTGTTGTGCTTATGTTGTTTAACGATAATTTGTTATGTTATTATATCACATACCCTCGACTTGTTATACCGAGGGCTTGCCACCCTTGATGCGGGTCTATATGGCCTATGCGGTCTATGTGACTATGCGGAGCAGCGGTATGCTCCAGGATTGATCATTCCGGGTGTTTAGCCCGATGCGGGGGATGCCCTATGCGGTCTATGTGACTATGCGGTCTATTGAGACTATGCGGATTGCGGGAGTCCAGGAGGGTACCGGGGTTAGCTACCCCCGATGCGAGGAATACCTCATGCGGGTCTATGTGTGACCTATGCGGACTGCGGGAGTCCAGGGTTAGGCATGCATAATGATACTATGGGCGATTGGCCTTGCTTCGATCATTCGCGGCCTAGGAAAGACCGGTTACAGTTTACCTATTATTGCTCTTGTTTGTGATGTGGCACTATGTGCAAATTGAACTAATTGTATTTGCAAATGGTTTTAAATACTTTGATTTCGTTTAAAGTACTTTACAGTTTCACATACTTGGTACCTGTTGTACTGACCTCCTTCGGGGGGCTGCGTTCATGCCGCAGGTAGAGGTACACCAGTGTTGATCCTCGCTCTTAGGATCGCAGTTCAGCGTTTTGGGAAGCTCCGTTTCTCCGGAGGCTTATCAGTGGTATAGTCCCCTATCGTTGTAGGTATTTACATTCAGGGGTATGGCGGGGCCCTATCCCGCCATTGTTGTCATATCATTTCTTAGAGGTCTGTAGTACTGTTGTGGGCAGAGTTGTAATGGGATGTAACTGTTCGGTTTTAAGTTGATTTATATATATGCTGAAGGGCAAGTTTTCTCAGACATCGCTTTACACTTCTTGTTATTCCATGTCTTGTTTTATGTTCATTGATTACTATGATGTATGTCTACTGGGTGCGGGGTAAGGCACGACCACGCCCGGTTCGGTCGTGACAAATCTACCACCCCCCCCCCCCAAACTCACAAGTTTTCTTTGAGTGCAGGTTCTCCATATTAGCAGAAGCAGAAAGAAGCAGCGGATACAGAAAATGACATCAACAATCAAAGTTCAAAATTCCGCAACAAAGTCTAGCGCATCAGCTCGGGCATAGAGTCAAATTGCAATCCATGCGGTGCACAAACGCACAACAAAAACATCATGGCAATCCATACGATTCACAAAACGCATTACAACGACATCTCAACAGTTGCAACATTTAGCATGTCAGCCCACGGAAAATATCTCAGCATACGCAGTATCCCATACATCATACAGGGACGACATCTCTATCCACAGAATTGCATTTCTCATATATTTATCATTTTATTTTAACAGTTATACACGAATTTTTCTCAAGCTTAGCTTGCAGGAGCATTTTGTCACGACCCGACCCCGGGCCGCGACTGGTGCCCTACCTGGGCACCCCGTTCAGGTATACATCAGAGAATAGCAGCGGAACATACACAACATAAACATATGTGTAAACAAAAGACATCACAGGCTAGCCGATAAGGTCGCCTTCCATAATATAAACATAATCAAAAGTACAACTGTACATCTCAGTTCTTACAGCACAACCACATATGTGAATACGCACTTAGGAATAACAAGCGTATGACAGGCTCGCCATACCACGAATGTACATAAATCTATAACACCAGGGAAAAAACTGTACCAAAAAGACAAGCCTCCGGATAAATGGAGCTTCTGACGTCTGATAAGTGATCCTAAGAATGAGGATCCACCACCGCTACCCTTTCTGCGGCGTGAACGCAATTTCGGCCAGAAGGGGGTCGACACAATATGTACTAAGTATGTAAAATTGGAAAATCGTAATTACAACATAAGTTTAAAACAAAGCGGAGACATGTATGATAACAAAATTACGAGACACGATTGCCTTACTAACAATGAGAGTAAATCCAGGAATACGTAACATCACAATAGAGACTCGATCAAATCATGGGTAGCGAACCCATAGAAATAGGTGGTATAACGTCTTAGGGTTCTTACCCCTCATTTATACTCTTACCCTGAAGCAGGTGGTATAACGTCTTGGGGGTTTGCCCCTCATTTATACTCTTACCCTGAAGAAGGTAATAAAGCAGGTGGTATAATGTCTTGGGGGTTTGCCCCTCATTTATACTCTTACCCTGAAGAAGGTAATAAAGCAGGTGGTATAATGTCTTGGGGGCTTGCCCCTCACTTATACTCTTATCCTGGAGAAGGTGGTATAGCGTCTTGGGGGTCTGCCCCTCACTTATACTCTTACCCTATCTCAACCGGCCGTCATACAATAAATAAGCAAGTTAGAAATCCCCCTAACTTCTTATTAGTCTTATTTATCTACACTCTCATTTTAGTTCACTTAAGGCACTAATATGTTATAATAAATCCGGGAGTTTAACCCAAAGTACTACGTACTTCTAACCTTTTGAAAATGACTCATTTTCATATCAAACTTCCAAGATACTATAAACCGTAGTATCAAGTCAAAATTTCTTTTCAAGACAAGTCACAATACCTTAGAAATAAAGTTAGGTTTCTAATCAAGTGACTCCTTTTATTATAAAACCTTAGGCAATTGATGCCTTAAAAATCAAATTGCCTTTTCATTAAAATTAAGTCATTTATCTTTCCATAAAGCAAATATAACCAACTCCCCATAAAGTCGTTACATTCGCTATATACCTTAGTCATAAACAATTTCCTATCCAAGGGACTTATACGTTTAAAACGGAACAAGTATCGCATACTTTAAAACTCTTCAAGTCCCTTAACTTTAATAAAACATTAGACATCCTTAATACTTTCAAAGAAGTGAGTTAATCTCCTAACTCACCCCACTTGGCTATTCATAAAACTAGTAAAGGATATCAAGGTCTTGTACGTCTACCGTACTATATACGTACAACTAGTCATGCTCAAAAGATAGGAAAAGTTCTACATACCTTGCCGGGTCAACCACTTGCCAAGTACAAAGTCCCGCCCGTAGTATGTCAACCTATAATATTCACAATACGTATATTAAAGCCTTACTTCAAACGTAGAATCTTATAAGTTTCAAGTCGCTAAATTCTACGGAAAATCTGACAAAGACTCTCCTTTGTTTTTACTATCTTTGCCACCTTTTTCAAGGCCGGATACAATAACAAAACACGCCACATTTTAGGCACAATCAAAGCAATTTATCAATAGGGGATTACACGCCTACTAGACGTGTAAAATTCCGCCCCATAAACGATAACAAACTAATACCACTACTAGTCTAATTTCGGCCATAATGAATACAACAATTCCAATTCTTATCCAATTTCCATTTCAATCCAAATTGGTAGCATAACATGATATCAAGTCGCATTTGATTATAACTACTATAATCTTCAAGAAGTAACATGCGACGATTTCTAATAAACGACCAATTAGTAATCCAATCTTCAAGTGGCTTGTATAACATTTCGGATTCTAAGGCTACAAGCAATTCATAATACTTATCAATCCCATAAACATGAGTCACGTAGTCAAAATCAACTATACAAGCATTATTATTAATTTCCAAGAGAAAAGAGAATCTTTCACCTTTTAGATTTTGCCTTCCAAAGCCCTTTTTCTTCAACCCCTTTTTCCGTCAAACTCGTCCTCGTGAGTTTCCCACAAGTCTATCAACACTTTGCCTTCTTTCCGCCGCTCCCACAATACCCTCTAGGCTAAGCTTTCTTCAAAACCTTGAGAGAAAAGAGAGAGAAGCTCTTAAGAGTTCTTAAGGTGAAATGACCAAGTCTTTCAAGACTTGGTCCTAAAATAGGCCAATTTTCTTGGTCAACAAGATGGGAGGGACACTTGTCACCCTCCCAAAGGCCCTTTTCGAAAATATCCCCTGATTTTAGCACTTTCCGCAGAAAAAAATCCCGCCAGCCTGGCGCCAAACCTCGTGAGGATTTTCGGATTTATGGTGCTGTCATTTGAACTTCCAACGCCCATACCCCTCCGCTCCGATGTCCTATCGACGAGCGGTTTGTTGCGTTGGAACTAGACTCATCCAACTTACACTAGGCTCAAAATTCGTTCAATACATGTTTGTCAACTTATCTTATATCTGAATTTACGGGGGTGTAACATTCTTCCCCCCTTAGAAACATTCGTCCCCGAATGTTCTTTCGGAGTCAAACTTAAAATTAGCGACACCGTTTCCTTTCACAATCCCGACATACCAATAATGCCACACATGGCCACGTAAATGCATTTACACAAAACAGATGCTTCAATTAGAACTTGACAAGTAAGGGAAAAGAATTTATCTTAAGGTGTAGGGAATAAGTGAGGATACTTCCTCAACATGTCCTCTTCGGCTTCCCAATTCACCTCCTCTCGGTTATCATTCCTCCACAAGACTTTGACGGAAGCCACATCCTTGGTCCACAGTCGCCTGACCTGGCGATCGAGTATCGCTATGGGACTCTCCTCATACGATAACCCCTCTGCCACCTGGACCTCACTAGTAGGGAAAACTCTCGCTGGATCACCGATACACTTCCGCAACATAGAAACATGGAAGATCGGATGTACCGCCTCTAACTCTGATTGCAGATCCAACTCGTAGGCAACCTTGCCCACTCTACGGACGATCTGGTAGGGCCCAATGTACCCTGGGCTGAGTTTCCCCTTCTTACCGAATCTCATCACACCCTTCATGGGTGACACCTTCAAGAAGACCCAATCGTCTACCTGAATCTCCAAATGCCGACGCCGATTATCCGCATATGACTTCTGCCGACTCTGAGCTGCTAACAGTCTCTCCTGGATAAGCTTTACTTTATCAACGACCTTTGAACCAAGTGCGCCAACTAACTGTACCTCGCCCACGTCGAACCAACCAATCGGCGACCTGCATTTCCGCCCATATAAAGCCTCGTATGGCACCATCTGTATACTGGAATGGTAGCTGTTGTTGTAAGCAAACTCCACAAGAGGCAAATGATCCTCCCACTACCACGAAATCAATCACGCAGCTCGCAAAGATATCCTCAAGTTTCTGGATAGTACGTTCTTCCTGCCCGTCAGTCTGAGGATGAAATGATGTACTGAGACTCACCTGTGTCCCTAAACCCTTCTGGAAAGACCTCCAGAAGTTAGCCAGAACCGGGCTCCCTATCGGATATAATCGACACCGACACCGTGCGGCCTCACAATCTCTCGATGTACACCGCATAGTCTCACCAAAACGTCGTCCGATCGGAAGGAAATGGGCTGATTTCGTCGATCACAACAATAACCCAAATGGAGTCGCATTTCTCCGAGTGCGAGGTAACCTGTAACAAAGTCCATGTTGATCACCTCCCACTTCCAAGTCGGAATCTCAATAGCTCGCAATAATCCACTGGGCTTCGTGCTCGACTGACGACCGGCAATTAGGACACTGTGCAACAAAACCTGCCACGTCCCTCTTCAAGTCATCCCACCAATACAAACATCTAAGGTCATGGTACATCTTGGTCGACCCCGGATGAATAGAATAACGAGCACTGTGTGCCTCCCAGATCACGACGAAGTCTGACACATCGGAACACACAACCGCCTCAAATCTCAAAGACCCCGTCATGTACCCCATATAGACTTTTCTCCTCCCGAAGAGTTGCATCTCGATACCGTACCAACACTGGGTCCTCAAACTGTCGCCTCTTCACCTCATCAACGATGGAAGACTCGGCAACCTCACGAACCCGTACCCCACTATCGTCGGTATCGATCAATCGAACCCCAAGGCTCGCTAACTGGTGGATCTGACGGACCATGTCCCGCCTCTGCCGTACTCCGACAGAGCTCCCATCGATCTACGACTCAAGGCATCAAGAACTACGTTGGACTTCCCGGATGGTATAGAATATCAACATCATAATCTTTCAAAGACTCTAACCACCGCCGATGTCGCAAGTTCACCTCCTCTGCTCGAAGATATACTAGAGGCTCTTGTGGTGCGTATAAATATCCACATGAACCCCATACAAATAATGTCTCCAAATCTTCAAGGCATGAATAATCGCGCCAACTCTAAGTCATGGGTAGGGTAATTCCTCTCATGCTTCAGAATCGCCGGAAGCATACGCTTATAACCTTGCCGTCCGCATCAAAACACACCTGGCCCGATACCCGAGGCATCACAATAGATCACGTAACCGTCTAACCCTCGGGAAGAGTAAGAACCGAGTTGTAGTCAACCTTTCCTTCAAAGAATCGGAAACCTTTCTCGCAAGCCTCGTCCCATCGGAACTTGGCCGCTTCCGAGTCACCTAGTCAATGGTGCTGAAATCGAAGAAAACTGCTCCACAAACCTACGATAATAACTCACCCCCTAAGAAATCGCGCACTTGGCCGGAGTAGTAGGTCTCGCCAAGACTGATCGCCTCAATATTTGCCGATTCCACCCGAACACCATCGCCCCAATAATATGCCCGGGAATGCCATCGAGGCCAACCAAAACTCACACTTGAGAACTTGGCAATAATCGCCGGCCCGAGGACCCTAATCTGATTCTCAAGTGATCTGCGTCTCGCTTCTCGCGAATAAACCAGATGTCATCAATGAATACTATCACAAATGTATCCAAAATGGCTTGAACACCGGTTCATCAAATCCATAAATATTCTTTGAGCGTTGGTCAAACCGAAAGACATAACCCTAAACTCATAGTGCCCATACCGGGTCCTGAATGCAGTCTTTGGGATGTCTGCCTCTCGAACTCGTACCTGATGATAACCAGACCGCAGGTCTATCTTTGAAAAATACCTCGCACTCGCAGAATGGTCAAACAAATCATCAATCACGGGAGGGTACCTATTCTTAATGGTTACCTTATTCACCGCTCAGAATCAACACACATACGCAGCTGGCCCCATCCTTCTTCTTTACGAACAAAACCGCGCCCCAGGGAGATACACTAGGCACGATAAAGCCTTTTTCCAAAGAAATCTTTCACTGGTCCTTCACTCCTCAACTCAAGAAAGCATTCTGTATGGCGGAATGGAAATAGGTCGAGTGTCCGGAAACGTGTCAATACAAACTCAATCTCCTCTCGGGAGGATACGGAAGATCATCCGGGAACACATCCGAAACTCCTAACCATCGGTACTTATCAAGAACTGCACCTCGGCCTACGTATCAAATACCCAACCAGATGATAGATGTACTTCTTCGCACCATCTTCCTAGCCTTGAGGTAAGAAATAAACATACCGCCGACGCCTGTGTTGCCCTTCCACTCAATAACTGGCTCGCCAGGAAACTGGAACCGAACCAACCTGTCCCTAAAATCAACGTTGGCATAACAAGAAGCCAACCAGTCCATACCCATAATGACATCAAAATATGTCATCTCCAGCTCTATCAAGTCTGCAAGGTCGACGATCAGAATATAAACCGGACAACCTCTGTACACCCGCTCAGCTAACACCGAATCTCCCATTGGCGTAGCTACCTCAAAAGGCTCTATCGACTCCGGCTCTATCCCGATTCTACCGGCAATAAGAGGGGACACATAGGACAAGGTAGAACCTGGATCTATTAAAGCATAAACGCTACAAAGATGAAATCAATAATGTACTGCGACGACGCCGTGGAAGCCTCACGATCCCGGGCGGCTAATGAATATATGCGGTTACGTGGACCGCTAGAATCGAACCACCACCATGACCTCTACCGGCCCGCCGGCCCGTGAGTACCACTCGCCCGGCGCATAACCACGAAGGAGAAGAAGACCCAAAGAATAGATCACGCTGCCGCACCAGACCACCCATGCCGCCTAGACGGACAATCTCTCTCAAATGGCCTGCCGCCACACGAGTAACAAGCTCCCGGCTCTGCGACACTCGCCTGGTGAAACCTACGCATCGAGCACACCGAGGTGTGGTGGTCCCGACGCGATTGCCTCGCCTCCTCGAAATCCGAAGTCCCGAGCGACCGCTGCCTCGAATGACTGGCTACTCGGACCTCTTGCCGTAAAACCGTGAAGGAGCACTCTGTCGGGCCGGAAAGTGGACTGGTTCGCCGAGGCTGTCCGCCTCGAAATCGCCCCGAGACTGATGTCACCGCCTCTGGGTGGCTCGAGTCAATCGTCCTCCTCTCTATCATCTATCCCCTACGCATAGGCCTGCATCCGGGCGATGTCCATACCGGGCTGAAGAGCCACACCCAAGCATGCGGTAATCATATGACGGTCAAGCCCCATCACATAACGATGAACCCTATCTGCCATGTCAGCTACAATAGTATGCGTAACCGCCAAGGAGTCAAACTCCAAGCTATACTCCCGATAGTCCTCCCGCTCGCCTCAAGGTCAAGAACTGTCTACCCGGCTCTCTCATCTCGTGAGGCAAAGTGAACCATGAAGGCCTCTGCAAACTCCTCCCAAACAGCTGGAAGAGCATCATCACCTCTCGAAAGCAACCACGACTCAAACCAGTTCAACGCAATATCGCGCAACCGATAGGAGGCTAGCGTAACAGACTGTCTCTGAAGCCCTAAGAACCTGCAGGGTCCGCTGTAGCTGCCGAATGAACTCCTGCGGATCCTCCTCAGACCTCGAACGATAAAACTCAGGTGGATGACAACCCAGAAAATCCCTAACCCGCAAACTGTCGGCCCTAGGGTGGGTCGCCGCTTCCCGCTTGTCGTCCCGACTACTATCTCGGGCCAATAACCAGATCGCTCCCCGTAGTCTCTATACTCGCACACCGCAGAATCGAGGCTCGCACCGAACCTTCGAGCTACCGCTCTCGCCTTTCTAATACCGGCGTGGCTGAACTCGCCGACCCGCCTACTACCTCGGTATAGTCGTGCCTTAGCCCGTAACCTCTCGAGTACCGCTAGCACTCGCCGCCGCTTTTGCCCTTCGGGCCCCGGCCGCCCGAGTGGAGGCATATCTGTTTATAAGACTAGGTCGGAGAGGATTCAACCTAATAAGACACTCTCACCGCACGATCTCGAGAGAGAATAATGGAAACCAATCCTAAATGTCCTGCCTCCTCGATTATAGATGTGGTGCACAACACACCGATAATCAAGACTTACTAGACACGATGCAGACACTTTCCGAGGACTAATCGCTCGATACCACTTTTGTCACGACCACCCGGCCGCGATCGTGCCCTACACGGGCACCCTGCTCGTATACATCGAGAATAGAAGGAACATACACAACATAAACATATGTGTAAACAAAAGACATCACAAAGCTAGCCGATAAGGTCGCTTTCCATAATATAAACATAATCAAAAGTACAACTGTACATCTCGCTTACACCAACCACATATGTGAATACTGACCTCAGAATAACAATCGTGGACAGGGCCGCCATACCACGAATGTACATAAATCTACAACACTGTGGAAAAGATCGTACCAAAAAGACAAGCCTGCGATAAATGGAGCTTCGACGTCGATAAGTGATCCTAAGAATGAGGATCCACCACCGCTTACCCTCTGCGGATGAACGCACCCAGGAAGGGGGTCGAGACACAATATGTACTAAGTATGTAAAACTGGAAAGTACTGTAATTACAACATAAGTTTAAAACAAAGCCGGAGACATGTATGATAACAAAATTACAGTACACAGTGCCTTACTAACAATGAGAGTAAATCCAGGGAATATGTGCAACATCACAATAGGAGAATCCCGATCAAATCATAGGTAGCGAACCCATATAAACAGGTGGTATAACGTCTTAGGGTTCTTACCCCTCATTTATACTCTTACCCTGAAGCAGGTGGTATAACGTCTTGGGGGTTTGCCCCTCATTTATACTCTTACCCTGAAGAAGGTAATAAAGCAGGTGGTATAATGTCTTGGGGGCTTGCCCCTCACTTATACTCTTATCCTGGAGAAGGTGGTATAGCGTCTTGGGGGTCTGCCCCTCACTTATACTCTTACCCTATCTCAACCGGCCGTCATACAATAAATAAGCAAGTTAGAAATCCCCCTAACTTCTTATTAGTCTTATTCATCTACACTCTCATTTTAGTTCACTTAAGGCACTAATATGTTATAATAAATTCGGGAGTTTAACCCAAAGTACTACGTACTTCTAACCTTTTGAAAATGACTCATTTTCATATCAAACTTCCAAGTTACTATAAACCGTAGTATCAAGTCAAAATTTCTTTTCAAGACAAGTCACAATACCTTAGAAATAAAGTTAGGTTTCTAATCAAGTGACTCCTTTTATTATAAAACCTTGGGCAATTGATGCCTTAAAAATCAAATTGCCTTTTCATTAAAATTAAGTCATTTATCTTTCCATAAAGCAAATATAACCAACTCCCCATAAAGTCGTTACATTCGCTTTATACCTTAGTCATAAACAATTTCCTATCCAAGGGACTTATACGTTTAAAACGGAACAAGTATCGCATACTTTAAAACTCTTCAAGTCCCTTAACTTTAATAAAACATTAGACATCCGTAATACTTTCAAAGAAGTGAGTTAATCTCCTAACTCACCCAACTTGGCTATTCATAAAACTAGTAAAGGATATCAAGGTCTTGTACGTCTACCGTACTATATACGTACAACTAGTCATGCTCAAAAGATAGGAAAAGTTCTACATACCTTGTCGGGTCAACCACTTGCCAAGTACAAAGTCCCGCCCGTAGTATGTCAACCTATAATATTCACAATACGTCTATTAAAGCCTTACTTCAAACGTAGAATCTTATAAGTTTCAAGTCGCTAAATTCTACGGAAAATCGGACAACACCTCCTTTGTTTTTACTATCTTTGCCACCTTTTTCAAGGCCGAATACAATAACCAAACATGCCACATTTTAGGCACAATCAAAGCAATTTATCAATAGGGGATTACACGCCTACTAGACGTGTAAAATTCCGCCCCATAAACGATAACAAACTAATACCACTACTAGTCTAATTTCGGCCATAATGAATACAACAATTCCAATTCTTATCCAATTTCCATTTCAATCCAAATTGGTAGCATAACATGATATCAAGTCGCATTTGATTATAACTACTATAATCTTCAAGTATAATACGCGACGATTTCCAATAAACGACCAATTAGTAATCCAATCTTCAAGTGGCTTGTATAACATTTCGGATTCTAAGGCTACAAGCAATTCATAATACTTATCAATCCCATAAACATGAGTCACGTAGTCAAAATCAACAATACAAGTAGTATTATTAATTTCCAAGAGAAAAGAGAATCTTTCACCTTTTAGATTTTGCCTTCCAAAGCCCTTTTTCTTCAACCCCTTTTTCCGTCAAACTCGTGCTCGTGAGTTTCCCACAAGTCTATCAACACTTTGCCTTCTTGCCGCCGCTCCCACAATACCCTCTAGGCTAAGCTTTCTTCAAAACCTTGAGAGAAAATAGAGAGAAGCTCTTAAGAGTTCTTAAGGTGAAATGACCAAGTCTTTCAAGACTTGGTCCTAAAATAGGGCCCTTTTCTTGGTCAACAAGATGGGAGGGACACTTGTCACCCTCCCAAAGCCCCTTTTCGAAAATATCCCCTGATTTTAGCACTTTCCGCAGAAAAAAATCCCGCCTTGGCGCCGCGGCCCTGCCTTAGGCGCCGCGGCACCGAAACCTCAGAGGATTTTCAGGATTTATGGCGCCTGTTCGCTGAACTTCCAACGCCCATACCCCTCCGCTCCGATGTCCTATCGACGAGCGGTTTGTTGCGTTGGAACTAGACTCATCCAACTTATACTAGGTTCAAAATTCGTTCAATACATGTTTGTCAACTTATCTTATATCTGAATTTACGGGGTGTAACACATTTATTCTACAGGAGCATCAGCAATACGTCCAGACAACGACGTCACATCAGCAATACGTACAAACAACGACGTCACATCAGCAACACATCCATATAACGACGTCATCAGCACAACACATCCAGATAATGACGTCACATCAGCAACACGTCCAGACAACGACGTCATCAGCATAACATGTCCAGACAACGATGACATCAGCACAACACGTCCAGACAATGATGTCGTCAGCACAACACGTCCAGACAACGGCGTCATCAGCAACACGTCCAGATAACGACGTCATCAGCAATACGTCCATACAATGACGTCATCAACACAATATGTCCAGATAATGATGTCATCAGCATAACACGTCCAGACGACGACGTCATCAGCACAACGCATCTAGACGATGACGTCATCAACATAATGCATCCAGACAATGACGTCATCAGCACAATACGTCCAGACAATGACATCATCAGCACAACGCGTCCAGACAACGACGCCATCAAGACAACGCGTCAAGACAATGACGCCATCAACACAACGCATTCAGACAATGACGTCATCAGCACAACTCGTCCAGACAACAACGTCATCAGCATAACACGTCCAGACAACGACGTCGCATCAACAACATCATTCAGCACATCTCAGTATTTGCAGCATCGCATCGTCATCACATTACATAGGATGATATTTCTATCCACCTTATCGCATTTCTTATATGATCAAGCATTTATTACTTTATTTTAACAGTTACGCACTAATTTTTTCTTAAGCTTTAGTCTACAGGATCCTTAATTTACAGAAGCAACATCCAGCAAGTCCGCGGAGAGACTACATTAGCACTCGCAGCATTCAGCAAAGCATTCGCAGCATTCAACACGTCCGTGCAAAGATGAAATCTCAGCATTTGCAGCATCACAACCGCCATCACAATTTTACAGGATAATATTGCTACTCACACAGTTACATTGCTTATAAATTCATGCGTTATCATTTTGCCTTAACAGTTATGCACTAACCGTTTGCTTAAGTCTTAGCATGCAGGAGCAAGAGCACAACGTGGATTTTCTCTTACAGCGAACTGGGGCAATTTGTTGGGAGGCAGTCTTCCTAACAAATGGCAGAAGCGGCCTCGAGCGTCGATCCATTCATTCCACATCACCAATAAGCCCAACGTCATCATAAGTCGATATCGGTATACTCCTAAGTTCAAGCCAGTTTATTTTTATTTTAACATCACGTCGACCCAGTGTCTTCATAACTCGACACTGGAAAAATTTTGAGTCCAAGCCAACCTGCCTTGGTGTTTGACTATGGTAGCCCAGTGTCGTTGTAACTCGACACTGGGACAAATTTTGAGTCTGCATCAACCCGTCTTGGTGTTTGACCATGGTAGCCCAGTGTCATCGTAACTCGATACTAGGACAAATTTTGAGTCCGCGTCAGCCCATCTTGGTGTTTGACCATGGTAGCCTAGTGTCGTCATAACTCGACACTAGGACAAATTTTGAGTCTGCGTTAGCCCGCCTTGGTGTTTGACCAAGGTAGCCCAGTGTCGTCTTAACTCGACACTGGGATAATTTTGAATCCGCGTCAGCCTTGTCCCAATTGCCCAACATTTTTAATTAGGAGGATCGAGACAAAATTGGCTATAAGTCAACATCTTTGTCTGAAAACTCTTCCATCATCTCCACACAAAGAGGGACAAGTTGTTGACACCCAATTTTGACCCTCCCGTCCAGTCATTAACTATAAAATTACACTAATTTCCCAAAATAGTTTTAACAATTTTATTATAATAAAATACAATAATAAAATATTAATACATGCATAAATAATCGATTTAATAATGACACCACATTTTACGTAGAGTATTAAGCATTTTGTTTGAGTCTCACGTCCGCATTCGCATAAATATTATTCATAATTTAAGCCCTAATAATTTTAATAATAATAAATACGTAAATAAATAAGATTTTAATAACGGCATCACATTATAAAATATTAAGCACTAATTAAATAACATGTCCGCATTTATTATTATAATAATTTAAACCCAGGCTAAAACTAATAAAACACCTAAAATCATATTAAAATAATTAAAATAATTTAAACCTCATTTATTTACCACTAATTAAAATTTAACACCTAAAACTAACACTTAAAAACTAACACCTAAAACTAATTAAATCCCCCAAGCCCAAACGAGGCAGCCCATTTCCCCTCATTTCAGCTAGACCAAACCCGAGCCCAAAATAGCCCACCAGCCCATTACCCACTCTTTATTCTGTTTCGTCCAAAACCAACAACCCTCAGAACATATGAACCTAAAAGCCAACACAAAGAACCTAAGAAAACTAAAGCTTAGCCGCCACCAATTCTCGCCCAAGGAAAATCGCACCAAGAACCAAAGCCTACCAAAATTATCATACCTCATAATCAAACCATCCCAAATATGGTAACAAATCATCCATAAAATTAACAAAATCAGTAAAAGAAATTCGCCCAAAATCAGTAACAAATCGTCCACAAATCAGTCTGAAATCAATACCAAAATCGCACAAAATTACCTAAGGAATCATACCAAAATTAAGACCTACAATGAGAACTATAAATACCAAGCGACATGCACGTATAAGGCATCGGGGGTGGGGGGGGGGGGGGGGGGAATCATCGAAAGATCACTTTTTGCATAGTCAAGAACCTCTTCAGCAATCAAGAGCATAGGACAAACCCTTAGAATAGCAAGGCAGCCTTCCACATCGAGGGAACCCCTTTACCTTTTCATTCGAAACCAGCAGTCAAAACACCAAGCCATCACTTTTCTTCAATCGCATCGCAATACCATCCGAGTGGAACGATGACTTGACACGCTGCTTCGGTTCGCTGTCCGAAGAAGGTAAACCCAAATTCCTCTCAGTTTATTTTTGTATGTCACGACCCGAACCCGGGCCCGTGACTGGTGCCTTACCCCGGGCACCCAAGTAGACATTCATCAGAGTAAATCAGCGGAATATAAAACAGACATGGAATAACATGAAGTGTAAAACAGTTTATCTGAGAAAAGTTGTCTTTCGGCATATATAAAAAACTTTAATCCGAACAGTTACATCCCTTTTACAAACTCGCCACAACAAAGCATGCACTTCTAAGAATGATATAACAACAATGGCGGGACAGGGCCCCGCCATACCCCTGAATGTAAGTACCTACAACGGCAGGGGACTATACCCAAGATAAGCCTCCGGAGAAACGGAGCTTCCCAAACGCTGAACTGTGACCCTATGAGCGAGGATCAACACTGGTGTTCATCTACTGCGCAGATTTAACGCAGCTTCAAGGAGGTCGACAATAGGTACCAAGTATGTGAAATCAAAATATCAGAATGAAATCATAGTAGTCTATAGCGGGGAGACATATATGATAACCAAACTACAGTTCACAATAAATAAGCAGTCATGTCAAGTCAGGGACTCACGCCCTCAAAGTCATCACTCAAATATAACTATGGGTCTCACGCCCACAACATCAATCATGCCTGTGGAATACCTTCCTCACTGTCGGCAGTCTATGATATAAAAGCACCAAGGAATACACATGAACACCAGGTCCCACCTGTGTCATAATAAAACCGTGACGGTAAGTATGAAGGCATAGCCGACTACTAAAACCTACGCACCAACAAAGTCATAAATCGTATCACGAGGTCCGCTGCACCGTCACATGATCGAAGCCGCCACTCGCGCGCAGATCAAATATCGCGCCTAATCTCGGAACTTCCCGCAGCCCGCATAGGCCACACACATAGGCCCGCATGAGGTATTCTCGACGGTAGCTACCCCGATCGCCCCGACTCGCGATCCGCACGCCACATGCATCGCACGCCATATAGACCGCACACTAACCTGGAACTCTCGTAGTTCCGCATAGGTCCCCTGGACCCGCATGAGGTATTATCGAATCATAGTCCCAGACTGCCTGAGTATACCCCGCATCGGAGGGCAGCTTAACATCCGTTATCATGTCAAGAGGTGAGTGGTACAATACTATCATAACGGTTTATCGTTAAACAACGTAAGCACAATCAAGGGGAAACCCCTTTACACAAACATCACAAGATACTAAGACACATAGCATCCTAAACATGTTTACTTATCAAATCAACAAGAAAGTATTACAAGGCTATCACAAACCAACACAATCAAGTTATTCACACAAGGTACTTTCTACTTTATGTTAACAAGTTCAGATTTTTATCCCCAAAGTACTTCATACATTAACTCTTTAAAAGATCTGTTTCTTTCACAAAAGTCACACAATACCCGTAGTATAAAAATAGAGTGACTATCTTTTCAAGTAAACCAAAACACTTCCCTTTGTAAAATCAAGTAACAACATTATTATTCAAACGTTCAAGTTTGCCTAATTTCAAATGCTCAAGTTTCTCATTTTCGAAGGGTTTCGTAGTTCATAGTTTTAATCACTTAATAATATAATTCTCTTTTAAAACAATCTGAGAACATATGCCTTAGGTGTGAGTAGGTTATTCCTGTTCATAACAATCTTAATAAAGCAGCCATGATCCAGGAAATGTAATATCATTTTTAGGTTTCTACTGGTTTTAATAATACTTAATTAGTCAAAACATTTCCCTTTATTAACGCTGCAGTGGTTTGTTCGATACTTATTCTGATTTCCGAAATCAGTAAAACATTATTCCTTTTAAAAACCAAATACTCATTACTCACGAATGAGGTTTCACACTTTTTATCAAAATTCATATTAAGTCAAGTCTCTTATCTTTTAAGATCAAGTCTCTTAACTTCTAAAATCAGTAAACCATTCTTTTTATCTCTCTTAAGTCGTTATACCTAACTTCCCATAAAGCTAGTATAACTCTTAAACTTTTAAAACCAAGTATTACTCTTCTTTTAAAAAAAAACGATTCTTATCTCTTCTGAAATACTTCAAGATTCTTATTATTAGACTCAAGTCCAAAGACATCGCAGTAAAACCACGTTCAGTTAACACACGTACGTCTACCGTACTATATATATATTCTTTTAAAATATCATGCTCAAGAGGATAGGAAGAATCACATACCTCGCGACGATTATCGACAAATAGCAAAACGCTCCACCGCTATAACCCGGCTAGCCTTGTCCACCTTTCAAGTAGAACATGCTACTCGCAGAACTTTCAACCTATAATGGCCATATACGTCTATCAACGTCTAGACTACTCTGTAGAACATTCTAAGCAGACGGTTCTCTATTCTACGGAAAATCGGGCAGCACTTCCCTACCACAACCACACAAGATATCGTAAATACTGATCTATGTAAGTACAGTTTAATCTTCTTCTTTAATATTCTTCTGATGTGATTTCAGTTCAATTCTTTTCTGTAATATCCTTCTATGAGTCTTATATTCATTTATATACTACTACAGTATGTAATTTCCAATTACAATATAAGGACAAGAGTATTTACCTCGATAAGCCCAAAATTATCCAAGTTTAAATGTCGATCCTGAGCAACGTTTACTCCTACTCTGAGCGCTCCAACCCGCTCCAAACAACCCTTAGAAGTTCTACGCAACTTCTTCTTAATACTTCAACCAACTGTGAAGATTTTCCTTAGGGTTTCGTTTGTGATGAAGGAAGTATAATAGTATTTCGGGCTTTTAGTATAGGGTAACCTTGGAATACTACAAGGTATTTGGGGCCAAGGTATTTTGGAATAGTAACAATACTTGGAGAGTATTTTTCTACCACGGGGGGTATTTTACGAGAACACCTCGGCAAGGGGGGGTTGTTTCGGCCAAGGCCGTCTCAAGGGGGAGGGGGAGCTCTTTGGACGAGAGCTACACTAAGGGGGAGAGGGCTTTTCAAGACTTAGAAAATGTTTGTGGATGAAGAAGTCTTCAACAAAGGGGGGTATTTATAGGGAAGTCAATGACCAAGATCAAGACAAGTGGGGCAAGTGGAGGCGAGGATTTGCCCAAGTGCCCCCTAGCCATCTACTCCTCAATTCACTCCAAACATTGACCCATGGTTTAGGCCACAAAACATGGCACAAAACGTGCACACCATCGGCCACAAGACCGCCCACTTGAGGGTGACAAGTGTCTCCCTCTCGTTGGTCCAAAATATTTCATCTCTCGGAAAAATCCGCAAAAATAATAAATGTCGCAACCGTAATTTTCCCCTCGCAAAGTTTGGAAAATGTTTCGTCGGAAAATAATTATTTTCGCTAGTTGTGCACAAATTTCGTCCCTTTGCCTACTTAAGGCTTAAACTTTTATACGTACGCCCTCACGTACATACTCTGGAAATATGGGGTATAACATTGTATTACTGTGTTCTTGCGTGAATGTGATGCCTGTTTGATTGTTTTAGATGCCTTCTTGCTTTAAGTTATTGTTTAGATTTATATCCACTGCAGGGATGGAGAAAACTGAGACATGTTTACTATGTGGAATTTCTTAAGTCGGATACTGTCTGAAATATGATAGGACTGTGGTGTGATCTGTGGTTGTCCTGCGTGTCAGGCCTATTTTAAGTTTTCCTCTATTTTTAGGCCAAGGCTTGTGAATGAATTTATTTTCCTTAGGTACTGAATGTTTAAAGAATATGTAGTAATTTCCCTTTGAATCCTCCCTCATGCCTAAATAGCCTTCTCTACCGGTCCTGAACTTATACCCACTTAATTAGTCTAATTATTATGATCACCCAACATGTTCTAATATGAATCAACCTTAGTTGGTATTCCCTTAAGAATATCCTTGTTTAAATCCTTAAGTTCTGGGTTGGAAGCTAAGTTTAAACCTATAATGAAATGGGAATCCTTCGTGTGCATATTATTTGATTAATTGGAGGCAAAATATGTATATCATTTGCTTTCGAAAGTCTCGGTATTCAGTTCAATATGTCTCAGGTGGTGGACAGTTATAACGTAATAGCAGCTACTGATCTGGGGGGTCTGTTTAGATATACAACCTAAATATAATTGTGTGCTCAGCCTAGGGGGAAATGATTCTGCCTACTTAAATGCTAGTTGGGTTTGCTTGCATGCCTACTTCTGTGTCATTACACATAGTTTATATCATATATATAGGCAAGCGCATTTAGTCTTAAGTCAACTGGTTATGTATGTCTAAAATGCCATCTCTTTGTGATTACTTGTTTATCTTCTGGCCCTCACGATTGTCAAAATAATTGCATTTGCATGTTTAAGTATCGAAAGGGGTCTAGGATAGCATATAATGCATTTTATTATGCTATGATAATCTATTAAGATGAATCTACTGTTATTTCTATGCATTATTTGCCTCCTCTTTTGCCCCTTTGCACGTGCACCACTCATTGGTTTGGAGATTGCCCATCTTCCATAATCTGAAAACATCCTGCATCACTACTCTCGGTTGTTGCAATTGAATGGTAGCTACATACTTATATATTTGGTGTATAAGGCAATACATTGGGTTTATACATGAATATTTGTTATCTGGGCCCATTATACTATCGGGCATAATTCTAAATCTGAAAATGATTGTTGGATCGCTACTGTTGAATGAAGATTCCGATTATGTGCTTGTTCAAATTTACATATGTCACTCTTTTATTTGCATTGTTAATATTATTTGGGTCGATACTAATCCTTATCTTTTATTTCATTTACATGAAATGCACCGGAGAAACAAAGAGTCTCATGGTGAGACTCATCGTGGCAAACGTGAAGACCCACATCTATGTGTATTTATCTCTGCCTTAGAAATTACAAGCCACAGGCGAATGACATCGCCATTCCTCGAGCCCTTTTATTTATTCCTGACCCACCTCATTCATTTATTGTAAATTAATTGTCTAACGCTACATTAATTATTAGAACACTTAGAATAATTAAACCTTGAATCAATAGATTAGCAAGCAGTTGGATACTAGAAATTTACTTCCCTTTAAGTTAATTATCCTAGTCTTATCATACACACCTAAACTTCTGTCTAACAATTTAATTTGCATATCTACTCAGGAAATTTAGGCATAGATTCTTCTCAATTGCAAAATTAAATATTTTTATGCATCATGTCATACTTGTGTTAATCAAGATTAAGTTAGCAAGTAAATACATGCATTTAGTCAATAAACCAACTTTGCATCATTTTCTTATAAATAACATAAATTCCTACTTTTAAACTTTACGTGTATTTTTACAGCACAAGTCTTATAATGTTTTTATCCAAATGCATCTTTATAAAACAACTTGCATCATCTTACTTTTTACTTTTAAAGCATGCATTTTCTCTAACATAATAATTAACCCATGTTTGGCAGGACAACCGCAAGTTAGCGGATCTTAGGGGGTGCCTAATCCCTTCCCTCTAGATTAATAAAGAATCCTTACCCAGAATCTCACACTAGTTTCACAGACCATAAAAATGGAGTTAATGTTGACTTTAACCTAGTTAACATGTAGGTGTCCTAATTCACCCAAACTAATTAGGTGGCGACTCCGCGAACCCTTTGGCATTTTAGCACCTTTTTAGCATCTTTAACACTTGTAGCATTTTATTTTATTTCTAACACTTTTTAAGCATGAGTTAGTGAATTTGTCACGGTCGAAAAGGGCGTGACACTTGGGGTTTCAAAAATGAAATATTGTTATATTTATTCTCTTGATAGTACTTGGGGTTTCAAAAATGAAAGATTGTTATATCTATTCTCTTGATAGTACTTTGGGTTGTCTAAATGAAAGTTATTTTATTTTGGTTCATTGAGAGTCAAAGGATTTATTATAAAGGAAAGGAATGTACGGTGGATGTACATAGTACTTTGGGTTCAATTCCCTAATATTACAAGTTGTGATAATGCCTTGAGTTCTTCTAAAAATGATAGTTCATTCTATTTGTGCTAATGATAGTGACATAGTTTCTTGTGATAGTTATATGTGTACAGTCCTTTATATTTGGACCGCATCCCAGAATGGGCCGAGCAGTATACCTTAATGGGCAGGGAAGTATATATTACATGACTTTACCGTGTCCCAGAAGGAGCTGGGCAGAATACCTTATTTGACTTATTGACTTTACCGCGTCCCAGAAGGGGCCAGGCAGAATACCTTATTGACTTTCACCGCATCCCAGAAGGGGCCGGGCAGAATACCTTATTGACTTTACTGCATCCCAGAAGGGGCCGGGCAGAATACCTTATTGACTTTACCACGTCCCAGAAGGGGCCGGGCAGAATACCTAATTTACTTTATCGCGTCCCAGAAGGGGTCGGGCAAAATACCTTATTGACTTTATCGCGTCCTAGATAGGGCCGGGCAGAATACCTTACAGGGCAGTATTTGTGTATAATGTTCAGGTTCAACTTGTTACACCCCGTATTTCCTGAGTATGTACGTACAAAAGTTTAAGCCTTAAGTTAGGAAAGGGACGAAAATTTGTGCACAGGCCCCGAAAAGAATTGTTTTCCGACGAAACGTTTTCCAAACTTTGCGAGGGGAAAATTACGGTTGCGGCATTAAAAAAATTTGCGGATTTTTCCGAGAGATGAAATATTTTGGACCAACGAGAGGGCGACATTTGTCACCCTCAAGTGGGCGGTCTAGTGGCCGATTCATGGCACGTTTCTTGGCATGTTTTGTGGCCTAAAACTTGGGTCAATGTTTGGAGTGATTTGTGGAGTAGATGGATAGGGTGCACTTGTGCAAATCCACACCCTCCACTTGCCCACCACTTGTCTTGATCTTGGCCATTGAAGGCCCTATAAATACCCCCCTTAGTTGAAGGATTTCTTCATCCCTCAAATGACTTCTAAGTATTAAAAATCCCTCCCTCCCTTGTAGTGAAATTCTCGTCCAAGTCCTCCCCCTCCCCCTTTGAGAAGCCTTGGCCGAAACACCCCCCCTTCCTTTGGAGTTGCTCTCGTCCAAACATACCCCCCCCCCCCCCTTGGTAGAAAAATACTCTCCAAGTATTGTTACTATTCCAAAATACCTTAGCCTTATACCTTGTAGTATTCCAAAGTTACCTCTATACGTAGAGCCCGGAAATACTACCTTATGTCCTTTTAGTCTCAAAACGAAACCCTAAGGAAAATCTTTATAGTTGGTTGAAGTGCTAAGTAGAAGTTGTTTAGAAACTTCTAAGGGTTGTTTGGAGCGGGTTGGAGCACCCAGAGTATGAGCTAAACGTTGCTCAGGATCGACATTTAAACTTGGATAATTTTGGGCTTATCGAGGTAAATACTCTTGTCCTTCTATCGTAATTGGAAATTACATATTGTAGTTGAATAGGAATGAGTATAAGATATATAGAAGGATGGTATAAGAGAAGAGAATTGAATTGAAATCACATCAGAAGAATATTATAGAAGATTGAATCAGATTTACATAGGATCAGATTTATGAGACTTGTGTAGTTTGACGGGTAGGGAAGTGCTGCCCAATTTTCCGTAGAATCTTGTATCTAGATTCATTCTACAGAGTAGTCTAGACATTGATAGACTTATATAACCGTTATAGGTTGAAAGTTCTGCAAGTAGCATGTTCTACTTGAAAGGTGGACAAGGCTAGCCGGGTTATAGCGGTGGAGTGTTTTGCTATTTGTCGATAAACCGTCGCGAGGTATGTGATTCTTCCTATCCTCTTGAGCATGATATTTTAAAATATATATATAGTACGGTAGACGTACGTGTGTTAACTGAACATGGTTTTACTTGACGTCTTTTGACTTAAGCCTGAATAATAAGAATCTTGAAGTATTACTCTTAAGCTAGTATAACTCTTAAGCTTTTAAAACCAAGTATTACTCTACGGAAAATTGGGCAGCACTACCCTACCCGGCAAACTACACAAGTCTACTGTAAATACAGTCCTATGTAAGTACAGTTCAGTCCTCTTCTTTAATATTCTTCTGATGTGATATTAATTCAATTCTCTTCTTTTATACCATCCTTCTATATATCTTATACTCACTTCTATACAACTACAGTATGTAATTTCCAATTACAATAGAAGGACAAGAGTAGTTACCTCGATAAGCCCAAAATTATCCAAATTTAAATGTCGGTCCTGAGCAACGTTTAGCTCCTAATCTGGGTGCTCCAACCCGCTCCAAACAACCCTTAGAAGTCCTACACAACTTCTTCTTAATACTTCAACTCGCTATGAAGATTTCCTTAGGGTTTCGTTTAGTGGCTAAAGGAAGTATAATAGTATTTCTGGGCTTTTAGTATAGGCGTAACCTTGGAATACTACAAGGTATTTGGGCCAAGGTATTTTGGAATAGTAACAATACTTGGAGAATACTTTTCTACCAAGTGGGGTATTTTACGAAACTACTAGGCAAGGGGTATACTTCGCCAAGGCCTCACACCGGGGGCGGGGAGCCTTGGACGAATTCTACACTTAAGGGGGAGAGAGTTTTTAGACTTGGAAAATGATTTGTGGATGAAGATTTAGTCTTGCATCGAGGGTATTTATAGGCCAACCAATGGCCAAGATCAAGACAAGTGGTGGGCAAGTGTAGGGTGAATATTTGGACATGTGTTTGTGGGCCCCACTTGCTCATCTACTACACAAAATATCTATCCAAACATTGACCAAATGTTTAAGGCATGAAACATTAAAAAACGTGCCAATGGAGCCCATGGATTGTCGCCCACTGAGGCCAAGTGTCGCCTCTCGTTGGTCCAAAATATTTCATCCCTCGGAAAAATCCGCAAAAATTATAAATGACATAGCCGGAATTTTCCCTTCGCAAAGTTTGGAAAACGTTTCGTCGGAAAACGATTCTTTTTGCTAGTTGTGCACAAAATTTCGTCCCTTAGTCTACTTTAAGGCTTAAACTTAGACGCACGCCTCACGCATATACTGAAATACGGGGTATAACATTCTCCCCTCCTTAGAAACATTCGTCCCGAATGTTCCTTCTCAAGACGGATAACGATAAGTTCCTCTTAACAAGTTGCCAATGCCACACCTGGCCACAAAATAAAACACGCGCAATTACTTAACCCAAGTCAATGAGGAATCACTTCTAGCATTACAAAAGCTTCCACCCCCGATCTAAAAGATATTCCTATCGCACCTTTACTTCACAAATTACTGATCGTTTTTATTCTCTCAGCACATGTTTACTCCTTTCCTTACTCATCGTACCCTTCTCGAACACTTGAACTCTTTCTAGTATACGGACCATACTTCAGTCATCGCTTTAGTTCCCAAAATTTCTGGAGCCACTACCTCCAAACTTGGTCATCTTACTAGCCTCGATCTTCTTTAAGGCCATTCCCGGCCTTCACGATCCGATTCTGGTCGAACATATTCACGAACTCATACGATGGTCATCTAAACTTGGGTATATCACCCTCGTGACCCTACCACCTGGCGGGACCACCTCGAACTGACCCCACCATAATACAGGCCGCGGGTTGACCCGCAATCGGTACTCGACCCGACTCGCTATCGCGCCAAACACTTGTTCCCTTGATCCGGAACAATCTTACCTATCCAAGTCCTGAAGGCTACCACTTTCATCTTACACAACCCATGGAATTATCCCACAATACATTTATACGCATACCAAGTATTTGACAAAGACTAACCGTAAAATCTTTTATTCAAGCCGGCCTTACATCTAAGGTCTCAACGTGTAATATTCTAAGGTTCATACCTTCCCTGCCCCCATACTTATTCTTTCAACTAACCATGTCTCTAAACCACAATATACACAATGCTATCTGTACATAGTACTCAACATATAATCATCGCATCACGCATGCTAAACTCTAGAGGGTTAAGGATATACCTGAAAAGATAGGCGGTTCAAAGGACCGCTAAAATCGAACTCAGTCGCGACCTCGCCGTGGCTCGCCGGTGTATGAGCATCCCGCCTAGCTATGGAAGGTGAAGAACCCGCAATCGATCTCAGAACTGTGCTATCCTACCAGTGCTACCTGGCCTGGACATTTCTAGCCAAATGGCCTGTTGGCCGCAAGCATAACAATCTCCCAAATTAGTACGACATTCTCCTTATGAAGTTTTCCACAACGCCACACCGAGACAAGGGTGACCTTATCCGCGAGCATTCCTACTCTCAAAACTCAAACACGGGAGCCCCGACTGCCTCGAATATCCCAAACGCCCGAAGATCGCGAGGACCACTCAGATCGGGCGAGGTACATAACTAGCTTCACAGGCGGTCCGCCTCAAAGTTATTGAAGGACCTCGCTGCTCGCCTCTTCGCTGATCTTGGTCATTCCGCCGACCTCTCCGCTCCTCACACCTGTGCATAAGCTCGCATGCGGGCAATGTCCATGCCCTCAAGAGCTACACCCGCGCAACTCTCGCCAAATAATCGCCGAGCCTCGTGACATAGCGGCACTCGCCCTCCATATCGCTACTAACGCGGGACATACCGAGCCAATGAGTCGAACTCCACATTGTACTCACGAACTGCGCCGCTCGCCTCAATACCAAAAATTTGTCGGCCGAGCCCTCTCGCTCGCGAGGCAAAAATGTGCAAGAAATGCCTCCAGAACTCGCCCCAAATACCGGAGGCGCATGCTCCCGACAGCCTCGCACGAATCAAACCTGATCGCAGATCACGCGGCCGATGTGAACCTAAGACCACCGACTCGGTCTCCAAGCCTTGATCACTCTATGGTCCAGAATCGTCGATGAATTCTCGCGATCATCCTCGTGCCTCGATCCATAAAACATCGGCGGCTGCAACTCGAAAGTCCCGCAGCCTCAAACTATCCGCCTCGTGAATTACGGTACTAATGCAGGAATCGGCCAGATTCAGCTTTATCCTCGTGCCTTGCCACTATCCCGCCAATAATCGCCATCTCTTGTACTTATCTCTTCGCTCCAGCCGTGGACCTGGAGGCTCGTCTTGTGGTCTCAAAGAGCCATCGCGCGCTCTAAACTCTATCGAGGCCGGGCGGCGTCGCAAAACTCGCCGTCAAGCACTATCTCGTAATGACTGGGCTCGCGCTTCGCATTCTCTCAGATCCTACCACAGCTTTCACGCTTGCCCATCTGCCCGGTTGCACTCGCGCGGAGGCATAATCGTAAAAACGAAATGCGCTGGAGGGTCCAACTTATAACACATCTCTAAGGCACGATCTCAGAATGAGAAGAATGGAAACCAATCCTAAATGTCCTGCAGCCTCCTGATTATATATGTAGTGCACAACACACCGATAATCAAGACTCTACTAGACACGGTCTGTAGACACTTTCCGAGGATTAACTACTCTGATACCACTTTTGTCACGACCGATCCTGCCCGTGATCGTGTCTTACCGGGCACCCTAGTGATACAACATCGAGAAAATCGTGAAATAAAAACTTAAAAATGAAACAAGATATATGATAAGAACAGGATAACCAAAACGGTCACCTTACAATAATATATATACAAATCTTTCAAACCGAACAGTTTAATCCTTTTTACAAACCCCGCCACAACAAGATTACTGCACTTAAGAGTTTTTATACAACATGACGACGGGGCCCCGCCATACCACGAATGTACAAGTACTACAAAGGATGTGAGACTATACCAAAAGATAAGCCTCCGAGAAACGAAGCTTCCGACATTACCGAATCGTGATCCTATGGCGAGGATCAACGATCGTGTACCTCTACTGCGCAGATGAACGCACTTCGGGCGAGGTCAAGACAACAATACCAAGTATGTGAAATCAAAAATATCAGAAATAAAATCATAGCGATATATAAAGCAGGAGACATGTATGATAACCAAACTACAGTCCATAATAAATAAGCAGTCATGTAAGTCAGGGACTCAAGCCCTCAAAGTCATCACTCAAATATAACTATGGGTCTCACGCCCTCAACATCAATCATGCCCGTGGAATACCTTCCTCACCGCCTAGCCTATGATATAATAACACCAAGGAGTACATATAAACACCAAGTCCTACTCGAAATATAAACCGTGACGGCAAGTACGAAGACTAACCACCAGATACCAAAGCCGTATCATCACCTGACCCGGGCAAGTGCGAAAACCAACTATCAGATACCAAAGCCGTACTAACAATACTATACAATCAAACCACGGAGCTGATACGAGGCAAGTACGAAAGCCGACTACCAGATACCGCGCCGTGGTCACGAAATGACCGGCAAGTACGGAGGCTAACTACCGATACCAAGGCGTCAGATCACGAGACTCGCCACGGTCGACACGGCAAGCACGAAAGCCTACTACCAGATACCGGCGCCGTGTCACGAGTCGATCCGGGCAAGTACGAGGGCTAACTACGGATACCAATGCCAGATCACGAGACTTCGCCACTAAATCGAACTGGGAATCGCGAGGGCTAACTACCGTACCAAGGCCGAATCAGCCACGAGGCGGCAAGTACGAAAGCCACCACCGATACCAAGGCCGATCGAAGAAACCTCACGGAGAGCTAGTCCATGGAATAACACTATCAGCGAGCGCATCTGTGGAATTCTCCGTCACTGCCGGTACGTCCAAGTAATATCATAACAAATCAGTCGGCCCTCCATTGAGAGGCGCGGTGGTATAGAAATACAATGCTAGCACGACAAGGCTATCACACGCAAACATAGGCAGGTTACACACAACCCAAGGTACTTTCATTTTATGCCAAAGTCCAGGTTTTAACCCCAAAGTACTACGTACGTTAAATTCTTTTTAAAAGATCCATTTCTTTTACGAAGATCACCCGATGCCTGTATCGTAAAAATAGAGTGACTAACATTTTTAAGTAAACCAAAACACTTCTCCTTTAAAGTCAAGTTACCACTTTAAAACCACTGATAAAACCATTCTTTTGTTTTCATAAGGTCGTTATAACTAACTTCCCATAAAGCTTGTTATAACACTTTATGTTTTAAACCAATTTAAGACAAAACAATGCCTTTCTTTTAAACCAAAAACTCTTCAATTTCGTCAAGTCTCTTTTAGAAATCAAGTTCCTTACTTATTCTCATTTCTGAAATCAGTAAACATTATTCTTTAAAAACCAAGTACTTATTACTCACGAATGAGGCGTCCCACTTCTTAACAACTTTCATATCAATTCAATTAAGTCAAGTCTCTTATCTTTTAAGATTAAGTCTCTTAACTTCTAAAATCAATAAATCATTCTTTTATCTTTCTTAAGTCGTTATACCTAACTTCCCATAAAGCTAGTATAACTCTTAAGCTTTTAAAACCAAGTATTACTCTTCTTTCAAAAACGATTCTTAATTCTTTTGAAATACTTCAAGATTCTTATTATTCAGGCTTAAGTCAAAAGACATTGCCGTAAAACTACGTTCAGTTAACACACGTACGTCTACCGTACTATATATATATATATACTTTTAAAATATCATGCTCAAGAGTATAGGAAGAATCACATACCTCGCGACGATTATCGACTATAAGCAAATAGCCCCAAAGTACTGTAATCCGGCTAGCCCTTTCCACCCTTCGAGTAGAATACGCTACTTGCAGTACTTCAACCTATAACGGTCATACAAGTCTATCAACGTCTAGACTACTCTGCGAATAATTCTAGATACTGATTCCTTATTCTACGGAAAATGGCAAGCACTACCCTACCCGCCAAACTACACAAGTCTCATCAGAATACACCCCATGTAAGTACTGATTCGGTCCTCTTCTTTAATATTCTTACGATGTGATATCAATTCAATTCTCTTCTTTATACCATCCTTCTATATATCTTATACTCACTTCTATACAACTACGATGTAATTTCCAATTACAATAGACAAGAGTATTTACCTCGATAAGCCCAAAATTATCCAAGTTTAAATGTCGGTCTGAGCAACGTTTAGCTCCTAACTGGGTGCTCCAACCCACTCCAAACAACCCTTAAGTCCTACACAACTTCTTCTTAATACTTCAACTCGCTATGAAGATTTCCTTAGTGGTTTCGTTAGTGGCTAAAGGAAGTATAATAGTATTTCCGGGCTTTTAGTATAGCGTAACCTTGGAATACTACAAGGTATTTGGGCCAAGGTATTTTGGAATAGTAACAATACTTGGAGAATACTTTTCTACCAAGGGGTATTTTACGAAAAACTACTAGGCAAGGGGGGGGGGGGTATTGTCACGACCCGACCCCGGGACCGCGACTGGTGCCCTACCTGGGCACCCTTACAGGTAAACATCAGAGAAAATCAGCGGAACATACATGAAACTTATAAATAAACATCGGGAGTAAGACAACAGGTTAGCCGATAGGGCTACCTTCCTGAACATATATAAATACAACCGAAGCAGTTGCCTCCTTTCTTTTACAAACTGACCCACAATATGTGAATACTGCACTTAGAATAACAATCGTGGCGGACGGGCCCGCCATACCACGAATATACATGAATCTACTACCTCGTGGAAGCTGTACAAGAGATAAGCCTCCGAGCAAATGGAGCTTTCTCAAAATCAACCGAGATCCTAAGAGCAAGGATCGCCAACTGGTACCTAAAACTCGGCATTTAACGCACTCGGGCGGGGCCGCATAACAAAAATTCGAATATGGAAGAAATAACGTCAAGAAATGGATCATAATCGCATAAAAGAATGACAAGGACAAGTATAAAAATACATACGGATCTCGCCGTGTCATTACCACTTATGAACTTAATCGCACCTTATTATCTTTTTCATTCTCTATAAAAAGCTATAACCACATTCTTACGCATACGATTAGGAAAATCATTAAGTTCATTACTATATAACTTACTTATCTCTCATAAGTATAACCCTACTGTAAGGAGGGGCACCTATACTACCCGCCCAATCTAGACGCGATCAAGGTCACATAGTCTATCCGTAGGTATACCGCGGCCCGATCTCGGTCGATAACGTCATCTAGTGCGCGTGAAGGTATACCGCCCGCCCGTTCTCGGTCGATAATGTCATCTAGTGCGCGTAAAGGTATACCGCCTGCCCGTTCACGGTCGATAATGTCATCTAGTGCGCCAGAAGGTATCTCGCCTACCCGTTCTCGGTCGATAATGTCATCTAGTGCGCGTGAAAGGTATACCGCCCGCCCATTCTCGGTCGATAATGTCATATAGTGCGCCCATAAAGGTATACCGCCCCATTCTCGGTCGATAATGTCATATAGTGCGCCATAAAGGTATCTTGCCCGCCCATTCTCGGTCGATAAGGTCATATACCGCCCATAAAGGTATACGCCCGTGGAATCCCCATCACTGCCGATACTAAAAGTGTAAAACATAACCATGGGTCTCACGCCCATAATATCAATCAAAACAGTGGTATAACGTCTTGGGGCTTGCCTCATTTATACTCTTACCGAGAAGGTGGTAAGCGGGGTATAACGTCTGGGCTTGCCTCATTTATACTCTTACCCTATCTCGACTGGTCGTCAAACAACACATAAAGCGGTGGTACTGTCTTGGGGTTTACCCTCACTTATACTCTTACCCGGAGAAGGTGGTATAACGTCTTGGGCTTGCCTCATTTATACTCTTACCCTATCTCGACCGACCATCGACAAGACATAAGCACTACCATGTCTTTTATAAAATCCGAATTTAACCCAAGTGCTACAAATAACTAAGCATACCCGAACCCCACATCACCGCTTGCACGCCCTAGTAACTTATAACAAGACAAGGCCCTCCAACCGAGAGTCGCGCAACGTAATAAAACATAATACTTGCACTCAAAGGCTATCACCACACATATAGGCTAAATCTCAATTAACTAAGCCAAAGTACTACGTGACGTACATTCTTTCAAAAGACTCCTTTCCAAATAAAACTTCCCCGATACTAACCACCGTAGTATCAAGTCCTATCCACCTTTCAAGACAAGTCACAATACCTTTTTAGAAATACAATTACCGGTTTCTAAATCAAGTGACTTCTTTATTAAAAACCTTAAGCAATTGGTACCTTTAAACCAATTTGCCCTTACCTAATACAAGTTATTCCTTTTATAACCAAGAGACTTCTACTTTTTGAAACCAAGTATTAAATACTTTCAAATCAATTCTCTTAACTTTCAAAAATACAATTAGTCTCTTAACCATTAGAAAACAAGTGACTCCTTTTATTATAAAACCCTAGGCAATTGATGTCGTAAAATCAAGTTGCCTTTTTACATAGTCAAGTCATTTATCTTTCCATAAGGCAAATATAACTAACTTCCCATAAAGCCGTTATATTCACTTTATACCTTAGCCATAAACAATTTCCTATCCAAGGGACTTATACGTTTAAAACGGGACAAGTATCACATACTTTAAAACTCTTCAAGTCCCTTAACTTTAAAATCAACTTAAGACATCCTTACTATTTTCAAAGAAGTGAGTTAATCTCCTAACCCACCCGACTTGGCATTACATAAAACAAGTAAAGAATATCATAGTCTCAGACGCTCACCGTACTACATACGTGCAACTAGTCATGCTCAAAAGATAGGAAAAGTTCTACATAGAGTAAATCACATAACTACCTCTTAACTTCTAAGAGTAGAAGGAAACATGAAATGATACCACAAGTATATTCCATACATAGAATCATGCCAAAGGAAAGGAAGAGGTTCACATACCTCACGACGATTATCGACACGTAGCAAAATGCTCCTAAGTACTTCAACCTTGATAGCTATTCCACTCTCCCGGTAGGATACGCTATACTTAGTACTTCAACCTATAATGGTCACAATCGTCCATAACCTTGAAAATCAATTTACTTACTTCCAAGAATCAAGTCACATAGACTTACCAAAGTACTTCCATTCTCTAGACTTATCAAATTCATGTCAAAAGAAGTAAGTTTACATACCTCTTGGCTAATCCACACGCTAAGTAGACAACGCGTGATTGGAAAATTGTTGTTCTGACCGCTCGAGAGTCTTGTGGAATATTTCTGTGGTTAAGCGGCTGAACTACCGCCATTTGTGGGCGAATTCCCATCGCGCCGCATTCGCCGGAATTGTTCGTCGAAAAATTCCATTTTGATCTGTTGGAAGTGAATTCATCGAATTGTTGTTTCGTGGATGAATTAATGGAGGAAAACAATTTTCGAGGTCTCTGGTGGTCTCATGGCGGCACCGCGCCGGCGAGCTCAAGGCGGCGTCAATGGCGATTCAAATATCGAGAATTGAGGCTCGATTGGTTGCAAAACGTAGCTAAGATCAATACGAACACAACGGTATACGCCTTTAGCCCTCAATCGCATCGGAATCGATCGGAATCTTCCAACTTCCGATCGAAAAAGGGTTTTAGTTGACGACGATCCGGTTGAATTGAGGTCGTGGGTGGTGCCAAAATGTCGGCCTTTCCACCCTGAATGTTTCTACACTAGCCACGACCGTCGACTCTACCTGAGGTGGCCGGAAAATGCTCGTCGATGACGAGGGTTTCGACGAAAATCGATCTGGTCGACGGCGAGTTTGAGCAAGAATCGAGGGTCCTGGTTTAGATGGAAATGACGGCAAGGAGATGGTGGTTCTGATGGTATACTCCACTCCCGTCGATTGCACCTCAGTTGGTCGGAAAATCAGAAAAACCGAGCGGGAAGATGGATGAGCAGGACCAAACTCGATCTGAAATCGCCGGCGTTTCCGAGAATCGACGGTGGCGGTTGGTATGGACGTGACGGGCTCGACGAGACGAAGCTTTTGGTATATGTCTCGCCCCCGGCGGATTCCTGGTTTGGCCGGAAATGGCGTTTTTCCGAACACTGTTCATCGAACAACACTGTTCATGGACGGGTTTTCACTGTTCATACACGTTTTGGGTATTTTTGTTCTGCGTTTTGCCTTCCCAAACTCCCCAACATATACAAAATTTCTCGGGTGGTCCCACGTGACCAAATTTCTAAAATTAAATTCCCAAATTCTTACGTACGTTCTTAAAACATATCCTGTAAATACGGGGTGTAACATTCTTCCCCCCTTAGAAACATTCGTCCCCGAATGTTCTTTCGGAGTCAATCTTTCTAATTAGCGACATAGTCTCCTTTTACTACACCCTTCTTACAACATATGCCACCCATGGCCACATAACAATACTTATACTAAAAATGTCAACCTGGGCACTCACGAAGCCAACTAGCCCATACTCACAATGACCACAAAGTCTGTCGTAATCATCTCCACTAGGTCTACTAGTGGTCCGACGATCGTATCATCACCGGCAATCTCATATACCCGCGGCTACCACCCCAAACACTCACGATCATTAGGCTCTATTCCTTTACACTTGGTTGCTATCTTTCTTCTGGTCGCATTCTTCCGTACTTCCAACTCTTACTAGCATACATACATAACTTCCATACCGATTCTGGCCTCTAATATTTGTAGTCACTCTATAAAACACTATACGAACATTTCCGGATATCACGGCCTGGTTCCGTTGGAAAGTGTCCACGAACCCGTAAAACAATTAACTAGACTAGGGCATTGCACCTCGTGACTCGCACGAGCGGAACTACTACCAACTGATCCCACTCTATTCCAGGCCGGGAGACCCGTAATAGTCCTCAACCACTCGGTGTCGCACTTAACTCTTATCCTCGTCCGACTTAAAATCTTATGGCGAGAGCCTTATATATCTAAGGTCTCGGCAGTTATCAATATTCTTAGGCTCGCAATTTCCATGCTCCAAGCCTACTTTACTAGTCCCCCCGTAAACGGGTACAAAAACTTCTCATAATACCATAACCATGTTGTCTCGATCACAACAACCATTACTTACTCTATACGGACCTCATCCGTACAATTCTCTTAAGCCTACCACGAAGCTTAATATTTTAACATGGTATTCCATTAAGTTCCTTAACATGACTTCTTAAGGGTTCATCACCCCATCAGACAGCTCATCCTTCCCTAATTCTAACAAAGTAGTACATAAACCTTGATGAGATTTCAATAACAGATCCATACCTTCCCGGTATCTAGTTAGTCCTTACCAACTCTTGGTAATCTAAAACCATTCTAGGCAACACGCGTCTGACTTCATACATAACTCAGTATAGCTGTATGTCACAATACCAACTATACTATAATCATTACCAACTGGATACACAATCCACATGGTCCTTCCCGGGTCATCACGCTTTCTCAGTAATGCAATCAACATAACTCGTTAGGGAGAGACGACCCTAACAACACGCCTCTATCGCACGATCTCGAGTGAGAAGAATGGAAATCAATCCTAAATGTCCTGCGCCTCCGATTATAGATGTGGTGCACAACACACCGATAATCAAGACTCTACTAGACACGGCTCGTAGACACTTTCCGAGGACTAAGCGCTCGATACCACTTTTGTCACGACCGACCGATCGCGATCGTGCCCTACACGGGCACCCTTACTGTAAACATCGAGAAAATCAGCGAACATACATGAAACTTATAAATAAACATCGAGTAAGACAACAGTTAGCCGATAGGGCTACCTTCCCGAACATATATAAATACAACCGCAAGCGATTGCCTTTCTTTTACAAATCGACCCACATGTGAATACAGCACTTAGAATAATAATCGTGTGACAGGCCCCGCCATACCACTGAATATACATTAATCTACTACCTCAGTGAAACTCTAACAAGAGATAAGACTCCGGAGCGAATGGAGATTTCTCTCAATAACTGAACCGAGATCCTAAGAGCAAGGATCGCCAACCTGGGTACCTAAAACTGCGGCATGAACGCACTCGGCGGGCCGCATAACAAAAGTACGAATATGGAATGTAAATAACGTCAAGAAATGTGATCATAATCTGCATAAAAGAATGACAAGGACAAGTATAAAAATACATACGGATCCTCGCCGTGTCATTACCACTTATGAACTTAATCGCACCTTATTATCTTTTTCATTCTCTAAAAAGCTATAACCACATTCTTACGCATACGATTAGGAAAAATCATTAAGTTCATTACTATCTAACTTACTTATCTCTCATAAGTATAACCCGGCCCTGTAAGGAGGGGCACCTATACTACCCGGCCCAATCTAGGACGCGATCAAGGTCACATAGTCTATCCGTAAAGGTATACCGCCTGCCCGATCTCGGTCGATAACGTCATCTAGTGCGCGTGCAGGTATCGCCCGCCCATTCTCGGTCGATAATGTCATCTAGTGCGCCTGCAAAGGTATCTTGCCCGCCCATTCTCGGTCGATAATGTCATCTAGTGCGCGTAAAGGTATCGCCTGCCCATTCTCGGTCGATAATGTCATCTAGTGCGCGTGCAGGTATCTCGCCCGCCCATTCTCGGTCGATAATGTCATATAGTTCGCCATAAAGGTATCGCCCGACCCATTCTCGGTCGATAATGTCATATAGTGCGCCCATAAAGGTATACCGCCCGCCCATTCTCGGTCGATAAGGTCATATAGTGCGCCCATAAAGGTATACCGCCTGGAATCCCCATCATCGCCGATACTAAAAGTGTAAACATAACCATGGGTCTCACACCCATAATATCAATCAAAACAGTGGTATAACGTCTGGGCTTGCCTCATTTATACTCTTACCACGGAGAAGGTGGTAGCGATGGTATAACGTCTGGGCTTGCCTCATTTATACTCTTACCCTATCTCGTATTGGTCGTCAAACAACACATAAAGCGGGTGGTACATCGTCTTGGGTTTACCCTCACTTATACTCTTACCCCGGGAGAAGGTGGTATAACGTCTTGGGGCTTCTCATTTATACTCTTACCCTATCTCGACCGACCATCAGACAAGACATAAGCACTACCATGTCTTTTATAAAATCCGGGAATTTAACCCAAGTGCTACAAATAACGGAAGCATACCCGTGGAACCCCACATCACTGTCGGTACGTCCTAGTAACTTATAACAAGACAGCCGGCCCTCCAACCGAGAGTCGCGGCAACGTAATAAAACATAATACTTGCACTCAAAGGCTATCACCAGCACATATAGGCTAAATCTCAATTAACCAAGCCAAAGTACTACGTACGTACATTCTTTTCAAAAGACTCCTTTCCAAATAAAACTTCCCCGATACTAACCACCGTAGTATCAAGTCCTATCCACCTTTCAAGACAAGTCACAATACCTTTTTAGAAATACAATTACCGGCTTCTAAATCAAGTGACTTCTTTATTAAAAACCTTAAGCAATTGGTACCTTTAAACCAATTTGCCCTTACCTAATACAAGTTATTCCTTTTATAACCAAGAGACTTCTACTTTTTGAAACCAAGTATTAAATACTTTCAAATCAATTCTCTTAACTTTCAAAAATACAATTAGTCTCTTAACCATTAGAAAACAAGTGACTCCTTTTATTATAAAACCCTAGGCAATTGATGCCGTAAAATCAAGTTGCCTTTTTACATAGTCAAGTCATTTATCTTTCCATAAGGCAAATATAACTAACTTCCCATAAAGTCGTTATATTCACTTTATACCTTAGCCATAAACAATTTCCTATCCAAGGGACTTATACGTTTAAAACGGGACAAGTATCACATACTTTAAAACTCTTCAAGTCCCTTAACTTTAAAATCAACTTAAGACATCCTTACTATTTTCAAAGAAGTGAGTTAATCTCCTAACCCACCCGACTTGGCATTACATAAAACAAGTAAAGAATATCATAGTCTTGTACGTCTACCGTACTACATACGTGCAACTAGTCATGCTCAAAAGATAGGAAAAGTTCTACATAGAGTAAATCACATAACTACCTCTTAACTTCTAAGAGTAGAAGGAAACATGAAATGATACCACAAGTATATTCCATACATAGAATCATGCCAAAGGAAAGGAAGAGGTTCACATACCTCGCGACGATTATCGACACGTAGCAAAATGCTCCTAAGTACTTCAACCTTGATAGCTATTCCACTCTCCCAGTAGGATACGCTATACTTAGTACTTCAACCTATAATGGTCACAATACGTCCATAACCTTGAAAATCAATTTACTTACTTCCAAGAATCAAGTCACATAGACTTACCAAAGTACTTCCAGTCCTCTAGACTTATCAAATTCATGTCAAAAGAAGTAAGAAGTTTACATACCTCTTCGGCTAATCCACACGCTAAGTAGACAACGCCGGTGATTGGAAAATTGTTGTCGGACTGCTGAGAGTCTTGTGGAATATTTACGTGGTTAAGCGACTGAACTACCGCCATTTGTGGCAGAATTCCCACTGCGCCGCCACCCGTCGCCGGAATTGTTCGTCGGAAAATTCCATTTTTGATCTGTTGGAAGTGAATTCATCGAATTGTTGTTGCGTGGATGAATTAATGGGGGGAAAACAATTTTTGGAGGTCACGCGGAACTCGCAAGATCGGCCGCGGTCTCATGCGGCGCAGACTGCGCCACGGCGAGCTCAAGGCGGCGTCAATGGCGATTCAAATACCGAGAATTGAGGCTCGGATTGGTTGCAAAACGTAGCTAAGATCAATACGAACACAACGGTATACGCCTTAGCCTCAATCGCACGGAATCGATCGGAATCTTCCAACTTCCGATCGAAAAAGGGTTTTAGTTGACGACGATCCGGGTTGAATTGAGGTCGGGTGGTGCCAAAATGTCGCCTTTTCCACCGAATGTTTCTACACTAGCCACGACCGTCGACTCTACCGAGGTGGCGGAAATGCTCGTCGACGACGAGGTTTCGACAAAATCGATCCGTCGACGGCGAGTTTGAGCAAGAATCGAGGGTCTGGTTTATGGAAATGACGGCAGCGAGATGGTGGTTCTGATGGTATACTCCACTCCGTCGATTGCACCTCGGTTGGTGGAAAATCGAAAAACCGAGCGGGGAAGATGGATGAGCGATGGCCGAAACTTCGATCTGAAGCACGGCGATTCCGGAGAATCGACGGTGGCGGTTGGTATGGGCGTGACGGGCTCGGCGAGACGAAGCTTTTGGTATATGTCTCGCCCCGTGATTCTGGTTTGGCGGAAATGGCGTTTTCGAACACTGTTCATCGAACAACCTTGTTCATGGACGGGTTTTCACTGTTCATACGTTTTGGGTATTTTTGTTCTGCGTTTTGCCTTCCCAAACTCCCCAACATATACAAAATTTCTCGGGTGGTCCCACGGGACCAAATTTCTAAAATTAAATTCCCAAATTCTTACGTACGTTCTTAAAACATATCCTGTAAATACGGGGTGTAACAGGTATACTCTCGGCCAAGGCCTCACAAAGGGGGAGGGGAGCCTTGGACGAATTCTACACTTAAGGGGGAGAGAGTTTTTAGACTTGGAAAATGATTTGTGGATGAAGATTTAGTCTTGCATTGGAGGGGTATTTATAGGCCAACCAATGGCCAAGATCAAGACAAGTGGTGGGCAAGTGTAGGGTGAAAATTTGGACATGTGTTTGTGGGCCCCACTTGCTCATCTACTACACAAAATATCTATCCAAACATTGACCAAATGTTTAAGGCATGAAACATTAAAAAAACGTGCCAATGGAGCCCATGGATTGTCGTCCACTTGAGGGCCAAGTGTCGCCCTCTCGTTGGTCCAAAATATTTCATCTCTCGGAAAAATCCGCAAAAATTATAAATGACATAGCCGGAATTTTCCCTTCGCAAAGTTTGGAAAACGTTTCGTCGGAAAACGATTCTTTTTGCTAGTTGTGCACAAAATTTCGTCCCTTAGTCTACTTTAAGGCTTAAACTTTTGTACGTACGCCCTCACGTACATACTCTGGAAATACGGGGTATAACAATAGTGGATACCCAAAAAGAATCCCCAGCAGTGAATGATGTCCCTATTGTTCGAAATTTTCTTGAGGTTTTTCCTGAAGATCTTCCAGGCCTTCCTCCGGATAGAGAAGTGGAGTTTGCTATAGAGTTAATTCCGGGTACAAGACCCATTTCTATTCCTCCATATCGAATGGCCCCAGCTGAATTGAGGGAGTTAAAAGAACAATTGAAGGATCTTCTGGATAAAGGCTTTATAAGGCCTAGTGTTTCTCAGGGTGCACGATCTGTTTGTGAAAAAGAAAGACGGATCGCTCCGAATGTGCATTGATTATCAGCAGCTCAATAAGGTCACGATCAAGAACCGATACCCATTACCAAGAATCGATGATCTTTTTGACCAACTTCAGGGAGCTAGCTATTTTTCCAAGATTGATCTCCGTTCGGGATATCACCAGCTGAAAATAAATCTAGATGATATATCCAAAACAACCTTTAGAACCCGATACGGCTATTATGAGTTTTTGGTCATGTCTTTTGGGTTAAACAATTCCCCAGCGGCTTTTATGGATTTAATGAACAGAATTTTCAAACCATTCCTAGATTTGTTCGTGATCGTGTTCATAGATGATATCCTAATTTACAGTAAGAGTGTTGAAGAACATGAAGAACATCTGAGGGTAGTGCTTCAAGTCTTGAAACAGGAGAAACTATATGCTAAATTTTCAAAGTGTGAATTTTGGTTGGAAAAGGTAGCCTTTTTGGGTCATGTTGTGTTAATGGATGGAATTATGGTAGACCCCCAGAAGATAGAAGCAGTGAAGAACTGGCCAAAACCGACCACTCTGACAGAGGTTAGAAGTTTCTTGGGGTTGGCTGGGTATTATAGAAGATTCGTAAAAGGTTTTTATAGTCTTGCTGCTCCCTTGACCCGGTTGACTCAAAAAGCGATTAAGTACCAGTGGCCAGAAGCATGTGAAGCAAGTTTTCAGAAACTAAAGGAATTGTTGACTACTGCACCAGTCCTAACCTTACCATCGGGACAAGAAGGGTTCACAGTCTATTGTGATGCCTCTAGAGTTGGGTTAGGATGTGTCTTGATGCAGTTTGGGAAGGTTATTGCGTATGCATCTAGACAGTTGAAGATACATGAGAAAAATTACCCAACTCATGACTTGGAATTAGCTGCGGTGGTGTTTGCCTTACGAATATGGAGATATTATTTGTATGGTGTGCATGTGGACATATTTACAGATCATAAGAGTTTGCAGTACATAACCACACAGAAGGATTTGAATCTCCGACAAAGAAGATGGTTAGAGTTGCTTAAGGATTATGACCTTAGTATTCTTTACTATCCTGGAAAAGCCAACGTGGTGGCTGATGCACTCAGTAGGAGATCAATGGGCAGCTTGGCCCATTTGGCAATACAAAATAGGGGTATTGTTAGTGAGGTACAAATATTGGGAAACCTTGGGGTTAGTTTAATTGAGATCAGTGAAGGTAGGGTGGTGGTACATGATACCTCGCAGTCTGCCTTAGCATCAGAAATAAAAGAAAGTCAGTTTGAGGATACGGAGTTTGTTGGATTTCGGGAGAGGATCCAACAGGGAAAACCTTCACAGTTTACATTGGGAGATAATGACGGAACCCTTCGGTATAAGGGTAGGTTATGTGTTCCTAAGGTAAAGGATCTAAGGAGGAAGATCTTATATGAGGGTCACAACACAAGATATTTCATTCATTCAGGGTCAACAAAAATGTATCAAGACCTCAAGGCAAATTACTGGTGGGACGGGATGAAGAAAGACGTTGCAGAGTTTGTCGGGAGGTGTCTTATATGTCAGCATGTGAAAGCTGAACATCAAAAACCTGACTCTGATACCAACTTGTCACGCCCCGACTTTTCCTAAGCCTTTACTTAGGGCGTGATGGCACCTGAACAATTATTTCCCACCAGGAGCACCATTTAATTCTCTTTATTTATAAATTTAAATTTATATTCAAATACGGAGCTATTAATAAAAATAACAATAAAGAAATCTGTTTATGAATTTATTGAAAACATAACGCGAGCCTATGCTCGTGCAAATATTGTTTCTACATAGACATACTGACAAAGATTATTCTAAGTTGGAAGGGAGACCATTTCACACGGACATTTCCCGAGACACTGTAACTGACATCCTGAACCTGACGAGTACCAAGCCCGAAGCAATGGACTTGGTATGACAAGAGGCTACGGGACAATCGCTAGCCTTGGCGTGAAGTCTTTCCTCTATCACGCTTTCCTGAAACATGTTAAATAAAGATTCAGCCCTACCACCTGGGGCTGAGTGACAACCTTACCCTGCAATTCAAAGTAGCACCACAATATTCCAGGTGCAATCACATTATAACATAATAAGCATATTGCAAAAACATATCAGGTTACAACACTTTTAAACATGCAGCAACTCCTCATAGGAAATTCTCAGTTTGACTAACACTTCATTTTATCTCGTATTATACGTTAAGACATTCCCCTGCGTTTCCATATGTTTGTTACATTTATATATTTGTGAACGCGTATTCACTTTTCATATTGAAATATATATAGGTGAACATGTATTCATCTTTCATATTTGTTGCGGCGTGCAACCCGATCCATTATATTTACGTATTTGTGAACACGTATTCACTTTACATTTTGTTGCGGCGTGCAACCCGATCCATTATGTTTACGTATTTGTGAACGCATATTCACTTTACGTTTTGTTGCGGCGTGAAACCCGATCCATTATGTTTACGTATTTGTGAATGCGTATCCACTTTACGTTTTGTTGCGGCGTCAACCCGATCCATTATATATTTATATATTTATGTGAACACGTATTCACTTTTCATATTTTTCAGAAGATCGAATAAATACTATTCTCTTTCCTAACATTCTGTCATTCATACTTGTAACGATTATAACTTTTTAACCATAACTCCGACTAAGGTGTTTCTCAAGCGGAAACTGAGGCAAGACGGGGATATTTCACTGTACCAAATTTCATTTAAAACTACTTTGGGTAACTAACACAAATTTATCCTCAAAACATCCACATGAAATTTGTTTCGGCAGAATTTTTATTAAACAGAACCAAATCTTAGAATAGTCATAACTCCTAATCTGTATACCCGTTCAAGCCCCATAAAATCTCAAAACGATGAGAACAGAGAGATACACGTCTCCATGTGAAGCATCCTTTCATATTCTGTACCATTTGGTACAGTTTTACACTTTTATTCGCTGCCCTTCCTGGATCTCGATAGATCCGAGGCACAAACTTTAAACATCGATAACTCTCAATCCGTAAGTCGTATAGACCTCTGTAAGGTCTCAAAATGTCCACAACAGAGAGATATAGAACTTTCATTTAGCACCAATTTTCATATTTCCCACGGATTAGTACAGTTTTACGTTTCAACGTCCTGCCCTTCTGGATTCCGATGAATCCGAGGCAGCAACTTCAAACTACAATAACTCTCAACTCGTAAGTCCGTTTTAACCTCTATTTATCTATATCTGTCCGTAATAGAGAGATTTACAACCATGTAAATTTTCATATTATTCTAATAAGTAAAACTCAATAAAAACTGTCTGTAATTATGCCTTTCCGAATTTCGGCCAAATCTAAGGCATAAACTTTGAACTATGATAATTTTCAAACCGTATGTCCATTTGACCACATTTTTGGTTATATATGATCATAATAGAGAGTTTTACCATTCTTACGAATTTCATCAAATTCTAACAATTATAACTCAGTGAAATCAGTTCGTAAAGTTCATGACGCAACTAGTTGTTTGAACAATCAAAAGCTCATTATTTATTTTCAACACTCAATTCTTATTCTAACATGTATTGAACTTAAAATAAAGGATGTTACCAAGAATTTCTGAGTGAGAAAACTCACCTTGTAAGTGTGAAGATTATTTTTGTTTGGTTGCTAAAATGATCCTTACTCTCTAGTATTTTGATTCTTGTTCTTCTTGCCCTCTTGGTATTTTTCTAGATTTTTTTCCTCTTCTTTTCACTTGTTTTTTTCTGATTTTCTATTCTTTGTGCTAGGTATTTTATTTGTGTCATGTACAATGTATAAGTAGAAAAGTTTTCTATAACCTATGGGAGGTGGAATGACAAGAGTTGGAGGGGAAATGAAAAGGGGGGGGGGGGGGGGGGAAAGGGAAAGAGACGTGCATGCAACCCTTTTGCCTTTTTATTTTTATTTATTTTTATTTTCATTTTATCTATCTATTTATCTAACTTTAACACTAACTCCATCCCATGCAATTTATTTTTTGTTTTCTTATATATATATGTATTTTTATTAACTCAATCAACAACTATATATTATTATTTTTTTCTGGATTTTACATAAGCGCCTTAACTAAGTTCTAACCTAGATTACTCTCCAAAACAATGGGTTATGATGATGGGCCGATTCTGCCCTATAAAAACCCTTACTTGAGATGAACTTTTTGAAAGTAAAACAAGAAGGGAAGATGGTTACAACTTGTAGAGGATACATGGGTGTTGTTGGAGCTTGAAGAAGTGGTGTGGAAGTGAAGCTATTGGCTAAATCTATGTGGACTGTTGTCACACACCGAACCCCGGGCCCGTGACTGGTGCCCTACCTGGGCACCCTTCTACCTTAACAACACAAATAAACTGCGGAATTTAAATAACACCTCAATATTTTTTTTTTAAAACCAACATACGTACAAGGGCAAATCCGACAAGGCTGCCATAATATATATACACAAAGACACTACACTGTACATGAGTCCAATCCCACATATGAATATAGACCTCTAAGAGTTTTACTGCAATATGACGGGACAAGGCCCCGCCGTACCCATAACCGTACAAAAGCCTGTACTGAAGGAACTATACCAAAAAGATAAACTCCTGAACAGAGGGAGCTATCCAAAAACTCTGAGCAGGGTCCTACACCTGCAGATCACCAAACTGCGTACCTAAACCTGCGGCATGAACGCAGCCCCCCGAAGGAGGTCAGTACAAATAATGTACCAAGTATGTTAAGCGATGAAATCGTAATGAAATCATAACAGTCTAAACAAAACAGGAGACATGTATGATAGCCAACCTACAGTACACAACACATAAGCAGTCATATCAAGTCAGGGACGCATGCCCTCAAAGTCATTACTAAAATATAACCATGGGTCTCACGCCCATAATATCAATCATGCCCGTGGAATCCTTCCAATGCCGGCGATACATGATATAATATAACACCAATAGGCATACATGAACACCAAGTCCCACTGTGTCCTAAAAGCATGCGGGCAAGTAGGAAAATGAACCACGAGATCCAACTGTATCATAAAAGCGACGGGCAATGCGAAAGCCAACTACGAGATCAACCTATGTCAACAATCGACGGGGAAAATGCAGCTAACTACCAGATCCAACCTGTCGTCACGAGATATGACCGGGGCAAGTGCGCAAGCTATCTACCGGAGCCTATCGTACCAAACTGTGCAATAGCACTGACGGGGGCAAGTACGAAAGCCAACTACCAGAGCCATCCTGCGTCAGCCACCGATGGGGGCAAGTACGAAAGCTAACTACCAGATCCATCCTACGTCACTAAATCTCATGGAGGGCTAATCCATGGAATAACAATATCCCACGTGGTCGCAAGACCCGGAATCCCACATCGTATAAGCATGACCATAGGGTAATACAAACAAATCCGGGAATATAACCCGCCTCCTGGTCACATGCCCCGGAATCCCACATCGTATAAGCATGTCCAAGGAGTATCCCTCGTGGTCGCATACCTCGGAATCCCACATTGTATAAGCATGATCATGGGGTAATACAAATAATGGAAGCATACCCGTGGAATCCCATATCACCGTCGGTACGTCCAAGTAAACTTACAACAAGACAGCCGACCCTCCAACCGAGAGTCGCGGCAACGTAATAAAACATACTACTTGCACTCAAAGGCTATCACCAGCACACATAGGCAAGTTCATAAAATCTTTAGACTTTCATTTTATAAACTCAAGGCACTTATAGAATACTCCTCAATTAAACAAGCCAAAGTACTTATCAAGGCACACATAGAATAATTCTCAATTAAACAAGCCAAAGTACTTATCAAGGCACACATAGAATAATTCTCAATTAAACAAGCCAAAGTACTACGTACGTACATTCTTTTCAAAATACTCCTTTCTATGTAAAACCCCAAGATACTAACACCCGTAGTATCAAGGTGTGTCTATTTTTCAAAGTAAGTTACTACACTTTTAGAAAACTCATTTCAAAGCTTGAAATCAAGTAACTTCAAATTTTTACAATCTAGGCAACTTATGCCCATTAATCAAAATAGACAACTTTCTTAACCTTCCATAAAGCCGTTATAACCAACTTCCCATAAAGCTGTTATAACTCTTTATGGTTTTGGACATATTCATTACTTTTATAACCAAGAGACTTATACTTTTAAAACCAAGTATCACATACTTACAAATCAAGTTCTTAACTTTCAAAATACTTCAAGTCTCTTAATATTTAGAAAACAAGTTTCTTCTCTTAAATCATGTCATTTCTCCTCTTTTAAAACAATTAAGTAAATCACTCATTTGACTCCCCTAAAGTCATTATAACAACCCTTAGGTTTTGGAACTAAGTCACTAGCCAAAAGATTTGGAAACCCCTTCCTTTTCAAGACTCTATGTATTTTAAGAAAAATACTTTCACTCTTAAGAATCCAAACTCCACTAAGACAATGGATTATACAACTTACAATTTAAACATCAAAGTACAATCAAGGAAGTACATAGAACAAATTCTATTTTAGGCAATCCAAATATAACCAAGGAATGGATCATTTAAGGAGTAGGACATACTTTCTTTATCTTAAGGAATCATGCTAGAAGAGGAGATAGTTCACATACCTTTTCGGCTAAATGCACAAGCTAAGTCGAATACGCCGCACGTAGAAGTGTCAACCTATAATGGTCACAACATGACTATCAACTTCTAGTCTCTAACGTGGAATAATACTAAGTATACGGTCTCTTATTCTACGGAAAATCGGGCAGCACTTCCTTTGTTTCTACATACTTTGCCACCTTTTTCAAGGCCGAATACAATAACCAAACATGCCACATTTAAGGCTCAACATACCAACCAATCAAAGGGGATTACACGCCTTACAATACGTGTAAAATTCCGCCCCACAATTCATACCAAGTAGTTTAATACTTCAAAAGCCATTCTCGGCCAACCTATAACCAACAACTCAAAGTCTTTTCCAATTCTTTTCCAATTCCAAGTTCTAAGGTCTAACATGTTATATAGTCATAGACAACTTCAACAACTACAATTTCCTTCTTTATACAACATGCAACGACTTAAACTAATAATCAACTTGAATTGTAATCTTAAGGCTAAACATGCTAGTTTTCGGATTAGGGTTCCAATAGCCAATATACTTATCAAACTTCATACTATATAACTCATGCTTGCTAATATCCATAACTACAACAATAAGTAAACTTTAATTGCTAAAACGACAAGATTTATACCTTTATAAGCCCTTAAAATTTCCAAGATTCAAAGTCGCTCCTTAGCAATTCTTAGCTCATTTCCTTATGTTCTAATCCGCTTCAAGCACTCCTTAGAAGCCTATGAAGAACCCATTTTCAAGTTCCAACTTCAAAGTTGAAGAACTCCTTAAGTTTCTGCCTTGCGACTAACGTGAAAACGCCGTTTTTTCCGAAATCTTTCTATTGAGATATCCTTACAATACCCTTAGGGACATTGGGTTAAAGTCTTGTGAATAATGGATCAAAACTACAAATTTTTGTGTGGGCAAAATGTGCAAACCCGAGAGCTACTTAGTGAAGAACAACAATGTGTGAAAAATTCTAAGTCTTAGAAGAGCTTGTCTTGCACTAGCTTAGTATATAAAACACAATGGAGGGTCAAGATTGCAACACTTGAGTGGCTAGGATGAAGAACACATGGATAATAGCCAAGTGGACAAGTTGACTTGGTCAACAATCTCAAGCTTTGAAGACTTATCTTCCTTGATGGTCAATGACCATTTTACCCTTACTAAATTCGACCAAGACTATATGTGGGGGTGCCACGTGTCGCCCTCTCATTCGTCAATAAAATTCTGTAACCCTCGTGGGCCCCGCAAAATGTAAAATTCCTCGGGTGGGCCCCACGTGACCAAATCCGTAAAAAATAAATTTCCATAATGTTAATAAGTTCCATACTCTTCAAATAATGCATTTTGAGAATCCAATTCTCATCAACGAACATTTTTCTTTTCCGACGTTCGGAAGATTTTCCGTCGGAAAAACAATTCTTCCTTTCGTACTAATTTCCAAGTCTTGATTCCTTACATACATTCTCTTATACATGTCCTGGACTTAAGGGGTGTAACATTCTCCCCCACTTAGAAACATTCGTTGTTATACCCCGTAGTTTCAGGGTATGTATGCGAGGACGTACGTACGAGAATACGACATTGAAATTGGAAAGGAAGAACGAGGTGATTTTTCCACGGAAAAGTTTCCGGTTTTTGTGAAGGAAAAAGGTTCGTCAATGGGAATTGGATTCTAGATTTGGTATTCGGACTTCTTGGAATATTAGAGAATTATGGAATTTTATTTTTCGGAAATGGTCACGTGGGGCCCACGGGAGAAAATTCTGATTTTGTGGGGCCACTTTGTTTTGAGATTTTGGCCATTGTGGATATTTTGGAAGATGAAATATGTTGGGCGTGTAGGAGGCGACACGTGTCACCCCTAGTTGGCTTGGGCGAATTCCACTTTGTGCACGCTTTGTTTAGAGTCGTTTCGGCGAAACGTTTTACAAGACTCGCGTGGATAAATTAGGCTATGTCATTTCTAATTTTTGCGGATTTTTCCGAGAGGCGAAACACGTTGGACCAATGAGAGGCGACACTTGTCACCTCATTGATGGATGTCAGCGGCAATAGGGGATTGGGTTGGCTTATTTTGTCTTGGAGTTGGTAGGATATTTTGTGTGCAAGTTGGCCAAGGACACTTGCCTAAATCCTCACCCTACACTTGCATTGCACTTGGCACCATCTTGGCCCTTGGTTGGCCCTTCCTTGACCTATAAATACCCCTTGTTGAAGAGTTATTTCATCCTAAATTGAGCAATCTTTCTAAGTCTCAAATCCTCCTCTCCTCTTATTGTTTCGTCCAAACACACCCCTCCTTTGAGAAGCCCTGGCGAGAGCAACCCCCTCTAAAGCTAGCCTAGCCGAAACACTACCCCTCCCTTGGTAGAAAAGTTGCCTTCTAGTATTGTTATAATGCCCAAATTACCCTAGCCCAAATCCCTTAGTCCTTAGTAGAAGTTGTGAAGAACTTCTAAGGTTTTCTTGGAGCTACCAGAGCGCACAACTTAGGAGCTAAACCTTGCTCAGGCGCGACTTTTAACTAGGATATTATTGGGCTTACCGAGGTAAATAACCTTATCTTCCTTTTGTAATTAGAGTATATATACTGTAGAAGTATAGGAATAAGTATTAAATACTTAGAAGGATATTGCAGAATAGGATTGAACTGTTATCACAGTAGAAGGGCTTAAAAGAAGAATAATAGAACTGTACTTACATAGGACTGTTTCACAATAGACTTGAGTAGCTCACCGGGTAGGGAAGTGCTGCCCAAATGTCCATAGAATAGCGAACCCTCTATTTAGAGCTTTATACGATCTGATCAGAGCGTTGATAGGCGTGTTTGGTGATATGGTCGATACTCTGCGCGACATATTCAACTTGGCAGGTGGATTTCGCCGAGAAGGTATGTGATTCTTCCTATCCTCTTGAGCATGATATTTTAAAGAATATGTATATAGTACGGTAGACGTACGTGTGTTAACTGAATAATAATTACGGCAATGTCTTCGGACTTAAGCCTGAATAATAATTACGGCAATGTCTTGGACTTAAGCTGAATAATAATTACGGCAATGTCTTACGACTTAAGCGAATAAAAGAATCAAGTAGTTCAAAAGAATTAAGAAACCTTTTTTTGAAAGAAGAGTAACACTTGGTTTTAAAAGCTTAAGAGTTATACTAGCTTTATGGGAAGTTAGGTATAACGGCTTAAGAGTGATAAAAATAACGATTTATTGATTTAAGGAAATAAGAGACTTGACTTATTATACTAATATGAATTTTGTTAAAAAGTGTGAAACCTCATTCGTGAGTAAATAGTATTTTTGGTTTTCAAAGGAATGATGTTTTACCGATCAGAATAAATGTCGAACAAACCACAGCAGCGCTAATAAAGGGAAATATTGTGACTAATAAAGTATTATTAAAACCAGTAGAAACTTCCATCTGCATAGGAGCTAAGATAAGACAAAATGATATTACATTTACTAGATCATGACTGCTGTAATAAGGTTGTTACGAATAATAATAACCTATTCACACTTAGGGTATATGTTTCTCAAATTGTTTTAAAGGATTAAAGCTATGAACTACGAAACCTTTCGAAAATGAGAAACTTGAGTAATTAAAATTAGGCAAACTTAAGCGTTGGGAAAAGAATGTTGTTACTTGATTTTACAAAGAGAAATGTGTTGATTTACTTCAAAAGATAATCACTCTATTTTTTATACTACGGGTATTGTGTGACTTTTGTGAAAGAAACTGATCTTTTAAAAGAGTAATACATAAAGTACTTTGGGGCTAAAAACCCAAACTTGTTAGCATAATGTAGAAAGTACCTTGTGTGAATAACTTGATTGTATTGATTTGTGATAGTCTTGTAATACTTTCTTGTTGACTTGATAAGTAAACATGTTAGGATGCTACGTGAGTTAGTATCTTGTGATGTTTGTGTAGAGGGGTTTTTCCCTTATTATGCTTAGATTGTTTAACGATAAAACTGTCATGTTGATATTATATCACTCATGATTCCGGGGGTTAAGCTGCCCTCCGATGCGGGGTAGACTCAGGCGGGTCTAGTGACCTATGATTCGAGAATACCTTATGCAGGTCTGTATGGCCTATGCGGAGCTACGAGAGTTCCAGGTTAGTATGCGGCCCTTGTGGTCATGCGGTCTTTGTGGCGTCTGAGCGAGTCCAGGCTGCCGGGAGTAGCTACCCTCGATGCGGGAATACCTCATGCGGGCCATTGGAGTGGCCCGTGCGAGCTCTGGAAAGTTCGGGGCTAGACGCGCACATTAGATCTGCGGGCGAGTGGCGGCTTTGATCATGTGAGTCTAGACATATCTCATGATCTGATTCACGACCTTGTATCGGGGTTTTTAGTAGTCGGCTATGCCTCGTACTTACCGTATGGTTTTATGATGACTTTGAGGCGTGAGTCACGACTTGACATATTTGTTTATTTCTTGTGAGCGTAGTTTTGGTTATCATACATGTCTCTGCTTTATATAGACTACTATGATTTCATTTCTGATATTTTCGATTTCACATACTTGGTACTGTTGTCTTGACCTCCTTGAGGCTGCGTTCATGCGCAGTAAAGGTACTCCTCTGTTGATCCTGTTCTTAGGATCACCGTTTGGCGTTAGGAAAGCTCGTTTCTCGGAAGCTTAGCATTTTGGTATGGTCCCTGTCGTTGTAGATATTTGTATTCAGGTATGGCGGGGCCTGTCCCGCCATTGTTGTTTTAAACTCTTAGAGGTCTGTAGACTGTTGTAAGGTTGGGATATCGCTATTCATTTTGGGGTACTTATATACATATATGCCGAAAGGCAACTTTTCCCTAAAGCGTGTCTTATTTATCTTGTTTCATATTTTGGTTGTTTTATTTTCATGATTTCTCGATGTATGACTACTTGGGTGCCGGGTAAGGCACGATCCACGAACCGGGCAGTCGTGACAAAAGTGGTATCGAGTAGTTAATCCTCGGAAAGTGTCTCTGATCGTATCTAGTAGAGTCTTGATTATCGGTGTGTTGTGCACCACACCAATAATCGTGAGGCTATAGGATATTTAGGATTGGTTTCCATTCTTCTCACTCGAGATCATGCTTTAGATGTGTTATAAGTTGGACCTCTAACGTATTCCTTTCCTTTACGATTATGCCTCCACGCCAGTAACTCGGGCCCGAGAAGGCGAAGCGTGAAGGAGGCTGCGAGTAAATCTGAATTTAGAAGGCACAGGCCCAATCATCACTGAGGTGATGCTTCATGCGAGGAGTTACGAGGCGTCGCCAACAAAGCAGAGTTTGGCACGGCGATTCCCTCTGCGGCCATGACATCTGGACCTTCGTTCCACGACTTGGAGCAGAAAATATGGATTGGAAGGAGACGGCCCTGTTACTAGCAAGGGACTTGGCAGCCAAAGAGTATTTTATGTACCGGTATACCAAGGATATTGATGCTTATCTAAAGAAGGGTTGTGAGGGAGTAACTCTTCAGTCAGGGACGAGCCAGGCTTGCGTTCAGGATTATGTGCAGCGGGCTGAGAGAGGTAGAGATCGACAGATTAAACAAGATCAGCGAAGAGGCCGTTTGGCGGGATCATTTGGTAACTCTCGGCGAACCGCCTCAGTGAATTAGACATGCGCCTCGCGATGCGAGTGTCCCTCCACAGGGTTGATTTTCCTCGGTGTTCACGGTGTGGCGGCGTCATTCGAAATGCGTCTTTTCTTGTGCTTGTTTTAGTTGGGGCCGTGAGGGCCGTATACGGCGAGGAATGTTCTATGAGGAAGGATGCAAGTAGAAAGACTCGACCTACGGTCGATTGTGGATGCGTGATTCGGAGAGGAGAGTGTTACACCCGTAAGTCGGGACATGTATAAGAGAATATGCGTAAGGAAACAAGACTTGGAAATTAGTACGAAAGGAAGAATTGTTTTTCCGACGGAAAATCTTAGAAGGTCGGAAAGGAAAAATGTTCGTTATTGAGAATTGGATTCTCAAAATGCATTATTTGAAGAGTATGGAACTACGAACCTAATGGAAATTTATTTTTCTGGATTTGGTCACGTGGGGCCACAGAAATTTTACTTTTGTGGGGCCCACGAGGTTACTGAATTTTATGGACGAATGAGAGGCGACACGTGGCACCCTCCATGATGTTGGCGAAAAATTGCAAGGGTATTATGGTCATTTGACCTAAGTAGATGATAAGTCTTCTAAGCTTGACATTGTTGACAAGTCGAACTTGTCCACCTAGGCTTGATCCAGTGAAACACATCCTAACCTCACATTTGTTTAAGTCTTGACCCTCCAATGTGTTTTAAATACATACTAGTAGCAAGACAAGGTCTTGAAGACTTAGAAAAAATTTCTCAACTCTTGTTCTCACTAGATAGCTCTCGGCTTTAGCACATTTCCAACAAGAAAATTTTGTAGTTTTGATCCATTAGCCACAAGACTTAAACCCAATGTCCCTAAGGGTATTGTAAGGATATCTCAATAGAAAGATTTCGGAAAAAACGTATTTTTACGTTAGTCGCAAGGCGGAAACTATGGGAGTTATTCAACTTTGAAGTTGGAACTTGAAGATGGGTTCTTCATAGGCCTCTAAGGAGTTCTTGGAGCGGATTGGAACTTAAGGAAAGGAGTTAAGAATTGCTAAGGCGCGACTTTGGATCTTGGAAATTTTAAGGGCTTGGAAAGGTATAAATTTTGTCGTTTTAGTAGTTAAGACTTACTTATTGTTGTAGCTGTGGATTTTAGCAAGCATGAGTTATATAGTATGAAGTTTGATATGTTTATTGGCTATTATAACCCTAATCCGAAAACTTGCATGTTTAGCCTTAAGATTACATTTCAAGTTGATTATTAGTTAAGTCGTCGCATGTTGTATAAAGAAGGAAATCGTATTTGTTGAAGTTGTTTATGACTATATAACATGTTAGACCTTAGAACTTGGAATTGGAAGAGGATTGGAAAAGGCGTAGTGTAATTGGTTATATGTTGGCCGAGAATGGCTAGTGAAGTATTACACTATTTCGTATGAATTGTGGGGCGGAATTTTACACGTATTGTAAGGCGTGTAATCCCCTTTGTTTGGTTGTTGTTTGGAGCCTTAAATGTGGCTTGTTGGTTATTGTATTCGGCCTTGAAAAGGTGGCTAAGTAAGTAGAAACAAAGGAGGTCTTGCCCGATTTTCCGTAGAATTAGAGGCCGTATACTTAGTATTATTCTCGTAGAGACTAGAAGTTGATAGCCTTGTTGTGACCATTATAGGTTGACAACTACTCGTGCGTATTCGGCAGCTTGTGGATTTAGCGAAAAGGTATGTGAATTATCTCCTCTTCTAGCATGATTCCTTAGAATAAAGAAAGTAAGTTCTACTCTTGAATGATCCATTCCTTGCTTGTATTTGGATTGCCTAAAATAGAATTTGTTCTATGTACTTCCTTGAGTGTACCTTGATGTTTAAATTGTAAGTTGTAGAATCCATTTTCTTGATGAAGTTTGGGTTCTTAAAAGTGAAGGTATTTTTCTTAAAGTACATAGAGACTTGAAAAGGAAGTGGTTTCCAAATCTTTTGGCTAGTGCCTTAGTTCTAAAACCTAAAGGTCATTATAATGACTTTAGGGGAGTCAAAGGAGTGATTTACTTATTTTATTTAAAAGAGGAGAAATGACATGATTTAAGAGAAGTAACTTGCGTTAAGGGTGAAGTTACTTGAGGTTTAAAAAGTAGAAGAAAACTTGTTTTCTAACTATTAAGAGACTTGAAGTATTTTGAAAGTTAAGAACTTGATTTTATAAGTATGTGATACTTGGTTTTAATAGTATAAGTCTCTTGGTTATTGAAGGAAATGGATACGTCTAAAACCATAAAGGGTTATAACGACTTTATGGGAAGTTGGTTATAACGACTTTATGGAAGGTTTAGAAAGTTGTCTATTTTGATTAAATCGGCATAAGTTGCCTAGATTGTGAAAATTTGGAGTTACTTGATTTCAAGCTTTGAAATGAGTTTTCTAAAAGTGTAGTAACTTACTTTGAAAAATAGACACGCCTTGATACTACGGGTGTTAGTATCTTGGGGCTTTACATAGAAAGGAGTCTTTTATAAAGGAATGTACGTACGTAGTACTTTGGCTTGATAAATTGAGGATTTGTCTAAGTGTGCCTTGATAAGTACTTTGACTTGTTAAAAGAGAATTATTCTATATATGCCTTGATTAAGTACTTTGGCTTGATAAATTGAGGATTTGTCTAAGTGTGCCTTGATAAGTACTTTGACTTGTTAAAAGAGAATTATTCTATATATGCCTTGATTAAGTACTTTGGCTTGATAAATTGAGGATTTGTCTAAGTGTGCCTTGATAAGTACTTTGACTTGTTAAAAGAGAATTATTCTATGTATGCCTTGATTAAGTACTTTGGCTTGATAAATTGAGGATTTGTCTAAGTGTGCCTTGATAAGTACTTTGACTTGTTAAAAGAGAATTATTCTATGTATGCCTTGATTAAGTACTTTGGCTTGATAAATTGAGGATTTGTCTAAGTGTGCCTTGATAAGTACTTTGACTTGTTAAAGAGAATTATTCTATGTATGCCTTGATTAAGTACTTTGGCTTGATAAATTGAGGATTTGTCTAAGTGTGCCTTGATAAGTACTTTGACTTGTCAAAAGAATTATTCTATGTATCGTGATTAAGTACTTTGGCCTAAACCATAAAGGGTTATAACGGCTTTATGGGAAGTTGGTTATAACGGCTTTATGGAAGGTTAAGAGAATGGTTTTCTCTAGTAAAGTAATCAAAGGAATAACTTGTTTTAAGGAAGGGCAAATTGTTTTAAAGGTACCAATTGCTTAAGGTTTTAATAAAGAAGTCACTTGATTTAGAAGCGGTAATTGTATTTCTAAAAAGGTATTGTGACTTGTCTTGAAAGGTGGATAGGACTTGATACTACGGTTGTTAGTATCGGGGAAGTTTTTGTGGAAAGGAGTCTTTTGAAAAGAATGTACGTACGTAGTACTTTGGCTTGATTAATTTAGAATTATTCTATGTGTGCCTCGATAAGTACTTTGGTTTGGTTAATTGAGAATTAGCCTATGTGTGCTGGTGATAGCCTTTGAGTGCAAGTTTTATGTTTTATTACGTTGCGCGACTCTCGGTTTGAGCCTATTTGTCTTGTCAGAAGTTACTTGGGCGTCAAAGCGGTGATGTGGGATTCCACGGGTATGCTTCCGTTATTTGTAGCACTTGGGTTAAATTCCCGTATTTTATAAAAGACATGGTAGTGCTTATGTCTTGTTTGATGGTCGGTCGAGATAGGGTAAAAGTATAAATGAGGGGCAAGCCCCAAGACGTTATACCACCTCCGTGGTAAGAGTATTAGTGAGGGTAAACCCCAAGACGCAGTACCACCGCTTTATGTGTTGTTTGGCCGGTTGAGATAGGGTAAGAGTATAAGTGAGGGTAAACCCCAGATGCTATACCACTGTTTTACCACCTTCTCGGGGTAAGAGTATAAGTGAGGGTAAACCCCAAGATGCTATACCACTGTTTTACCACCTCTCGGGGTAAGAGTATAAGTGAGGGTAAACCCCAGATGCTATACCACTGTTTTACCATTCTCCAGGGTAAGAGTATAAGTGAGGGTAAACCCCAAGATGCTATACCAGGTGGGACTTGATGTTATGTTATATCATGGATCGAAGCGGTGAGAAGGATTCCACGGGCATGATTGATATTATGGGCGTGAGACCCATGGTTATGTTTTAGTAACGACTTTGAGGCACGCGTCCACGACTTGATATGATCGCTTATGTGTTATGTCTTGTAGGTTGGCTATCATACATGTCTCTGTTTTGTTTAAGTTATGATTTCATTCTGATGCTTATTGTTCACATACTTGGTACATTCTTCTTGACCTCCTTGAGGCTGCGTTCATCTTTGCGAGTTTAGACGCAGTGATTTGGTGATCGGCAGTGTAGTACCTTGCTCGAGTTTTGGATAGCTCCTTGATTCGGGAGTTTATCTTTTGGTATAAGATCTTTCGATGTGCTTTTATGCGATTATGGGTGCAGCGGGGCCTTGTCCGTCATGGTTGATATAACTCTTAAGTGCTGTATTCATATGTGGGATTGGACTCGTATGCGGTGTAGTGTCTTTTGTTTATGTATATATGGCGGCCTTGTCGGCTTTGCCGCTTGCGCACGCTTGTTTTAAAAAAAAAAAAGTGAGGTGTTATTTGATTCATGACTTACTTGTATTGTTAAGGTAGAAGGGTGCCCAGGTAGGGCACCAGTCACGGGCCCGGGGTTCGGGCTGTGACAAGGAGGTGTTATCCAGGGGAGGCCACCCCCACCTCGGTGTGGCCGTTGTGGTCGATGTCATCGTGGGGAGTGTCGTGCTTCTGCGATAGCTTGTTTTGTTTGCGGCGGGAGGCCATTTGCGGAAATTGTCCAACGAGTTGGCGGGGATGTAAGGACTCAGCCTTCTGGTCGATGGATAGTTCATCACCTTCCACGGTATCGCCCGGTGGCGGGATTGACTAGATGACCTAGGGAAAGTGCCGCGTAGATACTGGTATATCCTTAACCCTTTAGAGATTTATATGTATAGTAAGATGCGAATATCTTAAAGTATTGTTTTCGGTTAGCATGGTGTTAGTGTGATTAGAATTGTTGATTAATTAACCGGGTAAGATTGGGGACGAAAGAGTGGGAGCCTTAGAATATTACGTAGAAGACCTTAGAGGCGAGGCCATCTTTGGTAAAAGAATTATTTCGTGTTTGACCCTTATCGAAGTGCATAGTATACGTGAGATTTTTTTTTTATGGGATGAATCCTTGAGTGTTGTGAAACGAAAGAGGATGGTTGAGCTTAGAAGACCGCTAGGTTTTCGTAACGTGATTGGTGAGATTGTTCCGGATCGGGGAGCTAGTGTTTGGCGCGTTGCCGGGTCGGGTTGAGGCCGTGTTGCGGGTCGACCCACGCCCTGTTTGGTGATGGGTCGGTTGTGGTGGTCCGTTTTGTGTTAGGGTCACGAGGTGTTAGGCGAGTTTAGTTAACCATTGTACGAGTTCGTGGATGTGTTCGACCAGTAGTCGGGCCGATGGGGTCAACCCGTCTTATCTTTTAGTCAAACCGTGTACTCGGTAGTATGTTACGAGATGATTTTTTTTTCAAGAAGGTTGTAAGGCTACACGGGGTGCCTACCTTCACCTTATGGTGTGAGGAGTCAGCTATTTGTTTCTTTTCTGGAAGAGTTACCAGGCAAGGTTAGGAACTCAGGTGAATCTCAGTGTCGCATTCACCCTCGGGCTAGTGGTTGGATTTCGGGATTAGCTGTAAGGACTCTTCGCCTCTTGTTGAGTATGTATTATATAGCTACCATTTCAGTATTCGGGTGTCGCCGTTTGGAGCCTTTTTATTAGCACTAGTGTAAGATTTCCGATCGACTGATTCGATGTAAGCAAGGTGCAGATAGTTGGTTCGTACTTGTTCAGCAGGGCGTGGATAGGGTGGAGCTTATCCAGAAGAGGTTATTGGCAGCTCAGAGTCAGTGGGAAGCAGTACCAGAACATGGTAAGTGATAAGGAAAAGTTCGAGTGTACGAGAAGGTTACGACGAGTAAGGCAAAGTGACAAAAGTGGTATGGAAAGAAGCGAGCATGTATTACAGGCATAGGTGTGATCATTTCGTTTGTAAAGAGTAGGTGCGAAGGGAGTATCTTTTTAGACCTCTAGTAGGAGCTTTCGTGATAGAGGTGATTCCTCGTGGACTTGGAGATAAGTAGGTGCGTTTGTTGTGTTGTGGCCAGGTGTGGCATGGATGTTTCCGTAAGTATAGCAGTAAGGACTATACTGGCGCCTGTTTGTTTTGATACCTAGAAGGAACATTCGGGACGAATGTTTCTAAGGAGGGGAGAATGTTATACCCTGTAGTTTCAGGTATGTATGCGAGGGCGTGCGTGCGAGAATCGACATTGAAGTGGAAAGGAAGAACGAGGTGATTTTTCCACGGAAAAGTTTCGGTTTTGTGAAGGAAAGCGGTTCGTCAATGGGAATTGGATTCCCAGTTTGGTATTCGGACTTCTTGGAATATTAGAGAATTATGGAATTTTATTTTTGGAAATGGTCACGTGGGGCCACGGGGAGAAAATTCTGGTTTTGTAGGCCCACTTTGTTTTGAGATTTTGGCCATTGTGGATATTTTGGAAGATGAAATATGTTGGGCGTGTAGGAGGCGACACGTGTCACCCCCTAGTTGGCTTGGGCGAATTCCACTTTGTGCACAACACCCGCTAGAGTCGTTTCAGGCGAAACGTTTTACAAGACTCGCGTAGGATAAATTCGGCTATGTCATTTCTAATTTTTGCGGATTTTTCCGAGAGACGAAACACGTTGGACCAACGAGAGGCGACACTTGTCACCCTCGTTGATGGATGTCACGCGTGCAATAGGGCGATTGGGTTAGCTTATTTTGTCTTGGAGTTGGTAGGATATTTTGTGTGCAAGTTGGCCAAGGACACTTGCCTAAATCCTCACCCTACACTTGCCTTGCACTTGGCACCATCTTGGCCTTGGTTGGCCATTCCTTGACCTATAAATACCCCCTTGTTGAAGAGTTATTTCATCCTAAATTGAGCAATCTTTCTAAGTCTCAAATCCTCCCTCTCCTCTTATTGTTTCGTCCAAACACACCTCCCCATTTGAGAAGCCCTAGCAGAGCAACCCCTCTAAAGCTAGCCTAGCCAAACACTACCCCCTCCCTTGGTAGAAAAGTTGCCTTAGTATTGTTATAATGCCCAAATTACCTAGCCCAAATCCCTTAGTCCTTAGTAGAAGTTGTGAAGAACTTCTAAGGTTTTCTTAGACTCTGAGCGTGACTTAGGAGCTAAACCTTGCTCAGCGACTTTTATCTAGGATATTATTGGGCTTACCGAGGTAAATAACCTTATCTTCCTATTGTAATTAGAGTATATATCTTGTAGAAGTATAGGAATAAGTATTAAATACTTAGAAGGATATTGCGAGAATAGGATTGAACTGTTATCACGATAGAAGGGCTTAAAGAAGAATAATAGAACTACTTACATGGACTGTTTCTGATGAGACTTGAGTAGCTCAGGGTAGGGAAGTGCTGCCCAAATGTCCATAGAATAGCGAACCCTCTGTTTAGAGCTTTATCTGATCTGATCTAGACGTTGATAGACGTGTTGGTGATATAGTCGATACTCTGCGCGACATATTCAACTTGGCGGTGGATTTCGCGAGAAGGTATGTGATTCTTCCTATCCTCTTGAGCATGATATTTTAAAGAATATGTATATAGTACGGTAGACGACGTGTGTTAATCGAATAATAATTACGGCAATGTCTTCGGACTTAAGCATGAATAATAATTACGGCAATGTCTTCGGACTTAAGCCTGAATAATAATTACGGCAATGTCTTCTGACTTAAGCCCGAATAAAAAGAATCTGAAGTAGTTCAAAAGAATTAAGAAACCTTTTTTTTGAAAGAAGAGTAACACTTGGTTTTAAAAGCTTAAGAGTTATACTAGCTTTATGGGAAGTTAGGTATAACGGCTTAAGAGTGATAAAAAAACGATTTATTGATTTAAGGAAATAAGAGACTTGACTTATTATACTAATATGAATTTTGTTAAAAAGTGTGAAACCTCATTCGTGAGTAAATAGTATTTTTGGTTTTCAAAAGGAATGATGTTTTACCGATCAGAATAAATGTCGAACAAACCACAGCAGCGCTAATAAAGGGAAATATTGTGACTAATAAAGTATTATTAAAACCAGTAGAAACTTCCATCTGCATAGGAGCTAAGATAAGACAAAATGATATTACATTTACTAGATCATGGCTGCTGTAATAAGGTTGTTACGAATAATAATAACCTATTCACACTTAGGGTATATGTTTCTCAAATTGTTTTAAAGGATTAAAGCTATGAACTACGAAACCTTTCGAAAATGAGAAACTTGAGTAATTAAAATTAGGCAAACTTAAGCGTTGGGAAAAGAATGTTGTTACTTGATTTTACAAAGAGAAATGTGTTGATTTACTTCAAAAGATAATCACTCTATTTTTATACTACGGGTATTGTGTGACTTTTGTGAAAGAAATGGATCTTTTAAAAGAGTAATACATAAAGTACTTTGGGGCTAAAAACCCGAACGTGTTAGCATAATGTAGAAAGTACCTTGTGTGAATAACTTGATTGTATTGATTTGTGATAGTCTTGTAATACTTTCTTGTTGACTTGATAAGTAAACATGTTAGGATGCTACGTGAGTTAGTATCTTGTGATGTTTGTGTAGAGGGGTTTTTCCCTTATTATGCTTAGATTGTTTAACGATAAAACTGTCATGTTGATATTATATCACTCATGATTCCGGGGGTTAAGCTGCCTCCGTGCGGGGTAGACTCAGCGGTCTAGTGACCTATGATTCGAGAATACCTTATGCAGTGCAGTATGGCCTATCAGAGCTACGGAGTTCCAGGTTAGTATGCGGCCCTTGTGGTCACGCGGTCTTTGTGGCTACGCGGACGGCGAGTCCAGACGCCGGGAGTAGCTACCCTCGATGCGGGGAATACCTCATGCGCGGGCCATTGGAGTGGCCCGTGCGGGCTACGGAAAGTTCGAGGGCTGAAGCGCGCACATTAGATCTGCAGGCGAGTGACGGCTTTGATCATGTGACGATGCAAGCAGATCTCATGATCTGATTTACGACCTTGTTATCGGGGTTTTTAGTAGTCGGCTATGCCTCGTACTTACCGTGCGGTTTTATGATGACTTTGAGGCGTGAGTCCCGACTTGACATATCGTTTATTTCTTGTGATCGTAGTTTTGGTTATCATACATGTCTCCGCTTTATATAGACTACTATGATTTCATTCTGATATTTTGATTTCACATACTTGGTACTGTTATCGACCTCCTTGAAATGCGTTCACGCCGCAGTAAAGGTACTCCTACCGTTGATCCGTTCTTAGGATCACCGTTTAGCGTTGGGAAAGCTCGTTTCTCGGAAGCTTAGCATTTTGGTATGGTCCCCTGTCGTTGTAGATATTTGTATTCAGGTATGGCGGGCCCTGTCCGCCATTGTTGTTTTAAACTCTTAGAAGTGCGTAGACTGTTGTAAGGTTGGGATGTATCGTTCATTTTGGGGTACTTATATACATATATGCCGAAGGCAACTTTTCCCGTAAACGTGTCTTATTTATCTGTTTCATATTTTGGTTGTTTATTTTCCGCTGATTTCTCGATGTATGACTACTTGGGTGCGGGTAAGGCACGATCCACGAGCCGGGCAGTCGTGACATTCGTCCCCGAATGTTCTTAGTCGGTTTCCAAGCTATACAAACTCCGGCACAGTTTCTATACTATGTCTATCAATCAAAACTCCACAAGACCAACGATGCCACACATGGCCACCACATAAAATACATAAACATATCAATGGACCTTCCGTCCGCGACCCCTTCTCACAAAACTCGAAGGTTACAGTCTTCTAAAACACGGGATCCTTAGAGGTTCCTTTATTTCCTTACTTGTCATACTTAACTTCTCATTCTTAGTCTGAAATAAATCTTTCTCTTATCTCAAGGTACTTCTCACCCTATCCCCCTATTCACTAGAGGTTCGTCACATAGGCCAAAGTATTTCTACTGTACATCCTTCCCTATCGGTCTTTACACTTATTATGGGGTAACTACAACTTGTGAACTCTACACAACTATAGTCTCAGTTCACTTTATCATTCTTGTCAACATTCTTAACTTTTCACTTTACTAATCAAAGTATTCCTACCTCTGGGGGGTACTATCACTTACAACTGCTAGCAACAAAGGGAAAACATATATGCTAGGGCAAAATCTGAATCTATCAATGCACGTATGATTCAAAAGAATCGAGATATACCTATAACCCCATGCGATGTCGCCTCCTGATACTGTCCCGTAGTCACGTCAGCTATGCGGTTCGAAGGACCGCCAGAACTATAAACTCCACCCTGACCTCTACCACGGTGGTGACATCCAACACCCGCCTGGGGGCATTTGTGGAGAAAAGGGAACCAACTACCGGCCTCCTAGGCTGAGCCACCTTACCGGTGCTCTTTCTAACAGGACATTCCCACTGCTTGTGGCCCGGACGGTCACAATAATAACAAACACCTGTGCCATGATGACATTTCCCCAAATGACGCTTACTACATTGGAAACACTGAGGAATATGTGGCCTCGACTGAGAAAATCCTCTGCTCCTCTGAGAACTTCGAACCCTGGAGCTCGGACCAGCTCTTAAATACCTTGTGGGGTCCAATATCCCACTTGTGAGCTGCGGGAGTATGTACTGGGTAGGCTGGGACGAATATCTCACTCGCTGCTGAGGCTGCTCGTCCATAAACTCACCGGGATAACCAACCGGTCTAGCCCTCTTACGCAGATCTCCACGTTGGCCCTCTACCTGCATGCTGCTGCATGGCCAAATAACCTCCTGTGATGAAATCGTAGCACCGCTTATCTTGGTCAATAACATAATCGCTTCCCTCATGACCCTATAGTCTTCTCCTAATCGAGAAACCGAGGCTCGTGCCGGGCCTCAAAACAGCGCGAGAAGAACTCGTCATCGCGAACAACATCCGGTATACCCTGGGCATAAGCCCTATCAACTCTCTGAGTCTGACTAGTAGCTCCTGCTACTCCTATGCCCTTCTGGGCGGCTGTTGCTGTCACGACCCAAACTCGGGCCCGTGACTGGTGCTTTACCCGGGCACCCAAGTAGACATACATCAGAGTAATCAGCGGAATAATAAATCAAGACATGAAACAAATGTAAAATGTAACACTGTTTATCTGAGAAAAAGTTGCCTTTCGGCATATATATATGTACCAAGTCTGGCAGTTACATCCCAACTTTACAACAGGACTACAGACCTCTAGGAATATAAACAACTATGGCGGGACAGGGCCCCGCCATACCCTGAATGTACAACATATCTACAACACCAGGGAGAGTCGTACCAAAAGTCGATCCTCCGGAGAAATGGAGCTCCTGACACCAGAGTAAGGATCTACCACCTGCTTCCCTTTACCTGCGGCATGAACGGCCCGAAGAGGTCGATAACAGTACCAAGTATGTAAAGCGTAAAAGTACTTTAAATGAAATCATATCATTTTAAAACCAATTTACAAATATGTACGAAACAACAATGTAATCGCATAGTGCCACAGCATAACCAAAAGCAAAATAGATAAAACATAACTGGTCCTTTTTAGGCAGATAATGATCGAAGAAAGGCCAATAGCCCAAAGTATCATTATGCGAGCCTAATCTCGGAACTCCGCGATCGCGATAGTCACACAGACCCGCATGAGGTATTCCTCGCATCGGGGGTAGCTAACCCGCGGTATCCTCCTGGACTCCCGCAGTACGCATAGTCACACAGACCGCATGAGGCATTCCTCGCATCGGGATAATACACCCGGAATGATCAATCCTGGAACTCCCGCAGCTCCGCATAGTCACACAGACCGCATAGGCCGTATAGACCCGCATCAAGGGTGGAAAGTCCTCGGTATAACAAGTCAAGGGGGTATGTGATATAATAACAGTACAACGGGCTTAACGTTTAACAACGTAAGCACAACAAGAATAACCCCCTTACACAACATCACAAGACACTAACACGCGTAGCATCGTAACATGTTTACTTATCAAACCATCTTACTACACTTTTCAGAAATCAATACAAGACTTTCATAAACAAATAAGTAAACCGTTCCTTTTATCTTTCTTAAGTCGTTATACCTAACTTCCCGTAAAGCTAGTATAACTCTTAAGCTTTTTGTTTAAAAACCAAGTATTACTCTTCTTTAAAAAATGATTTATAATTCTTTTGAAATACTTCAAGATTCTTATTATTTAAAACTCAAGTCAAAAGACGTCAAGTAAAACCATGTTCAGTTAACACACGTACGTCTACCGTACTATATATATATTTAAAATATCATGCTCAAGAGGATAGGAAGAATCACATACCTCTTCGGCGAAATCCACCTGCCAAGTCGAATATGTCGCGCGCAGAGTATCAACCTATAATAGTCAAATACGTCTATCAACGTCTAGACTACTCTGTAGAATATTCTAAGCAGAAGGTTCTTAGTTCTACGGAAAATTGGGTAGCACTTCCCTACCCTCCAAACTACACAAGTCTACTGTAAATACAGTCTTATGTAAGTACAGTTCAATCCTCTTCTTTAGTATCCTTCTATGTAATTACAGTTCAATTCTCTTCTTTAATATCCTTCTATGTATCTTATACTTATTTCTATACTACTACAGTATGTAATCTCCAATTACAATAGAAGGATAAGATTATTTACCTCGATAAGCCCAAAATTATCCAAGTTTAAATGTCGATCCTGAACAACGTTTAGCTCCTAATTTGCACGCTCCGATAGCTCCAAGAAACCCTTAGAAGTTTCTAAACAACTTCTACTTAATACTTCAACCAACAATGAAGATTTCCCCAGGGTTTCGTTTTTGTGACCAAAGGATATATAGTAGTATTTACGGGCTCTAAGTATAGAGGTAACTTTGGAAATACTACAAGGGATATGGGCTAAGGTATTTGGGAATAGTAATAATACTTTGGAGAGATTTTTCTACCAAGGGGGGGGGGGGGGGTTTCGGTCGAAACTACTAGGAAAGAGGGGGGAGACTTGGACGAAAAACTATCAAGAGAGGGGAGGGATTTTGAGACTTGGAAAATGTTTTGTGGATGAAGAATTCTTGCAACTTAGGGGGGGTATTTATAGGACCCTCAATGGCCAAGATTCAAGCAAGTGTGTGGAGGAGATTTGACAAGTGCAACCTTATCTATCTACTCCACAAATATCTAGCAAACATTGACCAAATGTTTTAGCCCTTTTAAACACAAAAAACGTGCCAAACATTGACCTCCAAATCCGTCACTTGAGGTGACACATGTCGCCTCTCGTTGGTCCAAAATATATCATCTCTCGGAAAAATCCAAAATAAATAAATTCTTGAAAACGCAAAATTCCCTTACAAGGTTCGGAAAATTTTCCGTCGGAAAAACAATTCTTTTCGTAGGAAGCTTCACAATTTCGTCCCTAACATAATCCGGGCTTACACAATTGTACGTACGTCCTTACATACATACTCTCAAAAAAAAATACGGGGTATAACATTCTCCCCTCCTTAGAAACATTCGTCCCGAATGTTCATTCCCAAGACAGATAACGATAAAGTTCCTCATAACTTAAACAGTTTGCAAATGCCACACATGGCCACAAAACAACACTTAAGCATATAGGAAAATTAAAATCAAGTAGGAAAGTGAGTTACCTGGAGGTGTGGGGAATAAGTGAGGATACCTCTGCCTCATGTCCTCCTCTGTTTCCCACGTCATCTCCTCCTCGCTCGCTCGCCATAAGACTCGCGGAAGCCACATCCTTCGTCGCAGACGCTAACTCGACGATCGAGTATCGCATGGGACTCTCATACGATAACCCCTCGATCACTGGACATCGTCAATCGGGTGTACCACTAGATGGATCCCGATACATCTCCTCAAAGATAGAAACATGAAAACCGGATGCGCCTCCAGATCGGACGACAGATCCAACTCATAGGCAACCTTGCCTACCCTGAGAACAATCTGATAAGGCCCAATGTACCTTGGGCTGAGCTTCCCTTTCCTGCCAAATCTCATCACACCCTTCATGGGTGATACCTTCAGGAAAACCCAATCATCAACCTCAAACTCCAGATGCCGACGACGATGATCTGCATACGACTTACATCGACTCGGTGTCGATCGCTCGCTCTGGATAAGCTTCACCTTATCCATCTGCTGAACTAGTGCGGTCCCACTAATCGCACTCGCCCACATCAAACCAGCCTATCGGCGATCTGCACTTCCTCCTATACAAGGCCTCATAAGGCGCCATCTGAATACTGGAGTGGTAGCTATTATTATACGCAAACTCAACTAGAGGTAAATGATCCTCCAAGCTACCCCTGAAGTCAATAACACAGGCTCGTAGCATATCCTCAAGAGTCTGGATAGTACGCTCTGCCTGTCCGTGCATGCGAGGATGGAATGCGATCGAGGCTCACTGCGTCCTAATCCCTCGGAAAGACCTCAGGAAGTTAGCGTAAACCGGCTCCTGCATGCGATATGATAGAAATAGGGACCCGTGTAGTCTCACGACCTCTCGGATGTAAAGTCCGCATAATCCCGGTAGAAAAAGTCGTCCTGACGGAAAGAAAGTGGGCTGATTTCGTCAGCCTGTCGACGATAACCCAGATAGAATCATGCTTCCTCTGAGTGCGAGGTAATCCTGTGATAAAGTCCATGTTGATCACCTCCCACTTCCAGGTCGGGATCTCTATCGTCGCAACAAACCACCGTGCCTCCGGTGCTCTACCTTCACCGCGACAACACGCACCGAGCCACAAACTCGCAACGCCCTCTTCGCCATCCCACCAATACGGATCGAGGTCGGTACATCTTTGTCGACCGGATGGATAGAGTAACGCGCGTTGTGTGCTTCCCCTAGAACTCCGCCAAGTCCCGCAATATATGGAACACACAACCGCCTCAAACCTTAGCACCCCATCGTGCTACCTCAAAGGACCCTTCCTCACGAAGAGCCGTATCACGATACCGTGTCAAAACCGGATCCTCAAACTGTTGCCTCTTCACCTCCTCGACGATGGAAGACTCGGCAACCTCTCGAACTCGAACCCCACTACTATCAGAATCAATCAATCGGACTCCAAAGCTCGCTAGCTGATGCAACTCGCAGACCATGCCCCTCCTCTCTGGATGCACATCTGATAGACTCCCCATCGACCTACGACTAAGGGCATCTACCACAACATTGGCCTTTCCTGGGTGGTACAGGATATCGACATCATAATCCTTGAGTAACTCTAACCACCGTCTCTGTCGTAAGTTCAGATCCCTCTGGCTGAAGATATACTGGAGGCTCTTGTGGTCTGTGTAAATATCCACATGAACTCCATACAAATAGTGCCTCCAAATATTCATGGCGTGAATCACCGCTGCCAACTCCAAATCTTGGGTGGGGTAGTTCCTCTCATGCTTCTTAAGCTGTCAGGATGCGTATGTTATAACCTTGCCCTGCTGCATCAATACACATCCAAGCCCGATGCCTGACGCATCACAATACACCACATAGCCGTCAAGACCCTCAGGAAGAGTAAGAACTGGGGCGGTCGTCAGCCTCTCGCCAAGAATCGAAACCTCGCCACAAGCATCAGTCCATCAAACTTAGCCGCTTCGAGTCGGCTTAGTCAAAGTACCAAATAAAGCAAACTTCTCCACGAACCTCCGATAGTAACCTGCAAGGCCCAGAAAACTGCGCACCTCTGTCGGAGTAGTAGGTCTAGGCCAAGTCCTGACTGTCTCGATCTTGGCCGTATCTACCCGAATACCATCATCCCCAACAATATGCCCAAGAAAAGCCACCGAAGTCAACCAAAACTCACATTTGGAAAACTTGGCATATAACTGCTGGTCCTGGAGAACTCTCAAGATCGCCAAATGCTCGCATGCTCGCCTCTGAGCGGGAATAAACCAAGATGTCATCAATGAATACTATCACAAACGTATCCAAAAATGGCTTGAACACTCGGTTCATCAAATCCATAAAAACCGCCAGAGCATTGGTCAAACCGAAAGACATAACCCTGAACTCATAGTGCCCGTACTGGGTCCGGAATGCAGTCCTATGGACATCCGCCTCTCTGACCCGCACATGATGATAGCCCGATCGCAGATCAATCTTGGAGAAACATCTCGCACCCTGCAACTGGTCGAACAAATCATCAATGCGGGAAGGGTATTCGTTCTTAATAGTCACCTTGTTCACCGTCAGTAATCAACACATGCGCAACGCCCCGCCCTTCTTCTTCACGCGAATAATACTGGCGCTCCCGGCGAGAAACACTAGGTCGATGAAGCCGCTTCTCCAAAGAAATCTCTCAGCTGGTCCTTCAACTCTCTCAACTCGGCAGGTGCCATTCTGTATGGCGGAATGGAAATAGGCCAAGTGTCTGGCAGCACATCGATACAAAACTCTATCTCCCTCTCAGGAGGGATACCCGGGAGGTCGTCTGGAAACACATCTGGGAACTCTCTGACTCATCGGGCGATGGAAATCTGCATGCTGCGGCCTCGATCAAACACCCGAATGATATGGTAGATATACCCCTTCTGCACCATCTTCCTAGCCTTGAGGTAAGAAATAAACCTACCCCTCGGCGACACAGTGTTCCCCTCCCACTCAATAACCGGCTTCCCAGGAAACTGGAACCTTACCACTCTCTCCCTGCAGTCTACATTGGTGTAGCAATAAGTTAACCAATCCATACCCATGATCACATCGAAATCGGTCATATCCAACTCTATCAAGTCGGCTAGGGTCTGACGACTGCATAAAGACACCGGGCAAGCCCTATATACCCACCGAGCTACCACCGAATCACCCACTGGCGTAGCTACCTCGAAGGGGTCTATGGACTCAGGCTCTATCCCTATCCTACTAGCAATAAGGGGAGATATATAGAACAGAGTAGAACCCGAATCTATCAAGGCATACACGTCACAACATGAAACTAATAAAGTACCTGTGACGACATCCGGCGATGCCTCCTGGTCCTGGCGGCTGGACAGGGCATAAATGCGGTTCTGAGGACCGCTAGAACTGGGACCCGCGCCACGACCTCTGCCGCGACCTGCTGGTCCATGAGTACCCTGCCCTCCGGGGCGAGTAACTGTAGGGGATGAAGACCCGACAAAAGACCCTGTAGGCTGACCCCTATCATCTGCACCGCCTCTGGTCGGACAGACTCTCGCATAGTGACCCTGCTGGCCGCAAGTGTAGCAAACTCCCGAGGTAGTATCACAACTCCCAGAATGGAATCTACCACATCGGACACACTGAGAGGACCTCGATCGGTTAGCACCCCTGCTACCCTGGAAGTCCGAAGTGTTACACCCCGTAGTTCTAGGATATGTATGTGGGGACGTACGTACGAGATTACGACATTTAAAATAAAAAGAAGAAAGATGTGATTTTTCGACGGAAAAGTTTCCGAATTTTGTGAAGGAAAAATGTTCGTTAAAGGGAATTGGATTACCAGATTTGGTATTTGGACATTTTGGAATATTTAAGAATTATAGAATTTTATTTCCGGAATTGGTCACGTGGGGCCCACGGGGAAAATTTACGGTTTTGTGGGGCCCACTTTATTTTCGGATTTTTGGCATTCCGGATATTTTTTCGGAAGATGAAATATTTTGGACGAGTAGGAGGGAGACACATGGAACCCCCATGTGGCCCTATGGCCGAAATTAGGGGCCACTTGGACGTTTTTTGTGGTGGACAAGTGGCAAGCCACTTGTCCACTTTTTGTGGTGGACAAGTGGCAAGCCACTTGTCCACTTTTTGTGGTAGACATATGGTTGGTTAAATCCATACACACATGTCCCAAGATCTCCCCACACACTTGCCTTGATCTTGGCCATTTATTTCTCTATAAATAGACCCTTAAGCTTGCAAGACTTCTTCATCCATTCTTGAGATAATTTCCAAGACAAAAATACTCCCTCCCTCTTGAGTGTAGCTCTCGGCCATGGGCTGATTTTAGGAGCTAATGTTGTCCAAAAATTCTTAAACTTTTAAGTGTTCTTCCTTAGGGTGTTAGGAAGATTGTGTACCAAGAGTTGGAAAAGATTTCACACCCCTAGCCTAGAAACCTTGCCTTGGCCGAAACTTGCCATAGTTTGAGCCTAAGTGTTCTTCACTTTTTGGAGTTGGATCTTGAAGAGAAGTTGTTTAGAAACTTCTAAGGGTTGCTTGGAGCGGGTTGGAGCGTAAGGAATTGGAGCTAAACGTTGCTCAGGATCGACTTATAATCTTGGATAATTTTGGGCTTATCGAGGTAATGATCTATGTCCCCCTATTGTAATTGGATATTACATGTTGTAGTAGTTATACTTGAGTATATTATTTGAGGAAAGAAGATTGATAGAATTGATGTATTTACATCGAATTTGTATTCTGATGAGACGTGTAGTATTATTGTGGGGAAGTGTTGTACACGTCCGGTTAGACGTGTAACCCCCCTTGGAGTTGTTGGCTTGGTAGCGGGCCTTGGTGGAGGAGGAGATTTATGTGGTTGCGGGGGGGGGGGGGGGGAGGTGCTGCCGAATTTCCGTAGAATAAGGAACCTTGTACTTAGAATTATTCTACGAAGAGATCTAGAGGTTGATAGACGTTTTGTGGCCTTTATAGGTTGAAGTACTACGAGTAGCGTATTCTACTGGAAGGGCGGAAAAGGCTAGCAGGGTTACAGTACTTGGAGCTATTTGCTAATGGTCGATAATCGTCGCGAGGTATGTGAACCTCTTCCTATCTTTTCTAGCATGATGTTGTGAACTATGTAGTACGGTAGACGTACGTGTGCTAAACGAATTTTGGTTAATTTAAAACATAAAGTGTTATAATAGCTTTATGGGAAGTTAGTTATAACAACTTTATGTAGGTAAAAGAATGGTTTGTTGAGTTTTTAAAAGATAAGAGACTTGACTTAATATGAAATGTGAAGAACTTTAATTGTGTTAAAAAGTGGTGAAACCTCATTCGTGAGTAATGAGTACTTGGCTTTTAAAGAATAATGTTTCTTGATTTGGAAATGAGAAAGTATCGAACAACCACTGCAGCTTTAATAAAGGAAAATGTATTGACAAATAATTAATTATATTAAAACCAGTAGAAACCTCCATATGCATAGAAGCTAAGATAAGACAAAATTGTATTACATTTCCTAGATCATGGTTGCTCTAATAAGAATTAATATAATCAAGTTTTGATTTTCTTAAAGTTCCAAAGTAAGGAACTTGATTTCTAAAAGAAAAGAGACTTGAGAATTTGAAGTGTTTTGGTTTAAAAGAAAGGCATGGTTTTGTCTTAAATTGGTTTAAAACATAAAGTGTTATAATAGCTTTATGGGAAGTTAGTTATAACGACTTTATGGAAACAAAAGAATGGTTTTATTATTGGATTTAAAATGGTAACTTGATTTTGGGAAAAGAGAAGTAACTTGAGTTTAAAAGTATAAGTAACTTATTTTCAAATATCGAACTTTTCTTGATGAGAAAATATAAGTGACTTGGTTTTAAAAGGTAGGAATACCTTGATCTTAAAAGAGTTGGTTACTTGGGTTTTTAAATGTATACTTGACGTTGTTTTAAAAGTGTAAGCCACTTGGTTTATAAGTATAAAGTACTTGATTTAAACATGAACGTGTTTGGTACTACGGATAATAGTATCGAGTTGTTTTTACGTAAAAAGAGATCTTTTTGAAAAGAGTTAAAATACGTAGTACCTTGGGGTTAAAAATCCGGTTTTGTTGTAATAAAAAGAATGTCTAAAAGTATGTTGAACTTGCCTATGCTTGTGGTGATAGCCTTTGTTGTGCAAGTGTTGTATTTCATGCTCTGGCGTCCGCCGTTGGAGGGCGGCTATCCGGTTGATTGATGGACATATCGACGATGGGTGGCCACGAGTATGCTTCCACTTTGATTGTTACTTTGTTATTTCCTTTGGACATACCGACACGATGGGTGGCCGTGGGTATGCTTCCATTAGGATTATTCCATGGACTAGCTCTCCATGAGGTTTTACCGATTCGCTTGGTATCCGTAGTTGGCTCTCGTACTTGCCGAAGTCGTGATTTGGCTTGGCTTGGTATCGGTAGTTAGCCTTCGCACTTTCCGTTCGGTTTGTGTGAAGTCTCGTGATTCCGGCGTATCCGGTAGTTGGCTTCGTACTTGCCCGGGTCGACCGTGGTATGGTTATGTAGATTTGTTGGTACGGCTTTGGTATTCGGTAGTTGGCTTCGTACTTGCCGGTCGATTGATGATCACGGCTTTGGTATCGGTAGTTAGCCTTCGTACTTGCCGTCACGGTTTTTATGACACAGGTGGGACTCGTGTTCATGTGTACTTCTTGGTGTTATTATATCATAGATCGCCGTGATGAGAAGTTATTCCACGGGCATGATTGATGTTGTGGGCGTGAGACCCATAGTTATATTTGAGTGATGACTTTGAGGGCGTGAGTCCCTGACTTGACATGACTGCTTACATATTATGTACTGTAGTTTGGTTATCATATATGTCTCTGCTTTATATAGACTACTATGATTTCATTTACGATATTTTCGATTTCACATACTTGGTACTGTTATCGACCTCGCCCGGGTGCGTTCATGCCGCAGGTAGAGGTACATCGGTTGTGGATCCTCGTTCATAGGATCACAGTTCAGCGTTTTGGGAAGCTCCGTTTCTCCGGAGGCTTATCTTTGGTATAGTCACCCGTCAGTGTAGTTACTTGTACATTCAGGGGTATGGCGGGGCCCTGTCCCGTCATAGTTATGGTTAAATTCTTAGAGTGCAGTAATCTTGTTGTGGGCGTGGTTTGTAAAAGGATTTAAGCTATTCGCTTTGATATATATATGTATATATTCAGGAAGGTGACCGTTTTGGTTAGCCTGTTTCATACTTTATGTCTTGTCTCATGTTTTAGTTTTTATTTCCGCTGATTTTCTCTGATGTTGTATCACTAGGGTGCCCGGGGTAAGGCACCAGTCGCGGGCCCGAGGTCGGGTCGTGACACGGTCCTGGGCCCCGACCGCCCCGAATACCTGGCATCTGAAGACGGTGTAGGAGTGCTCTGAGCTGGCTGTGGTGCAAATCTAGTCTGCTGCTGAGACCGTCCACCCCGAGAGCTACCAAAAGATCCTGCCGTCCTGGCCTTCTTGGCGATATCGCCGACCGTCGGCCTCTACGCTCCTCGCACCCAAGTGCATGAGCCTGAATGCGGGCAATGTCCATGCCCGGCTGAAGAGCCACACCCGAGCAAGACTCTGCCAAATAGTCATCTAGTCACGTAACGTAGCGGTGCACTCGGTCCTCCATATCTGCTACCAACGCAGGGATATATCGGGCCAACGAGTCGAACTCCACGTTGTACTCCCGAACTGTGCGCCCTCTCTGCCTCAGCATCAAAAATCTGTCGGCCCGTGCTCTCCTCATCTGTGGAGGCAAGAAATGCCTCAGAGAACTCGTCCCATACTGTTGGAGGCGCATGCTCTCCCCGGGATAGCTCCCACGAATCAAACCAATCGACTGCGGTATCACGCAGCCGATGCGAACCGAAGATCACGGACTCGGTCTCCGAAGCCTTGATCACTCTCATGATCCGCTGTAACTGTCGGATGAACTCCTGCGGATCATCCTCAAGCCTCGACCCGTAGAACTCTGGCGGGCTACAACTCAGAAAATCCCGTAGCCTCAAACTATCCGACCTCGGGTGAACCACGCATGCTGAGCTGGAACTGCATCTAGCCTATCCTCGTATCGCCACGATCACGGCTAGCAATCGGGCCATCTCTATAACCCATCTCCTCTGCTCCAGTGTGGGATGGAGGCGCAGTCTTGTGGTCTCATCGCCCACCGCTGCGGCTCTAAACCTGCTTTGGGTGGCGTCGTGGAACTCGCCGAGGTATCGCCGGTATAGGCTGGGCACAGGCCTCGTGACCCTCTGTGTCCTACTAGCAGCTCCCTCGGCTACCTTGCCCTTCTGGGTCCGGGTTGCCTTGCGTGGAGGCATAACTGATAAAGAAAAGAAATACGTTAGAGCGGTCCAACTTATAACACAGCTCTAAGGCACGATATCAGAGTGAGAAGAATGGAAACCAATCCTAAATATCCTATAGCCTCCTGATTATTGGTGTGGTGCGCAATACACCGATAATCAAGACTCTACTAGATACGGTCTGTAGACACTTTCCGAGGATTAACTGCTCTGATACCACTTTTGTCACGACCGAACCGGGCGTGGATCGTGCCTTACCCGGGCACCCAAGTAGACATACATCAGATTAATCAGCGGAATAATAAATCAAGACATGAAACAAATGTAAAATGTAACACTGTTTATCTGAGAAAAAGTTGTCTTTCGGCATATATATATGTACCAAGTCTGGCAGTTACATCCCAACTTTACAACAGGACTACAGACCTCTAGGAATATAAACAACTATGGCGGGACAGGGCCCCGCCATACCCTGAATGTACAACATATCTACAACACCAGGGAGAGTCGTACCAAAAGTCGAGCCTCCGGAGAAATGGAGCTCCTGACACCAGAGTAAGGATCCTAAGAGTGAGGATCTACCACCTGCTTCCCTTTACCTGCGGCATGAACGCAGCCCCCCGAAGGAGGTCAGTACAACAGGTACCAAGTATGTGAAACTGTAAAGTACTTTAAATGAAATCATATCATTTTAAAACCAATTTACAAATATGTACGAAACAACCAATGTAACCGCACATAGTGCCACAGCATAACCAAAAGCAAAATAGATATAACATAACTGGTCTTTTCTAGGCCGCTAATGATCGAAGCAAGGCCAATCGCCCATAGTATCATTATGCGAGCCTAATCCTGGAACTCCCGCAGTCCGCATAGGTCACACACAGACCCGCATGAGGTATTCCTCGCATCGGGGGTAGCTAACCCGCGGTATCCTCCTGGACTCCCGCAGTCCGCATAGTCACATAGACCGCATAGTCACACAGACCGCATGAGGCATTCCTCACATCGGGATAATACACCCGGAATGATCAATCCTGGAACTCCTGCAGCTCCGCATAGTCACACAGACCGCATAGGCCGTATAGACCCGCATCAAGGGTGGCAAGTCCTCGGTATAACAAGTCAAGGGGGTATGTGATATAATAACAGTACAACGGGCTTAACGTTTAACAACGTAAGCACAACAAGAATAACCCCCTTACACAACATCACAAGACACTAACACGCGTAGCATCATAACATGTTTACTTATCAAACCATCTTACTACACTTTTCAGAAATCAATACAAGACTTTCATAAACAAATAAGTAAACCGTTCCTTTTATCTTTCTTAAGTCGTTATACCTAACTTCCCATAAAGCTAGTATAACTCTTAAGCTTTTTGTTTAAAAACCAAGTATTACTCTTCTTTCAAAAATGATTCATAATTCTTTTGAAATACTTCAAGATTCTTATTATTTAAAACTTAAGTCAAAAGACGTCAAGTAAAACCATGTTCAGTTAACACACGTACGTCTACCGTACTATATATATATTTTAAAATATCATGCTCAAGAGGATAGGAAGAATCACATACCTCCTCGGCGAAATCCACCTGCCAAGTCGAATATGTCGCGCGCAGAGTATCAACCTATAATAGTCAAATACGTCTATCAACGTCTAGACTACTCTGTAGAATATTCTAAGCAGAAGGTTCTTACTTCTACGGAAAATTGGGCAGCACTTCCCTACCCGCCAAACTACACAAGTCTACTGTAAATACAGTCCTATGTAAGTACAGTTCAATCCTCTTCTTTAGTATCCTTCTATGTAATTACAGTTCAATTCTCTTCTTTAATATCCTTCTATGTATCTTATACTTATTTCTATACTACTACAGTATGTAATCTCCAATTACAATAGAAGGATAAGATTATTTACCTCGATAAGCCCAAAATTATCCAAGTTTAAATGTCGATCCTGAACAACGTTTAGCTCCTAATTTGCACGCTCCGATAGCTCCAAGAAACCCTTAGAAGTTTCTAAACAACTTCTACTTAATACTTCAACCAACAATGAAGATTTCCCCAAGGTTTCGTTTTTGTGACCAAAGGATATATAGTAGTATTTCCGGGCTCTAAGTATAGAGGTAACTTTGGAAATACTACAAGGGATATGGGCTAAGGTATTTGGGAATAGTAACAATACTTTGGAGAGATTTTTCTACCAAGGGGGGGGGGGGGGGGGGGTTTCGGGGGAAACTACTAGGAAAGAGGGGGGAGACTTGGACGAAAAACTATCAAGAGAGGGGAGGGATTTTGAGACTTGGAAAATGTTTTGTGGATGAAGAATTCTTGCAACTTAGAGGGGGTATTTATAGGACCCTCAATGGACAAGATTCAAGCAAGTGTGTGGAGGAGATTTGGACAAGTGCAACCTTATCTATCTACTCCACAAATATCTAGCAAACATTGACCAAATGTTTTAGCCCTTTTAAACACAAAAAATGTGCCAAACATTGACCCTCCAAACCGTCCACTTGAGGGTGACACATGTCGCCCTCTCGTTGGTCCAAAATATATCATCTCTCGGAAAAATCCAAAATAAATAAATTCTTGAAAACGCAAAATTCCCTTACAAGGTTCGGAAAATTTTCCGTCGGAAAAACAATTCTTTTCGTAGGAAGCTTCACAATTTCGTCCCTAACATAATCCGGGCTTACACAATTGTACGTACGTGTTACACCCCGTAAATTCAAGAAGATAAGATAAGAACATACCAAGGAATTTAAGATTTGAAAGTGGAAAGATAAGTGGACAAACATGTGTTGGACGGATTTTGAGTCTACCTTGAAGTGTTGTACCCCAGTTGTTAAGAATTTCAAGGTGTTTAAAAATCCTAGTGTGTAGTCCGTTAAATCTAGTTCCCAATGCAACAAACCGTTCGTCGATAGGACATCAGAGTCAAAAGTTATGAAAGTTTCAAGTTTGGTGCGCAGTCAGGCAAAACAGTGGTTTCGGTTGAGTGCAGTACGCGCCGGAATGCAGGGCCGCGGCGCCGGTTGTACTGGGGGTTCGCAGAGGTTGCAGCGCCGCGGCGCCGGAATGCAGGGCCGCGGCGCCGGAATGCGGGTAATTATCCTCTGAAGTGGAAGCGCCGCGGCGCCGGCGGAGGGGCCGCGGCGCCAAGGCGGGATTTTTCTGCGGTAAAGGACGAAAATCAGGGGATATTTTGTTAAAAGCCTATGGGAGGGTGACAAGTGTCCCTCCCATCCTTTTGACCAGGAAAGGGGCCTATTTTAGGGCCAAGTCTTGGAAGACTTGGCCATTTCATCTCAAAACCCTCCCAAGGAAATCCTCTCCCTTTCTCTCTAGTTTTTCTTGAAGAAAACCTAGCCTTAGGAAATTGTTGGAGCGGCGGCAAGAAGGCAAAGTGTGGGTGAACTTGTGGAAGCGCGGGGGGACGAATTTGACGGTAAAGAAGTGGAAGAAAAGGGCTTTTGTGGGCTATTCCGAAAGGTAAAAGTTTCCCTTTCTCTTGGATATGAGTTAATACTTGTTATAGTAGTTTAGAAATGAGCATGAGGTTGTTTTATTTAAGTTGAATAGATTTGGATCTTGTTGTCTTGTTGAAAACTGAAATGGGCATGTTAGCCTTAAGATGATAACTTCAATTTGGTTACTAATTGGGTCGTCACATGTTGTAAAGGGGGATTGTAGTTGTTGAAGATGTCTAGGGCTAGATATCATGTTAGACCTAAGAACTTGAATTGGAAAAGAGTTGAAAGGGGTTAGTATTGGTTATATTGTTGGCCAAGAATGACATGGAAATTATTGGTTTATTTTGTGTTATTGTGAGGCGGAATTTTACACGTATTGTTAGGCGTGTAATCCCCTTGTATTTGCTGGATCAATTGAGCCTTAAATGTGGCGTTTGGTTATTGAATTCGGCCTTGAAAAAGGTGGCATAGAAGTAGAAACAAAGGAAGTGCTGTCCAAATTTCCGTAGAATGTAGGGACCTTGAACTTAGTTATTCTACGTTCGAAGCTAGAGTTTGATAGACATTTTATGACCCTTATAGGATTGAAGTACTACGAGTAGCATATTCTACTTAAGGAGGATAGTATTGTGGAGCATTTTGCTAACCGTCGATAATCGTCGCGAGGTATGTGATTCTTCCTATCCTCTTCAGCATGATTATTTGTGAAATATATAGTGCAGTAGATGCACGTGTGTTAAAGGAATTTGATTTCCCTTGTTGTGCCTTGACTTGATATGAAGTGTAAAGGTCTTGATTGTTTGAAAGAGTAGGAAAATCTTATTCGTTAAGTAATGGGTACTCGGTGGTTAAAGAATAAGCCCTCTTGGTCTCATAAGGGCTTATAGTTGTAATTGGTTGGTTTAAAACATAAAGTGTTATAACGGCTTTATGGGAAGTTCGTTATAACCACTTTATGTAGGTAAAAGAATGGTTTGTTGTTTTCAAAAGATAATAGACTTGACTTCTAATTGACCTAAGTGGTGTTGAAAATTGTGAAACCTCATTCGTGAGAAATGAGTACTTGGTTTTTAAAAGAATGGTGTTACATAAATTTCGGAAATGGGAATAAGAATCGAACAAGCCAATGCAGCGTTAATAAAGGAAAAAGTAATGACAATTAATTATATTAAAACCAGTAGAAACCTCCATCTGCATAGAAGCTAAGATAAGACAAGATTGTATTACATTTCCTAGATCATGGCTGCTCTAATAAGAATTATCGTAATCAAGTTTTGATCTTCTTATAAATTCCAAAGTAAGGAACTCAATTTCTAAAAGAAAAGAGACTTAGGAATTTGAAGTGTTTTGGTTTAAAAGAAAGGCATTGTTTTGTCTTGACTTGTTTTTAAACATAAAGTGTTATAATAGCTTTATGGGAAGTTAGTTATAACGACTTTATGGAAAATAAAGAAATGGATTCATTATTGGATTTAGAATGGTAACTTGATTTTTGGGAAAAGAGAAGTAACTTGTTTTCAAATATTGAACTCTTTGTGATGGAAAAACATAAGTGGCTTGGTTATAAAAGGTAGGAGTACCTTGAGTTGTGTGTAACTTGCCTATGCTTGGTTGAGATAGCCTTGTTGTGCAAGGGTTGGATTTGTGCTATCGAGTCTCTCGATGGAGGGCCGACTATTGGTTGTTCGTTTGGACATACTGACACGTTGGGTAGCCCACGGGTATGCTTCCACAGTGAGTATTCTCTTGTTATTTGTTTGGACATACTGACACGTTGGGTAGCCCACGGGTATGCTTCCACAATGAGTATTATCTTGTTAGTTTTTTGGACATACCGACACGTTGGGTGGCCCACGGGTATGCTTCCACAGGGATTGTTATCTTGTTATCTTCTTTGGGCATACCGACACGTTGGATGGTCCACGGGTATGGGCCCACTAGGACGGTTCCAGGGCCATGCTTATATCGAGGTGAGATGCCGGGGCATGCGGCCATTGTGCGGGTTAAATTCCCGGGTTGTATTTGAGTGATGATTTCACGGGCATGAGTCCCTAACTTGACATGACTGCTTATATGTTGTGTACTGTAGTTTGGTTATCATACATGTCTCCTGCTTTATATAGACTATTATGATTTCATTTCTGATATTTTTTTGATTTCACATACTTGGTACTGTTATCGACCTCGCCCGGCTGCGTTCATGCCGCAGGTTGAGGTACATAGCTTGCTGATCCGCACTCTTAGGATCGCTGTTCGGTTCTCGGAAAACTCCATATCTCCGAAAGCTTGTCCTGTGGTACGGTTCCCTGAAGTGGTAGACTTTTGTATATTTAGGGGCATGGCGGGGCCCTGTCCCGTCATTATAGTTTTAAAATTCTTAGAGGTCTGTAACACTGTTGTGGGCAGAGTTGTAAGGGATGTAACTGTTCAAGTGTATGTTTATATATGCCAAAAGGCAACTTTTCGCAGATAAACTGTTTCACACTTCATTTTGTTTCATATTTAGTTTTATATTCCGCTGATTACTCTGATGTATGTCTACTTGGGTGCCCGGGTAAGGCACCAGTCACGGGCCCCGGAACGGGTCGTGACAGTACGTCCTTACATACATACTCTGGAAAAAAAATATGGGGTATAACAGTTGCCCTCCTCGGAGGCATAGCTGTAACACAAAAATACGTCAGAGAGGAATTATCTTACTAACACAGCTCTAGGGCAAGATCTTAGAGTGAGAAGAATAGAAACCAACTCCTAAATGTCCTGTAGCCTCCTGTTTATGGGTGTGGCGCGCAACACACCAATAATCAAGACTCTACTAGACACGGTCTGTAGACATTCCGAGGAATGACTGCTCTGATACCACTCTGTCACATCCCGAACCCCGGGCCCGTGACTGGTGCCCTACCTCAGCACCCTTCTACCTTAACAACACAAATAAACTGCGGAATTTAAATAACACCTCAATATTTTTTTTTTAAAACCAACATACGTACAAGGGAAAAGCCGACAAGACTGCCATAATATACATACACAAAGACACTACTGCATACGAGTCGATCCACATATGAATACAGACCTCTAAGAGTTTTACTGCAATATGACGGGACAAGGCCCCGCCGTACCCATAACCGTACAAAAGCCTGTATTGAAGGAACTATACCAAAAAGATAAACTCCTGAACAGAGGGAGCTATCCAAGAACTCTGAGCAGGGTCCTACACCTGCAGATCACCAAACTGCGTACCTAAACCTGCGGCATGACCGCAGCCCCCCGAAGGAGGTCAGTACGAAGAATGTACCAAATATGTGAAGCGATGAAATCAGAATGAAATCATAACAGTCTAAACAAAATAGGAGACATGTATGATAACCAACCTACAGTACACAACACATAAGCAGTCATATCAAGTCAGGGGCGCATGCCCTCAAAGTCATTACTAAAATATAACCATAGGTCTCACGCCCATAATATCAATCATGCCCGTGGAATCCTTCCTCACTGCCGGCAGTCCATGATATAATATAACACCAATAGGCATACATGAACACCAAGTCCCACCTGTGTCCTAAAAGCATGCGGGCTAAGTAGGAAAACGAACCACGGATCCAACATGTATCATAAAGCGGCGGGCAGTACGAAAGCCAACTACGAGATCGACTGCGTCAACAATCGCGGGGCCAAATAAAGCTAACTACGAGATCCAACTGTCGTCACGAGATATGACCGGGCAAGTCGCGAAGCTATCTAACGAGCCTATCGTCAAAGCGTGCAATAGCAGCGACGGGCAATCTGAAGCCCACTACGAGCCATCTGCGTCGACCGACGGGGAAAGTACGAAAGCTAACTACCAGATCCATCCTACGTCACTAAATCTCATGGAGGGCTAATCCATGGAATAACAATATCCCACGTGGTCGCATGCCCCGGAATCCCACATCGTATAAGCATGACCATAGGGTAATACAAACAAATCCGGGAATCTAACCCGCCTCCTGGTCACATGCCCCGGAATCCCACATCGTATAAGCATGTCCAAGGAGTATCCCTCGTGGTCGCATGCCCCGGAATCCCACATCGTATAAGCATGACCATGGGGTAATACAAACAAATCCGGGAATCTAACCCGCCTCCTGGTAACATGCCCCGGAATCCCACATCGTATAAGCATGTCCAAGGAGTATCCCTCGTGGTCGCATGCCCCGGAATCCCACATCGTATAAGCATGACCATGGGGTAATACAAATAATGGAAGCATACCCGTGGAATCCCACATCACCGTCGGTACGTCCAAGTAAACTTATAACAAGACAGCCGACCCTCCAACCGAGAGTCGCGGCAACGTAATAAAACATACTACTTGCACTTAAAGGCTATCACCAGCACACATAGGAAAGTTCATAAAATCTTTAGACTTTCATTTTATAAACTCAAGGCACTTATAGAATACTGCTCAATTAAACAAGACAAAGTACTTATCAAGGCACACATAGAATAATTCTCAATTAAACAAGCCAAAGTACTTATCAAGGCACACATAGAATAATTCTCAGTTAAACAAGCCAAAGTACTACGTACGTACATTCTTTTCAAAATACTCCTTTCTATGTAAAACCCCAAGATACTAACACCCGTAGTATCAAGGTGTGTCTATTTTTCAAAGTAAGTTACTACACTTTTAGAAAACTCATTTCAAAGCTTGAAATCAAGTAACTTCAAATTTTTACAATCTAGGCAACTTATGCCCATTAATCAAAATAGACAATTTTCTTAACCTTCCATAAAGCCGTTATAACCAACTTCCCATAAAGCCGTTATAACCCTTTATGGTTTTGGACATATTCATTCCTTTTATAACCAAGAGACTTATACTTTTAAAACCAAGTATCACATACTTACAAATCAAGTTCTTAACTTTCAAAATACTTCAAGTCTCTTAATATTTAGAAAACAAGTTTCTTCTCTTAAATCATGTCATTTCTCCTCTTTTAAAACAATTAAGTAAATCACTCCTTTGACTCCCCTAAAGTCATTATAACAACCCTTAGGTTTTGGAACTAAGGCACTAGCCAAAAGATTTGGAAACCCCTCCATTTTCAAGACTCTATGTACTTTAAGAAAAATACTTTCACTCTTAAGAATCCAAACTCCACTAAGGCAATGGATTATACAACTTACAATTTAAACATCAAAGTACAATCAAGGAAGTACATAGAACAAATTCTATTTTAAGCAATCCAAATATAACCAAGGAATGGATCATTTAAGGAGTAGGACATACTTTCTTTATCTTAAGGAATCATGCTAGAAGAGGAGATAGTTCACATACCTTTTCGGCTAAATCCACAAGCTAAGCCGAATACGCCGCACGTAGAAGTGTCAACCTATAATGGTCACAACATGACTATCAACTTCTAGTCTCTAACGTGGAATAATACTAAGTATACGGTCTCTTATTATATGGAAAATCGGGCAGCACTTCCTTTGTTTCTACATACTTTGCCACCTTTTTCAAGGCCGAATACAATAACCAAACATGCCACATTTAAGGCTCAACATACCAACCAATCAAAGGGGATTACACGCCTTACAATACGTGTAAAATTCCGCCCCACAATTCATACCAAGTCGTTTAATACTCCAAAAGCCATTCTCGGCCAACCTATAACCAACAACTCAAAGTCTTTTCCAATTCTTTTCCAATTCCAAGTTATAAGGTCTAACATGTTATATAGTCATAGACAACTTCAACAACTACAATTTCCTTCTTTATACAACATGCAACGACTTAAACTAATAATCAACTTGAATTGTAATCTTAAGGCTAAACATGCTAGTTTTAGGATTAGGGTTCCAATAGCCAATATACATATCAAACTTCATACTATATAACTCATGCTTGCTAATATCCATAGCTACAACAATAAGTAAACTTTAATTGCTAAAACGACAAGATTTATACCTTTATAAGCCCTTAAAATTTCCAAGATTCAAAGTCGCTCCTTAGCAATTCTTAGCTCCTTTCCTTATGTTCCAATCCACTTCAAACACTCCTTAGAAGCCTATGAAGAACCCATCTTCAAGTTCCAACTTCAAAGTTGAAGAACTCCTTAAGTTTCCGCCTTGCGACTAACGTGAAAACGCCGTTTTTTCCGAAATCTTTCTATTGAGATATCCTTACAATACCCTTAGGTACATTGGGTTAAAGTATTGTGAATAATGGATCAAAACTACAAATTTTTGTGTGGGCAAAATGTGCAAACCCGAGAGCTACTTAGTGAAGAACAACAATGTGTGAAAAATTCTAAGTGTTAGAAGAGCTTGTCTTGCACTAGCTTAGTATATAAAACACAATGGAGGGTCAAGATTGCAACACTTGAGTGGCTAGGATGAAGAACACATGGATAATAGCCAAGTGGACAAGTTGACTTGGTCAACAATCTCAAGCTTTGAAGACTTATCTTCCTTGATGATCAATGACCATTTTACCCTTACTAAATTCGACCAAGACCATATGTGGGGGTGCCAAGTGTCGCCCTCTCATTCGTCCATAAAATTCCGTAACCCTCGTGGGCCCCGCAAAATGTAAAATTCCTCGGGTGGGCCCCACGTGAACAAATCCGTAAAAAATAAATTTCCATAATGTTAATAAGTTCCATACTCTTCAAATAATGCATTTTGAGAATCCAATTCTCATCAACGAACATTTTTCCTTTCCGACGTTCGGAAGATTTTCCGTCGGAAAAACAATTCTTCCTTTCGTACTAATTTCCAAGTCTTATTCCTTACATACATTCTCTTATACATGTCCTGGACTTACGGGGTGTAACAACTGTTTTGGCTAAGATTTAAGGTAAAACTTCTTCTTCCTCTTGAAGTAATTGGATATTACATGTTACACCCCGTAATTCCAGGACATGTTTATAAAAACGTACATAAGAACTCAAGTTTTAAGATTTGAGACTAGTAAAAATTTATCGGAATTATGGAAATGTCGGAAAACGAAATACTGCGACAAACGGTAGGGCGACACGTATCACCCCTCCTTAGTTGGACTTGGGCGAAATAGGGCATGGATTAAATGGTCATTTGGCCAAGGTTAAGATGACCAAGTCTTGCTAGGCTTAGAAGCTTGACATTGTTGACTTAGTCAAGAGCCACTTGCCTTGATCTTTTAGTAGAATGCATCCAAGCCACCCATTTGTGCTTATCTTGACCATCCATTGTGTTATTTAAACATACTAGTAGCAAGACTAGTTCCCATACTTAGAAAAGTTTTCAAGAAACTTAGAAGCCTTCTATGTTGCTCTCGGGTTTGGGTCGATTCTCAAGACAAAAAATTTCAATTGTTGTTCAATAACCTCCATACTTTGAACCAAGGTTCCTAAGGGTATTGTAAGGGTATCTCAATAGAAAGATCCCGGAAAAGTATCGTTTTTGTATTAGTCGCAAGGTGAAAACCTAAGTCACTTTCATAGGTTTGGATTGTAAGTTAAAAGAAAGTTGTTTGTGATCTTCTAAGGGATTCAAGTGGTGGATTGGAGTGTCAAGGAGAGGCTCTAAGTTGCTAGGGAGCGACTTCGGATCTTGAAGTTGGATTAAGGCTCGTCGAGGTAACAATCTTGTTCTCTTAAGTGTTATAAGATTACATATTGTTGTAGCCGTACATTTTAACTAGCATGAAGTTTATTTATTAAAGATTGATAAGTGTTATGGATATTGGAAGCCTAAAATCCGAAATGACATTGTTAGCCATTTGAAAGTGAAATACAATTTGGTCGATAATTAGAATCGCCGCATGTGATCTACTTGAAGATTATAGTTGTTATAATCGATTGTGGCTTTCTAACATGTTATACTAAACAACTTGAATTGAAAAGGAATTGGAAAGGATGATATGTTGTTACACCTGTTGGCCGAGAACGACATTGCCTTTGTGGACTAGTTTGATATAAATTGTGGGGCAGAATTTTACACGTCCTATTAGACATGTAATCCCCTATTGTTAACTACATTGTTGAGCCTTAAATCTGGCGTGTTTTGTTATTGAATTCGGGCCTTGAAAAAGGTGGAAAAGTATGTAGAAAAAAAGGAAATGCTGTCCAATTTTTCGTAGAATTTAGTGACTTTGCACTTAGAATATTCTACGTTTGAAGTTAGAAGTTAATAGACGTATTATGGTCATTATAGGTTGACATACTACGTACGTCATATTGGACTTAGCAAGTGGATTGAACCGAAGAGGTATGTGGAACATTCTTATCTCTTGAGCATGAGTAGTTGTAAAAGTATAGTACGGTATACGTACACGATTTGAAAGGATTTAGTTCATTTGATATCCTTGACTTGTTTTTTCAAGTTGGTTGAGTTAGAGAATTAACTCACTTGTTTTAAAGGATAGAAATGTCTTGGTTTCAAAAGCATAAGGTTGGTTAATAACTTTATGGAAAGTAAAAAGAATGGTTTATTCTAATAAGGTAGACAATGATTTCTTGACTTGAAAATGTATAGAATACTTGATTTGGAAAGTATAGATTCCTTGAGCTATTCTAAAGTTAAGAAACTTGATTACTAAAGTTAAGAGACTTGAAGTATTTTAAAAGTATATGATACTTGGTTTTGAAAGTATAAGTCTCTTGAATATAAAGAAGAATGTAATTGCCTAAAGTATAAAGTTAGTATAACGACTTTATGGGAAGTTGGTTATAATAGCTTTATGGAAAGATGAAAGAGTGGTTTACTCTAGTAATGTAAATAATGATAAATGACTTGAAATAATGAAAGGCAAATTGATTTGAAGGTATCAATTGCTTAAGGTTTTAAAAGAAAGAAGTCACTTGATTTAGAAGCCTATGAATGTATTTCTAAAAAGTATTGTTACTTGTCTTGAAAAGTAGATATGACTCGATACTACGGTTATTAGTATCTTGGAAGTTTTATAGGAAAAGAGTCATTTTAAAAAGAATAGAAGTACGTAGTACTTTGGGTTAAATTTCCGGATTTTATAATGACATGTTAGTGCCTTAAGTAAACTAAAATGAGAGTGTATATGAATAAGGCTAATAAGAAGTTAGGGGGATTCTTAACTTGCTTATGTTATGTATGATAAGCCGGTAGTGCTTATGTTATGTATGATAAGACGATAGTGCTTATGTTATGTATGATAGCCGGTTGTGCTAGTGATATATTGTTCATTACGGGGTCATTCCCCGGGTTTGTGGCATTTGCATATTCCGTGGATTTGCTGCCCATTGTCACGACCCGTTCCGGGGCCCGTGACTGGTGCCTTACCGGGGCACCCAAGTAGACATACATCAGAGTAATCAGCGGAATATAAAAACAAGACATGAAATAATTGTAAATTGAGACACAGTTTATCTGAGAAAAATCGCCTTTCGGCATATATACATAAAGAGTGAACAGTTACATCCCAACTTTACAACATGACTACAGACCTCTAGGAATGTAAACAACTATGGCGGGACAGGGCCCCGCCATACCCTGAATGTACATATATCTACAACATCAGGGAGAACCATACCAAAAGTCGAGCCTCCGGAGAAGATGGAGCTCCTGACACCAAAGCAAAGATCCTAAGGATGCGGATCTAGCACTGCTGCCCTTACTGCGGCATGAACGCGGCCCAAGGAGGTCGCATAACAGTACCAAGTATGTGAAAGCGTAGCATCAAGTAAAATCAAAGTATTTAAAACCATTTGCAAATACAACCAGTTCAATCGCATAGTGCCACAACATAAACAAGAGCAAAATAGAAATAATGTAATCGGTCTTATCTAGGCGCGAATGATCGGGCAAGGCCAATCGCCCATAGTATCATTATGCGTGCCTAATCTGGACTTCGCGATCCGCATAGTCACACACGCACCGCATGAGGTATTCTCGTGACGGTAGCTAACTCCCTGCATTCATGGACTCCGCAGTCCGCATAGTCTCATAGACCGCGTAGTCACATTGCACGCATGTGGCATCCCCGCATCGGATAAAACACCCGGAATGATCAATCACGGAACTCCCGCACTCGCATAGTCACACAGATCGCATAGCCGTATAGACCGCATCAAGGGTGGCAAGCCCTCGGTATAACAAGTCAAGGGGGTAGGTGATATAATAACAGTACAACGGACTTACCGATTAACAACGTAAGCACAACAAGAATAACAATATCACAAGACACTAACACACGTAGCATCCTAACATGTTACTTATCAAACCATCTTACTACACTTTGCAGAAATCAATATAGGATTTTCATAAACAAATAAGTAAAACCGTTCCTTTTATCTTTCTTAAGTCGTTATACCTAACTTCCCATAAAGCTAGTAAAACTCTTAAGCTTTCTGTTTAAAAATCAAGTATCACTCTTCTTTCAAAAATGATTATAATTCTTTTGAAATACTTCCAGGTTCTTATTATTTAGTCTCAAGTCAAGTAAAACCATGTTCAGTTAACACACGTACGTCTACCGTACTATATATATATACTTTAAAATATCATGCTCAAGAGGATAGGAAGAATCACATACCTTCTTGGCGAAAACCACCTGCCCAGTCGAATATGTCGCGCGCAGAGTATCGACCTATAACAGTCAAATACGTCTATCAACGTCTAGACTATATTGTATAAAGTTCTAAGCAGAGGGTTCTCTATTCTACGGAAAATTGGGCAGCACTTCCCTACCCGTCAAGCTACCCAAGTCTCATCAGAAATACGATCCTATGTAAGTCTGATTTAATTCTTCTTCATATACCTTCTACTGTGATTACAGTTCAATTCTATACTTTAATATCCTTCTATATCTTATACTCAAGTCTTAACTATTCTTATATGTAATATCCAATTACAATAGAAGGACAAGAGTAGTTACCTCGATAAGCCCAAAATTATCCAAGTTAAATGTCGACCCTGAGCAAGGTTTAGCTCCTAATTTGCACGCTCCGATAGCTCCAAGAAGCCCTTAGAAGTTCTACACAACTTCTACTTAAATACTATAAGGGATTTGGGCTAGGGTATTTTGGAATAGTAACTATACTTGGAAGACAACTTTCTACCAAGGGGGCTCTCCGAAACCACTAGGCTAGGGGAGAGGTGTTAGGCGAAACACTACAAGAGAGGGAGGAATTTTGAGACTTGGAAGACAATTTGTGGATGAAGAAAACCTTCAAGTTAGGGGGGTATTTATAGGCCAACCAATGGCCAAGATGAAGCCAAGTGGTAGGCAAGTGTATGGTGGAGATTCACCCAAGTGTCCTTATCCATCTACTACACAAAAATATCCTACCTAACCTTGACTTGTGCAAAGCCACAAAAGCGCCCAAGAAATCGTCTGTTATCGTTCACTGAGGTGACAAGTGTCACCCTCTCGTTGGTCCAAAATATTTCATCTCTCGGAAAAATCCGCAAAAATAATAAATGACATAGCCGTAATTTTCCCTACGCAAGTTTTGTAAAACGATTCGTCGGAAGACAATTCTTTTTGATAGGTGTACACAATTTTTCGTCCCCCTATGCCTAACTAAGGCTAAACTTTTGTACGTACGCCCTCACGTACATACTCTGGAAATACGGGGTATAACATTCTCCCCTCCTTAGAAACATTCGTCCCGAATGTTCCTTCCCAAGACAGATAATGATAAAGTTCCTCATAACTTAAACAGTTTGCAAATGCCACATACGACCACAAAACAACACTTAGGCATATATGACAAGGAAAATTTACAAGTAGGAAAGTGAGTTACCTGGAGGTGTGGGGAATAGGTGAGGATACTTCTGCCTCATGTCCTCCTCAGCTTCCCATGTCATCTCCTCCCTGAGCTCGTTCCGCAACAAGACTTTGACGGAAGCCACGTCCTTGGTCCGCAGACGCCTAACCTGACGATCAATTATCGCTATGGGAATCTCCTCATACGATAACCCCTCGGTCACCTGGACATCTTCAATCGGGTGTACTCTAGATGGATCCCCGATACATCTCCTCAGCATAGAAACGTGAAAAATCGGATGCACTGCCTCCAGATCGGACGACAGATCCAACTCATAGGCAACCTTGCCTACCCTGCGGACAATCTGATAGGGCCCAATGTACTTTGGGATGAGTTTCCCCTTCTTCCCGAACCTCATCACACCCTTCATGGGTGACACCTTCAGGAAAACCCAGTCATCAACCTCGAACTCCAGTTGCCGACGACGATGATCTGCATATGACTTCGCCAACTCGAGCTACAAGAACCACTCTGGATAAGCTTCACCTTATCCATCGCTGCACGCACCAAATCTGGTCCCACTAATCGCACTCGCCCACATCGAACCAGCCTATCGGCGATCTGCACTTCCTCCCATACAAGGCCTCATAAGGCGCCATCTGAATACTGGAGTGGTAGCTATTATTATACGCAAACTCAACTAGAGGCAAATGATCCTCCCAGCTACCCTTGAAGTCAATAACACAGGCTCGCAGCATATCCTCAAGAGTCTGGATAGTGCGCTCTGCTTGTCCGTTTGTCTGAGGATGAAATGCAGTACTCAGGCTCACCTGCGTCCCTAAACCCTTCTGGAAGGACCTCCAGAAGTTAGCCGTAAACTGGGCTCCTCTGTCTGATATGATCGAAATAGGGACTCCATGCAGTATGACGATCTCTCGGATGTAAAGTCTGGCATAATCCTCAGCCGAAAAAGTCATCCTGACAGGAAAACAATGGGCTGATTTCGTCAGCCTGTCGACGATAACCCATATAGAATCATGCTTCCTCTAAGTGTGAGGTAATCCTGTGATAAAGTCCATGTTGATCACCTCCCACTTCCAGGTCGGGATCTCTATCGTCTGCAACAAACCACCAGGCCTCTGGTGCTCTACCTTCACCTGCTGACAACACGGGCACTGAGCCACAAACTCTGCAACATCCCTCTTCAAGCCATCCCACCAATACACAGATCTGAGGTCGTGGTACATCTTGGTCGACCCCGGATGGATAGAGTAACGTGCGCTGTGTGCTTCCCCTAGAACTCCGCCGAAGTCTGTAATATCCGAACACACAACTCGCCTCGAACCTTAGCACCCCATCGTGCTACTCAAAAGGACCTTTCCTCGCGAAAGGTCAGATCACGCATCGTGTCAAAACCGATCTCAAATCGTTGCCTCTTCACCTCCTCGACGATGGAAGACTCGGCAACCTCTCGAACTCGAACCCCACTGCTATCAGAATCAATAAAACGGACACCAAGGCTCGCTAACTGATGCAAATCGCAAACCATGCCCCTCCTCTCCGGCTGCACATCTGATAGGCTACCCATCGACCTACGACTAAGGGCATCCGCACAACATCGCCTTCCCCGGGTGGTACAGGATATCGACATCATAATCCTTAAGCAACTCTAACCACCGTCTTTGTCGTAAGTTCAGCTCCCTCTGGCTGAAGATATACTGGAGGCTCTTGTGGTCTGTATAAATATCCACATGAACCCCATACAAATAGTGCCTCCAGATCATCAAGGCGTGAATCACCGCGCGACTCCAAATCATGGGTGGGGTAGTTCCTCTCATGCTTCTTAAGCCGCTTCGGATGCATACGCTTATAACCTTGCCCCTGCATCAACACACATCCCAACCCGATGCACGACGATCACAATACACGACATAGCCGCTCGACCTGCGGAAGAGTAAGAACGGGCGATCGCCGCCTTCCTTCAAGAATCGACACCCCGCCACACGCACGTCCATCCAGAAACTTAGCCGCTTACGAGTCACCTAGTCACGGTGCAGAGATAAGCAAACTTCTACGAACCGCCGATAATAACTCGCAAGACCCAAAATCGCGAACCTCACGAAGTAGTAGGTCTAGGCCAACTCACGATCGCTCGATCTTGCCGATTCCACTGAATACCATCGGCCCGACTATATGCCCAAGAAAAGCCACGAAGTCAACGAACTCACATTTGAAAACTTGGCGATAATCGCTGGTCTCGAGAACTCTCAAAGACAGCCTCAAATGCTCCGCGTACGCCTTCTGGCGAGAATAAACCAAGATATCATCAATGAACACTATCACAAACGCGTGTCCAAAATGGCTTGAACACTCGGTTCATCAAATCCATGAATACACGGAGCATTGTCAACCGAAAGACATGACTCGAACTCATAATGTCCGTATCGTCCGAATGCGATCCTAGGGACATCCGCCTCTCGACTGCACTGATGATAGCCCGATCGCAGATCAATCTTGAGAAACATCTCGCACTCGCACTGGTCGAACAAATCATCAATCACGGAAGGGGTATTCGTTTAATAGTCACCTTGTTCACCTTCCGTAATCAACACACATGCGCAGCTGCCCCATCCTTCTTCTTCACGAACAATCACGCGCTCCCGAGGAGAAACACTAGGCCGATGAAGCCCTTTCTCCAAAGAAATCTCCCACTGGTCCTTCAACTCTCTCAACTCGGCGGTGCCATTACGTATGGCGGAATGGAAATAGCCGAGTGTCCGCAAAGACATCGATACAAAACTCTATCTCTCTCGTGAGGGATACCCGAGGTCGCCTGAAACACGTCTGGGAACTCTCTCGACTACCGGAACGATGAAAACTGCACCGCAGCCTCAGTATCAAACACCCGAACGAGATGGTAGATGTACCCCTTCTGCACAATCTTCCTAGCCTTGAGGTAGGAAATAAACCTACCCCTCGGCGATACATTGTTCCCCTCCCACTCAATAACCGGCTCCCCAAGAAACTGGAACCGTACCACTCTCTCCCTGCAGTCTACATTGGCGTAGCAAGAAGCTAACCAATCCATACCCATGATCACATTGAAATCAGTCATGTCCAACTCTATCAAGTCGGCTAGGGTCTGACGACTGCATAAAGTCACTGGGCAAGCCCTATATACCCGCCGAGCTACCACCGAATCGCCCACTGGCGTAGCTACCTCAAAAGGGTCTATGGATACAGGCTCTATCCCTATCCTACTAGCAATAAGGGGAGATATATAGGACAGAGTAGAACCCGGATCTATCAAGGCATACACATCATAACCAGAAACTGATAAGGTACTCGACGACGCCGTGGCGCCTCGGTCCCGCTACCGACAATGCATAAATGCGTTCGAGGACCGCGAATCGGGACCCGCGCCATGACCTGCCGCGACCGCTGGTCCATGAGTACCACGCCCGGCGAGTAATCAAGGGATGAAGACGGCAGAATCGACTCGCAGCCGACCCTACCATCGCCACGCTCGCCTGACAGACTCCGATAATGACCTGCGGCCACAAGTGTAGCAAGCTCCCGAAGTAGTACCACAACCTCCCGAATGGAATCTACCACATCGGACACACTGAGCGGACCTCGATCGGTTAGCACCCTTGCTACCCTGGAAATCCGAAGTCCTGGGGCCCTGACCTGCCTCCGAATACTCTGGCTGTACCGAAAATGATGTAGGAGTGCTCTAAGATGGCTGTGGTGAAAATCTAGACGTCTTCTGAGGCCGCCCACCCCGAGAGCTACCAAAAGATCCGGCCGTCTTGGCCTTCTTCTGGTGCTGATAACTGTCGACCCGTCGGTCTCTACGCTCCTCGCATCCAAGTGCATGAGCCTGCATGCGGGTAATGTCCATACCCGGCTGAAGAGCAACACCCGCACAAGACTCGGCCATATAATCATCTAGCCCGTGACGTGGCGGTGCACCGCCCTCCATATCGCTACCAATGCAGGACATATCGAGCCAACAAATCGAACTCAACGTTGTACTCCCTAATCGGCGCCTCTGCCTCAAAGAACAAAACTTGTCACCGCGTGCTCCTCATCTCATGGAGGCAAGAAGTGAGTGAGAAAGCCTCAGAGAACTCGTCCCATACTGTTGAGGCGCATGCTCTCCCGAAAGCTCCCACGATCAAACCAATCGATCGCGGTATCACGCACCGATGCGAATCGAAGATCATGCACTCTCTCAAGCCTTGATCACCTACACGATCCTCTCAGAATCGACGGATGAACTCTGCGGATCATCCTCGTGCCTCGACCAGAACTCTGGCGGGCTACAACTCGTAAAATCCCGTAGCCTCAAATCGCTCGATCTCGGGTGAACCGCAGTATCTGCTGAATCGTATCGCCAGATCCATCCTATCCTCATGTTCGCCACAATCACGCCAATAATCGCCATCTCCTTGTACCCTAACTCCTTCGCCTGTGCCGTGGGACGAGGTGCGGCATCGTGGTCTCGCTGGGCCGGGCGTCATGGAACTCGCCGTCTCAGGTATAGACTGGGCCTGAGCCCTCGTGACTCTCGTTGTCCTACTAGCAGCTCCCTCGGCTGCCTTGCCCTTCTGGGCCAGGGTTGCCTTACGTGGAGGCATAACTGTTACAAAAAAGGGATACGTTAGAAGGGTTCAACTTATAACACAGCTCTAAGGCACGATCTCAGAATGAGAAGAATGGAAACCAATCCTAAATATCCTATAGCCTCCTGATTATTGGTGTGGTGAACAACACACCGATAATCAAGACTCTACTAGATACGGTCTGTAGACACTTTCCGAGGATTAACTACTCTGATACCACTTTTGTCACGACCCGTTTCGGGGCCCGTGACTGGTGCCTTACCGGGGCACCCAAGTAGACATACATCAGAGTAATCAGCGGAATATAAAAACAAGACATGAAATAATTGTAAATTGAGACACAGTTTATCTGAGAAAAGTCGCCTTTCGGCATATATACATAAAGAGTGAACAGTTACATCCCAACTTTACAACATGACTACGCACTTAGAATGTAAACAACTATGTGACAGGGCCCCGCCATACCTGAATGTACATATATCTACAACATCGTGAGAACCATACCAAAAGTCGATCCTCGGAGAAGATGGAGCTCACGACACCAAAGCAAAGATCCTAAGGATGCGGATCTAGCACTGCTGTTCTTACCGCGCTCAACGCATTTCAAGGAGGTCAAGATAACAGTACCAAGTATGTGAAATCGTAGCATCAAGTAAAATCAAAGTATTTAAAACCATTTGCAAATACAACCAGTTCAACTGCACATAGTGCCACAACATAAACAAGAGCAAAATAGAAATAATGTAACTGGTCTTATCTAGGCCGCGAATGATCGAAGCAAGGCCAATCGCCCATAGTATCATTATGCGTGCCTAATCTCGACTTCCCCGCATCGCATAGGTCACACATGCACCGCGCATGAGGTATTCTCGCGACGGGGTAGCTAACCCCTGCATTCTCCTCGACTCCGCAGTCCGCATAGTCTCATAGACCACATAGTCACATTGCACCGCATAGGCATCCCCGTCGGATAAAACACCGGAATGATCAATCTCGGAACTCCCGCACCCGCATAGTCACACTGCATCGCATAGTGATAGACCCGCATCAAGGGTGGCAAGCCCTCGGTATAACAAGTCAAGGGGGTAGGTGATATAATAACAGTACAACAGACTTACCGTTTAACAACGTAAGCACAACAAGAATAACAATATCACAAGACACTAACACATGTAGCATCCTAACATGTTACTTATCAAACCATCTTACTACACTTTGCAGAAATCAATACAGGATTTTCATAAACAAATAAGTAAAACCGTTCCTTTTATCTTTCTTAAGTCGTTATACCTAACTTCCCATAAAGCTAGTATAACTCTTAAGCTTTCTGTTTAAAAATCAAGTATCACTCTTCTTTAAAAAATGATTATAATTCTTTTGAAATACTTCCAGGTTCTTATTATTTAGTCTCAAGTCAAGTAAAACCATGTTCAGTTAACACACGTACGTCTACCGTACTATATATATATACTTTAAAATATCATGCTCAAGAGGATAGGAAGAATCACATACCTTCTTGGCGAAACCACCGCCAAATCGAATATGTCGCAGAGTATCGACCTATAATACCAAATACGCCTATCAACATCTAGACTATCTTGTATAAAGTTCTAAGCAGAGGGTTCTCTATTCTACGTAAAATTGGGCAACACTTCCCTACACGCTGTTACCCAAGTCTCATCAGAAATACAATCCTATGTAAGTACAGTTTAATTCTTCTTCTGTTATACCCTTCTACTGTGATTACAGTTCAATTCTATACTTTAATATCCTTCTATATCTTATACTCAAGTCTTAACTATTCTTATATGTAATATCCAATTACAATAGAAGGACAAGAGTAGTTACCTCGATAAGCCCAAAATTATCCAAGTTAAATGTCGATCCTGAGCAAGGTTTAGCTCCTAATTTGCACGCTCTGATAGCTCCAAGAAGCCCTTAGAAGTTCTACACAACTTCTACTTAAATACTATAAGGGATTTGGGCTAGGTATTTTGAATAGTAACTATACTTGGAAGACAACTTTCTACCAAGGGGGCTCTCAAGGCCACTAGGCTAGAGGAGAGGTGTTGACTTAAACACTGTAAGAGGGGAGGGAATTTTGAGACTTGGAAGACAATTTGTGGATGAAGAAAACCTTCAAGTTAGGGGGGTATTTATAGGCCAACCAATGGCCAAGATGAAGCCAAGTGGTAGGCAAGTGTAGGGTGGAGATTCACCCAAGTGTCCTTATCCATCTACTACACAAAAATATCCTACCTAACCTTGACTTGTGCAAAGCCACAAAAACGCCCAAGAAATCGTCCAAGTTACCGTCCACTTGAGGGTGACAAGTGTCACCCTCTCGTTGGTCCAAAATATTTCATCTTTCGGAAAAATACGCAAAAATAATAAATGACATAGCCGTAATTTTCCCTACGCAAGTTTTGTAAAACGTTTCGTCGGAAGACGATTCTTTTTGATAGGTGTGCACAATTTTTCGTCCCCCTATGCCTAACTAAGGCTAAACTTTTGTACGTACGCCCTCACGTACATACTCTGGAAATACGGGGTATAACACCCATGATGCGAGGAATACCTCATGCGAGTCCGTAGGGCTTATGCGGGTGAAATAGTCCTATGCGGGGCGGACCAGTCCTATGCGAGGAAGTTACCTCATGCGGGTCCATACGACCTTTGCGGGCGGATACAGTCTATGCGAGGAAGTTACCTCATGCGGGTCCATACGGCTGTCTTGGTGAAATAGTCCCAGGAGTAGGATTGCTTAATGATACTACGGGCGGGTGGCCCTACTTTGATCATGAGCCTCCTATTTTTATGCAGTAAAGTATACTCTTGTTTACTCTCATTGTTAGTAAGGCACAGTGTTAATTGAGTTATCATACATGTCTCCGGCTTTATTTTAGACTTTATGATTTCGTTTCAGTACTTTCAGTTTCACATACTTGGTACGTGTTGTACTGACCTCCTTCGGGGGGCTGCGTTCATGCCGCAGGTAGAGTATACAGGTTGTTGATCCTCACTCTTAGGATCACTGTTCAGATGTTGAGAAGCTCCTTTACTTCGGAGGCTTATCCTTGGTTCAGATCCCTGGTATTGTCGATTGTTGTACATTCAGGGGTATGGCGGGGCCCTGTACCGCCACCGTTGTTATTCTTAGATGTCTGTAGTCACATTTGTGGATTGGGTTGTGTCACGACCGACCCTGCTCGCGATCGTGTCACGACCAAATCGCCTGGATCGTGCCTTACCCGCACCCTAGTGACACAACATCGAGTAATCACGAACATAAAACAACAACGTGAGATAACGAAATATAAAACAATAATCAGGAAACTTGCCTTTCGCATATATATAACCATCAACTCTTTTACAAATGAACACTTAATCCTTTTACCAACCCCGCCACAACGATTCATGCACTTCTAAGAATGATACGACACAATGGCGGACAGGCCCCGCCAAACCCCCGAATGTAAACACTTACTACGACGGTGGACTATACCACCGATAAGCCTCCGAGAAACGAGCTTCCCAAACGCCGAATCGTGACTCGAGAGCTAGGATCAACGATCGATGTACCTCAACTGCGGCATGAACGCACTTCAAGGCGAGGTCGATAACAAATGAGTATGTGAAACTAAAAATAAATCAGTAAATGAAATCATAGTAGTCTATACAAAGCAGAGACATGTATGATAACCAAACTACGTATCACCATAAATAAGGCCATGTCAAGTCGTGGACTCACACCTCAAGTCATCACTCAATTTAACAATGGGTCTCACGCCCACAACATCAATCGTGTCTGTGGAATACCTTCCTCACCGCCAGCTTTATGATATACAAGCACCAAGGAATACACATGAACACCGTGTCCCACTGTCCTAATAAAACTGCATGGTGGGCACGTAAGGCATAGCCGACTACTAACACCTACGCACTCAACAAGGTCATAAATCAGATCATAAGATCTGTCTAGACCGTCACATGATCAAAGCTGGCCACTTGCCCGCAGTATCTAATGTGCGCGTCTAGTCCTGGAACTTCCCGCAGCTCCGCATAGGCCAATCTCATCGGCCCGCATGAGGTATTCCCCGCATCGAGGGTAGCTACTCCCCGGCATCGTCCTGGACTTTCGAGTCCGCATGGCCACAAGGACCGCATGCCCATAAAGGACGCACACTAACCTGGAACTCTCGTAGCTCGCATAGGCCCCTCAGACCCGCATGAGGTATTCTCGAATCATGGTCCCAGACCGCCTGAGTCTACCCCGCATCGGAGGGCAGCTTAACCCCCGGAATCATCTCAAGAGATGAATGCCACAATACTATCATAACGACTGATAGTTAATAAGCACAATCAAGGGAAACCCCCTTACACAAACATCACAAGATACTAACACACGTAGCATCCTAACACGTTTACTTATCAAAGCAACAAGAAAGTATTACAAGGCTATCACAAACCAATACAATCAAGTTATTCACACAAGGTACTTTCTACTAACAAGTTCGGGTATCTATCCCCAAAGTACTTCACACATTAAAATCTTAAAAAAGATCTGTTTTTTTCACATAAGTCACACAATACCCGTAGTATAAAATAGAGTGATCGCCCTTTAAGAAAACTAAAACTCTTACCTTTGTAAAATCAAGTAACAACATTATTTTCCAAACGCCCAAGTTTGCCTAATTTCAAATGTTCACGTTTCTTATTTTAGAAAGGTTTCGTAGTTCATAGTCTTATTCATTTAAGAATATAATTCTCTTTTAAACAACTGAGAAACATAAGCCTTATATGAGTAGGATATTCTTGTTTATAACAATCTTATTACAAATGACCATGATCTAGGAAATATCATTTTGTCTCATCTTAGCTTCTATGCAGATGGAAGTTTCTACGGTTTTAATAATACTTAATTATTCAAAACATTTCCTTTTATTAACGCCGCAGTTGGTTTGTCGATACACATTCTGATTTCCGAAATCAGTAAAGCATTCTTAAGCCGTTATACCCAACTTCTCATAAAGCTAGTATAACTCCTAAGTTTTCAAACACCAAGTATTACTTCTCCTTTCAAAATGATTCAAAAATCTTCTGAAATACTTCCAGTTCTTTCTTATCATATAACAAGCCAGTTATAGTTCAAATCAGTTACCTTTTAAAACCACATGTATTTTCTTACTAACATAAAGTCATATAACCAACTTCCCATAAAGCCGTTATAACACTTTATGTTTTAAACCACTCAAACACATTTAGCACATGTACGTCTACCGTACTACATAGTTCACACATATCATGCTAGAAGAGATAGGAAGAGGTTCACATACCTCGCGACGAGTATCGACTACAGCAAAACGCCCAAGTACTTCCAAACGTCGGCTACCCCTTAAGCCACGTAGATCGCGCCACACGTAGTACATCAACCTATAAGGCCACAAGGCGCTTTATTAACATTTAGATCTCATCGAGAACATTCTACCAAAATTCGGCAAAGACTCTCCCGCACAAACAGAAATCCTCCTCTAACTGGGCCGCTACCAAGCCAACCAGTGGGTTATACATCTAACCCGAACGGTACAATTCTACTCCACAAGACTACTACACAAGTTCATCAGAATACACCCTATGTAAAAACGATTCTGGGATTCTTGAGCTTAAGTCCAAAGACATTGCCACAAGCTATGTTGATTATATACATAGTATACTTCAACTATAATTTCCTACAACATGTAATATCCAATTACAATAGGACAAGATATTTACCTCGCTAAGCCCATAATTATCCAAGTATAAAGTCGATCACGGCAATCGTTTAGCTCCAACTCCGAGCGCCCAACCCGCTCTAAACCACCCTTAGAAGTTCTAACCAACTTCTTCACAATACTCCAACTGACTATGGAGATTTTCCTAGGGTTTCGCCAGGACTGACGGAAGTATAATAGTATTTATGGGATTTTCTTATAGGTATAACCTTTGAATAAAACAAGGTATACGGCTAAGGTAATTTGGGGATTATAACAATACTTTTTGAGAGTATTTCTACCAAGAGTGGTGGTATTATATGAAAACAAACTAGGCAGTGGGTACCCCACGGCCACACCACAAAGGAGTGGGTGGCTACCTCGCCTACCCCACTGGGGGAAACTCTGCCAAGGGGCCTCACGAAGGGAGGGGAAGGCTCTCAAGACTTAGACATTTTGGATGAAGAAGTCTTCAACCTTAGAGGGGTATTTATAGCACAAGTCAAGGCCAACCAATGGCCAAGATCTAGCCAAGTGCTAGGCAAGTGTAGGCCAAGATATGCCCAAGTGCCCCTAGTCCCTACTCCTTAAAACCTCACAAATATCTACACAAATATCTACCAACAACTTGCCCACCAATCGCCCTAAGCGCCCACTTGCTTCCAATGTGAGGGTGACACATGTCACCCTCCCGTTGGTCCAAAATGTTTCGTTTCTCGGAAAAATCCGCAAAAATAAGAAAAGACATAGCCGGAATTTTCCCCTCGCAAGTTATGTAAAACGTTTCGTCAAAAAAACGACTCTAACCGGGTGTTGTGCACAAATGCCATTCGAAGCCACCTAGGCGGGTGACACGTGTCACCCTCCTATTGGCCCAAAATAAAACATCTTCCAAAATATCCATAATGGCCAAAATCTCAAAACAAAGTGGGCCCACAAAAGTCAGAATTTCTCCGTGGGCCCCACGTGACCATTTTCAAAAATAAAATTCCATAATTCTCTAATATTCCAGAAGTCCGAATACCAAACTGGGAATCCAATTCCCATTAACGAACCTTTTTCCATAACAAAAAACGGAAACTTTTCCGTGGAAAAAATCTCCTCTTTCTTCCTTTCCAATCTTTCTCACGTATTCTCGCACGCACGCCCTCGCATACATACCACGAACTACGGGTATAACATTCTTCCCCTTAGAAACATTCGCCCGAATGTTCATTCTAAGCCTCAAACATACGTGCGCCAAGATAGTCTTCACCCTATACTTACGAAACAATCCCGCCATACCGCCACGTAAAGTACTGCGCAACATACTTATATCCAAGTCTACGAGGAAACACCTCTAACATCACCACAAAGACACTTTTGTCACTTTGCCGCGAGCCTTGCTCCGACGACCCACCATATGGTACCGGCTGCGATGATCACCGCTCGTCAGACACTAACCCTTACCACATTTCGACATCGCTTTAGTTTCCAAAACTCGGTTACTATCTCTTTACGTGGCATCATTAATCGGGACATTCTGGATGGATCTTCGATACTTTCGAACATAACAATACGAAGACCGGACGCATCGCCTCCTAAGTCGGACGGCAATTGCTAACATATAGGCAACTCCGCCTATTCTTCACATGAACTCAAAGGCCCAAAGTAACTCGGGCTAAGTTCCTTCGCTTTCCACAACTCGTCACACCTGTCCGGTGGTACTTTCAAGAAGACCGACCGTCAACTCGAACTCTAAGCGCCGCCTGGATTATCCGCACGATTCCTCCGAGCCGCGTAACTTCTTCTAGATGAGCTTTACCCTATCCACGATCCTTGGAACAAGCTCGATCCAACTATCCAACCTTGCCAACATCGAACCAATCGACGCAACTTACACTTCGCCCCTACAAGGCTTCGTAAGGCGACATCCGAATCCGAATGGTAGCTTAAACGCCTCCTCCACAGAGACAACAATCCTCACAACTACCCCAAATCCACACACCGCCCGAGGCGAATGTGATTCCGAGACTCACCGAGTCCTTAACCCCGCTCGTAAAACTTCCAAACAAAAACAGCCGTAACTGGCTCCACTGCTCGCCATAAGGTGAAGGTAGGCACCGTGCAGCCTTACAACCTTTACGATAAAACAACATCGCCGAGTGAGCGGTCCCGATCAAGAACACGATGGGCTGCTCATCGACCGACCATCGGGTCGAACGCATCCACGAACTCGCACGCTTAGTTAACTACACTGGGCCTAACACCTCGTGACCCTTCCACAAGGCTTGACCACCACAACCAGAAACCACCACCAAACATGCCGCGGGTTGACCCTCAACGTGGCCTCAACCGGACCCGGCAAGGCGGAAAATACTATATCCCCGAAGGAACAATTTTACTAAACATGTTACGAAAACCTAGGGTCTTCTTAGCTCAACTACCCTCTTTCATTTCATACCACTTAGGACCTATCCCAAACATAGCTCACGCACTATGCACTCCTGAAGGATCAAACATAACACTACACCTTTACTCGAGATGGCCTTACCTCTAAGGTGCAGACGTATAACACTCTAAGGCTCACACCTTCTATCCCCAAAATCTTACTCGGTTAACCCACCATGATTTCTAATCACAACTACCACACCGCTATCGTAACATAGCACTTAAGGTATACTCACCTTGAAAGTTACCAAGGACCTCCGCTCGCCCTCTTCGCATCCTGGTTAACCCGTCGATCTCTACGCTTTCGCGCATAAGCCCGCATACGTGCCATGCTCAAGCCTAATCAAGGATTACTCTTGCACAACCTTCTCTTAGGTAGTCATCAAGACTCGCGATACATCGGTATACTCCGGTAGCCAAATCCATAGCTAGTAACAAGGTTGTCTCTTGCAATCTATATTCTCGGTTCCTGGCCGTGGAACAAGGTTCACATATCATGGCCGCAGAGGAATCGCCGCCGCCATGCTTAAACTCTTTGGGGCTAGTGACGTCGCAGAAACCCCGAATGAAGCACTACCCTAGGTAATGATTTGGCTCGTGCCCTCGCCACCCTCGAACTCTACTGCAGCCTCCGCCGCCTTGCCCTCCCCGGCCGTTGCCTACGCGAGGCATAACGATAAGGGAAATAATTTCGTCGGAGGTCCAACTTACAACACGCCTCTAAGGCACGATCTCAGAGTGAGAAGAATAGAAACCAATCCTAAATATCCTATAGCCTCACGATTATTGGTGGTGCACAACACCCCGATAATCAAGACTTCATCGATACGGTCGTAGACACTTTCCGAGGATTAATCGCTCGATACCACTTTTGTCACGACCAAATCGGCCCGTGATCGTGCCTTACCGGCACCCTAGTGACACAACATCAGTAATCACGAACATAAAACAACAAATGACGAGATAACGAAATATAAAACAATAATCAGGAAACTTGCCTTTCGGCATATATATAACCATCAACTCTTTTACAAATGAACAGCTTAATCCTTTTTACCAACCCTGCCCACAACAGTACTACAGACCTCTAAGAATGATACGACCACAATGGCGGGACAGGGCCCCGCCAAACCCCTGAATGTAAACACTTACTACGACAGTGGACTATACCACTGATAAGCCTCCGGAGAAACGGAGCTTCCCAAACGCTGAACTGTGACCGAGAGCTAGGATCAACGATCGATGTACCTCAACTGCGGCATGAACGCAGCTTCAAGGAGGTCGATAACAAAAATTTAGTATGTGAAACTAAAAATAAATACTGTAAATGAAATCATAGTAGTCTATACAAAGCAGGAGACATGTATGATAACCAAACTACAGTTCACCATAAATAAGCAGTCATGTCAAGTCAGGGACTCACACCCTCAAGTCATCACTCAATTTAACAATGGGTCTCACGCCCACAACATCAATCGTGCCCGTGGAATACCTTCCTCACTGCCGGCAGTTTATGATATACAAGCACCAAGGAATACACATGAACACCATGTCCCACTGTGTCCTAATAAAACTGCACAGGTAAATGCGAAGGCATAGCCGACTACTAACACCTACGCACCAACAAGGTCATAAATCAGATCATAAGATCTGTCTGCATCATTACATGATCAAAGCCGCCACTTGCCCGCAAGATCTAATGCGCGTCTAGTCTCGAACTTCCCGCACCCGCATAGCCAATCTCATCTGCGCGCATGAGGTATTCCCCGCATAGAGGGTAGCTACTCCGGCATCGCCCCGACTTTCGAGTCCGCATGGCCACGCGACCGCATGCCCATAAAGGACGACACTAACTCGAACTCGTAGCTCGCGATAGGCCCCGTGACCCGCATGAGGTATTCTCGAATCATGGTCCTGCATCACCGAGTCTACCCCGCACGGAGGGCGCTTAACCGGAATCATCTCAAGAGATGAATGCCACAATACTATCATAACGACTGATAGTTAATAAGCATAATCAAGGGAAACCCCCTTACACAAACATCACAAGATACTAACACACGTAGCATCCTAACACGTTTACTTATCAAAGCAACAAGAAAGTATTACAAGGCTATCACAAACCAATACAATCAAGTTATTCACACAAGGTACTTTCTACTAACAAGTTCGGGTATCTATCCCCAAAGTACTTCACACATTAAAATCTAAAAAAAAGATCTGTTTCTTTCACATAAGTCACACAATACCCGTAGTATAAAATAGAGTGACTGCCCTTTTAAGAAAACCAAAACTCTTACCTTTGTAAAATCAAGTAACAACATTATTTTCCAAACGTCCAAGTTTGCCTAATTTCAAATGTTCACGTTTCTTATTTTAGAAAGGTTTCGTAGTTCATAGTCTTATTCATTTAAGAATATAATTCTCTTTTAAACAACTGAGAAACATAAGCCTTATATGTGAGTAGGATATTCTTGTTTATAACAATCTTATTACAATGACCATGATCTAGGAAATATCATTTTGTCTCATCTTAGCTTCTATGCAGATGGAAGTTTCTACTGGTTTTAATAATACTTAATTATTCAAAACATTTCCTTTTATTAACGCTGCAGTGGTTTGTCGATACACATTCTGATTTCCGAAATCAGTAAAGCATTCTTAAGCCGTTATACCCAACTTCCCATAAAGCTAGTATAACTCCTAAGTTTTCAAACACCAAGTATTACTTCTCCTTTCAAAATGATTCAAAAATCTTTTGAAATACTTCCAGTTCTTTCTTATCATATAACAAGCCAGTTATAGTTCAAATCAGTTACCTTTTAAAAACCACATGTATTTTCTTACTAACATAAAGCTGTTATAACCAACTTCCCATAAAGCCGTTATAACACTTTATGTTTTAAACCACTCAAACACATTTAGCACATGTACGTCTACCGTACTACATAGTTCACACATATCATGCTAGAAGAGATAGGAAGAGGTTCACATACCTCGCGACGAGTATCGACTCATAGCAAAACGCTCCAAGTACTTCCAAACGTCGGCTACCCCTTAAGCCACGTAGATCGCGCCACACGTAGTACATCAACCTATAAGGCCACAAGGCGCTTATTAACATTTAGATCTCATCGTAGAACATTCTACGAAAAATTGGCAAAGACCTTCCCCGCAACAAACAGAAATCCTCCTCTAACTGGGGCGGCTACTAAGCCAACCAGGGGGTTATACATCTAACCCGAACGGTACAATTCTACTCCACAAGACTACTACACAAGTTCATCAGAATACACCCTATGTAAAAACGATTCGATTCTTCAGGCTTAAGTCCAAAGACATTGCCACAAGCTATGTTCAGTTATATACATAGTATACTTCAACTATAATTTCCTACAACATGTAATATCCAATTACAATAGGGGGACAAGATATTTACCTCGCTAAGCCCATAATTATCCAAGTATAAAGTCGATCCTGGGCAATCGTTTAGCTCCAACTCCGAGCGCTCCAACCCGCTCTAAACCACCCTTAGAAGTTCTAACCAACTTCTTCACAATACTCCAACGGACTATGGAGATTTTCCTAGGGTTTCGGTTTTGTGACTGACGGGAAGTATAATAGTATTTCTGGGCTTTTCGTATAGGTATAACCTTAGAATACAACAAGGTATACGGCTAAGGTAATTTGGGCATTATAACAATACTTTTTGAGAGTATTTCTACCAAGAGGGGGGGTATTATATGAAAACAAACTAGGCTAGGGGGGGTACCCCACGGCCACACCACAAAGGAGGGGGGGTGGCTACCCCTCGGCCTACCCCACTAGGGGGGAAACTCTCGGCCAAGGGGGCCTCACGAAAAGGGGAGGGGGAAGGCTCTCAAGACTTAGACATTTTGGATGAAGAAGTCTTCAACCTTAGAGGGGTATTTATAGCACAAGCCAAGGCCAACCAATGGCCAAGATCTAGCCAAGTGCTAGGCAAGTGTAGGGCCAAGATATGCCCAAGTGCCCCCTAGTCCCTACTCCTTAAAACCCTCACAAATATCTACACAAATATCTACCAACAACTTGCCCACCAATCACTTCCTAAGCCGCCACTTGCTTCAATGTGAGGTGACATGTCACCCTCCCGTTGGTCAAAAATGTTTCGTTTCTCGTAAAAATCCGAAAAAATAAGAAAAGACATAGCCGGAATTTTCCCCTCGCATGTTATGTAAAACGTTTCGTCTAAAAACGACTCTAACCGGGTGTTGTGCACAAATGCCATTCGGCCAAGCCACTGGCGGGTGACACGTGTCACCCTCCTATTGGCCCAAAATAAAACATCTTCGAAAATATCCATAATGGCCAAAATCTCAAAACAAAGTGGGCCCACAAAATCAGAATTTCTCCCGTGGCCCCACGTGACCATTTTCAAAATAAAATTCCATAATTCTCTAATATTCCAGAAGTCCGAATACCAAATCTGGGAATCCAATTCCCATTAACGAACCTTTTTCCTTCACAAAACCTAAACTTTTCCGTGGAAAAAAAATCGCCTCTTTCTTCCTTTCCAATCTTTCTGTCGTATTCTCGTACGTACGTCCTCGCATACATACCCTGGAACTACGGGGTATAACAACTGGTGCCCTACCTGGGAACCCTTCCAGGTATACATCAGAGATAATCAGCGGAACATACATGAAACTAAAAAAAAATAAAGCAACAAGGATAAAAAATCAACAGGTTAGCCGATAAGGCTACCTCTTCAAATACGTAAACACATACACGAAGCAGTTGCCTCCTTTCCTTTTACAAGCTGACCCACAATATGTGACTACTGCACTTAAGAGTTTTAACATAACAAGCGTGGACAGGCCCCGCCATACCCCGAATATACATGAATCTACAACCTCGTGGAAGACCGTACAAGAGATAAGCCTCCGAGCAAATGGAGCTTTTTCCCAAAATCAACCGAGATCCTAAGAGCAAGGATCACCAACAGGTACCTAAAACTCGCGGGCATGAACGCAGCCTCGAAGGGGTCGATAACATGTACCGAATATGGAATGTAAATAACGTCTAAGAAACATATCATAACTGTACAAAAGAATGACAGGGACAAGTATAAAAATACATACCAGATCCTGCCGTGTCATTACCACTTATGAACTTAATCGTACCTTATTATATTTTCCCATTTTCAATAAAAGTGTCACGACCCGTTCCGGAGCCCGTGACTGGTGCCTTACCCGGGCACCCAAGTAGTCATACATCAGAGTAATCAGCGGAATATAAAAACAAGACATGAAACAAATGTAAATGAGACACAGTTTATCTGAGAAAAATTCGCCTTTCGGCATATATATATAAACCAAGTCTGGCAGTTACAACCCAACTGTACAATAGGAATACAGACCTCTAAGGAAGTAAACAACTATGGCGGGATAGGGCCCCGCCATACCCTGAATGTACAAAACTATCTACAACAACAGGGAGATCATACCCAAAAGTCGAGCCTTCGGAGAAGATGTAGCTCCTCACACCAAAGTAAAGATCCTAAGGATGCGGATCTAGCACATCCTTTCCCTTACCTGCGGCATGAACGCAGCCCCCCGAAGGAGGTCAGTACAACAGGTACCAAGTATGTGAAACTGTAAAGTACTTAAATGAAATCATATCATTTTAAAACCAATTTTACAAATATGTTCGAAACAATCAAGGTAACCGCACATAGTGCCACATCACAAACAAGAGCAATAATAGATAACTGTAACAGGTCTTTTCTAGGCTGCGAATGATCGAAGCAAGGCCAATCACCCATAGTATCATCATGCATGCCTAATCCTGGACTCCCGCAGTCCGCATAGGCCACCTAGGCCCGCATGAGGTATTCCCCGCATCGAGGGTAGCTACTCCTCAAGATCGCCCCGACTCGTAGTCCGCATGGCCACATAGACCGCATGAGGTAATCCCCGCACACTAACACGAACTCGTAGCTCCGCATAGGTCCCCTGGACCCGCATGAGGTATTCTCGAATCATAGTCACACAGACCGCATGAGGTGTACCTCGCATCGGGGGGTATCTTAACCCCCGGTATATCATGTCAAGAGGTAAGTGATATAATACTAACATAACGACTTATCGTTAAACAACATAATCACCATAAGAATAACCTCTTTACACAAACGTTACAAGATACTAACACACATAGCATCATAGTATGTCTACTCAACAAACCACCTTGATATACCTTCCAGAAATCAATACAAGTCTTTCATAAACACATAAGTAAACCGTTCCTTCTACCTTTCTTAAGTCGTTATACCTAACTTCCCATAAAGTTAGTATAACTCTAAAGCTTTTGTTTTAAAAACCAAGTATTACTCTTCTTTAAAAAATGATTCATAATTCTTTTGAAATACTTCAAGATTCTTATTATTAGACTCAAGTCAAAAGACGTCAAGTAAAACCATATTCAGTTAACACACGTACGTCTACCGTACTATATATATTTAAAATATCATGCTCAAGAGGATAGGAAGAATCACATACCTTCTCGGCGAAATCCACCTGCCAAGTCGAGTATGTCGCGCGCAGAGTATCAACCTATAATAGTCAAATACGTCTATCAACGTCTAGACTACTCTGTAGGATATTCTAAGCAGAAGGTTCTTAATTCTACGGAAAATTGGGCAGCATTTCCCTACCACAAACTACTCAAGTTCATCAGAATACACCCATGTAAGTACAGTTCAATTCTTCATTTATATTCTTCTGATGTGATTTCAGTTCAATTCTATTCTTTAATATCCTTCTATGTATCTTATACTTATTTCTATACTACTACAGTACGTAATCTCCAATTACAATAGAAGGATAGGATTATTATTTACCTCGATAAGCCCAAAATTATCCAAGATATAAGTCGATCCTGAGCAAGGTTTAGTTCCTAATCTGTACACTCCAATCCGCTCCAAGAAACCCTTAGAAGTTTCTACACAACTTCTACTTACTACTTCAACCAACTATGAAGTTTCTCCTAGGGTTTCGTTTAGTGACTAATGGAAGTATAGTAGTATTTTCCGGGCTCTAAGTATAGAGGTGACTTTGGAAATACTACAAGGGATTGACTAAGGTATTTGGGAATAGTAACAATACTTGGAGAGTATTTTTCTAACAAAGGGGTGTTTGGCTAGCTTACTAGTGGAGTGTGCTTGAACAAGACACAAGGAAGGGGAAGGGCAGGGACGAAAAGCTCACTAGGGGAGAAGGGATTTTCCAAGACTTGGAAAATATTTGTGGATGAAGAATTCTTCCAACTTAGGGGGGGTATTTATAGGACTTTCAAGGGCCAAGATTAAGGCAAGTGGAGGGCAAGTGGATGGTGGAGATTTGGGCAAGTGGAACCTTATCCATTGTTATACCCCGTATTCTCAGGGTATGTATGCGAGGACGTACGTACGAGAGCACGACAGAAAAATTGGAAAGGAAGAAAGAGGTGATTCTTCCACGGAAAAAGTTTCCGGTTTTTGTAAGGAAAAATGTTCTTTGAAGGGAATTGGGTTCCCAGATTTGGAATTTGGGCTTCTTAGATTATATTAGAATTTTGAGATTTTATTTTCAGAAATGGTCACGTGGGGCCCACGGGAGAAATTTACGGTTTTGTGGGGCCCGCTTTGATTTTGAGATTTTGGCCATTTTGGATATTTTCGGAAGATGAATTATTTTGGACAAGTAGGAGGGCGACACGTGTCACCCCCCCCCCCTAGGTGGCTTGGCCGACTACCTGGGCACAAGCCGACAGAGTCGTTTTCGACTAAACGTTTCCACGCTTTCGTAGGAAAATTCCGCTATGTCATTTATAATTTTGCGGATTTTTCCGAGAGACGAAACATTTTGGACCAACGGAGGGTGACATGTGTCACCTCACATTGAAGCAGCGGGCGCAACCTCGACGAATTGGTTCACGTTTTCGCCAATTGGCTCCTTGTTATGGCCGTGTTTTGTGGCTTGTTTGGTGCCATGTTTTGTGCATTGTTTTGTGGAGTAGGGGCTAGGGTGCACTTGGCTTGATCAAGGCCTTACACTTGCCTTGCACATGGCTTGATCTTAGCCATTGGTTGGCTTTTGGTTTTGCTATAAATACCCCCCTAAGCTTGAAGACTTCATTCATCCAAAACTTCCAAAGTCTTGAAACCCTCTCCTCCCCCTTTGTGAGCTCTAAGCCGAGCCTTCCTCCCCTTTTCGTGTGGCCTTTGGCCGAGAGGTTCCACTTCCCTCATGGTGCTAGCTGGGTACCCCTAGCCTAGTTGTTTTCGTATAATACCCTCCTTGTGGTATTGAAATACTTCTCCTAGTATTGTTATAATGCCCAAAATACCTTAGCCTTTACCTTGTTGTATTCCAAAAGTTACCTCTATCGTAGAGTCTTAAATACTACATTTTGTCCTTTTAGTCTCAAACCGAAACCCTAAGGAAATCTTCATAGTTGGTTGAAGTATTTGAGTAGAAGTTAGTTAGAACTTCTAAGGGTTGTTTGGAGCGGATTGAGCGCACTGAGTAGAGCTAAACCTTGCTCAGGATCGACATTATAAACTTAGATAATTTTGGGCTTGTCGAGGTAAATATTCTTGTCCCCTTATTGTAATTGGAGATTACATGTTGTAGGAATATATAGTTGAGGTATACTATATATAGAACTGAACATTATTGTGCGGCAATGTCTTTTGACTTAAGCCTGAATTTAAAGAAAAGAACTGAACTGTATTTACATAGGACTGTATTGCAGTAGACTTGTGTAGTATTACTGAGTAGAATTGTACACGTCCAGTTAGGCGTAAACCCCTGGGTTGGCTTGGTAGCCGGCCTCGATAGAGGAGGAGATTTACGCTGTTGCGGGGGGGGGAGGTGCTGCCGAATTTTCTGTAGAGAAATGGAACCGTATGTTTAAAAGTTAATAGACGTTTGTGACCTTTTTAGGTGAAAGTACTAAGAGTAGCGTATTCTACTTGAGGAGTGGAAAGGGCTAGCAAGGTTGTAGTACTTGGAGCATTTTGCTTATTGTCGATACTCGTCGCGAGGTATGTGAACCTCTTCCTATCTGTTCTAGCATGATATGTGTGTAACTATGTAGTACGGTGGACGTACAGGTGCTAAGTGTATTTGTTTGGTTTAAACATAAAGTGTTATAACGGCTTTATGGGAAGTTGGTTATAACAGCTTTATGTAGGTAAGAAAATGGTTTACTGATGTTAGAAGTTAAGAGACTTAACTTATTTGTTTTAATGTGGATGTTTGTGTAAAACCTCATTCGTGAGTAATGAGTACTTGGTTTTAAAGGGATAATGTTTTACTGATTTCGGAAATCAGAATGTGTATCGACAGACCACTGCAGCGTTAATAAAGGAAAATGTATTGAATAATGATGTGTTGTATTAAAACCAGTAGAAACCTCCATCTGCATAGAAGCTAAGATGAGACAAAATGATATTACATTTTCTAGATCATGGCTGCTGTAATAAGATCGTTATAAACAAGAATAAACGCTCACACATAAGAAATATGTTACTCAATTGTTTTAAAAGGGATTAAGACTATGAGTTATAAAACCTTTCTAAAATGAGAAACTTGAGCATTTGAAATTAGGTCAACTTGAATGTTTGGAAATAATGTGGTTACTTGATTTTTGCAAAGGGAAGTATTTTGGTTTACTTAAAAAGATAGTCACGATTTTTATACTACGGGTATTGTGTGACTTATGTGAAAGTACTTTGAGTTGTGTGAAACTTGCCTATGCTTGTGATGATAGCCTTTGTTGTACAAGTGTTGTATTTCTGTGTTACCGCGTCTCTCGATAGAGGGCCGGTTGACTTGTTGAGAACTTACTTGGACGCGTCTTTGGCGGTGTGGAGAATTCCACGGTATGTTTCCATTTTGATTCTTGTCTTATTGTGGTTACATGGACATGTCTACACCGAGGTAGAATTCGGCATGTGGCTACGCGCAGGTTGATCACCCGATATTGTTGTTGATGTCACATGGGCGTGTCTACACCAAGGTAGAATTCCGGCATGTGGCCATGGGCATTGGTATTATTGTTGCATCATGGACATGTCTACACCGGCGCGTACCGGCACGCGCCGTGATGCGAACATGATTGATGTTGTGGGCGTGAGACCCATAGTTATATTTGAGTGATGACTTGAGGCGTGAGTCCCCGATTGACATATTTGCTTTTATGTTGTGAATCGTAGTTTGGTTATCATACATGTCTCTGCTTTATATAGACTAGTATGATTTCATTTGATATTTTACGATTTCACATACTTGGTACTGTTATCGACCTCCTTGGCTGCGTTCATGCCGCAGTAGAGGTACATCGGCCGTGGATCCTCGCTCATAGATCACGCCAACAGTATTGGGAAGCTCCGTTTCTCGAGGCTTATCTTTTGTATGTGTTCCCCGAGTTGTAGGTTCTTGAACATTGTGGTATGGCGGCCCCTGTCCGTCATAGTGTTGTAAATCTTAGGTGCATGTAGAACTGCAAGTGTGGTTGTAAAAGGATTAAACTGCTCGTGTTTTATGTATATACCAAGGCAACCGTTTTGGTTGGCCTGTTTATTATTATATTTCTTGTTTCATGACTCATGTTTTATGTTCCGCTGACTTTCTCTGATGTATGTATCACTAGGGTGCCCGGGGTAAGGCACCAGTAACGGGCCCCGGAACGGGTCGTTACAAAAGTGGTATCGCAGCGATTAATCCTGAAAGTGTCTACGCACCGTCTAGTAGTCTTGATTATCGATGTGTTGTGCACCACATCTATAATCCGAGGTCGCAGGACATTTAGGATTGGTTTCCATTCTTCTCATTCCGAGATCGTGCCTTAGAGTTGTGTTGTAAGTTGGACCCTCCGACGTATCTCGCTTTTACGATTATGCCTCCGCAAGGCAACCAGAGCCCGAATGGGGCAAGGCGGCGAGGAGCCGCTAGTGAGATCTGAGGAGTACGAGGGCGCAGCCCGGCCAAGACTGAGATTGTGCTTGACGGCGAGTTTTGACGCCGCCTTTCAGCAGAGTTAGAGCGCGGCGATGGCTGCTGAGACCACAGTACCTGAGCCTCCAGTCCCACAGCCTGGAGCAGATGAGATGGGGTACAAGGAGATGGCGATTGCCGCCGTGGTCGTGGCAGATATGAGGATAGCCGATGCAGCAGCCTGGGCCCAATAGCACCGATGGTTCGCCCCGAGCAGATAGTTTGAGGCTACGGGACTTTCTGAGTTGTAGCCCGCCAGAGTTTTATGGGTCGAGGCCTGAGGATGATCCGCAGGAGTTCATCCGGCAATTACAGCGGGTCATGAGAGTGATCAAGGCTTCGGAGACCGAGTCGGTGGTCTTAGGTTCGCATCGGCTGCGTGATACCGCAATGATCGGGTTTGATTCGTGGGAGCTGTCCCGGGGAGAGAATACACTTCCAGCCGTTTGGGACGAGTTTTCGGGGGCCTTCCTGGCACATTTCTTGCCTCCACAGATGAGGAGGGCTCGGGCCGACAGATTTTTGATGTTGAGGCGAGCGGTGTCTGATTCGAGTACAACGTGGAGTTTGACTCGTTGGCTGGTATGTCCCCGCTTTAGTGGCAACCATGGAGGATAGAGTGCACCGCTACGTCACCGGATTAGATGATTGCTTGACAGAGGCTTGTTCGAGTGTAGCTCTTCAGCCGGGCATGGACATTGCCCGCATGCAGCTCACGACCGGGATGTGAGGCACGGAGAGGTCGACGGAATGACCAAGATCAGCAGAAGAGGGCCAGAACAACAGGGTCCTTTGGTGACTTTCGAGGCGGACCGCCTCAGCAGCATACTAGTTTTGTACCTCCGCCAGTGCAGAGTGGCCCTCCACAACCTTCAGAGCATCCAGAGTATTCGGGAGCGTCGTGGCTCGAGGTTGAGTTTCCGGAAAGTAAGGGTGTTGGCGGACGGTCACCCCTACCTGTGGTCGATGTGGTAGACCGCATTTCGGGAGTGTCGTGGTGCCAAGGGGCTTGCTATTTTTGCGGCCAGCGGCCATTTTGCAGGAACTGTCCGACCAAGGGTAGCACGGATGTTACGACTCGAATTTTCAGGACTGGCGGTGTTCATCACCTTCACTAGCTACACTGCAGGCGTGCCTATGATTAGAGTGAGCGGTAGCCAGTATATCCTTAACCTCTAGAGTTTTGGTATGCTTGTTATGATGGTCTCATTATTATGTGCTATGTACGAATAGCGTTGTGTTAATTATGAGTTAGAAAACATGCTTAGTTGGGAGGATAAGTATGGGTACGGTAAGTGTGAACCCTAGATCGTCATTGAGACCTTAAGTAAGGTCGTCTTGAGTAAAAGATTCGCTTTATGTTTGACCTTTATCGAGTGCGTAGTATACGTGGGTTTTATTTGAGTGATCAGTCCATGGGTAATGTGAGATGGAAGTGGTAGCTTTCGATGTGATTTAGCGATTGTTCCGTGTCGGGAACAAGCGGCTTGACGCGATTGGTCGGGTTGAGGACGTGATACGGTCAACCCGAGCCGGATTAAGGTGGGGTCAGTTCTGGGTGGTCCCGCCAGTTGGTAGGGTCACGAGGTGATAGGCCCCGATTTAGTTAATCATCGTATGAGTTCGTGGACGCGTTCGACCGTGTTGGTTCGTAAAGGCCGGAATGGCCTTAAGGAAGTTTGAGGTTAGTAAGATGACCAAGTTTGGAGGTAGTGACTCCAGAGATTTTCGGGAACGGAAGTAATGACGGAAGTATGGTTCGTACGGGGAGAGTTCAAGTGTTCGAGAAGGGCACGACGAGTAAGGAAGAGAACGTGTGTTATTTCGCGGCGGTGTGGCGTTGACAACTTGTTGAGGAGCTTCATCGATATCCGTCTTGAGAAGGAACATTCGGACGAATGTTTCTAGGAGGGAGAATGTTATACCCGTATTCTCGTGGTATGTATGCGAGGACGACGCACGCGAGAGCACGACGAAAAATTGGAAAGGAAGAAAGAGTGATTCTTCCACGGAAAAAGTTTCCGCTTTTTGTAAGGAAAATGTTCGTTGAAGGGAATTGGGTTCCCAGATTTGGAATTTGGGCTTCTTAGATTATATTAGAATTTTGAGATTTTATTTTGAGAAATGGTCACGTGGGCCCACGGAGAAATTTACTGATTTGTGGGCCCGCTTTGATTTTGAGATTTTGGCCATTTTGGAGATTATCGGAAGATGAATTAGTTTGGACAAGTAGGAGGCGACACGTGTCACCCCCTGGTGGCTTGGCCGATTACCTTCGGGGCACAAGTTGCCGACAGTCGTTTCGACGAAACGCTTTCCACGCTTTCGTAGGAAAATTCCGCTATGTCATTTATAATTTTGCGGATTTTTCCGAGAGACGAAACATTTTGGACCAACGGAGGGTGACATGTGTCACCTCACATCGAAGCGCGGCAACCCTCGACGAATTGGTTCACGTTTTCTTGGCCAATCGCTCTTTGTTTTGGCCTTGTTTTGTGGCTTGTTTGGTGCCATGTTTTGTGCATTGTTTTGTGGAGTAGGGCTAGGTGCACTTGGCTTGATCAAGGCCTTACACTTGCCTTGCACACGGCTTGATCTTGCCGTTGGTTGGCTTTTGGTTTTGCTATAAATACCCCCCTAAGCTTGAAGACTTCATTCATCCAAAACTTCCAAAGTCTTGAAACCCTCTCCTCCCCCTTTGTGAGCTCTAAGCCGAGAGCCTTCCCCCTCCCCCTTTTCGTGTGGCCTTTGGCCGAGAGGTTCCACTTCCCCCCTTTGTGGTGCTAGCCGTGGGGTACCCCCCCCCCCTAGCCTAGTTGTTTTCGTATAATACCCTCCTCGTGGTATTGAACTACGTCTCCTAGTATTCTTATAATGCCCAAAAGCCCGGCGCCTTTACCTTGTTGTATTCCAAAAGTTACCTCTATACGTAGAGCCCGGAAATACTACATTTTGTCCTTTTAGTCTCAAACCGAAACCCTAAGGAAATCTTCATAGTTGGTTGAAGTATTTGAGTAGAAGTTGGTTAGAACTTCTAAGGGTTGTTGAGCGGATTGAGCGCACGGAGTAGAGCTAAACCTTGCTCAGATCGACATTATAAACTTAGATAATTTTGGGCTTGTCGAGGTAAATATTCTTGTCCCCTTATTGTAATTGAGATTACATGTTGTAGGAATATATAGTTGAGGTATACTATATATAGAATGAACATTATTGTGCGGCAATGTCTTTTGACTTAAGCTCAATTTAAAGAAAAGAATCGAATGTATTTACATAGAATGTATTGCAAAGAGCTTGTGTTGTATTCTTGAGTAGAATTGTACACGCCCAGGTTAGGCGAAACCCCCGGTTGGCTTGGTAGCCTCGATAGAGAGAGATTTACGCTGTCATGCGGGGAGGTGCCGAATTTTACGTAGAGAAATGGAACCGTATGTTTAAAAGTTAATGACGTTTGTGACCTTTTTAGGTGAAAGTACTAAGAGTAGCGATTCTACTTGAGGAGTGGAAAGGGCTAGCAAGGTTGTAGTACTTGGAGCATTTTGCTTATTGTCGATACTCGTCGCGAGGTAGTGAACCTCTTCCTATCTGTTCTAGCATGATATGTGTGTAACTATGTAGTACGTGGACGACAGTGCTAAGTGTATTTGTTTGTTTAAACATAAAGTGTTATAACGCTTTATGGGAAGTTGGTTATAACGACTTTATGTAGGTAAGAAAATGGTTTACTGATGTTAGAAGTTAAGAGACTTAACTTATTTGTTTTAATGTGGATGTTTGTGTAAAACCTCATTCGTGAGTAATGAGTACTTGGTTTTAAAGGGATAATGTTTCTTGATTTGAAATCGTAATGTGTATCGACAGACCACTGCAGCGTTAATAAAGGAAAATGTATTGAATAATGATGTGTTGTATTAAAACCAAGAAACCTCCATCCGCATAGAAGCTAAGATGAGACAAAATGATATTACATTTTCTAGATCATGGTCATTGTAATAAGATCGTTATAAACAAGAATAAACGCCACACATAAGAAATATGTTACTCAATTGTTTTAAAAGGATTAAGACTATGAGTTATAAAACCTTTCTAAAATGAGAAACTTGAACATTTGAAATTAGGCCAACTTGAATGTTTGGAAATAATGGTTACTTGATTTTTGCAAAGGGAAGTATTTTGGTTTACTTAAAAAGATAGTCACGATTTTTATACTACGGGTATTGTGTGACTTATGTGAAAGTACTTTGAGTTGTGTGAAACTTGCCTATGCTTGTGATGATAGCCTTTGTTGTACAAGTGTTGTATTTACGTGTTACCACGCCTCTCGATAGAGGGCAGTTGACTTGTTGAGAACTTACTTGGACGCGGTCGTGTGACGAGAATTCCACGGGTATGTTTCCATTTTGATTCTTGTCTTATTGTGGTTACATGGACATGTCTACACCGAGGTAGAATTCCGGGCATGTGGCTACGGCGCGTTGATCACCCAAAGATATTGTTGTTGATGTCACATGGACGTGTCACACCGAGGTAGAATTCCGGGGCATGTGGCCGGGGCATTGGTATTATTGTTGCATCATGGACATGTCTACACCGAGGCAGAATTCCGGGGGCATGCGGCCATGATGCGAACATGATTGATGTTGTGGGCGTGAGACCCATAGTTATATTTGAGTGATGACTTGAGGGCGTGAGTGTTATACCCCGTATTTCCAGGGTATGTACGTAAAGGAATACGTACAAAAAGTTTGGTCTTAAAGTTAGGCCTTGGACGATTTTTAGGCACAACTCTCAAAGCGAACAGTTTTCCGACGAAACGTTTCCACAGCTTTCGTAGGATAAATTCCGGCTATGTCATTTCTAATTTTTATGATTTTTCCGAGAGGCGTAACACTTTGGACCAACGAGAGGCGACACTTGCCACCCTCTCATTGGTGGACTTGTCACGCAATAGGGCCGATTGGATGACCATCCTTGTCATAAAGTTGGTTAGATATTTTGTGTGCAAGTTGGCTAGGGACACGTGCCCTACTCTTGACCTTACACTTGCCTAGCACTTGGCTAAATCTTGGCCATTGGTTGGCCATGTCTTGACCTATAAATACCCTCTTGAGATGAAGAGTTCTTCATCCACAAAAGCTTTCCAAGTCTAAAATCCTTCCCTCTCCTTTGTGAGCAATTCGTCCAACACACCCTCCTCGAGAAGCTTGGCGAGGCTACCCCACCCCTAGCCTAGCCGAAACCTACCCCTCCCTTGGTAGAAAAGTTGCCTTCTTGTATTGTTATAATGCCCAAAATACCCTAGCCCAAATACCTTAGTACTTAGTAGAAGTTGTGAAGAACTTCTAAGGTTTCTCGAGCATACAACTTGTGAGCAAAACCTTGCTCAGCGCGACTTTTCTAGGATATTATTGGGCTTACCGAGGTAACTAATCCTAACCCTCTTTTGAATTAGAGAATACTTCTTGTTGTAGAATAAGAATAGTATAAATACTTAGAAGATTATCACAGAATAGAATTGAACCGCTATCACAAGAAGGGGTTTAAAAGAAGAATAATTGAATCAGACGTGATAGATCGTTTTCACATGAGACTCATATAGCTCACCGTAGGGTTGTGCTGCCCAACTTTCCATAGAATTGTGAACCTCTGCTTAGAATGACCCTCGAGTAGTCTTTGATAGACATCCGTGACTATTATAGTGACTTCTGGCGCGACATATTCAACTTAGCGGTGGTTTTCATTGGAAGGTATGTGATTCTTCCTAAAGCATGATATTTTACAATATATATAGTACGGTAGACGCATACGTGTTAATCGATAATAACTATGGCAATGTCTTTGACTTAAGCCCGATAATACTTACGAATGCCTCACGCTTAAGCTCGATAATACTTACAGAATGCCTCACGCTTAAGCTGAATAATAAAGAATCAAAACATTTCAAAAGACTACCAATCATATTAATGTAAGAGAACTAATTGGTTTTAAAAGCGAAGCTTAAGAGTTATACTAGCTTTATGGGAAGTAAGTATAACCACTTAAGATTGATAAAAGAAACAAGTTTACCTATGTGTTTATAACGGACTTATATTGTGAAAAGAATAAAAGATGGTTTGATAAGTAGACATGATATGATGGTATGTGGGTTCGTATCTTGTAACGTTGGTCTACGTGAGTATCGTTGTTGGGCGTCTGTTACTTAAACGATAAGTTGTTCTGGTAGTATACGATCACTCACCTCGAGATGATACCGGGTTGTCGCCTCCGACGCGGGTAGACTCAGTGATGCGGGACCATGATTCGAGAATACCTCATGCGGTCCGGGGGCCTATGCGAGCTACGAGTTCGAGTTAGTATGCGGGGTTATGCCTCATGCGGTCTATGGCTGCGCGACAGCGAGTCGGTGACGACGCCGAGGAGTACCACCGACGCGGGTTATACCTCACGCGCCCACGTGAGTGGCCTATGCGGACTCGAGTTCAGATTAGGCTTGCAGAATGATGATATGGGCGAGTGGCCCTGTTTCGATCATTCGCAGCCTAGACAAGACCTATTACAGTTACCTATTGTTGCTCTTGTTTGTGATGTGGCACTACGTGCGGTTTCCTTGGTTGTTTCACACATATTTGTAAACTGGTTTTAAAAAATGATATGTTTTCATTTTAGTACTTTACAGTTTCGCATACTTAGTACCTGTTGTACTGACCTCCTTCGGGGGGCTGCGTTCATGCCGCAGGTAAGGGCAAGCAGGTGCTAGATCCGCATCCTTAGGATCTCTACGTTGGTGTCAGGAGCTCCATCTCTTCCGGAGGCTCTACTTTTGGTATGATCTCCCTGTTGTAGATAGTTTTTGTACAGTCAGGGTATGGCGGGGCCCTGTCCCGCCATAGTTGTATATTTCCTTAGAGGTCTGTAGTCATGTTGTACAGTGTCGGATGTAACTGCTAAAACATGATTATATATATATGCCGAAAGGCGATGTTTTCTCACAAAATCTGTGTCTTGTTTTATAAACTGTTTCATGTCTTGCTTTATGTTTCCGCTGATTACTCTGATGTATGACTACTTGGGTGCCGTGAGGCACCACCACGCCCCGAATGGGTCGTGACAAAAGTGGTATCGAGCGATTAATCCTCTGAAAGTGTCTGCGCATCGTATCTAGTAGAAGTCTTGATTATCTGTGTTGCGCACCACACCAATAATCGTGAGGCTATAGGATATTTAGGATTGGTTTCGCTCTTCTCATTCCGAGATCGTGCTTTAGAGTCGTGTTATAGGTTGGACCCTCTAACGTATTCCTTTCCTCACGCTTATGCCTCCACGTAAGGCAACCCGCCCGGGCGGCAAGGCAGGCGGAGCCGCTAGTAGGACACCCAGAGTCACGAGGCCTGTGCCCGCCTATACCGCAGACGGCGAAGTTCTATGACGCCGCCGCCCCAAAGAGACCACAAGACCCACACCTCCCGCCCCACACCCGGGCGAGGAGTTAGGGTACAAGGAGATGGCCCAGCCTTTGGCTAAAGTCAGGCCCGACACGGAGAGAGGCCGGATGCGCAGCCCAGCTCACCCAGCTCGGCCGCACCGTTGTTCACCCGAGGCGCAGAGTTTGAGGCTACGAGACTTCGAGCCAGAGTCACGGAGTTTTATGGATCGAGGCCGAGGATGATCCGCAGGAGTTCATCCGCCGCCTTCAGAGGATTTTGAGAGTGATCGTATGCCGAGACCGAGTCCGTGATCTTTGGTTCACATAGCCGCGTGATACCGCAATCGATTGGTTTGATTCACGGAGTTATCCCGGAGAGCACGATCCCCGCCTACTGGGATGAGTTCTCGAGGCTTTCCTCACTCACTTCTTGCCTCCACAGATGGCGAGGGCGCGGCGATAGATTTTTACCATCGAGGCAGAGAGACGACCGTCGTGGAGTACAATGTCGAGTTTGATTCATCGCTCGATATGTCCCAAGATTGTAGCAGATATGGAGGATAGGGTGCACCGCTATGTCACCGCCAGACGACTATATGGCCGAGTCACGCGGGTTTTCTCCACCGTATGGACATTACCCGCACGCAGCTCACGCCTGATGCGGCGAGCGCAGAGGTCGACGAGCGATGACGCAGCAGAAGGCCGTGACGGAGGGTCTTCTCGTGGTTATCGTGGGCGGCCTCGCAGCTAGCCTAGATTCGCACCACGCCAAAGACAGAGCACTCCCGCACCGCCTCAAGACCCACGCTGAGGGCGCACTCAGGCCCCAAGGCTTCGTGACGCCCGGTAGCAGAGGTATCGCCGATCGACCACCTCCGGTGGCCGATGCGGTAGATCCCATTACGGGAAGTGTGGTACTACTTTTGATCTTGTTACGCAGGGCCAGCAGGTCACTTTGCGAGGACTGTCCGACCGGGGCTACGGTGGTAGGCTCACCTTCAGTTCTCGCTGCCGCTTCATCATCTCCTACAGCTTACTCGCCGAGGCGTGGTGCTCTGGGTCAGCAGGTCGCGCAGAGGCCGTGGCTCGTCTCAGCCTAGCGGTCCTCGAACCGCATTTATGCTTTGTCCACCGACAGATCGTGAGGCCTCACCGATGTCGCCACAGTACCTTATCGCTCGGGTTTGATGTGTATGCTTTGATAGATCCGGTTCTACTGGCCCTATATATCTCCCTTGTTGCTAGTAGGATAGTGGATAGAGCTCGAGTCCATAGACCCTTTTCGAGGTAGCTACGCCATGGGTGATTAGGTGGTAGCTCGGCGTATATAGGCTTGTCTGTGACCATTTACGCCGCCGACTCGCCGACTTGGCAGAGTCGAGATGATTGACTTCGACGTGATTATTGGGACGGATTGGCTAGCTTCTTGCTATGCCAATGTAGACCGCAGAGAGAGTAGTACGGTTCCGTTTCCGAGGCGAGTTGTTGAGTGGGAGGAGCACCAGATCGCCGGTGGTAGGTTTATTTCCTACCTCGGCTAGGAAGATGCGCAGGCGGGTATATCTACCATCTCGTTCGTGTTTGATAATCAAGTCGCGTACCAGATTTTACGCCGATTCGAAGAGTCACGAGTTCCCAGACGTGTTTCCGCATGACTCCCGTATCCTCCCGAGAGGAGATCGAGTTTTGTATAGATGTGTTGCAGATACTCGCCTTATTTCCATTCCGCCATACGTAATGGCACCGCCGAAGTTGAGAGAGTCAAGGATCGCCTTAGGGATTTGCTAGAGGCGGCTTCATTAGGCCTAGTGTTTCTCCTCGGGAGCGCCGATTGTTCGTGAAGAAGAAGGACGACGCGCGCACGTGTGTGTTGATTACTGACCAACAAGGTGACCATTAAAACAGATACCCTTCCTAGGATTGATGATTTGTTCGACCATTGCAGGTGGTGCAAGATGTTTCTCCAAGATTGACCGCGATCGCTATCATCAAAAGTGCGAGTCGAGAGGTGGATGTCCCTAGATCGCATTCCGACGTGACGCATTATGAGTTCGTGGTCATGTCTTTCGTTGACCAATGCTCCGCGGTATTCATGGATTTGATGAACCGAGTGTTCAAACCATTTTTGGACACGCTTGTGATAGTGTTCATCGATGATATCTTGGTTTATTCTCGCCAGAGCAGAGCACGCGAGCATTCGGCGATCGTGGCCGACAGCTTCTCAGACTGCAGCTTGTACGCCAAGTTTTCCAAATGTGAGTTTTGGTTGACTTCAGCATGCTTTGGGCATATTGTCGGGCTGATGGCATTCGAGTTGATACGCCAAGATCGAGCGATCAGACTTGGCCTAGACCTACTACTCCGGCAGAGGTTCGCAGCTCGGGCCTCGCAGGTATTATCGGCGCTCGTGGAGAAGTTTGCTTTATCTTCGCACCATTGACTAGCCGACTCGTAAGGCGCCAAGTTTCATGGATCGATGCTTGGAGCGTGGTTTCCATTCTTGAAAGAGAGACGACCGCCTCGTTCTTACTCTTCCGTAGGTCCAGATTGTTATGTTGTGTATTGTGACGCGCCGTGCATCGGGTTGGGATGTGTTGACGCGGCATGGCAGGTTATAGCATATGCATCCCGACGCTTGAAGAAACACGAGAGGAACTACCCCACCCATGATTTGAGTCGCACCGTGATTCACGCCAAGATCCGGAGGCACTATTTGTACGGGTTCATGTGGATATTTTTACGCACCACAAGAGCCTCCAGATATCTTCACCAGAGGAGCCGAACTTACGGCAGACGGTGGTTAGAGTTGCTTAAGGATTACGATGTTGATATCCCGCACCACCCGGAAGGCCAATGTTGTGGCGTATGCTCTAGTCGTAGGTCACGGGGAGCCTATCAGATGTGCGCTAGAGAGAGGGACATGGTTCGTGATTTGCATCGCTTAGCGAGCCTCGTGTCCGCTTGATTGATTCCGATAGCAAATGGGTTAGAGTTCGTGAGGTTGCCGAGTCTTCCATCGCCGGCGAGGTGAAGAGGCAACGCTCGAGGACCCACTTTGATTCGATATCGTGATACAGACTCTACGAGAGGGCAAGGGTCCTTTGAGGTAGCACGATGGGGTGCTAAGGTTCGAGGGCGCATCGTGTTCCAGATGTTTCGTGACTTCGCAGCAGGTTCTGGGGAAGCACACAAATACAAGCGTTTCTATCCATCCGGGTCGACTCAAGATGTACCACGACCTTAGATCCGTGTATTGGTGGGATGGTTTGAAGAGGACGCTGCAGAGTTCGTAGCTCGCCCGTGTTGTCGCAGTGAAGGTAGAGCACCAGAGACACGTGGTTTGTTGCAGCGATAGAGATCCCGACCGAAGTGGGAGGTAATCAACATGGACTTCATCACAGGATTACCTCGCACTCGAGGAGACATGATTCTATATGGGTTATCGCCGACAGTCGATTTAAATCAGCCCACTTTCTTCCCGTCAGACGACTTTTTCTACCGAGGATTATGCCGACTTTACATCCGAGAGATCGCCGATCGCATGGAGTCCCTACTTCGATCATATCGCATGCAGGAGCCCGCCACGCCAACTTCCGGAGGTCCTTCCGCAGGGGTTTAGGGACGCAGTGAGCCCGAGTATCGCATTTCATCCACGCATGCACGGACAGCAGAGCGCACTATCCGCACTTCGAGGATATGTCGCGAGCCCGTGTTATTGACTTCTGGTAGTTGGGAGGATCATTTGCCTCTAGTTGAGTTCGCGATAATAATAGCTACCACTCCAAGATTCGATGGCGCCTTATGAGGCCTTGTATGGGAGGAAGTGCAGATCGCCTATAGTTGGTTCGAGGTGGGCGAGGTGCAGCTAGTGGGACCAGATTTGGTACACAGCAGTGGATAAGGTGAAGCTTATCCGAGAGCGCTATCGATACCGTAGTCGATGTAAGTCGATGCAGATCATCGCCGCCGACATCCGAGTTTGCGCTGATGATTGGGTTTTCTGAAGGTGTCACCCACGGCGGTGTGATGAGATTCGGAAGAAGGGAAACTCACCCAAGGTACATTGGGCCGCTTCAGATTGTCCGCAGGTAGGCAAGGTTGCCTATGAGTTGGATCTGCCGTCCGATCCGGAGGCGGCATCCAGTTGTTTCACGCTTTATGCCGAGGAGATGTATCGGATCCATCTAGGGTACATCCGATTGACGATGTCCAGTGACCGGCGGGTTATCATACGGCGAGATTCCCATAGCGATAATCGATCGTCGAGTTAGCGTCTGCGACGAAGGACGTGGCTTCCACAAAGTCTTGTGGCGGAACGAGCTCGCGAGGAGATGACGGGAAGCCGAGGAGGACATGAGGCGTAAATATCCTCACCGCTCCCCACCCTCCGTAATTCACTTTCCTACTTGTAAATCTTCATTATCGCTTATAACTAAGTGTTGTTTATGGTAGTGTGTGGCTTTTGCAAACTGCTTAAGTTTTGAAGAACCTTATCGTTATCCTGTCTTGGGAAGGAACATTCGGACGAATGTTTCTGGCGAGGGAGAATGTTATACCCCGTATTTCCAGGGTATGTACGTAAAGGAATACGTACAAAAAGTTTGGTCTTAAAGTTAGGCCTTGGACGATTTTTAGGCACAACTCTCAAAGCGAACAGTTTTCCGACGAAACGCTTTCCACTTTCGTAGGATAAATTCCGGCTATGTCATTTCTAATTTTTGCGGATTTTTCCGAGAGACGTAACACTTTGGACCAACGAGAGGGCGACACTTGCCACCCTCTCATTGGTGGACTTGTCACGGCAATAGGGCCGATTGGATGACCATCCTTGTCATAAAGTTGGTTAGATATTTTGTGTGCAAGTTGGCTAGGTACACTTGCCCTAATCTTGACCTTACACTTGCCTAGCACTTGGCTAAATCTTGGCCATTGGTTGGCCATGTCTTGACCTATAAATACCCCTCTTGAGATGAAGAGTTCTTCATCCACAAAAGCTTTCCAAGTCTAAAATCCTTCCCTCTCCCTTTGTGAGCAATTCGTCCAACACACCCCCCCTCCCCTTGAGAAGCTTGGCCGAGGCTACCCCACCCCCTAGCCTAGCCGAAACCTACCCCCCCTCCCTTGGTAGAAAAGTTGCCTTCTTGTATTGTTATAATGCCCAAAATACCCTAGCCCAAATACCTTAGTACTTAGTAGAAGTTGTGAAGAACTTCTAAGGTTTCCTTGGAGCATACAACTTAGGAGCAAAACCTTGCTCAGCGCGACTTTTCTAGGATATTATTGGGCTTACCGAGGTAACTAATCCTAACCCTCTTTGAATTAGAGAATACTTATGTTGTAGAATAAGAATAGTATAAATACTTAGAAGATTATCACAGAATAGAATTGAACCGCTATCACGTAGGAAGGGTTTAAAGAAGAATAATTGAATCAGACTCGCATAGGACTGTTTTCACAAGAGACTCATATAGCTCACCGTAGGTTGTGCCGCCCAACTTTCCATAGAATTGTGAACCCTCTCGCTTAGAATGACCTCGAGTAGTCTTTGATAGACATCTGTGACTAATATAGTGACTCTCGCATGACATATTCAACTTGGCGGTGGTTTTCACTGGTATGTGATTCTTCCTAAAGCATGATATTTTACAATATATATAGTACGGTGACGCATACGTGTTAACCGGATAATAACTATGGCAATGTCTTTGACTTAAGCACGAATAATACTTACGGCAATGCCTCACGGCTTAAGCTCGAATAATACTTACGGAATGCCTCACGCTTAAGCCTGAATAATAAAGAATCAAAACATTTCAAAAGACTACTGAATCATATTAACAGAAGAGAACTAATTGGTTTTTAAAAGCAGAAGCTTAAGAGTTATACTAGCTTTATGGGAAGTAAGTATAACCACTTAAGATTGATAAAAGAAACAAGTTTACCTATGTGTTTATAACAGACTTATATTGTGAAAAGAATAAAAAGATGGTTTGATAAGTAGACATGATATGATGCTATGTGTGTTAGTATCTTGTAACGTTTGTATAGGTGAGTATCCTTGTTGTCCTTATGTTACTTAAAAGATAAGTTGTTATGTTAGTATACTATCACTCACCTCTTGAGATGATACCGGGTTAAGTCGCCTCTCCGACGCGGTAGACTCAGCGATGCAGGACCATGATTCGAGAATACCTACGCGGTCCAGGGGCCTACGCGAGCTACGAGAGTTCCGTGTTAGTATGCGGGGTTATGCCTCACGCGTCTATGTGGCCATGCGACAATGAGTCCAGACGACGCCGAGGAGTAGCTACCGACGCGGGTTATACCTCACGCGCCCACGTGAGTGGCCTACGCGACTCGAGTTCAGATTAGGCTTGCAGAATGATGATATGGGCGAGTGGCCTGCTTTCGATCATTCGCAGCCTAGACAAGACCTATTACGCTTACCTATTGTTGCTCTTGTTTGTGATGTGCACTACGTGCGGTTTCTTGGTTGTTTCACACATATTTGTAAACCGGTTTTAAAAATGATATGTTTTCATTTTAGTACCTTACGCTGCATACTTAGTACTCAGATCGACTCTCTTGGGGCTGCTCATGCCGCAGGCGGGCAAGCAGTGCTAGATCCGCATCTCAGGATCTCTACGTTGGTGTCGTGAGCTCCATCTCTTCCGAGGCTCTACTTTTGGTATGATCTCCCGTTGTAGATAGTTTTTGTACAATAGTGGTATGGCGGGCCCCGTCCCGCCATAGTTGTGTATTTCAGAGGTCCGTAGTCATGTTGCATGTCGGATGTAAATCGCTAAAACATGATTATATATATACGCGAAAGGCGATGTTTTCACAAAATCGTGTCTTGTTTTATAAACTGCTTTCATGTCTTGCTTTATGTTTCCGCTGATTACTGATGTATGACTACTTGGGTGCCCTTGAAGGCACGACCACGCCCCGAATGGGTCGTGATGTGAGTCCTCGATCGACATGCATTTTTATGTTGTGAATCAGTAGTTTGGTTATCATACATGTCTCTCGCTTTATATAGACTAGTATGATTTCATTTACTGATTTTTCGCCACATACTTGGTACTGTTATCGACTCTCCTGGGGCCGCGTTCATGTCGCAGTAGAGGTACATCGGCCGTGGATCCTCGCTCATAGGATCACAGCCAGCAGATTGGAAGCTCCGCTTTCTCGAGGCTTATCTTTTGTATGTGTTCCCCGAGTTGTAGGTTCTTGAACATTCGTGGGTATGGCGGCCCCGTCCGTCATAGTGTTGTAAATCTTAGAGTGCAGAGAACTGTTGTGGCGTGGGTTGTAAAAGGATTAAACTGCTCGTGTTTTATGATATATCAAGGCAACCGTTTTGGTTGGCCTGTTTATTATTATATTTCTTGTTTCATGACTCATGTTTTATGTTCCGCTGACTTTCTCTGATGTATGTATCACTAGGGTGCCCGGGGTAAGGCACCAGTAACGGGCCCCGGAACGGGTCGTTACATCCATCTACCCCATAAATATCTAGCAAACATTGACCAAGTGTTTAAGGCATTTTCCATCAAAAAACGTGCCAACAATTGCCCATTGTCGCCGTCCACTTGAGAGTGACAAGTGTCGCCCTCTCGTTGGTCCAAAATATTTCATCTCTCGGAAAAATCCGCAAAAATAATAAATGTCGCAACCGTAATTTTCCCTTGGCAAGGTTTGGAAAACTTTTCGTCGGAAAACAATTCTTTTCGGGGGTTGTGCACAATTTTCGTCCCTTGCCTAACTTAAGGCTTAAACTTTTGTACGTACGCCCTTACGTACATACTCTGGAAATACGGGGTATAACATTCTCCCCTCCTTAGAAACATTCGTCCGGAATGTTCCTTCCCAAGACATATAATGATAAAGTTCCTCATAACTTAAACAGTTTGCAAATGCCACACATGGCCACAATACAACACTTAAGCAAATATGTCAATGAAAATTTACAAGTAGGAAAGTGAGTTACCTGGAGGTGTGGGGAATAGGTGAGGATACTTCTGCCTCATGTCCTCCTCATCTTCCCACGTCATCTCCTCCCTGAGCTCGTTCCGCCACAAGACTTTGACGGAAGCCACGTCCTTGGTCCGCAGACGCCTAACCTTACGATCGATTATCGCTATGGGAATCTCCTCATACGATAACCCCTCGGTCACCTGGACATCGTCAATCGGGTGCACCCTAGATGGATCCCCGATACATCTTCTCAGCATAGAAATATGAAAAACCGGATGCACTGCCTCAAGATCGGATGGCAGATCCAACTCATAGGCAACCTTGCCTACCCTGCGGACAATCTGATACGGCCCAATGTACTCGGGCCGAAGTTTCCTTTCTTCCGAATCTCATCACACCCTTCATGGGTGACACCTTCAGGAAAACCCAATCATCAACCTCGAACTCCAGATGCCGACGACGATGATCTGCATACGACTTGGCCGACTCGAAGTCGCCAAGAATCGCTCGGATAAGCTTTACCTTATCCATCGCCACTGAACCAGTGTCTGGTCCCACTAATCGCACCTCGCCTACATCAAACCAGCTTATCGCGATCTGCACTTCCTCCCATACAAGGCCTCATAAGGCGCCATCTGAATACTGGAGTGGTAGCTATTATTATACGCAAACTCAACTAGAGGCAAATGATCCTTCCAGCTACCTCTGAAGTCAATAACATAGGCTCGCAGCATATCCTCAAGAGTCTGGATAGTGCGCTCTGCCTGTCCGTCTGTCTGAGGATGGAATGCGACTGTGCTCACCTGCGTCCCTAATCCCTTCTGGAAGGACCTCCAGAAGTTAGCCGTGAACTGGGCTCCTCTGTCTGATATGATAGAAATAGGGACCCCATGCAGCCTCACAATCTCTCGGATGTAAAGTCTGGCATAATCCTCAGCCGAAAATGTCGTCCTGAGGGGAAGAAAGTGGGCTGATTTCGTCAGCCTGTCGACGATAACCCAAATAGAATCATGTTTCGTCGGAGTGCGAGGTAACCCTGTGATAAAGTCCATGTTGATCACCTCCCACTTCCAGGTCGGGATCTCTATCGTCTGCAACAAACCACCAGGCCTCTGGTGCTCTACCTTCACTGCGACAACACGCACCGAGCCACAAACTCTGCAACGTCCCTCTTCAAGCCATCCCACCAATACACAGATCTGAGGTCGTGGTACATCTTGGTCGACCCCGGATGGATAGAGTAACGCGCTGTGTGCTTCCCTAGAACTCCGCTGCCAAGTCCCGCAATATCCGAACACACAACTCGCCTCAAACCTCAAAGACCCCATCAAAGCTACCTCAAAAGGACCCTTCCTCACGGTTACCGTATCACGATAGCGCGTCAAAAACCGGATCCTCAACCGGTTCTTCACCTCCTCGACGATGGAAGACTCGGCAACCTCTAGAACTCGAACCCCACCGCTATCGTAATCAATCAATCGGACTCCAAGACTCGCTAGGCGATGCAACTCGCGACCATGCCCTCCTCTCTGCCGTACATCCGATAGACTCCCATCGACCTACGACTAAGGGCATCCGCCACAACATTGGCCTTCCTCGGGTGGTACGGGATGTCGACATCGTAATCCTTGAGCGCTCTAACCACCGTCTCGCCGTCGTAAGTTCACTCCTCCGTGAAGATATACCGAGGCTCTTGTGGTCTGTATAAATATCCACATGAACCCCATACAAATAGTGCCTCCAGATCTTGGCGTGAATCACCGCCGCTAACTCCAAATCATGGGTGGGGTAGTTCCTCTCATGTTTCTTAAGCTGTCGGGATGTGTATGCTATAACTTTGCCCTGCTGCATCAACACACATCCAAGCCCGATGCCTGACGCATCACAATACACGACATAGCCATCTGGACCCTCTGGAAGAGTAAGAACGGGCGGCCGCCTCCTTCAAGAATCGAAACCCCGCTCACAAGCATCACCATCAAACTTAGCCGCTTACGAGTCACCCTAGTCAATGGTGCAGATAGAAGCAAACTTCTCCACGAACCGATAATAACTGCGAGGCCCGTAAAGCCGCGCACTGCCGGAGTAGTAGGTCTAGGCCAAGTCCCGATCGCCTCGATCTTGCCGTATCCACCCGAATACCATCGCCCACAATATGCCCAAGAAATGCCGCGAAGCCAACCAAAACTCACATTTGGAAAACTTGGCGTATAATCGCTGGTCTCGGAGAACTCTCAAAGATCCTCAAATGCTCCGCATGCTCGCGCTCGAGGAATAAACCAAGATGTCATCAATGAACACTATCACAAACGTGTCCAAAAATGGCTTGAACACTCGGTTCATCAAATCCATGAATACCGCCGAGCATTGATCAAACCGAAAGACATAACCACGAACTCATAGTGCGCACGTCCGAATGCGATCCTAGGGATATCCGCCTCTAACTCGCACTTTGATGATAGCCCTATCGCAGATCAATCTTGAGAAACATCTCGCACTCGCAATCGGTCGAACAAATCATCAATCGGGAAGGGTATCTCTTCTTAATGGTCACTTTGTTCACCGCCAGAATCAACACACGCATGGCCCCATCCTTCTTCTTCACGAACAATACGCGCTCCCTGGAGAAACACTAGGCCCGATGAAGCCCTCTTCTCCGTAAAAATCTCTCACCGGTCCTTCAACTCTCTCAACTCGGCAGTGCCATTACGTATGGCGAATGGAAATAGGCCGAGTGTCCGCAAAGACATCGATACAAAACTCTATCTCCTCTCGGGAGGATACCCGAGGTCGCCTGAAACACATCCGGGAACTCTCGACTATCGAACCGATCAAAATCTGGTACCGCAGCCTCAGTATCAAACACCCGAATGAGATGGTAGATATACCCCTTCTGCACTATCTTCCTGGCCTTGAGGTAGGAAATAAACCTACCCCTCGGCGACACAGTGTTCCCCTCCCACTCAATAACCGGCTCCCCAGGAAATTGGAACCGTACCACTCTCTCCCTGCAGTCTACACTGGCGTAGCAAGAAGCTAACCAATCCATGCCCATGATCACATCAAAATCAGTCATGTCCAACTCTATCAAGTCGGCTAGGGTATGACGACTGCATAAAGTCACTGGGAAAGCCCTATATACCCGCCGAGCTACCACCGAATCACCCACTGGCGTAGCTACCTCAATAGGGTCTATGGACACAGGCTCTATCCCTATCCTACTAGCAATAAGGGGAGATATATAGGACAGAGTAGAACTCGGATCTACAAGGCATACACATCACAACCAGAAACTGATAAAGTACCTGTGACGACATCAGGCGACGCCCCGTCCCGCCTACCGACAAGGCATAAATACGGCTCGAGGACCGCTAGAATCGACCCGCGCCACGACCTGCCGCGACTGCTGGTCCTCGAGTACCACGCCCGGGCGAGTAACTGTAGGAGATGAAGAAGACCCGGTGAAAGCACCGTAGCCGACCCCTACCCTCTCGCGCCGCGTCGGACAGGCTCTCGCAAAGTGACCCTGCTGGCCGCAACTGAAACAAACTCCCGGAGCAGTACCACAATTCCCGTAATGGGATCTACCGCATCGGCCACACTGAGGGGGGGTGGTCCCGATCGGTTAGCACATCTGCTACCCTGGACGTCCGAAGTCCTGGGGCCCCGTCCGCCTCAAGACAGTGGTAAGTGCTCTGAGATGGCTGTGGTGCAAATCTAGACTGCTGCTGAGGACGTCCACCACGAGAGCTACCAAAAGACCCTACCGTCCTAGCCCTCTTCTGCTGATATCTGTCAACCCATCGGCCTCTACGCTCCTCGCATCCAAGTGCATGAGCCTGAATGCGGGCAATGTCCATGCCCGGCTGCAGAGCTACACCCGAGCAAGACTCTGCCAAATAATCGTCTAGCCCGGTGACGTAGCAGTGCACTCGGTCCTCCATATCCGCTACTAATGCCGGGACATACCAAGACAATGAATCGAACTCAACGTTGTACTCCCGAATCGCGCGCCTCTCGTGCCTCAAAGATCAAAACTTGTCGGCTCGTGCCCTCCTCATCTGCGGAGGCAAGAAGTGACTGAGAAAAGCCTCCGAGAACTCATCCCATACTGCTGGAAGTGCATGCTCTCCCCGGGATAGCTCCCACGAATCAAACAAATCGACTGCGGTATCACGCAGCTGATGCGAACTGAAAATCACGGACTCGGTCTCTGAAGCCTTGATCACTCGCATGATGATCCTCTCAGAATCGACGAATGAACTCCTGCGGATCATCCTCGTGCCTCGACCGTAGAACTCAAGGCGCTACAACTCGAAAATCCCGTAGCCTCAAATCGTCCGATCTCGGGTGAACCATGTGTATCGGGCTGAATCGAATCCGATCTATCTCATGTTCGCCACGATCACGGCGAATCGCCCATATCTTTGTACCCTAACTCTCGCCTGCATCGGGGACGGAGGTGCAGTACTATGGTCTCATCGCCCATCGCTGCGGCTCTAAGCCTCGCTGGGGGCGGCGCTCGTGGAACTTCGCCGCCCGAGGTATCGCCTCGGGTATAGATCGGCCTAGGCCTCGTGGCCCTCTCGTGTCCTACTAGAAGCTCTCGCTTCCTTGCCCTTCACGGGCCCGGTCGCGGCGCGAGGCATAAGCGTCATGAAAATGAATACGTTAGAGGGGTCCAACTTATAACACAGCTCTAAGGCACGAGCTTAGAGTGAGAAGAATGTAAACCAATCCTAAATATCCTATAGCCTCCTGATTATTGGTGTGGTGCACAACACACCGATAATCAAGACTCTACTAGATACGGTCTGTAGACACTTTCCGATGATTAACTGCTCTGATACCACTTTTGTCACGACCCGTTCCGGGGCCCGTGACTGGTGCCTTACCCGGGAACCCAAGTAGTCATACATCAGAGTAATCAGCGGAATATAAAAATAAGACATGAAACAAATGTAAATGAGACACAGTTTATCTGAGAAAAAGTCTCCTTTCAGCATATATATATAAACCAAGTCTGGCAGTTACAACCCAACTGTACAATAGGAATACAGACCTCTAAGGAAGTAAACAACTATGGCGGGACAGGGCCCCGCCATACCCTGAATGTACAAAACTATTTACAACAACAGGGAGATCATACCCAAAAGTCGAGCCTCCGGAGAAGATGGAGCTCCTGACACCAAAGTAAAGATCCTAAGGATGCAGATCTAGCACCTGCTTTCCCTTACCTGCGGCATGAACGCACCCAAGGAGGTCGATAACAGTACCAAGTATGTGAAACTGTAAAGTACTTAAATGAAATCATATCATTTTAAAACCAATTTTACAAATATGGTCGAAACAATCAATGTAACCGCACATAGTGCCACATCACAAACAAGAGCAATAATAGTAATTGTAATGAGTCTTTTCTAGGCCGCGAATGATCGAAGCAAGGCCAATCACCCATACTATCATCATGCATGCCTAATCTCGACTCCGCACCGTGATAGCCACCTAGGCCCGCATGAGGTATTCCCGCATCGAGGGTAGCTACTCGGCATCGCCCCGACTCGTAGTCCGCATGGCCACATAGACCGCATGAGGTAATCCCCGCACACTAACACCGAACTCGTAGCTCCGCATAGGTCCCCTGGACCCGCATGAGGTATTCTCGAATCATAGTCACACAGACCGCATGAGGTGTACCTCGCATCGGGGGGCATCTTAACCCCCGGTATATCATGTCAAGAGGTGAGTGATATAATACTAACATAACGACTTATCGTTAAACAACATAATCACCATAAGAATAACCTCTTTACACAAACGTTACAAGATACTAACACACATAGCATCATAGTATGTCTACTCAACAAACCACCTTTCTATACCTTCCAGAAATCAATACAAGTCTTTCAAAACTAATGGTGTTATCACTACATCACCAGGGGAGGTAAGAAAGCTTCTAGAGGAATTTTACAAGGATCTTCTTGGCACATCTCGACCCACATCGAACTTTGATCCTGAAGTGTGCAACTTTGGCCCGAAGCTAAGCGAAGAGGACAGTCTACAACTTTTGCACTTCGTATCCCCAAAGGAGATTTGGGAAGCTCTTTCTGATATTGGAAATGATAAAGCTCCTGGACCATATGGGTATTCGGCAGCCTTCTTCAAGAATAGATGGAGAGATGTGGGACATGATGTAGTAAGAAGCGTGCAGGAGTTCTTCTCTTCAGGGGTTCTTTTGAAACAACTTAATCATACCATCATTGCCTTGCTGCCCAAGACCGATAGGGACCCTAAGGTAACTGATTTTAGGCCTATTGGATTGACTAATGTGGTCTATAAGATTATTACAAAGATTCTAGCTAACAGAATGGCAAAGATTCTTCCTTCTATCGTTGACAAATCACGAGGGCTTTTGTGAAAGGGAGAAATATGATGGACAATGTCTATATAGCACAGGAGCTTGTGAGAGGATTTAATAGAGCGAGTCTCACCTAGGTGCATGCTCATGGTGGATCTTAGGAAAGCTTTTGACACGGTCTCTTGGAGTTTCCTTGATTCAAGATTAAGAGGCCTCAACTTTCCGCACATATTTGTCGTGGATCATGGAGTGTGTTTGCTCAACGCCCTTCTCTCTCTTCTATCAACGGTGAGTTGCATGGTTACTTCAAGGGTAAGCGCGACTTAGACAAGGTGATCCTATGTCCCCAACGCTCTTTATCTTGTGTATGGATTACCTTTCGAGGATGCTTAAAATGAGGACCGAGGCTAGAGCTTTCTTATTATCCAAAATGTAAAAGGATGGGTATTACTCATCTTGCCTTTGCGGATGACCTCATGCTCTTTGCCAAAGGTGATATTTCTTGGTTGAGATTCTTATGAACTGCAGAGGAGTTGGAGGATGTCTCTGGTTAACTCTTAATCCATCCAAATCCTCCGTCTACTTAGCAGAGTACATGATGAGGTACGTGATTTGATCTTGGCAGGTTGGATTCGGCATTGGTAGCTTTCCCAAGCGGTACTTGGGGATCCTTTGTCCCCAATTTCAGTCTCAGGATCAATTTGCTCCTTTCACTAATGCTATTTCGAATTACATTCAGAAATGGGGACACCACACTCTTTCCTATGCGGCAAGCTAGATCTTATTAGGTCACCATCGAGGGTTGAGAGTTTTTGGTTCCGGCCCTTCCTATTCCGCCATCAGACTCAACAAGGTAAGGTCTGCTGTATCCAGTTCTTATGGGTGGGAAACCACCAAGAGTTGCTTGGGAGACCATTTGCTCGCCTCAATCGGAAGGAGGTTTGGGCCTTATGAATATCAAGGATTGGAACCATGCCTGCTATCCCTGCCTATATGGAAAACCCACACGTAAAGCACTCACTTTGGGTCCAATGGATCAACAACTTTTATTTGAGAGGCGCTTCTTTTGGGACTATGAGGTACGTCCTAGAGACTCCCTATTCGGAATGATTTGCGGGATACGCGACAAACTTGTTTCCATCTTTGGTAGCCAAGAGTTGCAATTGCGGATTAGCAAAGTGTTGTACCAACCAGAAATTTGATTCAAGCTCAGATATGAGATCTTGCGCTCTAAGCAAGATAAAAAGCCTTGGATGTCACAAATCTGAGAGGATTCATCCCCTAAGTTCTCGTTCACCATGTGGATAAATTGTAGAAAGCGGTTAGCTACAAAGGACACCCTTTCCTATCTCAACCTGCAGGATAATTCTTGTGGGATCTGCAAGCAAGCAAATGAAACAAGAGAGCACCTCTTCTTCACATGCCCCTACACCCGTTTGATTTGGAAAAGCATAAGAGACTGGTTGGGAATTAAGAGAGAAATGACCACTGTTGAAAGTTCTCTCAAATGGATTAAAAAAGACTACCGCGGAACAGGCATCCGAGCAAAAGCAACCTTAATTGCCTTCTGCATTATGGTCTATGAGATTTGGAGGACAAGGAACACACTGCTCTTTGAAGGCACAAACTCACCGGCAGAAGAGGTCATTACCAAGATTAAAACAACATCCTATAGAGTACTCTATGATTTTATCCCTTCTTGTAATGGCACCTTCGAGTGACAACTCCTTACTCCCCCGTTTCTTCTTTAAATTACGTTGAGGACTGAGAACCCTCAATGATTGATTGTAGCCACTTTTCTTTCAGTTTCTAGTAATAATATTTGCATTTACCTAAAAAAAAAAAAAAAGTAAACCGTTCCTTCTACCTTTCTTAAGTCGTTATACCTAACTTCCCATAAAGTTAGTATAACTCTTAAGCTTTTGTTTTAAAAACCAAGTATTACTCTTCTTTCAAAAATGATTCATAATTCTTTTGAAATACTTCAAGATTCTTATTATTAGACTCAAGTCAAAAGACGTCAAGTAAAACCATGTTCAGTTAACACACGTACGTCTACCGTACTATATATATATTTAAAATATCATGCTCAAGAGGATAGAAAGAATCACATACCTTCTCGGCGAAATCCACCTGCCAAGTCGAGTATGTCGCGCGCAGAGTATCAACCTATAATAGTCAAATACGTCTATCAACGTCGAGACTACTCTGTAGGATATTCTAAGCAGAAGGTTCTTAATTCTACGGAAAATTGGGCAACATTTCCCTACCCATCAAACTACTCAAGTTCATCAGAATACAAATTCCTATGTAAAATACAGTTCAATTCTTCATTTATATTCTTCTGATGTGATTTCAGTTAAATTCTATTCTTTAATATCCTTCTATGTATCTTATACTTATTTCTATACTACTACAGTATGTAATCTCCAATTACAATAGAAGGATAGGATTATTATTTACCTCGATAAGCCCAAAATTATCCAAGATATAAGTCGATCCTGAGCAAGGTTTAGCTCCTAATCTGTACGCTCCAATCCGCTCCAAGAAACCCTTAGAAGTTTCTACACAACTTCTACTTACTACTTCAACCAACTATGAAGTTTCTCCTAGGGTTTCGTTTAGTGACTAATGGAAGTATAGTAGTATTTTCCGGGCTCTAAGTATAGAGGTGACTTTGGAAATACTACAAGGGATTGGCTAAGGTATTTGGGAATAGTAACAATACTTGGAGAGTATTTTTCTAACAAAGGGGGGGGGGGAGGGCTTGGACGAAAAGCTCACTAGGGGAGAAGGGAGTTTTCAAGACTTGGAAAATATTTGTGGATGAAGAATTCTTCCAACTTAGGGGGGGTATTTATAGGAACTTTCAAGGGCCAAGATTAAGGCAAGTGGATGGTGGAGATTTGGTCAAGTGGAACCTTATCCATCTACCCCATAAATATCTAGCAAACATTGACCAAGTGTTTAAGGCATTTTCCATCAAAAAAACGTTCCAACAATTGCCCATTGTTGCCGTCCACTTGAGGGTGACAAGTGTCGCCCTCTCGTTGGTCCAAAATATTTCATCTCTCGGAAAAATCCGCAAAAATAATAAATGTCGCAACCGTAATTTTCCCTTCGCAAGGTTTGGAAAACTTTTCATCGGAAAACAATTCTTTTCGGGGGTTGTGCACAATTTTTGTCCCTTGCCTAACTTAAGGCTTAAACTTTTGTACGTACACCCTTACGTACATACTCTGGAAATACGGGGTATAACAAAAAGTTATAGTCACATTCTTATGTACATGATTAGGAAAAATCATTAAGTTCATTACCATATAACTTACTTAACTTTCATAACATAATCCGGCCCCTTATGGAGGGACGCATATACTACCCGGCCCGATCTGGGACGCGATCAAGTCACACAAATATCAAAGCGTGCCCGTGGAATCACCCATCACTGCCGACAACTATAAGTGTAAAATATAACCATGTGACGCGCCCGTGGCATCCCACCTCACTGTCGGCGTACACATACACAACACATATATATATATCTCCTGCCCGTGGAATCCCACATCATCGCCAGCCGTAGGTGTAACATATAACCATGTGACACGCGTGGCATCCCACTCACATCGGCGACGCATACACAACATATATATATATATATATATATATATATAACGCGCCGCATGCCCCGGAATCCCACATCGTATAAGCATGGCCATAACGTGCCCTCGGCATCCCTCATCGTAGGTGCAGGTCTTCATGGGGATCTAGCCCATGGAGTAATAATATAACATGGTCGCATGCCCCGGAATCCCACATCGTATAAGCATGGCCATGGAGTAATAAAATACGCGGGCATCTAACCCGCATCCTGGTTGCATGCCCCGGCATCCCTCATTGTATAAGCATGGCCAAGATCAATCACGATGGAAGCATACCCGTGGAATCCCCCGTCACTGCCGGTACGTCCAAGTAAACTTACAACAAGACAGTCGGCCCTCCAACTGAGAGTCACGACAACGTAAACATATAATACTTGCACTCAAAGCTATCACAAGCAAACATAGGCAAGTTCATTTAACCTTTAGACTTCCATTTTTATAAACTCATGGCACTTTCGTTTCACACATAAAAATCTGGGAATTTAACCCAAAGTACTACGTGCTTACATTCTTTTCAAAAGACTTTTTTTCATATAAAACCCCAAGATACTAACACCCGTATTATCAAGGCTTGTTTACATTTTACATAAGTCACTACACTTTTAGAAATACATTTCTCGGCTTCTAAATCAAGTGACTTCTTTCCTTAAAACTTTAAGCAATTTGTACCTTTAAAACAATTTGCCCTTCTTTATTTCAAATCATTTCTTTGCTTACATTACTGAAGAAAACCATTCTTTTAATCTTCCATAAAGTTGTTATAACCAACTTCCCATAAAGCCGTTATAACTCTTTATGTCTTAGAAAAATTCATTCCTTTTATAACCAAGAGACTTATACTTTCAAATCAAATCACATAGCTTTCAAAATACTTCAAGTCTCTTAACTTTTAAGAAAACAAGTTTCTTAACTTTAGAATGGCAAGAAATCAATATTTTCCAAATCAGGTATTCTATACTTTTAAATCAATTCATTTCTTCCTTTAAGAATCAAGTCCCATAACTTGAAAAATAAAGTACCTTAACCTTTTAAAAATTTGAGGTTCATAGTCTTAAAACTTCATACGTAAATTCTTATAAATTAATAACATATACATTGGTGCGTTGTGAATAAGTTATACTTATTTATAACGATCTTAATCAAGTAGCCATGATGTAGAAAATGTAATACAATTTTGTCTTATCTTAGCTTCTATGCAGATGGAGAATTCTACTCATTTTAACTTAATTGATTGTCATTACATTTTCCTTTATTAACGCTGCAGTGGCTTGTTCGATACTTATTCTCATTTGTGTCGTAACTTAGCCAAGTCAAATTGGCTCCAAATACCTCCTAACGACTCTTACCAACATCCCCCATAAGACTTGGTAAGAACTTAGGATAACTTAGACATAACCTTTACGTAGAGTAAATCACACAACTACCTCTTAACTTCTAAGAGTAGAAGGAAACATGAAATGATACCACCGGTATATTCCATACATAGAATCATGCCAAAGGAAGTAAAAGGTTCACATACCTCGCGACGATTATCGACAAGTAGAAAAATGCTCCAAAGTACTTCAACCTTGATAGCTATTCCATCCTTCAAGTAGGATACGCTATACTTAGTACTTCAACCTATAATGGTCACAATACGTCCATTAACCTCTTACTTCAAACGTAGAATATTCCAAGTGCTAAGTCACTAAATTCTACGGAAAATCGGACAGCACCTCCTTTGTTTTTACTTACTTTGCCACCTTTTTCAAGGCCGGATGCAATAACCAAACACGCCACATTTAAGTCCCAATCAATGAAATTAACAATAGGGGATTACACGCCTACTAGACGTGTAAAATTCCGCCCCACAATAGATATCAAACTAATACAAACTATATGTCCAATTCGGCCACATTTGAGTACCATAACACCAATTCTTATCCAATTTCCATTTTAATCCAAATTGTTAGCATAACATGATATCAAGTCGCAATCGATTATAACTACTATAATCTTCAAGTAAGTAACATGCGACGATTTCTAATAAATGACCAATTAGTAATCCAACTTCAAGTGGCTAATATAACATTTCGGGTTTAAGCTACCATCAATCCATAATACTTATAAACTTCAACACATACATTTCATGCTAGCAACATGTAAAGCTAACAACAATATAAATAGTCTTGTAACACTTTTAAGAGACAAGATTATACCTCAACGAATCTCAATCCAACTCCAAATCCGAATTTGCTCCCTAGCAACTTAGAGAATCTTCGATACACTTCAATCCGCTACTTGAGACCCTTAGAACAACACAAACAAATTTCCTTCAAACTTCCAATCCAAAACCTAGAAAGCAACTAGGTTTTCACTTTGCGACTAATACGAAAACTCTCTTTTTCCGGGATTTTTCTATTGAGATACACTTACAATACCCTCATGAACCTTGGTTTAAAGTGTGGAGCTTATTGGACAAGAAACAAATTTTTTTCTTTCTTTCACTTGATGAACCCGAGAGCTATTGCTCTTGTTCTTCCAATTTTTGTAAATTTGGCTAAGTGTTGGACTCTCTCTTGCTACTAGTAGTATTATATAGGGACATGGAGGGTCAAGATGTAACCAAATGGGTGGTTTGGATGAAGTCTTATTAAATATCAAGACTAGTGGACCCTTTGACTTAGTCAAAATTCTCAAGCTCCCTACTTGCAAGACTTGTCTTGCTAACAAAGGTCCAATGACCCTCTTGCCCTTGCACAATTCGTCCAAGCATCAATAAGGGGGGGTGACACGTGTCGCCCTCCCATTCGTCACAATAATACGTTTTCCGACAATTTCATAATTCCGATAAATTTTTACAAGTCTCAAATCTTAACACTTGTGAGTTCTTTCGTACGTTCTTAAAACATGTCCTGTAAATACGGGGTGTAACATTCTTCCCCCCTTAGAAATATTCGTCCCCGAATGTTCTTTCGGAGTCAAACTTATAATTAGCGACATAGTTTCCTTTCACAACCCCGACATACCAACAATGCCACCCATGGCCCTAATGTTATACCCCGTATTTCCAGAGTATGTACGTATGGACGTACGTACGAAATTTGAGCCTTAAGTTAGGCATAGGACCGAAATTTGGGCACAAGTGCCGAATAAAGTCGTTTTTCGACAGCTTTCGTAGGGAAAATTCCGGCTATGTCATTTATAATTTTTGCGGATTTTTCCGAGTGACTAAACATTTTTGGACCAACGGGAGGGTGACACTTGTCACCCTCATTGGACGGTTTAGGGGGGGCGGTCAAGGGTGGTTGGCCTTGGCCGATTGGTCCCTTAGTTTTGGCCTTGTTTTGTGCCATGTTTTGTGGAGTGTTTTGTGGAGTAGGGGTTAGGGTGCACTTGGCTTGATCTTGTCCTTACACTTGCTATACACTTGAAGGATCTTGCCCTGGTTGGCCTTTGGTTTTGCTATAAATACCCCCCTAAGCTTGAAGACTTCATCCATTCCTAAAATCCCCAAGTCTTGAAAATCCTCCCTCCCTTTCTTGTGCTCTAGCCGTGAGCTTCCCCCTCCCCCCCCTTTTCGTGTGGCCTTTGGCCGAGAGGGATTCCTCCTCCTAGTAGTGGTAGTGGTACCCCAGCCTAGTTGTTTTCGTATAATACCCCTTGTTGTGGTATAGAAATACTCTCCTAGTATTGTTATAATGCCCAAATACCTTGTAGTATTCCCAAGGTTACACTTATACAAAAGCCCAGAAATACTATTATACTTCCCTCAGTCACAAAACGAAACCCTAAGGAAAACCTTCATAGTCGGTTGAAGTGTTTAAGTAGAAGTTGCGAAGAACTTCTAAGGGTTGTTTGGAGCGGATTGGAGCGCCGGAGTAGGAGCTAAACGTTGTTCAGGATCGACATATAACTTGGATAATTTTGGGCTTATCGAGGTAAACACTCTTGACCTTCTGTTGTAATTGGGAATTACATATTGTAGGAATATATAGTTAAGGTATACTATATATAGAAGTGAACATAATTGTGCGGCAATGTCTTTTGACTTAAGCCTGAATAATACTTACGGCAATGTCTTGCGACTTAAGCTGAATATAAAGAAGAGAATCGAATCAGTAATTACATAGGATCAGACATGAGACTTGTGTTGCATTGATGTGTAGTAGTGTTGTACACGTCCGGTTAGGCGTGTAAACCCCCACTGGTTGGTCGGGTAGCCACCGATAGAGGATGAGATTTACGCCATGGGGAGGTGCTGCCGAATTTTCTGTAGAATATTCTACGTGGAGACCTTGATGTTAATAGGCGCCTTGTGGCCTCTATAGGTTGAAGTACTACGTGTGGCGTGATCTACTTGGCTTAAGGAGTAGCCGACAGTTTGAGGTACTTGGAGCGTTTTGCTATTAGTCGATAATCATCGCGAGGTATGTGGACCTCTTCCTATCTGTTCTAGCATGATATGTGTATAACTATGTAGTACGTTAGACGCATACGTGTTAACTGTATTTGATTGGTTTGAAACATAAGGTGTTATAACGGCTTTATGGGAAGTTGGTTATAACAGCCTTATGTAGGTAAGAAAATGCCTTGTGGTTTTAAAAGGTAACTGACTTGATATGTGTTAATAAAGAACTTGAAGTATTTCAAAAGATTCTTGAATCGTTTTGAAAGAATGAGTAGTACTTGGTTTTTGAAAGCTTAAGAGTTATACTAGCTTTAAGGGAAGTTAGGTATAACGGCTTAAGAATGTTTCTTGATTTGAAATCGAATGTATCGACAAACCATCGCAGCGTTAATAAAAGGAAAATGTATTGACTAATGAAGTATTATTAAAACCAGTAGAAACCTCCATCTGCATAGAAGCTAAGATAAGACAAAATGATATTACATTTCCTAGATCATGGCTGCTTAATAAGATTGATTATGAATAAGAATAACCTACACTCATATAAGGCATATGTTACTCAATAGTTTTAAAAAGGGATTAAGACATTGAACTATGAAACTTTTCTAAAAAGAGACTTGTGTAATGAATATTAGGCAAACTGGAACTTTAGGGAAAAGAAAGGCATTGTGTTGTCTTAAAATGTTTTAAAACTTAAAGTGTTATAACCTTTTATGGGAAGTTGGTTATAACGACTTTATGAGAACAAAGAAGGGTTTTTATCATTGGTTTTAAATGTGGAAACTTGGCTTTAATAAGAGAAGTTGTTTTTTTGCTTAAAAGATGTAAGTCACTCTATTTTTATACTACGGGTATCGGGTGACTTTTATAAAAGGAATGGATCTCTTTAAAAGGAATTTAACGTACGTAGTACTTTAGGGTTAAAAACTCGGACTTTGGCATAAAATGAAAGTACCTTGAGTTGTGTAACTTGCCTATGCTTGTTGTTGTGTAGCTTGCTTATGCTTGTGGTGATAGCCTTTGTTATGCAAATGGTGTTCTATATAACCGCGTCTCTCAATGGAGTGCCGATTGACTGGTTGAGGACTTACTTGGACGTACCGGCAGTGACGGAAAATTCCACGGGTATGCTCCTGTTGATAGTGTTATTCCATGGACTAGCTCTCCATGAGGTTTCTTCGTTTCGCCTTGGTACGGTGGTCGGCTTCAGATTGCCCTGCCTCGTGGATCGATTCGCCTTGGTACCGGTAGTTAGCCCTCGACTTGCCCTGCTCGGTGTAGTGACGGTCTCGTGATACGCCTTGGTACGGTGGTCACCGTACTTGCCGGCCGCCACGTGACCGCCTTGGTATCTCGTAGTCGCCGCACTTGCCCCGTGTCAACTTCGTGTTTGTGGTTGCATTGTATTATTGGTACGGTCGGATCCGGTAGTTGTACTTGTCTGACGGTTTTTATGACACAGTGGGACACGTGTTCATGTATACTCCTTGGTATTGTTATATCATAAAGCGGCGGTGAGGAAGAAATTCCACGCACGAGTGATAATTTGGAGGCGGAGTCCCGACTTGATGAATCGGTTATATGTTATGTAATCGTAGTTTGGTCATCATACATGTCTCTGCTTTATATAAACTATTATGATTTCATTTACTGATTTTCTGATTTCACATACTGTACTGTTATCGACCTCCTTCGGCCGAGCGTAAAGAGGCGAGCCTCTACCACGGAACAGACCAACCGTGGCTCCGTATGGCACATCACGAGAAGCGGCCGGGCATGCCTCGTGGATCGCAAGCAGCCGCACCATTTGTTGGGTCGTCGGAGCAAGGCTCGCGACAAAGTGACAAAAGTGGTATCAGAGCAGTTAGTCCTCGGAAAGTGTCTACAGACCGTGTCTAGTAGAGTCTTGATTATCGATGTGTTGTGCACCACATCTATAATCAGGAGGCTGCAGGACATTTAGGATTGGTTTCCATTCTTCTCATTCTGAGATCGTGCCTTAGAGCTGTGTGATAAGATTGAACCCCTCTGACATACTTCGTTTTTACCAGTTATGCCTCCGCGTAAGGCAACCCGGGCCCAGAAGGGCAAGGCAGCAGAGGGAGCTGCGAGTAGAGCAGCGGCAGAGACCACAAGACTCGAGCCTCCATCCCGCACCGAGCAGAGAGATGAGTCACAAGGAGCTGGCCCGATTAATGGCCGTGGTCAGGCGACTTCGAGGATAGGCGGACGCAGCAGCCAAGAATACGCGATGGTTCACCCTAGATCGATAGTTCGAGGCTACGGATTTTCCGAGTTGTAGCCGCGAGTTTTATGGGTCGAGGCACGAGGATGATCCGCAGGAGTTCATCCGGCGATTCAATGGATCATGAGAGTAATCAAGGCATCGGAGACCGAGTCAGTGGTCCTAGGTTCACATCAACTGCGTGATACCGCAGCCGACTGGTTTGATTCGTGGGAGCTGTCCAGGGGAGAGCATGCACTTCCATCTTTTGGGACGAGTTCTCGAGGCCTTTCTTGCACATTTCTTGCCTCCACGGATGGCGAGGCTCGCGCATGATTTTTGGTGTTACGCAGAATCGGCGCACGTTCGGGAGTACAATGTAGAGTTCGACTCATTAGCCCAGACGCCCGCGTTGGTAGCTAGTATGGAGGATCGAGTGCACCGATTTGTTACAGGCTCGATGATCACCTGGCCGAGAGTTGTTCGGTGTAGCTCTTCACCGGCATGGACATCGCTCGCACGCAGCGTATGCACTTGGATGTGAGGAGCGGATAAATCGGCGGAATGACCAGTGGTCGCAGAAGAGGCGAACAGCAGGTCCTTTGGTGACTTTCGAGGCGGACCGCCAAGAAGAAAGCGATTATGCGCCTCCACCAAGACTGAGTGGTCCTCCACGCCGGACCTTTGGGATATTCAGTGCAGTCGTGGCTCCTGTGTTTCAGATTTTGGGAGTAGGAGTGCTCGCGGATGAGGTTGCCCTTGTCTCGGTGTGGCGTTGTGGAAAACTTCATAGTGAGTGTCGATCGACTGGAGATTGTTATTTTGCGCCAACAGGCCATCCGGCAAGAGATCGTCCACTGTGGGTAGCACCGGTAGGATAGCATGGACTACTAGAGCTTGGTTCTTCACCTTCCATAGCTAGCGGGATGTTCGTACACCGGCAGCCCCTAGAGGTCGCGGTGGGAGTTCAGCTTAGCGTCCTTTGAACCGCCGATTTTCGTGTATATCCTTAACCCTCTAGAGACTTATATGTATTGATGTTGATGATGTGTTTAGCGTTATGTTGGTTATGAGTTAGAAAGCTTGGCTAGTTGAAAGGATAGGTGTGGGGGCATGGAAAGTGCGAACCTTAGAATATTTCGTGTTGAGACCTTAGATGTGAGGTCATCTTGAATAAAAGATTTTACGGTTAGCCCTTGTTGAAATACTTGGTTTGCGTATAAATGTGTTGTGGGATAAGTCCATGGGTAGTGTGAAATGGAAGTGGTAGCTTTCCTGACCTATATAGGTAAGATTGTTAGGATCGGGAACAAGAGCTCACGCGTTAAGTGGGTCGGGTTGGGGCCAACCCGGCCCCGCTTCGGCGCTGGGTCAGCTCTGGGTGGTCCCGCCAGGTGGTAGGGTCACGAGGGTTCTAGGCCCAAGTTTAGTTGACCATCGTATGAGTTCGTGGGTATGTTCGACCGTATAGATTGAAGGCCGGAATGGCCTTGGAAGATTGAGGCTAGTAGGATGACCAAGTTGGAGGTGGTGACTCCAAGGTTTCGAAAACTGAAGCGATGACTGAAGTGTGGTACGTATACTAGAAGAGTTCGAGTGTTCGAGAAGAGTACGACGAGTAAGGAAGGAAGAGAACGTGTGATATGTCGTGGCGGTGTGGCGTTGGCAACTTGCAGAGGAACTTCATCGATATCCGCTTGAGAAGGAACATTCGGACGAATGTTTCTAAGGAGGAGAATGTTATACCGTATTTCGGAGTATGTACGTATGGACGACGCATTTAAATTTGAGCCTTAAGTTAGGCATAGGACTGAAATTTGGGCAAGCGTTTAATAGAGTCATTTTTCGACTAAACGTTTCCACGCTTTCGTAGGGAAAATTCCGCTATGTCATTTATAATTTTTGCGGATTTTTCCGAGTGACTAAACATTTTGGACCAACGGAGGTGACACTTGTCACCCTCATCGACGGTTTAGGGGCGGTCAAGGGTGGTTGGCCTTGGCCGATTGGTCCCTTAGTTTTGGCCTTGTTTTGTGCCATGTTTGGAGTGTTTTGTGGAGTAGGGGTTAGGGTGCACTTGGCTTGATCTTGTCCTTACACTTGCTATATACTTGGAAGGATCTTGGCCCTTGGTTGGCCTTTGGTTTTGCTATAAATACCCCCCTAAGCTTGAAGACTTCATCCATTCCTAAAATCCCCAAGTCTTGAAAATCCTCCCTCCCTTTCTTGTGCTCTAGCCGTGAGCTTCGCCCTCCCCTTTTCGTGGCCTTTGGCCGAGAGGATTCTCCCCTCCTAGTAGTGGCCGTGGGTACCCCAGCCTAGTTGTTTTCAGATAATACCCATTGTTGTGGTATAGAAATACTCTCCTAGTATTGTTATAATGCCCAAATACTCGCCCAAATACCTTGTAGTATTCCCAAGGTTACACTTATACAAAAGCCCAGAAATACTATTATACTTCCCTCAGTCACAAAACGAAACCCTAAGGAAAACCTTCATAGTCGGTTGAAGTGTTTAAGTAGAAGTTGCGAAGAACTTCTAAGGGTTGTTTGGAGCGGATTGGAGCGCCGAGTAGAGCTAAACGTTGTTCAGATCGACATATAACTTGGATAATTTTGGGCTTATCGAGGTAAACACTCTTGACCTTCTGTTGTAATTGGGAATTACATATTGTAGGAATATATAGTTAAGGTATACTATATATAGAAGTGAACATAATTGTGCGGCAATGTCTTTTGACTTAAGCCTGAATAATACTTACGGCAATGTCTTGCGACTTAAGCCCGAATATAAAGAAGAATCTGAATCGTAATTACATAGGGTATCAGACATGAGACTTGTGTAGCATTGATGTAGTAGAGTTGTACACGCCCGGTTAGGCGTGTAAACCCCCAGTTGGGTCGGGTAGCCACCGATAGAGGATGAGATTTACGTTGTTGAGGTGCCGCGAATTTTCTCAGAGAATATTCTACGTGGAGACCTTGATGTTAATAGGCGCCAGGGCCTCTATAGGTCAAGTACTACGTGTGGCGTGATCTACTTGGCTTAAGGAGTAGCCGACGGTTTGAGGTACTTGAGCGCTTTTGCTATTAGTCGATAATCATCGCGAGGTATGTGAACCTCTTCCTATCTGTTCTAGCATGATATGTGTATAACTATGTAGTACGTTAGACGCATACGTGTTAATCAGTATTTGATTGGTTTGAAACATAAGGTGTTATAACGGCTTTATGGGAAGTTGGTTATAACAGCCTTATGTAGGTAAGAAAATGCCTTGTGGTTTTAAAAGGTAACTGACTTGATATGTGTTAATAAAGAACTTGAAGTATTTCAAAAGATTCTTGAATCGTTTTGAAAGAATGAGTAGTACTTGGTTTTTGAAAGCTTAAGAGTTATACTAGCTTTAAGGGAAGTTAGGTATAACGGCTTAAGAATGTTTTTACTGATTTCGGAAATCAGAATGTGTATCGACAAACCACTGCAGCGTTAATAAAAGGAAAATGTATTGACTAATGAAGTATTATTAAAACCAAGAGAAACCTCCATCCGCATGTAAGCTAAGATAAGACAAAATGATATTACATTTCCTAGATCATGGTCGCTAATAAGATTGATTATGAATAAGAATAACCTACACTCATATAAGGCATATGTTACTCAATAGTTTTAAAAAGGGATTAAGACATTGAACTATGAAACTTTTCTAAAAAGAGACTTGTGTAATGAATATTAGGCAAACTGGAACTTTAGGGAAAAGAAAGGCATTGTGTTGTCTTAAAATGTTTTAAAACTTAAAGTGTTATAACAGCTTTATGGGAAGTTGGTTATAACGACTTTATGAGAACAAAAGAAGGGTTTTTATCATTGGTTTTAAATGTGGAAACTTGGCTTTAATAAGAGAAGTTGTTTCTGTTTGCTTAAAAGATGTAAGTCACTCTATTTTTATACTACGGGTATCGGGTGACTTTTATAAAAGAAATGGATCTCTTTAAAAGGAATTTAACGTACGTAGTACTTTAGGGTTAAAAACCCGGACTTTGGCATAAAATGAAAGTACCTTGAGTTGTGTAACTTGCCTATGCTTGTTGTTGTGTAGCTTGCTTATGCTTGTGGTGATAGCCTTTGTTGTGCAAATGGTGTTCTATATAACCGCGTCTCTCAATGGAGTGCCGGTTGACTGGTTGAGGACTTACTGACGCGTCAAAGTGATGGAAAATTCCACGGTATGCTCCTCGCTGATAGTGTTATTCCATGGACTAGCTCTCCATGAGGTTTCTTCGCTCGCCTTGGTACCCGTGGTCGCCAGACTTGCCCCGCCTCGTGGCTGATTCGCCCGTACTGGTAGTTAGCCCTCGACTTGCCCCGCTCTGTAGTGACAAAGTCTCGTGATACGCCTTGGTACCGGTGGTCACCGCATTGCCCCTGGCCGCTACGTGACCGCCTTGGTATCCGTAGTCGGCTCGCACTTGCCCCGTGTCAACCGTGTTTGCGGTTGCATTGTATTATTGGTACGGTCGGATCCGTAGTTGTACTTGTCTGTCACGGTTTTTATGACACAGTGGGACTCGTGTTCATGTATACCTTGGTATTGTTATATCATAAATCGCTGGCGGTGAGGAAGAAATTCCACGCACGAGTGATAATTTGGAGGCGGAGTCCCCGACTTGACGAATCGTTATATGTTATGCATCGTAGTTTGGTCATCATACATGTCTCCCGCTTTATATAAACTATTATGATTTCATTTACTGATTTACGCCACATACTTGGTACTGTTATCGACTCCTTCGGGGCTGCGCTCATGCCGCAGTAAGCATCTACCGCCGATCCGCGTTTAGGATCTCATTTCAGCTTTGGGAAGCTTCGCCTGGTCGGAGGCTTATCTTTGGTATGTTACCCCGAGTCCGTAAGTTCTTGACGTTCGTGGTATGGCGGGCCCCGTCCCGTCATAGTTGTTGTATAAATCTTAGAGGTCCAGAGCACCGCTGCAAGTGTGGTTGTAAGGATCAGAATCGCTCAAATGTCTTTATATATATATGTTGAAAGGCAACCGCTTTGGTTGCTCGCTTTATTTTTAATATCTCTCATTTCATGTTCATGTTTTACTTTCCGCTGATTTTCTCTGATGATTGTATCACTAGGGTGCCCGGGGTAAGGCACCAGTCACGGGCCCGGATTCGGGGTGTGACACCTAATACCTCGCACACGCAAATCTGTCCATCATAAGCCCAAAAGAGATTATCTTTTTGTACTTCCAACTCTTTCTAACATATACACAGTCTCAATATAATCTGTTCATGAAACTTAAACATACCACAACTTTATCATGCATACAAGTTTCTAAAGGGCCAAAGACATACCTGAAATCATATAGGCGGTTCAAAGGACCGCTAAAACTGGGAACTACCACCACGGCCTCTGTCATGGCCTGCCGGTGCATAAACATCCTGCCTAGCTATGGAAGGCGAAGAACCCGCAACTGATCCAGTAGACTGCTGTTATACCCCGTATTTCCAGAGTATATACGTAAGGGCGTACGTACAAAAGTTTAAGCCTTAAGTAGGCAAAGTGGCGAAATTTGTACACAACTAGCGAAATGAGTCGTTTTCCGACGAAACGTTTTCCGGACTTTGCGAAGGGAAAATTACGGCTATGTCATTTATTATTTTTGCGGATTTTTCCGAGAGATGAAATATTTTGGACCAACGAGAGGGTGACAAGTGTCACCCTCAAGTGGGCGTTAAAATGGGACGACTTGCACGTTTTTTTGGCCTTGTTTTTGGTCAAGGATTAGGTAGGATATTTTGTAGATATTTTGTGTAGTTGATGAGCAAGTGGGGCCCACACACACATGTCCAAATCCCCACCCTACACTTGCCTACCACTTGGCTTAATCTTGGCCATTGATTGGCCTATAAATACCCCCCCTAACTTGAAGGTTTTCTTCATCCACAAATCATTTCTCCAAGTTTTGAAAATCCTCCTCTCCTCAGTAGGTTTTCGTCCCCAACCCTTTTCCTCTAGCCTAGTGGTTTAGCCGAGACCCCTTGGGTAGAAAAATACTTCCAAAGTATTGTTACTATTCCCAAATACTTTAGCCTATACCTTGTAGTATTTCCAAAGTCACCTCTTTACTAAGAGCCTAGAAATGCTACCTTTTCTCCATTAGTCACTAAACGAAACCCTAAGAGAAACTTCATAGTTGGTTGAAGTAGAAAGTAGAAGTTGTGTAGAAACTTCTAAGGGTTTCTTGGAGCGGATTGGGGCGTACAGATTATGAGCTAAACCTCGCTCAGGATCGACTTATATCTTGGATAATATTGGGCTTATCGAGGTAAATAATCTTATCCTTCTATTGTAATTGGAGAATACATACTGTAGAAGTATAGAAATAAGTATAAAATACATAGAAGGCTATCAAAAGAAGAGTATTGAACTGTAATTACTTAGAAGGGTATTACAGAAAAGAATTGAACTGTACTTACATAGGACTGTATTTACAGTAGACTTGTATAGCTTACCGGGTAGGGAAGTGCTGCCCAATTTTTCCGTAGAATCTTGTATCTAGATTTATTCTGCAGAGTAGTCTAGACATTGATAGACTTATATGACCGTTATAGGTTCAAGTACTGCGAGTAGTGTATTCTACTCGAAAGGTGGAAAAGGTTAACAGGATTACAAGTACTTTGAAGCTATTTGCTAATAGTCGATAATCGTCGCGAGGTATGTGATTCTTCCTATCCTCTTGAGCATGATATTTTAAAAGAAATATATATAGTACGGTAGACGTACATGTGTTAACTGAACGTAGTTTATGGCAATGTCTTTCGACTTAAGCCTGAATAATAAAGAATCTTGAAGTATTTCAAAAGAAATAAGAAACCTTTTCGAAAGAAGAGTAATGCTTGGGTTTAAAAGCTTAAGAGTTATACTAGCTTTATGGGAAGTTAGGTATAACGACTTAAGAGAAATAAAAGGAATGGTTATTTGATTTTAGAAGTTAAGAGACTTGATCTTAAAAGATAAGAGACTTGACTTAATTGAATTAATATGAATTCGGTTAATAAGTGTGAAACCTCATTCGTGAGTAATGAGTACTTGTGTCACGACCCGAATCCGGGCCCGTGACTGGTGCCTTACCCCGGGCACCCTAGTGATACAACATCAGAGAATACCAGCGGAAATAAAAACTTTACACATGAAATGAGAGACATAATAAATAAACAGGCCAACCCAACAGTTGCCTTCAGTATATATACATAAAACCCGAACAGTTATCCTTTTTACAAACCCTTCCCACAACAGTGCTACAGACCTCTAAGATTTACAACAACTATGACGGGACAGGGCCCCGCCATACCCCTGAATGTACAAGAACCTACAACTCAGGGAACACATACCAAAAGATAAGCCTCCGGAGAAACGGAGCTTCCCAATACGTTGAACTGAGATCCTAAGAGCGAGGATCCACGACCGATGTACCTCTACCTGCGGCATGAACGCAGCCTCGGCGAGGTCGATAACAGTACCAAGTATGTGAAATCAGAAAATCAGTAAATGAAATCATAGCGATATATAAGGCGAGACATGAATGATAACCAAACTACAAGACACACATATATCGCTTATATCAAGTCGTGGTCTCACGCCTCCACATCATTCATGCGTGAATGCCTTCCTCACCGCGATTTCATGATATGATAACACCAAGAAGTACACCAGACACCAAGTCCTACTGATGCCAAAGTCAGATTAACAATTCAAATGGAAGCATACGTGCGCTACGCATCGTGTCAGTATGTCCAAATAGGGAACCACAAGACAAAGAATCAAAATGGAAGCATACCCGCGCGCACGATCGTGTCGATGTCCAAAAGGGAACCATAAGACAGCATTCCAAATGGAAACATACCCGCGCGCTACGCATCGTGGTCGAGATGCCCAAAGGGAAACAATAAAGCGAGATCAACATGAAAGCATACCCGCGCGCTACGATCGTGTCGGTATGTCCAAAGAGATTAGCAAAAGTAACACAATCAGCGAACGCACTGCGGAATTTCTCCATCACCGCGCATGTCCAAGTAAGTTCTCAACTACCAACCGACTTCTATCGAGACGCCAGAACACGTAAATACAACACTTGTACAACAAAGGCTATCATCACAAGCATAGGCAAGTTTCACACAACTCAAAGTACTTTCACATAAGCCACACAATACGTAGTATAAAAATCGTGACTATCTTTTTAAGTAAACAAGACACTTCCCTTTGTAAAATCAAGTAACAACATTATTTTCCAAACGCTCAAATTTGCCTAATTTCAAATGCTCAAGTCACTTATTTTAGAAAGGTTTCATAACTCATAGTCTTAATCTCTTTTAAAACAATTGAGTAACATATGTCATATATGTGAGTAGTTTATTCTTGTTTATAACGATCTTATTACAAAGACCATGATCTAGAAAATGTAATATCATTTTGTCTCATCTTAGCTTCTATGCAGATGGAGGTTTCTACTGGTTTTAATACAACACATCATTATTCAATACATTTTCCTTTATTAACGCTGCAGTGGTCTGTCGATACACATTCTGATTTCCGAAATCAGTAAAACATTATCCCTTTAAAAACCAAGTACTCATTACTCACGAATGAGGTTTCACACAACATCCACATTAACAAATAAGTTAAGTCTCTTATCTTATAAGATCAAGTCTCTTAACTTCTAACATCAGTAAACCATTTTCTTACCTACATAAAGCTGTTATAACCAACTTCCCATAAAGCCGTTATAACACTTTATGTTTAAACCAAACAAATACACTTAGCACCTGTACGTCCACCGTACTACATAGCTACACACATATCATGCTAGAACAGATAGGAAGAGGTTCACATACCTCGCGACGATTATCGACAAGAAGCAAAACGCTCCACAGTACTGTAACCCGGCTAGCCTTTTCCACTCTTCAAGTAGAATACGCTACTCGTAGTACTTCCACCTATAAGGCCACAAACGTCTATTAAATCTTAAACACAAGTTTCCATCTTTCTACAGAAAATTGAAGACCTCCTCGCCACAGAAATCTCCTCCTCTATCGAGGCCGGCTACCAAGCCAACCAGGGGTTTACACGCCTAACCTGGGACGTACAATTCTACTACACAAGAATGCTACACAAGTCTATGTCTGAATACACCTATGTAATTACTGATCAGCTTCTCTTTAAATTCAGCTTAAGTCAAAAGACATTGCATAAGCTATGTTGATTCTATATATAGTATACTTCAACTATATAATCCTACAACATGTAATCTCCAATTACAATAAGGGGACAAGAATATTTACCTCGACAAGCCCAAAATTATCCAAGTTATAATGTCGATCTGAGCAAGGTTTAGCTCCACTCGTGCGCTCCAATCCGCTCCAAACAACCCTTAAGTTCTTAACAACTTCTACTCAAATACTTCAACCAACTATGAAGATTTCCTTAGGGTTTTGGTTTGAGACTAAAGGACAAAGGTAGTATTTCCTGCTCACGATAGAGTAACTTTTGAAATACTACTAGGTAAAGGCTAAGGTATTTTGGGCATTATAACAATACTGAGAGTATTTCTACCAAGAGGGGTGTATTGATACGAGACAACTAGGCTAGTGGGTACCCACGCTAGCACCACAGGGAGGGTAGTACCTCTACCACACCTCAAAGGGAAGAGGAGGGTTTCGGCCAAGGCCAATTTTAAGGGGAGAGGGCTCTTGGACGAGAGTCAACAAGAGGGAGGGGAGGGGTTTCCAAGACTTGGAAGATTTTGGAGGAATGAAGTCTTCAAGAGAGGGGGGTATTTATAGGAAAGCCAAAGGCCAACCAATGGCCAAGATCAAGCCATGTTCAAGGCAAGTGTATGGCCTTGATCAAGCCAAGTACACCCTAACCCTACTCCACAAAACATTGCACCAAACAAGCCACAAAACAAGGCACAAAACAAGGCCAAAGCAAGGAACCAATTGTGCAAGGCCAAACGTCCCTCTTGGACGCCCAAATCGTCCAAAGCACCCCACTTGCTACCAATGTGAGGGTGACACATGTCACCCTCCCGTTGGTCCAAAATGTTTCGTCTCTCGGAAAAATCCGCAAAAATAAGAAAAGACATAGCCGGAATTTTCCCCTCGCAAGTTATGTAAAACGTTTCGTCAAAAACGACTTAAGCAGGGTGTTGTGCACAAATGTCATTCGCCAAGCCACTGGCGGGGTGACACGTGTCACCCTCCTAATGGCCCTCATAAAACGCCTTCCAAAAATATCCACAATGGCCAAAATCTCAAAACAAAGTGGGCCCTACAAAACCAGAATTTCTCCGTGGGCCCCACGTGACCATTTCCGAAAATAAAATTCCATAATTCTAATATAATCTAAGAAGCCCAAATTCCAAATCTGGGAACCCAATTCCCTTCAACGAACATTTTTCCTTACAAAAACCGGAAACTTTTTCCGTGGAAGAATCACCTCTTTCTTCCTTTCCAATTTTCTGTCGCTCTCGTACGTACGTCCTCGCATACATACCCTGAGAATACGGGGTATAACAACTTGGTTTTTAAAAAGGGATAATGTTTTACTGATTTCGGAAATCAGAATAAGTATCGAACAACCCACTGCAGCGCTAATAAAAGGAAATGTATTGAAAAATTAAGTATTATTAAAACCAGTAGAAACCTCCATCTGCATAGAAGCTAAGATGAGACAAAATGATATTACATTTCCTAGATCATGGCTGCTTTAATAAGATTGTTATAAAAAAGAATAATCTACTCACACATAAGGCATATGTTTCTCAACTATTTTAAAGAAGAATTATATTATTAAGTGATCAAGACTATGAACTAATCTTTCGAAAATGAGAAACTTGAGCATCTGAAATTAGGCAAACTTGAACTTTTGGAAAAGAATGTTGTTACTTAACGTTGTTTTAAAAAGTGTAAGCCACTTGGTTTAAAATAGTATAAAGTACTGGAGTTTAAAACATGAACGTATTTGGTACTACGGATAATAGTTGTTTTTACGTAAAAAGAGGTCTTTTTGAAAGGATAACTGTATGTAGTACTTTGGGGTTAAAACCCGGATTTGTTGTAGTAAAATAAATGTCTGTGAGTATGATTAAACTGGCCTATGCTTGTGGTGATAGCCTTTGTTGTGCAAGTGCTGTATTTCTGTGCTACCGCGTCTCTCGTTGGAGGGCCGACTATCTGATTGATTGATGGACATACTGACACGATGGGTGGCCCACGGGTATGCTTCCACTAATCGATCCTTTTGGACATACTGACACGATGGGTGGCCCACGGGTATGCTTCCATTAGGAGTGTTATCTTGTTATTGGCTTGGACATACTGACACGATGGGTGGCCCACGAGTATGCTTCCATTCCGATTGTTATCTTGTTATTTCCTTTTGACATACCGACACGATGGGTGGCCCACGTATGCTTCCATTATGAGTGTTATCTTGTTATTGGCTTGACATACCGACCACGATGGGTGGCCCACGAGTATGCTTCCATTCGACGATTGTTATCTTGTTATTTCCTTTTGGACATACTGACACGATGGGTGGCCCATGGGTATGCTTCCATTAGGAGTGTTATCTTGTTATTGGCTTGGACATACTGACACGATGGGTGGCCCACGAGTATGCTTCCATTCTGATTGTTATCTTGTTATTTCCTTTTGGACATACTGACACGATGGGTGGCCCACGGGTATGCTTCCATTATGAGTGTTATCTTGTTATTGGCTTGGACATACTGACACGATGGGTGGCCCACGAGTATGCTTCCATTCTGATTGTTATCTTGTTATTTCCTTTTGGACATACTGACCACGATGGGTGGCGGGTATGCTTCCATTAGGAGTGTTATCTTGTTATTGGCTTGACATACCGACACGATGGGTGACCCACGAGTATGCTTCCATTCTGATTGTTATCTTGTTATTTCCTTTTGGACATACTGACACGATGGGTGGCCCACGGGTATGCTTCCATTAGGAGTGTTATCTTGTTATTGGCTTGGACATACTGACACGATGGGTGGCCCACGAGTATGCTTCCATTCTGATTGTTATCTTGTTATTTCCTTTGGACATACTGACACGATGGGTGGCCCACGGGTATGCTTCCAATAGGATGGTTCCATGGCCATGCTTATACCGAGGTAAGATGCCGGGGCATGCGGCCGTTGTGCTGGTTATATTTGAGTGATGACTTTGAGGGCGTGAGTCCCTGACTTGATATGTCTGCTAGATTATATTGTGAACTGTAGTTTGGTCATCATACATGTCTCCTGTTTTATTTAGACTGTTATGATTTCACTTATAGTATTTTTCAGTTTCACATACTTGGTACCTGTTGTACTGACCTCCTTCGGGGGGCTGCGTTCATGCCGCAGGTAGAGGTACATCGGTTGTCGATCCTCGCTTCTAGGATCACAAATCAGCGTATTGGGAAGCTCCATTTCTCCGGAGGCTTATCTTTTGGTATCTTACCCTGAGTCTGTAGGTTGTTGTACATTCAGGGGTATGGCGGGGCCCTGTCCCGCCATAGTTGTCGTTACATTCTTAGAGGTCTGTAGTACTGTTGTGGGCAGGGTTTGTAAAAAGGATTAAACTGTTCGGTTTGAAATATTTGTATATTTATATTTATGCCGAAAGGCGACTTTCTCTCATATAAAATGTGTCTCATTTTACATTTGATTCTTGTCTTGTTTTTATGTTCCGTGACACCCGATGTATGACTACTTGGGTGCCGGGTAAGGCACGACCACGCCCCTAACGGTCGTGACAATCGCGCTATCCCACCGTGCCACTGGCCTGGACGTCTCTCACGAAATGGCCTTCGCCGCAAGCATAACAAGTCGTCAGTAGTACGACATTCCCAAAATGGAATCTACTACGGTGACCACACCGGGCAAAGGTGGCTTCCCCGCTACTATTCTCGACATCTGAACTCAGAGCCCTCGAGCCACGACCGCTCCCGAATATCCTGGCGACCAAACCTCCAGCGTAAGACGGGAAGGAGCACTGTGTTTACCGAGATGTAGACCTAGTCTGTTGAGGTTGTCCGCCTCGAAAGTTACCACGAACCACGCTGCCCCGGCCCTCGGCCGCTTCGAGTCTAGCCGACCCTCTCTCTCTGCCCTCTATCCTCGCGCATAAGCTTGCATCCGAAATATCCATATCGGTGAAGGGCCACTCCTGAGCATGCAAGAATCATATAATGGTCTAGCCCCATCACATAACGGTGAACTCTGTCCGCCATATCAGCCACAATAGTGTGCACATACCTGGCCAACGAGTCAAACTCCAGGTTGTATTCCCTGATGGTCCTCCCATTCTGCCTCAATGACAAGAACCTATCAACACGGGATCTCCTCATTTCAGGAGACAAAAAATGATCAAGAAAGGCCTCCGTGAACTCATCCCAAACTGCCGGACGAGCACCCACACCTCTCGACAGCTCCCAAGACTCAAACCAGTTCAACGCAATATCGCGTAACCGGTAAGAAGCTAACACAACTGACTCTGTCTCCGAGGCCCTAAGCACCTGCATAGTCCGTTGTAGCTGCCGAACGAACTCTTGAGGATCATCCTCAGATCTCGAACCATAAAACTCGGGTGGACTACAACCGGAAAATCCGAATCCTCAAACCGTCGGCTCTGGGTTAGCTACTGCTCACTGGCTTGCCGCCTACCACTATGCTAGTCAATAGCCTGATCTGCTCTCCATAATCTCTAAACTCTGCCCCTGGCTGCGGAACTGGAGGCTCGGGTACCGGAACCCCTGGAGCTACTGCCGCTCTTGGCTCCTCTAATACCGCCGGCGTGGCTGAGCTCGCCAATCCGCCTACTACCTCAGGCATAGCCTGTGCCCGGGTCCTGGTAACCCTCTGCGTACCACTAGCGACCTGCTGCCGCCGCTTGCCCTTCACGGGCCCCGGCCGCCTGGAGGCATAATCTTACATAAGAAGGGGTCGAGAGGATTGAACCTACTAGATGACTCTCGCACGATCTCAAAGAGAGAAGAATGAAACCAATCCTAAATGTCCTGCGACCTCACGATTATAGATGTGGTGCACAACACACCGATAATCAAGACTCTACTAGACACGGTTTGTAGACACTTTTCGAGGACTAACTGCTCTGATACCACTTTTGTCACGACCGACCGGCTCGCGATCGTGCCCTACACAGGCACCCTTCCAGGTATACATCAGAGATAATCAGCGGAACATACATGAAACTAAAAAAATAAAGCAACAAGGATAAAAATCAACAGGTTAGCCGATAAGGCTACCTCTTCAAATACGTAAAAACATACACGAAGCAGTTGCCTCCTTTCCTTTTACAAGCTGACCCACAATATGTGACTACAGACCTCTAAGAGTTTTAACATAACAACTGTGGCGGGACAGGGCCCCGCCATACCCCTCTATATACATGAATCTACAACCTCAGGGAAGACCGTACCAAGAGATAAGCCTCCGGAGCAAATGGAGCTTTTTCCCAAAAACTGAACCGAGATCCTAAGAGCAAGGATCACCAACTTGGGTACCTAAAACTCTGGTCATGAACGCACTTCGGCGGGGTCACATAACATGTACCGAATATGGAACAGAAATAACGTACAGTAAACATATCATAACTGTACAAAAGAATGACAGGGACAAGTATAAAAATACATACCAGATCCTGCCGTGTCATTACCACTTATGAACTTAATCGTACCTTATTATCTTTTCCCATTTTCAATAAAAGTTATAGTCACATTCTTATGTACATGATTAGGAAAAATCATTAAGTTCATTACCATATAACTTACTTAACTTTCATAACATAATCCGGCCCCTTATGGAGGGACGCATATACTACCCTACCCGACCGACGCGATCAAGTCACACAAATATCAAAGCGTGCCCGTGGAATCCCCCATCACTGCCGACAGCTATAAGTGTAAAATATAACCATGTGACGCGTCCGTGGCATCCCACCTCACTGTCGGCGTACACATACACAACACATATATATATCTCCTGCCCGTGGAATCCCACATCACTGCCGGCAGCCGTAGGTGTAACATATAACCATGTGACACGCCCGTGGCATCCCACCTCACTGTCGGCGTACGCATACACAACACATATATATATATATATATATATATATAACGCGGCCGCATGCCCCGGAATCCCACATCGTATAAGCATGGCCATAACGCGTGCCTCGGCGTCCTCATCGTAGGTGCGAGATCTTCATGGGAGCTAGCCCATGGAGTAATAATATAACATGGTCGCGTGCCGGAATCCCACATCGTATAAGCGTGGCCATGGAGTAATAAACACGCGCATCTAACCCGCATCTCCGCTGCATGCCGGCATCCTCATCGTATAAGCATGGCCAAGATCAATCACAATGGAAGCATACCTGTGGAATTCCCACACGCCAGACGTCGATAAAATGTGCGGGCATCTAACCCGCATCTCGGTCACATGCCGGAATCCCACATCGTATAAGCGTGTCCAAGGATCAATCATAATTGAAGCATACGTGGAATCCTACATCACCGCTTGCAGACGTCCAAGTAAACATATAACAAGACAGCCGGCCCTCCAACTGAGAGTCACGACAACGTAACATATAATACTTGCACTTAAAGCTATCACAAGAAAACACAGGCAAGTTCATTAAACCCTTAGACTTCCATTTTTATAAACTCATGGCACTTCCGTTTCTCACATAAAAATCCGGGAATTTAACCCCAAGTACTACGCACCTCTACTCCTTTAGAAAAACTCTTTTTCAAATAAAACTTCCAAGATACTAACAACCGTAGTATCAAGTCATATCTACCTTCAAGACAAGTCACAATACCTTTTTAGAAATACATTTACCGGCTTCTAAATCAAGTGACTTCTTTCTTAAAAACATTAAGCAATTGGTACCTTAAAAACAGTTTGCCCTTCTTTATTTCAAATCATTTCTTTGCTTACATTACTGAAGAAAACCATTCTCTTAACCTTCCATAAAGCCGTTATAACCAACTTCCCATAAAGCCGTTATAACTCTTTATGGTTGTAGACTACCCCATTCCTTTTATAACCAAGAGACTTATATTTTTTAAAATACTTCAAGTCCCTTAACTTTTAAGAAAACAAGTTTCTTAACTTTTGAAATCAAGTCTTTCCAAATCGAGTATTCTATACTTGTAAATCAATTCATTTCTTCCTTTAAGAATCAAGTCTCCTAACTTGAAAAATAAAGTCTCTTAACCTTAAGAAATCAAGTGACTCCTTTTATTATAAGACCTTAGGCAATTGATGCCTTAAAATCAAGTTGCCTTTTCACTAAAATCAAGTCATTTATCTTTCCATAAAGCAAATATAACCAACTTCCCATAAAGTCGTTATATTCACTTTATACCTTAGCCAAAATATAATCTCCTATCCAAGGGACTTATACGTTTAAAACGGAATAAGTATCACATACTTTAAAACTCTTCAAGTCCCTTAACTTTTAATAAAACATTAGACATCCTTAATACTTTCAAAGAAGTGAGTTAATTGTCACGACCCGAACCCGGGCCCGTGACTGGTGCCTTACCCCGGGCACCCCAGTAGTCATACATCAGAGAAAATCAGCGGAACATAAATCAACAACATAAAATAACAGAAGTATAAACAATAATCTGTGAAAACTTGCCTTTCGGCATATATATAAACAACAACTCTTTCAACATGAACAGTTTAATCCTTTTTACAAACCACGCCACAACGGATTTCTGCACTTACGAATGATATGAGAACAACGACGGGACAGGGCCCCGTCATACCCCTGAATGTAAGCACCTACAATCAACAGGGGACTATACTAAGATAAGCCTCCGGAGGAACGGAGCTTCCCAAACGCTGAACTGTGACCCTAAGAGCGAGGATCAACGACTGGTGTACCTTTACCTGCGGCATGAACGCAGCCCCCCGAAGGAGGTCAGTACAACAGGTACCGAGTATGCGAAACTGAAAATACTGTAAATGAAATCATAGTAGTCTATATAAAGCAGGAGACATGTATGATAACCAAACTACAGTTCACAATAAATAAGCAGTCATATCAAGTCAGGGACTCACGCCCTCGAAGTCATCACTCAAATACATAAATATGGGTCTCACGCCCACAACATCAATCATGCCCGTGGAATACCTTCCTCACTGCCGGCAGTCAATGATAGAAAAGCACCAAGGAACACACATGAACAACAGGTCCCACCTGTGCCCAAATAAAACAGTACAGGGTAAGTACGAAGGCATAGCCGACTACTAACACCCACAGTACTAACAAGGTCGTAAACTGAATCATGATATCTGTCTAGACCGTCACATGATCAAAGCTGGTCACTCGCCCGCAATATCAAATGTGCGCGTCTAGCCACGAACTCCCCGACTCGCGTAGGCCAATCTCATAGGCCCGCATGAGGTATAACCCGCATCGAGGGTAGCTACTCCCCGTACATCGCCTGGACTCGCATCGCACGGCCACATGCACCGCATGACCATAAAGGCCACACGCTAACACGGAACTCGTAGCTCCGCGTAGGCCCGACCCGCATGAGGTATTCTCGAATCATGGTCCTGCACCGCTGAGTCTACCGCGACGGAGGCTTAACCCCGGAACACGGTGAGTGGTATAAATACCAACATAACGGTTTATCGTTTAAGCAGCGATAAGCACAATCGAGGAAAATCCTTTACACAAACATCACAGAATACTAACACACGTAGCATCCTAATATGATTACTTATCAAATCAACACGAAGGTATTACAAGGCTATCACAAACCAATACAATCAAGTTATTCACACATCAGGTACCTTCTACTATATGATTAACGAGATCGGTTTTTATCCCCAAAGTACTTTATACAATAACTCTTTAAAGATATGTTACTTCACAAAACCACACAATACGTAGTATATGAAAATAGAGTGATTATCTTTTGAAGCAAATCAAAACACTTACCTTTGTAAAATCAAGTAACAACATTATTTTCCAAACGTCCAAGTTTGCCTAATTCCAAATGTTCACGGTTCTTATTTTTGAAAGGTTTCGTATTTCATAGTCTTATTCATTTAAGAATATAATTCTCTTTTAAACTATCTGAGAAACATAAGCCTTATGTGAGTAGGATATTCTTGTTTATAACAATCTTATTACAAAGACGTGATCTAGGAAACATCATTTTGTCTCATCTTGGCTTATGCGGATGAAAGTTTCTACTGATTTTAATAATACTAAATCACAAAACATTTCCTTTTATTAACGCTGCAGTTGGTTTGTCGATACACATTACGATTTAGAAATCAAGAAACATTCTTAAGCCGTTATACCTAACTTTCCATAAAGCTAGTATAACTCTTAAGTTTTCAAAAACCAAGTATTACTCCTTCTTTCAAAATGATTCAAAATCTTTTGAAATACTTCAAGTTCTTTATTAACACATAACAAGTCAGTTATAGTTCAAATCAGTTACCTCTTAAAAACCACAAGTATTTCTTACCAACATAAAGTCATATAACTAACTTCCCATAAAGCCGTTATAACACTTTATGTTTTAAACCAATCAAATACATTTAGCACATGACGTCTGCCGTACTACATAGTTCACACATATCATGCTAGAAGAGATAGGAAGAGGTTCACATACCTCGCGACGATTATCGACTAATAGCAAAACGCTCAAGTACCTCAAACCGCTCGGCTACTCCTTAAGCCAAGTAGATCGCGCCACGCGTAGTACTCAACCTATAAGGCCACAAGGCGCATTAACATTTAGATCTTATCGTAGAACATTCTACGTAAAAATTCGGCAAAGACCTCCCCACATGCAGCGTAAATCTCCTCCTTTATCGAGGCCGCTACCAAGCCAACCAGGGGTTTGCACGTCTAACGGGACGTATGCGATTCTACTACACAACAAAGCTACACAAGCTCATGTCTGATCCTATGTAATTACGATTCGACTCTTCTTTCAAAAGGTTTCTTATTATTCGGCTTAAGTCAAAAGACATTGCCGATAACTACGTTCGATTCTATATATAGTATACTTCAACTATATAATCATACAACATGTAATTTCCAATTACAATAGAGGACAAGATATTTACCTCGATAAGCCCATAATTATCAGAGTTTAAATGTCGATCTGAGCAAGGTTTAGCTCCTACTCAAGGCGCTCAGGCCAGCTCCAACAACCCTTAGAAGTTCTAACCAACTTCTACTTATTACTCCAACTAACCATGGAGATTTTCCTTAGGGTTTCGGTTTTGTGACTAAGGGAAGTATAATAGTATTTACGGCTTTTCAGATAAGTATAACCTTAGAATACTACAAGGTATACGGCTAAGGTAATTTGGGCATTATAACAATACTTTTGAGAGTATTTCTACCAAGAGGGGGTATTATCTGAAAACAACTAGGCTAGGGGAGTACCCCACGCCACACTACTAGGAGGGGAGGGCTCTCGCCAAGGGGAGGGGATGGTGTTGACGAGAACACTACTAAGAGAAGGGAGGATTTTAACACTTAGAAATATTTTAGGAATGGATGAAGAAGTCATCAAAGAGTGGGTATTTATAGCACAAGCCAAAGCCAACCAATGGCGAAGATCTAGCCAAGTGCATAGCAAGTGTAGGCCAAGATTCACCCATGTGACCTTAACCAACTAACACACAAATATCCTACCAACTCCTCATCAAATCGTCCAAGGTCCGCCTCACGTCCGCCAATGGGAGGTGCCAAGTGGCGCCTCTCGTTGGTCCAAAATGTTTCGTCTCTAAAAATCCGCAAAAATTAAAAATGACATAGCGGAATTTTCCTACGAAAGTCGTGGAAAACGTTCGTCCGACTCTAATCGGTCTTTGTGAAAAAATAAATTTCGCCAAGCCTAATTTCAAGTTCAAATTTTTCTACGCACGTCCTACGCATACTCAAAATACGGTATAACATTCTCCTCTCCTTAGAAACATGCGCCTCGAATGTTCCTTCTAAGTCTCAAACAAGCGTGCGCCAAGATAGTCTTCACTACTATACTTATGAGAACAAATCCCGCCACACCGCCACGTAAAACACCGCAGATACTTACATCCAAGTCTACGAGGAAACACCTCTAACATCACCACAAACACCTCTCCGGGTCTAAAATATACTTCCTTCGACCTTCTCTTTACAAAAGAAATGATACCACTTTTGTCACTTTGCTGCGAGGTTCTAGTGTCACTCCGTGACCCGACAAATGGTGCCGTCGCACGCGATCCACGAGGTCGCCATACCTCGAACTCTTACCACGTTCGAATCGCTTCGGTTTCCAAAACTCGAGTTACTATCTCTAACGTGGTCGTCATTAATCGGGAACACTGATGGATCTCCGATACTTTCCGATCATATCAATACGAAAACCGGACGCATCGCCTCCTAAGTCGGACGGCAAAGCTAACCTATAGGCAACCCGCCTATCTCCTTCACATGAACTCAAAAGGCCCAAAGTAACTCGGGCTAAGTTCCTCTGTTCCAAAACTTCGCCACACCCTAACCGGGTGGTACTTTCAAGAAGACCGACCGTCAACTGAACTCTAAGCGTCGCCGATTATCCGCACGATTTCTCGAGCCGCCAAAACCTCTCCTAGACGACTTCCCTATCCACGATCTGGAACAAGCTGAACCAACTATCTCGCACCTTTCCAACATCGAACCAATCGGCCAAGAACTTACACTTCCGCCCCTACAAGGCTTCAAAAGACGACATCCGAACATTGAAATGGTAGCTTAAACACTACCTCCACAGAGACAACAATCCCCACCACTATCCGCAAATCCAAACATCGCCCGGCGGCGAATGCGATTCTGAGACTCACCTGAGTTCTTAACACATGCTTGGTAAAACTTTTAGAAAACGAAAATAGCCACCACCTGGGCTTCATGCGCCATAAGGTGAAGGTAGGCACCTGCAGCCTTACAACCTTTACGATATAAACAACAACGCGAGCACTCGGTCTTTGCTGAAGACAAGGCGGTACGACCTCCTCGCCCGACCATCGGGTCGAAAGCATCCACGAGTTAAATGCTTGGTTAACTAAACTTGGGCATAACACCCTCGTGACCCTATCACAAGGCGGGACCACCACAAACTGACCCCACCACCAAACAGGCCGCGGGTTGACCCGCAACATGGCCTCAACCCTACCCAGCATCACGCAAAACACTACCTCCCCGATCCGGAACAATTTCACTAATCACGTTACGAAAACCTAGCGGTCTTCTTAGCTTAACTACCCTCTTTCATTCCACACTACTCAGGGACTAATCCCACAAACATAACTCACGTGCACTATGCACTCCTATAAGGGTCAAACATAAACAATACATCTTTTACTCGAGATGGCCTTACCTCTAAGGTCTCTACGTATAACACTCTAAGGCTCACACTTTCTCTATCCCCCAAATCTTACTTGGTTAACCCACCATGATTTCTAATCACCATTTACACAATGCTATCAGAATATAACACTTAAGGTATACTCACCTTATCACACATACTAAACCCTAGAGGGTTAAAGATCTATCTGTATCTACTGCTTCACTCCCCTTAGTCGTTCTAATCAAACATGCCCCGTAGGGCGCATAGCTAAGGAAGATGACGAACTACCCACCGATCCTGAAGGCTAAGTCCTCCCGCAAGGACACTCTTTCGACATCGCACGGACGGTCATAGTACAACAAGTACCAACTAAAAGACGACAATCCCTGAGATGACGCCTGCCATACTGTGAACACTGAGAAAATCGAATCGGATGGCCGACCTTCGCAGTGATGGCGGAACCTGCTCGAGCTCGACCAACTCTGCATACCGAGCGTCACGAACCACGCGAGGACCTTTCGCACCGGTGGATGCGCATAATCTAATTCGCCGTGAGGCGACTCGCCGCAAGTTACCAAAAGACCTTGCTACTCGCCTCTTCTCGCCCGTTAACCCGTCGATCTCTACGTTTCTCGCCTGCGCATAAGCCCGCATACGTGCCATGCTCAAGCCTAATCGAAGAACTTACTCTTGCACAACCTTCCGTTGATATTCATCGAGACTCGCGTACATCGGTATACTCTCGGTAGTCAAATCCATAGTTAGTAACGGTCGCCTCCTTGAAATCTATATTCTTTGTTCGATGCGTGGGCGAAGGTTCAAATATCATGGCGCAGTAGGAACTGCCGCGTGCTAAACTCTCTTGGGGCTAGTGGCGTCGCAGAACTCCCGAATGAAGCACCACCTGAGGTGATAATTGGGCTGTGCCCGTGTAACCCTCTCAGATCTACTCGCGGCCTCCGCCGCTTTGCCCTCTGGCGGGTTGCCTACGCGAGGCATAGCGGTGGAAAGAAATACGTTAGAGGTCCAACTTACAACACCTCTACAGGCACGATCTGAGTGAGAAGAATAGAAACCAATCCTAAATATCCTATAGCCTCACGATTATTGTGCGGTGCACAACACACCGATAATCAAGACTTCTTGGATCTGATCAGAGACACCTTCCAGGATTAATCGCTCGATACCACTTTTGTCACGACCGAACGGGCCCGTGGATCGTGCCTTACCGGGCACCCTTGTCATACATCGTAGAAAATCACGAACATAAATCAACAACATAAAATAGAAGTATAAACAATAATCTGGAAAACTTGCCTTTCGGCATATATATAAACAACAATTCTTTCAACATGAGCAGTTTAATCTTTTTACAAACCCCGCCACAACAAGATTACTGCACCTACGAATGATATGAGAACAACGACGGACAGGGCTCGCCATACCACGAATGTAGCACCTACAATCAACGGGGACTATACTAAGATAAGCCTCGGAGGAACGGAGCTTCCCAAGCTGAATCGTGACCCTAAGGCGAGGATCAACGATGGTGTACCTTTACTGCGGCATGAACGCAGCCCGGCGAGGTCGATAACAAAAATGCAGTATGCGAAATCGAAAATACGTAAATGAAATAATAGTAGTATATATAAAGCAGGAGACATGTATGATAAGCAAACTACAGTTCACAATAAATAGCGATCATATCAAGTCGGGACTCACGCCTCAAGTCATCTCTCAAATACATAAATATGTGTCTCACTCACACAACATCAATCATGCCGTGGAATACCTTCCTCACCGGCGATCGATGATAGAAAAGCACCAAGGAACACACATGAACAATGGTCCCACTGTGCCCAAATAAAGCGAAGCAGGTAAGTGCGAAGGCATAGCCGACTACTAACACCAGCGACTAACAAGGTCATAAATCGAATCATGATATCTGTCTGCATCGTCACATGATCAAAGCCGGTCACTCGCCCGCAATATCAAATGTGCGCGTCTAGCCACGAACTCCCCGACTCGCATAGGCCAATCTCATAGGCCCGCATGAGGTATAACCCCGCATCGAGGGTAGCTACTCCGGCGTAAATCGCCCCGACTCGCACCGCACGCCACATGCACCGCATGACCATAAAGGCCGCACACTAACACGAACTCGTAGAGCTCGCGATAGGCCGGGACCCGCATGAGGTATTCTCGAATCATGGTCCTGCACCGCCTGAGTCTACCGCGTCGGAGGGCCTTAACCCGGAACACACGGTGAGTGGTATAAATACCAACATAAGGTTTATCGTTTAAGCAAAGATAAGCACAATCAAGGGAAAATCCCTTTACACAAACATCACAGAATACTAACACACGTAGCATCCTAATATGATTACTTATCAAATCAACACGAAGGTATTACAAGGCTATCACAAACCAATACAATCAAGTTATTCACACATAAGGTACCTTCTACTATATGATTAACGAGATCGGGTTTTATCCCCAAAGTACTTTATACAATAACTCTTTAAAGATATGTTACTTCACAAAACCACACAATACCCGTAGTATATGAAAATAGAGTGATTATCTTTTGAAGCAAATCAAAACACTTACCTTTGTAAAATCAAGTAACAACATTATTTTCCAAACGTCCAAGTTTGCCTAATTCCAAATGTTCACGGTTCTTATTTTTGAAAGGTTTCGTATTTCATAGTCTTATTCATTTAAGAATATAATTCTCTTTTAAACTATCTGAGAAACATAAGCCTTATGTGAGTAGGATATTCTTGTTTATAACAATCTTATTACAATGACCATGATCTAGAAACATCATTTTGTCTCATCTTAGCTTATGCGGATGAAAGTTTCTCTTGATTTTAATAATACTAAATCACAAAACATTTCCTTTATTAACGCTGCGATGGTTTGTCGATACACATTACGATTTCGAAATCAAGAAACATTCTTAAGCCGTTATACCTAACTTTCCATAAAGCTAGTATAACTCTTAAGTTTTCAAAAACCAAGTATTACTCCTTCTTTCAAAATGATTCAAAATCTTTTGAAATACTTCAAGTTCTTTATTAACACATAACAAGTCAGTTATAGTTCAAATCAGTTACCTCTTAAAAACCACAAGTATTTCTTACCAACATAAAGCTGTTATAACCAACTTCCCATAAAGCCGTTATAACACTTTATGTTTTAAACCAATCAAATACATTTAGCACATGTACGTCTACCGTACTACATAGTTCACACATATCATGCTAGAAGAGATAGGAAGAGGTTCACATACCTCGCGACGATTATCGACTAATAGCAAAACGCTCAGAGTACCTCAAGCGATCGGCTACTCCTTAAGCCAAGTAGATCGCGCCACGCGTAGTACTCAACCTATAAGGCCACGGCGCTTATTAACATTTAGATCTTATCGTAGAACATTCTACGAAAATTCGCAAAGACCTCCCCGTAATAGCGTAAATCTCCTCCTTTATCGAGGCGGCTACCAAGCCAACCAGGGGGTTTGCACGTCTAACGGACGTGTGCGATTCTACTACACAAAGAAAGCTACACAAGTCTCTTATCAGAATACACCCTATGTAATTCTGATTCGACTCTTCTTTGAAAAGGTTTCTTATTATTCGGCTTAAGTCAAAAGACATTGCGATAACTACGTTCGATTCTATATATAGTATACTTCAACTATATAATCATACAACATGTAATTTCCAATTACAATAGAGGACAAGATATTTACCTCGATAAGCCCATAATTATCCGAGTTTAAATGTCGATCTGAGCAAGGTTTAGCTCTACTCAAGGCTCGACCCGCTCCAAATAACCCTTAGAAGTTCTAACCAACTTCTACTTATTACTCCAACTAACCATGGAGATTTTCCTTAGGGTTTCGGTTTTGTGACGAAGGGAAGTATAATAGTATTTACGGCTTTTCGTATAAGTATAACCTTAGAATACTACAAGGTATACGGCTAAGGTAATTTGGGCATTATAACAATACTTTTGAGAGTATTTCTACCAAGAGGGGGGGTATTATACGAAAACAACTAGGCTAGGGGGGGGTGGAGTACCCCACGACCACACTACTAGGAGGGGGAGGGCTCTCGCCGAGGGGAGGGGGATGGTGTTGGACGAGAACACTACTAAGAGAAGGGGAGGATTTTAACACTTAGAAATATTTTAGGAATGGATGAAGAAGTCATCAAAGAGGGGGGTATTTATAGCACAAGCCAAAGCCAACCAATGGCCAAGATCTAGCCAAGTGCATAGCAAGTGTAGGGCCAAGATTCACCCATGTGTCCTTAACCAACTAACACACAAAATATCCTACCAACTCCCCTCATCAAATCGTCCAAGGTCCGCCCCTCACGTCCGCCAATGGGAGGGTGCCAAGTGGCGCCCTCTCGTTGGTCCAAAATGTTTCGTCTCTCGGAAAAATCCGCAAAAATTAAAAATGACATAGCCGGAATTTTCCTTACGAAAGCTGTGAAAACGTTTCGTCGAAAAACGACTCTAATCGGGTGTTGTGAACAAATAAATTTCGGCCAAGCCTAATTTCAAGTTCAAATTTTTCTACGTACGTCCTTACGTACATACTCTGAAAATACGGGGTATAACATTAATCTCCTAACTCACCCGACTTGGCTATTTATAAAACTAGTAAAGGACATCAAGGTGTGGTACGTCTACCGTACTACATACGTGCAACTAGTCATGCTCAAAAGATAGGAAAAGTTCTACATAGAGTAAATCACACAACTACCTCTTAACTTCTAAGAGTAGAAGGAAACATGAAATGATACCACCGGTATATTCCATACATAGAATCATGCCAAAGGAAGGAAAATGTTCACATACCTCGCGACGATTATCGACAAGTAGCAAAATGCTCCAAAGTACTTCAACCTTGATAGCTATTCCATCCTTCAAGTAGGATACGCTATACTTAGTACTTCAACCTATAATGGTCACAATACGCCCATTAACCTCTTACTTCAAACGTAGAATATTCCAAGTGCTAAGTCACTAAATTCTACGGAAAATCGGACAACACCTCCTTTGTTTTTACTTACTTTGCCACCTTTTTCAAGGCCGAATGCAATAACCAAACACGCCACATTTAAGGCCCAATCAATGAAATTAACAATAGGGGATACACGCCTACTAGACGTATAAAATTCCGCCCCACAATAGATATCAAACTAATACAAACTATATGTCCAATTCGGCCACATTTGAGTACCATAACACCAATTCTTATCCAATTTCCATTTCAATCCAAATTGTTAGCATAACATGATATCAAGTCGCAATCGATTATAACTACTATAATCTTCAAGTAAGTAACATGCGACGATTTCTAATAAATGACCAATTAGTAATCCAACTTCAAGTGGTTAATATAACATTTCGGATTTAAGCTACCATCAATCCATAATACTTATAAACTTCAACACATACACTTCATGCTAGCAACATGTAAAGCTAACAACAATATAAATAGTCTTGTAACACTTTTAAGAGACAAGATTATACCTCAACGAATCTCAATCCAACTCCAAATCCGAATTTGCTCCCTAGCAACTTAGAGAATCTTCGAGACACTTCAATCCGCTACTTGAGAACCTTAGAACAACACCAACAAATTTCCTTCAAACTTCCAATCCAAAACCTAGAAAGCAACTAGGTTTTCACTTTGCGACTAATACGAAAACTCTCTTTTTTCGGGATTTTTCTATTGAGATACACTTACAATACCCTCATGAACCTTGGTTTAAAGTGTGGAGCTTATTGGACAAGAAACAATTTTTTTTCTTTCTTTCACTTGATGAACCCGAGAGCTATTGCTCTTGTTCTTCCAATTTTTGTAAATTTGGCTAAGTGTTGGACTCTCTCTTTCTACTAGTAGTATTATATAGGGACATGGAGGGTCAAGATGTAACCAAATGGGTGGTTTGGATGAAGTCTTATTAAATATCAAGCCTAGTGGACCCTTTGACTTAGTCAAAATTCTCAAGCTCCCTACTTGCAAGACTTGTCTTGCTAACAAAGGTCCAATGACCCTCTTGCCCTTGCACAATTCGTCCAAGCATCAATAAGGGGGGGTGACACGTGTCGCCCTCCCATTCGTCACAATAATACGTTTTCCGATAATTTCATAATTCCGATAAATTTTTACAAGTCTCAAATCTTAATACTTGTGAGTTCTTTCGTACGTTCTTAAAACATGTCCTGTAAATACGGGGTGTAACAGGTTGTATGAACAGAGATGTACTGTTTTATACTTGTATTATGTATATGTTACGAAAGGTGGCCTCATCGGCTAGCCTGTTGATGTTTAATGTTAAATATTTTTATGAGTTTTATATGTTCTGTTGCTATTCTCTGATGTATACTTGAAAGGGGTGCCCAGGTAGGGCACCAGTCGCGGGCCCGGGGTCGGGTCATGACAAAAGTGGTATCAGAGCAGTTAGTCCTCGGAAAGTGTCTACAGACCGTGTCTAGTAGAGTCTTGGTTATCGGTGTGTTGTGCACCACATATATAACCAGGAGGCTGCAGGACATTTAGGATTGGTTTCCATTCTCCTTACTCTGAGATCGTGCGATAGAGATGTGTTGTTAGGGTCGTCCCTCCCTAACGAGTTATGTTGATTGCAGCTTTGAGAAAGGCAGCAGTGACCCAGGAAGGATTATGTGGATTGCGTATCCAGGTTGGTAATAATTGTAGTACAGTTGGTATTATGACATACAACTATACGGATTTATGTATAAGGGTCACATATGGGTTGCCTAGAATGCTTAAAGATTACCAGGAATTGGTAAGGACTAAATAGATACCGGGAAGGTATGAAGCGGTTAATGAATTCTCATCAAGTGTTATGTGCTAATTTGATATAATTAAGGAATGATGAGATGTATGATAGGGTAATGAACCCTTAAGAAGTCATGTTAAGGTACTTAATGGAAGAATATGTAATAGATTAAGCTACGTGGTATGATTAAGAGAATGGTACGGATGAGATCCGTATGGAGTAAGTATGGTTGTTGTGATGAAGACAACACAATTATGGTATTATGAGAAGTTATTGTACCCGTTTACGGGGGGACTGATAAGGTAGGCTTGGGGCATGAAAATTGCAAACCTAAGAATATTGATAACCGTCGAGACTTTGGGTATATAAGGCCTTCTCGGGTAGTAAAAATTTAAGTCAGACCACGGATAAGAGTTAAGTGCGACGCCGAGTAGGGTTGAAGACCTATTAAGGGCAGCCCCATAGCCTGAAATGGAGTGGGATCAATTGGTAGTAGTCCCGCTACGTGACAGGGTCACGAGGGTGCAAGGCCCAAGTCTAGTTAATTGTTTTACGGGTTCATGGACGCGTTCCACCGGAACCAGGTCGTGAGAGCCGGAAATGGCCTTATATTGTTCGATATTGTAACTCCAAAGATTGGAGGCCAGAATTAGTATGGAAGTTATGTACGTATGCTAGTATAAGTTTGGAGGTACGGAAATAGTACGACCAGTGAGAAAGAGAGCAACCAAGTATAAAGGAATAGAGCCTGAATCCATGAGAACCTTTCGAGGTGACTACACCCGTGAGTGATGGGTGGTAGTTGAGCGGGTATATAATAATTGCCCGGTGACGATACAGTCGTCGGACCCTAGCAGACCTAGTAGAGCTAATATGACTGACTTTGAGGTCATTACGGGTACGGGCTAGTTGACCTCTTGTTATGCCAACATTGACTGCAGAGAGAGATTGGTTCGATTCCAGTTTTCCGGTAAGCCAGTTATCGAGTGGAAAGGAAGGGAAGTGGTTGTAACCAGTGAATTATCCTTCCTTCTTTGGCATCATTGTTTTTAATAAGTCTGTGTGACTTGTTCATTTGAGGTAAATTGATACAGAAAGTAAGTAATACTTGAATTTGAAGGAGTTTATGTTAAGTGCCCTTGGGGGTACTTGGAGTTGGTTTGGTGTGGCGGTCAGGGCCACGACCTTCCGGATAATTTCAGGAAAACGCGCAAGCAAGAATAAGATAAGTACGAGTGCTACCTGCGGAAAACAGAAGACATCGTTTGTAGGTTTTGAAAATCTATATGATTATAAGGTGGCGCTTGACGATTAAGATTTTGAAAGGGAGATAAGTTCTCTCCCCCTACGTAAAAGGATAGTTTTACGTATTATGGGGTTATGTGTACCCATGTTGTTAGACGAAGGATATGAGACTGGTAAGGTCTTCAGTATCGTCATGCCATAGGTTACAGTTTAGATAATCGTGGGAAAAGTATTGTGTTGGGGTAATTGAGAACGACGTTAGGAAATGGTTGAGGAAGTGTGGTAAGAATATAAATGCAGGTAGTACGCATGCATGAAACTGTATGATTATGAATCAAGATAGAAATATTTTTGCTAATAATAAGCATAAGGAAGGGTTATGACCAGAATGATAAAAGAGGATGCAACTATGGTTATGTATGTTGCACGAGATATGATTACCCCAGACTAGTGTAAAGACCATTTGTGAATGATGGACAGTAAGAACTGTTATACCCCGTATTTCCAGAGTATGTACGTGAGGGCGTACGTAAAAAAGTTTAAGCCTTAAGTAGGCAAAGTGGCGAAATTTGTGCACAACTAGCGAAAAGAGTCGTTTTCCGACGAAACGTTTTCCGGACTTTGCGAAGGGAAAAATACGGCTATGTCATTTTTAATTTTTGCGGATTTTTCCGAGAGACGACATATTTTGGTCAACGAGGGTGACAAGTGTCACCTCGAGTGACGAAAGTTGGGACGATTTGGGCGTTTTTGCCTTGGCTATTTTGTCAAGTAGTTGGTAGGATATTTTTTGTGTAGTTGATGAACAAGTGGGACCCACAAACACATGTCGAAATCCCCACCCTACACTTGCTTAACACTTGGCTTGATCTTGGCCATTGGTTGGCCTATAAATACCCCCCTTAGTTGATGAACTTCTTCATCCAAAAATTGTTCTAAGTCTTGAAAGCCCTCTTCCCCCCCCTTTGTGTAGAGTTCTCGTCCTAGCCTCCCCCCTCCCCCCTTTTTTGTGAGGCCCTTGGCCGAGGGGTACACACCCCCCTCCTAGTGGCCTTGGCCGAGAGCACCCTTGCCTAGTTGTTCTCGTAAAATACTACCCCCCTCTTGGTAGAAATACTCTCCAAGTATTGTTACTATTCCAAAATACCTTGGCCCAAATACCTTGTAGTATTCCAAGGTTACACTTATACTAAAAGCCCAGAAATACTATTATACTTCCCTTCAGTCGCAAAAATGAAACCCTAAGGAAAATTGTTATACCCCGTATTTCCAGAATATGTACGCGGGGACGTACGTAGAAAAGTTTGTGCCTTAAAGTGCTTGGCCGAATTTTATTTGTGCATAACACCCGGTTTGAGTCGTTTTTAGTAAACGTTTTCCACTTTCGTAGGGGAATTTCCGGCTATGTCATTTCTAATTTTTGCGGATTTTTCCGAGAGACGAAACATTTTGGACCAACGAGAGGGCGACACTTGTCACCCTCTAGTTGGTGGGAGTGGGCGGTAAAGCATGGGACGAATTGGGTGAGTTTTGTCAAGTGGTAGGTAGGATATTTTGTGTGCAAGTTGGCTATGTACACATGCCCAAATCTTGGCCTTACACTTGTGTAGCACTTGGCTCAATCTTGGCCATTGGTTGGCCTTCACGCCTATAAATACCCGTCCCTTTGAAGACTTATTCATCCATTCCTAAATAATCCTTAGTGTTAAAATCCCTCCCTCTCCTCTTATTGACTCGCCCAAGAGCCCTCTCCCTTGAAAGGCCCCCTGGCGAGAGCCCTCTCCACTCCTAGTAGTGTGGCCGTGGGTACCCCTAGCCTTGTTGCTTTCGTATAATACCCCCCCCCTTTGTGGTGTAGAAATACTCTCAAAAGTATTGTTATAATGCCCAAATTACCTTAGCCATATACCTTGTTGTATTCTAAGGTTATACCTATCTGAAAAGCCCGAAAATACTATTATACTTCCGCTACCACAAAACCGAAACCCTAGGAAAATCTCCATAGTCCGTTGGAGTATTGTGTAGAAGTTGGTTAGAACTTCTAAGGGTGGTTTAGAGCGGGTTGGAGCGCTCGGAGTTGGAGCTAAACGATTTCCCAGGATCGACTTTAACTAGGATAATTATGGGCTTATCGAGGTAATTATCTTGTCCCTCTATTGTAATTGGATATTACATATTGTTAGAATATATAATTGAAGTATACTATATATAGAACTGAACGTAGTATCGGCAATGTCTTTTGACTTAAGCCTGAATAATACTTACGGCAATGTCTTGCGACTTAAGCCTGAATTGAAAGAAGAATACTGAACTGTAATTACATAGGGCTGTATTACAGTAGACTTGTGTAGTAGTACCGTGTAGTAGAATTGTACCCGTTAGGGTTAGATGTATAACCCCCCCCTGGTTGGCTTGGTAGCCGGCCTCGATAGAGGAGGAGATTTACGCTGTTGCGGGGGGGGGGAGGTGCTGCCGAATTTTCGGTAGAATGTTCTACGATGAGATCTAAATGTTAATAAGCGCCTTGTGGCCTTATAGGTTGAAGTACTTTGGGGATAAAAACCCGATCTTGTTGATCATATAGTAGGAAGTACCTTGTGTGAACAACTTGATTGTATTGGTTTGTGATAGCCTTGTAATACTTTCTTGTTGCTTTGATAAGTAAACGTGTTAGGATGCTACGTGTGTTAGTATCTTGTGATGTTTGTGTAAAGGGGTTTCCCTTGATTGTGCTTATTAACTATCAGTCGTTATGATAGTATTGTGGCATTCATCTCTTGAGATGATTCCAGGGTTGTCGCCTCCGTCGCGGGTAGACTTCGGTGATGCAGGACCATGATTCGAGAATACCTCATGCGGGTCACGGGGCCTATGCGGAGCTACGAGAGTTCCGGGTTAGCGCGTCCTTTATGGGCACGCGGTCCTCAGGGCCACGCGGACTCGGAAGTCGGGGCGATGCCGGGAGTAGCTACCCTCGATGCGGAATACCTCATGCGGGCCGATGAGATTGGCCTACGCGAGTGCGGAGTTCGAGGTTAGACGCGTACATTGATCTGCGGGCAAGTGGCGGCTTTGATCATGTGACGGTCTAGACAGATCTTATGATCTGATCATGACCTTGTTGGTACTGTGGGTTTTAGTAATCGGCTATGCCTTCGCACTTACCCCGCATGCTTTTATTATGACACAGTGGGACACGTGTTCATGTGTTCCTTGGTGCTTTTATATCATAGATCGCCGTGGCGGAAGGTATTCCACGGGCATGATTGATGTTGTGGGCACGAGACCCTTGTTATACTTGAGTGATGACTTGAGGCGTGAGTCACGACTTGACATGATCGCTGTTGTAAAGCGTAGTTTGGTTATCATACATGTCTCCCGCTTTATATGACTACTATGATTTCATTTACGATTTATTTTGATTTCACATACTCTGATTCTGTTATCGACCTCCTTCGGGGCTGCGTTCATGCCGCAGTAAAGGTACACGATCGTTGATCCTCGCTCTTGGGTCATTCAGCTTTTAGGAAGCTCCGTTTCTCGGAGGCTTATCTTGGTATAGTCCCTGTTGTCGTAGGTGCTTACATTCGGGGTATGACGGCCCCGTCGTCGTTGTTATCATATCTTTCGTAGAGGTCTGTAGTAATCGCTTGTGTGGCGGGGTTGTAAAAAGGATTAAACTGCTCATGTTGAAAAAGTTGTCATTTTTATATACGCCGAAAGCAAGTTTTTCTCGATTATTGTTTCATATTTCATAATATGTCTTGTATCGTTTATATTCAGTGATTACTCGATGTTGTATCACTAGGGTGCGGGTAAGGCACGATCCACGCCCGAATCGGTCGTGACAAAAGTGGTATCGAGCGATTAATCCTCGGAAAGTGTCTACGCACCGTATCGATAGAGTCTTGATTATCGGTGTGTTGTGCACCACACCAATAATCGTGAGGCTATAGGATATTTAGGATTGGTTTCTATTCTTCTCACTCGAGATCGTGCCTTAGAGTGTGTTGTAAGTTGGACCTCTAACGTAAATTCTTTCCTTATCGTTATGCCTCCGCGTAGGCAACCGGGCTGGAGGGCAAAGCGGCAGGAGCCGCGAGTAGTAGTCTGAGGGTTACGTGGGCACAGCCCAATTATCACCTTGGGTGGTGCTTCATTCGGGAGTTAGCGACGTCGCTAGCCCCAAAGAGAGTTTATACGGCGCAGCGATTCCTCACTGCCATGATATTGAACCTTCGCCCACGAGAGCGGTGAATATAGATTGCAAAGAAGCAACCCTGTTACTAGCTATAGATTTGGCTACCAGAGAGTATACCGATGTACCGCGAGTCTTGAGGACTATCTACAAGAGGGTTGTGCAAGAGTAATTCTTGATTGGGCGAGCATGGCACGTATGCGGGCTTATGCGCGTGGCCGAGAAACGTAGATCGACGGGTTAACGGGCGACAACGAAGAGGCGAGCGAAGGTCCTTTGGTAACTTTGAGGCGAGTCACCTCACCCAGATTAGATTATGCACCTCGCCCGGTCAGAGTGGTCTTCCACGAGTTCGGGACATTCGGGTATCACGGGAGTTGGTTAGAACTCGTGGCTTCCGTCATGCGATGACGTCATCCCGGGGAATGTCGTCTTTTAGTTGGTACTTGTTGTACCTGCGGCCGTCAGGGCCATGTGTCGAATGGGTGTCCTTGTAGGAGGACTTAGCCTTCAGGATCGATGGGTAGTCGTCACCTTCCTTAGCTATGCGCCCTACGGGGCAGGTTTGATTAGAACGACTAAGGGGAGTGAAGCAGTAGATATAGATATATCTTTAACCCTCTAGAAATCAGTATGTGTGATAAGGTGAGTATACCTTAAGTGCTATGTTCTGATAGCAGTGTGTTAGTCGTGATTAGATCATGGTTGTTTAACCGAGTAAGATTTTGGGGGATAGAGAAGGTTTGAGCCTTAGAGCTTTTTACGTAAAGACCTTAGAGGTGAGGACATCTCGAGAAAAGGTGTAGTGTTATGTTTGACCCTTATTGGAAGTGCATAGTGCACGTGAGTTATGTTGGGATAGGTCCCTAGTAGTGTGGAATGAAAGGGGGTAGTTGAGCTAAGAAGACCGCTAGGTTTTCGAAACATGATTAGTGAGATTGTTCCGGATCGGGGAGCTAGTGTTGTGCGCGTTGCCGGGTCGGATTGAGGCCATGATGCGGGTCAACCCGCGGCCTGTTTGGTGCGGGTCAGTTTGGTGGTCCCGCCTTGTGTTAGGGTTGTGAGGTGTTAGGCCCAAGTTTAGTTAACCAGACGAATCGTGGATGCGTTAGACCGATGGTCGGGCGATGGGGCAGCCCATCACGTTTCTTGGTCGACCGTTTACCGTGTGTTGAGTTATCGAAAGGTTGTAAGGCTGCACGGTGCCTACCTTCACCTTAAGACGCATGGAGCCAGTGCGGCTGTTTTTGTTTGGAAGTTTTACCAAGCGAGGTTAGGAACTCGGTGAGTCTCAGACCGCGTTCGCCTCGCCGCAGTGTGTATTTGAGGTAGTTGTGGATTGTTGTCTCTGCGGAGGAGTGTTTAAGCTACCATTTCGCCGAGTGTCGCCTTATGAGGCCTTGTTGGGCGGAAGTGTAAATTGCGGTCGATTGGTTCGATGTTGGCAAGGTTGATTAGTTGGTTCGAGCTTGTCGGCAGTCGTGGATAGGTAAAGCTTGTCTAGAAGAGGTTACGGTAGCTCGAGAAATCGTGCGGATAATCGGCGGCGACGCAGAGTTCGGTTGCCGACGTCTTTCTTGAAAGTACCACCGGTTAGTGTGACGAGTTTTGGAAAGCAGAGGAAAACTTAGCGAGTTACTTTGGGCCCTTTTGAGTTCATGTGAAGAATAGGCCAGGTTGCCTATATGTTAGCAATTGTCGTCCGACTTAGGAGGCAGTACGTCCGGTCTTTCGTATTGATATGATCGGGAAAGTATCGGAGATCCATCCAGAGTGTTCCCAGTTAATGATGACCACGTTAGAGATAGTAACCCCGAGTTTTAGATACTGAAGCCGTATCAGAATGTGGTAAGAGTTTGAGTGTACGACATCCTCCGGGATCGCAAGCAGCCCGGTACCATTTGTTGGGTCGTCGGAGCAAGGCTCGCGACAAAGGGACAAAAGTGGTGCCATTTGTTGGGTCGCCTGAGAAGGTTAATGCCTCAGGCAAAGTGACAAAGTGGTATCTACGACGAGTAAAGAGAGAAGTGAGCATGTATGGCGAGCAGCATAGGTGTGATCATTTCTTTTGTAGAGAAGGCGAACGGGAAGTATATTTTAGACCACGGAGAGGTGGTTGTTGTGATGTTAGTGGTGTTTCCTCGTGGACTTGGATATAAGGATTTTGCGTGATTGTTTACGTGGCCATGTGTGCGAGTTTGTTCTCGTAAGTATAGTAGTGAAGACTATCTTGGCGCGTTTGTTTGAGACTTAGAAGGAACATTCGACGAATGTTTCTAGGGGAGAATGTTATACCGTATTTCAGTATGTACGCGGGGCGACGTAGAAAAGTTTGTGCCTTAAAGTGCTTGGCGAATTTTATTTGTGCATAACACGGTTTGAGTCGTTTTTCGTGAAACGTTTTCCACACTTTCGTAGGGAATTTCGGCTATGTCATTTCTAATTTTTGCGGATTTTTCCGAGAGACGAAACATTTTGGACCAACGAGAGGGCGACACTTGTCACCCTCTAGTTGGTGGGAGTGGGCGGTAAAGCATGGGACGAATTGGGTGAGTTTTGTCAAGTGGTAGGTAGGATATTTTGTGTGCAAGTTGGCTATGTACACATGCCCAAATCTTGGCCTTACACTTGTGTAGCACTTGGCTCAATCTTGGCCATTGGTTGGCCTTCACTTGGCCTATAAATACCCATCCCTTTGAAGACTTATTCATCCATTCCTAAATAATCCTTAGTGTTAAAATCCTCCTCTCCTCTTGTTGACTCTCGTCCAAGAGCCCCTCTCCCCCTTTGAAAGGCCCCCTTGGCCGAGAGCCCTCTCCCCCCCCTCCTAGTAGTGTGGCCGTGGGGTACCCCCCCTAGCCTTGTTGCTTTCGTATAATACCCCCCCTTTGTGGTGTAGAAATACTCTCAAAAGTATTGTTATAATGCCCAAATTACCTTAGCCATATACCTTGTTGTATTCTAAGGTTATACCTATACGAAAAGCCCAGAAAATACTATTATACTTCCGTCAGTCACAAAACCGAAACCCTAGGAAAATCTCCATAGTCCGTTGGAGTATTGTGTAGAAGTTGGTTAGAACTTCTAAGGGTGGTTTAGAGCGGGTTGGAGCGCTCGGAGTTGGAGCTAAACGATTTCCCAGGATCGACTTTAACTAGGATAATTATGGGCTTATCGAGGTAATTATCTTGTCCCTCTATTGTAATTGGATATTACATATTGTTAGAATATATAATTGAAGTATACTATATATAGAACTGAACGTAGTATCGGCAATGTCTTTTGACTTAAGCCTGAATAATACTTACGGCAATGTCTTGCGACTTAAGCCTGAATTGAAAGAAGAATCCGAATCGTAATTACATAGTTGTATTACTGAGACTTGTGTAGTAGTACCGTGTAGTAGAATTGTACCCGTTAGGGTTAGATGTATAACCCCCCCCTGGTTGGCTTGGTAGCCGGCCTCGATAGAGGAGGAGATTTACGCTGTTGCGGGGGGGGGAGGTGCTGCCGAATTTTCGGTAGAATGTTCTACGATGAGATCTAAATGTTAATAAGCGCCTTGTGGCCTTATAGGTTGAAGTACTTTGGGGATAAAAACCCGATCTTGTTGATCATATAGTAGGAAGTACCTTGTGTGAACAACTTGATTGTATTGGTTTGTGATAGCCTTGTAATACTTTCTTGTTGCTTTGATAAGTAAACGTGTTAGGATGCTACGTGTGTTAGTATCTTGTGATGTTTGTGTAAAGGGGTTTCCCTTGATTGTGCTTATTAACTATCGATCGTTATGATAGTATTGTGGCATTCATCTCTTGAGATGATTCCGGTTAAGCCGCCTCCGACGCGGTAGACTCGCGGTGCAGGACCGTGATTCGAGAATACCTCATGCGGGTCACGGGGCCTATGCGGAGCTACGAGTTCCGGTTAGCGTCGTCCTTTATGGGCATGCGGTCCTTGTGGCCACGCGGACTCGGAAGTCGGGGCGATGCCGGGAGTAGCTACCTCGACGCGGAATACCTCATGCGGGCGATGAGATTGGCCTACGCGGAGTGCGGAGTTCGAGGTTAGACGCAGACATTGATATCGGGCAAGTGGCGGCTTTGATCATGTGACGGTCAGACAGATCTTATGATACGATTCATGACCTTGTTGGTACTGGGTTTTTAGTAGTCGGCTATGCCTTCGTACTTACCCCGCAGTTTTATTATGACACAGTGGGACACGTGTTCATGTGTTCGGTGCTTTTATATCATAGATGGCGGTGAGGAAGGTATTCCACGCATGATTGATGTTGTGGGCACGAGACCCCTTGTTATACTTGAGTGATGACTTGAGGCGTGAGTCACGACTTGACATGATCGCTTTGTTGTAAATCGTAGTTTGGTTATCATACATGTCTCCGCTTTATATGACTACTATGATTTCATTTACGATTTATTTTCGTTTCACATACTCTGCACTGTTAGATCGACCTCCTTCGGGCTGCGTCATGCCGCAGTAAAGGTACACGGTCGTTGATCCTCGCTCTTAGGGTCACAGTTCAGCTTTTGGGAAGCTCCGTTTCTCCGGAGGCTTATCTTGGTATAGTCCCCTGTTGTCGTAGGTGCTTACATTCAGGGGTATGACGGGGCCCTGTCCCGTCGTTGTTGTCATATCTTTCGTAGAGGTCTGTAGTACTGTTGTGGGCAGGGTTGTAAAAAGGATTAAACTGTTCATGTTGAAAAAGTTGTCATTTTTATATATGCCGAAAGGCAAGTTTTTCTCAGATTATTGTTTCATATTTCATAATATGTCTTGTATCGTTTTATATTCCGCTGATTACTCTGATGTTGTATCACTAGGGTGCCCGGGGTAAGGCACCAGTCACGGGCCCGGAATCGGGTCGTGACAAAAATCTCCATAGTTGGTTGGAGTATTAAGAAGAAGTTGCGTCTAACTTCTAAGGGTTGTTTGGAGCGGGTTGGAGCACCCGGAGTAGGAGCTAAACATTGCTCAGGATCGACATTAAACTTGGATAATTTTGGGCTTATCGAGGTAAATACTCTTGACCTTCTATTGTAATTGGAAATTACATACTGTAATTGTATAAATGAATATAAGATTCATAGAAGAGAATTGAACTGTAATAGAAGGATATTACAGAATAGACTTGAACTGGAATCACATCAGAAGATTATTAATGTAGAAGTTGATAGACCTATATAACCTTTATAGGTTGAATGTTCTACAAGTAGCATGTACTACTTGAAAGGTGGACGAGGCTAGCCGGGTTATAGCCGTGGAGCGTTTTTCTAATAGTCGATAATCGTCGCGAGGTATGTGATCCTTCCTATCCTCTTGAGCATGATATTTTAAAAGAATATATATATAGTACGGTAGACGTACGTGTGTTAACTGAATAATAATTACGGCAATGTCTTTTGACTTAAGCCTGAATAATAATTACGGCAATGTCTTTTGACTTAAGTCTGAATAAAAAGAATCTTGAAGCATTTCAAATGAATACTGAATCATTTTTAACAAAAGAGAAATATTTGGTTTTTAAACAAAAAGCTTAAGAGTTATACTAGCTTTATGGGAAGTTAGGTATAACGACTTAAGAGAGATAAAAAGAATGGTTTATTAATTTTAGAAGTTAAGAGACTTGATCTTAAAAGATAAGAGACTTGACTTAAGTAATTAATATGAGTTTTTGTGTGAAACCTCATTCATGAGTAATGAGTACTTGGTTTGTAAAAGGAATAATGTTTCTTGATTTCGAAATGAGAATAAGCATCGAACAAACCACGGCGCTAATTAAGGGAAATGTATTGACTAATAAAGTATTATTAAAACCAGTAGAAACCTCCATCTGCATAGAAGCTAAGATGAGACAAAATGATATTACATTTCCTAGATCATGGCTGCTTAAATAAGATTGATTATGTCACGACCCGAACCCGAGCCCGTGACTGGTGCCTTACCCCGGGCACCCTAGTGATACAACATCAGAGAAAACCAGCGGAAATAAAAACTTAAACATGCAAATAGACATGGATCAAGATGAAAGAAAACAGGCCAACCAAAATGGTTGCCTTTCAACATATATATATATAAACATTTGAACAGTTACAATCCTTACAACCCTGCCCACAACAATGCTACAGACCTCTAAGATTTTTACAACAACTATGGCGGGACAGGGCCCCGCCATACCCCTGAATGTACAAGAACCTACAGACTCAGGGTAACATACCAAAGATAAGCCTCCGAAGGAACGGAGCTTCCCAATACGCTGAAAGGTGATCCTAAAATGGATCGACACTGTACGATTTCACTGCAGATGAACGCAGCCCCCCGAAGGAGGTCAGTACAACAGGTACCAAGTATGTGAAACTGTAAAGTACTATAAATGAAATCATAGCAGTCTATATAAAGCAGGAGACATGTATGATAACCAAACTACAGTACCCAACATATAAACAGTCATATCAAGTCAGGGACTCACGCCCTCCAAATCATCACTCGTGCCCGTGGAATTCCTTCCTCACTGCCGGCAGTCTATGATATAACAACACCAAGGAGTACACCTGAACACCAAGTCCTACCTGATGCCAAAGCCGTACCACGAGACCTCGTCACTATACTGACTCGCGAAGCTGACACGTGGCAAGTGCAATAACCTATACCCGATCCACCTGCGCCACGTAGCTGACGGGGGCAAGTATACAAGCTACGCACCCGATCACAACCGTAAGTCACGATACTTCGCCGCGAAGCTGACACGTGGTAAGTGCAACAACCTGTACCAGATCCACCTGCGCCACGTAGCTGACGGGGGCAAGTAAACAGGCTACGCACCCAATCACAACCGTAAGTCACGATACTTCGCCATAACCAAAAATGGTCACATGTCCACAGAATCCATCAACGGTGTAGACATGCCCATGTACCAATGCTAATGGAAGCATACCCGTGGAATCTCCCGTCACTGCCGGTACGTCCAAGTAAGTTCTCAACAAGTCAACCGGCCCTCCATCGAGAAACGCGGTAGAATAGAAACACAATTCTTGCACAACAAAGACTATCTCAATAAGCATAGGCAAGTTACACAACAACAAGCATAGGCTAGTTACACAACAACAAGCATAGGCAAGTTACACAACAACAAGCATAGGCAAGTTATACAACAACAAGCATAGGCAAGTTATACTTAACTCAAGGTACTTTCATTTTATATCAAAGTCCGGGTTTTAAGCCTAAAGTACTACGTACGTTAAATTCCTTTTAAAGAGATCCATTCCTTTTAGAAAAGTCACCCGATACCCGTAGTATAAAAATAGAGTGACTCACATTATTAGGTAAACCAAAACACTTCTCTTTTTAAAGTCGAGTTACCACATTAAAACCAATGATAAAACCCTTCTTTGTTTTCATAAAGTCGTTATAACTAACTTCCCATAAAGCTGTTATAACACTTTATGTTTTAAACCATTTTAAGACAAAACAACGCCTTCCTTTTCCCCTAGAGTTCCAGTTTGCCTAATTTCAATTACTCAAGTCTCTTTTTAGAAAAGTTTCATAGTTCAATGTCTTACTTTCTTTTAAAACAATTGAGTAACATATGCCATAGGCGAGTAGGTTATTCTTGTTCGTAAATCTTATTAAGCAGCCATGATCTAGGAAATGTAACATCATTTTGTCTCATCTTAGCTTCTATGCAGATGGAGGTTTCTACTGGTTTTAATAATACTTCATTATTCAATACATTTTCCTTTATTAACGCAGTAGTGGTTTGTCGATACACATTCTGATTTCCGAAATCAGTAAAACATTATTCCTTTTAAAACCCACGTACTCATTACTCACGAATGAGGTTTCACACAAAACTCATATTAATTCATTTAAGTTAAGTCTCTTATCTTATAAGATCAAGTCTCTTAACTTCTAAAATTAGTAAACCATTTTCTTTACCTCTCTTAAGACGTTATACCTAACTCCCCATAAAGCTAGTATAACTCTTTTTAAAACCTTTAAACCCAAGTGTTACTCTTCTTTCAAAAATGGTTTCTTAACTCTTGTGACATACTTCAAGTTTCTTATTATTCAGGCTTAAGTCAAAAGACATTGTCGTATAACTACGTTCAATTAGCACACGTACGTCTACCGTACTATATATTATTCAGGCTTAAGTCAAAAGACATTGCCGTACAACTACGTTCAATTAGCACACGTCGCTCACCGTACTATATATTATTCAGCTTAAGTCAAAAGACATTGCCGCACTATATATATCTTCCTTTAAAATATCATGCTCAAGAGTATAGGAAGAATCACATACCTCGCGACGATTATCGACTATAAGCAAAACGCCCACGGCTATAACCCGCTTAGCCTTGTCCACCTTCTAAGTAGCACATGCTACTTGCAAAACATTCAACCAATAAAGGTTATCGACCATGTCTGATACTCCCATGTAAGTGCAGTTTAACTTCTACTTATATTCTTCGAAGTGATTTGGTTCAACTTTTCTCGTAATATCCTTCTATTACGGTTCAATTCTCTTCTATGAATCTTATATTCATTTCTACTACGACAGTATGTAATTTCCAATTACAATAGAAGGACAGTAGTATTTACCTCGATGAGCCCAAAATTATCCGAGTTTAAAGTCGCTCCTGAGCAACGCTTAGCTCCTACTCCGAGTGCTCCAATCCGCTCCAAACAACCCTTAGAAGTTCTAACCAACTTCTACTTAAATACTTCAACTATCAATGAAGATTTTCCTTAGGGTTTCGTTTAGTGGCTAAAGAAAGTATAATAGTATTTTCTGGGCTTTTGTATAAGTGTAACCTTGGGAATACTACAAGGTATTTGGGCCAAGGTATTTGGGCATTATAACAATACTAGGAGAGTATTTCTATACCACAACAAGGGGTATTATACGAAAACAACTAGGCTAGGGGGGGAGACCCTCTCGGCCAAGCTTCTCAAAAAGGGGAGGTTCTCTGGGACGAAATATCAAGAGGGAGGGAGTAGTGTGAGACTTAGAAAGATTGCTCAAGTTTGTATGAAAGAACTCTTCAACAAGGGGGGGTATTTATAGGTCAAGAAATGGCCAACCAATGGCCAAGATTCTTCCAAGTGTTAGGCAAGTGTAGGGCTAGGATACAGCCATGTGCACCTTATCCATCTACCACACCAACTTGCACAAAATATCCTACCTAACCATGCCACCTATTTCGTCCAATACCGCTTCAAAGTCACGGCGATGTGAGGTGACACTTGTCACCCTCCGTTGGTCCAAAATGTTTCGTCTCTAAAAACCGCAAAAATTATAAATGACATAGCGAATTTTCCTTCGCAAGTTTAGTAAAACGTTTCGAAAAATGATTCTATTCGGCACTTGTGCCCAAATTTCGAACTTGCCAAATCTTTAAGGCTCAAATTTTGTACGTACGCCCTCACGTACATACTCTGAAATTACGGGGTATAACATTATCCCCTACTTAGAAACATTCGTCCCGAATGTTCCTTCTCAAGACGGATAACGATGAAGTTCTTCTAACAAGTTGCCAACGCCACGCCGTACGAAATAACACACGTTCTCTTCCTTCCTTACTCGTCGTGCCTTCTCGAACACTTGAACTCTTCTAGTATACGTACCACACTTGACCATCGCTAGTTCCCAAAACTTTGGAGTCACCACCTCTAAACTTGGTCATCTTACTAGCCGCGATCTCCCTTAAGACCATTCCCGCCTTCACGACCGTACGGTCGAACACATCCACGAACTCATACGATGGTCATCTAAACTTGGGCCTAGCACCCTCGTGACCCTACCACCTGGCGGGACCACCCAGAGCTGACCCTAGCTCGAAACAGGCCGCGGGTTGGCCCTCAACATGGCCCCAACCCGACCGACTTAACGCATCACGCTCTTGTTCCCCGATCCGGAACAATCTTACCTATACAGGTCATGAAAGATACCACTTTCATTTAACACTACCCAAGGAAATTTTCCCACAATTACTCCACGTATACCTATACGTTCTGACAAGGATCACTCGCAAAAACTTGTACTCAAGACGGCCTTACATCTAAGGTCTCAACTGTAATATTCTAAGGTTCATCATTTTCTCACCCCCAGGCTTACCCTTTTTCACTAACCAGGTTTCTAAATCACATTTTAGCACAAAGCTATCCGACATAACACTAAACACATCATTAATATAAATACCTACAAAACTCTAGAGGGTTAAGGATATACCTGAAAATAGGCGGTTCAAAGGACCGCTAAAACTGGGAACTTCCACCGCGACCTACCGTGGCTGCCGTGTATGAACATCTGCCTAGCTATGGAAGGTGAAGAACCGCAATCGATCTAGTAGTCAGTGCTATCCCACGATACTACCTCGACAGTTGTCCGACAAATGGCCCCGCTGGCCGCAAGTATAGCAATCTCCCAAACCAAGACGACATTTCCTATGGGTTTTACCACAATAGTCACACCGAGATACGGTGGCCTCGTCCGGCGAGCACTTACTCCCTCAAAATCTGAACTCGGGAGCCCCGACCGCTCCGAATATTCCAAGCGTTCCGACGACGGTGACCACTTGGTACAGCGAGGCGCATAATCGCTCGGCTTGAGGCGGTCCGCCTCGAAAGTCATCAAAGGACCGCTGCTCTCGCCTCTTCTGGCGATCTCGGTCATTCCGTCGATTCTCCGCCTCACATCCAAGTGCATAAGCTCGCATGCGGGAAATGTCCATGCGGTGAAGAGCTACACGAACAACTCTGTTAGGTAATCATCGAGCCCTGTAACATATCGGTGCACCCGATCCTCCATACTAGCTACCAACGCGGGGACGTACCGGGCCAATGAGTCGAACTCCACATTGTACTCCCGAACCGTACGCCCGTTCTGCCGTAATACCAAAAATCTATCGGCCCGAGCTCTCCTCATCTGTGGAGGCAAGAAGTGTGCAAGAAATGCCTTTGAGAACTCGTCCCATATATCTGGAAGTGCATTCTCTCCCGATAGCTCGCACGACCAAAACCGGGCCGATCGCGTATCACGCACCGATGCGAACCTAGACCACCGACTCGGTCTCCGATGCCTTGATCACTCTCATGATCCGCAGAATCGCTTGATGAACTCCTGCGGATCATCCTCGTGCCTCGACCCATAAAACTCGGGCGTTACATCTCGTAAAATCCGTAGCCTCCAACTATCTCGATGGGGTGAACCATCGGTGCTCGAACCGCTGCGTCCACTTATCTCAAGTCCGCCACAACGGCCATTAATCGGGCCCAGCTTTGTAACCCATCTCTTCTCGCCTGCATTGCGGATCGGAGGCTCGTGCTTGTGGTCTCTCAGAGATCGCCACGCTTCTACTCGCAGCCTTCCTTCACGCTTTGCCCTTTATGGGCGGGTTGCAAGGCAGAGGCATAATCGTAAAAACGGCACGTCAGAGGGGTCCAACTTACAACACAGCTCTAAGGCACGATCTCAGAATGAGAAGAAGGGAAAACCAATCCTAAATATCCTATAGCCTCCTGATTATAGATGTGGTGCACAACACATCGATAATCAAGACTCTACTAGACACGGTCTGTAGACACTTTCCGAGGACTAATCGCTGCGATACCACTTTTGTCACGACCAACCAGCCCGTGGATCGTGCCTTACCGGGCACCCTAGTGATACAACATCAGAGAAAACCAGCGGAAATAAAAACTTAAACATGCAAATAGACATGGATCAAGATGAAAGAAAACAGGCCAACCAAAATGGTTTCCTTTCAATATATATATATATAAACATTTGAACAGTTACAATCCTTACAACTCTGCCCACAACAATGCTACAGACCTCTAAGATTTTTACAACAACTATGGCGGGACAGGGCCCCGCCATACCCCTGAATGTACAAGAACCTCTGCACTGTGGGTAACATACCAAAGATAAGCCTCAAGGAACGGAGCTTCCAATACGTTGAAAGGTGATCCTAAAAGTGGATCGACGGACGATTTCTACTGCGGCATGAACGCAACCCCCCGAAGGAGGTCAGTACAACAGGTACCAAGTATGTGAAACTGTAAAGTACTATAAATGAAATCATAGTAGTCTATATAAAGCAGGAGACATGTATGATAACCAAACTACAGTACCCAACATATAAATAGTCATATCAAGTCAGGGACTCACGCCCTCCAAATCATCACTCGTGCCCGTGGAATTCCTTCCTCACTGCCGGCAGTCTATGATATAACAACACCAAGGAGTACACCTGAACACCAAGTCCTACCTGATGCCAAAGCCGTACCACGAGACCTCATCACTATACTGACTCGCGAAGCTGACACGTGGCAAGTGCAATAACCTATACCCGATCCACCTGCGCCACGTAGCTGACGGGGGCAAGTATACAAGCTACGCACCCGATCACAACCGTAAGTCACGATACTTCGCCGAAGGCGACACGTGGTAAGTGCAACAACCTGCACGGATCCACCTACGCCACGTCGGCGGGGCAAGTAAACAGGCTACGCACCCAATCACAACCGTAAGTCACGATACTTCGCCATAACCAAAAATGGTCACATGTCCACAGAATCCATCAACGGTGTAGACATGCCCATGTACCAATGCTAATGGAAGCATACCCGTGGAATCTCCCACACCGCCAGACGCCCAAGTAAGTTCTCAACAAGTCAACCGACCCTCCATCGAGAAACGCGGTAGAATAGAAACACAATTCTTGCACAACAAAGACTATCTCAATAAGCATAGGCAAGTTACACAACAACAAGCATAGGCTAGTTACACAACAACAAGCATAGGCAAGTTACACAACAACAAGCATAGGCAAGTTATACAACAACAAGCATAGGCAAGTTATACTTAACTCAAGGTACTTTCATTTTATATCAAAGTCCGGGTTTTAACCCTAAAGTACTACGTACGTTAAATTCCTTTTAAAGAGATCCATTCCTTTTAGAAAAGTCACCCGATACCCGTAGTATAAAAATAGAGTGACTCACATTATTAGGTAAACCAAAACACTTCTCTTTTTAAAGTCGAGTTACCACATTAAAACCAATGATAAAACCCTTCTTTGTTTTCATAAAGTCGTTATAACTAACTTCCCATAAAGCTGTTATAACACTTTATGTTTTAAACCATTTTAAGACAAAACAACGCCTTCCTTTTCCCCTAGAGTTCCAGTTTGCCTAATTTCAATTACTCAAGTCTCTTTTTAGAAAAGTTTCATAGTTCAATGTCTTACTTTCTTTTAAAACAATTGAGTAACATATGCCATAAAGTAGTAGGTTATTCTTGTTCATAAATCTTATTAAGCGACCACGATCTAGAAATGTAACATCATTTTGTCTCATCTTAGCTTCTATGCGGATGGAGGTTTCTCTGGGTTTTAATAATACTTCATTATTCAATACATTTTCCTTTATTAACGCTGCAGTTGGTTTGTCGATACACATTACGATTTCCAAATCAAGAAACATTATTCCTTTTAAAACCCACGTACTCATTACTCACGAATGAGGTTTCACACAAAACTCATATTAATTCATTTAAGTTAAGTCTATTATCTTATAAGATCAAGTCTCTTAACTTCTAAAATTAGTAAACCATTTTCTTTACCTCTCTTAAGACGTTATACCTAACTCCCCATAAAGCTAGTATAACTCTTTTTAAAACCTTTAAACCCAAGTGTTACTCTTCATTCAAAAATGGTTTCTTAACTCTTGTGACATACTTCAAGTTTCTTATTATTCAGGCTTAAGTCAAAAGACATTGCCGTATAACTACGTTCAATTAGCACACGTACGTCTACCGTACTATATATTATTCAGGCTTAAGTCAAAAGACATTGCCGTACAACTACGCTCAATTAGCACACGACGCTCACCGTACTATATATTATTCAGGCTTAAGTCAAAAGACATTGCCGTACTATATATATCTTCCTTTAAAATATCATGCTCAAGAGTATAGGAAGAATCAAATACCTCGCGACGATTATCGACTATAAGCAAAACGCTCCACGGCTATAACCCGGCTAGCCTTGTCCACCTTCTAAGTAGCACATGCTACTTGCAAAACATTCAACCAATAATGGTTATCACCATCAGAATACTGATCCTATGTAAGTACAGTTTAACTTCTACTTATATTCTTCTGAAGTGATTTCAGTTCAATCCTTTTCTGTAATATCCTTCTATTACAGTTCAATACTCTTCTATGAATCTTATATTCATTTCTACTACGACAGTATGTAATTTCCAATTACAATAGAAGGACAGTAGTATTTACCTCGATGAGCCCAAAATTATCCGAGTTTAAAGTCGCTCCTGAGCAACGCTTAGCTCCTACTCCGAGTGCTCCAATCCGCTCCAAACAACCCTTAGAAGTTCTAACCAACTTCTACTTAAATACTTCAACTATCAATGAAGATTTTCCTTAGGGTTTCGTTTAGTGGCTAAAGAAAGTATAATAGTATTTTCTGGGCTTTTGTATAAGTGTAACCTTGGGAATACTACAAGGTATTTGGGCCAAGGTATTTGGGCATTATAACAATACTAGGAGAGTATTTCTATACCACAACAAGGGGTATTATACGAAAACAACTAGGCAGTGGGAGACCCTCTCGGCCAAGCTTCTCAAAAAAGGGGAGGTGCTCTTGGACAAAATATCAAGAGGGAGGGAGTATTGTGAGACTTAGAAAGATTGCTCAAGTTTGGATGAAATAACTCTTCAACAAGGGGGGGTATTTATAGGTCAAGAAATGGCCAACCAATGGCCAAGATTCTTCCAAGTGTTAGGCAAGTGTATGGCTAGGATAAAGCCATGTGCACCTTATCCATCTACCACACCAACTTGCACAAAATATCCTACCTAACCATGCCACCTATTTCGTCCAATACCGCCCAAAGTCACGGCCAATGTGAGGGTGACACTTGTCACCCTCCCGTTGGTCCAAAATGTTTCGTCTCTCGGAAAAAACCGCAAAAATTATAAATGACATAGCCGGAATTTTCCCTTCGTAAGTTTAGTAAAACGTTTCGTCGAAAAACGATTCTATTCGACACTTGTGCCCAAATTTCGAACTTGCCAAATCTTTAAGGCTCAAATTTTATACGTACGCCCTCACGTACATACTCTGGAAATACGGGGTATAACAGATTATGAACAAGAATAACCTACTCACATATAAGGCATATGTATCTCAAATTGTTTTAAAGGAGAATTATATCATTAAGTGATTAAAACTATGAACTACGAAACCTTTCGAAAATGAGAAACTTAAGCATTTGAAATTAGGCAAACTCGAACGTTTGGAAAATTATGTTGTTACTTGATTTACAAAGGGAAGTTTTTTGGTTTACTTAAAAGGATAGTCACTCTATTTTTATACTACGGGTATTGTGTGACTTTTTGAAAGAAACGGACCTTTTAAAAGAGTTAATGTATGAAGTACTTTGGGGATAAAAACCCGAAATTGTTAACATAAAGTAGAAAGTACCTTGTGTGAATAACTTGATTGTGTTGGTTTGTGATAGCCTTGTAATACTTTCTTGTTGATTTGATAAGTAAACATGTTAGGATGCTACGTGTGTTAGTATCCCCTTGTTGTGCTTATGTTGTTTAACGATAAGCTGTTATGTTATTATATCACATACCCCCTTGACTTGTTATACCGAGGGCTTGCCACCCTTGATGCGGGTCTATATGGCCTATGCGGTCTGCGTGACTATGCGGAGCTGCGGGAGTTCCAGGGTTGATCATTCCGGGTGTTTTATCCCGATGCGGGGGATGCCCTATGCGGTCTATTGAGACTATGCGGACTGCGGGAGTCCAGGAGGGTACCGGGGGTTAGCTACCCCCGATGCGAGGAATACCTCATGCGGGTCTATGTGTGACCTATGCGGACTGCGGGAGTCCAGGGTTAGGCATGCATAATGATACTATGGGCGATTGGCCTTGCTTCGATCATTCGCGGCCTAGGAAAGACCGGTTACAGTTTACCTATTATTGCTCTTGTTTGTGATGTGGCACTATGTGCAAATTGAACTAATTGTATTTGCAAATGGTTTTAAATACTTTGATTTCGTTTAAAGTACTTTACAGTTTCACATACTTGGTACCTGTTATCGACCTCCTTCGGCCGCGTCATGCCGCAGTAGAGGTACACCGCCGTTGATCCTCGCCGTAGGGTCACGATTCAAAGATTTCTAAGCCCGTTTCTCGGAGGCTTATCGATGGTATAGTCCTCGTTGTAGGTACTTACATTCGTGGTATGGCGGGCCCTGCCCCGCCATTGTTGTCATATCATTCTTAGAGTGCAGAACACTTTGCCAGGCGAGTTGTAAAGGGATGTAATCGTCTAGTTGTTATATATATTGATGCCGAAAGGCAAGTTTTCTCAGATTTAATCGTTTCATATTTCATATTATGTCATGTCTTGTTTTATATTCGATTGACACTCGATGTATGTCCACTTGGGTGCGGGTAAGGCACGACCACGCCCGATTCAGTCGTGACAAAAGTGGTATCAAAGCGATTAATCCTGAAAGTGTCTACGCACCGTTTAGAAGAGTCTTGATTATCGATGTGTTGTGCACCACATCTATAATCGTGAGGTCGCAGACATTTAGGATTGGTTTCATTCTTCTCATTCTGAGATCGTGCCTTAGAGTTGTGTTATAAGTTGGACCCCTCTAACGTATTTCTTTCCCGTACCTGTTATGCCTCCGCGTAAGGCAACCCGAGCCTGGAGCGGCAAGGCGCCGGCGGAGTCGCGAGTAGAGTGAGAGGGTTACGAGGCACAGCCCAATCATCACCGGAGGAGTGCTTATTCGGGAGTTCTCACGTCACCCAAATAAGTTTAACACAAAGGCGGCAGTTCCTACTGCGCCATGATGTATGAGCCTTCGCCCACGACGGAACAAAGAATATGGATTAAAAGAAATGGACCTGTTACTAGCTAGGATTTTAGAAACCAGAGAATATAGAGTGCACCGATATATCACGGGTCTTGATGACTATCTAAAGAAAGGATGTGCAAGATTAGCTCTGCAGTCAGGCTTGAGCATGGCCTGTGTACGGGCTTATGCGCAGCAGGCCGAGAGACGTAGGGATCGACGGGTTAATCAAGATCAGCAGAAGAGGGCCAGAACAGTAGGGTCCTTTGGTAACTTTCGAGGCGAACCGCCTCAGCAGCAGATTAGATATGCACCTCCACCAGTGCAGAGTGGTCCTCCACAAGGTTCAGGACGTTCGGGGTATGCAGGAGTTGGTCAAGGCTCCAGGGCTTCTGGTGCATAGATACACGTAGGTCCACCACCGGATTCGCCCCAGGGTTCACAGGGCGACAGGCGTCATCCCGGGGAATGTCATCTTTTGTTGATACTTGTTTTACCTGCGGCCGTCAGGGCCATGTGTCGAAAGGATGTCCTAGTAGGAGGGATGCAAGTAGGAGGACTCAGCCTACCAGATCAGTTGCGGATTCAGTAGTTCGGAGAGGAAGGGGTGTTAGCCAGAGGAGGCCACCCCCACCTCGGTGTGGCCGTTGTGGTAAGTGTCATTGTGGGGGAGTGTCGTACTTCTTCGACAACTTGTTTTGCTTGCGCCCAGCAGGGCAGGATTGATTGGAACGATAGAGGGTAGTGAAGCAGTAGATACAGGTGTATCCTTAACCCTTTAGAGATTGTATGTGTGATAAGGTAAGTATACCTTAAGTGTTACGTTCAGTTAACTTTGTGTAGATTGTGATTAGAAATCATGGTTAGTTAACCAGGTAAGATTGGGGGATAGAGGAAGTGTGAGCCTTAGAGTTTTATACGTAGAGACCTTAGAGGCGAGGCCATCTCGAGTAAAAGATGTATTTTTATGTTTGACCCTTATCAGAGTGCATAGTACACGTGAGATATGTTTGTGTGATAAATCCCTGAGTGGTATGAAATGAAAGAGGGTAGTTGAGCTAAGAAGACCACTAGGTTTTTCGTAACTTGATTAGTGAGATTGTTCCGGATCGGGGAACAAGAGTTTTGCGCGATAGCGGGTCGGGTTGAGGACCAATCGCGGGTCAACCCGCGGCCTGTTTTGTGGTGGGGTCAGTTTGTGGTGGTCCCGCTGGGTGATAGGGTCATGAGGGTGTTAGGCCCAAGTTTAGTTAACCATCGTACGAGTTCGTGGAAGCATTCGACCAGTAGTCGGGCCGATGAGGTCAGCCCATCTTGTCTTTCAGCCAGGACCGTTTACTCGGCAGAGGGTTATACGAGATGTTATATCAGGAAGGTTGTAAGGCTGCACGAGGTGCCTACCTTCACCTTATAATGACAGATGGAGCCAGTTCTGACATCGTTTCTTTTCTGAAGGTTTTACCAGGCAGGGTTAGGAACTCAGGTGAGTCTCAGTATCGCATTTGCCCTCGGGCCAGTGTTTGGTGTTCAGGGGTAGCTGTGAGGATTGTTGTCTCCTGTTGAGGGAGTGTTTAATAACTACCATTTCAGTATTCGGATATCGCCTTACGAAGCCTCGTAGGGGCGGAAGTGTAAGTTGCCGGTCGATTGGTTCGATGTTGGCAAAGTTCAGATAGTTGGTTCATACTTGTTTCGGCAGGATGTGGATAGGGTGAAGCCTATCCAGGAGAGGTTATCGGCAGCTCAGAGTCAACAGAAGTCGTGCGGATAATCGGCGACGACGCTTGGAGTTCAGGTTGACGGTGGGTCTTCTTGAAGGTACCACCCCGGAAGGGTGTGAAATTGGAAAGCAGAGGAAACTTAGCCCGAGTTACTTTGGGCCTTTTAAGGTCATGTGAAGAATAGGCCAGGTTGCCTATAGTTAGCATTACCGTCCGACGTAGGAGGCAGTACGTCCGATCTTTCATGTTGCTATGTTCGGGAGAGTATCGGAGATCCATCCAGAGTATTCTCAGTTAATGATGACCGAGTTGGAGGTAGTAATCCAGAGTTTTGGAAACTGAAGCAGTAACAGGAATGTGGTAAGTTATGAGAAAGAATTCGAGTGTACGAGAAGGGTACGACAAGTAAGGGAAGAAGCGAGCATGTGTTAAGAACATAGATGTGATCTTTTCTTTTGTAAAGTGAAGGTGCGAAGGGAGTATCTTTTAGCCCTTGGGTGGGAGTTTTTGTGATGTTAGAGGTGATTCCTCGTGGACTTGGATGTAAGTATTTGCGGGTGTTTTACGTGGCCATGTGTGGCATTTGCAAACGGTTAGGCTATGAGGAACCGTCGTTATCCGTCTTGAGAATGAACATTCGGAACGAATGTTTCTAAGCGAGGAGAATGTTATACCGTATTTCCGCAGTATGCGTGAGGCGTGCGTGAAAAAGTTTAAGCCTTAAGTAGGCAAAGTGGCGAAATTTGTGCACAACTAGCGAAAAGAGTCGTTTTCCGACGAAACGTTTTCCGGACTTTGCGAAGGGAAAAATACGGCTATGTCATTTTTAATTTTTGCGGATTTTTCCGAGAGACGAAATATTTTGGTCCAACGAGAGGGTGACAAGTGTCACCCTCAAGTGGACGAGAAAGTTGGGACGATTTGGGCGTTTTTGCCTTGGCTATTTTGTCAAGTAGTTGGTAGGATATTTTTTGTGTAGTTGATGAGCAAGTGGGACCCACAAACACATGTCCAAATCCCCACCCTACACTTGCTTAACACTTGGCTTGATCTTGGCCATTGGTTGGCCTATAAATACCCCCCTTAGTTGATGAACTTCTTCATCCAAAAATTGTTCTAAGTCTTGAAAGCCCTCTTCCCCCCCTTTGTGTAGAGTTCTCGTCCTAGCCTCCCCCCTCCCCCCTTTTTCGTGAGGCCCTTGGCCGAGGTACACCACTCTCCTAGTGGCCTTGGCCGAGAGCACCCCCCCTTGCCTAGTTGTTCTCGTAAAATACTACCCCCCTCTTGGTAGAAATACTCTCCAAGTATTGTTACTATTCCAAAATACCTTGGCCCAAATACCTTGTAGTATTCCAAGGTTACACTTATACTGAAAGCCCAGAAATACTATTATACTTCCCTTCAGTCGCAAAAACGAAACCCTAAGGAAAATCTCCATAGTTGGTTGGAGTATTAAGAAGAAGTTGCGTAGAACTTCTAAGGGTTGTTTGGAGCGGGTTGGAGCACCCGGAGTAGGAGCTAAACGTTGCTCAGGATCGACATTAAACTTGGATAATTTTGGGCTTATCGAGGTAAATACTCTTGACCTTATTGTAATTGGAAATTACATCGTAATTGTATAAATGAATATAAGATTCATAGAAGAGAATTGAACTGTAATAGAAGGATATTACAGAATAGACTTGAACTGGAATCACATCAGAAGATTATTAATGTAGAAGTTGATAGACCTATATAACCTTTATAGGTTGAATGTTCTGCAAGTAGCATGTACTACTTGAAAGGTGGACGAGGCTAGCCGGGTTATAGCCATGGAGCGTTTTGCTAATAGTCGATAATCGTCGCGAGGTATGTGATCCTTCCTATCTGTTATACCCCGTAGTTCCAGGGTATGTATGCGAGGACGTACGTACGAGAATACGACAGAAAGATTGGAAAGGAAGAAAGAGGCGATTTTTTTCCACGGAAAAGTTTCCGGTTTTTGTGAAGGAAAAAGGTTCGTTAATGGGAATTGGATTCCCAGATTTGGTATTCGGACTTCCTGGAATATTAGAGAATTATGGAATTTTATTTTCGGAAGTGGTCACGTGGGGCCCACGGGAGAAATTCTGATTTTGTGGGGCGCTTTGATTTTGAGATTTTGGCGTTTTGGATATTTTGGAAGACGAAATATTTTGGGCGAATCGGGGCGACACGTGTCACCCCATGTGGCACCTTTGGGCGAAATATGTTTGTGCACAACACGGTTAGAGTCGTTTTTGGCGAAACGTTTTCCACGACTTTCGTAGGGAATTTCGGCTATGTCATTTAGTATTTTTGCGGATTTTTCCGAGAGGCGAAACATTTTGGACCAACGGGAGGGCAACACTTGTCACCTCCAGTGATGGACTTGAAAGCGGCAATATGGCCGATTGAGTTGCCAACTTGGTCAAGTTGTTGGTAAGATATTTTGTGTGCAAGTTGGCGAGGACACTTGCCCAAATCCTCACCCTACTTGCCTTGCACTTGTCTTCATCTTGGCCATTGGTTGGCGAGCTTGACCTATAAATACCCTCCTTTGAAGACTAATGCATTCACAAAATTGCCTAAGTCTTGAGAGCCTTCCCTCCCACTTTCGTGAGGCCCCTCGGCGAGAGTCCCCTAGTGGGGTAGGCGAGGTAGGCACCCCCTCGCTGTGGTGTGGTAGTGGGGTACCCCACTGCTAGTTGCTTTCGTATAATACCCCTTTGTGGTATAGAAATACTCTCCAAGTATTGTTATAATGCCCAAATTACCTTAGCCTTATACCTTGTTGTATCCTAAGGTTATACCTTTCTGAAAAGCCCGAAATACTATTATACTTCTTGTCACAAAACCGAAACCCTAGGAAAATCTCCATAGTCCGTTGGAGTATTGTGTAGAAGTTGGTTAGAACTTCTAAGGGTGGTTTAGAGCGGGTTGGAGCGCTCGGAGTTGGAGCTAAACGATTGCCCAGGATCGACTTTATGCTTGGATAATTATGGGCTTATCGAGGTAATTATCTTGTCCCCCTATTGTAATTGGATATTACATGTTGTAGGAGTATATAGTTGAAGTATACTATATATAGTGCTGAACTGTAATTACATAGGACGGTATTACAGTAGACTTGTGTAGTAGTACCGTGGATTAGAATTGTGCAGTTAGGGTTAGACGTATAACCCCCCCCCTGGTTGGCTTGATAGCCGGCCCCGATAGAGGAGGAGATTTACGCGGTTGCGGGGGGGGGAGGTGCTGCCGAATTTTCTGTAGAATGTTCTACGATGTTAATAAGCGCCTTGTGGCCTTATAGGTTGAAGTACTACGTGTGGCGCGTTCTACTTGGCTAAGGAGTAGCCGGCGGCTGAGGTACTCGGAGCATTTTGCTATTAGTCGATAATCGTCGCGAGGTATGTGAACCTCTTCCTATCTCCTCAGCATGATATGTGTGAACTATGTAGTGCGGTGAGCGTCACATGTGCTAAATGTATTCGATTGGTTTAAAACATAAAGTGTTATAACGGCTTTATGGGAAGTTGGTTATAACGACTTTATGTAGATAAGAAAACACTTTGTGGTTTTAAAAGGTAAATGATTTGTTTATAAGCGGCTTGATGTGTGATCATAAAGAACTTGAAGTATTTCAAAAGATTTCAAATCGTTTTGAAAGAAGTAATACTTGGTTTTGAGAACTTAAGAGTTATACTAGCTTTATGGGAAGTTAGGTATAACGGCTTAAGAACGTTTCTTGATTTTGGAAATCGGGATGTGTATCGACAAACCAACTGCGGCGTTAATAAAAGGAAATGTTTTGAATAATTAAGTATTATTAAAACCAGAGAAACTTCCATCTGCATAGAAGCTAAGATGAGACAAAATGATATTTCCTAGATCATGGTCATTGTAATAAGATTGTTATAAACAAGAATATCCTACTCATGAGATAAGGCTTATGTTTCTCCGATTGTTTAAAAGAGAATTATATTCTTAAATGAATAAAGCTATGAACTACGAAACCTTTCTAAAATAAGAAACGTGAACATTTGAAATTAGGCAAACTTGGGCGTTTGGAAAATAATGTTGTTACTTGATTTTACAAAGGTAAGAGTTTTGGTTTTCTTAAAAGGATAGTCACTCTATTTTTATACTACGGGTATTGTGTGACTTATGTGAAAGAAACAGATCTTTTAAAGATTTAATGTGTGAAGTACTTTGGGGTTAGATACGAACTTGTTAGTAGAAAGTACCTTGTGTGAATACTTTATTGTATTGGTTGTGTTGGTTGGTGATAGCCTTGTAAGACTTTCTTGTTGCTTTGATAAGTAAACGTGTTAGGATGCTACGTGTGTTAGTATCTTGTGATGTTTGTGTGAAGGGTTTCCGATTGTGCTTATTAACTATCGGTCGTTATGATAGTATTGTGGCATTCATCTCTTGAGATGATTAGGGGTTAAGCGCCCTCCGACGCGGGGTAGACTTCAGCGGTCGATGGACTATGATTCGAGAATACCTCATGCAGTCCCGGCCTATCGCGAACTACGAGAGTTCCGGTTAGTGTCGTCCTTTATGGGCATGCGGTCCTTGTGGCCATGCGGTCGCGAAGTCGGGGCGATGCGGGAGTAGCTACCTCGATGCGGGGATGCCTCATGCGGGCGATGAGATTGGCCTATGCGAGTGCGGGAAGTTCGAGACTAGACGCGCGCATTAGATCTGCGGGCAAGTGGCGGCTTTGATCATGTGGCGGTGCAGACAGATCTTATGATCTGATTCATGACCTTGTTGGTACTGTAGGTGTTAGTAGTCGGCTATGCCTTCGTCTACCCGTGCGGTGTTATTATGGCACAGGTGGGACCTGGTGTTCATGTGTGTTCCTTGGAACTTTTATATCATAAACTGCCGGCAGTGAGGAATGTGTCCCACGGGCACGATTGATGTTGTGGGCGTGAGACCCACTGTTATGTTCTTTGGTGATAACTTGAGGGCGTGAGTCCCTGACTTGATATGACTGCTTAGTTATTGTAAAACTGTAGTTTGGTTATCATACATGTCTCCTGCTTTATAGACTATTATGATTTCATTTGCAGTATTTTTAGTTTCACATACTCGGTACCTGTTGTACTGACCTCCTTCGGGGGGCTGCGTTCATGCCGCAGGTTGAGGTACACCAGTCGTTGGTCCTAGCTCTCAGGGTCACAGTTCAGCGTTTGGGAAGCTCCGTTTCTCCGGAGGCTTATCAGTGGTGTAGTCCCCTGTCGTAGTAAGTGTTTACATTCAGGGGTTTGGCGGGGCCCTGTCCCGCCATTGTTGTCATATCATTTCTTAGAGGTCTGTAGTACTGTTGTGGGCAGGGTTTGTAAAAGGATTAAACTGTTCTTTTGTAAAAGAGGTTATTTATATACTTAGGAAGGCAAGTTTCCTGATTATTGTTTTATATTTCATTTATCTCATTTGTTGTTTATGTTCGTGATTACTCGATGTTGTGTCACTAGGGTGCCCGGTAAGGCACGATCCACGCCCGATTTGGGTCGTGACAAAAGTGGTATCGAGCGATTAATCCTCGGAAAGTGTCTGACCGTATCGATGAAGTCTTGATTATCGGTGTGTTGTGCGCCACATCAATAATCGAGAGGCTATAGGATATTTAGGATTGGTTTCTATTCTTCTCACTCGAGATCGTGCCTTAGAGGCGTGTTGTAAGTTGAACCTCCGACGAAATCCTTTCCTTATCGTTATGCCTCGCGTAGGCAACCGGGCCCGGGAGGGCAAGCGGCCGAGGAGGCGCGAGTAGAGTTCGAGAGGGTGGCGAGGGCACGAGCCAATCATTACCTAGGGTAGTGCTTCATTCGGGGATTTCTGCGACGTCACTAGCCCCAGCAGAGTTTAAGCACGGCGACGGCAGTTCCTACTGCGGCCATGATATGTGAACCTTCAGTTCCACGACCGGGAACCGAGAGTATAGATTGCAAGAGACAACCTTGTTACTAGCTATGGATATGGCTACCAGAGAGTACCGATGTATCGCGAGTCTTGAGGACTCCCTAAGAAAGGGATCTGCAAGAGTAATTCTGAAGTTGGGCTTGAGCATGGCACGTATGCGGGCTTATGCGCGGCCGAGAAACGTAGAGATCGACGGGTTAACGGGGACAGAGAAGAGGGCGAGCGTGAGTCCTTCGGTAACTTTCAAGGTGAGTATGCCTTAAGTGCTATGTTCTGATAGCAGTGTGTTAGTTGTGATTAGAAATCATGGTGGGTTAACCGAGTAAGATTTTGGGGGATAGAGAAGGTGTGAGCCTTAGAGTGTTATACGTAAAGACCTTAGAGGTAAGGCCATCTCGAGAAAGGTGTAGTGTTATGTTTGACCCTTATAGGAGTGCATAGTGCGTGAGCTATGTTCGTGGGATAAGTCCCTCGAGTAGCATGATTTGAAAGAAGGTAGTCGAGCTAAGAAGACGCCGAGTTTTAAATGCGTGTTTAGTAAGATTGTTCCCCGGGGAGATGGTATTTTGCGCTTCAGGGTCGGGGTTGAGGCTACGTGCGGTCAACCCGCGGTAGGTTTGGTGGTGGTCGGTTGTGGTGGTCCTCTTTGTGTTAGGTCATGAGGGTGTTAGGCCCATGTTTAGTTAGCGCGTGCAAGTTCGTGGATGCGTTCGACCGGTGGTCGGGCGATGAGGGCGACCTATCGTGTTCTTGGTCGGTCGTTCCTCGGCGGTGTTGATGTTATCTGAAAAGGTTGTGAGGTTGCAGGGTGCCTACCTTCACCTTATGCCGACAGTGGAGCCAGTGCAGTTTCTCTTTCGGGAGTTTGTACGAGCGGGGCTAGGAACTCGGTGAGTCTCGTATCGCATTCGCCTCGGGCGGTGTTTTGATTTGAGGGTAGCCGTGAGATCGTTGTCTCGGTTGAGGAGTGTTTAAGCTACCATTTCGGTGTTCGGATGTCGTCTTGTGGCGCCTTGTAAAGCGAAATGCAAGTTGCGGCCGATTGGTTCGATGTTGGCGGGGTTGAATAGTTGGTTGAGCTTGTTCCGGCGATGGATAGTGTGAAGCTTGTCTAGAAGAAGTTCGGCGGCTCGGAGAATTGTGCGGATAATCGGCGACGACGCTTAGAGTTCAGGTTGACGGTCGGTCTTCTTGAAAGTACCACCCCGGACAGGGTGTGACGAGTTTTGGAAACAGAAGGAACTTAGCCCGAGTTACTTTGGGCCCTTGTGAGTTCATGTGAAGAATAGGCCAGATTGCCTATATGTTAGCATTTGCCGTCCGACTTAGGAGGAAGGGCGTCCGTCTTCGTATTGTTATGTTCGGAAAGTATCGAAGATCCATCCGAATGTTCCCGATTAATGATGACCACGTTAGAGATAGTAACCAGAGTTTTGGATACTAAAGCGATGCTCGAAATGTGGTAAGAATTGAGTGTCTGACGGCGACCGGTGATCGCATGCAGCCCGGTACCATTTGTTGGGTCGTCGGAGCAAGGCTCGCGACAAAGTGACAAAGTAGTATTATTTGTGGTGATGTTAGAGGTGTTTCCTCGTGGACTTAGATGTAAGTTTTGCGCAGGTGTTTCCATGGCCAGGTATGGCAGGATTGTTTCGTAAGTATAGTAGTGAAGACTATCTTTGGCGACGCTTGTTTGAGACTTAGAAGGAACATTCGGGGCGAATGTTTCTAAGGAAGAATGTTATACCCGTAGTTCGGGGTATGTATGCGAGGGCGTGCGTGCGAGAATCTGACGAAAGATTGGAAAGGAAGAAAGAGGCGATTTTTTCCACGGAAAAGTTTCGGTTTTGTGAAGGAAAAAGGTTCGTTAATGGGAATTGGATTCCCGATTTGGTATCGGACTTCTGGAATATTAGAGAATTATGGAATTTTATTTTGGAAGTGGTCACGTGGGGCCAGGGAGAAATTCTGATTTGTGGGGCGCTTTGATTTTGAGATTTTGGCCGTTTTGGATATTTTGGAAGACGAAATATTTTGGGCGAATCGGGGCGACACGTGTCACCCCCATGTGGCACCTTTGGGCCGAAATATGTTTGTGCACAACACCCGGTTAGAGTCGTTTTTCGATGAAACGTTTTCACAGCTTTCGGAGGGGAAATTACGGCTATGTCAATTAGTATTTTTGGGGATTTTTCCGAGAGACGAAACATTTTGGACCAACGGGAGGGCAACACTTGTCACCTCAGTGATGGACTTGAAAGCGGCAATATGGCCGATTGAGTTACGACTTGGTCAAGTTGTTGGTAAGATATTTTGTGTGCAAGTTGGCCAAGGACACTTGCCCAAATCCTCACCCTACACTTGCCTTGCACTTGTCTTCATCTTGGCCATTGGTTGTGAAGGCTTGACCTATAAATACCCTCCCTTTGAAGACTAATGCATTCACAAAATTGCCTAAGTCTTGAGAGCCTTCCCCCTCCACCGTGAGGCCCTGGCCGAGTCCCCACAGTGGGGTAGGCCGAGGGCAGGCACCCCCTCCTTTGTGGTGTGGCCGTGGGGTACCCCCCCCCCCCTAGCCTAGTTGCTTTCGTATAATACCCCCCTTTGTGGTATAGAAATACTCTCCAAGTATTGTTATAATGCCCAAATTACCTTAGCCTTATACCTTGTTGTATTCTAAGTTATACCTTTACGAAAAGCCAGAAATACTATTATACTTCCGTCTGTCACAAAACCGAAACCACAGGAAAATCTCCATAGTCCGTTGGAGTATTGTGTAGAAGTTGGTTAGAACTTCTAAGGGTGGTTTAGAGCGGGTTGGGCGCTCGGAGTTGGAGCTAAACGATTGCCGGGATCGACTTTATGCTTGGATAATTATGGGCTTATCGAGGTAATTATCTTGTCCTATTGTAATTGGATATTACATGGTCTAGGAGTATATAGTTGAAGTATACTATATATAGTACTGAACTGTAAGTACATAGGACTGTATTACAGAAGACTTGTGTAGTAGTACAGTGGATTAGAATTGTACAGATTAGGGTTAGGCGATAACCCCGGTTGGCTTGATGGCGGCCCAGATAGAGGAGGAGATTTACGCGGTTGCGGGGAGAGTCTTTGCGAATTTTACGTAGAATGTTCTACGATGTTAATAAAGCGCGCTTGTGGCCTTATAGGTTGAAGTACTACGTGTGGCGCGTTACTTGGCTTAGGAGTGGCCAGGCGGCGAGGTACTCGGAGCATTTTGCTATTAGTCGATAATCGTCGCGAGGTATGTGAACCTCTTCCTATCTCCTCTAGCATGATATGTGTGAACTATGTAGTACGGTGACGCGTCGTGTGCTAAATGTATTCGATTGGTTTAAAACATAAAGTGTTATAACGGCTTTATGGGAAGTTGGTTATAACGACTTTATGTAGATAAGAAAACACTTTGTGGTTTTAAAAGGTAAATGATTTGTTTATAAGCGGCTTGATGTGTGATCATAAAGAACTTGAAGTATTTCAAAAGATTTCAAATCGTTTTGAAGAGAAGTAATACTTGGTTTTGAGAACTTAAGAGTTATACTAGCTTTATGGGAAGTTAGGTATAACGGCTTAAACGTTTCTTGATTTTGGAAATCAGGATGTGTATCGACAAACCATCTGCGGCGTTAATAAAGGAAATGTTTTGAATAATTAAGTATTATTAAAACGGTAGAAACTTCCATCTGCATAGAAGCTAAGATGAGACAAAATGATATTTCTAGATCATGGTCTTTGTAATAAGATTGTTATAAACAAGAATATCCTACTCACGAGATAAGGCTTATGTTTCTCCGATTGTTTAAAAGAGAATTATATTCTTAAATGAATAAAGCTATGAACTCTGAAACCTTTCTAAAATAAGAAACGTGAACATTTGAAATTAGGCAAACTTGGGCGTTTGGAAAATAATGTTGTTACTTGATTTTACAAAGGTAAGAGTTTTAGTTTTCTTAAAAGGATAGTCACTCTATTTTTATACTACGGTATTGTGTGACTTATGTGAAAGAAACCGATCTTTTAAAGATTTAATGTGTGAAGTACTTTGGGGTTAGATACCCGAACTTGTTAGTAGAAAGTACCTTGTGTGAATACTTTATTGTATTGGTTGTGTTGGTTGGTGATAGCCTTGTAAGACTTTCTTGTTGCTTTGATAAGTAAACGTGTTAGGATGCTACGTGTGTTAGTATCTTGTGATGTTTGTGTGAAGGGGTTTCCCTTGATTGTGCTTATTAACTATCAGTCGTTATGATAGTATTGTGGCATTCATCTCTTGAGATGATTCCGGGGGTTAAGCTGCCCTCCGATGCGGGGTAGACTCAGGCGGGTCGATGGACCTATGATTCGAGAATACCTCATGCAGGTCCCGGGGCTATCGCGGAACTACGAGTTCGTGTTAGTGTCGCCCTTTATGGGCATGCGGTCCTTGTGGCCATGCGGACTGCGAAGTCCAGGACGATGCCGGGGAGTAGCTACCCTCGATGCGGGGGATGCCTCATGCGGGCCGATGAGATTGGCCTATGCGGAGCTGCGGGAAGTTCCAGGACTAGACGCGCACATTAGATACTGCGGGCAAGTGGCCAGCTTTGATCATGTGGCGATGCAGACAGATCTTATGATCTGATTCATGACCTTGTTAGTGCGTAGGTGTTAGTAGTCGGCTATGCCTTCGCACTTACCGCACGGTGTTATTATGGCAGTGGGACTCGGTGTTCATGTGTGTTCCTTGGAACTTTTATATCATAAAGCTGGCGGTGAGAATGTGTCCCACGGGCACGATTGATGTTAATGGCGTGAGACCCATCTGTTATGTTCTTTGGTGATAACTTGAGGCGTGAGTCACGACTTGATATATTCGCTTAGTTATTGTAAAGCGTAGTTTGGTTATCATACATGTCTCTGCTTTATAGACTATTATGATTTCATTTGCGGTATTTTTAGTTTCACATACTCAATTGTTATCGACCTCCTTCGAAGTGCGTTCATCCGCAGTTGAGGTACACGATCGTTGGTCCTAGCTCTCGGTCACGATTCGGCGTTTGGGAAGCTCCGTTTCTCGGAGGCTTATCGGTGGTGTAGTCCCCGTCGTAGTGTTTACATTCGTGGGTTTGGCGGGGCCACGTCGCCATTGTTGTCATATCATTTCTTAAGTGCAGTAATCTTGTTGTGGGCAGGGTTTGTAAAAGGATTAAACTGTTCTTTTGTAAAAGAGGTTATTTATATATGCCGGAAGGCAAGTTTTCACAGATTATTGTTTTATATTTCTGTTATCTCATGTTGTTGTTTTATGTTCCGCTGATTACTCTGATGTTGTGTCACTAGGGTGCCCGGGGTAAGGCACCAGTCACGGGCCCAGTTTCGGGTCGTGACACTATCCTCTTGAGCATGATATTTTAAAAGAATATATATATAGTACGGTAGATGTACGTGTGTTAACTGAATAATAATTACGGCAATGTCTTTTGACTTAAGCCTGAATAATAATTACGGCAATGTCTTTTGACTTAAGTCTGAATAAAAAGAATCTTGAAGCATTTCAAATGAATACTGAATCATTTTTAACAGAAGAGAAATATTTGGTTTTTAAACAAAAAGCTTAAGAGTTATACTAGCTTTATGGAAAGTTAGGTATAACGACTTAAGAGAGATAAAAAGAATGGTTTATTAATTTTAGAAGTTAAGAGACTTGATCTTAAAAGATAAGAGACTTGACTTAAGTAATTAATATGAGTTTTTGTGTGAAACCTCATTCATGAGTAATGAGTACTTGGTTTGTAAAAGGAATAATGTTTCTTGATTTGGAAATGAGAATAAGCATCGAACAAACCACAGCAGCGCTAATTAAGGGAAATGTATTGACTAATAAAGTATTATTAAAACCAGTAGAAACCTCCATCTGCATAGAAGCTAAGTGTTATACCCCGTAGTTCCAGGGTATGTATGCGAGGACGTACGTACGAGAATACGACAGAAAGATTGGAAAGGAAGAAAGAGGTGATTTTTCCACGGAAAAGTTTAGGTTTTGTGAAGGAAAAAGGTTCGTTAATGGGAATTGATTCCCGATTTGGTTTTGGACTTCTTAGATTATATTAGAATTATGGAATTTTATTTTGGAAATGGTCACGTGGGGCCCACGGGAGAAATTTACGGTTTTGTGGGGCAGCTTTGATTTTGAGATTTTGGCGTTATGGATATTTTGGAAGACGAAATATTTTGGGCGAATCGGGCGACACGTGTCACCCCATGTGGCACCCTTGGCGAAATATGTTTGTGCACAACACGGTTAGAGTCGTTTTTGACGAAACGTTCTACCTAACTTACGAAGGGTAAATTACGGCTATGTCATTTAGTATTTTTGCAGATTTTTCCGAGAGACGAAACGTTTTGGACCAACGAGAGGGCAACACGCACTCTCGTTGGTGGACTGAAGGGCGTTAGGGCGAATGGATGAGCAAGTGTTGGTTGATATTTGTGTAGATATTTGTGAGGGTTTTAAGGAGTAGGGTCTAGGGCACTTGGGCATATCTTGGCCTCCACTTGCCCCACTTGGCTAGATCTTGGCCCTTGGTTGGCCTTTGCTTGGCTATAAATACCCTCCCTTTGAAGACTTCTTCATCCATTCCATAATTTCCAAGTCTTGAAAACCTCCTCCCTCCTTGTTGGTTTCGTCCTCCCTCTTCCCTTGTGAGGCCTTGGCGGGGTGCACCACTCCTGAGGCCTTGGCCTGGGGTACACCACTCCAGTGGGGTCTGTGAGTACCCCTGCCTTGTTGATCTCGTAGAATACACCCCTCTCTTGGTAGAAATACTCTCAAAAGTATTGTTACTATACCCAAATTACCTTAGCCGTATACCTTGTAGTATTCCAAAGAAACCTCTATCGTAGAGCAGGAAATACTACAGTATGTCCTTTTGTCTCAAACCGAAACCCTAAGGAAATCTTCGTTGAGTGATTGAAGTAATTAAGTAGAAGTTGGTTAGAACTTCTAAGGGTTGTTGGAGCGGGTTGGAGCACCGGAGTAGGAGCTAAGCGTTGCTAAGGATCGACATTTATACTTGGATAATTATGGGCTTATCGAGGTAATTATCTTGTCCTCTATTTGTAATTGGAAATTACATGTTGTTAGATTATATAGTTGAAGTATACTATATATAGAACTAAGCTTAAATCGCGGCAATGTCTTTTGACTTAAGCTCAAGAATCGAAAACTGTAATTACATAGGGTGTATTCTGATGAGACTTGTGTAGTAATCTTGTGGAGTAGAATTGTACCGTTCGGCTTAGATGTATAACCCCACGGTTGGCTTGGTAGCGGCCAGTTAGAGGAGGAGATTTCTGTTGTTGCGGGGAGGTGATGCCGAATTTTACGTAGAATGTTCTACGATAAGATCTTGATGTTAATAAGCGCGCTTGTGGCCTTATAGGTTGAAGTACTACGTGTGGCGCGTTACTTGGCTTAAGGAGTAGCCGGCGGTTGGAAGTACTTGAGCGTTTGCTATTAGTCGATACTCGTCGCGAGGTATGTGAACCTCTTCCTATCTCTTCTAGCATGATATGTGTGAACTATGTAGTGCGGTGAGCGATACGTGTACTAAATGTATTTGATTGGTGTAAAACATAAAGTGTTATAACGGCTTTATGGGAAGTTGGTTATAACGGCTTTATGTTGGTAAGAAAATACATGTGGTTTTAAAAGGTAATGAATTGAACTATAAGCGGCTTGTTATGTGTTAATAAAGAACTTGAAGTATTTCAAAAGAGTTTTGAATCATTTTGAAAGAAGAAGTAATACTTGGTTTTGAAAACTTAAGAGTTATACTAGCTTTATGGGAAGTTAGGTATAACGGCTTAAGAATGTTTCTTGATTTGGAAATCGTAATGTGTATCGACAAACCACAGCGTTAATAAAGGGAAATGTTTTGATTAATTAAGTATTAATAAAACCAGAGCAACTTCCATCTGCATAGAAGCTAAGATGAGACAAAATGATATTTCCTAGATCATGGTTCTTTGTAATAAGATTGTTATAAACAAGAATATCCTACTCACATATAAGGCTTATGTTTCTCAGTTGTTTAAAAGAAAATTATATTCTTAAATGAATAAGGCTATGAACATGAAACCTTTCTAAAATAAGAAACGTGAACATTTGAAATTAGGCAAACTTGGGCGTTTGGGAAATAATGTTGTTACTTGATTTTACAAAGGTAAGAGTTTTGGTTTTCTTAAAAGGGCGGTCACTCTATTTTATACTACGTATTGTGTGACTTATGTGAAAGAAGCAGATCTTTTAAAGATTTAATGTGTGAAGTACTTTGGGGTTAGATACGAACTTGTTAGTAGAAAGCACCTTGTGTGAATAACTTGATTGTATCGGTTTGTGATAACCTTATAATACTTTCTTGTTGATTTGAGAAGTAAACATGTTAGGATGCTACGTGTGTTAGTATCTTGTGATGTTAGTGTAAAGGGGTTTTCCTCATTCGCGCTTAAAGTTGTTTGACTATCAGCCGTTATGTTGGTATTGTACCACTCACCTTGACTTGTGTCAGGAGGTTAAGCTGCCCTCCGATGCGTGGTAGACTCAGGCGGTCTGGGACCATGATTCGAGAAGAACTCATGCGGGTCGAGGATCCATGCGGAACTACGGGAGTTCGGGTTAGTTTACGGCCTTGTGGTCACGCGGTCTTTGTGGCCGTGCGATCGCGAGTCGGGGCGATCTTGGGAGTAGCTACCCTCGATGCGGGGTTATACCTCATGCGGGCCTATGAGGTTGGCCTATGCGAGCTGCGGAGAGTTCGGGGCTAGGCGCGCATTTGATCTGCGGGCAGTGACCAACTTTTATCTTGTGACGATGCAGGCAGATATCATGACACGTTTATGACCTTGTTGATGCGTAGGTGTTAGTAGTCGGCTATGCCTTCGTACCTGCATCGTTTTATTAGGACACGGTGGGACCCGGTGTTCATGTGTATTCCTTGGTGTTTGTGTATCATAAAGCTGCGATGAGAAGGTATTCCACGGGCACGATTGATGTTGTGGGCGTGAGACCCATTGGTAAAATTGAGTGATGACTTGAGGGCGTGAGTCCCGACTTGACATATTTGCTTACTTATGGTGAATCGTAGTTTGGTTATCATACATGTCTCTGCTTTGTATAGACTACTATGATTTCATTTCTGATTTATTTTGATTTCACATACTTGGTACTGTTATCGACCTCGCCCGGGGGCTGCGTTTATCTGCGGTAAAGGTACACGATCATTGATCCTCGCTCTTAGGGTCACGATTCGGCGTGTGGGAAAGCTCGTTTCTCGGAGGCTTATCGGTGGTATAGTCCTGTTGTTGTAGGTGTTTACATTCCGGGGTCGGGCGGCGCCCTGGCCCGCCATTGTTGTCGTATCATTTCTTAGAAGTGCATGTAAATGCAGTTGTGGCGAGTTTGTAAAGGGATTAAAACTGCTCAGGTTGGAAAAAGTTGTTATTTATATATATGCCGAAAGGCAAGTTTTCTCAGTTATTGTTTCATATTTCATAATATGTCTCGTATTGTTTATGTTCGTGATTACTCGATGTTGTATCACTAGGGTGCAGGGTAGGCACGATCACGGGCGGAATCGGGTCGTGACAAAAGTGGTATCGAGCGATTAATCCTCGGAAAGTGTCTGACGTATCGATGAAGTCTTGATTATCGGTGTGTTGTGCACCACACCAATAATCGAGAGGCTATAGGATATTTAGGATTGGTTTCTATTCTTCTCACTCGAGATCGTGCCTTAGAGCCGTGTTGTAAGTTGGACCCTCGACGAAATTCATTCCACTTATCGTTATGCCTCGCGTAGGGCAACCCGCCCGGGAGGCAAGCGGCCGAGGAGGCGCGAGTTGAGTTCAGAGGGTTGCGAGCACAGGCCCAATCATTACCTAGGGTAGTGCTTCATTCGGGGATTTCGCAACGTCACTAGCCCCAGAGTTTAGCGGTGACGGAAGTTCCTGCGCCCATGATTTTTGAACCTTGATTCCACGGCCGGAGCAGTGAATATAGATTGCAAAGCGACCACATTACTAGCTATGGATTTGGCTACGGAAGATTATACCGATGTACCACGAGTCTTGATGACTACCTAATAGAGGTTGTGCAAGAGTAATTCTTGATTGGGCTTGAGCATGGCACGTATGCGGGCTTATGTACGGTAGAAAGCGTAGAGATCGGCGGGTTAACCAAGGACGCGGGAGAGGGCGGAAGCAAGAAGGTCCTTGGTAACTTTCAAGGTGAGTATACCTTAAGTGCTATGTTCTGATAGCAGTGTGTTAGTTGTGATTAGAAATCATGGTGGGTTAACCGAGTAAGATTTTGGGGGATAGAGAAGGTGTGAGCCTTAGAGTGTTATACGTGGAGACCTTAGAGGTAAGGCCATCTCAAGAAAGGTGTAGAGTTATGTTTGATCCTTATCAGAAGTGCATAGTGCACGTGAGCTATGTTTGGGGATAGGTCCCTAAGTAGTGTGGAATGAAAGGGGGTAGTTGAGCTAATAAGAGCGCTAGGTTTTCGTAGCGTGATTAGAAAAGTTGTTCCGGACCGGGGAGCAAGTGTTTTACGTGAGAGTGGGTCGAGTTGAGGCCATGCCGCGGGTCAACCCGCGGCAGGTTTGTGGTGGTCGGTTGTGGTGGTCCCGCCTTGTGTTAAGTCACGAGGTGTTAGGCCCAAGTTTAGTTGACCAGCGTCTGAGTTCGTGGATCGTTCGACCGATGGTCGGGCGATGAGAGCGGCCGTCGTGTTTTCGATCGAGACCATGTACTTGCGGTGTTGATTATATCGAGAAAAGTTGTAAGGTGCGGGGTGCCTACCTTCACCTTATGTGACGGTGAAGCCCAGGTTGTGGCTATTTTCGTTTTCTAAGAGTTTGACCAGGCAGGGTTAAGAACTCAGGTGAGTCTCAGAATCGCATTCGCCCTCGGGCCAGTGTGTGGATTTCAGGGGTGGTTGTGAGGATTGTTGGTTCCTGTGGAAGGAGCGTTTAAGCTACCATTTCAGTGTTCGGATGTCGCCTTATGAAGCCTTGTAGGGGCGGAAGTGTAAGTTGCCGGTCGATTGGTTCGATGTTGGCAAGGTTCAGATAGTTGGTTCAGGCTTGTTCCAGCAGACGGTGGATAGGGTAAAGCTCGTCTAGAAGAAGTTCTGGCAGCTCAGAGGAAATCGTGCGGATAATCGGCGGCGCTTAGAGTTGAGTTGACGGTCGGTCTTCTGAAAGTACCACCGGACGGTGTGACGAGTTTTGGAAAGCGAAGGAACTTAGCCCGAGTTACTTTGGGCTTTTGAGTTCATGTGAAGAATATGCGGGTTGCCTATATGTTAGCAATTGCCGTCCGACTTAGGAAGCGATGCGTCGATCTTTCGTATTGTTATGTTCGGAGTGAGCGTATAAAGAGGCGAGCCTCTACCACGAAACGAACCGACGTGGCTCTCCGTATGGCACATCCCGAGAAGAGTAGGCGTGCCTCGAGGATCGCGGCCGGTACGATTTGTTGGGTCGTCGGGGCAAGGCTCGCGACAAAGTGACAAAAGTGGTATCTGTGTCTGAGGAAGTATATTTTGACCCCGGGAAGAGGTATTTGTGGTGATATAGTGGTGTTTCCTCGTGGGGTTGGATGTAAGTCGTTGCGAGTGTTTCCGTGGCAGTGTGGCGTGATTGTTCTCATAAGTATAGTAGTAGAGACTATATCGACGCTTGTATGTTTGGGGACTTAGAAGGAACATTCGGGACGAATGTTTCTAAGGAAGAATGTTATACCCGTAGTTCGGGGTATGTATGCGAGGACGTGCGTGCGAGAATCTGAGAAAGATTGGAAAGGAAGAAAGAGGTGATTTTTCCACGGAAAAGTTTAGGTTTTGTGAAGGAAAAAGGTTCGTTAATGGGAATTGGATTCCCAGATTTGGTTTTTGGACTTCTTAGATTATATTAGAATTATGGAATTTTATTTTCGGAAATGGTCACGTGGGGCCCACGGGAGAAATTCTGGTTTTGTGGGCCGCTTTGATTTTGAGATTTTGGCGTTATGGATATTTTGGAAGACGAAATATTTTGGGCGAATCGGGCGACACGTGTCACCCCGTGTGGCACCTTGGCGAAATATGTTTGTGCACAACACGGTTAGAGTCGTTTTTGGAAACGTTCTACCTAACTTACGAAGGGTAAATTACGGCTATGTCATTTAGTATTTTTGCGGATTTTTCCGAGAGACGAAACGTTTTGGACCAACGAGAGGGCAACACTTGGCACCCTCTCGTTGGTGGACTTGAAGGGGCGTTAGGGCGAATGGATGAGCAAGTGTTGGTTGATATTTGTGTAGATATTTGTGAGGTTTTAAGGAGTAGGGTCTAGGGGGCACTTGGGCATATCTTGGCCCTCCACTTGCCCACATGGCTAGATCTTGGCCCTTGGTTGGCCTTTGCTTGCCTATAAATACCCTCCTTTGAAGACTTCTTCATCCATTCCATAATTTCCAAGTCTTGAAAACCTCCTCCTCCTTGTTGGTTTCGTCCTCCCCTCTTCCCTTGTGAGGCCTTGGCCGAGGGTGCACCCTCCTAGAGGCCTTGGCGAGGGTACACCACTCCAGTGGGGTCCGTGAGTACCCCTTCTTGTTGATCTCGTAGAATACACCCCTCTTGGTAGAAATACTCTCAAAAGTATTGTTACTATACCCAAATTACCTTAGCCGTATACCTTGTAGTATTCCAAAGAAACCTCTATACGTAGAGCAGGAAATACTACAGTATGTCCTTTTGTCTCAAACCGAAACCCAAGGAAATCTTCATTGAGTGATTGCAGTAATGAACTAGAAGTTGGTTAGAACTTCTTAGGGTGGTTGGGAGCGGGTTGGAGCACCCGGAGTAGCAGCTACGCGTTGCTACGGATCGACATTTATACTTGGATAATTATGGGCTTATCGAGGTAATTATCTTGTCCTCTATTTGTAATTGGAAATTACATGTTGTTAGATTATATAGTTGAAGTATACTATATATAGAACTAAGCTTAATCTTGCGCAATGTCTTTTGACTTAAGCTCAAGAATCGAATCTGTAATTACATAGGATGTATTCTGAGACTTGTGTAGTAATCTTGTGGAGTAGAATTGTACCCGTTCGGGTTAGATGTATAACCCCTCGGTTGGCTTAGTAGCGGCCAGTTAGAGGAGGAGATTTCTGTTTGTTGTTGCGGGGAGGTGATCTAGAATTTTACGTAGAATGTTCTACGATAAGATCTTGATGTTAATAAGCGCCTTGTGGCCTTATAGGTTGAAGTACTACGTGTGGCGCGTTCTACTTGGCAGGAGTGGTAGCCGGTTGGAAGTACTTGAGCGTTTTGCTATTAGTCGATACTCGTCGCGAGGTATGTGAACCTCTTCCTATCTCTTCTAGCATGATATGTGTGAACTATGTAGTACGGTAGACGTCATGTACTAAATGTATTTGATTGGTGTAAAACATAAAGTGTTATAACGGCTTTATGGGAAGTTGGTTATAACGGCTTTATGTTGGTAAGAAAATACATGTGGTTTTTAAAGGTAATCGAATTGAACTATAAGCGGCTTGTTATGTGTTAATAAAGAACTTGAAGTATTTCAAAAGAGTTTTGAATCATTTTGAAAGAAGAAGTAATACTTGGTTTTGAAAACTTAAGAGTTATACTAGCTTTATGGGAAGTTAGGTATAACGGCTTAAGAATGTTTCTTGATTTGGAAATCGTAATGTGTATCGACAAACCACAGCGTTAATAAAGGGAAATGTTTTGATTAATTAAGTATTAATAAAACCGAGTAACTTCCATCTGCATGAAGCTAAAATGAGACAAAATGATATTTCCTAGATCATGGTTCTTTGTAATAAGATTGTTATAAACAAGAATATCCTACTCACATATAAGGCTTATGTTTCTCAGTTGTTTAAAAGAAAATTATATTCTTAAATGAATAAGGCTATGAACCACGAAACCTTTCTAAAATAAGAAACGTGAACATTTGAAATTAGGCAAACTTGGACGTTTGGAAAATAATGTTGTTACTTGATTTTACAAAGGTAAGGGTTTTGGTTTTCTTAAAAGGACAGTCACTCTATTTTATACTACGGGTATTGTGTGACTTATGTGAAAAACAGATCCTTTAAAGATTTAATGTGTGAAGTACTTTGGGGTTAGATAATCGAACTTGTTAGTAGAAAGCACCTTGTGTGAATAACTTGATTGTATCGGTTTGTGATAGCCTTATAATACTTTCTTGTTGATTTGAGAAGTAAACATGTTAGGATGCTACGTGTGTTAGTATCTTGTGATGTTAGTGTAAAGGGGTTTTCCTCGATCGCGCTTAAAGTTGTTTGACTATCACCGTTATGTTGGTATTGTACCACTCACCTTGACTTGTGTCGGAGGTTGCCGCCTCCGTCGCGGGGTAGACTCGGTGATGCGGGACCATGATTCGAGGATACCTCATGCGGGTCCGAGGATCCATGCGGAACTACGGAGTTCGTGTTAGTTTACGGCCGCGTGGTCACGCGGTCTTTGTGGCTGCGATGCGAGTCGGGGCGATGTCGGGAGTAGCTACCCTCGATGCGGGGTTATACCTCACGCGGGCCTATGAGGTTGGCCTATGCGGAGTGCGGAGAGTTCGGGGCTAGACGCGCACATTTGATCTCGGGCGAGTGACCGGCTTTTATCATGTGACGGTGCAGAGCAGATATCATGACACATTTATGACCTTGTTGAGTGCGTAGGTGTTAGTAGTCGGCTATGCCTTCGCATTTACCTGTCTTGTTTTATTAGGACACAGGTGGGACACGGTGTTCATGTGTATTCCTTGGTGTTTGTGTATCATAAAGCTGGCGGTGAGGAAGGTATTCTACGCACGATTGATGTTGTGGGCGTGAGACCCATTGGTAAAATTGAGTGATGACTTGAGGCGTGAGTCCCGACTTGACATATCGCTTACTTATGATGAACGTAGTTTGGTTATCATACATGTCTCCCGCTTTGTATAGACTACTATGATTTCATTTACGATATTTATTTTGATTTCACATACTTGGTACTGTTATCGACCTCGCCCGGGCTGCGTTCATCCGCAGTAAAGGTACACGATCATTGATCCTCGCTCTTAGGGTCACGATTCGGCGTGTGGGAAAGCTCCGTTTCTCGGAGGCTTATCGGTGGTATAGTCCCGTATTGTTGTAGGTGTTTACATTCGTGGTATGGCGGGGCCTGTCCGCCATTGTTGTCGTATCATTTCTTAGAGGTGCTGTAATGCAGATTGTGGGCGAGGTTTGTAAAGGGATTAAAGCGCTCAGTTGGAAAAAGTTGTTATTTATATATATCGAAGGCAAGTTTTTCTCAGATTATTGTTTCATATTTCATAATATGTCTCGTATTGTTTTATGTTCCGCTGATTACTCTGATGTTGTATCACTAGGGTGCCCGGGGTAAGGCACCAGTCACGGGCCCGGAATCGGGTCGTGACACTAAGATGAGACAAAATGATATTACATTTCCTAGATCATGGCTGCTTAAATAAGATTGATTATGAACAAGAATAACCTACTCACATATAAGGCATATGTATCTCAAATTGTTTTAAAGGAGAATTATATCATTAAGTGATTAAAACTATGAACTACGAAACCTTTCGAAAATGAGAAACTTAAGCATTTGAAATTAGGCAAACTCGAACGTTTGGAAAATTATGTTGTTACTTGATTTACAAAGGGAAGTGTTTTGGTTTACTTAAAAGGATAGTCACTCTATTTTTATACTACGGGTATTGTGTGACTTTTTGAAAGAAACGGACCTTTTAAAAGAGTTAATGTATGAAGTACTTTGGGGATAAAACCCCGAAATTGTTAACATAAAGTAGAAAGTACCTTGTGTGAATAACTTGATTGTGTTGGTTTGTGATAGCCTTGTAATACTTTCTTGTTGATTTGATAAGTAAACATGTTAGGATGCTACGTGTGTTAGTATCTGGTGATGTTTGTGTAAAGGGGTTCCCCTTGTTGTGCTTATGTTGTTTAACGATAAGCTGTTATGTTATTATATCACATACCCCCTTAACTTGTTATACCGAGGGCTTGCCACCCTTGATGCGGGTTTATATGGCCTATGCGGTCTGCGTGACTACGCGAGTCGCGGGAGTTCCAGGTTGATCATTTGGTGTTTTATCCCACGCGGATGCCTATGCGGCTGTGTGACTATACGGCCTATCGAGACTATGCGATCGGGAGTCTAGGAGAATGCAGGGGCTAGCTACCGTCGAGAATACCTCATGCGGGTCTATGTGTGACTATGCGGTGCGGGAGTCCAGGTTAGGCATGCATGATACTATGGGCGATTGGCCTTGCTTCGATCATTCGCGGCCTAGGAAAGATCGGTTACAGTTTACCTATTATTGCTCTTGTTTGTGATGTGGCACTATGTGCAAATTGAACTAATTGTATTTGCAAATGGTTTTAAATACTTTGATTTCGTTTAAAGTACTTTACAGTTTCACATACTTGGTACCTGTTGTACTGACCTCCTTCGGGGGGTTGCGTTCATGCCGCAGGTAGAGGTGCACCAGTCGTTGATTCTCGCCGTAGGTCACGATTCGGCATTTGCGGCTCCGTTTCTCGGAGGCTTATCGGTGGTATAGTCCGCCGTTGTAGGTACTTACATTCGGGGTATGGCGGGCCCCGCCCCGCCATTGTTGTCATATCATTCTTAGAGGTGCAGAACTGTTGTGGGCAGAGTTGTAAAAAGGGATGTAACTGTTCTAGTTGTTATATATATTGATGCCGAAAGGCAAGTTATCTCAGATGAACTGTTTCATATTTCATATTATGTCATGTCTTGTTTTATATTCCTCTGATTACTCTGATGTATGTCCACTGGGTGCGGGTAGCACTGCCACGCCCAGTTCGGTCGTGACAAGAACACCTTGAGAAAGGTGGTAACATCGATTCGACGAGAAAGATAGTAGGAAAATACGGGGGTATGGGACCCGACAACTCAAAATGAATTATAAAGGAAAGACGAGTAGACACTCGAACGATAAGAAATCTTGACTAGCCACTAGATTATGTAATACCATGAATAGAGGTTGAACACCTGATAATAAGCTCTATGAGCCGAGAGAGAATAATAGGATTATTACTTGACGAGATCAAGGAAATCTCCCCCCTAAATTGTGATTGGCAGGAAGTCTTAGCCATGAGGCAAGAAAGGGAATCAAATCTAAGTGCAGTGACCAAGTTTGGTTGCAACAGAGAAAGGGAAACAGGAACCACAATTGAGATTAAGGGTGCCCGAATATTTCGCAAGTATGAGAAAGGCTTCCAGTTATTGGAAGATAAGTTGACCTCTACTACAGTTCTAATCCCTCCTGAGAGACTAGAGGGTTAGGTTATTATTGTAACACTTTGGGTGTTGGGCTAGGTTGTGTGCTGACGCAACACGATAAGGTTAGAGCCTATGATTCCCGGCGGTTATGTGGGCATGAAAGGAATTACGCTACTTACGATTTAGAGTTGGCGGCAGTTAATCGTGCCTTGAAGATTTGGAGGCATTACTTATATAGGTTTCATGTGGATGTTTATGCAGACCACATGAGCCTCCGGTATATCTTCAGACATAGGTAGTTGAATTTGCGATAGAGACGGTGGTTAGAGATACTCAAGGATTATGATATTGATATCCTATACCATCCGGGGAAAGCAGAGACAGTTACAAATGCTCTTAGTCGGGGATCTATGGGTAGTCTGTCATATGGGCAGCCAGATAGACAGGACATGGTCCGTGAGATTCATCAGCTACCGAGCCGAGGGGTTCGATTATTTGTTTCCAGGGTTAATGGAGTTTAGATCCGAGAGGTTACCGAGTCTTTCGTTGTTAAGGAGGTAAAGATGCGACAATATGAGGATCCAATTATGATACGATATCGAGATACGACTCTTCGAGAGAAGGAGAGTTTATTTGAGGTAGCGACTGATGAGGTGCTAAGATTCGAGGGCAGATTGTGTGCTCCGTCTTTGCAGGACGTGTCGCCAGTTTTAGGGAGGCACTGCGGTGCTCATTGCTCTATTTGTTCGGGGTCGACTAAGATGTATCATGACCTCAGATGTATGTATTGGTAAGATGACCTGAAGAGGGACGTAGCAAGGTTTGTGCTTAGTGTCCGAACTAGTAGCAGGTCAAGGTTGAACACCAGAAGCCCAGTGGGCTATTGCAGGCGATTGATATTGAAGTGGGAGGTGATCAACATGGATTTTGTTACAGGGTTACCTCGTACTCAGAGGAAGTGTGATTCCATCTGGGTTATCAGAGACAGTGTGAAATCACCTATTTTCTTCGATCGAGGACTACGTATTCGGCTGAGGATTATGCCAGATGGTATATCAGGGAGATTGTGAGACTGCACAGAGTCCCTATATCGATTATATCAGACAGAGGAGCCCAGTTTACGGCTAACTTCTGGAGGTATTTCCAGAAAGGGTTAGGGACACTGGTGAGTCTCAGTACTGCGTTTCACCCTCAGACCGGCGGACAGGCAGAGCGCACTATCCAGGCACTTGAGGATAGGTTGCGGGCCGGTGTTATTGATTTCAGAGTTAGATGGAAGAATTATTTGCCTCTTGTTGGGCTTACGTATAACAAAAGCTACCACTCCAGTATCCAGATGGCCCTGTATGAGGCTTTGTATGAAGAAAGTGTAGATCGCCGGTTGGTTGGTTCGACGTAGGCGAGGTTCAGTTAGTTAGCCCAGGCTTGATTCAGCGGGCTGTGAATAAGGCGAAGCTTATCCATAAAAGATTATTAGTAAAGCTCAGAGTCGATAAAAGCTTTATTCAGATAACCAACATCGACGCTTGGAGTTCAGGTTGACTTTTTAGTATAAGTATTGTTATGTGGCCATGTGTGACATTATTGGTAGGTAGGGGTTGTAAAAGGAGCCTATGTCGCTATCTATAAGATTGACTCCCAAAGGAACATTCGGGGACGAATGTTTCTAAGGGGGGAAGAATGTTACACCCCGTAATTCCAGGACATGTTTATAAGAATGTACGTAAGAACTCAAGTGTCAATATTTGAGACTAGTAAAAATTTATCGGAATTATGGAAATGTCGGAAAACGAAATATTGCGACAAACGGGAGGGCGACACGTGTCACCCCCCCCTTAATTGGACTTGGGCGAAATAGGGCATGGATTAAATGGTCATTTGGCCAAGTGTTATACCCCGTATTTCCTGAGTATGTACGTGAGGGCGTACGTACAAAAGTTTAAGCCTTAAAGTAGACTAAGGGGCGAAAATTTGTGCACAACTAGCGAAAAAAGTCGTTTTCCGACGAAACGTTTTCCGGACTTTGCGAAGGGAAAAATACGGCTATGTCATTTATAATTTTTGCGGATTTTTCCGAGAGATAGAATATTTTGGACCAACGAGAGGGTGACAAGTGTCACCCTCAAGTGGACGATTTGGGGCGTCTTTCTTGCACCATTTTTAGTCAAGGAGTTGGTAGGATATTTTGTGTAGTTGATGAGCAAGTGGGACCCACAAACACATGTCCAAATCTTCACCATACACTTGCCCACCACTTGGCTTGATCTTGGCCATTGATTGGCCTATAAATACCCCTCCAATGCAAGACTAAATCTTCATCCAAAAATCATTTTCCAAGTCTCAAAAACCCCTCCCCCTAAAGTGTAGTATTCGTCCAAGTCCTCCTCCCCTTGTGAGCCTTAGCCGAAACCAACCCCCCCTTGCCTAGTTGTTTTCGTATAATACTCCCCCCCTTGGTAGAAAAATACTCTCCAAGTATTGTTACTATTCCCAAATACCTTGGCCCAAATACCTTGTAGTATTCCAAGGTTACACCTATACTAAAAGCCCAGAAATACTATTATACTTCCTTTAGCCACTAAACGAAACCCTAAGGAAATCTTCATAGCGAGTTGAAGTATTAAGAAGAAGTTGCGTAGAACTTCTAAGGGTTGTTTGGAGTGGGTTGGAGCATTCAGAATAGGAGCTAAATGTTGCTCAGGATCGACATATAAACTTGGATAATTTTGGGCTTATCGAGGTAAATACTATTGTCCTTCTATTGTAATTGGAAATTACATACTGTAGTAGTATAGAAATGAATATAAGATTCATATAAGGATGGTATAAAAGAAGAGAATTAAATCAGAAGATTATTAAAGAAGAAATCAGACTTACATAGGAATTTGTATTCTGATGAGACTTGTGTAGTTTGGCGGGTAGGGAAGTGCTGTCCAATTTTCCGTAGAATAAAGGAATCTGTATCTAGAAGTTTTTTACAGAATAGTCTAGACGTTGATAGACCCTTATGACCGATATAGGTTGAAGTACTGCGAGTAGCGAATTCTACTCGAAGGGTGGAAAAGGCTAGCAGGACTACAGTACTTTGGAGCATTTTGCTAATAGTCGATAATCGTCGCGAGGTATGTGATTCTTCCTATCCTCTTGAGCATGATATTTTAAAAGGAATATATATAGTACGGTAGACGTACGTGTGTTAACTGAACGTAGTTTTATGGCAATGTCTTTCGACTTAAGCCTGAATAATAAGAACCTTGAAGTAATTCAAAAGAATTAAGAAACCTTTTTGAAAGAAGAGTAATACTTGGTTTTGAAAGCTTAAGAGTTATACTAGCTTTATGGGAAGTTAGGTATAACGACTTAAGAGTGATAAAAAGAATGGTTTATTGATTGTAGAAGTTAAGAGACTTGATCTTAAAAGATAAGAGACTTGACTTAATTGAATTAATATGAATTTTGTTAAAAAGTGTAAAACCGCATTCGTGAGTAATGAGTACTTGGTTTTTAAAAGGAATATGTTTACTGATTTCGGAAATCAGAATAAGTATCGAACAAACCACTGCAGCGCTAATAAAGGGAAATGTATTGAATAATTAAGTATTATTAAAACCAGTAGAAACCTCCATCTGCATAGAAGCTAAGATGAGACAAAATGATATTACATTTCCTAGATCATGGCTGCTTTAATAAGATTGTTATAAACAAGAATAACATACTCACACAAAAGGCATACGTTACTCAATTGTTTTAAAAGAGAGTACGTTATTTGATTAAGACTATGAACTATGAAATCTTTCGAAACTAAAAGACTTGAGTGTTTGAAATTAGGCAAACTGGAACTTTCGGAAAAGAATGTTGTTACTTGATTTTAAAACATGAACATATTTGGTACTACGGATAATAGTATCGAGTTGTTTTTACGTAAAAAGAGGTCTTTTGAAAGGATAAATGTATGTAGTACGTTGGGGTTAAAACCGGATTTGTTGTAATAAAATAAATGTCATGAGTATGATTAAACTTGCCTATACTTGTGGTGATAGCCTTTGTTGTGCAAGTGTTGTATTTCGTACTCTGGCGTCTCGTTGGAGGTAGGCTATCCGATTGATTGATGGACATCGACACGATGGGTGGCCGGGTATGCTTCCACTAATCGATCCTTTTGGACATACCGACACGATGGGTGGCCCAGGTATGCTTTCATTAGGAGAGTTATCTTGTTATCGGCTTGGACATACCGACACGATGGGTGGCCGAGTATGCTTCCATTCTAATTGTTATCTTGTTATTTCCTTTGGACATACCGACACGATGGGTGGCCCGGGTATGCTTCCATTAGGAGAGTTATCTTGTTATTGGCTTGGACATACCGACCACGATGGGTGGCGCACGAGTATGCTTCCATTCGATTGTTATCTTGTTATTTCCTTTGGACATACCGACGACGGGTGGCCGGGTATGCTTCCATTAGGATGGTTCCATGGCCATGCTTATACCGCGGTAAGATCGCGGGCATGCGGCCGTTGTGCGGGTTATATTTGAGTGATGACTTTGAGGCGTGAGTCCTCGACTTGACATGATCGCTTATATTGTGAATCGTAGTTTTGTTATCATACATGTCCCTGCTTTGTTTTAGATTTATGATTTCGTTCTGATATTTTCGATTTCACATACTTGGTACCTGTTGTACTGACCTCCTTCGGGGGGTTGCGTTCATGCCGCAAGTAGCGGTACATCGGTTGACGATCCTCGCTTCTAGGATCACAAATCAGCGTTTTGGGAAGCTCCGTTTCTCCGGAGGCTTATCTTTGGTATGTTACCCTGAGTATGTAGGTTCTTGTACATACAGGGGTATGGCGGGGCCCTGTCCCACCATAGTTGTCGTTACATTCTTAGAGGTTTGTAGTACTATTGTGGGCAGGGTTTGTAAAAAGGATTAAACTGTTCAAACTTTATATTTATATATATGCCGAAAGGCGACTTTCTCTCAGATAAAATGTGTTTCATTTTACAGTTGTTTCATGTCTTGTTTTTATGTTCGTGATTACTGGATGTATGACTACTTGGGTGCGGGTAAGGCACGATCCACTGCCCGAGCAGTCGTGACACCAAGGTTAAGATGACCAAGTCTTGCTAGGCTTAGAAGCTTGATATTGTTGACTTAGTCAAGAGCCACTTGCCTCGATCTTTTAGTAGAATGCATCCATCCACCCATTTGTGCTAATCCTGACCCTCCATTGTGTTATTTAAACATACTAGTAGCAAGACTAGTTCCCATACTTAGAAATTTTTTCAAGAAACTTAGAAGCCTTCTATGTTGCTCTCGGGTTTGGGTCGATTCTCAAGACAAAAATTTTCAATTGTTGTTCAATAACCTCCATACTTTGAACCAAGGTTCCTAAGTGTATTATAAGAGTATCTCAATAGAAAGATTCCGGAAAAGTATCGTTTTTGTATTAGTCGCAAGGTGAAAACCTAAGTCACTTTCATAGGTTTGGATTGTAAGTTAAAGGAAAGTTGTTTGTGATCTTCTAAGGGCTTCAAGTGGCGGATTGGAGTGTCAAGGAGAGGCTCTAAGTTGCTAGGGAGCGACTTCGGATCTTGAAGTTGGAATAAGGCTCGTCGAGGTAACAATCTTGTTCTCTTAAGTGTTATAAGATTACATATTGTTGTAGTCGTACATTTTAACTAGCATGAAGTTTATGTATTAAAGATTTATAAGTGTTATGGATATTGGAAGCCTAAAACCTGAAATGACATTGTTAGGCATTTGAAAGTGAAATACAATTTGGTCGATAATTAGAATCGTCGCATGTTATCTATTGAAGATTATAGTTGTTATAATCGATTGTGGCTTTATAACATGTTATACTAAACAACTTGAATTGAAAAGGAATTGGAAATGATGATATGTTGTTACACCTGTTGGCCGAGAATGGCATTCCCTTTTTGGACTAGTTTGATATAAATTGTGGGGCGAAATTTTACACGTCCTATTAGGCGTGTAATCCCCTATTGTTAACTACATTGTTGAGCCTTAAATGTGGCGTGTTTGGTTATTGAATTCGGGCCTTGAAAAAGGTGGAAAAGTATGTAGAAACAAAGGAAGTGTTGTCTGATTTTTCGTAGAATTTAGTGACTTTGCACTTAGAATATTCTACGTTTGAAGTTAGAAGTTGATAGACGTATTATGGTCATTATAGGTTGATATACTACGTACGACATATTGGACTTAGCAAGTGGATTGAACCGAAGAGGTATGTGGAACTTTCTTATCTCTTGAGCATGAGTAGTTGTAAAAGTATAGTACGGCATACGTACGCGATTTGAAAGGATTTAGTTCATTTGATATCCTTGACTTGTTTTTTCAAGTTGGTTGAGTTAGAGAATTAACTCACTTGTTTTAAAGGATAGAAATGCCTTGGTTTCAAAATCATAAGGTTGGTTAATAACTTTATGGAAAGTAAAAAGAATGGTTTATTCTAATAAGGTAGAAAAGGATTTCTTGACTTGAAAATGTATAGAATACTTGATTTGGAAAGTATAGATTCCTTGAGCTATTCTAAAGTTAAGAAACTTGATTACTAAAGTTAAGAGACTTGAAGTATTTTAAAAGTATATGATACTTGGTTTTGAAAGTATAAGTCTCTTGAATATAAAGAAGAATGTAATTGCCTAAAGTATAAAGTTAGTATAACGACTTTATGGGAAGTTGGTTATAATAGCTTTATGGAAAGATGAAAGAGTGGTTTACTCTAGTAATGTAAATAATGATAAATGACTTGAAATAATGAAAGGCAAATTGATTTGAAGGCATCAATTGCTTAAGGTTTTAAAAGAAAGAAGTCACTTGATTTAGAAGCCTATGAATGTATTTCTAAAAAGTATTGTGACTTGTCTTGAAAAGTAGATATGACTCGATACTACGGTTATTAGTATCTTGGAAGTTTTATAGGAAAAGAGTCATTTTAAAAAGAATAGAAGTACGTAGTACTTTGGGTTAAATTTCCGGATTTTATAATGACATGTTAGTGCCTTAAGTAAACTAAAATGAGAGTGTATATGAATAAGACTAATAAGAAGTTAGGGGGATTCTTAACTTGCTTATGTTATGTATGATAAGTCGGTAGTGCTTATGTTATGTATGATAAGCCAGTAGTGCTTATGTTATGTATGATAGCCGGTTATGCTAGTGATATATTGTTCATTACGGGGTCATTCCCCGGGTTTGTGACATTTGCATATTCCGTAGATTTGCTACCCATGATGCGAGGAATACCTCATGCGAGTCCGTAGGGCTTATGCGGGTGAAATAGTCCTATGCGGGGCGGACCAGTCCTATGCGAGGAAGTTACCTCGCGGTCCCACGACTATACGGGCGGATACAGTCTATGCGAGGAAGTTACCTCATGCGGGTCCATACGGCCTGTGCGGGTGAAATAGTCCCAGGAGTAGGATTGCTTAATGATACTACGGGCGGATGGTCCTACTTTGATCATGAGCCTCCTATTTTTATGCAGTAAAGTATACTCTTGTTTACTCTCATTGTTAGTAAGGCACAGTGTACTGTTAATTGAGTTATCATACATGTCTCCAGCTTTATTTTAGACTTTATGATTTCGTTTCAGTACTTTCAGTTTCACATACTTGGTACATGTTGTACTGACCGCCTTCGGGGGGCTGCGTTCATGTCGTAGGTAGAGTATACAGGTTGTTGATCCTCACTCTTAGGATCATTATTCAGCTGTTGAGAAGCTCATTTACTTCGGAGGCTTATCCTTGGTTTAGATCCCTGGTATTGTCGGTTGTTGTACATTCAGGGGTATGGCGGGGCCCTGTCCCGCCACAGTTGTTATTTTTAGAGGTCTGTAGTCACATTTGTGGATTGGGTTGTAAGAACAGAGATAGACTATTTTATACTTGTATTATGTATATGTTACGGAAGGTGGCCTTATCGGCTAGCCTGTTGATGTCTAATGTCTAATATTTTTATGAGTTGTGTATGTTCCGTTGCTATTCTCTGATGTATACCTGAATGGGGTGCCCAGGTAGGGCACCAGTCGCGGGCCCGGGGTCGGGTCGTGACATTACATATTGTTATAGTTAATAGATGAACTTGTGTTAAGAAGAATAGAGAATCAGAAGTGCTTGTGGTAGTTTGGTGGTTGGGCCGAGAATGAGGCAGTTTTGGGGTATTGGTTTCGTTGGACATAATTGTTGTTATTAACGTCAATTTTGCATGTTAAAATGAACGAATCTTGTGGTTGATAAGTTGGTATGGTTTATATAAAAGCGTTGAAACTTGAATTGGATTATAAGGAATTATGAAAAGGGCTTTGGTTTTGGTTGGTTGGCCGAGACATGCTGAAAACTGTTGGATATTATGGTGTTGTTTTAGGGACTGTTTTGTGGTGATATAATGCTGAAAATTTAGTTATTGTTTGTTCATGTTAAGATGTGGTAATTGCTAACATATGTCCTAAAGGAACGAGGGTGTAGAAATGTGTAGAAAGGATTCATATCTTACCCTCATTGTTGTTGGAATATGGACTATTTTCATGGACTGTTTTAGTAAGGATTAAGGAGCTGTTTTACGTGAGAAATAGGTGTGTGAATCACCTTGATTGCTATTTTGGGTATGTACTTTATTGGTGCCTGGTTATTGATGTTATTTATTTTTTTATTTTTTTTTAGGTAAATGCAAATATTATTACTAATAACGAAAAGGAAGTGGCTACAATCAGTCGTTGAGGTATCTCAGGCCTCAACGTAATGCAAACAAGAAGTGAAATAGGGGAGGGGTGGTCACTCAAAAGGTGCCATTACAAGAGGGGATAAAATCATAGATAACTCTATAAGATGTTGTTTTGATTCTTGCAATGACCTCTTCTGCCGGAAAGCTTGTGCCTTCAAAGAGCATTGTGTTTCTTGCCCTCCAAATCTCATAAACCATTATGCAAAAAGTAAGCAAAATAGCTTTGGCTCGGATGCTTGTCATGGTGTTCTTTCTTAATCCATTTAAGGAGCTTTCAACAGTTGTCATCTCTCTTCTAATACCCAACCAATCTTTTATGTTCTTCCAAATCATGTGTGTATAGGGGTGCAATGAAGAGGTGTTCCACTTGTTTCATTAGCTTGCTTGCAGAACCCGCAAGATTTATCCTCCAAGTTGAGAAATGATAGAGTATCCTTTGTAGCTAACCGTTTCGCAATTTAGCCACATAGTAAAAGAGAATTTGGGAGGAATGAAGCCTTTCCAAATTTGTGACATCCAAGGCTTTTTAGCTTATGAGTGCGCAAGATATCATACACGAGCTTGAATCAAATATACCGATTGGCCTGACATTTTGTAAAGCCGTCAATAGCATCACCATGGCTACCAAAGATAGAAACAAATTTGTCGCGAATCCCACAAATCTTTTTGAATAAGGGGGAGTCCCTAGGACGTACCTCATAGTCCCAAATAGTAATACCTCTCAAATAGTGGCTATTGATCCATTGGACCCAAAGAGAATCATCTTCCGTGTGAGTTTGCCAAATCGTCCTGGATAACAAGGCATGATTCCATTCCTTGATGTTCATAATACCCAAGCCACCTTCAGTTTGAGGCAAGCAAATGATATCCCAAGCAACTCTTGGTGGTTTCCCACCCCATAAGAACTGAATACAAGTAGACCGTACCTTGTTGATAATAGTGGCCGGGATAGGAAGTGCCCGGAACCAAAAGCTCTCAACCCCTTGGACAACCGACCTGATTAGTTCCAGCTTACCAGCATAAGAAAGGGTGTGATGCCCCCATTTATGAATGTAATTCGAAATAGCACTAGTGAATGGGGCAAATTGATCCACCGAGACTGAAATTGGGGACAAAGGGATCCCCAAGTATCGTACCGGAAAGCTTCCAATGGCGAAACCCACCCTGGACAATATCAAGTCCCGAACTGTAGAATGCATTCCCGCTAAGTAGACAGAGGATTTAGCTGGGTTAAGAGTTAATCCTGAGGCAGCCTCCAACTCTTCCAGACAATTCATAAGAATCCCAACTGAAGATATATCTCCTTTGGCAAAAAGCATGAGGTCATCATGACGCCCGGATGAGTAATGCCCAATTTCTTACACTTTGGAAAATATGAGAAAGCTCTTGCCTTAGCCTTCATTTTAAGCAGCCTTGAGAGGTATTCCATACACAAGATAAAGAGAGTAGGGGACATAGGATCACCTTGTCTTAGGCCGCGCTTTCCTTTGAAGTATCCATGTAGCTCACCATTGATAGAAAGGGAGAAGGAGGTTGAGCTAACACATTCCATGATCCATCTTGTAAATCTGTCTGGAAATTTTAGACTTCTTAGTACCAATTCGAGGAAGCTCCAAGAGACTGTATCGAATGCTTTACGAAGGTCCACCATAAGCATACATCTTGGTGAGACTCTGGTTCTATTAAATCCTCTCACAAGCTCTTGTGCCACATATATGTTGTCCATCATGTTTCTTCCTTTCACAAAAGCCCCTTGGGATTTGTCAATGAGAGAAGGAAGGATCAATGCCATTCTGTTAGCTAGAATCTTTGTGATGATCTTATAGGTCACATTAGTCAATCCGATTGGCCTGAAATCATTTACCTTGGGATCATGATCAGTCTTTGGTAGCAGGGTAATGATGGTATGATTTACTGCCTTCAAAGAACTCGATGAGAAGAACTCTTGGACACATCTTACAACATCATGGCCCACATCTTTCCATCTATTCTTGAAGAAGGCCGCCGTATAACCATCTGGTCCAGGTGCCTTGTCATTGCCTATATCAGAGAGAGCTTCCCAAATCTCTTTTGGGGTGATGAAATGCAAAAGCTGTAATCTCTCTTCTTCACACAGCTTTGGGCCATAGTTGAACACTTCAGGATCAAAGTTGGTAGTGGGTCGGGAAGTACCTAATAGATCTTTGTAAAATTCAACGAGCAACTTCCTAACTTCTTCTGGTGATGTAGTGATAGTACCATTAGCTTTAACAAGAAAGTTAATGGAGTTCCTGACATTACTCCTTTTGATCAAGCTATGAAAGTATTTGGAACATCTATCACTTCCAATCAAGTGTTTCTGTCTTGACTTCTGCCTTATGAAGTGTCTTTGGCTTCCGAAGAAGTGTTTGCTCTAGCTCTTGAGGACTTAACCTTGGCTTTAAGCTCCTCATCAAAGGGATTTTCCATGTGTGCATTGATAGCCTCCTTGAACTCTATGTTTTCCCCTTTTGCTCTTTGTTCGATACCTCCAAAGTCACTTGTGTTCAAAGCCCTTAAAGGTTGCTTCAAGGCTTTCAATTTGGAGGCAAGGACAATTGGCGATTCCTAATATGTCTTGTCTCCAACATGAAGTCATAATGTTCTCAAAGGCTGTGTGAGAAAGCCACATATTCATGAACTTGAAAGGGCGTTCCCAACATTATAGGATGCAATAATCGTGGCTATCACAGGACAGTGGTCCGAGACAGGTTCCATAGGCATGAAATTGGCTGTGCATTCTAGGGTCAAATCACTCCAACTTTGATTCATCAACACTCTATCAAGCTTAGACCAAATCGAACCATTCGTCCAAGTGTAGAAGGCAGGAAGAAGGGCGTCTTACAGTCCATGAGAATTCCTGAAATCTCCAAGATCCCTAAGTGCATAAGGCGTGAGAGGAGGACCCCCCACCTTATCATGAGGGTAGAAATAAGTGTTGAAATCTCCCATAATCATCCAAGGCTTAGTGATGCCAACACCCAAGTGAGAAAGGTGATGCCAAAGCATCCTTCTATCCGAGATGCTATAAACCGGGTACACAAATGTGGCAAGGAAGGACACTTGTTTTATATTGTAACTTGCCTAGACATGGATATGCTGAGAGTCCATACCAAGCACTTCGCAACAAACCCTGGATGGATCCCAAAGTAATAGCATTCTACCGCCTCCAATGAATTCCAAATTTGAGCAAAACTTCCATGCTTTGAATCTTTGAGTAGAGAAAGACTCTGTCCTTGGCCGAGATAGCTTAGTTTCTAATAGACAAATCATAGCCGCGTCATGCTGTTTTGTGATACTACACACTAGAGCTTGCGTGGAAGCCCTGTCCCTTTGTCCGCAAAGACCACGGACATTCCAACAAAGTATTTTCATTAGGAAACAAAGGAGGTTTTATTAGCACCTCCGCTTAGTCGCTCGCTTCCCACGCTGCCCATTATTTTTGGACAAAACTTCTTGCCATCCATCATCTTTGTTGCTGGAAGCCATAACTTGTGTACCAGCCAAGCTATGTTCCCCGCGTTCAAAGTTAACGTTACTTGACACAAGCGGAGCCTTTTCCGTAGCACCGTTGTATGTCACTTCATCCAATGAAGGTGGCGGGTTCATAGGCATCTCAGAATCAGAATGTTTTGACTCACCCCTCATCCTAACATGTTGTGTACTGCCAATGTGAGAATTAGGCAGTGAGGACTTTGCTAGAGAATCCCGCAAACATGGTGGGCCAGAATGACCCAAAACCGGAGGACCCGCGGCATGTGATACTTCTCCCAAGCTTCCGGTACCAGGAGGTGTTGTGTGCTCAGTTTCTTCAATGTCCATCAAGTTATCAGCATCTATGGGATGTTGATGAGTTGGTGGATGAGGGGGAGGAGGGTTGGTTCCACCCGTACCTTTGTTGACCTTCAAACGAGTAGAATCATTCTTGTTGTTAGGGGGTACCTCGATGTGCGTGTTTTGGAGCTTCTTCATTGTTGACATCATCCCTCGACTTCCTACACTTCAAATGGTTGTGTCCAAAAGCGCACAATGATAGCAAAAGTCCGGTAATTCTCATAGTTTACCCTTTGAGTATACCTTCATTATCGGGGAGATTGACGACAAAATCCATTATCGGCTCCTTGCTAACATCCACTTCCACTAGAACTCTTGCATAGTTCATTTTAGACCTATCCTTAGTATATTGGTCAGTGTAAAGAGGTTTTCCTACACGTGAAGCAATCTTACTAAGGCCCGTTGCACTCCAATAGAAGGGAATGTCAGGAAAGTGACCCAAATAGGAATGTCCATAAACAAATCATCCGTTATAAGAACTCTTTTATTGATAGCCTTGAGCATCATGGTTTTCCCGTAGACCATATAAGGGCCTCCGTGAAGTACATTTGTGCGCTCTTCCTCCGTCATGAATTTGAACAACATCCGGCCTTTGCCATATGGTATAATCGGCATTTAACTCCCATCCTTTCACAATCGTATTCAATGCTTCTCTTCCCGGAAAGGACAGTGAAGCAACCTATTAGGCAATAGCCCCAGTTTCTATGAAAGGAACTTCATCCTCGACTTCTATATGTACTTCCGCCCCTTGTTGTTCAATAAATTGTAACTTCATACCTTTTGCCTCAATCCTAGTTCCATGAGACTCAAAGATAAGTCTTTTTAGGAGGGAAGGGACCTTTGTCATGGTTTGGGGGAAGATTGTTTTGAGTTGTGGCCGTGGTAGGGATATGATGTGGTTTAGGAGATGCATTAGTGTGTAAATCATTGAGAGGTATATCTGGAGGTATAGGCAGAGGGGGAAGGGTAGAAGGGAGTGAGCTTGGGCCCGCAATAGAAGAGATGATTTGCGTGCCATTTGGGAGGGTAGGGAATTTATGTTGGTTTTCAGAAGGAATAGAAGGAAGAGGAGATAGAAGGGGTGAGGTGTTGTGAAATTCAGGAAGTAGTGAAGTGGTGTTAGATGAGAGAAGGGGGATGTTAAAGACTCTACTCGAATCCGATGAAGTGTTAAAGACGAAAGAAGTGTTGTGATTCTTGAGCGATTGGCCTTGCTTCGATCATTCGGGTATAAAGACCCATGCAGGTTCGATTCCCATGTATTATGAATCCACGGACAAGATCCGTGATGCGAGTACGAGATACTCATGCGGGTATAAAGACCCATGCGGGTTCGATTCCCATGTATTATGACTCCACAGGAAAGATCCGTGATGCGAGTACGAGATACTCATGCGGGTATAAAGACCCATGCTGGTTCAATTCTCATGAATAGTATATGTACATGATTCCATAGACTGACATCCGTGATGCAAGTACGAGATACTCATGCGGGTATAAATACCCATGCGGGTTTGATTCCCATGAATAGGATATGCATAATGATTCTATGGGCAGGTGTCCTTGATTTTGACATGACGCTCTTACAATTTTAAATGATACAGTTGATTTTACATATGTATTATGATTCCCTCGAGTCCCTCACTAAAGGGCCGAGATACGTTATGAGAGATACATTATATGGACATGTATTTATGATTATGATAATTGCACTGAGTCCCTCACTAAAGGGCCGGAATACGTTATGTGTAAACAAATATGGTGACTCTCATTTTTAAAAGGGCACGGTTGGCTCTCACTTTAAAAAAGGTACAGTTGGATCTATTTTATATGGCACGGTTGGATCTGGTATTCTATTTTCATATTTGTCCCTGTCATCTTTTGTATAGTTATGATCTTATTTACTGTACTTTATGTTTACATACTTGATACCTTGTTGTACTGACCCCCTTCGGGAGGTTGCGTTCATGCCCGTAGGTATAGGTACACAGTTTGGTGATCCTCGAGCTTAGGATTCTTGCTCAGCGTTTTGCGATAGCTCCATTGTTCCGGAGCCTAGTCATTTTGGTACATGTCTTCCATTTTGCGACTATGGAATAAAGTAGTATTTCCGGGCTCTTATGTTGGGATTTCTTTGGAATACCACAAGGGATTTAGGCTAAAGTATTTGGAATAACAACAATACTTGAAGAATTCTACTCAGGTGGGGTGTTTGGGCGAGAACTCACTAAGGGAGGGAGGGGAATTTTTTGCTTTGGAAACTTTCTAATATGGATGAAATAAAGTCTTGCACACAAGGGGTATTTATAGGGAAATCAATGGCCAAGATCTAGGCAAGTGGATGGTGAGGATGGGGTACATGTGTGTGGGTAGTTGGCCAACCATTTGGCTACCACAAAAATGGGACAAGTGGCCACCACAAAATGGGCACTTGTCACGACCCGTTCGGGGCGTGATCGTGCCTTACCCGCACCCAAGTAGTCATACATCAGTAATCGTGAATATAAAAACAAGACATGAAACGATTGTAAAATGAGACACGCTTTTATGTGAGAAAATGTCGCTTTCGGCATATATATAAACATAGTTTTGCGATTACATCCCAATGCATAATAGGACTACTGCACCTCTAGAAGATAAACAACTATGGCGGGACAGGGCCCGCCATACCTGAATGTACAAAACTATATACAACAACGGGAGATCATACAAAAGTCGAGCCTCGGAGAAGATGGAGCTCACGACACCAAAGCAAAGAGATCCTAAGGATGTGGATCTAGCACTGCTTGCCCTTACTGCGGCATGAACGCAGGCCGAAGGAGGTCGATAACAGTACCAAGTATGTGAAATCAAAAGTACTTAAATGAAATCAAAACATTTAAAACCATTTGCAAATACAATCGGTTCAATTGCATAGTGCCATCACAAACAAGAACAATAATAGGTAAGCTATGAGTCTTTTCTAGGCGCGAATGATCGGCAAGGCGATCGCCCATAGTATCATTATGCGTGCCTAATCTCGGACTTCATGATCCGCATAGGTCACACACGCCGCATGAGGTATTCCTTGCATCGGGGTAGCTAACCGGTACCCTCACCGGACTCCGCGATCCGCATAGTCTCAATAGACCGCGTAGTCACACGCACCGCATAGGCATCCCCGCGTCGGGCTTAAACACCCGGAATGATCAATCCTGGAACTCCCGCAGCTCCGCATAGTCACACAGACCGCATAGGCCGTATAGACCCGCATCAAGGGTGGCAAGCCCTCGGTATAACAAGTCAAGGGGGTAGGTGATATAATAACAGTACAACTGACTTACCGTTTAGCAACGTAAGCACAACAAGAATGACCCCCTTTCACCACATCACAAGACACTAACACACGTAGCATCATAATATGTCTACTTTTCAAACAATCTTACTATACCTTACAGAAATCAATACAAGGTTTTTATAAACAATTAAGTAAACAGTTCCTTTTATCTTTCTTAAGTTGTTATACCTAACTTCCCATAAAGCTAGTATAACTCTTAAGCTTTTTGTTTAAAAACCAAATATTTCTCTTATGTTAAAAATGATTCAGTATTCTTTTGAAATGCTTCAAGAGATTTATTATTCAGGCTTAAGTCACAAGACATTGCCGTAAGTATTATTCAGACTTAAGTCAAAAGACATTGCCGTAATTATTATTAAGTTAACACTCGCACGTCTACCGTACTATATATATATTTAAAATATCATGCTCAAGAGTATAGGAAGAATCACATACCTTCTCGGCGAAATCCACCTGCCAAGTCGAATATGTCGCGAGAAGAATCGACCTATAATAATAGTCAAATCGCCTATCAACGCCTAGACTATTCTCATGCGATTCTAAGTAGAGGGTTCTCTATTCTACGGAAAATTGGGCAGCACTTCCCTACCCGCCAAGCTACTCAAGTCTACTGTGAAAACAGTCCTATGTAAGTACAGTTCAATTATTCTTCTTTTATACCCTTCTACTGTGATAACAGTTCAATTCTATTCATTAATATTCTTTCATATCTTATACTCAAGTCTTAACTATTCTTATATGTAATATCCAATTACAATAGAAGGGCAAGAGTATTTACCTCGATAAGCCCAAAATTATCCAAGTTAAAAGTCGCTCCTGAGCAAGGTTTAGCTCCTAATTTGTACGCTCCGATAGCTCTAAGAACCCTTAGAAGTTCCCAACAACTTCTACTAAAATACTATAAGGGAATTGGGCTAGGGTATTTGGAAGACAACTATCTACCAAGGGGGGGCGGTGTTTCGGCTAGGGCTAGAGGGGGAAGGTGTTTCGGCCAAGGCTTTCTCAAGGGGAGGGGGGAGTGTTGGACGAAAACACTTCAAGAGAGGGGGAAGGATTTTCAAGACTTGGAGAGTGATTTGTGGATGAAGAAAACCTTCAAGTTAGGGGAGTATTTATAGGCCAACCAATGGCCAAGATGAAGCCAAGTGCAAGGCAAGTGTAGGGTGGAGATTCACCCAAGTGTCCTTATCCATCTACTACACAAATTGTTACACCCCGTATTTACAGGACATGTTTTAAGAACATACGTAAGAACTTTAAAGTGTCAAGATTTGAGACTTGTAAAATTTAGCGGAATTATGAAATTGTCGGAAAAATGTATTATTGTGACGAATGGGAGGGCGACACGTGTCACCCCCCTTATAGTGAGCTTGGACGAAATGCCATGGACTAAAGGGTCATTTGACCTTTGGTGGGATGACAAAGTCTTGCAACTTGTTAGCATGAGAATTTTGACTAAGTCAAGGGTCCATTAGTCTTGGTTTTTATTAAGACTTCATCCACACCACCCATTTGTTTGTATCTTGACCTTCCATGTCCCTATTTAATACTAGTAGTAGTATGACAAGTTCCATACTTAGCCAAATTACAAAAATTGGAAGAACATCACATAGGTGCTCTCGGCTTTAGCAACAAGAAGAAAGAAAAAAATTTCGTTTCTTGTCCATTTGATTCCACACTTTAAACCTAGGTTCTTGAGGGTAGTGTAAGCTTTTCTCAATAGAAAAATCTTGGAAAAAGATTGTTTGCGGGTTAGTCGCAAACAAAAACCTAAAGGGTCTTTCTAGGTTTTACTTGGAGTTTGAAGGATAATTGTTGGTATTGTTCTAAGGGTCCCAACAAGCGGATTGAGGTGTCTTAAGGAGGCTCTAGGTTGCTAAAGAGCAACTTCGGTTTTGAAGATTGGATTAAAGCGTTGAGGTATAATCTTGTTCTTTGAAAGTATTACAAAATTATTTATTTTGTTGTTAGCTTTACTTGTTGCTAGCATGAAGTATATGTTGAAGTTTATAAGGATTATAGATCGATTGTAGTCTTTGAAATTCGAAATGAAATGTAGGCCATGTTAAGTTGGATTACAATTTGATCGTTGTTAGAATCGTCGCATGTTATTGACTTGAAGCTTATGGTAGTAATAACCAAATGCGACTTGATATCTTATTATGCTACCAATTTGGATTGAAATGGAAATTGGATAAGAATTAGTTTGGTTGAACTCAAGGTGGCCGATTTTGGACTTGTAGTTTGTAGTAGTTGGTTAGTCATTTGTATTGGACTATCTTCTATTTAATTGTGAGCCAATTGGGGCTGTTTAGTTAGTCATTTGTATTGGACTATCTTCTACTTAATTGTGAGCCAATTGGGGCTGTTTGGTTATTGTAATCGACCTTGAAAAGGTGGCAAAGTGAGTAGAAACAAAGGAGGTGCTGTCCGATTTTCCATAGAATTTGGCGACTTAGCACTTAGAATATTCTACATTTGAAGTAAGAGGTTAATGGACGTATTGTGACCATGATAGGTTGAAGAACTAAGTATAGCGTATCCTACTGGAAGATTGTGATAGCTCAAGGTTGAAGTACTTTGGAGCATCTTGCTACTTGTCGACAATCGTCGCGAGGTATGTGAATCTCTTCCTTCTTTCGACATGATTCTATGTATGGAATATACGTGTAGTACTATTTCATGATTCCTTCTACTCTTAGAAGTTAAGAGGTATGTATGTTGATTTACTCTACGTAAAGGTTATGTCTAAGTTATCCTAAGTTCTTACCAAGTCTTATGGGGGATGTAGGTAAGAGTCGTTAATGGTATTTGGAGCCAAGTTGACTTGGCTAAGTTACGGCACAAATGAGAATAAGTATCGAACAAGCCATTGCAGCGTTAATAAAGGAAAATGTAATGACATTAATTATGTTAAAACAAGTAGAATTCTCCATCTGCATAGAAGCTAAGATAAGACAAAATTGTATTACATTTTCTAGATCATGGCTACTTGATTAAGATAGTTCTAAATAAGTATAACTTATTCACACCGCACCAAGTATTTGTTACTTAATTTATAAGGATTTACGTATGAAGTTTTAAGACTATGGACCTCAAAGTGTTAAAAGGTTAAGAAACTTGTGTTCCTAAAAGTTAAGAGACTTGAAGTATTTTGAAAGCTATGCGATTTGAATTGAAAGTATAAGTTTATTGGTTATCAAATGAATGTATTTGTCTAAGAAATAAAGAGTTATAACGGCTTTATGGGAAGTTGGTTATAACAACTTTATGGAAGATTTAAAAGAATGGTTTTCTTCAGTAAAGTAAGCAAAGAAATGATTTGAAATAAAGAAGGGCAAATTGTTTTAAAGGTACCAATTGCTTTAGGTTTCAAAGAAAAGTCACTAGATTTAGAAGCCTATAAATGTATTTCTAAAAAAAGTATTGTGACTTGTCGTGAAAAGTAGATATGACTTGATACTACGGTTATTAGTATCTTGGAAGTTTTATTTGAAAGAGAATCATTTTAAAGGAGTAGAGGCACGTAGTACGTTGGGTTAAATTCCCGTATTTTATAATGACATGTTAGTGCCTTAAGTAAACAAAAATGAGAGTGTATGAACAAGCTAATAAGAAGTTAGGGGATTTCTTAACTTGCTTATGTTATGTATGATAAGTCGGTAGTACTTATGTTATGTATGATAAGCCGGTAGGGCTTATGTTATGTATGATGGCCGGTTGAGTTAGGGTAAGAGTATAAATGAGGGGCAAGCCCCAAGACGTTATACCACCTTCTCCAGGGTAAGAGTATAAGTGAGGTAAATCCCAGGCATTGTACCACCGCTTTATGTGTTATTTGTGGCCGGTCGAGATAGGGTAAGAGTATAAATGAGGCAAGCCCAGACGTTATACCACCTTCTCCGGGTAAGAGTATAAATGAGGGCAAGCCCCAAGACGTTATACCCCCGCTACCACCTTCTCGGGGTAAGAGTATAAATGAGGGCAAGCCCCACGTTATACCACTGTTTTGATTGATATTATGGGCGTGAGACCCATGGTTATGTTTTACACTTTTAGTATCGGCGGTGATGGGGATTCCAGGCATGCTTTGATATTGGTGTGACTTGATCGCGTCGGTTTGGGCGGGTAGTATATATGTCCCTCCGTAGTGGGCGGACTATGTTATGAAAGATAAGTAAGTTAGATAGAAATGAACTTAATGACTTCTCCTAAGTAAGTCTGAAGATATGACTATAACTCTTAATGGAATGGAAAAAGATATTGATGTAAGTTATGTGGAAAAACTTGATTGAATTCTTAAGTATGTATGTAAGAATATGATGTTAATTCCTATTGAAAGAAGGAAAAGAATGATTAATGTACGATTAAGTTCATAAGTGGTAATGACACGGCAGGATCCGTATGTATTTTTATACTTGTCCTTGTCATTCTTTTGTCTGATTATGATCATTTCTTTGTCACGTTATTTCATTCCATATTCGTACCTATTATGACCCGCCCGAGCTGCGTTAAATGTCCGCAGTTTAGGTATGATTATGGATCCGCGAGCTTAGGATCTGGTTCACATTTTGAGATGGCTCCATGTTCGGAGTTGTCGTGGCTATGTATATTCGAAGTGCGGCGGGGCCTTGTCATCCACGATTGTTCGATTGTTATTCTAAGTGCGTATTCACATTTTGTGGGTCGGTTTGTAAAGAAAGCAGGCAACCGCTTTGTATTTATATATGTTCGGGAAAGGTAGCCTATCGGCTAACTTTGTTGTTTTACTTCCGATGTTTTATTAATAAGTTTCATGTATGTTCCGCTGATTTTCTCTGATGTTTACCTGTAAGGGTGCCCAGGTAGGGCACCAGTCGCGGTCCCGGGGTCGGGTCGTGACAAAGTGGTATCAGAGCAGTTAGTCCTCGGAACGTGTCTGAGGCATCGTGTCTAGTAGAGTCTTGATTATCGGTGTGTTGTGCACCACATCTATAATCGGAGGCTGCAGGACATTTAGGATTGGTTTCCATTCTTCTCACTCGAGATCGTGCCATAGAGTGTTTTTAGTCGTCTCTCCTAACGAGTTATGTTGATTGCATTTACGAGAAAGCGTGATGACCGGGAATGACTATGTGGATTGCGTATCCAGGTTGGTATTGATTATAGTATAGTTGGTATTGTGACATACATCTATACGGAGTTATGTATGAGGGTCAGACGCGTGTTGCCTAGAATGATTTTAGATTACCAGGGATCGGTAAAGACTAACTAGATACCGGGAAGGTATGAAATAGTTAATGAAATTTCACCAAGGTCTTGTGGTTTATTTTGAGATTATTGGGAAAGGATGAGCTGTCTGATAGGGTAGTGAACCCTTAAGAAGCCATATTAAGGAACCTAACGGAATGTCATGTTAATAGATTAAGCTGCGTAGTATGCTTAAGAGAATTATACGGATGAGGCCTGTATAGAGTAAGTAATGGTTGTTGTGATCGAGACAACATGGTTATGATTTTATGAGAAGTTTTTATACCCGTTATTGGGGGATTGGTAAGGTAGGCTTGGAGCAAGCAAATTGCGAGCCTAAGAATATTGATAACTGCCGAGACCTTAGATGTATAAGGCTTTCTCTGGCAATAAGATTTTAAGTCAGACCAAGGATAAGAGTTAAGTGCGACGCTGAGTAGGGTCGAGGACACATTCTGGTCTCCCATATCTGGAATGGAGTGGGATCAGTTGGTAGTAGTTCCGCTACGTGAAGGGGTCACGAGGGCGCTAGGCCCAAGTCTAGTTAATTATTTTACGGGTTCGTGGACGCGTTCCGGAACCAGTCATGGCGGAAATGGCCTTATATTGTTTTATAGAGTTACTCCAAAGATTTGAGGCCAGAATCGGTATGGAAGTTATGTATGTATGCTAGTATGAGTTGGAAGTATGAAAAGATAATCTCTTTTGGGCTTAAGATGGACGAGTATGCGTGTACAAGGTATTAGGGCCATGTGTGGCATTGTTGGTATGACGGGGTTGTGAAAGGAAACTATGTCGCAAATTTTAAAGATTGACTCCGAAAGAACATTCGGGGACGAATGTTTCTAAGGGGGGAAGAATGTTACACCCCGTATTTACAGGACATGTTTTAAGAACATACGTAAGAACTTTAAAGTGTCAAGATTTGAGACTTGTAAAATTTAGCGGAATTATGAAATTGTCGGAAAAATGTATTATTGTGACGAATGGGAGGGCGACACGTGTCACCCCCCCTTATAGTGAGCTTGGACGAAATGCCATGGACTAAAGGGTCATTTGACCTTTGGTGGGATGACAAAGTCTTGCAACTTGTTAGCATGAGAATTTTGACTAAGTCAAGGGTCCATTAGTCTTGGTTTTTATTAAGACTTCATCCACACCACCCATTTGTTTGTATCTTGACCTTCCATGTCCCTATTTAATACTAGTAGTAGTATGACAAGTTCCATACTTAGCCAAATTACAAAAATTGGAAGAACATCACATAGGTGCTCTCGGCTTTAGCAACAAGAAGAAAGAAAAAAAATTTCGTTTCTTGTCCATTTGATTCCAAACTTTAAACCTAGGTTCTTGAGGGTAGTGTAAGCTTTTCTCAATAGAAAAATCTTGGAAAAAGATTGTTTGCGGGTTAGTCGCAAACAAAAACCTAAAGGGTCTTTCTAGGTTTTACTTGGAGTTTGAAGGATAATTGTTGGTATTGTTCTAAGGGTCCCAACAAGCGGATTGAGGTGTCTTAAGGAGGCTCTAGGTTGCTAAAGAGCAACTTCGGTTTTGAAGATTGGATTAAAAAGCGTTGAGGTATAATCTTGTTCTTTGAAAGTATTACAAAATTATTTATTTTGTTGTTAGCTTTACTTGTTGCTAGCATGAAGTATATGTTGAAGTTTATAAGGATTATAGATCGATTGTAGTCTTTGAAATTCGAAATGAAATGTAGGCCATGTTAAGTTGGATTACAATTTGATCGTTGTTAGAATCGTCGCATGTTATTGACTTGAAGCTTATGGTAGTAATAACCAAATGCGACTTGATATCTTATTATGCTACCAATTTGGATTGAAATGGAAATTGGATAAGAATTAGTTTGGTTGAACTCAAGGTGGCGATTTTGGACTTGTAGTTTGTAGTAGTTGGTTAGTCATTTGTATTGACTATCTTCTATTTAATTGTGAGCCAATTGGGGATGTTTAGTTAGTCATTTGTATCGACTATCTTCTACTTAATTGTGAGCCAATTGGGGCTGTTTGGTTATTGTAATCGACCTTGAAAAGGTGGCAAAGTGAGTAGAAACAAAGGAGGTCTGTCCGATTTTCCATAGAATTTGGCGACTTAGCACTTAGAATATTCTACGTTTGAAGTAAGAGGTTAATGGACGATTGTGACCATGATAGGTTGAAGAACTAAGTATAGCGTATCCATCGGAAGATTGTGATAGCTCAAGGTTGAAGTACTTTGGAGCATCTTGCTACTTGTCGACAATCGTCGCGAGGTATGTGAACCTCTTCCTTCTTTCGACATGATTCTATGTATGGAATATACGTGTAGTACTATTTCATGATTCCTTCTACTCTTAGAAGTTAAGAGGTATGTATGTTGATTTACTCTACGTAAAGGTTATGTCTAAGTTATCCTAAGTTCTTACCAAGTCTTATGGGGGATGTTGGTAAGAGTCGTTAGGGGGTATTTGGAGCCAAGTTGACTTGGCTAATTTACGGCACAAATGAGAATAAGTATCGAACAAGCCATTGCAGCGTTAATAAAGGAAAATGTAATGACATTAATTATGTTAAAACAAGTAGAATTATCCATCTGCATAGAAGCTAAGATAAGACAAAATTGTATTACATTTTCTAGATCATGGCTACTTGATTAAGATAGTTATAAATAAGTATAACTTATTCACACCGCACCAAGTATTTGTTACTTAATTTATAAGGATTTACGTATGAAGTTTTAAGACTATGGACCTCAAAGTGTTAAAAGGTTAAGAAACTTGTGTTCCTAAAAGTTAAGAGACTTGAAGTATTTTGAAAGCTATGCGATTTGAATTGAAAGTATAAGTTTCTTGGTTATCAAATGAATGTATTTGTCTAAGAAATAAAGAGTTATAACGGCTTTATGGGAAGTTGGTTATAACAACTTTATGGAAGATTTAAAAGAATGGTTTTCTTCAGTAAAGTAAGCAAAGAAATGATTTGAAATAAAGAAGGGCAAATTGTTTTAAAGGTACCAATTGCTTTAGGTTTCAAAGAAAGAAGTCACTAGATTTAGAAGCCTATAAATGTATTTCTAAAAAAAGTATTGTGACTTGTCGTGAAAAGTAGATATGACTTGATACTACGGTTATTAGTATCTTGGAAGTTTTATTTGAAAGAGAATCATTTTAAAGGAGTAGAGGCACGTAGTACGTTGAGTTAAATTCCCGTATTTTATAATGACATGTTAGTGCCTTAAGTAAACAAAAATGAGAGTGTATGAACAAGCTAATAAGAAGTTAGGGGATTTCTTAACTTGCTTATGTTATGTATGATAAGTCGGTAGTACTTATGTTATGTATGATAAGCCGGTAGGGCTTATGTTATGTATGATGGCCGGTTGAGTTAGGGTAAGAGTATAAATGAGGGGCAAGCCCCAAGACGTTATACCACCTTCTCCAGGGTAAGAGTATAAGTGAGGGGTAAATTCCCAAGACATGCACCACCGCTTTATGTGTTATTTGACCAAGTCGAGATAGGGTAAGAGTATAAATGAGGGGCAAGCCCCAAGACGTTATACCACCTTCTCCAGGGTAAGAGTATAAATGAGGGGCAAGCCCCAAGACGTTATACCCCCTGCTTTACCACCTTCTCCAGGGTAAGAGTATAAATGAGGGGCAAGCCCCCAGACGTTATACCACCTGTTTTGATTGATATTATGGGCGTGAGACCCATGGTTATGTTTTACACTTTTAGCTGTCGACAGTGATGGGGGATTACACGGGCATGCTTTGATATTGGTGTGATTTGATCGCGTCCCGGTTGGTCGGGTAGTATATGTGTCCTCCGTAGTGGGCGGACTATGTTATGAAAGATAAGTAAGTTAGATAGAAATGAACTTAATGACTTCTCCTAAGTAAGTACGTAAGATATGACTATAACTCTTAATGGAATGGAAAAAGATATTGATGTAAGTTATGTGGAAAAACTTGATTGAATTCTTAAGTATGTATGTAAGAATATGATGTTAATTCCTATTGAAAGAAGGAAAAGAATGATTAATGTACGATTAAGTTCATAAGTGGTAATGACACGGCAGGATCTGGTATGTATTTTTATACTTGTCCTTGTCATTCTTTTGTACAGTTATGATCATTTCTTATGACGTTATTTACATTCCATATTAAATTTTTGTTATCGACCCCTCGGGCCGCGTTAAATGTCCGCAGGTTTAGGTACACAGTTATGGATCCGCGAGCTTAGGATCCTGGTTCAGCATTTTGAGATGGCTCCAATGTTCCGGAGTTGTCGTGGCTATGTATATTCAGGGGTACGGCGGGGCCTTGTCCATACGATTGTTCAGTTGTTATTCCTAGAGGTCTGTATTCACATTTTGTGGGTCAGTTTGTAAAAGAAATGAGGCAACTGCTTCGGTTGTATTTATATATGTTCAGGAAGGTAGCCCTATCGGCTAACCTGTTGTTTTACTTCCGATGTTTTATTAATAAGTTTCATGTATGTTCCGCTGATTTTTCTCTGATGTTTACCTGTAAGGGTGCCCAGGTAGGGCACCAGTCGCGGTCCCGGGGTCGGGTCGTGACACAAATATCCTACCAACTCCTTGACTTGTGCAAAGGCACAAAAAACGTGCCAATCCAAGCCTCAAGTTGCCGTCCAATGAGGGTGACAAGTGTCACCCTCCCGTTGGTCCAAAATATTTCATCTCTCGGAAAAATCCGCAAAAATTATAAATGACATAGCCGGAATTTACCCTACGCGAGTTTAGTAAAACGTTTCGTCGAAAAACGATTCTTTAAGTGAGTTGTGCACAAACATTTCGTCCAAAGTGCCTAACTAAGGCTAAACTTTTGTACGTACGTCCTCACGTACATACTCTGGAAATACGGGGTATAACATTCTCCCCTCCTTAGAAACATTCGTCCCGAATGTTCCTTCCCAAGACAGTTAACGATAAAGTACCTCACAACTTAACAGTTTGCAAGTGCCCCACATGGCCACAATATAACACTTAAGCAAATACGATAATTAAAAACCAGCAAATAGGAAAGTAAGTTACCTGGAGGTGTGGGGAATAAGTGAGGATACTTCTGCCTCATGTCCTCCTCAGCTTCCCACGTCATCTCCTCCCTGAGCTCGTTCCGCCACAGAACTTTGACGGAAGCCACGTCCTTGGTCCGCAGACGCCTAACGACGATCGATTATCGCTATGGGAATCTCTCCATACGATAACCCCTGGTCACCGGACATCGCCAATCGGATGCACTCTAGATGGATCATCGATACATCTCTCAAAGATAGAAACATGAAACACCGGATCCGCCTCGGATCGGATGGCAGATCCAACTCATAGGCCACCTTGCCTACCTGCGGACAATCGACACGCCCAATGTACTGGGTGAGTTTCCCTTTCTTCCGAATCTCATCACACCGCCGCGTGGTGACACCTTCAGAAAACCCAATCATCAACCTCGAACTCCGGATGCCGACGACGATGATGCGTGATATGACTTCTCGACTCGGTGTCGCCAAGAACCTCCTGGATAAGCTTCACCTTATCCACTGCCTGCTGCACCAAATCTGGTCCCACTAACTGCACCTCACCCACATCAAACTAGCCTATCGGCGACCTGCACTTCCTCTCATACAAGGCCTCATAAGGCGCCATCTGAATACTGGAGTGGTAGCTATTATTATATGCAAACTCAACTAGAGGCAAATGATCCTCCCGGCTACCACGAAGTCAATAACACAGCTCGCAAAGATATCCTCAAGAGTCCGGATAGTGCGCCGGCCTTTCCGTGCATGCGTGGATGGAATGCAGACTCGTGCTCACCTGCGTCCCTAAACCCTTCTGGAAAGACCTCCAGAAGTTAGCCGTAAACTGGGCTCCTCTATCTGATATGATCGAAATAGGGACTCCGTGCAGTCTGACGATCTCTCGGATGTAATGTCTGGCATAATCCTCAGCCGAAAAAGTCGTCCTGACGGGAAGAAAGTGGGTTGATTTCGTCAGCCTGTCGACGATAACCCATATAGAATCATGTCTCCTCTGAGTGCGAGGTAATCCTGTGATAAAGTCCATGTTGATCACCTCCCACTTCCGGGTCGGGATCTCTATCGTCTGTAACAAACCACCGTGCCTGCGGTGCTCTACCTTCACCGCGACAATCGCGGCGAGCTACGAACTCGCAACGCCCTCTTCAAGCCATCCCACCAATACACGGATCTAAGGTCGTGGTACATCTTGGTCGACCACGGATGGATAGAGTAACGGCGTTGTGTGCTTCCCAGAACCTCGCCAAGTCACGAAACATCGGAACACACAACGCCCTCAAACCTTAGCACCCCATGGTGCCACTCAAAAGGACCCTTCCTCACGAAGAGCCGTATCACGGTCGTGTCAAAGCGGATCCTCAAGCTGTTGCCTCTTCACCTCGACGACGATGGAAGACTCGGCAACCCTCGAACTCGAACCCCATCGCTATCGTAATCAATCAAACGGACACCAAGGCTCACTAATCGATGCAAATCGCGAACCATGCCCTCCTCCTGCTGCACATCCGATAGGCTACCCATCGACTACGACTAAGGGCATTCGCCACAACATTGGCCTTCCGGGTGGTACAGGATATCGACGCCATAATCCTTAAGCAACTCTAACCACCGTCTCGCCGTAAGTTCAGCTCCCTGCCGTGAAGATATCTGAGGCTCTTGTGGTGCGTATAAATATCCACATGAACCCATACAAATAGTGCCTCCAGGATATTCAAGGCGTGAATCACCGCGACTCCAAATCATGGGTGGGGTAGTTCCTCTCATGCTTCTTAAGCCGAGACGTGCGCTATAACCTTGCCTGCTGCATCAACACACATCCCAACCCGATGCCCGACGATCACAATACGACATAGCCGTCTGGACCTCCGGAAGAGTAAGAACGAGGCGGTCGTCGATCTCTCGCCGATCGGAAACCCCGCTCACAAGCATCACCCATCAAACTTAGCGCTTTACGAGTCGGTAGTCAATGGTGTAGAGATAGAAGCAAACTTCTCCACGAACCGCCGATAGTAACCTGCAAGGCCCAGAAAGCTGCGCACCTCTGTCGGAGTAGTAGGTCTAGGCCAAGTCTTGACTGCCTCGATCTTGGTCGTATCCACTTGAATACCATCGGCCCCGACAATATGCCCAAGAAAAGCCACCGAAGCTAACCAAAACTCACATTTGGAAAACTTGGCGTATAACTGCTGGTCTCGAGAAGCGTCGGCCTGATCGCCAAATGCTCGCGATGCTCTGCTCTGGCGAGAATAAACCAAGATATCATCGATGAACACTATCACAAACGTGTCCAAAAATGGTTTGAACACTCGGTTCATCAAATCCATGAATCTGCGGAGCATTGGTCAACCAAAGACATGACCACGAACTCATAATGCGTCTGGGTCGGAATGCGACAAGGGACATCCACCTCTCTGACTCGTACCTGATGATAGCCCGATCGCAGATCAATCTTGGAGAAACATCTCGCACCCTGCAGCTGGTCGAACAAATCATCAATCCTGGGAAGGGGGTATCTGTTCTTAATGGTCACCTTGTTCAGCTGCCTGTAATCAACACACATGCGCAGCGTCCCGTCCTTCTTCTTCACGAACAATACCGGCGCTCCCCAGGGAGAAACACTAGGTCTGATGAAGCCCTTCTCCAGCAAATCTCTCAGCTGGTCCTTCAACTCTCTCAACTCGGCCGGTGCCATTCTGTATGGCGGAATGGAAATAGGCCGAGTGTCCGCAAAGACATCAATACAAAAATCTATCTCCTCTCGGGAGGATACCGGAGGTCGTGCTGAAACACGTGCGGGAACTCTCGACTCTGGGCCGATGAAAATCTGGCACTGCAGCCTCAGTATCAAACACCCGAACGAGATGGTAGATGTACCCCTTCTGCACCATCTTCCTAGCCTTGAGGTAGGAAATAAACCTACCCCTCGGCGATACAGTGTTCCCCTCCCACTCAACAACCGGCTCCCCAGGAAAATGGAACCGTACCACTCTCTCTCTGCAGTCTACATTGGCATAGCAGGAAGCTAACCAATCCATACCCATGATCACGTCGAAATCAGTCATGTCCAACTCTATCAAGTCGGCTAGTGGTCGGCATCGCATAAAGTCCCGGACAAGCTCTATATACCGCCGAGCTACCACCGATCACCCATTTGGCGTAGCTACCTCGAAAGGGTCCATGGACTCGTGCTCTATCCCTATCCTACTAGCAACAAGGGAGATATATAGGACATAGTAGAACCGGATCTATCAAGGCATACACATCATGTCGGAGGCGATAAGGTACTGTGACGACATCGGTGAGGCCTCCCGTCTGCCGGTGGACAAGGCATAAATGCGATTCGAGGACCGCTAGAACTGGACCGTGCCACGACCTGCCGCGACCTGCGGCCCATGAGTACCACGCCTCGGGCGAGTAATCGTAGGAGATGATGAACCGCAGCAGACCACATGGTGAGCCTACCACCCACGCTGCCGGTCGGACAGGCCCTCGCAAAATGACCTGCGGCCACAAGTATAGCAAGCTCACAAGTAGTACTACGACTCACTGAATGGAATCTACCACAATCGACACCGAGCGGACCTCGATCGGTTAGCACCCTTGCTACCTGGAAGTCCAAGTCCCGGGGCCCCGACACGCCCGAATGCTCTGGTATCGAAACGATGTAGGAGTGCTCGAGGTGCCGTGGTGCAAACCTAGACGTCACGAGGCCGTCCTCCCGAGAACTACCAAAAATCCGGCCGTCTCGCCTTCTTCGATGTTGATATCTCGACGGCCCGGTCTCTACGCTCCTCGCATCGGTCATGAGCTGCGTGCGGGTAATATCCATGCTCTGAAGAGCCACACCCGCAAGACTTCGACCATATAATCATCTAGCGGTGGCGTAGCGATGCACCGCCCTCCATATCCGCTACCAATGCAGGGACATATCGAGCCAAAGAATCGAACTCGACATTGTACTCCCTAACTATCGTCCTCTGCTGTCTCGAGAACAAAAATGTCGGCCGTGCCCTCGCCATCCGTGGAGGCAAGAAGTGAGTGAGAAAGCCTCGAGAACTCATCCCAGTAGGCGGGGACGCGTGCTCTCCGGGATAACTCCCGAATCAAACCAATCGATTGCGGTATCATGCGGCCGATGCGAACCAAGATCACGGACTCGGTCTCGGCGCCACGATCACCCTCATAATCCTCATGGCGACGGATGAACTCCTGCGGATCATCCTCGGCCTCGACAGTAAAACTCTGGCGGGCTACAACTCAGAAATCTCGTAGCCTCAAACTATATGCCTGGGTGAACCACGGGTACTCTGCGGGGTGGGCCGGCTGCTGCATCGGCCTATCCTCATGTCGGCCACGATCTGGCGATGGCGGGCCGTCTCCTTGTACCCTAACTCCTCTGCCCGGTGTGGGGCGGAGGTGCGGTGCGTGGTCTCTTTGGGGCGGCGGCGTCATGGAACTCGCCGTCTCGGGTATAGGCGGGCACGAGCCCTCGTAACTCGGTGTCCTACTAGCAGCTCCTCATTGTCTTGCCGCTTCAGGCGGGTTGCCTTACGTGGAGGCATAAGCTGCATGAAAGGAATACATTAGAGGGTCCAACTTATAACACGGCTCTAAGGCACGATCTCATAGTGAGAAGAATGGAAACCAATCCTAAATATCCTATAGCCTCACGATTATTGGTGTGGTGCACAACACACCGATAATCAAGACTACTAGATACGATGCAGACACTTTCCGAGATTAATCGCTTCGATACCACTTTTGTCACGACCCGTTCGGGGCGTGATCGTGCCTTACCCGGCACCCAAGTAGTCATACATCAGTAATCGTGAATATAAAAACAAGACATGAAACAGTTGTAAAATGAGACACAGTTTTATGCGAGAAAATGTCGCCTTTCGGCATATATATAAACATAGTTTTGCAGTTACACCCCAACTGTACAATAGGACTCTGCACCTAAGAAGATAAACAACTATGGCGGACAGGGCCCGCCATACCCTGAATGTACCAAACTATATACAACAACATGTAGATCATACCCAAAAGTCGAGCCTCCGGAGAAGATGGAGCTCCTGACACCAAAGCAAATAGATCCTAAGGATGTGGATCTAGCACCTGCGTGCCCTTACTGCGGCATGTAACGGCCCCGAAAGTCGAGACAACAACAGTACCAAGTATGTGAAACTGTAAAGTACTTAAATGAAATCAAAGCTTTTAAAACCATTTGCAAATACAATCAGTTCAATTGCACATAGTGCCACATCACAAACAAGAACAATAATAGGTAAGCTGTAACAGGTCTTTTCTAGGCCGCGAATGATCGAAGCAAGGACAATCGCCCATAGTATCATTATGCGTGCCTAATCCTGGACTTCCGCAGTCCGCATAGGTCACACACCGCGTGAGGTATTCCTCGCGTCGGGTAGCTAACCGGTACTCTCCCGGACTCCGCGATCGCATAGTCTCGATAGACCGCATAGTCACACGGACCGCATAGGGCATCCCCGCGTCGGGCTAAAACACCGGAATGATCAATCTCGAACTCCATGACTCGCGATAGTCACACAGACGCGATAGGCCGTATAGACCGCATCAAGGGTGGCAAGCCTCGGTATAACAAGTCAAGGGTAGGTGATATAATATGATACAACCGACTTACCGTTTAGCAACGTAAGCACAACAAGAATAACCCCTTTCACCACATCACAAGACACTAACACACGTAGCGTCATAATATGTCTACTTTTCAAACAATCTTACTATACCTTACAATCAATACAAGGTTTTTATAAACAATTAAGTAAATGATTCCTTTTATCTTTCTTAAGTTGTTATACCTAACTTCCCATAAAGCTAGTATAACTCTTAAGCTTTTGTTTAAAAACCAAATATTTCTCTTATGTTAAAAATGATTCAAGATTCTTTTGAAATGCTTGAGATTTATTATTCAGGGCTTAAGTCACAAGACATTGCGTAAGTATTATTCGGACTTAAGTCAAAAGACATTGCCGTAATTATTATTGATTAACACTCACGCGTCCGTACTATATATATATTTAAAATATCATGCTCAAGAGTATAGGAAGAATCACATACCTTCTGGCGAAATCCACCGCCAAGTCGAATATGTCGCGCAGAGAATCGACTATAATAGTCAAATCGCCTATCAACGTCTAGACTATTACGAAATGCGATTCTAAGTAGAGGGTTCTCTATTCTACGGAAAATTGGGCAGCAACTTCCCTACCCGCCAAGCTACTCAAGTCTCATGAAAACATCCCATGTAATCAGTTCAATTATTCTTCTTTTATACCCTTCTACTGTGATAACAGTTCAATTCTATTCATTAATATTCTTTCATATCTTATACTCAAGTCTTAACTATTCTTATATGTAATATCCAATTACAATAGAAGGGCAAGAGTATTTACCTCGATAAGCCCAAAATTATCCAAGTTAAAAGTCGCTCCTGAGCAAGGTTTAGCTCCTAATTTGTACGCTCTGATAGCTCTAAGAACCCTTAGAAGTTCCCAACAACTTCTACTAAAATACTATAAGGGAATTGGGCTAGGGTATTTGGAAGACAACTATCTACCAAGGGGGGGCGGTGTTTCGGCTAGGGCTAGAGGGGGAAGGTGTTTCGGCCAAGGCTTTCTCAAGGGGAGGGGGGAGTGTTGGACGAAAACACTTCAAGAGAGGGGGAAGGATTTTCAAGACTTGGAGAGTGATTTTTGGATGAAGAAAACCTTCAAGTTAGGGGAGTATTTATAGGCCAACCAATGGCCAAGATGAAGCCAAGTGCAAGGCAAGTGTAGGGTGGAGATTCACCCAAGTGTCCTTATCCATCTACTACACAAATATCCTACCAACTCCTTGACTTGTGCAAAGGCACAAAAAACGTGCCAATCCAAGCCTCAAGTTGCCGTCCAATGAGGGTGACAAGTGTCACCCTCCCGTTGGTCCAAAATATTTCATCTCTCGGAAAAATCCGCAAAAATTATAAATGACATAGCCGGAATTTACCCTACGCGAGTTTAGTAAAACGTTTCGTCGAAAAACGATTCTTTAAGTGAGTTGTGCACAAACATTTCGTCCAAAGTGCCTAACTAAGGCTAAACTTTTGTACGTACGTCCTCACGTACATACTCTGGAAATACGGGGTATAACACCATTTGTCCACCAAACAAACGTCCCACTTGTTCTTCTCCAATTCGGCCAACATGGCCACACGGGGGTGACACGTGTCGCCCCCCTACTCGTCCAAAATATTTCATCTTCCGAAAATATCCGTAATGCCAAAAATCCAAAAATAAAGTGGGCCCTACAAAACCGTAAATTTTCCCGTGGGCCCCACGTGACCAATTTCGGAAATAAAATTTCATAATTCTCAAATATTCCAAAAAGTCCAAATACCAAATCTGGGAATCCAATTCCATTTAACGAACATTTTTTCTTCACAAAATCCGGAAACTTTTCCGTCGAAAAATCACATCTTTCTTCCCTTCCAATTTTACTGTCGTATTCTCGTACGTACGTCCTCGTATACATACCCTGGAACTACGGGGTGTAACATTCTTCCCCCCTTAGAAATATTCGTCCCGAATGTTCCTTCTAAGCCTCTAATCATACAAGCGCCGGTATAGTCTTCACTACTATACTTACAAAACCAATTATGCCACACATGGCCAAAATATAACATACGCGCAAAACTCAATCCAAGCCAACGAGGAATCACCCCTAACGTGTATAACAATACAAAAACTTCCACCCATGGTCCAAAGGATACTTTCTTCATATCTATACTTATAAAAAGTACATTTCACATCTTCGCCTCTTTTCTTACTTGTCGTACCCTCCTCGTACACTCGAACTCTTCCTCATATACTTACCACATTTCTGTCATTGCTTCAGTTTCCAAAATCTCGGGGTTACTATCTCTAACTTGGTCATCATTAACTGGGAACACTCTGGAGGGATCTCCGATTACTCTTCCGAAACATATCAACATGGAATACCGGACGTACTGCCTCCTAAGTCAGACGACAGTGCTAACTTATAGGCAACCTGGCCTATTCTACTATGATCTGAAAATGCCCAAAGTACCTCGGGCTAAGTTTCCCCTTCTTTCCAAATTTCGTCACACCCTTCCGGGGTGGTACCTTCAAGAAGACCCACCGTCAACCTGAAATCCAAGTGTCGACGCCGATCGTCCGCACGACTTCTGTTGACTCTGAGCTGCTAATAACCTCTTCTGGATAAGCTTCACCTTATCCACATCCTGCTGAAACAAGTAGGGACCAAACTATCTGAACCTTTGCCGACATCGAACCAATCGACCGGCAACCTACACTTCCGCCTATACAAGGCTTCATAAGGTACCATCCGAATACTGAAATGGTAGCTAGTATAATACTCACTCAACAAGAGGCAAATAATCCTCACAGCTACCCCTGAAATCAAAACACCGGCCCGTAACCTATCCTCAAATATCTGGATAAAATGCGTTGTTCGTCCGTCGGCGAGGTGAATGCAATCGAGACTCACTGAGTTCCTAACCACTGCCGTAAAACCTCCCGAAAAAGAAATAGCCATAAACTGGGCTCCACTGCCTGCCATAAAAATAAAAGTAGGAACCCTGTGCAGCCTTACAACCTTCCTGATATACAATATCTCACATAACCCTCCGCCGAGTAAATGATCGACTAAAAGACAAGATGGGCTGACCATCCGGCCTACTTCGGGTCGAACGCATTCACAAACTCGTCGATGGTTACCTAAACTTGGGCTTAACACCCTCGTGACCTATCATCTAGCGGGACCACCTCAAGCCCACCACATTTCGTGCGGGTTGACTCGCGAAATGGCCTCAACCCGACCCACTTCAGACTAAACTCGTTCCCGATCTGGAACAATCTTACCAGTTCACGTCATGAAAGCTACTACTTCCATCTCACACTACCCATGGATTTATCACAACTTACACCATGCTAACCGAACATAGCACTCCACATGTATCTACCATAACGACCTAAACAAGTCTCTTAAGGCTGAAGATCTCCCTGTAACTACTGCCTCACTTTCCCTTTGCCGCTCTAATCAAATCTTGCTCTGTGGCGCATAACTCTGACGGTGATGAACCATCCATCGATCCCGAAGGTGAGTCGTAACATCCGCACCACCTGTTCGGACAATTTCTCGCAAAATGGCCTGCATGGCATAACAAGCTATCGAAGTAGTACGACACTCCCCATAAGAACCCCTACCACAACGACCATACCGAGGTGGGGGTGACCTCCTCTGGCTAACACCCCTTCCTCTCCGATCCACTGAATCCATGGCCCGGCACGGTAGGCTAAGTCATCCCACCTGTATCCCTCCTACTAGGACATTCTCTCCTCACATGGCCCTGACGGCCGCTGGTAAAACAAGCATTAGTAAAAAGACGACATTTCCTCGGGATGACGTCTACCACATAGTGAACACTGAGGGAAAACTGAATCTGGCTGGCTAGAACCTATGCAAATCTGTGAACCAGAAACCCTGGAGTTCTGACCAACTCCTAAATACCCCGAACGTCCTGAAGTCCGTGGAGGACCACTCTGTACTGGCGGAGGCGCATAACCAGTCTGCTGCTGAGAAGGTCCGCCTCGAAAGTTACCAAAGGACCCTGCTGTTCTGGCCCTCTTCTGCTGATCTTGGTTAATCCGTCGATCTCCACGTTCCTCAGTCTGCTGCGCGTAAGCCTGTACGCGGGCAATGTCCATGTCTGACTGAAGAGCTACTCTTGTACAACTCTCTGCTAGATAATCGTCATGTCCTATGACATATCGGTACACACTATCCTCCATGTCTGCCACTAACGCGGGGACATAACGAGCCAATAAGTCAAACTCTATACTGTATTCCCGAACCGTCCGCCCGTTCTGCCTCAACCTCATAAATCTATCTGCCCGAGCTCTCCTCATCTGCGAGGGCAAGAAGTGTGTAAGAAATGCCTCTAAGGTTTTGATCACTTCCATGATCCGCTGCAACTGTCGAATAAACTCCTGAGGATCTTCCTCAGTTCTCAATCCATAGAACTCGGGTGGACTGCAACTCAAGAAGTCCCGAAATCTCAACTATCGGATCTAGGGTGAACTACTGGTACTATCGGAACCTCCGACTCTCGTCTGGCCTCATTCCCAGCCACCAGACTAGCTAGTAACTGGGCCATCTCCTTGTAACTCATATCCTTTGTTCCTGGCCGTGGGACTAGAGGCTCAGGTATCGTGGTCTCAGTAGCTACTGCTACTGCTCTAAACTCTCCTAGGGCTAGCGGCGTCGCAGAACTCCCCGAATGAAGCATTGTCTCGAATAATGACTGGGCCCGTGCCCTGGTAACCGTCTGTGCTCTACTCGCAGCTCCCCCTGCTGCCTTGCCCTTCTGGGCTCTGGTTGCTTTGCGTAAAGGCATAACGGGTGAAAAGAATACGTCAGAGGGAGTCCAACTTATAACACAGCTCTAAGGCACGATCTCAGAGTGAGAAGAATGGAAACCAATCCTAAATATCCTGCAGCCTCCTGATTATAGGTGTGGTGCACAACACACCGATAATCAAGACTCTACTAGATACGGTCTGTAGACACTTTCCGAGAATTAATCGCTCGATACCACTTTTGTCACGACCGAACCGGGCGTGGTCGTGCCTTACCCGGGCACCCTAGTGATACAACATCAGAGAAAATCAGCAGAATATAAAAACATACACATGAAATAAGAAAACAGGCTAACCAAAACGGTTACCTTTCTGAATATATAAATAAAACTTGAACGACGATTACATCCCTTTTACAAACTCGCGCCACGGTACTACGGACCTACGAATGTTATAACAACAACGACGGGGCGGGGCCGCCATACCCCGAATGTAAGTACCTACAACAACAGGGACTATACCAAAGATAATTCTCGAGAAACGGAGCTTCCCAAAACGTGATCACATGGCGAGGATCGACGGCGGTGTACCTACACTGCGGCGTGAACGGCCCAAGGAGGTAATTACAACATGTACCAAGTATGTGGCGAAAATACTATAAATGAAATCATAATAGTCTATATAAAGCGAAGACATATATGATAACCAATTTACGATACCTGATATATAGCGATCATGTCAAGTCAGGGACTCACGCCCTTAAAGTCATCACTCAAATATAACCATGGGTCTCATGCCCACAATATCAATTATGCCCGTGGAATTCCTTCCTCACTGCCGGCAGTCCATGATAAAAAAAAACACCAAGGAATACACCTGAACACCAGGTCCCACCTGTGTCATAATAAAACCGTACGGGGTAAGTACGAAGGCATAGCCGACTACTAAAACCCACCGTACCAACAATGCTATAAGACTGTATCACGAGGTCTTTCTAGACCGCGCCACATGATCGGCCGCCACTCGCCCTCAGTATCAATGTGCGCGTCTAATCCTGGAACTTACCGCAGCTCCGCATAGGCCACACATAGGCCCGCATGAGGTATTCCTCGCATCGGGGGTAGCTAACCCGCGGCATCCTCCTGGACCCCCGAAGTCCGCATAGCCACACATGGGCCGCATAAGGTATAATACCTCGCATCAGCGTAACACACCCGGAGTGATCATCCTGTCCTGGAACTCCCGCAGCTCCGCATGGGTCACACAGACCCGCATGAGGTATTCCTCGCATCGAGGGTGGCAAGTCCTCGGCATAATAACAAGTCAGGGGGGTAAGTGATATAATATCAGCATAACTGCTTATCGTTAAACAACATAAGCACAACAAGAAAACCCCCTTACACAAACGTCACAAGACACTAACACACGTAGCATCATAACAAGTTTACTTATCAAACCAACAAGAAAGTATTACAAGGCTATCACAAGCCAACATAGTCAAGTTACTCACACAAAAGTCACACGATACCCGTAGTATCAAAATAGAGTAACTATCTTTTAAGTAAACCAAAACAATTTTCATACCTTCTTTTTAAATCAATCTTAAGACAAAAGCATGCCTTCCTTTTTAAACAAAGACACTTTTTCCTTTTTAAAATCAAGTAGCAATATACTTTTTAAACCAAGTGTCTTACTCTTTTAAAAACAAGTAACGTATACCTTTAAATCAAGTTACTCCTCCTTTCCCAAAATCAAGTTATCATTTTAAATCCAATGATAAACCCATTCTTTTGTTTTCATAAAGTCGTTATAAATAACTTCCCATAAAGCTATTATGACACTTTATGTTTTAAACCAACCAAGGACAACTATTCTTATTTTCGAAATCAAGATAACTTTATTCTTTAAAAGACCACACACCCATTACTCATGAGTGAGGTTTTACAACTTTTAACATAATTCAAGTCCTTAATATTTCATAACAAGTCACTTAACTTTGGAATCAAGTCAAGGACACAAAGGGAAAATCAAATTCCTTTAAACACACGTGTGTCTACCGCACTAAATATATTTCACAAATATCATGCTAGAAAGGATAGGAAGAGGTTCACATACCTCGCGACGATTATCGACAATTAGCAAAACGCTCCACGTACTCTAACCTTGCTCGCCTTTTCCACCCTTCAAGTAGAATACACTACTTGTAGTACTTCAACCTATAAAGGCCACAAAACGTCTATCAACCTCTAGATCTCTTCGTAGAATAATTCTGGATACAAGATTCCTTATTCTACGGAAAATTCGGCAGCACCTCCCCCCCGCAACCACATAAATCTCCTCCTCTAACGAGGCCTTCTACCAAACCAACAATCCCAGGGGGGGGGGGGTTACACGTCTAACCGGACGTGTACAATTCTACTCCACAATAATACTACAAGTCTACTGTAAATACAGTCCTATGTAAATACAGTTCAATTCTCTTCTTTTATACCATCCTTCTATATAACTTATACTTAATTCTAAACTACGACGATATGTAATCTCCAATTACAATAGGGGGATAAAGATCATTACCTCGATAAGCCCAAAATTATCCAAGATATAAGTCGATCCTGAGCAACGTTTAGCTCCAATTCCTTACGCTCCAACCCGCTCCAAGCAACCCTTAGAAGTTTCTAAACAACTTCTCTTAACACTTCATCTAAGCTATGAAGATTTTTCTAGGGCTTCATTTTGCGACTATGGAATAAAGTAGTATTTCCGGGCTCTTATGTTTGGATTTATTTGGAATACCACAAGGGATTTAGGCTAAAGTATTTGGAATAACAACAATACTTAAAGAATTCTACTCAAGGTGGGGGGGGGGGGTGTTTGGACGAGAACTCACTAAGGGAGGGAGGGGAATTTTTTGCTTTGGAAACTTTCTAATGTGGATGAAATAAAGTCTTGCACACAAGGGGTATTTATAGGGAAATCAATGGCCAAGATCTAGGCAAGTGGATGGTGAGGATGGGGTACATGTGTGTGGGTAGTTGGCCAACCATTTGGCTACCACAAAAATGGGACAAGTGGCCACCATTAAAATGGGCCACTTGTCCACCAAAAAAACGTCCCACTTGTCCTTCTCCAATTCGGCCAACATGGCCACACGGGGGTGACACGTGTCGCCCCCCTACTCGTCCAAAATATTTCATCTTCCGAAAATATCCGTAATGCCAAAAATCCGAAAATAAAGTGGGCCCTACAAAACCGTAAATTTTCCCGTGTGCCCCACGTGACCAATTTCGGAAATAAAATTTCATAATTCTCAAATATTCCAAAAAGTCCAAATACCAAATCTGGGAATCCAATTCCCTTTAACGAGCATTTTTCCTTCACAAAATCCGGAAACTTTTCCGTAGAAAAATCACATCTTTCTTCCCTTCCAATTTTACTGTCGTATTCTCGTACGTACGTCCTCGTATACATACCCTGGAACTACGGGGTGTAACAGAAATTTTACACGTCTAGTAGGCGTGTAATCCCCTATTGTTAACTACATTGTTGAGCCTTAAATGTGGCGTGTTTGGTTATTGAATTCGGGCCTTGAAAAAGGTGGAAAAGTATGTAGAAACAAAGGAAGTGTTGTCCGATTTTCCGTAGAATTTAGTGACTTTGCACTTATAATATTCTACGTTTGAAGTAAGAAGTTAATAGACGTATTATGGTCATTATAGGTAGACATACTACGTGTGGTATATTGGACTTAGCAAGTGGATTGACCCGAAGAGGTATGTGGAAATTTCCAATCTCTTGAGCATGAATAGTTGTACCTATATAGTACGGTAGACGTACAAGACTTTGATATCCTTTACTTGTTTTAAGAATGTCCAAGTCGGTTGAGTTAGGGGATTAACTCACTTGTTTAAAAGCAGTAAGGATGTCTTAGTTTTTAAAGTTTAGGGACTTGAAGTGTTTTAAGTATATGATACTTGTTTCGTTCTAAACGTATAAGTCCCTTGGATATAAGGAAGAATATAATTGCCTAAAGTATAAAGTTAATATAACGACTTTATGGGAAGTTGGTTATATTAGCTTTATGTAAAGATAAAAAGAGATATTTACTCTAAGTAAAATAAGTTAGGATATATGACTTGAATTAATGAAAGGAAAATTGATACTACGGTTATTAGTATCTTGGAAGGTTTATATGAAAAAGAGTCATTTTTAAAAGAGTAGAAGTACGTAGTACTTTGGGTTAAATTCCCGGATTTTATAAAGACATGTTAGTGCCTTAAGTAAACTAAAATGAGAGTGTATATGAACAAGACTAATAAGAAGTTAGGGGATTTCTTAACTTGCTTACGTTATGTATGATAAGCCGGTAGTGCTTATGTTATGTATGATAGCCGGTTTGTGCTAGTGATATATTATTCATTACGGGGTCATTCCCCGGGTATATGGCATTTGCATATTCCGTGGATTTACTACCCATGATGCGATGAATACCTCATGCGAGTCCGTAAGGGCTTATGCGGGTGAAATAGTCCCATGCTAGGCAGACCAGTCCTATGCGAGGAATACCTCATGCGGGTCTACACGACCTATGCGGGCGGATACAGTCTATGCGAGGAAGTTACCTCATGCGGGTCCATACGACCCTTGTGGGTGAAATAGTCCAGGAGTAGGATTTCTTAATGATACTACGGGCGGGTGGCCCTACTTTGATCATGAGCCTCCTATTTTTATGCAGTAAAGTATACTCTTGTTTACTCTCATTGTTAGTAAGGCACGATTATCTTGTAATTTGATTATCATCCATGTCTCGGCCTTATTTAGACTTATGATATAATTACGTATTTTCGATTTTACATACTTGGTACATATTGTGTCGACCCGCTTTCTGGGCTGCGTTCATGCCGCAGGTAGGGGTAAGCAGGTGGTGGATCCTCATTCTTAGGATCACTGATCAGGTGTCAGAAGCTCCATTCCTCCGGAGGCATGTCTTTTGGTACGGTTCTCCCTGATGTTGTAGATATTATGTACATTCAGGGATATGGCAGGGCTCTGTCCCGCCACGATTGTTGTTCCTAGAGGTCTGTAGTCATATTTGTGGTTTGGGTTTTAAAAAAACAGAATTGTACTAACGTATTTTGATTTATGTACATTTTACGGAAGGCGGCCTTATCGGCTAGCCTGTTGATGTTTATTTTTCTAAGTGTTGATATGTGTTATGTATGTTCCGCTGCTATTCTCTGATGTATACCTGAACAGGGTGCCCAGGTAGGGCACCAGTTGCGGCCCCGGGGTCGGGTCGTGACAAAAGTGGTATCAGAGCAGTTAGTCCTCGGAAAGTGTCTACAGACCGTGTCTAGTAGAGTCTTGATTATCGGTGTGTTGTGCACCACATTTATAATCAGGAGGCTGCAGGACATTTATGATTGGTTTCCATTCTTCTCTCTCTGAGATCGTGCAGTAGAGCTGTCTTATTAGGTTGAATCCTCTCTGACCTATTCTTATGTATCAGTTATGCCTCCACGGAAGGCGACCAGGGCCCAGAAGGGCAAGCGGCGGCGAGGCGCTAGAGTGCCTTGAGAGGTTAGTAGGACTCGAGCCGAGACTATTCACGAGGTTGTAGGCGGGTCGGCGAGTTCACCACGCCGGCAGATATTAGAGGCCAAAGGCGGCGGTAGCTCGGAGGTTCCTGCACGAGCCTTGATTCCACATCAAGGTGAGTATAGAGATTACGGAGCAGATTCGGTTATTGACCAGCATAGTGGCAGGGCAGCGCCGGTGAGCGGTAGCTAACCCAGAACCAAGCGATTCACGGATTGAGATTTTACGGGTTGTCATCCACCCGAGTTCTATGGTTCGAGGTCTGAGGAGGATCCTCATGAGTTTATTCGGCAGTTACAGTGGACTATGCAAGTGCTTAGGGCCTCGGAGACAGATTCAGTTATGCTAGCCTCTTATCGGTTACGCGATATTGCGTTGAACTGGTTTGAGTCATGGGAGATGTCTAGAGGTGAGGGTGCTCTTCCAGCTGTTTGGGAAGAGTTCACAGAGGCCTTCCTGGATCATTTTTTGCCTCCTGAGATGAGGAGAGCCCGCGTGGATAGATTTTTGACCTTGAGGCAGAATGAGAGGACTATCAGAGAGTACAACCTTGAGTTTGACTCATTGGCCAGGTATGCGCTCATCATTGTGGCTGACATGACGGACAGAGTTTATCGTTATGTGATGGGGCTAGACCTTCATATGATTACTACATGCTTGGGGGTGGCCCTTCAGCCGGGTATGGATATTTCCAGGATGCAGGCGTATGCGCAGGGGATAGAGGACAGAGAGAGAGAGGATCATCTAGACTCAGGCCGGCCCAAAAGGGCCAGGACAGCAGGGTCTCAAGGCAGTTTTCGAGGCGAACAACCTCAGCAGCAGACTAGGTCCACATTTCAGCCGGCACATATTGCCCCTTCTCGGTTTTCTGGCAGGAGGGTTGATCAACCGGGTCATTCAGGGGTAGGTCAGGGCTCCAGGACTTCAGGGTTTCTGGGAGACAGAGACCGTCACCGATCGAGACCACCCGCATATCGGTGTGTTCGATGCAGTAGATCTCACCCGGGTGAGTGTCGTATGTCTTCGGGAGCTTGTTTCTCTTGTGGCCAGCAGGGCCATTTGAAGAGGGATTATCCGACCAGAGGTGGCGGGAGTGTTATGGTTCGGTAAGCGGTCGATTCTTGGATCTTCTTCTTACGTGGTTATGCGCCCGGAGGCGAGTGTTCACGGGCGGCGGCGCGGCGAGGTCATGGTGGGGGTCCCAGTTCTAGCTTTCCACAGAACCGCATATATTCCTTAGCCATCCGCCAGGATCAGGAGGCTTCCCCAGACGTCGTCATAAGTACATTATTGATTTCATGCTGTGACGTTTATGCTTTGATAGATCTAGGGTCTACCTTGTCCTATGTGTCCCCTCTTGTTGCTGGTAGAATCGGGATAGAGCCGGTGTCGATAGAGCCTTTTGAGGTAGCTACGCCAGTGGGTGATTCGGTGTTAGATGAGCGGGTGTACAAAGGTTGCCCGGTGTTTATTTACATTCGTTAGACCCTAGCGGACTTGATAAAGTTGGAGATGACAGATTTTGACGTCATTATGGGTATGGACTGGTTGGCTTCTTGTTATGCCAACGTTGAATGTAAGCGAGTTGGTCGATTCCGTTTCTGGTGAGCGATTATCAGTGGAAGGGCAACACAGCGTCGCCGAGAGGTAGGTTTATTTCTTACCTCAAGGCTAGGAAGATGGTGCAGAAAGGGTACATCTATCATCCGTTCGGGTATTATACTGAGGTGAGGTGCCACTCTTGATCGATTCGGTGGTTAGAGAGTTCCCAGATGTATTTCCAGACGATCTCCCGGGTATCCCTCTTGAGAGGGAGATTGAGTTTTGTATTGATATGTTGCCAGACACTCGGCCTATATCTATTCCGCCGTACAGGATGGGACCTGCTTAGTTGAGGGAGTTGAAGGACCAGCTGAAAGATTTGCTGGAGAAAGGCTTTATCAGGCCTAGTTTTCTCCTTGGGGAGCGCCGGTTTTGTTGGTGAAGAAGAAGGATGGGACGTTGCGTATGTGTGTTGATTACAGGCAGCTGAATAAGGTAACCACCAAGAACAGATACCCCATCCCCAGGATTGATGATTTGTTTGACCAATTGCAGGGTGCGAGGTGTTTCTCCAAGATAGACCGGTGATGCAGTTATCATCAGTGCGAGTTCGAGAGCGAGATATCCCAAAGATCGCATTCGGGACCGGTATGGGCACTATGAGTTCAGGTGATGTCTTTCGGTTTGACCAACGCTCCAGCGGTATTTATGGATTTGATGAACCGGGTGTTCAAGCCATTTTTGGATACATTCGTTATAGTATTCATTGATGACATCCTGGTTTATTCGCGCACAGAGCATGAGCATGCAGATCACTTGAGGACGGTGCCAGGGTCCTCGGGCCGGCGATTGTTCGCCAAGTTCTCCAAGTATGAGTTTTGGTTGGCCTCAGTGGCATTCTTGGGGCACATTATTAGGGCTGACGGTGTTCAGGTGGATACGACAAAGATTGAGGCGGTCAAGTGTTGGCCGAGACCTACTACTCGGCCAAGTGCGCGATTTCTTGGGGCGAGTTATTATCGTAGGTTTGTGGAGCAGTTTGCTTCGATATCATCACCGTTGACTAGGCTGACTCAGAAAGCAGCTAAGTTCCAGTGGGCCGAAGCTTGTGAGAAGGGCTTCCAGTTACTGAAGGAAAAGTTGACGACGGCTCCAGTTCTTACTCTTCCTGAGGGGTTAGAGGGATACGTGATTTATTGTGATGCCTCGGGTATCGGGCTAGGGTGCGTATTGATGCAGCACGACAAGGTAATAGTTTATGCTTCCCGGCAGCTACGGAAGCATGAGAGGAATTACCCTACTCACGACTTAGAGTTGGCCGCAGTTATTCATGCCTTGAAGATTTGGAGACATTATTTATATGGGGTTCACGTGGATATTTATACATACCACAAGAGCCTCCAATACATCTTCAGGCAGAGGGAGCTGAACTTGCGGCAGAGGCGGTGGTTAGAGTTATTGAAGGATTATGATGTTGATATTCTATACCATCCGGGGAAAGCCAATGTGGTTGCAGATGCTTTGAGTCGTAGATCGATGGGGGGTCTGTCAGAGGTACAACCAGAGAGACAGGAAATGGTTCGTCAGATCCATCAGCTAGCGAGCCTTGGGGTTCGATTGATCGATACCGATGATAGTGGGGTACGGGTTCGTGAGTTTGCCGAGTCTTACATCGTTGATGAGGTGAGGAGGCGACAGTATGAGGACCCCGTTATGATACGGTATCGATATATAGCTCTTCGAGAGGAGAAGAGTCTATTTGAGGTAGCGCCGGATGGGGTGCTAAGGTTCGAGGGCAGATTGTGTGTTCCCGATGTTGCAGGACTTCGTCAGCAGATTCTGGGGGAGCCACACATCGCCTGTTATTCCATTCATTCGGGGTCTACTAAGATGTACCATGACCTCAGATGTATGTATTGGTGGTATGGCCTGACGAGAGACGTGGCAGGTTTTGTTGCACAGTGTCCTAATTGTCAGCAGGTCAAGATTGAGCACCAGAAGCCCGGTGGGCTATTGCAGGCTATTGATATTCCGACATGGAAGTGGGAGGTGATCAACATGGACTTCGTTACAGGGTTACCTCGTACTCAGAGGAAGTATGATTCCATCTGGGTTATTGTTGACAGGCTGACGAAATCAGCCCACTTTCTTCCAGTCAGGACCACGTATTCGGCTGAGGATTATGCCAGATTGTATATCAGGGAGATTGTGAGACTGCACAGAGTCCCTATATATATTATATCGCATGAAGAGCCCGATTACGCTAACTTCGGAGGTCTTTCGAAGGACTAGGGACACAGTGAGTCTCGTGACCGCGTTTCATCCTCGTGACCGACGGGCAGCAGAGCGTACTATCCGCATACAACGAGGATATGCTGAGAGCCTGTGTGATTGATATCAGGGGTAGCTGGGAGGATCATTTGTCTCTTGTGGAGTTTGCTTATAACAACATCTACCATTCTAGTATACAGATGGCGCCATATGAGGCTTTGTATGGGCGGAAATGTAAGTCGCCGATTGGTTGGTTCGACGTGGGCGAGGTGCAGTTAGTTGGCCCAGACTTGATTCAGCAGGCTGTGGATAAGGTGAAGCTTATCCAGGAGAGACTGTTAGCAGCTCAGAGTCGGCAGAAGTCTTATGCAGATAATCGGCGTCGACATTTGGAGTTTCAGGTAGACGATTGAGTCTTCTTGAAGGTATCGCCCATGAAGGGTGTGATGAGATTCGGAAAGAAGGGGAAACTTAGCCCAAGGTACATTGGGACCTACCAGATCATCCGTAGAGTAGGCAAGGTTGCCTATTGTTATACCCCGTATTTCCAGAGTATGTACGTGGAGACGTACGTACGAACATTTGAGACTTAAAGTTTGGCTTTGGTTCGAAATTTGGGCACAAGTGCCGAATAGAGTCGTTTTACGACGAAACGTTTCCACAGCTTACGTAGGGAAAATTCCGGCTATGTCATTTATATTTTTTGCGGATTTTTCCGAGAGATAAAATATTTTGGACCAACGGGAGGGTGACATGTGTCACCCTCACATTGGAAGCAAGGGGCGGCAACCCTTGGACGAATTGGGGTCACGTTTTCTTGGCCAATTGGCTCCTTGTTTTGGCCTTGTTTTGTGGCTTGTTTGGTGCCATGTTTTGTGCCTTGTTTTGTGGAGTAGGGGTTAGGGTGCACTTGGCTTGATCAAGGCCTTACACTTGCCTTGCACATGGCTTGATCTTGGCCATTGGTTGGCTTTTGGTTTTGCTATAAATACCCCCCTAAGCTTGAAGACTTCATTCATCCAAAAACTTCCAAGTCTTGAAACCCTCTCCTCCCTTCTTGTTGCTTTGGCCGAGAGGTTCCCCCTCCCCCTCCTAGTGGTCTAGCCGTGGGGTACCCCCCCCTAGCCTGGTTGTTTCGTATAAAACACCCCCCCCTTGGTAGAAAGTATTCTCCAAGTATTGTTATAATGCCCAAAATACCTTAGCCTTATACCTTGTAGTATTCCAAAGTTACCTCTATACGTAGAGCCAGGAAATACTACCTTTTGTCCTCTTAGTCTCAAACCGAAACCCTAAGGAAATCTTCATAGTTGGTTGAAGTATTTGAGTAGAAGTTGGTTAGAACTTCTAAGGGTTGTTTGGAGTGGTTTGGAGCGCACGGAGTTGGAGCTAAACCTTGCTCAGGATCGATATTATAACTTGGATAATTTTGGGCTTGTCGAGGTAAATATTCTTGTCCCCTTATTGTAATTGGAGATTACATGTTGTAGGATTATATAGTTGAAGTATACTATATATAGAATCGAACATAGCTTGCAATGTCTTTTGACTTAAGCCCAATTTAAAGAAAAGAATCGAATCGTAATTACATAGGTATCAGACATGAGACTTGTGTAGCATTCTTTGTATAGTAGAATTGTATACGTCCGGGTAGGCGTATAACCCTCTCCGGGTTGGCTTGTAGCGGCCTCGATTGAGGAGAGATTTTACGCTGTCATGCGGGGAGAGTCGCCGAATTTTCTGTAGAATATTGAACTGTGCGGTTAGATGTTAATAGACGTTTGTGGCCTTATAGGTGGAAGTACTGCGAGTAGCGTATTCTACTTGAAGAGTGGAAACGGCTAGCCAGGTTACAGTACTGTGGAGCGTTTTGCTTATTGTCGATACTCGTCGCGAGGTATGTGAACCTCTTCCTATCCTTCTAGCATGATGCTTTGTAAACTATGTAGTACGGTAGACGTACATGTGTTAAATGAGTTGGTTGGTTTAAAACATTGGGTGTTATAATAGCTTTATGGGAAGTTAGTTATAACGACTCTATGTAGGTAAAAGATTGGTTTGTTGATTGTAGAAGTTAAGAGACTTGATCTTGAAAGATAAGAGACTTAACTTGTTTTACTTGGTTATTAACATTTTGTTAAATGTGTTGTGAAACCTCATTCGCGAGTAATGAGTACTTGGTTTTAAAAAGAATAATGTTTCTTGATTTGGAAATGAGAATAAGTGTCGAGCAAACCACAAGTAGCTTAATAAATGAAGGTGTATTGACAATTAACTAATTGTTATTAAAACCGAGAAACCTCCATCTGCATATAAGCTAAGATAAGACAAAATTGTATTACATCTCTAGATCATGGTCATTGTAACAAGATTGTTGTAAACAAGAATAAACGGCTCACGTACAAGACATATGTTACTCAATTGTTTTAAAAGAGATTAAGACTATGAGTTATGAAACCTTTCTAAAATGAGAAACTTGAGCATTTGAAATTAGGAAAACTTGAACGTTTGGAAAATAATGTTGTTACTTGATTTTACAAAAGGGAAGTATTTTGGTTTACCAAATGTGAGTCACTCTATTTTTATACTACGGGTATCGGGTGACCTTTATGAAAGGAATGGATCTCTTAAAAAGGAATTTAACGTACGTAGTACTTTAGGGTTAAAACCCAGACTTTGATACGAAATGGAAGTACCTTGAGTTGTGTGTAACTTGTCTATGCTTGTTGTTGTGTAACTCGCCTATGCTTGTTGTGATAGCCTTTGTTGTGCAAGTGTTGATATCAGGTGACTTCTTGGGAAGGAGTGGATCTTTTTATAAAAGTCTAGAAGTATGGTAATTTGCTTGAGCTTGTTTGTGATAGTCTGGTTGTGCGGTATAATGTTGTTGATGTCACATGGACATGTCTACACCGATGCAGACTCGGGGCATGTGGCCATGTGGCGGGGTTGATTACACGATATATTGTTATTGTGGTTACATGGACATGTCTACACCGGCGCAGAATCCGGGGCGTGTGGCGTGCGGCGGGTTAATCACCCAAGATATTGTTGATAATGTCACTTGGGCGTGTCTACACCGTCTGCACTCCGGGGCATGTGGCCATGGGGCATTGTTATTATTGTTGCATCATGGGCATGTCTACACCGATGCAGAATTCCGCATGCGCCGTGATGCGAACACGATTGATGTTGTGGCGTGAGACCCATAGTTATATTTGAGTGATGACTTGAGGCGTGAGTCACGACTTGACGCGATCGCTTATGTTGTGAATCGTAGTTTTGTCATCATACATGTCTCTGTTTTCATATAGTATTATGATTTCATTTACGATATTTTTACGATTCACATACTTGGTACTGTTATCGACCTCCTTCGGCTGCGTTCATGCCGCAGTAGGAGTACATCGGTAGTGTATCCCCGCCATAGGATCATTCAGCGTATTGGGAAGCTCCGTTCTCCGAGGCTTATCTTTTGCATGTTACCACGAGTTGTAGGTTCTTGTACATTCAGGGGTATGACGGGGCCCTGTCCCGTCATGTTGTATAAAAACTCTTAGAGGTCTGTAGTACTGTTGTGGGCAGGGTTTGTAAAAAGGATTAAACTGTTCGTTTTGAAAGAGTTGTTTATACATATATCTTGTTTCTTGTTTAAGTTTTATATTCCGCTGGTTTTCTCTGATGTTGTATCACTAGGGTGTCCGGGGTAAGGCACCAGTCACGGGCCCGGGATCGGGTCGTGACACCTATGAGTTGGACTGTTACACCCCGTATTTACAGGACATGTTTTAAGAACGTACGAAAGAACTCACAAGTGTTAAGATTTGAGACTTGTAAAAATTTATCGGAATTATGAAATTGTCGGAAAATGTATTATTGTGATGAATGGGAGGGCGACACGTGTCACCCCCCCCCCCCCTTATAGTTGCCTTGGACGATTTATGTCATGGCCAAAATGGTCATTGACCATAGTCTTGGATGACTAAGTCTTGCAAGTAGTAGCTTGAGATTCTTGACTAAGTCAAAGGACCCACAAGGCTTGATATTTGATAAGAGCTCATCCAAACCACCCATTTGGTTACATCTTGACCCTCCATTGCACTATATTATACTACTAGTAGCAAGACTAATGCCAACACTTAGAAAATTTTCAAGAACAAATTGAAGAGCAAGAGCTAGAGCTCTCGGGTTCCCTCACTATCAAAAGAAATTTTTTTTGTTTCTTGTTCATTAAGCTCCCCACTTTAAACCAAGGTTCTTGAGTGTATTGTAAGCATATCTCAAAAGAAAAATGTCGGAAAAAGATAGTTTTCGGGCTAGTCGCAAAGCGAAAACCTAGTTGTCTTTCTAGGTTTTGTTTGGAGATTTGAAGGAAAGTTGTTGGTGTTGTTATAAGGGTCTCAACTAGCGGATTGAAGCGTCTTGAAGAGGCTCTAAGTTGCTAAGGAGCGACTTCGGATTTGGAGTTGGATTAAGATTCGTTGAGGTATAATCTTGTCCCTTAAAAGTGTTACAAAATTATTTATATTGTTGTTAGCTTTACTTGTTGCTAGCATGAAGTATGTGTTGAAGTTTATAAGTGTTATGGATTGCTTGTAGCCTTAGAATCCGAAATGTAATGTAAGCCATGTGAAGTTGGATTACAAATTGGTCGTTTATTAGAATCGTCGCATGTTAATTACTTGGAGATTATAGTAGTTATAATCGATTGCGACTTGATATCATGTTAGGCTAATAACTTGGATTGAAATGGAAATTGGATAAGAATTGATGTTGTAGTACTTCAAGTTAGCCGAATTGGCCTAGTAAGTTGTATTAATTTGATATCTATTGTGGGGCGGAATTTTACACGTCTAGTAGGCGTGTAATCCCCTATTGTTGATTGCATTGTTTGGGCCTTAAATGTGGCATGTTTGGTTATTGTTTTCGGCCTTGAAAACGGTGGCAAATTAAGTAGAAACAAAGGAGGTGCTGTCCGATTTTCCGTAGAAATTAGTGACCTTACACTTATAATATTCTACGTTTGAAGTAAGACGTTAATAGACGTATTGTGGATATTATAGGTTGACATACTACGGGCGGGGCATTGTACTTGGCAAGTGGTTGACCCGAAGAGGTATGTAGAACTTTTCCTATCTTTTGAGCATGACTAGTTGTACGTATATAGTACGGTAGACGTACAAGACCTTGATATCCTTTACTAGTTTTATGAATAACCAAGTCGGGTGAGTTAGGAGATTAACTCACTTCTTTGAAAGTATTAAGGATGTCTAATGTTTTATTAAAGTTAAGGGACTTGAAGAGTTTTAAAGTATGTGATACTTGTTCCGTTTTAAACGTATAAGTCCTCGGATAGGAAATTGTATTTGGCTAAGGTGTAAAGTGAATATAATGACTTTATGGGAAGTTGGTTATATTTGCTTTATGGAAAGATAAATGACTTGATTTTTAATGAAAAGGCAATTTGATTTTAAGGCATCAATTGCCTAAGGTTTTATAATAAAAGGAGTCACTTGATTTAGAGACCTAACTTTATTTCTAAAGGTATTGTGACTTGCCTTGAAATGTAATTTGGACTTGATACTATGGTTAATAGTATCTTGGAAGTTTTATACAAAAAAGAGTCATTTGTTTTAAAGAGTGGAAGTATGTAGTACTTTGGGTTAAATTCCCGGATCTTTATAAAAGACATGTTAGTGCCTTAAGTAAACTAAAATGAGAGTGTATGTGAACAAGAATAATAAGAAGTTAGGGGATTCTTAACTTGCTTATATATTGTATGATAGTCGGTTTTGTGCTAGTGGTATTCTATTCATTACGGGGTCATTCCCCGGGTTTGTGGCATTTGCATATTCCGTGGATTTGCTACCCACGATGCGAGGAATACCTCATGCGAGTCCGCAAGGGCTTATGCGAGTGAAATAGTCCTATGCGGGCAGGTCCAGCCTATGCGAGGAATACCTCATGCAAGTCCGTAAGGGCTTATGCGGGTGAAATAGTCCCATGCGAGGAATACCTCATGCGGGTCCATTTACTATTTACTCTCATTGTTAGTAAGGCACAGTGTACTGTAATTTGATTATCATACATGTCTCCGGCTTTGTTTTAAACTATGATGTAATTACAGTATTTTCCAGTTTTACATACTTAGTACATATTGTGTACTGACCCCCGTCGTTGGGGGCTGCGTTCATGCCGCAGGAAAGGGTAAGCAGGTGGTGGATCCTCATTCTTAGGATCACTTATCAGACGTCAAAAGCTCCATTTCTCCGGAGGCTTGTCTCTTTTGATACGCTTTTCCCCGATGTTGTAGATTTATGTACATTCGTGGGTATGGCGGCCCCGCCCGCCACGCTTGTTATTCCTGAGGTGCGTATTCACATATGTGGTCAGTAAGAACCGAGTTATGCGATTGTACTTTTGATTATGTTTATATTATGGAAGCGCCTTATCGGCAGCTGTGATGTTTATTGTTTACACACGTGTTTATATTATGTATGTTCATTGCTATTCTCGATGTATACCTAAACGGTGCCTGTAAGGCACGATCGCGCCCGGTCGGGTAGTGACAAAAGTGGTATCAGAGCAGTTAGTCCTCGGAAAGTGTCTACAGACCGTGTCTAGTAGAGTCTTGATTATAGGTGTGTTGTGCACCACATCTATAATTAGGAGGCTGCATGACATTTAGGATTGGTTTCCATTCTTCTCTCCGAGATCGCAAGAGAGTCGTCTTATTAGGTTGAATCCTCTCCGACCTCTTCTTATGAAATGCTTATGCCTCCACGGAAGGCACCAGTGGCCTGAAGGGCAAGGCAAAGAGCAGAGCTAGCGGTACTCGAGAGGTTACGGACTCAGCACGAACTATGCCCGAGGTAGTAAGAGCGGTCGGCGAGTTCACCACACGCCAAAGATTAGAGGAGCCGAGAGCGGTAGCTCGCATGTTCGTGCAGCCTCCATCCCACACCGTGAGCCGAGTATAGAGACTACGGGAGCAGATCCGGTTATTGACCAAGATAGTAGCGGGCAGGCTGACAGCGAGCAGCATACCACCCTAGAGCCGATTTGCGGATTAGGGATTTTCCGGTTGTCATCCACCCGAGTTTTATGGTTCGAGGTCCGAGGAGGATCCTCAGGAGTTCATTCGCCAGCTACACGACCATGCAGTTCTTAGGGCTTGAGACGAGTGCATTACGCTAGCCTCTTACCGTTACGCGATATTGCGTTGAACCGGTTTGAGTCGTGGTTCTTTGTCGAGAGGTGAGGATGCTCTTCCAGCTGTTTGGGAGGAGTTCACAGAGGCCTTCATGGATCACTTTTTGCCTCCTGAGATGAGGAGAGCCCGGGTAGATAGATTCTTGACCTTGAGGCAGAACGGGAGGACTATCAGGGAGTACAGCCTGGAGTTTGACTCCTTGGCCAGGCATGCGCACACTATTGTAGCTGACATGGCGGATAGAGTTCATCGTTATGTGATGGGGCTAGACCGTCATATGATTACTGCATGCTTGGGGGTGGCTCTTCAGCCCGGTATGGACATTGCCAGGATGCAGGCCTATGCGCAGGGGATAGAGGATAGAGAGAGGGAGGATCAGATTGACTCATGCCACCAAGAGGCCGTGACAGCAGGTCTCGTGGCGCTGAGGCGAGGCGGACAGCCTCAGCAGCAGACTGGGTCCACATTCCAGCCAGCACAGAGTGCTCCGTCACGGTTTTCTGGTAGGAGGTCTGATCAGCCAGGCCATTCAGGAGCAGGTCAGGGCTCCAGGACTTCGGGGTTTCAGGGAGGCAGAGATCGTCGCCGATCGAGGCCACCCACATCTCGGTGTGCTCGATGCGGTAGATCGCACCCAGGCGAGTGTCGTGTTCCTGCAGGAGCTTGTTACTCTTGTGGCCAGCTGGGCCATTTGAAGAGAGATTGTCCGTCGAGAGGCAGCATGGGTAGTACGGTGCAGCCGACAGGATCAGTTGCTGGGTCTTCCTCTCCTTCTGTGGTTATGCGCCCCGGAGGGCAGGGTACTCACGGACCGGCAGGCCGCGGTAGAGGTCGTGGTGGTGGTTCCAGTTCTAGCGGTCCACAGAACCGCATATATTCTCTAGCATCGCCAGATCGTGAGGCTTCCACGCCGCCAGTACATTATTGATTTGGCATCGTGATGTTTATGATTTGATAGATCCAGGTTCTACCTTGTCTTATGTGTCCCCTCTTATTGCGGGTAGAATCGGGATAGAGCCGGTGTCGATAGAGCCTTTTGAGGTAGCTACGCCAGTGGGTGATTCGATGTTAGCTGAGCGGGTGTATAGAGGTTGTCCGGTGTTTATTTACTGATCGTCGACTTGCAGACTTGATAGAGTTGAGATGACAGATTTTGATGTCATTATGGGTATGGAGTTGGCTTCGTTATGCCAACGTTGATCGTAGGACGTTGGTTCGTTCCAGTTTCTGGCGAGCCGATTATCGAGTGGAAAGGCAACACGCCGGCGGTAGGTTTATTTCTTACCTCAAGGCTAGGAAGATGGTGCAGAAAGGGTACATCTATCATCTGGTTCGCGTATTTGATACAGAGGCTGAGGTGCCAGTTCTTCAGTCAGTGCCAGTGGTTAGGGAGTTTGCAGATGTGTTCCCAGACGATCTTCCGGGTATCCCTCTTGAGAGGGAGATTGAGTTTTGTATTGACACGCTGCCAGACACTCGACCTATTTCCATTCCGCCATACAGGATGACACTGCCGAGTTGAGGAGTGAAGGACCGGTGAAAGATTTGGAAAAGGCTTTATCAGCCTTGTGTATCTCCCCGAGCGCCGGTTTTGTTTGTGAAGAAGAAGGATGGGGCCATGCGTATGTGTTGATTCTGACGGTGAATAAGGTAACCATCAAGAATAGGTACCCTCCCGTGATTGATGATTTGTTTGACGATTGCGAGTGCGAGGTGTTTCTCCAAGATAGACCTGCGGTCTGGTTATCATCAGGTACGAGTTCGAGAGGCAGATATCCCAAAGACTGCATTCAGGACCCGGTATGGGCACTATGAGTTCAGGGTTATGTCTTTCGGTTTGACCAACGCTCCAGCGGTATTTATGGATTTGATGAACCGGGTGTTCAAGCCATTTTTGGATACATTTGTGATTGTATTCATTGATGACATCCTGGTTTATTCGCGGACAGAGCAGGAGCATGCAGAGCACTTGAGGACGGTACTTGGGGTTCTCCGGAGCCGGCAGTTATTCGCCAAGTTCTCCAAGTGTGAGTTTTGGTTGGCCTCAGTGGCATTCCTGGGGCATATTATTGGGGCTGATGGTGTTCGGGTGGATACGACAAAGATTGAGGCAGTCAAGTCTTGGCCGAGACCTACTCCGACCGAGTGCGCGCAGCTTTTGGCAGTTATTATCGCAGTTTGTGGAGCGCTTTTCTTGATTTCGACCGTTGACTAGGTTGACTCGAAGCGCACCAAGTTCCGTGGGCGAGGCTTGCGAGAAGGGTTTCGATTCTTTGAAGGAAAGGTTGACTACACTCGGTTCTTACTCTTCCCGAGGGTTAGACGCACGTGATCTATTGTGATGCCTGGTATCGGGCTATAGTGTGTTTTGATGCGACGACAAGGTTATAGCCTATGCTTCCGGCGATTCTGACTCTACCCACGACTTAGAGTTGGCGCGATTATTCATGCCTCAAGATTTTGAAACATTATTTGTATGGGTTCATGTGGATATTTATACACCACAAGAGCCTCCAGATATCTTCGAGGAGGAGTGAACTGCGACAAAGACGGTGGTTAGAGTCTTTGAAAGATTATGATGTTGATATTCTATACCATCCGGGAAGGCCAACGTAGTTCCGATGCCTTGAGTCGATCGATGGGGAGCCCGTCGAGGTGCGGCCTGCAGACAGGACATGGTCCGTCAGATCCACCAGTTAGCGAGCCTTGGGGTTCGTTTGATCGATACCGATGATAGCGGGGTACGGGTTCGTGAGGTTGCCGAGTCTTCCATCGTTGATGAGGTGAAGAGGCGACAGTTTGAGGACCCTGTGTTGGTACGGTATCGAGATGCAACTCTTCGGGAGGAGAAGAGTCTATTCGAGGTAGCGTCTGATGGGGTGCTGAGATTTGAGGGCCGGTTGTGTGTTCCCGATGTGTCAGGACTTCGTCAGCAGTGTTACACCCCGTAAGTCCAGGACTTGTATAAGAGAATGTATGTAACGAATCAAGACTTGGAAATTAGTACGAAAGGAAGAATTGTTTTTCCGGCGGAAAATCTTCCGAACGTCGGAAAGGAAAAGTGTTCGTTGTTGAGAATTGGATTCTCAAAATGCATTATTTGAAGAGTATGGAACTCTTAACCTTATGGAATTTTTTTTTTACGGATTTGGTCATGTGGGGCCCACCCGAGGAATTTTACGTTTTGTGGGGCCCACGAGGGTTACGGAATTTTATGGACGAATGAGAGGGAGACACGTGGCACCCCCACATGGTCTTGGTCGAAATATAGTAAGGGTAAAATGGTCATTGACCATCAAGGAAGATAAGTCTTGCTAGCTTGAGATTGTTGACCAAGTCAACTTTCCACTTGTGCTTGATCCTTGTGAAACTCATCCTAGCCACTCATGTGTTGCAATCTAAACCCTCCATTGTGTTTTATATACCCAACTAGTAGCAAGACTTGGCATTTTACACTTAGAAAAATTAGAGAAACTCTTGTGCAAGAACAAGAGCTCTCGGGTTTGACACTTTGCTCACAAGAAATTTTGTATTTTTGATCCATTGTTCACAAGACTTCAACCCAAGGTCCCTAAGGGTATTGTAAGGTTATCTCAATAGAAAGATTTCGGAAAAACAACGTTTTCGTATTAGTCGCAAGGCGGAAACTTAAGGAGTTCTTCAACTTTGAAGTTGGAACTTCAAGATGGTTTCTTCATAGGCTTCTAAGGAGTGTTTGAAGCGGATTGGAACATAAGGAAAGGAGCTAAGAATTGCTAAGGCGCGACTTTGAATCTTGGAATTTTTAAGGGCTTGTAAAGGTATAATCTTGTCGTTTTAGTAATTAAGATTACTTATTGTTGTAGCTATGGATATTAGCAAGCATGAGTTATATAGTATGAAGTTTGATAAGTGTATTGACTATTGGAACCCTAATCCAAAAACTAGCATGTTTAGCTTTAAGATTACAATTCAAGTCGATTATTAGATTAAGTCGTCGCATGTTGTATAAAGAAGGAAATTGTAGTTGTTGAAGTTGTTTATGACTATATAACATGTTAGACCTTAGAACTTGGAATTGGAAAAGGATTGGAAAAGACTTTGAATTGTTGGTTGTTGTTGGCCGAGAATGGCTTGAATATGGAACTACTTCGTATTAATTATGGGGCGGAATTTTACACGTATTGTAAGGCGTGTAATCCCCTTTGTTTGGTTGTTGTTTTGAGCCTTAAATGTGGCGTGTTGGTTATTGTATTCGGCCTTGAAAAAGGTGGCAAAGTGAGTAGAAACAAAGGAAGTGCTGCCCGATTTTCCGTAGAATTAGAGACCGTATACTTGGTATTATTCTACGTTAGAGACTAGAAGTTGATAGTCTTGTTGTGACCATTATAGGTTGACACTTCTACGTACGGCGTATTCGGCTTAGCTTGTGGATTTAGCCGAAAAGGTATGTGAACTATCTCCTCTTCTAGCATGATTCCTTAAGATAAAGAAAGTATTTCCTACTCCTTAAATGATCCATTCCTTGGTTGTATTTGGATTGCCTAAAGTAGAATTTGTTCTATGTACTTCCTTGATTTTACTTTGATGTTTAAATTGTAAGTTGTATAATCCATTGCCGTAGTGAAGTTTGAAAAGGAAGTGGTTTCCAAACCTTTTGGCTAGTGCCTTAGTTCCAAAACCTAAAGGTCATTATAATGACTTTAGGGGAGTCAAAGGAGTGATTTACTTAATTGTTTTAAAAGATGAGAAATGACATGATTTAAGAGAAGTAACTTGTCTTAAAGGTGTGAGTTACTTAAGGTTTAAAAGTAGAAGAAACTTGTTTTCTATATATTAAGAGACTCGAAGTATTTTTGAAAGTTAAGAAACTTGATTTGAAAGTTTGTGATACTTGGTTTTAAGTATAAGTCTCTTGGTTATAAAAAGAATGAAATTGTCTAAAAACCATAAAGGGTTATAACGGCTTTATGGGAAGTTGGTTATAACGGCTTTATGGAAGGTTTAGAAAGTTGTCTATTTTGATTAATGGGCATAAGTGTGCCTTGATAAGTACTTTGGCTTGATTAATTGAGAATTAGTCTAAGTGTGCCTTGATAAGTACTTTGGCTTGATTAATTGAGAATTATTCTAAGTGTGCCTTGATAAGTACTTTGGCTTGATTAATTGAGAATTAGTCTAAGTGTGCCTTGATAAGTACTTTGTCTTGATTAATTGAGAATTATTCTAAGTGTGCCTTGATAAGTACTTTGGCTTGATTAATTGAGAATTAGTCTAAGTGTGCCTTGATAAGTACTTTGGCTTGATTAATTGAGAATTATTCTAAGTGTGCCTTGATAAGTACTTTGGCTTGATTAATTGAGAATTAGTCTAAGTGTGCCTTGATAAGTACTTTGGCTTGATTAATTGAGAATTATTCTAAGTGTGCCTTGATTAGTACTTTGGCTTGATTAATTGAGAATTAGTCTAAGTGTGCCTTGATAAGTACTTTGGCTTGATTAATTGAGAATTATTCCATGTGTGCCTTGATAAGTACTTTGGCTTGTTTAATTGAGAATTGCCTATGTGTGCTGGTAATAGCCGATTGTGTGCTAGTGGTATATCATTCATTTCGGGGTCATTCCCCAGGTTTGTGGCATTTGCATATTCCGTGGATTTGCTACCCACGATGCGAGGAATACCTCATGCGAGTCCGCGAGGCTTACGCGGTGAAATAGTCCCATGCGGGCGGGTCCAGCCTATGCGAGGAATACCTCATGCGAGTCCGTAAGGGCTTATGCAAGTGAAATAGTCCCATGCGAGGAATACCTCATGCGGGTCCACGCGACCTATGCGGGTGAAATAGTCCCAGGAGTAGGATTGCTTAATGATACTGCGGGCGGGTGGTCCTGCTTTGATCGTGAGCTTCCTAGTTTATATTGTAAGTATACTACTATTTACTCTCATTGTTAGTAAGGCACGGTAATCGTAATTTGATTATCATGGATCGCCGGTGAGGAAGGATTCCACGCATGATTGATATTATGGGCGTGAGACCCATGGTTATATTTTAGTAATGACTTTGAGGCACGCGCCCGACTTGATATGATGTTATGTATTGTGTATCGTAGGTTGGCTATCATACATGTCTCTGCTTTGTTTAGACTGTTATGATTTCATTACGATTTCATCGCTTCACATACTTGGTACATTCTTCGTACTGACCTCCTTCGGGGGGCTGCGTTCATGCCGCAGCTTTAGGTACGCTGTTTGGTGATCGGGAGGTGTAGGACCCTGCTCAGAGTTTTTGGATAGCTCCTTCTGTTCGGGAGTTTATCTTTTTGGTATAAGTTCTTTCAGTACAGGCTTTTGTACAGTTATGGGTACGGCGGGGCCTTGTCCCGTCATAGTTCAGTATAACTCTTAGAGGTCTGTATTCATATGTGGGATTGGACTCATGTACAGTGTAGTGTCTTTTTCATGTATATTATATGACGCATCGCTTTGCCCTTCTTGTACGTATTATGGTTTAAAAAAAAATGGTGTAATTTAAATTCCGAAGTTTGCTCAGATGTTAAGGTAAAAGGTTCCTGGTAGGCACGACCACGCCCGGTTCGGGCGTGACAGAGTGGTATCGAGCAGCGATCTCGGAATGTCTACAGACCGTGTCTAGTAGAGTCTTGATTATCGGTGTGTTGCGCGCCACACCCATAAACAGGAGGCTACAGGACATTTAGGAGTTGGTTTCTATTCTTCTCACTCTAAGATCGTGCCATAGAGCTGTGTTAGTAAGATAATTCCTCTCTGACGTATTGTTGTGTTACAGTTATGCCTCCAAGGAGGGCAACAGCCGCCCAGAAGGGCAAAGTAATAGTAGGAGCTACCAGTCAGACTCAGAGAGTTGATAGGGCTTATGCCCAGGGTATACCGGATATTATGCCGCAGTCGGCGAGTTCTTCTGCGCCAGGTTTTGAGACCCCAGCACCAGAGCCTCCAGTTTCTCAGTTAGGAGAAGACTTTAGGGTCATGAAAGAAGCCATTATGTTATTGACCAACATAGCGGTGCTACAGTTTCATCAGCAGGAGGTTATTTGGCGATGCATGCAGTGTGTACAGTGGGTAGAGGGCGCCATGAGATCTGCGTAAGAGGCTAGGCCCGTTGGTTATTCCGGTGAGTTTATGGACGAGCACTCAAGAATGAGTGAGATATTCGTCCCACCTACCCAAAGACATACCCCGCACTCACTGTGTGGATATTGACCCCACAAGGTATTTAGAGCCTGCCTAAGCTCCAGGGTCGAGGTTCTCGGGCGAGCAGAGGATTTTCTCAGTCGAGGCCACTTTTTCCTCAGTGTTTCCGATGTAGTAAGCGTCATTTGGGGGAATGCCGTTATGGCACGAGTTCTTGTTTTTATTGTGGCCGTCAGGGCCATATACTGAGGGTATGTCCTTTTAGAAGAGGCACCGGTGAGGTGGCTCAGCCTATGAGGCCGATGGTTGATTCCCTTTCCACAACAAGGCCCCTGCAAGGCGGTGTTCAGAGGTCAGACAGTCGTGGTAGAGGTTAGGGTGGATTTTATAGTTCTGGTGGTCCTTCGAACCGCATAGATGACGTTACTACTGGGCAGGATCAGGAGGCGACATCGCACGGGGTTACATGTATATTTCTATTCTTTTGAATCATACGTGCATTGATAGATTCAGATTTCGCCCTAGCATATATGTTTTCCCTTTGTTGCTAAGAGTTGTAAAGTGATAGTACCCCAGAGGTAGGGATACTTTGATTAGTAAAGTGAAAAGTTAAGAATGTTGACAAGAATTATAAGTGAACTGAGACTATAGTTGTGTAGAGTTCACAAGTTGTAATTACCCCGTAACAGTGTAAGACCGATAGGGAAGGATGTACAGTAGAAATACATTGGCTTATGTGACGAACCTCTAGTGAATGGGATGATAGGGTGAGAAGTACCTTGAGCTAAGAGAGAGTTTTATTTCAAAATAAGGATGAGAAGTTAAGGGTGACGATGAGTCGGGTTATGGACTCATTTCGGGTCAGCCGATAGTATGGAATGGTGTGATGTCAGTTGGTAGTGGTCCCGCTATGTGATAGGGTCACGAGGATGCCAGGCCCAAGTTGGGTTAATCGTTGTACGAGTTTGTGGACGCGTTCCACCGGAATCAGGTCGTAAGGACCGAGAAGAGCCTTAGCGGAAATTCAAGTAGCATAATGGCCAAGTTTGGTTAGTAACTCCAAGGATTGGGGAACAGAAACAATATTTGAGATGTGTACGTTTACTAAATAAGTTGGAAGTACGAGAAAGTATGACAAGTAAGAAGTAAAGGAACCTCTAAGGATCCCGTGTTTTAGAAGACCGTAACCTTCGAGTTTTGTGAGAAGGGGTCGCGGACGGAAGGTCCATTGATATGTTTACGGATGTTAGGTGGTGGCCATGTGTGGCATCGTTAGTCTTGTGGAGTATTGATTGATAGGCATAGTATAGAGATTGTGCCGGAGTTTGTATAGCCGGACAACCGACTAAGAACATTCGGGGACGAATGTTTCTAAGGGGGGAAGAATGTTACACCCCGTAAGTCCAGGACTTGTATAAGAGAATGTACGTAAGGAATCAAGACTTGGAAATTAGTACGAAAAGAAGAATTGTTTTTCCGACGGAAAATCTTCCGAACGTCGGAAAGGAAAAATGTTCGTTGTTGAGAATTGGATTCTCAAAATGCATTATTTGAAGAGTATGGAACTCTTAACCTTATGGAAATTTATTTTTACGGATTAGGTCATGTGGGGCCCACCCGAGGAATTTTACGTTCTGTGGGGGCCACGAGGGTTACGGAATTTTATGGACGAATGAGAGGGCGACACGTGGAACCCCCACATGGTCTTGGTCGAAATATAGTAAGGGTAAAATGGTCATTGACCATCAAGGAAGATAAGTCTTGCTAGCTTGAGATTGTTGACCAAGTCAACTTGCCACTTGTGCTTGATCCTTGTGAAACTCATCCTAGCCACTCATGTGTTGCAATCTAAACCCTCCATTGTGTTTTATATACCCAACTAGTAGCAAGACTTGGCATTTTACACTTAGAAAAATTAGAGAAACTCTTGTGCAAGAACAAGAGCTCTCGGGTTTGACACTTTGCTCACAAGAAATTTTGTAGTTTTGATCCATTGTTCACAAGACTTCAACCCAAGGTCCCTAAGGGTATTGTAAGGTTATCTCAATAGAAAGATTTCGGAAAAACGACGTTTTCGTATTAGTCGCAAGGCGGAAACTTAAGGAGTTCTTCAACTTTGAAGTTGGAACTTCAATATGGGTTCTTCATAGGCTTCTAAGGAGTGCTTGAAGGGGATTGGAACATAAGGAAAGAAGCTAAAAATTGCTAAGGCGCGACTTTGAATCTTGGAATTTTTAAGGGCTTGTAAAGGTATAATCTTGTCGTTTTAGTAATTAAGATTACTTGTTGTTGTAGCTATGGATATTAGCAAGCATGAGTTATATAGTATGAAGTTTTATAAGTGTATTGACTATTGGAACCCTAATCCAAAAACTAGCATGTTTAGCTTTAAGATTACAATTCAAGTCGATTATTAGATTAAGTCGTCGCATGTTGTATAAAGAAGGAAATTGTAGTTGTTGAAGTTGTTTATGACTATATAACATGTTAGACATTAGAGCTTGGAATTGGAAAAGGATTGGAAAAGACTTTGAATTGTTGGTTGTTGTTGGCCGAGAATGGCTTGAATATGGAACTACTTCGTATTAATTGTGGGGCGGAATTTTACACGTATTGTAAGGCGTGTAATCCCCTTTGTTTGGTTGTTGTTTTGAGCCTTAAATGTGGCGTGTTGGTTATTGTATTCGGCCTTGAAAAAGTTGGCAAAGTGAGTAGAAACAAAGGAAGTGCTGCCCGATTTTCCGTAGAATTAGAGACCGTATACTTGGTATTATTCTACGTTAGAGACTAGAAGTTGATAGTCTTGTTGTGACCATTATAGGTTGACACTTCTACGTACGGCGTATTCGGCTTAGCTTGTGGATTTAGCCGAAAAGGTATGTCAACTATCTCCTCTTCTAGCATGATTCCTTAAGATAAAGAAAGTATTTCCTACTCCTTAAATGATCCATTCCTTGGTTGTATTTGGATTGCCTAAAGTAGAATTTGTTCTATGTACTTCCTTGATTTTACTTTGATGTTTAAATTGTAAGTTGTATAATCCATTGCCTTAGTGAAGTTTGGATTCTTAAAGAGTGGAAGTATTTTACTTAAAGTACATAGAGTCTTGAAAAGGAAGTGGTTTCCAAACCTTTTGGCTAGTGCCTTAGTTCCAAAACCTAAAGGTCATTATAATGACTTTAGGGGAGTCAAAGGAGTGATTTACTTAATTGTTTTAAAAGATGAGAAATGACATCATTTAAGAGAAGTAACTTGTCTTAAAGGTGTGAGTTACTTAAGGTTTAAAAGTAGAAGAAACTTGTTTTCTATATATTAAGAGACTCGAAGTATTTTTGAAAGTTAAGAAACTTGATTTGAAAGTTTGTGATACTTGGTTTTAAGTATAAGTCTCTTGGTTATAAAAAGAATGAAATTGTTTAAAAACCATAAAGGGTTATAACGGCTTTATGGGAAGTTGGTTATAACGACTTTATGGAAGGTTTAGAAAGTTGTCTATTTTGATTAATGGGCATAAGTGTGCCTTGATAAGTACTTTGGCTTGATTAATTGAGAATTAGTCTAAGTGTGCCTTGATAAGTACTTTGGCTTGATTAATTGAGAATTATTCTAAGTGTGCCTTGATAAGTACTTTGGCTTGATTAATTGAGAATTAGTCTAAGTGTGCCTTGATAAGTACTTTGGCTTGATTAATTGAGAATTATTCTAACTGTGCCTTGATAAGTACTTTGGCTTGATTAATTGAGAATTAGTCTAAGTGTGCCTTGATAAGTACTTTGGCTTGATTAATTGAGAATTATTCTAAGTGTGCCTTGATAAGTACTTTGGCTTGATTAATTGATAATTAGTCTAAGTGTGCCTTGATAAGTACTTTGGCTTGATTAATTGAGAATTATTCCATGTGTGCCTTGATAAGTACTTTTGGCTTGTTTAATTGAGAATTGCCTATGTGTACTGGTAATAGCCGATTGTGTGCTAGTGGTATATCATTCATTTCGGGGTCATTCCCCGGGTTTGTGGCATTTGCATATTCCGTGGATTTGCTACCCACGATGCGAGGAATACCTCATGCGAGTCCGCAAGGGCTTATGCGGGTGAAATAGTCCCATGCGGGCGGGTCCAGCCTATGCGAGGAATACCTCATGCGAGTCACGGTCCCGGGGTTCGGGGCGTGACAAGCAGATTCTGGGGGAGGCACACTATCACGCCCCGAACCGGGATCGTGGATCGGTGCCCTACCCGGGCACCCTTCTACCTTAACAACTAAGTAAATCTGGAAATTAAATAACACCTCATTGTTTTTTTAAAACCAATCAGACGTGCAAGGCAAAGCCGACAAGGCTGCCATATAATATACATAAACAAAAGACACTACATGCATACACGAGTCCAATCCTACATATGAATACGCACCTCTAAGAGTTTACGAAACATGACGGACAAGGCCCCGCTGCACCCGTAACCATACAAAAGCACATCTGGAAGGAACTATACCAAAAGATAAACTCGAATGTAAGGAGCTATCCAAAACTCGAGCGGTCCTACACTGCAGATCACCAAATCATTACCTAAACTCGCGGCATGAACGCAGCCCGGGCGAGGTCAAGACGAATAATGTACCAAGTATGTGAGCGATGAAATGCGTGAATGAAATCATAACAGTCTAAACAAAACAGGAGACGTGTATGATAGCCAACCTACAGTACACAATACATAAGCAGTTATATCAAGTCAGGGACGCATGCCCTCAAAGTCACTACTCAAATATAACTATGGGTCTCACGCCCATAATATCAACCATGCCCGTGGAATCCTTTCTCACTGCCGGCAGTCCATGATATAATATAACACCAATAAGCATATCCAAGGAGTATCCCTCGTGGTCGCATGCCCCGGAATCCCACATCGTATAAGCATGACCATGGGGTATACAAACAAATCCGGGAATCAAACCCGCTCCTGGTCACATGCCCCGGAATCCCACATCGTATAAGCATGTCCAAGGAGTATCCCTCGTGGTCGCATGCCCCGGCATCCCACATCGTATAAGCATGACCGTAGGGTAACACAAATAATGGAAGCATACCCGTGGAATCTCACCTCACTGTCGGTACGTCCAAGTAAACTTACAACAAGGCAGCCGACCCTCCAACCGAGAGTCGCGGCAACGTAATAAAACATAATACTTGTACTCAAATGCTATCACCAGGACACATTGGCAATTCTCAACTAAACAAGTCAAAGTACTTATCAAGGCACACATAGAATAATTCTCAATTAAACAAGCCAAAGTACTTATCAAGGCATACATAGAATAATTCTCAATTAAACAAGCCAAAGTACTTATCAAGGCATACATAGAATAATTCTCAATTAACCAAGCCAAAGTACTACGTACGTACATTCTTTTCAAAAGACTTCTTTTAATGTAAAACCCCAAGATACTAACACCCGTAGTATCAAGGTGTGTCTATTTTTCAAAGTAAGTTACTACACTTTTAGAAAACTCATTCCAAAGCTTGAAATCAAGTAACTTCAAATCTTCACAATCTAGGCAACTTACGCCCAATAATCAAAATAGACAACTTTCTTAACCTTCCATAAAGCCGTTATAACCAACTTCCCATAAAGCCGTTATAACCCTTTATGGTTTTAGACATATTCATTCTTTTTTATAACCAAGAGACTTATACTTAAAACCAAGTATCACATGCTTATAAATCAAGTTCTTAACTTTCCAAAATACTTCAAGTCTCTTAATATTTAGAAAACAAGTTTCTTCTACTTTTAAACCTCAAGTAGCTCACACCTTTAAAACAAGTTACTTCTCTTGAATAATGTCATTTATCCCCTTTTAAAACAATTAAGTAAATCACTCATTTGACTCCCCTAAAGTCATTAAAACGACCATTAGGTTTTGGAACTAAGGCACTAGCCAAAAGGTTTGGAAACCACTTCCCTTTCAAGACTCTATGTACTTTAAGTAAAATACTTTCACTTTTAAGAATCCAAACTTCACTAAGGAAATGGATCATACAACTTACAATTTGACATCAAAGTACAATCAAGGGAGTACATAGAACGAATTCTATTTTAGGCAAACCAAATACAACCAAGGAATGGATCATTTAAGGAGTAGGACATACTTTCTTTATCTTAAGGAATCATGCTACAATAGGAGATAGTTCACATACCTTTTGTTATACCCCGTAGTTCCAGGGTATGTATGCGAGGACGTACGTACGAGAATACGACAGAAAGATTGGAAAGGAAGAAAGAGGCGATTTTTCCACGGAAAAGTTTCCGGTTTTTGTGAAGGAAAAAGGTTCGTTAATGGGAATTGGATTCCCAGATTTGGTATTCGGACTTCCTGGAATATTAGAAAAATATGGAATTTTATTTTCGGAAATGGTCACGTGGGGCCCACGGGAGAAATTTACGGTTTTGTGGGGCCCACTTTGTTTTCGAGATTTTGGCCATTGTGGATATTTTCGGAAGATGTTTTATTTTGGGCCAATAGGAGGGTGACATGTGTCACCCCCGCCTAGGTGGCTTGGCCGAATGGCATTTGTGCACAAAACCCGGTTAGAGTCGTTTTTTGACGAAACGTTTTACATAACTTGCGAGAGGAAAATTCCGGCTATGTCTTTTCTTATTTTTGCGGATTTTTCCGAGAGACGGAACATTTTGGACCAACGAGAGGGCGGCACTTGGCACCCTCATTGGTGGGCAAAGTGGGCGACTTGGACGATTTGGGGTGTCAGTGGTAGATATTTTTGGTAGATATTTGTGAGGGTTTTAGGAGTAGGGACTAGGGGCACTTGGGCATATCTTGGCCCTACACTTGTGTAGCACTTGGCTAGATCTTGGCCATTGGTTGGCCTTGGCTTGTAGTATAAATACCCCTCCCTTTGATGAACTTCTTCATCCATAAATTTGCCTAAGTCTTGAAAGCTCTCCTTCTCCCTCCCCTTGTGTTGAGTTCGGCCAAGGGCCTCCCCCTTGTGGCCGAGAGCACCCCCCCCTCTAGGGGTGCTAGCCGAGAGTGTACCCCCCCCTAGCCTAGTTGCTTTCGTATAATACCCCCCTTTGTGGTGTAGAAATACTCTCTAAAGTATTGTTATAATGCCCAAATTACCTTAGCCGTATACCTTGTTGTATTCTAAGGTTATACCTATACGAAAAGCCCAGAAATACTATTATACTTCCCGTCAGTCACAAAACCGAAACCCTAGGAAAATCTCCATAGTCCGTTGGAGTATTGTGTAGAAGTTGGTTAGAACTTCTAAGGGTGGTTTAGAGCGGGTTGGAGCGCTCGGAGTTGGAGCTAAACGATTGCCCAGGATCGACTTTATACTTGGATAATTATGGGCTTATCGAGGTAAATATCTTGTCCCTCTATTGTAATTGGAAATTACATGTTGTTAGAATATATAGTTGAAGTATACTATATATAGAATCAACGCGTTAGTTGGCAATGTCTTTTGACTTAAGCTCAAGAATCGAATCGAATCAGACATGAGACTTGTGTAGTAGTACTGTGGAGTAGAATTGTACCCGTTCGGGTTAGATGTATAACCCCCCCCCTGGTTGGCTTGGTAGCCGGCCCCGTTAGAGGAGGAGATTTACGCTGTTGCGGGGGGGAGGTGCTGCCGAATTTTCTGTAGAATGTTCTACGATAAGATCTTGATGTTAATAAGCGCCTTGTGGCCTTATAGGTTGAAGTACTACGTGTGGCGCGTTCTACTTGGCTTAAGGAGTAGCCGACAGTTGGAAGTACTTGGAGCGTTTTGCTATTAGTCGATACTCGTCGCGAGGTATGTGAACCTCTTCCTATCTCTTCTAGCATGATATGTGTGAACTATGTAGTACGGTAGACGTACATGTACTAAATGTATTTGATTGGTGTAAAACATAAAGTGTTATAACGGCTTTATGGGAAGTTGGTTATAACGGCTTTATGTTGGTAAGAAAATACATGTGGTTTTTAAAAGGTAACTGATTTGAACTATAACTGGCTTGTTATGTGTTAATAAAGAACTTGAAGTATTTCAAAAGAGTTTTGAATCATTTTGAAAGAAGAAGTAATACTTGGTTTTGAAAGCTTAAAGAGTTATACTAGCTTTATGGGAAGTTAGGTATAACGGCTTAAGAATGTTTTTCGATTTGAAATCGAATGTGTATCGACAAACCACAAAGAAATAATTAAAGGGAAATGTTTTGATTAATTAAGTATTAATAAAACCAGTAGCAACTTCCATCTGCATAGAAGCTAAGATGAGACAAAATGATATTTCCTATATCATGGTTGCTGTAATAAGATTGTTATAAACAAGAATATCCTACTCACATATAAGACTTATGTTTCTCAGATTATTTAAAAGAAATTATATTCTTAAATGAATAAGGCTATGAACCACGAAACCTTTCTAAAATAAGAAACGTGAACATTTGAAATTAGGCAAACTTGGACGTTTGGAAAATAAGGTTGTTACTTGATTTTACAAAGGTAAGAGTTTTGGTTTTCTTAAAAGGATCCTACTCTATTTTATACTACTGGTATTGTGTGTCTTATGTGAAAGAAACTGATCTTTTAAATATTTAATGTGTGAAGTACTTTGGTGTTAGATAACCGAACTTGTTAGTAGAAAGCACCTTGTGTGAATAACTTGATTGTATTGGTTTGTGATAGCCTTGTAATACTTTCTTGCTGATTTGAGAAGTAAACATGTTAGGATGCTACGTGTGTTAGTATCTTGTGATGTTAGTGTAAAGGGGTTTTCCTCGATCGCGCTTAAAGTTGTTTGACTATCACCGTTATGTTGGTATTGTACCACTCACCTTGACTTGTGTCCGGAGGTTAAGCCGCCTCCGACGCGGGTAGACTCAGCGATGCAGGACCATGATTCGAGGATACCACGCGGGTCCGGGGATCCATGCGAACTACGGAGTTCCGAGTTAGTGCGGCCTTTATGGTCATGCGGTCTTTGTGGCTACGCGATCGCGAGTCGGGGCGACGCCGGAGTAGCTACCCTCGATGCGGGGTTATACCTCATGCGGGCCTATGAGGTTGGCCTATGCGCGAGTGCGGAGAGTTCGAGGCTAGACGCGCACATTTGATATCTGCGCGCAGTGACCGGCTTTTATCATGACGGTGCAGACAGATATCATGACACGCTTTATGACCTTGTTGCATGCTGGGTGTTAGTAGTCGGCTATGCCTTCGTACTTACCTGCATTGTTTTATTAGGACACGTGGGACACGTGTTCATGTATTCCTTGCGCTTGATATCTGCCGGTGAGGAAGGTATTCCACGCACGATTGATGTTGGGCGTGAGACCCATAGTTACATTTGAGTGATGACTTTGAGGCGTGAGTCACGACTTGACATGATTGCTTACTTATTGTGAATCGTAGTTTGGTTATCATACATGTCTCTGCTTTATAGACTATTATGATTTCATTTACGATTTTCGATTCACATACTTGGTACTGTTATCGACCTCCTTCGGGCCGCGTCATGCCGCAGTAAAGGTACACCACCATTGATCCTCGCTCTTAGGGTCACGATTCGTGTGGAAAGCTCCGTTTCTCCGAGGCTTATCGATGGTATAGTCCCCTGTTGTAGGTGTTTACATTCGTGGTATGGCGGGCCCCGTCCGCCATTGTTGTCGTATCATTTCTTAGAAGTGCAGCAATGCTGTAGGCGGTGGTTTGTAAAAAGGATTAAACTGCTCATGTTGGAAAAAGTTGTTATTTATATATATGCCGAAAGGCAAGTTTTCTCGATTATTGTTTCATATTTCATAATATGTCTTGTATTGTTTTATGTTCATTGATTACTCGATGTTGTATCACTAGGGTGCCCGGTAAGGCACGATCACGGCCGAATCGGGTCGTGACAAAAGTGGTATCGAGCGATTAATCCTGAAAGTGTCTGCATCGTATCGATGAAGTCTTGATTATCGGTGTGTTGTGCACCACACCAATAATCGTGAGGCTATAGGATATTTAGGATTGGTTTCTATTCTTCTCACCGAGATCGTGCCTTAGAGTTGTGTTGTAAGTTGGACCTCCGACGAAATTCATTCCTTATCGTTATGCCTCCGCGTAGGGCAACCCGCCCAGAGGGCAAGCGCCGGCGGAGCCGCGAGTTGAGTTCGGAGGGTTGCGATGGCACAGCCCAATCATTACCTAGGTAGTGCTTCATTCGGGATTTCTGCGGCGTCACTAGCCCCAAAGAGTTTAGCACGCGACGGCGGTTCCTCTGCGTCCCATGATATTTGAACCTTCGCCCACGCATCGAACAGTGATTATAGATTGCAAAGAGGCGACCCTGTTACTAGCTATGGATTTGGCTACCAGAGATTATACCGATGTACCACGAGTCTTGATGACTACCTAAGAGAGGGTTGTGCAAGAGTAATTCTTCAGTTGGGCTTGAGCATGGCCTGTGTACGGGCTTATGTACAGCAGGCCGAAAAACGTAGAGATCGACGGGTTAACCAAGGACAGCAGAAGAGGGCCAGAGCAGCAAGGTCCTTCGGTAACTTTCAAGGTGAGTATACCTTAAGTGCTATGTTCTGATAGCAGGGTGTTAGTTGTGATTAGAAATCATGGTGGGTTAACCGAGTAAGATTTTGGGGGATAGAGAAGGTGTGAGCCTTAGAGTGTTATACGTAGAGACCTTAGAGGTAAAGCCATCTCGAGTAAAAGACGTATATTATGTTTGACCCTTATAGGAGTGCATAGTGCACGTGAGCTATGTTCGTGGGATAAGTCCCTGAGTAGTGTGGAAGGAAAGAGGGTAGTTGAGCTAAGAAGACCGCTAGGTTTTCGTAACGTGTTTTGTGAGATTGTTCCTTCGGGAGATGGTATTTCGCGCTGCGGTCGGGTTGAGGCACGCCGCGGGTCAACCCGCGGCATGTTTGGTGGTGGTCTGGTTGTGGTCCCGCCTTGTGGTAGGTCACGAGGGTGTTAGGCTCGAGTTTAGTTAACTAGCGCACGAGTTCGTGGATGCGTTCGACCGCTGGTCGGTCGATGGGGCAGCCCATCGTGTTCTTCGCCCGACCGCTCACTCGGCGATGTTGATTTATCGTAAAGGTTGTAAGGCTGCACGGTGCCTACCTTCACCTTATGGCGCATGGAGCCCGTGTTACGGCTGTTTTGTTTCCGGAAGTTTTACCAGCAGGTTAAGGACTCGGTGAGTCTCGAATCGCATTCGCCCGCCGGGCGGTGGATTTGGGGTAGTTGTGAGGATTGTTGTCTCTGTGGAGGAGCGCGTAGCTACCATTTCGGTGTTCGGATGTCGCCTTACGAAGCCTTGTAGGGCGAAGTGTAAGTTGCCGGTCGATTGGTTCGATGTTGGCAAGGTTGAGATAGTTGGATCAGCTTGTTCCGCAGATATGGATAGGTAAAGCTCGTCTAGAAGAAGTTACGGCTCGGAGGAATCGTATGGATAATCGGCACGACGCTTAGAGTTCGTGCCGACGGTCGGTCTTCTTGAAAGTACCACCGACAGTGGTGTGACGAGTTTTGGAAAGCGAAGGACTTAGCCCGAGTTACTTTGGGCCTTTAAGAGTTCATGAAGAATAGGCGGGTTGCCTATATGTTAGCTTTTGCCGTCCGACTTAGGAGGCGGACGTCCGATCTTCGTATTGTTATGTTCGGAAAGTATCGAAGATCCATCCGAATGTTCCCGATTAATGATGCCCACGTAAAGAGATAGTAACCTCGAGTTTTGGAAACTAAAGCGATCGTAAATGTGGTAAGGGTTCGAGCGACGACCTTGATGATCGTGACGCACGGTACCATTTGTTGGGTCGTCGGAGCAAGGCTCGCGACAAAGTGACAAAAGTGGTATTATTTGTGGTGATGTTAGAGGTGTTTCCTCGTAGACTTGGATATAAGTATGTTGCGCAGGTATTTCTGTGGCCAGGTATGGCAGGATTGTTTCGTAAGTATAGTAGTGAAGACTATACTGGCGCACGTTTGTTTTGAGACTTAGAAGGAACATTCGGGACGAATGTTTCTAAGGGGGGAAGAATGTTATACCCCGTAGTTCCAGGGTATGTATGCGAGGACGTACGTACGAGAATACGACAGAAAGATTGGAAAGGAAGAAAGAGGCGATTTTTCCACGGAAAAGTTTCCGGTTTTTGTGAAGGAAAAAGGTTCGTTAATGGGAATTGGATTCCCAGATTTGGTATTCGGACTTCCTGGAATATTAGAAAAATATGGAATTTTATTTTCGGAAATGGTCACGTGGGGCCCACGGGAGAAATTTACGGTTTTGTGGGGCCCACTTTGTTTTGAGATTTTGGCCATTGTGGATATTTTGGAAGATGTTTTATTTTGGGCCAATAGGAGGGTGACACGTGTCACCCCGCCTAGTGGCTTAGCCGAATGGCATTTGTGCACAAACCTTAGGTTAAGTCGTTTTTGACTAAACGTTTTACATAACTGCATGAGAGGAAAATTCCGGCTATGTCTTTTCTTATTTTTGCGGATTTTTCCGAGAGACGAACATTTTGGACCAACGAGAGGCCGCACTTGGCACCCTCTCATTGGTGGGCAAAGTGGGCGGCACTTGGACGATTTGGGGGTGTCAAGTGGTAGATATTTTTGGTAGATATTTGTGAGGGTTTTAAGGAGTAGGGACTAGGGGCACTTGGGCATATCTTGGCCCTACACTTGTGTAGCACTTGGCTAGATCTTGGCCATTGGTTGGCCTTGGCTTGTAGTATAAATACCCCTCCCTTTGATGAACTTCTTCATCCATAAATTTGCCTAAGTCTTGAAAGCTCTCCTTCTCCCTCCCCTTGTGTTGAGTTCGGCCCAGGGCCTCCCCCTTGTGGCCGAGAGCACCCCCCCCTCTAGGGGTGCTAGCCGAGAGTGTACCCCCCCTAGCCTAGTTGCTTTCGTATAATACCCCCCTTTGTGGTGTAGAAATACTCTCTAAAGTATTGTTATAATGCCCAAATTACCTTAGCCGTATACCTTGTTGTATTCTAAGGTTATACCTATCTGAAAAGCCCGAAATACTATTATACTTCCCGTCACCACAAAACCGAAACCCTAGGAAAATCTCCATAGTCATTGGAGTATTGTGAAGTTGGTTAGAACTTCTAAGGTGGTTTAGAGCGGGTTGAGCGCCGAGTCGAGCTAAACGATTGCCCAGATCGACTTTATACTTGGATAATTATGGGCTTATCGAGGTAAATATCTTGTCCTCTATTGTAATTGGAAATTACATGTTGTTAGAATATATAGTTGAAGTATACTATATATAGAATGAACGTGGTTAGTTGGCAATGTCTTTTGACTTAAGCTCAAGAATCGAATCGAATCAGACATGAGACTTGTGTAGTAATCGTGGAGTAGAATTGTACCCGTCGTTAGATGTATAACCCCTGGTTGGCTTGGTAGCCGTTGGAGGAGGAGAGATTTACGCTGCGGGGAGGTCTTCGAATTTTCTGTAGAATGTTCTACGATAAAATCTTGATGTTAATAAGCGCCTGGTGGCCGTATTGGTTGAAGTACTACGTGTGGCGCTCTACTTGGCTTAAGGAGTAGCCGGTTGGAAGTACTTGAGCGCTTTTGCTATTAGTCGATACTCGTCGCGAGGTATGTGAACCTCTTCCTATCTCTTCTAGCATGATATGTGTGAACTATGTAGTGCGGTAGACGCATACGTACTAAATGTATTTGATTGGTGTAAAACATAAAGTGTTATAACGGCTTTATGGGAAGTTGGTTATAACGGCTTTATGTTGGTAAGAAAATACATGTGGTTTTTAAAAGGTAAATCGATTTGAACTATAAGCGGCTTGTTATGTGTTAATAAAGAACTTGAAGTATTTCAAAAGAGTTTTGAATCATTTTGAAAGAAGTAATACTTGGTTTTGAAAACTTAAGAGTTATACTAGCTTTATGGGAAGTTAGGTATAACGGCTTAAGAATGTTTCTTGATTTGAAATCGTAATGTGTATCGACAAACCACAAAGCGTTAATAAAGGGAAATGTTTTGATTAATTAAGTATTAATAAAACCAAGAGCAACTTCCATCCGCATGTAAGCTAAGATGAGACAAAATGATATTTCCTAGATCATGGTTCTTTGTAATAAGATTGTTATAAACAAGAATATCCTACTCACATATAAGACTTATGTTTCTCAGATTGTTTAAAAGAAATTATATTCTTAAATGAATAAGGCTATGAACCACGAAACCTTTCTAAAATAAGAAACGTGAACATTTGAAATTAGGCAAACTTGGACGTTTGGAAAATAAGGTTGTTACTTGATTTTACAAAGGTAAGAGTTTTGGTTTTCTTAAAAGGACAGTCACTCTATTTTATACTACGGGTATTGTGTGACTTATGTGAAAGAAACAGATCTTTTAAAGATTTAATGTGTGAAGTACTTTGGGGTTAGATACCCGAACTTGTTAGTAGAAAGCACCTTGTGTGAATAACTTGATTGTATTGGTTTGTGATAGCCTTGTAATACTTTCTTGCTGATTTGAGAAGTAAACATGTTAGGATGCTACGTGTGTTAGTATCTTGTGATGTTAGTGTAAAGGGGTTTTCCCCTCGACTGCGCTTAAAGTTGTTTGACTATCAGCCGTTATGTTGGTATTGTACCACTCACCTTGACTTGTGTCCGAGGTTAAGCCGCTCCACGCGGGGTAGACTCAGCGATGCAGGACCGTGATTCGAGGATACCTACGCGGGTCCAGGGATCCATGCGGAACTACTGAGTTCCGTGGTTAGTGCGCGCCTTTATGGTCACGCGGTCTTTGTGGCCATGCGGATCGCGAGTCGGGGCGACGCCGGAATAGCTACCCTCGATGCGGGGTTATACCTCACGCGGCCTATGAGGTTGGCCTACGCGAGTGCGGAGAGTTCGGGGCTAGACGCGCACATTTGATATCGCGCGAGTGACCGGCTTTTATCATGTGACGGTGCAGACAGATATCATGACACGCTTTATGACCTTGTTGGTACCGTGGGTGTTAGTAGTCGGCTATGCCTTCGCATTTACCTGCATTGTTTTATTAGGACACAGTGGGACACGGTGTTCATGTATTCCTTGGTGCTTGTATAACGCCGGCGGAGGAAGGTATTCCACGCACGATTGATGTTGTGGGCGTGAGACCCATAGTTACATTTGAGTGATGACTTTGAGGCGTGAGTCCCCGACTTGACACGATCGCTACTTATCAGGAATCGTAGTTTGGTTATCATACATGTCTCCCGCTTTATAGACTATTATGATTTCATTTACTGATTTTCGCCACATACTTGGTACTGTTATCGACCTCTTCGGGGCTGCGTTCATGCCGCAGTAAAGGTACACCACCATTGATCCTCGCTCTTAGGGTCACGATTCGGCGTGGAAAGCTCCGCTTCTCGAGGCTTATCGATGGTATAGTCCCCTGTTGTTGTAGGTGTTTACATTCGAGGGTATGGCGGGCCCTGTCCCCGCCATTGTTGTCGTATCATTTCTTAGAGGTCCGTAGTAATCGCAAGGCGGGGTTTGTAAAAAGGATTAAACTGTTCATGTTGGAAAAAGTTGTTATTTATATATATGCCGAAAGGCAAGTTTTTCTCAGATTATTGTTTCATATTTCATAATATGTCTTGTATTGTTTTATGTTCCGCTGATTACTCTGATGTTGTATCACTAGGGTGCCCGGGGTAAGGCACCAGTCACGGGCCCGGAATCGGGTCGTGACACCTTTTCGGCTAAATCCACAAGCTAAGCCGAATACGCCGTACGTAGAAGTGTCAACCTATAATGGTCACAACAAGACTATCAACTTCTAGTCTCAAACGTAAAATAATACTAAGTATACGGTCTCTAATTCTACGGAAAATCGGGCAGCACTTCCTTTGTTTCTACTCACTTTGCCACCTTTTTCAAGGCCGAATACAATAACCAACATGCCACATTTAAGGCTCAAAACAACAACCAAACAAAGGGGATTACACACCTTACAATACGTGTAAAATTCCGCCCCACAATTCATACGAAATAGTTTAATACTCACTAGCCATTCTCGGCCAACAATAACCAACAACACTAAGTCTTTTCCAATCCTTTTCCAATTCCAAGTTCTAAGGTCTAACATGTTATATATACATAAACAACTTCAACAACTACAATTTCCTTCTTTATACAACATGCGACGACTTAAACTAATATTCAACTTGAATTGTAATCTTAAGGCTAAACATGCTAGTTTTCGGATTAGGGTTCCAATAGTCAATACACTTATCAAACTTCATACTATATAACTCATGCTTGCTAATAACCATAGCTACAACAACACGTAATCTCAATTACTAAAAACGACAAGAATTATACCTTTATAAGCCCTTAAAAATTCCAAGATTCAAAGTCGCGCCTTAGCAATTCTTAGCTCCTTTCCTTATGTTCCAATCCGCTCCAAGCACTCCTTAGAAGCATATGAAGAACCCATCTTCAAGTTCCAACTTCAAAGTTGAAGAACTCCTTAAGTTTCACTGCGACTAATACGAAAACGCCGTTTTTCCGAAATCTTTCTATTGAGATATCCTTATAATACCCTTAGGGACATTGGGTTAAAGTCTTGTGAATATTGGATCAAAACTACAAAAAAAAATTGTGTGGGAGAGCACAAAGCCAAGAGCTATGTTGTGTGCACAAGAGTTCTCTAATTTTTCTAAGTGTTAAAAGAGCTTGTCTTGCACTAGCTTAGTATTTATAACACTATGGATGGCTTAGACTTAAACAAATGGGTGGCTAAGATGAAGATCACATGGATTAAGCACAAGTGGCAAGTTGACTTGGTCAACAATATCAAGTTTAGCAAGACTTATCTTCCACCATGGTAAATGACCATTCTACCCTTACTAATTTCGTCCAAGACCATATGTGGGGGGTGCCACGTGTCGCCCTCTCATTCGTCCATAAAATTCCGTAACCCTCGTGGGCCCCACAAAAATGTAAAATTCCTCGGGTGGGCCCCACGTGACCAAATCCGTAAAAAATAAATTTCCATAAGGTTAAGAGTTCCATACTCTTCAAATAATGCACTTTGAGAATCCAATTCTCAACAACGAACATTTTTCCTTTCCGACGTTCGGAAGATTTTCCGTCGGAAAAACAATGCTTCCTTTCGTACCAATTTCCAAGTCTTGATTCCTTACGTACATTCTCTTATGCATGTCCTGGACTTACGGGGTGTAACATTCTTCCCCCCTTAGAAACATTCGTCCCCGAATGTTCTTAGTCGGTTGTCAAGCTATACAAACTCCGGCATAAACTCTATACTATGACTCTCAATCAAAACTGCACAAGACCAACGATGCCACGCATGGCCACCACAACATACGTAAACATATCAATGGACCTTCCGTTCGCGACCCCTCCTCACAAAACTCGAAGGTTACAGTCTTCTAAAACACGGGATCCTTAGAGGTTCCTTTCTTTCCTTACTTGTCATACCTTCTCGTACTTTCAAACTTATCTAGTACACGTACAAAATCTCAAATATTGTTTATGTTCTCCAATCCTTGGAGTTACTATCCAAACTTGGCCATATTGTTACTTACTTTCCCGTTAAGGCTCTTCTCGGTCCTTACGACCTGATTCCGGTGGAACGCGTCCACAAACTCATACAACGATCAACTAGACTTGGGCCTTGCACCCTCGGGACCCTACCACATAACGGGACCATTTCTAACTGACATCACTCCATTCCATACTACCGGTTGACCCGAAATGAGTCCATAACCCGACTCATCGTCACACTTAACTTCTCATTCTTAGTCTGAAATAAATCTTTCTCTTATCTCAAGGTACTTCTCACCCTATCCCCCTATTCACTAGAGGTTCGTCACATAGGCCAAAGTATTTCTACCGTACATTCTTCTCTATTGGTCTTACACTGTTACGGGGAAATTACTACTTGTGAACTCTACACAACTATAGTATCAGTTCACTTACCATTCTTGTCAACATTCTTAACTTTTCACTTTACTAATTAAAGTATTCCTACCTCTGGGGTACTATCACTTACAACTGCTAGCAACAAAGGGAAAACATATATGCTAGGGCGGAATCTGAATCTATCAATGCACGTATGATTCAAAAGAATCGAAATATACCTGTAACCCCATGCGATGTCGCCTCCTGATCCTGCCTAGTAGCCACGTCATCTATGCGGTTCGAAGGACCGCCAGAACTATAAACTCCACCCTGACCTCTACCACGATCGGTGACATCCGAACACCGCTCGGGGACGACACCGTGAGGAAAGGTAACCAACCATCGGCCTCGTAGCCGAGCCACCTTACCAGGTGCTCTTTCTAACAGACATTCCCACTTCGCGTGGCGGACGGTCACAATAATAACAAACACTGTGCCATGATTTGTTATACCCGTAGTTCCGTGGTATGTATGCAAGGACGACGCGTGCGAGAATCTGTGAAAGATTGGAAAGGAAGAAAGAGGTGAATTTTCCACGGAAAAGTTTCGGTTTTGTGAAGGAAAAAGGTTCGTTTATGGGAATTGGATTCCGATTTGGTATTCGGACTTCTGGAATATTAGAGAATTATGGAATTTTATTTTCGAAATGGTCACGTGGGCCCACGGAGAAATTTACTGATTTGTGGGGCCCGCTTTGATTTTGAGATTTTGGCCGTTTGGATATTTTGGAAGACGAAATATTTTGGACGAATCGGGGGGCGACACGTGTCACCCCCATGTGGCACCTTTGGGCCGAAATATGTTTGTGCACAACACCCGGTTAGAGTCGTGTTTCGACGAAACGTTTTCACAGCGTTCGGAGGGGGATTTCCGGCGATGTGCTTTAGTATTTTTGCGGATTTTTACGAGAGACGGAACATTTTTGACCAACGAGAGGCGCACTGGCACCTCTCATTGGTGGGCAAAGTGGGCGGCATGGACGATTTGGGGAGGGCAAGTGGGAGATATTTTTGGTAGATATTTTGTGTGCAAGTTGGCTAGGACACTTGGGTGAATCTTGGCCCTACACTTGCTAGGCACTTGGCTAGATCTTGGCCATTGGTTGGCCTTGGCTTGTGCTATAAATACCCCTCTCCTTTGATGAACTTCTTCATCCAAAATGCCTAAGTCTTGAGAGCCTTCCCCCTCCCCTTTTCGTGAGGCCCCCTTGGCCGAGAGTTCCCCCCCTAGTGGGGTAGGCCGAGGGGTAGCCACCCCCCCTCCTTTGTGGTGTGGCCGTGGGGTACCCCCCCCCCCCTAGCCTAGTTTGTTTTCTTATAATACCCCCCCCTCTTGGTAGAAATACTCTCAAAAGTATTGTTATAATGCCCAAATTACCTTAGCCATATACCTTGTAGTATTCTAAGGTTATACCTTTACAAAAAGCCCAGTTATACTATTATACTTCCCGTCAGTCACAAAACCGAAACCCTAGGAAAATCTCCATAGTCCGTTGGAGTTTTGTGTAGAAGTTGGTTAGAACTTCTAAGGGTGGTTTAGAGCGGGTTGGAGCGCTCGGAGTTGGAGCTAAACGATTGCCCAGGATCGACTTTAAACTCGGATAATTATGGGCTTATCGAGGTAATTATCTTGTCCCCCTATTGTAATTGGAAATTACATGTTGTTAGATTGTATAGTAGAAGTATACTATATATAGTCTTCGAATCGTAATTACATAGGACCAGACATGAGACTTGTGTAGTAGTACAGTGGAGTAGAATTGTACCCGTTAGGGTTAGATGTATAACCCCCCCCCCTGGTTGGCTTGGTAGCCGGCCTCGTTAGAGGAGGAGGTTTACGCTGTTGCGGGGGGGGGAGGTGCTGCCGAAATTTCTGTAGAAAGTTCTACGATGAGACCTAAATGTTAATAAGCGCCTTGTGGCCTTATAGGTGGATGTACTACGTGTGGCGCGATCTACGTGGCTTAAGGGGTAGCCGACGTTTGGAAGTACTTGGAGCGTTTTGCTATGAGTCGATACTCGTCGCGAGGTATGTGAACCTCTTCCTATCTCTCTAGCATGATATGTGAACTATGTAGTGCGGTGACGCATACGTGCTAAATGTGTTTGAGTGGTTTAAAACATAAAGTGTTATAACGGCTTTACGGGAAGTGGGTTATAACAGCTTTATGTTAGTAAGAAAATACATGTGGTTTTTAAAAGGTAACTGATTTGAACTATAACTGGCTTGTTATATGATAAGAAAGAACTTGAAGTATTTTCAAAAGATTTTTGAATCATTTTGAAAGGAGAAGTAATACTTGGTGTTTGAAAACTTAAGAGTTATACTAGCTTTATGGGAAGTTAGGTATAACGGCTTAAGAATGCTTTCTTGATTTGGAAATCGAATGTGTATCGACAAACCACCGCAGCGTTAAAAGGAAATGTTTTGAATAATTAAGTATTATGAAAACCAGTAGAAACTTCCATCTGCATAGAAGCTAAGATGAGACAAAATGATATTTCCTAGATCATGGCTGCTGTAATAAGATTGTTATAAACAAGAATATCCTACTCACATAAGACTTATGTTTCTCAGATTGTTTAAAGGAGAATTATATTCTTAAATGAATAAGGCTATGAACTACGAAACCTTTCTAAAATGAGAAACTTGAACATTGGAAATTAGGCAAACTTGAACATTGGAAATTAGGCAAACTTGAACATTGGAAAAGAGTGTTGCTACTTGATTTTACAAAGAGAAGTAATTGATTTACTTTAAAAAGATAATCACTTTATTTTCATATACTACGGGTATTGTGTGACTTTCGTGAAAGTAACGTATCTTTTAAAGAGTTAATGTATGAAGTACTTTGGGGATAAAAACCCGATCTTGTTAATCGTATAGTAGAAAGTACCTTGTGTGAACAACTTGATTGTATTGGTTTGTGATAGCCTTGTAATACTTTCTTGTTGCTTTGATAAGTAAACGTGTTAGGATGCTACGTGTGTTAGTATCTTGTGATGTTTGTGTAAAGGGTTTCTTGATTGTGCTTATTAACTATCACCGTTATGATAGTATTGTGGCATTCATCTCTTGAGATGATTCCGGTTAAGCCGCCCGATGCGGGTAGACTCAGCGGGTCGATGGACCTATGATTCGAGATACCTCACGCGGTCACGGGGCCTATGCGGAGCTACGAGTTCCGTGTTAGTGTTCGTCCTTTATGGGCATGCGGCCTCGCGCGCGCGACTCGGGGTCGGGGCGACGCCGGGAGTAGCTACCCTCGATGCGGGGATGCGCCATGCGCCGATGAGATTGGCCTACGCGAGCTGCGGAAGTTCGAGGACTAGACGCGCACATCGAGCATCGCGCAAGTGGCCGCCTTGATCATGTGACGGTCCAGACAGATCTTATAATCTGATTCATGACCTTGTTGGTATTGTGGGTGTTAGTAGTCGGCTATGCCTTCGTACTTACCCTGTACGGTTTTATTTGGACACAGGTGGGACCTGGTGTTCATGTGTATTCCTTGGTGCTTTTTCTATCATAGACTGCCGGCAGTGAGGAAGGTATTCCACGGGCACGATTGATGTTGTGGGCGTGAGACCCATTGTTAAATTGAGTGATGACTTGAGGGCGTGAGTCCCTGACTTGACATGACTGCTTATTTATGGTGAACTGTAGTTTGGTTATCATACATGTCTCCTGCTTTGTATAGACTACTATGATTTCATTTACAGTATTTATCTTTAGTTTCACATACTCGGTACCTGTTGTACTGACCTCCTTCGGGGGGCTGCGTTCATGCCGCAGGTTGAGGTACATCAGTCGTTGATCCTAGCTCTCGTGGTCACGATTCGGCGTTGGGGAAGCTCCGTTTCTCCGAGGCTTATCGGGTATAGTCCCCGTCAGAGTAAGTGTTTACATTCGTGGGTTTGGCGCCCCGTCCCCGCCATTGTGGTCGTATCATTCTTAGAGGTGCGTAGTAATCTTGTGGCGGGAGTTGGTAAAAAGGATTAAGTTGTTCATTTGTAAAAGAGTTGATGGTTATATATATGCCGAAAGGCAAGTTTTCTGATTATTGTTTTATATATTTCGTTATCTCATGTTGTTGTTTTATGTTCCTGATTACTCGATGTTGTGTCACTAGGGTGCGGGTAAGGCACGATCACGCCCGGTTCGGTCGTGACAAAAGTGGTATCGAGCGATTAATCCTCGGAAAGTGTCTACGCACCGTATCGATGAGAGTCTTGATTATCGGTGTTGTGCACCACATCAATAATCGTGAGGCTATAGGATATTTAGGATTGGTTTCTATTCTTCTCACTCGAGATCGTGCCTTAGAGGCGTGTTGTAAGTTGAACCCTCCGACGAAATCTTTTCCTTATCATTATGCCTCCGCGTAGGCAACCCGAGCCCGGAGGGCAAGGCGCCGAGGAGCCGCGAGTAGAGTTCGAGAGGTGGCGAGGGCACAGCCCAATCATTACCTAGGGTAGTGCTTCATTCGGGATTTCGCGACGTCACTAGCCCCGCAGAGTTTAGCACGATGACGGCGGTTCCTCTGGCCCACGATATTTGAACCTTCGCCCACGGCCGAACAGTGAATATAGATTTCAAAGAGACCACATTACATTAGCTATAGATTTGGCTACCAGAGATTATACCGATGTACCACGAGTCTTGATGACTACCTAAGAGAGGTTGTGCAAGAGTAATTCTTGATTGGGCTTGAGCATGGCACGTATGCGGGCTTATGTACGTGAGCCGAAAAACGTAGAGATTGACGGGTTAACCAAGGGCGAGAAGAGGCGAGCGGCAAGGTCCTTCGGTAACTTTCAAGGTGAGTATACCTTAAGTGCTATGTTACGATAGCGGTGTTAGTTGTGATTAGAATCATGGTGGGTTAACCGAGTAAGATTTTGGGGGATAGAGAAGGTGTGAGCCTTAGAGTGTTATACGTAAAGACCTTAGAGGTAAGGCCATCTCGAGAAAGGTGTAGTGTTATGTTTGACCCTTATAGGAGTGCATAGTGCACGTGAGCTATGTTCGTGGGATAAGTCCCAGAGTAGCGTGATTTGAAGGAAGGTAGTCGAGCTAAGAAGACCGCGGGTTTTCGTAACGCGTGTTTAGTAAGATTGTTCCTTCGGGGAGATGGTATTTTGCGCCTTGCCGGGTCATGGTTTAGGCTACGTGCGGGTCAACCCGCGGTAGGTTTGGTTGTGGGGTCAGTTTGTGGTGGTCCACTTTGTGTTAGGGTCATGAGGGTGTTAGGCCCATGTTTAGTTAGCCGTGCAAGTTCGTGGATGCGTCGACCGGTGGTCCGGCCGATGGGGGCGCCTATCGTGTTCTTCGGTCGGTCGTTCCTCGGCGGTTGTTGTTATCCGAAAAGGTTGTGAGGTTGCAGGGTGCCTACCTTCACCTTATGACGACAGTGGAGCCAGTGGTACTACTGCTTTCTTCTCGGGAGTTTGTACGAGCGGGCTAGGAACTCGTAAGTCTCAGACCGCATTCGCCACTGCCGGTGTTTTGATTTCAGGGGTAGCTGCGAGGATCGTTGTCTCCGGTTGGGGGAGTGTTTAAGCTACCATTTCAGTGTTCGGATGTCGTCTTGTGACGCCTTGTAGGGGCAGAAATGCAAGTTGTCGGTCGATTGGTTCGATGTTGGCAGGGTTCAGATAGTTGGTTCAGGCTTGTTCCAGCAGACTGTGGATAGTGCGAAGCTTGTCTAGAAGAAGTTCTGGCAGCTCAGAGAAATCGTGCAGATAATCGGCGACGACGCTTAGAGTTCAGGTTGACGGTCGGTCTTCTTGAAAGTACCACCCCGGTTAGGGTGTGACGAGTTTTGGAACAAAGGGAACTTAGCCCGAGTTACTTTGGGCCTTTGTGAGTTCATGTGAAGAATAGGCCAGGTTGCCTATATGTTAGCATTTGCCGTCCGACTTAGGAGGAAGGACGTCCGGTCTTTCGTATTGTTATGTTCGGGAAAGTATCGAAGATCCATCCAGAATGTTCCCAGTTAATGATGACCACGTTAGAGATAGTAACCCCGAGTTTTGGATACTAAAGCAGTATCAGAAATGTGATAAGAATCCGAGTGTACAACTTGATGATCGACGCAGCCCGCACCGTTTGTTGGTCGTCGAGCAAGGCTCGCGACAAAGTGACAAAAGTAGTATTATTTGTGGTGATGTAGAGGTGTTTCCTCGTGGACTTAGATGTAAGTGTTGCGCAGGTATTTCTGTGGCCAGGTATGGCAGGATTGTTTCGTAAGTATAGTAGTGAAGACTATACTGGCGCACGTTTGTTTTGAGGCTTAGAAGGAACATTCGGGACGAATGTTTCTAAGGGAAGAATGTTATACCCGTAGTTCCGGGTATGTATGCAAGGACGTGCGTGCGAGAATACTGTAAAGATTGGAAAGGAAGAAAGAGGTGAATTTTCCACGGAAAAGTTTCCGGTTTTTGTGAAGGAAAAAGGTTCGTTTATGGGAATTGGATTCCCAGATTTGGTATTCGGACTTCCTGGAATATTAGAGAATTATGGAATTTTATTTTCGAAAATGGTCACGTGGGGCCCACGGGAGAAATTTACGGTTTTGTGGGGCCCGCTTTGATTTTGAGATTTTGGCCGTTTTGGATATTTTCGGAAGACGAAATATTTTGGACGAATCGGGGGGCGACACGTGTCACCCCCATGTGGCACCTTTGGGCCGAATTATGTTTGTGCATAACACCCGGTTAGAGTCGTTTTTCGGCGAAACGTTTTCACAGCTTTCGTAGGGGAATTTCCGGCTATGTCATTTAGTATTTTTGCGGATTTTTCCGAGAGACGGAACATTTTGGACCAACGAGAGGGCGGCACTTGGCACCCTCTCATTGGTGGGCAAAGTGGGCGGCATGGACGATTTTGGGGAGGGCAAGTGGGAGATATTTTTGGTAGATATTTTGTGTGCAAGTTGGCTAGGACACTTGGGTGAATCTTGGCCCTACACTTGCTAGGCACTTGGCTAGATCTTGGCCATTGGTTGGCCTTGGCTTGTGCTATAAATACCCCTCTCCTTTGATGAACTTCTTCATCCAAAATGCCTAAGTCTTGAGAGCCTTCCCCCTCCCCTTTTCGTGAGGCCCCCTTGGCCGAGAGTTCCCCCCCCTAGTGGGGTAGGCCGAGGGGTAGCCACCCCCCCTCCTTTGTGGTGTGGCCGTGGGGTACCCCCCCCCCTAGCCTAGTTTGTTTTCTTATAATACCCCCCCCTCTTGGTAGAAATACTCTCAAAAGTATTGTTATAATGCCCAAATTACCTTAGCCATATACCTTGTAGTATTCTAAGGTTATACCTTTACAAAAAGCCCAGTTATACTATTATACTTCCCGTCAGTCACAAAACCGAAACCCTAGGAAAATCTCCATAGTCCGTTGGAGTTTTGTGTAGAAGTTGGTTAGAACTTCTAAGGGTGGTTTAGAGCGGGTTGGAGCGCTCGGAGTTGGAGCTAAACGATTGCCCAGGATCGACTTTAAACTCGGATAATTATGGGCTTATCGAGGTAATTATCTTGTCCCCCTATTGTAATTGGAAATTACATGTTGTTAGATTGTATAGTAGAAGTATACTATATATAGTCTTGAATCAGAATTACATGGGCGTATTACAGAGACTTGTGTAAGAGTAGTGGAGTAGAATTGTACACGCTAGGGTTAGATGTATAACCCCTGGTTGGCTTGGTGGCCGGCCTCGTTAGGAGGAGGTTTCTGTTGCGGGGAGGTCTTCAGAAATTTCAGTAGAAAGTTCTACGATGAGACCTAAATGTTAATAAGCGCCTTGTGGCCTTATAGGTGGATGTACACGTGTGGCGCGATCTACGTGGCTTAAGGGGTAGCCGACGTTTGGAAGTACTTGAGCGTTTTGCTATGAGTCGATACTGTCGCGAGGTATGTGAACCTCTTCCTATCTCTAGCATGATATGTGTGAACTATGTAGTACGGTAGACGATACGTGCTAAATGTGTTTGAGTGGTTTAAAACATAAAGTGTTATAACGACTTTACGGGAAGTGGGTTATAACGACTTTATGTTAGTAAGAAAATACATGTGGTTTTTAAAAGGTAATCGATTTGAACTATAAGCGCTTGTTATATGATAAGAAAGAACTTGAAGTATTTTCAAAAGATTTTTGAATCATTTTGAAAGGAGAAGTAATACTTGGTGTTTGAAAACTTAAGAGTTATACTAGCTTTATGGGAAGTTAGGTATAACGGCTTAAGAATGCTTTACTGATTTCGGAAATCAGAATGTGTATCGACAAACCACTGCAGCGTTAATAAAAGGAAATGTTTTGAATAATTAAGTATTATGAAAACCAGTAGAAACTTCCATCTGCATAGAAGCTAAGATGAGACAAAATGATATTTCCTAGATCATGGCTGCTGTAATAAGATTGTTATAAACAAGAATATCCTACTCACATAAGACTTATGTTTCTCAGATTGTTTAAAGGAGAATTATATTCTTAAATGAATAAGGCTATGAACTACGAAACCTTTCTAAAATGAGAAACTTGAACATTGGAAATTAGGCAAACTTGAACATTGGAAATTAGGCAAACTTGAACATTGGAAAAGAGTGTTGCTACTTGATTTTACAAAGAGAAGTAATTGATTTACTTTAAAAAGATAATCACTTTATTTTCATATACTACGGGTATTGTGTGACTTTCGTGAAAGTAACGTATCTTTTAAAGAGTTAATGTATGAAGTACTTTGGGGATAAAAACCCGATCTTGTTAATCGTATAGTAGAAAGTACCTTGTGTGAACAACTTGATTGTATTGGTTTGTGATAGCCTTGTAATACTTTCTTGTTGCTTTGATAAGTAAACGTGTTAGGATGCTACGTGTGTTAGTATCTTGTGATGTTTGTGTAAAGGGGTTTCCCTTGATTGTGCTTATTAACTATCAGTCGTTATGATAGTATTGTGGCATTCATCTCTTGAGATGATTCCGGGTTGGCGCCTCCGTCGCGGTAGACTCAAAGCGTCGATGGACCTATGATTCGAGATACCTCACGCGTCACGGGGCCTGCGCGAGCTACGAGTTCGGAGTTAGTGTTCGTCCTTTATGGGCATGCGGTCCTTGTGGCGTGCGGACTCGAAGGTCGGGGCGATGCCGGAGTAGCCACCGATGCGGGGATGCCTCATGCGGGCGATGAGATTGGCCTATGCGAGTGCGGAAGTTCGAGACTAGACGCGCACATCAGATACTGCGGGCAAGTGGCCAGCCTTGATCATGTGACGGTCTAGACAGATCTTATGATACAGTTCATGACCTTGTTGGTATTGTGGGTGTTAGTAGTCGGCTATGCCTTCGTACTTACCCTGTACGGTTTTATTTGGACACAGGTGGGACCTGGTGTTCATGTGTATTCCTTGGTGCTTTTTCTATCATAGACTGCCGGCAGTGAGGAAGGTATTCCACGGGCACGATTGATGTTGTGGGCGTGAGACCCATTGTTAAATTGAGTGATGACTTGAGGGCGTGAGTCCCTGACTTGACATGACTGCTTATTTATGGTGAACTGTAGTTTGGTTATCATACATGTCTCCTGCTTTGTATAGACTACTATGATTTCATTTACGATTTATTTTTAGTTTCACATACTGCATTGTTATCGACCTCCTTCGGGGCTGCGTTCATGCCGCAGTTGAGGTACATCGCCGTTGATCCTAGCTCTCAGGGTCACAGTTCAGCGTTTGGGAAGCTCCGTTTCTCCGGAGGCTTATCAGTGGTATAGTCCCCTGTCGTAGTAAGTGTTTACATTCAGGGGTTTGGCGGGGCCCTGTCCCGCCATTGTGGTCGTATCATTCTTAGAGGTCCAGAAATGTTGTAGGCGTGGGTTGGTAAAAGGATTAAAATTTCATTTGTAAAAGAGTTGATGGTTATATATATGCCGAAAGGCAAGTTTTCACAGATTATTGTTTTATATATTTCTGTTATCTCATGTTGTTGTTTTATGTTCCGCTGATTACTCTGATGTTGTGTCACTAGGGTGCCCGGGGTAAGGCACCAGTCACGGGCCCGGGTTCGGGTCGTGACAACGGCATTTTCCCAAATGACGCTTACTACAATGGAAACACTGAGGAATATGTAGCCTCGACTGAGGAAATCCTCTGCTTCTCTGAGAACTTCGACCCCTGGAGCTTGGACCGGCTCCTAAATACCTCGTGGGGTCAAATCTCACACCTGTGAGCTGCGGGGGTATGTACTGGGTAGGCTGGTACGAATATCTCACTCGCTGCGGAGGCAGCTCGTCCAAAAACTCACCGGGATAACCAACCGGTCTAGCCCTCTTACGCTGATCTCCGCGTTGACCCTCTACCTCTGCATAACCGTCTGCACCGCCGAATAATAACCTCCTGTGATGAATCAGCACCGCTATCTTGGTCAATAACATAACTGCTTCCCTCATGACCTTATAGTCTTCTCCTAACTGCGAAACTGGAGGCTCTGGTGCTGGGGTCTCAAAACCTGGCGCAGAAGAACTCGCCGACTGCGGAACAACATCCGGTATACCCTGGGCATAAGCCCTATCAACTCCCTGAGTCTGACTAGTAGCTCCTGCTACTCCTTTGCCCTTCTGGCGGCCGCCTCTTGGAGGCATAATCAGAACACAAAATACGTCGAGAGAGGAATTATCTTACTAACACGGACATGGCACGATCTCGAGTGAGAAGAATAGAAACCAACTCCTAAATGTCATGTAGCCTCGCTTATCGCGGTGGCGCGCAACACACCGATAATCAAGACTCTACTAGACACGGTCGTAGACATTCCGAGGATCGATCGCTCTGATACCACTGTCACGCCCGAACCCCGACGTGGATCGGTGCCCTACCCGCACCTTCTACCTTAACAACTAAGTAAACTGCAAATTAAATAACACCTCTTTTTTTTTAAAACCAATCGTACGTGCAAGGGCAAAGCCGACAAGGCTGCCATATAATATACATAACAAAAGACACTACACCGTACATAAGTCCAATCCCACATATGAATACGCACCTCAAGAGTTTACGAAACATGACGGACAAGGCCCCATTGCACCCATAACCGCATAAAAGCCTGCATCAAGGAACTATACCAAAAGATAAACTCCAATGAAGGAGCTATCCAAAACTCGAAAGGTGGTCCTACACTGCAGATCACCAAAATGCGTACCTAAACTGCGGATGAACGCAGCTTCAAGGAGGTCGATTTAACAATGTACCAAGTATGTGAGCGATGAAATGCGTAATGAAATCATAACAGTCTAAAGAAAACAGAGACGTGTATGATAGCCAACCTACGATACCTGATACATAGCGATTATATCAAGTCGTGGACGCGTGCCTCAAAGTCACTACTCAAATATAACTATGGGTCTCACGCCCATAATATCAACCATGCGTGGAATCCTTTCTCACCGCTGATCCATGATATAATATAACACCAATAAGCATATCCAAGGAGTATCCCTCGTGGTCGCATGCCCCGGAATCCCACATCGTATAAGCATGACCATGGGGTATACAAATAAATCCGGGAATCAAACCCGCTCCTGGTCACATGCCCCGTAATCCCACATCGTATAAGCATGTCCAAGGAGTATCCCTCGTGGTCGCATGCCCCGGTATCCCACATCATATAAGCATGACCATAGGGTATCCCTCGCGGTCGTATGCCCCGGCATCCCACATCGTATAAGCATGACCGTAGGGTAACACAAATAATGGAAGCATACCCGTGGAATCCCACCTCACTGTCGGTACGTCCAAGTAAACTTACAACAAGGCAGTCGTGTCACGACCCATTCCGGGGCCCGTGACTGGTGCCTTACCGGGGCACCCAAGTAGTCATACATCAGAGTAATCAGCGGAAATATAAAGCAAGACATGAAACAGTTTATAAAATAGGACACAGTTTAAGTGAGAAAACATCGCCTTTCGGCATATATATAAAAACATGGTTTAGCAGTTACATCCGACATCTTGCATAACAGACTACCGACCTCTAAGGAAATATACAACTATGGCGACAGGGCCCGCCATACCGATCGTATAAAACTATCTACAACAGGGAGATCATACCCAAAAGTAGAGCCTCCGGAAAGGATGGAGCTCCTGACACCAACGTAGAGATCCTAGGAATGTGGATCTAGCACCTGCTTGCCCTTACCTGCGGCATGAACGCAGCCCCCCGAAGGAGGTCAGTACAACAGGTACTAAGTATATGAAACTGTAAAATACTTAAATGAAAACATATCATTTTAAAATCAGTTTTGCAAGTATGTATGAAACAACCAAGGGGACCGCACATAGTGCCACATCATAAACAAGAGCAACAATAGGTAAACTGTAACAGGTCTTTTCTTAGGCTGCAAATGATCGAAGCAGGGCCAATTGCCCGTAGTATCACCACGCAAGCCTAATCCTGGACTCTCGTAGTCCGCATAGGCCACTCACATAGGCCCGCATAGGGTACATAACCCCGCATCGAGGGTAGCTACTCCTCGGCATCGTCCTGGACTCGTAGTCCGCATGGCCACATAGACCGCATGAGGTATAACCCCGCACACTAACACGAACTCGTAGCTCCGCATAGGTCCCTTGGACCCGCATGAGGTATTCTCGAATCATGGTCCTGCATCACCGAGTCTACCGCGTCGGAGGCGCTTTAACCCCCGGTAATATGTCAAGAGGTGAGTGATGTTACACTAACCTAACAGCTTATCGTTAAACAACATAAGCACAACAAGAATACTCTTTTACACAAACGTTACAAGACACTAACACACATAGCATCATATCATGTCTATTTATCAAACCATCTTATTATTCTTTTCACAATTCAACATAAGTCTGTTATAAACACATAGGCAAACTGTTTCTTTTATCATTCTTAAGTGGTTATACTTGACTTCCCATAAAGCTAGTATAACTCTTAAACTTCTGTTTTAAAAACCAATTAGTTCTCTTCTGTTAAAAATGATTCAGTATTCTTTTGAAATGCTTTCAGATCTTTATTATTCAGGCTTAAGCCGTGAGGCATTGCCGTAAGTATTATTCAGGCTTAAGTCAAAGACATTGCCGTAGTTATTATTCAGTTAACACGTATACGTCACCGCACTATATATATTGTAAAATATCATGCTTTAGGAAGAATCACATACCTTCCAAATAAAACCACCGCCAAGTTGAATATGTCGCGCAGAGAGTCACCATAATAGTCACTGCACATCTATCAAAGACTACTCTGAAGGTCATTCTAAACAGAGGTTCACAATTCTATGGAAAGTTGGGCAGCACTTCCTACCCTGAGCTATATAAGTTCATCAGAAAACAGTCTATGTAAGTCTGATTTGATTATTCTTCTTTAAACCCTTCTACTGTGGTAGAGTTCAATTCTATTCTGTGATAATCTTCTAAGTATTTAATACTTAATCTAATACTACTACAGTAAGTATTCTCTAATTCAAAAGAGGGTTAGGATTAGTTACCTCGGTAAGCCCAATAATATCCTAGAAAAGTCGCTACCGAGCAAGGTTTTGCTCCTAAGTTGTATGCTCCAAGGAAACCTTAGAAGTTCTTCACAACTTCTACTAAGTACTAAGGTATTTGGGCTAGGGTATTTTGGGTATTATAACAATACAAGAATGCAACTTTTCTACCAAGGGAGGGGGGGTAGATTTTGGCTAGGCTAGGGGGGGTAGGCCCTCGGCCAAACTTCACAAGGGGAGGGGGGGGGTGTTGGACGAAAGAGCTACAAAGGGAGAGGAGAGGATTTTTCAAGACTTGGAAAGATTTGTGGATGAAGAACTCTTCATCTCTAAGGGGGTATTTATAGGTCAAGAAGTGGCCAACCAATGGCCAAGATTAAGACAAGTGCAAGGCAAGTGTAGGGTGAGGATTAACTATACACAAATATCCTACCAACTCCTTGACTTGTGCACAAGGCACAAAAAACGTGCCATTGCTAGTCCAATTCTTCCAAATGGACGATTTGAAGTCCACCAATTGGAGGGTGCCAAGTGTCGCCCTCCCATTGGTCCAAAATGTTTTGTCTCTCGGAAAAATCCGCAAAAATTAGAAATGGCATAGCCGGAATTTACCCTACGAAAGCTGTGGAAACGTTTCGTCGGAAAACTATTCGTTTTGTGAGTTGTGCCCAAAAAAACGTTTTGCCTAAACTTTAAGGCTAGACTTTCAGACGTATTCCCACGCATACATACCGGAAATACGGGTATAACATTCTCCTCCTTAGAAACATTCGTCGAATGTTCCTTCCCAAGACGATTAACGATAAGATTCTTCATAACTAAAACAGCTTGCAAATGCCACACACGCCACGTAACAACACTTAGGCGAAGCGATAACGAAAATTTACAAGTAGGAAAGTGAATTACACGGAGGTGGGGAATAGGTGAGGATACTTCGCCTCATGTCCTCCTCGGCTTCCCACGTCATCTCCTCCTCGAGCTCGTTCCGCCACAAGACTTTGACGGAAGCCACGCCCCGTCCGCAGACGCCTAACTCCGACGATCGACTATCGCTATGGGAATCTCTCATACGATAACCCCGGTCACACTGGAAATCGTAAATCGGGTGTACCCTAGATTGATCCCCGATACATCTCCTCAAAGATAGATACGTGAAAAACCGGATGCACCGCCTCGGATCGGACGACAGATCCAACTCATAGGCAACCTTGCCTACCTGCGGACAACTGAAACGGCCCGATGTACCTAGGTTGAGTTTCCTTCTTCCGAATCTCATCACACCCTTCATGGGTGACACTTTAGGAAAACCCAATCATGAACCTCGAACTCAAGATGCCGACGACGATGATCTGCGTCGACTTCGCCGACTCGAGGTCGATAGCCGCTCTCGGATAAGCTTCACCTTATCCATCGCTCTTTGTCAAATCTGGTCCCACTAGCCGCACTCGCCCACATCGAACCAACCTATAGGCGATCGCACTTCCTCCCATACAAGGCCTCATAAGGCGCCATCCGAATACTGGAGTGGTAGCTATTATTATACGCGAACTCAACTAGAGGCAAATGATCCTCCCAACTACCATGAAGTCAATAACACAAAGCTCGCAGCATATCCTCAAGAGTGCGGATAGTGCGCTCTGTCCGTCTGGCATGCGTGGATGAAATGCGATTTCGGCTCACTGCGTCCCTAAACCCTCTGGAAGGACCTCCGAAGTTAGCCAGAACCGGGCTCCCACATGCGATATGATCGAGGTAGGGACTCATGCGATCGACGATCTCTGATGTAAAGTTCGCATAATCCTCACCGTAAAAGGTCGCCCCGACGGAAGAAAGTGGGCTGATTTCACACCGCCGACGATAACCCATATAGAATCATGTCTCCTCCGAGTGCGAGGTAATCCTGTGATGAAGTCCATGTTGATTACCTCCCACTTCCGGTCGGGATCTCAATCGCTCAGAATAAACCACCGTGCCTCCGTGCTCTACCTTCACTGCCGACAACACGCACCGAGCTACGAACTCGCAACGCCCTCTTCAAGCCATCCAACCAATACACAAATCTAAGGTCGTGGTACATCTTGGTCGACCGGATGGATAGAGTAACGCCGCGTGTGCTTCCCCAAGAACTCTGCCAAGTCCTGAAACATCCGAACACACACCGCCCTCAAACCTTAGCACCCCATCGTGCTACCTCAAAAGGACCCTTGCCCTCACGAAGAGTCGTATCACGATATCGAATCAAAGCCGGATCCTCGAATCGTTGCCTCTTTACCTCTCGACGATGGAAGACTCGGCAACCTCACGAACTCTAACCCCATCGCTATCGTAATCAATCAAGCGGACACCAAGGCTCGCTAATCGATGCAAATCACGAACCATGCCCTCCTCTCTAGCCGCACATCCGATAGGCTCCCATCGACCTACGACTAAGGGCATACGCCACAACATTGGCCTTCCGGTGGTACAGGATATCAACATCGTAATCCTTAAGCAACTCTAACCACCGCCTCTCGCGTAAGTTCGGCTCCTCGTCCGAAGATATACCGGAGGCTCTTGTGGTCCGTATAAATATCCACGTGAACCCCATACAAATAGTGCCTCAGATCTTCAAAGCGTGAATCACTACCGCCAACTCCAAATCATGGGTGGGGTAGTTCCTCCGTGTTTTTTCACCGTCGACGCATATGCTATAACCCCGCCATGTCGCATCAACACACATCCCAACCCGATGCCCGACGATCACAATACACGACATAACCATCCGACCTCCGGAAGAGTAAGAACGGGCGGTCGCCTCTCTTTCAAAGAATCGAAACCTCGCCACAAGCATCACCATCAAACTCCGCTTTCCGAGTCACCTTAGTCAATGGTGCAGATAGAAGCAAACTTCTCCACGAACCGATAATATCCTCGCAAGGCCTAAAATCGCGAACCTCTCGCTGAGTAGTAGGTCTAGGCCAAGTCCCGATCGCCTCGATCTTGGCAGATCCACTCGAATGCCTCACCCGGCTAATATGCCCAAGAAACGCCATCAAGTCAACCAAAACTCACATTTGGAAAACTTGGCGCATAACCGCTGGTCTCGAGAATCACAAGACAGCCTCAAATGCTCCGCATGCTCCTCGCCTCGAGCGAGAATAAACCAAGATATCATCAATGAACACTATCACAAAAGCGCCCAAAATGGTTTGAACACTCGGTTCATCAAATCCATGAATACCACGAGCATTGGTCAACCTAAAAGACATGACCACGAACTCATAATGCCTGCACGGGTCTGAATGCGATCTAGGGACATCCACCTCTCTCGACTCGCACTGATGATAGCCCGATCGCAGATCAATCTTGAGAAACATCTCGCACTCGCAACCGGTCGAACAAATCATCAATCACGGGAAGGGTATTCGTTCTTAATGGTCACCTTGTTTAGCCGTCAGAATCAACACACATGCGCAATGGCCCCGCCCTTCTTCTTTACGAACAATACCGGCGCTCCCGGGGAGAAACACTAGGCCCGATGAAGCCCTTCTCCAAAGAAATCCTCACCGGTCCTTCAACTCTCTCAACTCGGCAGGTGTCATTCTGTATGGCGGAATGGAAATAGGCCGAGTATCTGGCAACACATCTATACAAAACTCGATCTCCCTCTCAGGAGGGATACCCGGAGGTCATCTGGAAACACGTCTGGGAACTCGCTGACCATCGAATCGATCGAAAATCTGCACCGCAGCCTTCAAAGATCAAACACCCGAACGAGATGGTAGATATACCCTTTCTGCACCATCTTCCTAGCCTTGAGGTAGGAAATAAACCTACCCCTCGGCAATACAGTGCTCCCCTCCCACTCAACAACCGGCTCCTCTGGAAACTGGAACACCACTACTCTCTCCCTGCAGTATACATTGGCGTAGCAAGAAGCTAGCCAATCCATCCCCATAATCACGCCGTCAATCATCTCCAACTCTATCAAGTCGGCTGGTCCGACGATCGTAAATGGTCACAGGACAAGCTCTATATACCCGCCGAGCTACCACCGAATCACCCATCGGCGTAGCTACCTCGAGCGGTCTATGGATTCGTGCTCATCCCTATCCTACTAGCAACAAGGGGAGATATATAGGACAGAGTAGAACCCGGATCTATCAAAGCATACACATCAAACCCAGAAACTGATAAAGTACCTGTGACGACATCAGGTGAGGCCTCCTGATCCTGTCGGCTGGACAAAGCATAAATGCGGTTCTGAGGACCGCTAGAATCGGGACGAGCCACGAGCTCACGCGATCTGCCGACCCATGAGTACCACGCCCGGCGAGTAATCAGAGGAGATGAAGAAGACCGTGAAAGAACTCGTAGTGACTTACCATCAAGATCGCCGCCTGACAAGTTCCTCGCATAGTGACCTCGCCGCCACAATCAAACAAACTCCCGTACCACAACTCCCGAAGTGGGATCTACCGACGCCACACCGGCGGGTGGTCCCGATCGCCGCATTTCGCCGCCTGACGTCAAGTCCCGGGCCCCGTGCGCCTCGAATATCTCCGGGCCGTGGCCGAGGACGCGCAGAGTGCTCGGCCGGGCTGCGTGGTGCAAATCTAGATCGCTGCCGAGGCCGCCACCACGATAGCCACCAAACGACTTCGCCGCCCGGTCTTCTTCTCGCCGCTGTCACAACCCGCGATCTCTACGCCTCACATCCAAGAGCATGAGCCTTCACGCGGTAATGTCCATACCTACCGGAGAGAAACACCCGCACATGACTCGGCCATATAGTCGTCTCAGCCCGGTGACATAGCGGTGCACCTATCCTCCATATCGCTACCAATCCGGGACATATCGAGCCAATGAATCAAACTCGACATTGTACTCCCGACAAGGCCCTCTGCGCCTTAGCAAGAAAATCTATCACCGCGCCTCCTCATCCGTGGAGGCAAGAAGTGAGTGAGAAAGCCTCGAGAACTCATCCCAAGTAGCCGGGACGCGTGCTCTCCCGATAACTCCCATAAATCAAACCAATCGATCATGCGGTATCACGCGGCCGACGCGAACCAAAGGTCACAGACTGCCTCCGAGGCCTTGATCACCTCATGATTCTTCTCAGTGACGGATGAACTCCTCGCGGATCATCCTCCGCCTCGACCAGAAACTCGGCGGGCTACAACTCAAGAAATCTCAGAGTCTCAAACTATACGCCTCGGGTGTACCACGTGCGATCGAGCCGAGCTGAATCGAACCGCCGCATCCAACCTCTCTCGATCGGGCCACAACTTTAGCCAATAGCTGGGCCATCTCCTTGTACCCTAACTCCTCCGCCCCAGGCTGTGGGACAGGAGGTGTGGGTACTGTGGTCTCTGCTGGGGCTGGCGGCATCATAGAACTCGCTCTCGTATAGATCGGGCCTCGAGCCCTCGTGACTGGGTGTCTCGCTAGCGCCTCCTGGCCGCTTTGCCCTTCTGGGCCCGGGTTGCCTTACGTGGAGGCATAACTGTTACAGGAAAGGAATACGTTAGAGGGGTCCAACCTATAACACAGCTCTAAAGCACGATCTCAGAATGAGAAGAATGGAAACCAATCCTAAATATCCTATAGCCTCCTGATTATTGGTGTGGTGCACAACACACCGATAATCAAGACTCTACTAGATACGGTCAGACACTTTCCGAGGATTAATCGCTCGATACCACTTTTGTCACGACCCATTCGGGCCCGTGGATCGGTGCCTCACGGCACCCAAGTAGTCATACATCAGTAATCGGAAATATAAAGCAAGACATGAAACAGTTTATAAAATAGGACACGCTTTAAGTGAGAAAACATCGCCTTTCTATATATATAAAAACATGGTTTAGCAATTACATCCGATATTGTACAACAGACTACGCACTTAAGGAAATATACAACTATGGCGGACAGGGCCCGCCATACCTCGATCTGCAAAAACTATCTACAACAGGAGATCATACCCAAAAGTAGAGCCTCGGAAAGGATGGAGCTTCGACACCAACGTAGATCCTAGGAATGTGGATCTAGCACTGCTTTCCCTTACTGCGGTATGAAAGCGGCCCGAAGGAGGTCAAGACAACAGTACTAAGTATATGAAATCAGAAATACTTAAATGAAAACATATCATTTTAAAATCAGTTTGCAAGTATGTATGAAACAACGAGGACCGCACATAGTGCCACATCATAAACAAGAGCAACAATAGGTAAACTGTAACAGGTCTTTTCTTAGGCTGCAAATGATCGAAGCAGGGCCAATTGCCCGTAGTATCACCACGAAAGCCTAATCACGACTCAGAGTCCGCATAGGCCACTCACATAGGCCCGCATAGGTACATAACCCCGCATCGAGGGTAGCTACTCTCGCATCGCCCCGACTCGTAGTCCGCATGGCCACATGACCGCGTGAGGTATAACCCCGCACACTAACACGAACTCGTAGCTCGCATAGGTCCCTGGACCCGCATGAGGTATTCTCGAATCATGGTCCTGCATCACCGAGTCTACCCCGCATCGGAGGCGCCTAACCCCTTAATATGTCAAGAGGTGAGTGATGTTACACTAACCTAACAACTTATCGTTAAACAACATAAGCACAACAAGAATACTCTTTTACACAAACGTTACAAGACACTAACACACATAGCATCATATCATGTCTATTTATCAAACCATCTTATTATTCTTTTCACAATTCAACATAAGTCTGTTATAAACACATAGGCAAACTGTTTCTTTTATCATTCTTAAGTGGTTATACTTGACTTCCCATAAAGCTAGTATAACTCTTAAACTTCTGTTTTAAAAACCAATTAGTTCTCTTCATAAAAATGATTCAAGATTCTTTGAAATGCTTTCAGATCTTTATTATTCAGGCTTAAGCCGTGAGGCATTGCCGTAAGTATTATTCAGGCTTAAGTCAAAGACATTGCCGTAGTTATTATTCAGTTAACACATGTACGTCTACCGTACTATATATATTGTAAAATATCATGCTTTAGGAAGAATCACATACCTTCTCAGCGAAAACCACCTGCCAAGTTGAATATGTCGCGCGCAGAGTCACTATAATAGTCACGGACATCTATCAAAGACTACTCAAGGTCATTCTAAACAGAGGGTTCACAATTCTATGGAAAGTTGGGCAGCACTTCCTACCCAGTGAGCTATATAAGTTCATCGTGAAAACAGTCCATGTAAGTCTGCTTTGATTATTCTTCTTTAAACCCTTCTACCGTGGTAGCTCAATTCTATTCTGTGATAATCTTCTAAGTATTTAATACTTAATCTAATACTACTACAGTAAGTATTCTCTAATTCAAAAGGGGGTTAGGATTAGTTACCTCGGTAAGCCCAATAATATCCTAGAAAAAGTCGCGCCTGAGCAAGGTTTTGCTCCTAAGTTGTATGCTCCAAGGAAACCTTAGAAGTTCTTCACAACTTCTACTAAGTACTAAGGTATTTGGGCTAGGGTATTTTGGGTATTATAACAATACAAGAATGCAACTTTTCTACCGGAGGGGGGTAGATTTTGGCTAGGCTAGGGTAGGCCTCGGCCAAACTTCACAAGGGGAGGGGTGTTGACGAAAGAGCTACAAAGGAGAGGAGAGGATTTTTCAAGACTTGAAAGATTTGTGGATGAAGAACTCTTCATCTCTAAGGGGGTATTTATAGGTCGAAGTGGCCAACCACTGGCCAAGATTAAGACAAGTGCAAGGCAAGTGTAGGGTGAGGATTAACTATACACAAATATCCTACCAACTCCTTGACTTGTGCACAAGGCACAAAAAACGTGCCATTGCTAGTCCAATTCGTCCAAATGGACGATTTGAAGTCCACCAATTGGAGGGTGCCAAGTGTCGCCCTCCCGTTGGTCCAAAATGTTTCGCCTCTAAAAATCCGCAAAAATTAGAAATGGCATAGCCGGAATTTACCCTACGAAAGCTGTGGAAACGTTTCGTCGGAAAACTATTCGTTTTGTGAGTTGTGCCCAAAAAAACGTTTTGCCTAAACTTTAAGGCTAGACTTTTTGTACGTATTCCCTTACGTACATACTCTGGAAATACGGGGTATAACAAGTCGACCCTCCAACCGAGAGTCGCGGCAACGTAATAAAACATAATACTTGTACTCAAATGCTATCACCTGCACACATTGGCAATTCTCAACTAAACAAGCCAAAGTACTTATCAAGGCACACATAGAATAATTCTCAATTAAACAAGCCAAAGTACTTATCAAGGCATACATAGAATAATTCTCAATTAAACAAGCCAAAGTACTTATCAAGGCATACATAGAATAATTCTCAATTAACCAAGCCAAAGTACTACGTACGTACATTCTTTTCAAAAGACTCCTTTTAATGTAAAACCCCAAGATACTAACAGCCGTAGTATCAAGGTGTGTCTATTTTTCAAAGTAAGTTACTACACTTTTAGAAAACTCATTTCAAAGCTTGAAATCAAGTAACTTCAAATCTTCACAATCTAGACAACTTATGCCCAATAATCAAAATAGACAACTTTCTTAACCTTCCATAAAGCCGTTATAACCAACTTCCCATAAAGCCGTTATAACCCTTTATGGTTTTAGACATATTCATTCCTTTTTATAACCAAGTGACTTATACTTAAAACCAAGTATCACATGCTTATAAATCAAGTTCTTAAGTTTCCAAAATACTTCAAGTCTCTTAATATTTAGAAAACAAGTTTCTTCTACTTTTAAACCTCAAGTAACTCACACCTTTAAAACAAGTTACTTCTCTTAATTCATGTCATTTCTCCTCTTTTAAAACAATTAAGTAAATCACTCCTTTGACTCCCCTAAAGTCATTAAAACGACCATTAGGTTTTGGAACTAAGGCACTTGCCAAAAGGTTTGGAAACCACTTCCCTTTCAAGACTCTATGTACTTTAAGTAAAATACTTTCACTTTTAAGAATCCAAACTTCACTAAGGAAATGGATCATACAACTTACAATTTGACATCAAAGTACAATCAAGGGAGTACATAGAACGAATTCTATTTTAGGCAAACCAAATACAACCAAGGAATGGATCATTTAAGGAGTAGGACATACTTTCTTTATCTTAAGGAATCATGCTAGAAGAGGAGATAGTTCACATACCTTTTCGGCTAAATCCACAAGCTAAGCCGAATACGCCGTACGTAGAAGTGTCAACCTATAATGGTCACAACAAGACTATCAACTTCTAGTCTCTAACGTAGAATAATACTAACTATACGGTCTCTATTTCTACGGAAAATCGGGCAGCACTTCTTTTGTTTCTACTCACTTTGCCACCTTTTTCAAGGCCGAATACAATAACCAACACGCCACATTTAAGGCTCAAAACAACAACCAAACAAATGGGATTACACGCCTTACAATACGTGTAAAATTCCGCCCCACAATTCATACGAAGTAGTTTAATACTCACTAGCCATTCTCGGCCAACAATAACCAACAACACTAAGTCTTTTCCAATCATTTTCCAATTCCAAGTTCTAAGGTCTAACATGTTATATAGCCATAAACAACTTCAACAACTACAATTTCCTTCTTTATACAACATGCGACGACTTAAACTAATATTCAACTTGAATTGTAATCTTAAGGCTAAACATGCTAGTTTTCGGATTAGGGTTCCAATAGTCAATACACTTATCAAACTTCATACTATATAACTCATGCTTGCTAATAACCATAGCTACTACAACACGTAATCTCAATTACTAAAAACGACAAGAATTATACCTTTATAAGCCCTTAAAAATTCCAAGATTCAAAGTCGCGCCTTAGAAATTCTTAGCTCATTTCCTTATGTTCCAATCCGCTCCAATCACTCCTTAGAAGCCTATGAAGAACCCATCTTCAAGTTCCAACTTCAAAGTTGAAGAACTCATTAAGTTTCACTGACTAATACGAAAACGCCGTTTTTCCGAAATCTTTCTATTGAGATATCCTTATAATACCCTTAGGGACATTGGGTTAAAGTCTTGTGAATATTGGATCAAAACTACAAAAAAAATTTGTGTGGGAGAGCACAAAGCCGAGAGCTATGTTGTGTGCACAAGAGTTCTCTAATTTTTCTAAGTGTTAAAAGAGCTTGTCTTGCACTAGCTTAGTATTTATAACACTATGGATGGCTTAGACTTAAACAAATGGGTGGCTAAGATGAAGATCACATGGATTAAGCACAAGTGGCAAGTTGACTTGGTCAACAATATCAAGCTTAGCAAGACTTATCTTCCACCATGGTAAATGACCATTCTACCCTTACTAATTTCGTCCAAGACCATATGTGGGGGTGCCACGTGTCGCCCTCTCATTCGTCCATAAAATTCCGTAACCCTCGTGGGCCCCACAAAAATGTAAAATTCCTCGGGTGGGCCCCACGTGACCAAATCCGTAAAAAATAAATTTCCATAAGGTTAAGAGTTCCATACTCTTCAAATAATGCACTTTGAGAATCCAATTCTCAACAACGAACATTTTTCCTTTCTGACGTTCGGAAGATTTTCCGTCGGAAAAATAATTCTTCCTTTCGTACCAATTTCCAAGTCTTGATTCCTTACGTACATTCTCTTATACATGTCCTGGACTTACGGGGTGTAACACACACAGTGCTCGTTATTCTATTCATCCGGGGTCGACCAAGATGTACCATGACCTCAGATGTTTGTATTGGTGGGATGGCCTGAAGAGGGACGTGGCAGGTTTTGTTGCACAGTGTCCTAATTGCCAACAGGTCAAGGTCGAGCACCAGAGGCCCAGTGGATTATTGCAGGCTATTGAGATTCCGACTTAGAAGTGGGAGGTGATCAACATGGACTTTGTTACAGGGTTACCTCATACTCAGAGGAAGTACGACTCCATTTGGGTTATTATTGACAGGCTGACGAAATCAGCCCATTTCCTTCTAGTCAGGACGACGTTTTCGGCTGAGGACTATGCCAGATTGTACATCAGAGAGATTGTGAGGCTGCACGGTGTCCCATTGTCGATTATATCTGATAGGGGAGCCCAGTTTACGGCTAACTTCTGGAGGTCTTTCCAGAAGGGATTAGGGACACAAGTGAGTCTCAGTACAGCATTTCATCCTCAGACGGACGGGCAGGCAGCGCGTACTATCCAGACACTTGAGGATATGCTGCGTTCCTGCGTGATTAATTTCAGGGGTAGCTGGGAGGATCATTTTCCTCTTGTGGAGTTTGCTTATAACAACAGCTACCATTCCAGTATACAGATGGCGCCATACGAGGCTTTATATGGGCAGAAATGCAGGTCGCCGATTGGTTGGTTCGACGTGGGCGAGGTGCAGTTAGTTGGCCCAGACTTGGTTCAGCAGGCTGTGGATAAGGTGAAGCTTATCCAGGAGAGACTGTTAGCATCTCAGAGTCGGCAGAAGTCATATATGGATAATCGGCGTCGGCATTTGGAGTTTCAGGTAGACGATTGGGTCTTCTTGAAGGTGTCACCCATGAAGGGTGTGATGAGATTCGGTAAGAAGGGGAAACTCAGCCCAAGGTACATTGGGCCCTACCAGATCGTCCGTAGAGAGGGAAAGGTTGCCTATGAGTTGGATCTGCCATCAGAGTTAGAGGCGGTACATCCGGTCTTTCATGTTTCTATGTTGCGGAAGTGTATCGGAGATCCAGCGAGTGTTTTCCCTACTAGTGAGGTCCAGGTGACAGAGGGGTTATCGTATGAAGAGATTCCCATAGCGATACTCGATCGCCAGGTCAGGCGACTGTGGACCAAGGATGTGGCTTCCGTCAAAGTCTTGTGGAGAAATGATAACCGGGAGGAGATGACTTGGGAAGCGGAGGAGGACATGTTGAGGAAGTACCCTCACTTATTCCCTACACCTTCAGGTAATTCTTTTCCCTTACTTGTCAAGTTTTAATTGAAGCATTTTGTTTTGTGTAAATGCTATTATGTGGCCATGTGTGGCATTTTTGGTGTGTAGGGGTTGTGAAAGGAAACTATGTCGCTAATTATAAGTTGACTCCGAAAGAACATTCGGGGACGAATGTTTCTAAGGGGGGAAGAATGTTACACCCCGTATTTACAGGACATGTTTTAAGAACGTACGAAAGAACTCACAAGTGTTACGATTTGAGACTTGTAAAAATTTATCGGTATTATGAAATTGTCGGAAAACGTATTATTGTGACGAATGGGAGGGCGACACGTATCACCCCCCCTTATAGTTGCCTTGGACGATTTATGTCATGGCCAAAATGGTCATTGACCATAGTCTTGGATGACTAAGTCTTGCAAGTAGTAGCTTGAGATTCTTCACTAAGTCAAAGGACCCACAAGGCTTGATATTTGATAAGAGCTCATCCAAACCACCCATTTGGTTGCATCTTGACCCTCCATTGCACTATATTATACTACTAGTAGCAAGACTAATGCCAACACTTAGAAAATGTTTAAGAAAAAATTGAAGACCAAGAGCTAGAGCTCTCGGGTTCCCTCACTATCAAAAGAAAAAAATTTGTTTCTTGTTCATTAAGCTCCCCACTTTAAACCAAGGTTCTTGAGTGTATTGTAAGCATATCTCAATAGAAAAATCTCGGAAAAAGATAGTTTTCGGGTTAGTCGCAAAGCGAAAACCTAGTTGTCTTTCTAGGTTTTGTTTGGAGATTTGAAGGAAAGTTGTTGGTGTTGTTCTAAGGGTCTCGACTAGCGGATTGAAGCGTCTTGAAGAGACTCTAAGTTGCTAAGGAGCGACTTCGGATTTGGAGTTGGATTAAGATTCGTTGAGGTATAATCTTGTCCCTTAAAAGTGTTACAAGATTATTTATATTGTTGTTAGCTTTACTTGTTGCTAGCATGAAGTATGTGTTGAAGTTTATAAGTGTTATGGATTGCTTGTAGCCTTAGAATCCGAAATGTAATGTAAGCCATGTGAAGTTGGATTACAAATTGGTCGTTTATTAGAATCGTCGCATGTTAATTACTTGGAGATTATAGTAGTTATAATCGATTGCGACTTGATATCATGTTAGGCAAATAACTTGGATTGAAATGGAAATTGGATAAGAATTGATGTTGTAGTACTTCAAGTTAGCCGAATTGGCCTAGTAAGTTGCATTAATTTGATATCTATTGTGGGGCGGAATTTTACATGTCTAGTAGGTGTGTAATCCCCTATTGTTGATTGCATTGTTTGGGCCTTAAATATGGCGTGTTTGGTTATTGTTTTCGGCCTTGAAAAAGGTGGCAAAGTAAGTAGAAACAAAGGAGGTGCTGTCCGATTTTCCGTAGAAATTAGTGACCTTACACTTATAATATTCTACGTTTGAATTAAGACGTTAATAGACGTATTGTGGATATTATAGGTTGACATACTACGGGCGGGGCATTGTACTTGGCAAGTGGTTGACCTGAAGAGGTATGTAGAACTTTTCCTATCTTTTGAGCATGATTAGTTGTACGTATATAGTACAGTAGACGTACAAGACCTTGATATCCTTTACTATTTTTATGAATAACCAAGTCGGGTGAGTTAGGAGATTAACTCACTTCTTTGAAAGTATTAAGGATGTCTAATGTTTTATTAAAGTTAAGGGACTTGAAGAGTTTTAAAGTATGTGATATTTGTTCCGTTTTAAACGTATAAGTCCCTTGGATAGGAAATTGTATTTGGCTAAGGTGTAAAGTGAATATAACGACTTTATGGGAAGTTGGTTATATTTGCTTTATGGAAAGATAAATGACTTGATTTTTAATGAAAAGGCAATTTGATTGTAAGGCATCAATTGCCTAAGGTTTTATAATAAAAGGAGTCACTTGATTTAGAGACCTAACTTTATTTCTAAAGGTATTGTGACTTGCCTTGAAATGTAATTTGGACTTGATACTATGGTTAATAGTATCTTGGAAGTTTTATACAAAAAAGAGTCATTTGTTTTAAAGAGTGGAAGTATGTAGTACTTTGGGTTAAATTCCCGGATCTTTATAAAAGACATGTTAGTGCCTTAAGTAAACTAAAATGAGAGTGTATGTGAACAAGAATAATAAGAAGTTAGGGGATTCTTAACTTGCTTATATATTGTATGATAGCCGGTTTTGTGATAGTGGTATTCTATTCATTACGGGGTCATTCCCCGGGTTTGTGGCATTTGCATATTCCGTGGATTTGCTACCCACGATGCGAGGAGAATACCTCACGCGAGTCCGCATGGCTTACGCGGGTGAAATAGTCCCACGCGACGGGTCCATTTATGCGAGGAATACCTCATGCGAGTCCGTAAGGGCTTATGCGTGTGAAATAGTCTCATGCGAGGAATACCTCATGCGGGTCCACGCGACCTATGCGGGTGAAATAGTCCCAGAAGTAGGGTTGCTTAATGATACTGCGGGCGGGTGGCCCTGCTTTGATCGTGAGCTTCCTATTGTATATTGTAAGTATATTACTATTTACTCTCATTGTTAGTAAGGCACACTGTACTGTAATTTGATTATCATACATGTCTCCGGCTTTGTTTTAAACTATGACGTAATTACAGTATTTTCCAGTTTTACATACTTAGTACATATTGTGTACTGACCCCCATCCTCGGGGGCTGCGTTCATGCCGCAGGAAAGGGTAAGCAGGTGGTGGATCCTCATTCTTAGGATCACTTATCAGACTTCAGAAGCTCTATTTCTCTGGAGGCTTGTCTCTTTTGGTACAGTTTTTCCCTGATGTTGTAGATTTATGTACATTCAGGGGTATGGCGGGGCCCTGTCCTGCCACAGTTGTTATTCCTAGAGGTCTGTATTCACATATGTGGTTGGGCTGTAAGAACTGAGTTGTACAGTTGTACTTTTGATTATGTTTATATTATGGAAGGCGGCCTTATCGGCTAGCCTGTGATGTTTATTGTTTACACATGTGTTTATGTTGTGTATGTTCCGCTGCTATTCTCTGATGTATACCTGAACGGGGTGCCCAGGTAGGGCACCAGTCGCGGCCCCGGGGTCGGGTCATGACATGGACCTGCCATCAGATTTAGAGGCGGTACATCCGGTCTTCCATGTTTCTATGTTGCGGAAGTGTATCGGAGATCCGTCGAGAGTTTTCCCAGCTAGCGAGGTCCAGGTGACAGAGGGGTTATCATATGAGGAGAGTCCCATAGCGATACTCGATCGCCAGGTCAGGCGACTGTGGACCAATGATGTGGCTTCCGTCAAAGTCTTATGGCGGAATGATAACAGGGAGGAGATGACGTGGGAAGCAGAGGAGGACATGTTGAGAAAGTATCCTCACTTATTCCCTACACCTTCAGGTAATTCATTTTCCCTTACTTGTCAAGTTTTAATTGAAGTATTTTGCTTAAGTGTTATTATGTGGCCATGTGTGGTATTATTAGTATGTAGGGATTGTAAAAGGAGAATATGTCGCTATCTATAAGTTTGAATCCGGAAGAACATTCGGGGACGAATGTTTTTAAGGGGGGAAGAATGTTACACCCCGTATTTACAGGACATGTTTTTAAGAACGTACGTAAGAAATTCCAAATGTTAAGATTTGAGACTAGTAAAAATTTATCGGAATTATGGAATTGTCGGAAAACGAAATATTGTGACGAATGGGAGGGCGACACGTGTCACACCCTTAAGTTGGTCTTGGACGAAAATGGCATGGGTAAAAGGGTCATTTGACCTTAAGTTAGATGACCAAGTATTGCTAAGTCTTGAAGCTTGATATTGTTGACTTTTCAAAGGGCCACTTGGGCTTGATCCTAGTGTAATGCATCTAAGCCACACATATGTACTAATATTGGCCCTCCATTATACTATATATGTATACTAGTAGTGAGACAAGCTTCCACACTTAGAAAAAATTTCAAGAAAATTGGATGAACTTGAGGGAGTGTTATACCCCGTATTTCCAGAGTATGTACGTGAGGGCGTACGTATAAGAATTTGAGCCTTAAGATTAGGCAAGGTTCGAAATTGGGCACAAGTGCCGAAAAGAGTCGTTTTCCGACGAAACGTTTCCATTAGCCACGTAGGAAAATTCCGGCTATGTCATTAATAATTTTTGCGGATTTTTCCGAGAGACGAAACATTTTGGACCAACGGGAGGGTGACAAGTGTCACCCTCACATTGGAAGCAAGTGGACGGCAAAGCTAGACCATTGGCACGTTTTTTGTGTTGAAATTTTGGTCAAGGGTTAGGTAGGATATTTTGTGTAGATGGATAAGGTAGCACATGGCTAAATCTTGGCCTTACACTTGCTATGCACTTGTCTTCATCTTGGCCCTTGGTTGGCCTTTGCTTGACCTATAAATACCCCTCTAGTTGAAGACATTCTTCATCCAAAACTTGAGCATTTCTCTAAGTCTCAAACTACTCCCTCCCTCTTGAGTTTCGTCCACCACACCCCCTCCCCCCCTTGGCCGAAAGTACCCTCCCCCTTTGAGAGCCTAGCCGAGGCAAACCCCCCCCCTAGCCTAGTTGTTTTCGTATAATACCCCTTGTTGTGGTATAGAAATACTCTCCTAGTATTGTTATAATGTCCAAATACCTTGGCCCAAATACCTTGTAGTTTTCCCAAGGTTACACTTATACAAAAGCCCAGAAAATACTATTATACTTCCTTTAGCCACTAAACGAAACCCTAAGGAAATCTTCATTGATAGTTGAAGTAATTGAGTAGAAGTTGGTTAGAACTTCTAAGGGTTGTTTGGAGCGGTTGAGCGCACGAGTAGAGCTAAACCTTGCTCAGATCAACATATAAACTCGGATAATTTTGGGCTTATCGAGGTAAACACTCTTGACCTTCTATTGTAATTGGAAATTACATGTTGTAGGAATATATAGTTGAAGTATACTATATATAGAACTGAACATTATAATTGTGCGCAATGTCTTTTGACTTAAGCCCGAATTTTAAAGAAGAGAATCGAATCAGAATTACATAGACCGTATTACTGAGACTTGTGTAGTATTATCGTGAGTAGAATTGTACACGCCCGGTTAGACGTGCAAACCCCGGTTGGCTTGGTAGCCGCCGATAGAGGAGGAGATTTACGCTGTCATGGGGATGTCTTGCGAATTTTCTCGTAAGATATTCTACATTGAGATCTAAGATGTTAATAGGCGCCTTGTGGCCTCTATAGGTTGAAATCACGCGTGTGGCGTGGTCTACTTGGCTTAAGGTGTAGCCGACGCTTGAGGTACTTGGAGCGTTTTACTATTAGTCGATAATCGTCGCGAGGTATGTGGACCTCTTCCTATCTTTTCTAGCATGATATGTGTGAACTATGTAGTACGGTAGACGTACATGTGTTAAATGTATTTGATTGGTTTAAAACATAAAGTGTTATAACGGCTTTATGGGAAGTTGGTTATAACAAATTTTATGTAGGTAAGAAAATGCCAATGGTTTTAAAAGGTAACCGATTTGACTTATAACCGACTTGAGGTGTGATAATAAGGAACTTGAAGTATGTCACAAGAGTTAAGAAACCATTTTTGTTAAGAGTAACACTTGGTTTTAAAGGTTTTAAAAAAGAGTTATACTAGCTTTATGGAGAGTTAGGTATAACGTCTTAAGAGAGGTAAAGAAAATGGTTTACTGATTTTAGAAGTTAAGAGACTTAACTTAATTAATCGATTTGGAAGTGGTAAGATGTATGAAACCTCATTCGTGAGTAATGAGTACTTGGTTTCCAAAGAATAATGTTTTACTGATTTCGGAAATCAGAATGTGTATCGACAATCCATCGCATACTTAATAAAGGGAAATGTATTGAATAATGAAGTATTATTAAAACCGAGAAACCTCCATCTGCATGAAGCTAAGATGAGACAAAATGATATTACATTTCCTAGATCATGGCTGCTTAATAAGATTGATTATGAACAAGAATAACCTACTCTCATATAAGGCATATGTTTATCAGTTTGTTTAAAAGAGAATTATATTCTTAAATGAATAAGACTATGAACTACAAAACCTTTCTAAAATAAGAAACGTGAATACTTGAAATTAGGCAAACTGGAACTTTAGGGAAAAGAAAGGCATTGTGTTATCTTAAATTGGTTTAAACCATAAAGTGTTATAACAGCCTTATGGGAAGTTAGTTATAATGACTTTATGAAAACAAAAGAAGGGTTTTATCATTGGTTTTAATGTGGTAACTTGACTTTAAAAAAGAGAAGTGTTTTGGTTTACTTAAAAGATATAAGTCACTCTATTTTATGCTACGGGTATCGGGTGACTTTTATAAAAGGGAATGGATCTTTAAAAGGAACTTAACGTACGTAGTACTTTAGGATTAAAACCCGGACTTTGACATAAAATGAAAGTACCTTGAGTTGTGTATAACTTGCCTATGCTTGTTGTTGTGTAACTTGCCTATGCTTGTTGTGATAGCCTTTGTTATGCAAGAATTGTGTTCTATATTACCGCGTCTCTCAATGGAGGGCCGGTTGACTCGTTGAGGACTTACTTGGACGTACCGGCAGTGACGGAAAATTCCACGGGTATGCTCCTGATGATAGTGTTATTCCATGGACTAGCTCTCCATGAGGTTTCATCGCTCGCCTTGGTACCGGTGGTCGGCCAGACTTGCCCCGTCTCGTGGCTGATTCGGCCTTGGTACCTGGTAGTTAGCCCTCGCACTTGCCCCGTTCAGTGTAGTGACGAAGTCTCGTGATACGGCCTTGGTACCTGGTGGTCAGCCCTCGTACTTGCCCCGGTCAGCTACGTGACCGGCCTTGGTATCTGGTAGTCGGCTCTCGCACTTGCCCCGTGTCAGCTTCGTGGTTTGGTTGTATTGTATTGTTATTACGGCTTTGGCATCAGGTAGGACTTGGTGTTCAGGTGTACTTCTTGGTGTTATCATATCATAGACTGCCGGCAGTGAGGAAGGTATTCCACGGGCATGACTGATGTTGTGGGCGTGAGACCCATAATTATATTTGAGTAAATGACCCGGAGGGCGTGAGACCCTGACTTGATATAACTGTTATATGTGTGTACTGTAGTTTGGTTATCATACATGTCTCCTGCTTTATATAGACTATTATGATTTCATTTACAATATTTACAGTTTCACATACTTGGTACCTGTCAGATCGACTCCTTCGGGGACTGCTCACGCCGCAGTAAGTACATCATTTGCCGATCCTCGCTTTTAGGATCACCTTTCAACAGATTGGGAAGCTCGTTCCTTCGAGGCTTATCTTTGGTATGTTACCCGATGTCTGTAGGTTCTTGTACATTCGGGGTATGGCGGCCCCGTCGTCATAGTTGTTGTAAAAATCTTAGAGGTCTGTAGCACTGTTGTGGGCAGGGTTGTAAGGATTGTAACTGTTCAAACGTTTTTATATATATGTTGAAAGGCAACTGTTTTGGTTGGCCTGTTTATTTATAATATCTCTCATTTCATGATTATGTTTTATTTCCGCTGATCTTCTCTGATGTTGTGTCACTAGGGTGCCCGGGTAGGCACGACCACGCCCTGATTCGGGTCGTGACAAAAGTGGTATCAGAGCAGTTAGTCCTCGGAAAGTGTCTACAGACCGTGTCTAGTAGAGTCTTGATTATCGGTGTGTTGTGCACCACATCTATAATCAGGAGGCTATAGGACATTTAGGGTTGGTTTCCATTCTTCTCATTCTGAGATCGTGCCTTAGAGCTGTGTGATAAGATTGGACCCCTCTGACATACTTCGTTTTTACCAGTTATGCCTCCGCGTAAGGCAACCCGGGCCCAGAAGGGCAAGGCAGCAGAGGGAGCTGCGAGTAGAGCAGCGGCAGAGACCACAGTACCTGAGCCTCCAGTCCCGCAGTCTGGAGCAGAGGAGATGAGTCACAAGGAGTGGGCCCAGTTAATGGCCAGGGTTGTGGCCAGACTTGAGGATAGGCTGGACGCAGCAGTTCCAGTAGCACCAGTGGTTCACCCTAGATCAGATAGTTCGAGGCTACGGGATTTTCTGAGTTGTAAACCGCCAGAGTTTTATGGGTCGAGACCTGAGGATGATCCGCAGGAGTTCATCCGACAGTTGCAGCGGATCATGAGAGTGATCAAGGCATCGGAGACCGAGTCAGTGGTCCTAGGTTCGCATCGACTGCGTGATACTGCAATGATCGTTTGATTCGCGAGCTATCCCGGGGGGAGCATGCACTTCCAGCCGTTTGGAACGAGTTCTCAGAGGCCTTTCTTGCACATTTCTTGCCTCCGAGATGAGAGGGCTCGCGCGCATGATTTTTGGTGTTACGGCAGAACGGTCGTACGGTTCGGGAGTAAAATGTGGAGTTCGACTCATTGGCCCGGTACGTCCCCGCGTTGGTAGCTAGTATGGAGGATCGAGTGCACCGATTTGTTACAGGGCTCGATGATCACCTAGCCGAGAGTTGTTCGGGTGTAGCTCTTCAGCCGGGCATGGACATTGCCCGCATGCAGGCGTATGCACTTGGATGTGAGGAGCGGATAAATCGACGGAATGACCGGTCAGCAGAAGAGGGCCAGAACAGCAGGGTCCTTTGGTGACTTTCGAGGCGGACCGCCTCAGCAGCAGGCCAGTTATGCGCCTCCACCAGTACAGAGTGGTCCTCCACAGCCTTCGGGACCTTTGGGATATTCAGGAGCAGGTCAGGGCTCCCAGGTTTCAGATTTTCAGGGGAGTAGGAGTGCTCGCCGGAGGAGGTTGCCCTTGTCTCAGTGTGGCCGTTGTGGAAAACTTCATAAGGGAGAGTGTCGATCGACTTGGGAGATTGTTATTCTTGCGCCAACAGGCCATCTGGCGAGAGACCGTCCGACTGTGGGGTAGCGCTGGTAGATAGCACAGACTACTAGAGCCATGGGTCTTTCACCTTCCATAGCTAGGCAGATGTTCATACACCGGCAGCCCCTAGAGGTCGCGAAGTTCCCGCCAGAGGTCCTTTGAACCGCCTATTTTCAGTATATCCTTAACCTCTAGAGTTTTGTATGTACCGATGTTATGATGATGTGTTTAGTCTTATGTTCGGATAGCTTTGTGCTAAAATGTGATTTAGAAACCTGGTTGTTAAAAAGGGTAATCATTGTGTTGATAAAATGATTAACCTTAGAATATTACGCTTGATACCTTAGATGTAAGGCCATCTTGAGTACAAGATTTCATGGGGATCTTTGTCAGAATGTGTAAGTATGCGTGGTGTAATTGTGGAAAAATTTCCTTGGGTGGTGTAAATGGAAGTGGTAGCTTTCATGACCTGCATAGGTAAGTTCGAATCGAGAAATGAGAGAGTCGGCGTGACAGAGGCTCGGGTTGAGGACGTGTTGCGGTCAACCCGTGAGTCCGAAATGAGGTGGGGTCAGATCGAGGTGGTCCCGCCAGGTGGTAGGGTCACGAGGGTGCTAGGCCCAAGTTTAGATGACCGTCGTATGAGTTCGTGGTTATGTTCGACCAGAAGCGGATCGTGAAGGCCGGGAATGGCCTTAGAGAGAAGTGAAGCTAGTAAGATGACCAAGTTTGGAGGTGGTGACTCCAAAGTTTTGGGAATCAGCGATGATCAAGTGTGGTACGTATACTAGAAGAGTTCAGGTGTTCGAGAAGGGCACGACGAGTAAGGAAGGAAGAGAACGTGTGTTATTTCGTGGCCAGGTGTGGCGTTGGCAACTTGTTAGAAGAACTTCATCGTTATCCGTCTTGAGAAGGAACATTCGGGACGAATGTTTCTAAGGAGGGGAGAATGTTATACCCCGTATTTCCAGAGTATGTACGTGAGGGCGTACGTATAAGAATTTGAGCCTTAAGATTAGGCAAGGTTCGAAATTGGGCACAAGTGCCGAAAAGAGTCGTTTTCCGATGAAACGCTTTCCATTAGCTACGAGGGAAAATTCCGCTATGTCATTAATAATTTTTGCGGATTTTTCCGAGAGGCGAACATTTTGGACCAACGGAGGGTGACAAGTGTCACCTCACATTGGAAGCAAGTGGACGCAAAGCTAGACCATTGGCACGTTTTTTGTGTTGAAATTTTGGTCAAGGGTTAGGTAGGATATTTTGTGTAGATGGATAAGGGAGCACATGGCTAAATCTTGGCCTTACACTTGCTATGCACTTGTCTTCATCTTGGCCCTTGGTTGGCCTTTGCTTGACCTATAAATACCCTCTAATTGAAGACATTCTTCATCCAAAACTTGAGCATTTCTCTAAGTCTCAAACTACTCCCTCCTCTTGAGTTTCGCCCACCACACCCCTCCCCTTGGCCGAAAGTACCCTCCCCTTTGAGAGCCTAGCCGAGGCAAACCCCTAGCCTAGTTGTTTTCGTATAATACCCCTTGTTGGGGTATAGAAATAATCTCCTAGTATTTTTATAATTTCCAAATACCTTGGCCCAAATAACATGTAGTTTTCCCAAGGTTACACTTATACAAAAGCCAGAAAATACTATTATACTTCCTTTAGCCACTAAACGAAACCCTAAGGAAATCTTCTTTGATAGTTGAAGTAATTGAGTAGAAGTTGGTTAGAACTTCTAAGGGTTGTTTGGAGCGGGTTGGAGCACTGAGTAGAGCTAAACCTTGCTCAGGATCGAGATATAAACTCGGATAATTTTGGGCTTATCGAGGTACACACTCTTGAAGTTCTATTGTAATTGGAAATTACATGTTGTAGGAATATATAGTTGACGTATAATCTATATAGAACTGAACATTATAATTGTGCGGCAATGTCTTTTGACTTAAGCTCAATTTTAAAGAAGAGAATCGAATCAGAATTACATAGGATGTATTACAGAGACTTGTGTAGTATTGCGTGAGTAGAATTGTACACGCCCGGTTAGACGTAAACCCCCTGGTTGGCTTGGTAGCGGCCTCGATAGAGAGGAGATTTACGCTATCATGTGCGGGGAGGTGCGAATTTTCTGTAAGATATTCTACATTGAGATCTAAGATGTTAATAGCGCCTTGTGGCCTCTATAGGTTGAAATACTGCGTGTGGCGTGGTCTACTTGGCTTAAGGTGTAGCCGACGGTTTGAGGTACTTGGAGCGTTTTGCTATTAGTCGATAATCGTCGCGAGGTATGTGGACCTCTTCCTATCTTTTCTAGCATGATATGTGTGAACTATGTAGTACTGACGCATACGTGTTAAATGTATTTGATTGGTTTAAAACATAAAGTGTTATAACGGCTTTATGGGAAGTTGGTTATAACAGCTTTATGTAGGTAAGAAAATGCCAGTGGTTTTAAAAGGTAACTGATTTGACTTATAACTGACTTGAGGTGTGATAATAAGGAACTTGAAGTATGTCACAAGAGTTAAGAAACCATTTTTGAAAGAAGAGTAACACTTGGTTTTAAAGGTTTTAAAAAAGAGTTATACTAGCTTTATGGAGAGTTAGGTATAACGTCTTAAGAGAGGTAAAGAAAATGGTTTACTGATTTTAGAAGTTAAGAGACTTAACTTAATTAATCGATTTGGAAGTGGTAAGATGTATGAAACCTCATTCGTGAGTAATGAGTACTTGGTTTCCAAAGAATAATGTTTTACTGATTTCGGAAATCAGAATGTGTATCGACAATCCACTGCAGCGCTAATAAAGGGAAATGTATTGAATAATGAAGTATTATTAAAACCAGTAGAAACCTCCATCTGTATAGAAGCTAAGATGAGACAAAATGATATTACATTTCCTAGATCATGGCTGCTTAATAAGATTGATTATGAACAAGAATAACCTACTCTCATATAAGGCATATGTTTATCAGTTTGTTTAAAAGAGAATTATATTCTTAAATGAATAAGACTATGAACTACAAAACCTTTCTAAAATAAGAAACGTGAATACTTGAAATTAGGCAAACTGGAACTTTAGGGAAAAGAAAGGCATTGTGTTATCTTAAATTGGTTTAAACCATAAAGTGTTATAACAGCTTTATGGGAAGTTAGTTATAACGACTTTATGAAAACAAAAGAAGGGTTTTATCATTGGTTTTAATGTGGTAACTTGACTTTAAAAAGAGAAGTGTTTTGGTTTACTTAAAAGATATAAGTCACTCTATTTTATGCTACGGGTATCGGGTGACTTTTATAAAAGGGAATGGATCTTTAAAAGGAACTTAACGTACGTAGTACTTTAGGATTAAAACCCGGACTTTGACATAAAATGAAAGTACCTTGAGTTGTGTATAACTTGCCTATGCTTGTTGTTGTGTAACTTGCCTATGCTTGTTGTTGTGTAACTTGCCTATGCTTGTTGTGATAGCCTTTGTTATGCAAGAATTGTGTTCTATATTACCGCGTCTCTCAATGGAGGGCCGGTTGACTCGTTGAGGACTTACTTGGACGTACCTGCGCGACGGAAAATTCCACGTATGCTCACGATGATAGTGTTATTCCATGGACTAGCTCTCCACGAGGTTTCTTCGCTCGGCCTTGGTACCTGGTGGTCGGCTTTCGTACTTGCCCCGTCTCGTGGCTGATTCGGCCTTGGTACCTGGTAGTTAGCCCTCGCACTTGCCCCGTTCAGTGTAGTGACGAAGTCTCGTGATACGGCCTTGGTACCTGGTGGTCAGCCCTCGTACTTGCCCCGGTCAGCTACGTGACCGGCCTTGGTATCTGGTAGTCGGCTCTCGCACTTGCCCCGTGTCAGCTTCGTGGTTTGGTTGTATTGTATTGTTATTACGGCTTTGGCATCAGGTAGGACTTGGTGTTCAGGTGTACTTCTTGGTGTTATCATATCATAGACTGCCGGCAGTGAGGAAGGTATTCCACGCATGGCGATGTTGTGGGCGTGAGACCCATAATTATATTTGAGTAAATGACCCGGAGGGCGTGAGACCCTGACTTGATATAACTGTTATATGTGTGTACTGTAGTTTGGTTATCATACATGTCTCCTGCTTTATATAGACTATTATGATTTCATTTACTGATTTACGCTTTCACATACTGTACTGTTATCGACCTCCTTGAGGCCGCGTTCACGCCGCAGTAGAAGTACATCTACCGTCGATCCTCGCTTTAGGATCACCTTTCAACGTATTGGGAAGCTCTGTTCCTTGAGGCTTATCTTTGGTATGTTACCACGATGTGCAGAGGTTCTTGTACATTCGGGGTATGGCGGGCCCCGTCCGTCATAGTTGTTGTAAAAATCTTAGAGGTGCAGATTGTAATCGCGGTGGTTGTAAGGATTGTAACTGTTCAAACGTTTATATATATATGTTGAAAGGCAACTGTTTTGGTTGTCCTGTTTATTTATAATATCTCTCATTTCATGATTTTGTTTTGTTTCCGCTGATCTTCTCTGATGTTGTGTCACTAGGGTGCCCGGGGTAAGGCACCAGTCACGGGCCCGGATTCGGGTCGTGACAGGGAGGCTCTCGGGTTCACTAAGCTCCAACAAGAAAAAAAATTGTTTGTTGTCCAATAATCTCCATACTTTAAACCAAGGTTCATGAGGGTATTGTAAGGGTATATCAATAGAAAGATCCCGGAAAAATATCGTTTTCCTATTAGTCGCAAGGTGAAAACCTAGTTGCTTTCCTAGGTTTTGATTGGAAGATTAAAGGAAAGTTATTTGTGATCTTCTAAGGGTCTCAAGTGGCGTATTGAAGTGTCAAGGAGAGGCTCTAAGTTGCTAGGGAGCGACTTCGTATTTGAAGTTGGATTAAGGCTCGTTGAGGTAACAATCTTGTTCTCTTAAAGTGTTATAAGATTTCATATTGTTGTAGCCTTACATTTTAAGTAGCATGAAGTATATTGTGTTGAAGATTTATAAGTGTTATGGATAGTGGAAGCCTAGAATCCGAAATGATATTCTAGCCATTTGAAGTTGGATTACAATTTGGTCGTTAATTAGAATCGTCGCATGTTACTTACTTGAAGATTTTAGTAGTTATAATCGATTGCGGCTTGATATCATGTTATACTAAACAACTTTGATTGAAAAGGAATTGGATAAGAATTTGTGTTGTTACACCTCAAAGTTGCCGAATTGACCTTGTAGTTTGTACTAGTTTGATATCAATTGTGGGGCGGAATTTTACACGTCTAGTAGGCGTGTAATCACCTATTTTTAACTACATTGTTGAGCCTTAAATGTGGTGTGTTTGGTTATTGAATTCGGGCCTTGAAAAAGGTGGAAAAGTATGTAGAAACAAAGGAAGTGCTGTCCGATTTTCCATAGAATTTAGTGACTTTGCACTTATAATATTCTACGTTTGAAGTAAGAAGTTAATAGACGTATTATGGTCATTATAGGTTGACATACTACATGCGGTATATTGGACTTAGCAAGTGGATTGACCCGAAGAGGTATGTGGAACTTTCCAATCTCTTGAGCATGAATAGTTGTACCTATATAGTACGGTAGACGTACAAGACTTTGATATCCTTTACTTGTTTTAAGAATGTCCAAGTCGGTTGAGTTAGGGGATTAACTCACTTGTTTAAAAGTAGTAAGGATGTCTTAGTTTTCAAAGTTTAGGGACTTGAAGTGTTTTAAGTATATGATACTTGTTTCGTTCTAAACGTATAAGTCCCTTGGATATAAGGAAGAATATAATTGCCTAAAGTATAAAGTTAATATAACGACTTTATGGGAAGTTGGTTATATTAGCTTTATGGAAAGATAAAAAGAGAGATTTACTCTAAGTAAAATAAGTAAGGATATATGACTTGAATTAATGAAAGGCAAATTGATTTGAAGGCATCAATTGCTTAATGTTTTAAAAAAAAATAAGTCACTTGATTTAGAAGCCTAAATATATTTCTAAAAGGTATGGTGACTTGTCTTGAAAAGTAGTTATGAATTGATACTACGTTTATTAGTATCTTGGAAGTTTTATATGAAAAAGAGTCATTTTTAAAAGAGTAGAAGTACATAGTACTTTGGGTTAAATTTCCGGATTTTATAAAGACATGTTAGTGCCTTAAGTAAACTAAAATGAGAGTGTATATGAACAAGACTAATAAGAAGTTAGGGGATTTCTTAACTTGCTTACGTTATGTATGATAATCCGGTAGGGCTTATGTTACGTATGATAGCCGGTTTGTGCTAGTGATATATTATTCATTACGGGGTCATTCCCCGGGTTTGTGGCATTTGCATATTTCGTGGATTTGCTACCCATGATGCGAGGAATACCTCATGCGAGTCCGTAAGGGCTTATGCGGGTGAAATAGTCCCATGCGGGGCGGACCAGTCCTATGCGAGGAATACCTCATGCGGGTCTACACGACCTATGCGGGCGGATATAGTCTATGCGAGGAAGTTACCTCATGCGGGTCCATACGACCCTTGTGGGTGAAATAGTCTCACGAGTAGGATTGCTTAATGATACTATGGGCGGGTGGCCCTACTTTGATCATGAGCCTCCTATTTTTATGCAGTAAAGTATACTCTTGTTTACTCTCATTGTTAGTAAGGCCTGTAATCGTAATTTGATTATCATCCATGTCTCCAAATTTATTTAGACTTATGATATAATTACTGATTTTCCGCTTTACATACTTGGTACATATCAGGTAATCGACCCTTTCCTCGGGGGCTGCATTCATGCCGCAGGTAGGGGTAAGCAGGTGGTGGATCCTCATTCTTAGGATCACTGATCAGGTGTCAGAAGCTCCATTCCTCCGGAGGCTTGTCTTTTGGTACGGTTCTCCCTGATATTGTAGATATTATGTTCATTCAGGGGTATGACGGGGCCCTGTCCCGCCACAGTTGTTGTTCCTAGAGGTCTGTAGTCACATTTGTGGTTTCGATTTTAATAAAACAGAATTGTACTAACGTATTTTGATTTATGTACATTTTACGCAAGGCGGCCTTATCGGCTAGCCTGTTGATGTTTATTTTTCTATGTTTTGATATGTGTTATGTATGTTCCGCTGCTATTCTCGCGTATACACGAGCAGGGTGCCTGGTAGGGCACGATCGCGCCCGGTCGGGTCATGACAGATATATTGTTCATTACGGGGTCATTCCCCTTGTTTGTGGCATTTGCATATTCCGTGGATTTGCTACCCATGATGCGAGGAATACCTCATGCGAGTCCGTAAGGGCTTTTGCGGGTGAAATAGTCCTATACGGGGTGGACCAGTACTATATGAGGAATACCTCATGCGGGTCCATACGACCTATGCGGGCGGATACAGTCTATGCGAGGAAGTTACCTCATGCGGGTCCATACGTCCTTTGCGGGTGAATTAGTCCCAGAAGTAGGATTGCTTAATGATACTACGGGCGGGTGGCCCTACTTTGATCATGAGCCTCATATTTTTATGCAGTAAAGTATACTCTTGTTTACTCTCATTGTTAGTAAGGCACAATGTACTGTTAATTGAGTTATCATACATGTCTCCAGCTTTATTTTAGACTTATGATTCATTCTGATGCTGATTTCGCCACATATTTGGTACATGTTGTCTCGACCTCCTTGAGTGCGTTCATGCCGCAGTAGAGTATCTGAGTTGTTGATCCTCACTCTTAGGATCACTGTTCAGCGGTTGGGAAGCTCCATTACTCCGGAGGCTTACCCTTGGTTCAGATCCCTGGTATGGTCGGATGTTGTACATTCAGGGGTATGGCGGGGCCCTGTCCCTCCACAGTTGTTGTTCTTAGAGGTTTGTAGTCACATTTGTGGATTGGGTTGTAAGAACAGAGAGGTACTGTTTTATTTATTTATATTATGTATATGTTACGAAAGGTAGCCTTATCGGCTAGCCTGTGGATGTCTAAGTATTTTTATGAGTTGTGTATGTTCCGCTGCTATTCTCTGATGTATACCTGTAAAGGGTGCCCAGGTAGGGCACCAGTCGCGGGCCTGGGGTCGGGTTATGACAAAAGTGGTATCAGAGCAGTTAGTCCTCGGAAAGTGTCTACAGACCGTGTCTAGTAGAGTCTTGGTTATCGGTGTGTTGTGCACCACATCTATAACCAGGAGGCTGCAGGACATTTAGGATTGGTTTCCATTCTTCTCACTCTGAGATCGTGCGATAGAGCTGTGTTGTTAGGGTCGTCTCTCCCTAACAAGTTATGTTGATTGCGACTCTGAGAAAGGCGTGATGACCCAAGAAATATTATGTGGATTGCGTATCCAGGTTGGTAATATTTGTAGTATAGTTGGTATTATGACATACAACTATACGGATTTATGTATGAGGGTCACATATGTGTTGCCTAGAATGATTTTAGATTACCAGGAATTGGTAAGGACTAAATAGATACCGGGAAGGTATGAAACAGTTTAATGAACTCTCATCAAGGTTTTTGTTATACCCCGTATTTCCAGAGTATGTACGTGAGGGCGTACGTACAAAAGTTTAAGCCTTAAAGTAGACTAAGGAACGAAAATTTGTGCACAACTAGCGAAAAGAATCGTTTTCCGACGAAACATTTTCCGACCTTTGCGAAGGGAAAAATACGGCTATGTCATTAATAATTTTTGCGGATTTTTCCGAGAGATGAAATATTTTGGACCAACGAGAGGGTGACAAGTGTCACCCTCAAGTGGACGATTTTGGGGCGTTTTCTTGCACCATTTTTAGTCAAGGAGTTGGTAGGATATTTTGGTGGTAGATGGATAAGGTACACTTGCCCAAATCCTCACCCTACACTTGCTCACCACTTGGCTTGATCTTGACCATTGAGGGTCCTATAAATACCCCCCTAATGTCACTACCCGAACCGGGGCCCGTGACTGGTGCCTTACCCCGGGCACCCTAGTGATACAACATCAGAGAAAATCAGCGGAACATAAAGCATAAATATGAAACAAGAGACATGATAAATAAAAGCAAATAGGCCAACCAAAACGGTTGCCTTCCAACATATATATATAAACATTTGAGCGATTACAATCCTTACACCGCGCGTGATCTACATGCACCTCTAAGATTTATACAACAACTATGACGGGGCGGGCCGCCATACCCCGAACGTGCGAACTTACGGACTCGGGTAACATACCAAAGATAAGCCTCCGGCAAACGGAGCTTCCCAAATTGAAATGAGATCCTAAACGCGGGGATCGGCACTGATGTACTTACTGCGGCGTGAACGCAGCCAGAAGGAGGTCGATAACAGTACCAAGTATATGAAGCGTAAATCGTAAATAAAATCATAATAGTATTTATAAAGCAGGAGACATTTATGATAACCAAACTACAGATACACACATACGATTATATCAATTCGTGGTCTCACGCCCACAACATCAATCCCGCGTGGAGTACGCCTCACCGCCTGGCGATTCATGATATGATAACAAGACAACAATCCAAATGGGAACATACGTGCGCTACGCATCGTGTCGATATGTCCAAGGAACAAATAAGACAACATTCCAAATGGAAGCATACCCGTGCGCCACGCGTCGTGTCGATGAGTCCAAAGGGAAACAATAAGACAAAGATTCCAAATGGAAGCATACCCGTGCGCTACGCATCGTGTCAGTATGTCCAAAGCGATTAACAAAAGTAACACTATCAACAGGAACGTACCCGTGGAATTTATCCGTCACTTTGCCATCCGCCCAAGTAGGTTCTCAACAAGTCAACCGACCCTCCATCGAGAGGCAGCGGTAGTATAGAAACACAATTCTTGCACAACAAAGGCTATCACAACAACAAGCATAGGCAAGTTTCACAACAACAAGCATAGGCAAGTTTCACAACAACAAGCATAGGCAAGTTTTACAACAACAAGCATAGGCAAGTTTCACAACAACAAGCATAGGCAAGTTTATACACAACTCGAAGTACTTTCATTTTATGCCCAAGTCCGGGTTTTAACCCTAAGTACTACGTACGTTAAATTCCTTTTAAAGAGATCTATTCCTTTTATAAAAGTCACCCGATACCCGTAGTATAAAAATAGAGTGACTTATATCTTTTAAGTAAACCAAAACAACTTCCATACTTTTCCTTTTTAAAACCAAATTAAGGCAATGCCATGCCTTCTTTGTTGGACCAAAATACTTCTCTTTTTAAAGTCAATTTACCACATTTAAAACCAATGATAAAAACCATTCTTTTGTTCTCATAAAGTCGTTATAACTAACTTCCCATAAAGCCGTTATAACACTTTATGTTTTAAACCAATTTAAGACAAAACAATGCCTTTCTTTTCCCTAGAGTTCCAGTTTGCCTAATTTCAATTTCTCAAGTCTCTTTACTTTAGAAAAGTTTCATAGTTCGATGTCTTAATTTCCTTTAAAACAATTGAGTAACATATGCCATAGGCGAGTAGGTTATTCTTGTTCATAAATCTTATTAAGCAGCCATGATCTAGGAATTGTAATATCATTTTGTCTCATCTTAGCTTCTATGCAGATGGAGGTTTCTACTGGTTTTAATAATACTTCTTTATTCAATACCTTTCCTTTATTAACGCTGCAATGGTTTGTCGATACTCATTCTGATTTCCGAAATCAGTAAACAGTAATCCTTTTAAAACCAAGTTCTCATTACTCACGAATGAGGTTTTACACAAACATCCATATTAAGTCAAGTCTCTTATCCTTTAAGAATAAGTCTCTTAACTTCTAAATCATTAAACCATTCTTTTTATCTCTCTTAAGACGTTACACCTAACTTCTCATAAAGCTGGTATAACTCTTATGTTTTCAAACCAAGTATACACTTCTTTCAAAAGGGTTTCTTAATCTTTTAGAATACTTCAAGGTTCTTTACTATCACACATCAAGTCAGTTATAAGTCAAATCAGTTATCTTTTAAAAATCACAAAGCATTTCTTATTTACAAAGAGCTGTTATAACCAACATCCCATAAAGCCGTTATAACACTTTATGTTTAAAGGCAATCAAATACATTTAACACATGTATGTCTACCGTACTACATAGTTATACCCATATCATGCTAGAACAGATAGGAAGAGTTTCACATACCTCGCGACGATTTTCGACTAATAGCAAAATGCTCCAAGTACCTCAACCCGTCGGCTACACTTTAAGCCAAGCAGATCACTCCAAACGTAGTACTTCAACCTATAGAGGCCACAAGGCGCCTATTAACATCTTTTGATCTCAACGTAGAATATTCTACAGAAAATTCGGCAGCACCTCCCCACACAGCGTAAAACCTCCTTTCATCGGCACGCTAACAGCCAGCGACACCCTAGAGGGGGGGGGGGGTGTTTCATGTCTAACCGGACGTGTACAATTCTACTACACAGCAATGCTACACAAGTCTCATGTCTGATCTATGTAATTCTGATTCGGTTCTCTTATTTAAATTAGGGCTTAAGTCACAAGACATTGCCGTAAGTATTATTCAGGCTTAAGTCAAAAGACATTGCCGCACAACTATGTTCAATTCTATATATAGTATACTTTAACTATATATTCCTACAACATGTAATTCCTAATTACAACAGAAGTTCAAGAGTGTTTACCTCGATAAGCCCAAAATTATCCAAGTTTATATGTCGATCCTGAGCAAGGTTTAGCTCCTACTCCGAGAGCTCCATTCGCTCAAACAACCCTTAGAAGTTCTACGCAACTTCTACTTAACACTTCAACCGACTATGAAGGTTTTCCTTAGGGTTTCGTTTTGGGGTGAGGAAGTATAATAGTATTTTCGGGGCTTTTGTATAAGTGTAACCTTGGGAATACTACAAGGTATTTGGGCCAAGGTATTTGGGCATTATAACAATATTTGGAGAGTATTTCTATACCACAAAAAATGGGGTATTTATACGAGACAACTAGGCTAGGGGGGGTACCCTCGGTTAGGAGCACCTGAGGGGAGGAGGCTCTCACCAAGGGCCTATCTCAAGCGGGGGAGGGGGCTTTGGACGATAGCAAAACAAGAGGGATGGAGTATTTGAGACTTAGGTAGATTGCTCAAGTTTTGGATGAAGAAAGTCTTCAACAAGGGGAGTATTTATAGGCTAACCAAAGGCCAACCAATGGCCAAGATGAAGACAAGTGTGGTGCAAGTGTAGGGCTAGATTTTAACCATGTGGACCTTATCCATCTACCACACAACTTGCACAACATAGCCTACCTACTCCCTTGACCCCAAATCGTCCCAACCGCCCACTAGTCACGGCGATGTGAGGTGACACTTGTCACCTCCCGTTGGTCCAAAATGTTCGTCTCTCGGAAAAATCCGCAAAAATAATAAATGACATAGCGGAATTTTCTCGCAAGGTTGTGGAAACGTTTCGTCGGAAAACGACTCTTTTTGGCACCTGTGCCCAAATTTCGAAACTAGCCAACTTTAAGGCTCAAATTATACTACGTACGCCCTCACGTACATACTCTGGAAATACGGGGTATAACATTCTCCCCTCCTTAGAAACATTCGTCCCGAATGTTCCTTCTCAAGACGGATAACGATGAAGTTCTTCTAACAGTTGCCAACGCCACACTGGCCACGAAATAACACACGTTCTCTTCCTTCCGTCGTCGTGCCCTTTCTTGAACACTTGAACTCTTCTAGTATCATTACCACACTTGACCATCGCTTCAGTTTCCAAAACATTAGAGTCATCACTCCCAAACTTGGTCATCTTACTAGCCTCAATCTTCCTTAGGGCCATCCCCGGCCTTCACGGTCTGCTTCTGGTCGAACACATTCACGAACTCACACGATGGTCATCTAAACTTGGGCCTAGCACCCTCGTGACTCTACCACCTGGCAGGACCACCCAGAGCTGACCCCACCACGAAACAGGCCGCGGGTTGGCCCTCAACATAGCCCCAACCCGTCCTACTTAACGCATCACGCTCTTGTTCCCCGATCCGGAACAATCTTACCTCTACAGGTCATGAAAGCTACCACTTCCATTTCACACAACCCAGGGACTTATTACACAATACTTTCTAGGCATAAAATGCACTCCGACAAGGATCACTTGCAAAATCTGGTACTCAAGACGGCCTTACATCTAAGGTCTCAACTGTAATATTCTAAGGTTCATCATTTTCTCACCCTCAAGCTTACCCTTCTCACTAACCAGGTTCTACATCACATTTTAGCACAAAGCTATCCGAACATAACACTAAACACATCATCACAACATCAATACATACAAAACTCTAGAGGGTTAAGGATATACCTGAAAATAGGCGATTCAGAGGACCGCTAAAACTGGGAACTTCCACCGCGACCTCTACCGTGGCCCGCCGGTGTATGAACATCCTGCCTGGCTATGGAAGGTGAAGAACCCGCAACTGACCCCGTAGTCTGTGTTATCCTACCAGCGCTACCCCTGGTCGGACAGTTTCTCCCAAAATGGCCCTGCTGGCCGCATGTAAAACAAACTCCCGGACTAGCACGACACTCCCCACTGTGGAGTCTACCACAGCGGTCACAACGAGGTAGGGGTGGCTTCAGCTGGTTAACACCCCTGCTCTCCCGAAAATCTGAACCCTTGGAGCCCTGACCTGCTCCTGAAAACTCTGGACGCTCTGAAGATTGTAGAGGACCACTCAGATCTTGGCGGAGGCGCATAACTAGTCTGCTGCTGAGGCGGTCTGCCTCGAAAATCACCAAAGGACCCTGCAGTTCTGGCCCTCTTCTGCTGACTTTGGTCATTCCGTCGATTTCTCCGCTCCTCACCTCCAAGTGCATAAGCCTGCATGCGGGCAATGTCCATGCGGTGAAGAGCTACACCCGAACAACTCTCTGCTAGGTAATCATCGAGCCCTGTAACATATCGGTGCACTCGATCTTCCATACTAGCTACTAATGCGGGGACGTACCGGGCCAATGAGTCGAACTCCACATTGTACTCCCGAACCGTACGCCCGTTCTGCCGCAACACTATAAATCTGCATCCGAGCTCAGAACGACCCGTTCGGGGCGCATCGTGCCTTACCCCGCACCCTAGTGATACAACGTCAGATAAAAACCAGCGGAAATAAAAACTTAGACATGCAAAAATAGATATAATAATAATAAGCAACCAAAACGATTGCCTTGGTATATACATAAAACACGAGCAGTTTAATCCTTTTACAACCCCGCCTACAACAGCATTACGGACCTAAGATTTACAACGACTATGACGGACGGGGCCCGCCATACCCCGAATGTACAAGAACCTACAACTCGTGGAAACACATACCAAAAGATAAGCCTCGGAGAAACGGAGCTTCCAATACGTTGAATCGTGATCCTATGGCGAGGATCCACGGCCGATGTACCTCTACTGCGGCATGACGCGGCCCCGAAGGAGGTCAAGACAACAGTACCAAGTATGTGAAATCAGAATATCTGCAGTTAAATCATAACGATCTATATAAAGCGAGAGACATGTATGATAACCAAAATACAGTACGCAACATAAAAGCAGTCAAGTCAGGGACTTACGCCCTCAAAGTCACCACTCAAATCTAACTATGGGTTTCACGCCCACCACATCCATCATGTTCGCATCATGGCCACATGCCCCCGGAATACTGCATCGGTGTAGACATGTCCATGATGCAACAATAATAACAAGGCGCGTGGCCACGTACCGGAATCTTGCGACGGTGTAGACATGCCCATGTAACCTCAATAACAATATCTTGGGTGGTCAACCCGCCGCGTGGCCACATGCCCCGGAATCTGCGTCGGTGTAGACCGCCCATGTTGCGATAATAACCATATATCGGGTAATCAACCCGGCGCGTGGCGCGTGCCGGAATCTGCGACGGTGTAGACATGTCCATGTGACATAAACAACAAGACGATAATCAAAATGGAAACATACGTGGAATTCTCCATCACCGCCAAGACGCGTCAGTAAGTTCTCAACAAGTCAACCGGCCCTCTATCGAGAGACGCGGTAACACAGAAATACCACACTTGCACAACAAAGGCTATCATCACAAGCATAGGCAAGTTTCACAACAACAAGCATAGGCAAGTTTCACACAACTCAAATTACTTTCATTTTATGCCAAAGTCCGGGTTTTTAACCCCAAAGTACTACATACGTTAAGTTCTTTTAAAAGAGATCCATTACTTTTATAAAAGTCACCCGATACCCATAGTATTAGAATGACCAACCCACATTCCTTTTCAAAACCAAGTAACAACATTCTTTTCCTAAGTTCCAGTTTGCCTAGTTTCAATTACTCAAGCTTCTCATTTTCAAATGGTTTCATAGTTCCCAAACTTAATCACTTGATTCCTTTTTAGAACAATTGAGTAATATATGTCTCACGTGAGAGTAGGTTATTCTTGTTTACAACATTCTTATTACAGCAGCCATGATCTAGAAAATGTAATATCATTTTGTCTCATCTTAGTTTCTATGCAGATGGAGGTTTCTACCGGTTTTTAATACGATACATCATTATTCAATACATTTTCCTTTATTAACGCGGTGGTGCTGCCGATACACATTCGATTTCGAAATCGGTAAAACATTATCCCTTTAAATAAAACCAAGTACTCATTACTCACGAATGAGGTTTCACACAAACATTCACATTAAAACAAATAAGTTAAGTCTCTTATCTTATAAGATCAAGTCTCTTAACTTCTAACATCGAAACTATTTCTTTACCTCTCTTAAGACATTATACCTAACTCCCATAAAGCTAGTATAACTCTTTTTAAAACCTTTAAAACCAAGTGTTACTCTCCCTTCAAAACGATTTATAAATGCATTTGAAATACATCAAGTTCTTTATTATAACTAGCCGATTATAATTCACATCGATTACCTTTTAAAACCACAAAGTATTTTCTTACCTACATAAAGTCATTATAACCAACTTCCCATAAAGCCGTTATAACACTTTATGTTTTAAGAACAATCAAACACGATTAACACGTATGCGTCTACCGTACTACATAGTTCACACATATCATGCTAGAAGAGATAGGAAGAGGTTCACATACCTCGCGACGATTTATCGACAATAAGCAAAATGCTCCAAGTACTACAACCTTGCTAGCCCTTTCCACTCCGAGTAGAATACGCTACTCTTAGTACTTTCACCTATAAAGGTCACAAACGTCTATTAACCCCAAAACACAAGTTTCTATCTTTCTCTGAAAATTGGCAAGACCTCCCCACATAACAGCGTAAATCTCCTCTCTATCGAGGCGGCTACCAAGCCAACCAGGGGGTTTACGTCTAACCGGACGTGTACCATCCTACTCAAGAACTACACAAGACTCTGTCTGATCTATGTAAATCTGATTCGATTCTTTTCTTTATTCTTCAGCTTAAGTCAAAAGACATTGCGAATACTAAGTATAGTTCCATATATAGTATACTTCAACTATATATTCTAACAAACATGTAATTTCCAATTACAACAGAGGACAAGATAATTACCTCGATAAGCCCATAATTATCCAAGTTAAATGTCGATCCTTAGCAACGTTTAGCTCCAGCTCCGGGTGCTCCATCCCGCTCCAAACAACCCTTAGAAGTTCTATCCAACTTCTACTTAAATCCTTCAACTAACAATGAAGATTCCTTAGGGTTTCGGTTTGAGACTAAAAAGGACAAAAGGTAGTATTTTCGGGCTCTACGTATAGAGGTATCTTTGGAATACTACAAGGTACAAGGCTAAGGTATTTTGGGCATTATAACAATACTTGGAGGAGTATTTCAACACCACAAAAAGGGGGGTATCACACGAGAACAACACTCTAAAAGAGGGGGGGTGTTCTCGGCTTTAGGCTCACAAAGGGGGAGGGTTTCGGCCCAAGGCCTTCACAAGGGGGAGAGGGGGGGCTCTTGGACGAAAGAGGAGGAGAGGGACTCAAGACTTGGAAGGTTTTGGATGAAGAAGTCTTCAAAGAGAGGGGGTATTTATAGCAAAACCAAAGGCCAACCAATGGCCAAGATCTAGCCAAGTGCAAGGCAAGTGTAAGGCCAAGATCAAGCCAAGTGCACCCTAACCCCTACTCCACAAAACACTCCACAAAACATGGCACAAAACTAGGCCAAAAGAGGGAGCCAATCGGCCAAGGCCAACCAAGGCCTCTTGGGCGCCCAAATCGCCCAAGCACCCACTGCTTCCCGATGTGAGGTGACACATGTCACCCTCCCGTTGGTCCAAAATGTTTCGTCACTCGGAAAAATCCGCAAAAATTAAAAATGTCATAGCCGTAATTTTCCCTACGAAAGCTGTGGAAACGTTTCGTCGGAAAACGACTCTACTCGGTACTTGTGCCCAAATTTTGAATCCAATGCCTAACTTAAGGCTCAAATTTAAATGCGTCGTCCATACGTACATACTGCGGGAATACGGGTATAACATTCTTCCCCTTAGAAACATTCGCGTCCGAATGTTCCTTCTAGTCTCAAAACAAGCGGTGCGAGATAGTCTTCATCGCTATACTTACAAACGATCATGCCACACCGGCCCACAAACACACGTTCTCTTCTCCCTTTTCTCGTAGTACTTGTCTCGAACACTCGAACTCGTTCTAGTATCCGTATCACACTTCTGTCAACGCTTCTGTTTCCAACCCTTGGAATCACCACCTCCAAACTTGGTCATCTCACTAACCTCGATTTACCTAAGGCCATTCCGGCCTTCTGACTGATTCTGGTCGAACGTATCCACGAACTCATACGATGGTCATCTAAACTTGGGCCTAGCACCCTCGTGACCCTGCCACCTGGCGGGACCACCCAGAGCTGACCCTACCTCGAAACAGGACGCGGGTTGGCCCGCAACATGGCCCCAACCCGACCCACTGTAGCGCCAACTCCCGCTCCTCGACACGGAACACATCATGGAAGCTACCACTTCCATCTCACACTAACCAGATTTTTAAATCACACTATAGCACAAGGCTATCCGAACATAACACTTAACACATCATTAACATCAATACATACAAGTATCTACAGGGTTAAGGATATACCTGAAACTAGGCGGTTCAAGGACCGCTAAAACTGGGAACTTCCACCGCGACCTCTACCGTGGCCCGCTGGTGTATGAACATCCTGCCTAGCTATGAAAGGTGAAGAATCTGCAACTGCTCTAGTAGTCTGTGCTATCCTACCAGCGCTACCCCGGGTCGGACAGTCTCTCGTCATATGGCCCTGTTGGCCGCAAGAATAACAAGCTCCCTTGGTACTACGACACTCCCCGAAATGCGGTCTACCACATCGACCACACCGAGGTAGGGGTGACTGCATCTGGCCAACACCCCTACTCCCCTGAACATCTGAAACCTGGGAGCCCTGACCTGCTCCTGAATATCCCAAGGGTCCCGAAGGCTGCGAAGGACCACTCTGCAATGGCGGAGGTACATAACTAGTGCGCTCGAGGCGGTCCGCCTCGAAAGTCGCCAAAATATCCGGCCGTCTTGGCCTTACCTGTGGCGGTCCGCTGCGTCGATCTGCGCTCGCCGCACCCAGTGCATGAGCACGAATGCGGGCAATGTCCATGCGGTGAAGAAAACACCGCACAAGACTTCGGCCATATAATCATCTAGCCGGTGGCGTGGCGATGCACCTATCTTCCATATCTGCAACTAGCGCGAGGACATATCGAGCCAAAGAATCGAACTCGACATTGTACTCCTGACGGTCGCGCCTCTGTCTTAGTAACAAAAATCATGCCGGCGGTGCCCTCGCCATGCGGAGGCAAGAAGTGCGTGAGAAAGCCCGAAAACTCATTCCATACTGCTGGAGAGTGCATGCTCTCCCGGGAAAGCTCGTGAATCAAACGATCATTGCGATATCACGCAGCCGATGCGAACCGAAAGTCGACTCGGTCTCTGAAGCCTTGATCACCGCGTGATCCTCATGAATCGACGGATGAACTCCTGCGGATCATCCTCGTGCCTCGACCCGTAGAACTCGGCGGGCTACAACTCGAGAAAATCTCGTAGCCTCAAACTATCGCTCGGGTGCACCACGGTCTTCTTTGGAGCTAGGCTGCGCATCGGCTGTCCTCATATCCGCCTGACCACGGCCAATAATCGGGCCATCTCGCGTGACCCATCTCCCTGCTCCAGTTGTGGGGTGGAGGCTCAGGTACTGTAGTCTCATCAGCCACGGCTGCGGCTCTAAACCCTGCTGGTGCTGGCGGCGTCGCGAAACTCGCCGTCGGAAGCACTGTCTCAGGTACTGACCGGGCCTGCGCCCTCGGACTCCTCTGTATCTCACTAGCAGCTCCCTCGGCTGCCTTGCCCACCTGGGCCCGGGTTGCCTTGCGCGGAGGCATAACTGGTAAAAACGAGACACGTCAGAGGGGTCCAACTTATAACACAGCTCTAAGGCACGATCTCAGAATGAGAAGAATAGAAACCAATCCTAAATGTCCTATAGCCTCCTGATTATAGATGTGGTGCACAACACATCGATAATCAAGACTCTACTAGACACGGTCTGTAGACACTTTCCGAGGACTAACTGCTCTGATACCACTTTTGTAACGACCCGTTCCGGGGCCCGTTACTGGTGCCTTACCCCGGGCACCCTAGTGATACAACGTCAGAGAAAAACCAGCGGAAATAAAAACTTAGACATGCAACAATAGATATAATAATAAACAGGCCAGCAAAGCGATTGCCTTCAAGATATACATAAAACGAGCAGTTTAATCCTTTTACAACCACGCCTTGATGCACTACAGACCTGCAAGATTTACAACGACTATGACGGGACGAGGCCCGCCATACCCCGAATGTACAAGAACCTACAACTCGAAACACATACCAAAAGATAAGCCTCGAGAAACGGAGCTTCAATACGTCTGGCGTGATCCTATGGCGAGGATCCACGGCCGATGTACCTCTTCTGCGGCATGAACGGCCCGAAGGAGGTCGATCTGGCCAGTACCAAGTATGTGAAATCAGAAATCTGCGATTAAATCATAACGATCTATATAAAGCGGTGAGACATGTATGATAACCAAAATACGATGACGCAACATAAGCGATCAAGTCGAGGACTTACGCCTAAAGTCACCACTCAAATCTAACTATGGGTCTCACGCCCGCACATCCATCATGTTCGCATCATGGCCATGCCCACGGAATCTTGCATCGGTGTAGACATGTCCATGATGCAACAATAATAACAAGGCGCGTGGCCACATGCCGGAATCGCGCCGGTGTAGACATGCCCATGTAACCTCAATATGATATCTGGGTGGTCAACCTGCGCGTGGCCACATGCCCGGAATCTTGCATCGGTGTAGACACGTCCATGTTGCGGTAATAACCATATATCGGGTAATCAACGGCGCGTGGCGCGTGCCGGAATCTGCGTCGGTGTAGACATGTCCATGTGACATAAACAACAAGACAATAATCAAAATGGAAACATACGTGGAATTCTCCATCACGCGCAAGACGCCCAAGTAAGTTCTCGACAAGTCAACCGCCTCTATCGAGAGCGGTAACACGAAATACCACACTTGCACAACAAAGGCTATCATCACAAGCATAGGCAAGTTTCACAACAACAAGCATAGGCAAGTTTCACAACAACAAGCATAGGCAAGTTTCACACAACTCAAAGTACTTTCATTTTATGCCAAAGTCGGGTTTTAACCCCAAGTACTACATCGTTAAGTTCTTTTAAAAGAGATCCATTACTTTTATAAAAGTCACCCGATACGTAGTATTAGAATGACCAACCCACATTCCTCTTCAAAACCAAGTAACAACATTCTTTTCCTAAGTTCCGGTTTGCTAGTTTGATTACTCAAGCTTCTCATTTTCAAATGGTTTCATAGTTCCCAAACTTAATCACTTGATTCCTTTTTAGAACAATTGAGTAATATATGTCTCACGTGAGAGTAGGTTATTCTTGTTTACAACATTCTTATTACTGACCATGATCTAGAAAATGTAATATCATTTTGTCTCATCTTAGTTTCTATGCGGATGGAGGTTTCTACTGGTTTTAATACGATACATCATTATTCAATACATTTTCCTTTATTAACGCTGCGGTGATGCAGCCGATACACATTCGATTTCGAAATCGGTAAAACATTATCCCTTTAAATAAAACCAAGTACTCATTACTCACGAATGAGGTTTCACACAAACATTCACATTAAAACAAATAAGTTAAGTCTCTTATCTTATAAGATCAAGTCTCTTAACTTCTAACATCAGTAAACCATTTATTTACCTCTCTTAAGACATTATACCTAACTCCCCATAAAGCTAGTATAACTCTTTTTAAAACCTTTAAAACCAAGTGTTACTCTCCCTTCAAAACGATTTATAAATCTGTTGAAATACATCAAGTTCTTTATTATAACTAGCCAGTTATAATTCACATCAGTTACCTTTTAAAACCACAAAGTATTTTCTTACCTACATAAAGTATTATAACTTGACTTCCCATAAAGCGTTATAACACTTTATGTTTTAAGAACAATCAAACACAGTTAACACGTATGCGTCTACCGTACTACATAGTTCACACATATCATGCTAGAAGAGATAGGAAGAGGTTCATACCTCGCGACGATTTATCGACAATAAGCAAAATGCTCCAAGTACTACAACCTTGCTAGCCCTTTCCACTCCTCGAGTAGAATACGCTACTCTTAGTACTTTCACCTATAAAGGTCACAAACGTCTATTAACCCCAAAACACAAGTTTACATCTTTCTACTGAGAAAATTAGCGACCTCCCACAATGGCGTAAATCTCCTCCTCTATCGAGGCTACCAAGCCAACGGGGGTTTACACGTCTAACGGACGTGTACCATCCTACTCAAGAACTCTACAAGACTCTTTGTCTGATCCCATGTAAATCTGATTCGATTCTTTTCTTTATTCTTGGGCTTAAGTCAAAAGACATTGCGAATACTAAGTATAGTTCCATATATAGTATACTTCAACTATATATTCTAACAAACATGTAATTTCCAATTACAACAGAGGACAAGATAATTACCTCGATAAGCCCATAATTATCCAAGTTAAATGTCGATCCTTAGCAACGTTTAGCTCAACTCGGGTGCTCCATCCCACTCCAAACAACCCTAGAAGTTCTATCCAACTTCTACTTAAATCCTTCAACTAACAATGAAGATTCCTTAGGGTTTCGGTTTGAGACTAAAAGGACAAAAGGTAGTATTTTCTGCTCTACGTATAGAGGTATCTTTGGAATACTACAAGGTACAAGGCTAAGGTATTTTGGGCATTATAACAATACTTGGAGAGTATTTCAACACCACAAAAGGGGTATCACACGAGAACAACACTCTAAAAGAGGGGTGTTCTCGGCTTTAGGCTCACAAAGGGGAGGTTTCGGCCCAAGGCCTTCAGAGGGGAGAGGGGGCTCTTGGGCGAAAGAGGGAGGAGAGGACTCAAGACTTGGAAGGTTTTGGATGAAGAAGTCTTCAAAGAGAGGGGGTATTTATAGCAAAACCAAAGGCCAACCAATGGCCAAGATCTAGCCAAGTGCAAGGCAAGTGTAAGGCCAAGATCAAGCCAAGTGCACCCTAACCCCTACTCCACAAAACACTCCACAAAACATGGCACAAAACTAGGCCAAAAGAGGGAGCCAATCGGCCAAGGCCAACCAAGGCCTCTTGGACGCCCAAATTGTCCAAGCACCCCACTTGCTTCCAATGTGAGGGTGACACATGTCACCCTCCCGTTGGTCCAAAATGTTTCTTCACTCGAAAAAATCCGCAAAAATTAAAAATGTCATAGCCGGAATTTTCCCTACGAAAGCTGTGGAAACGTTTCGTCGGAAAACGACTCTACTCGGTACTTGTGCCCAAATTTCGAATCCAATGCCTAACTTAAGGCTCAAATTTCGTACGTACGTCCATACATACATACTCTGGGAATACGGGGTATAACAGAGCCCTCCTCATCTGTGGAGGCAAGAAATGTGCAAGAAATGCCTTTGAGAACTCATCCCATAAAGCCGGATGTGTATTCTCTCCCCGGGACAGCTCCCATGAATCAAACCAATCGACTGCGGTATCACGCAGCCGATGAGAACCTAGGACCACTGACTCGGTATCCGATGCCTTGATCACTCTCATGATCCGCTGTAACTGCCGGATGAACTCCTGCGGATCATCCTCAGGCCTCGACCCGTAGAACTCTGGCGGGCTACATCTCAGGAAGTCCTGTAGCCTCAAACTATCCGATCTAGGGTGAACCACTGGTGCTACTTTGGGCTGCTGCGTCGGCTATCCTCATATCGGCCACGACCACGGCGATGGCGCCATCTCCTTGTACCCCATCTTATCTGCTCCGGTGTGGGGTGGAGGCTCAGTCTTGTAGTCTCGGCGACCAGCTGCTGCGGCTCTAAGCTTCTTTGGTGTTGGCGGTGTCGCAAAACTCGTCGTCTCAAGTACTATCAGTCTTGGCCAGGGCTGCGCCTCGTACTCCTCTGTATCCCACTAGCGACTCCTCATTTGCCTTGCCGTCTGGGCACAGGTTGCACTTACGCGAGCATAGCGGTAAAGGAAAGGAATACGTCGGAGGGTTCACCCATCACACGACTCTAAGGCGATCTCGGAATGGGAAGAATGGAAACCAATCCTAAATGTCCTATAGCCTCACGATTATAGATGTGGTGCACAACATACCGATAATCAAGACTACTAGACACGGTGCAGACACTTTCCGAGGATTAAGCGCTCACGATACCACTTTTGTCACGACCCGGCGGGGCGTGGTCGTGCCTACCGGGCACCCTAGTGATACAACATCAAAGAAAATCAGCGGAACATAAAGCATAAATATGAAACAAGAGACATGATAAATAAAGCAAATAGGCGACCAAAGCGGTTGCCTTCAACATATATATATAAACATTTGAGCGATTACAATCCTTACACCACTGCAGCGGTGCTCTGGACCTCAAGATTTATACAACAACTATGACGGACGGGGCCCGCCATACCACGAGCGTGCGGAACTTACGGACTCGGGGTAACATACCAAAGATAAGCCTCGGCGAAGCGGAGCTTCCCAACGCTGAAATGAGATCCTAGCGAGGATCGGCGGTAGATGTACTTACTGCGGCATGAACGGCCCCGAAGGAGGTCGATAACAGTACCAAGTATGTGAAGCGTAAAATCGTAAATGAAATCATAATAGTTTATAAAAGCGAGACATGTATGATAACCAAACTACGGTACATGCGCTGATTATATCAATTCGGTCTCGCGCCACAACATCAATCTGCGTGGAGTACGCCCGCCGCTGGCGATCATGATATGATAACAACAAGACAACAATCCAAATGGGAACATACGTGCGCTACGCATCGTGTCGATATGTCCAAGGAACAAATAAGACAACATTCCAAATGGAAGCATACGATGCGCTACGCGTGTCGATGAGTCGAAGGAAACAATAAGACAGCATTCCAAATGGAAGCATACCCGTGCGCTACGCATCGTGTCAGTATGTCCAAAGCGATTAACAAAAGTAACACTATCAACAGGAACGTACCCGTGGAATTTATCCGTCACTGCCAGTCACGTCCAAGTAGGTTCTCAACAAGTCAACCGACCCTCCATCGAGAGACGCGGTAGTATAGAAACACAATTCTTGCACAACAAAGGCTATCACAACAACAAGCATAGGCAAGTTTCACAACAACAAGCATAGGCAAGTTTCACAACAACAAGCATAGGCAAGTTTTACAACAACAAGCATAGGCAAGTTTCACAACAACAAGCATAGGCAAGTTTATACACAACTCGAAGTACTTTCATTTTATGCCCAAGTCCGGGTTTTAACCCTAAGTACTACGTACGTTAAATTCCTTTTAAAGAGATCTATTCCTTTTATAAAAGTCACCCGATACCCGTAGTATAGAAATAGAGTGACTTATATCTTTTAAGTAAACCAAAACAACTTCCATACTTTTCCTTTTTAAACCAAATTAAAGCAATGCCATGCCTTCTTTGTTGGACCAAAATACTTCTCTTTTAAAGTCAATTTACCACATTTAAAACCAATGATAAAAACCATTCTTTTGTTCTCATAAAGTCGTTATAACTAACTTCCCATAAAGCCGTTATAACACTTTATGTTTTAAACAATTTAAGACAAAACAATGCCTTTCTTTTCCTAGAGTTCGGTTGCCTAATTTCAATTTCTCAAGTCTCTTTAATTTAGAAAAGTTTCATAGTTCGATGTCTTAATTTCCTTTAAAACAATTGAGTAACATATGCCATAGGCGAGTAGGTTATTCTTGTTCATAAATCTTATTAAGCAGCCATGATCTAGGAATTGTAATATCATTTTGTCTCATCTTAGCTTCTATGCAGATGGAGGTTTCTACTGGTTTTAATAATACTTCTTTATTCAATACCTTTCCTTTATTAACGCTGCAGTGGTTTGTCGATACTCATTCTGATTTCCGAAATCAGTAAACAGTAATCCTTTTAAAACCAAGTTCTCATTACTCACGAATGAGGTTTTACACAAATATCCATATTAAGTCAAGTCTCTTATCCTTTAAGAATAAGTCTCTTAACTTCTAAATCATTAAACCATTCTTTTTATCTCTCTTAAGACGTTACACCTAACTTCTCATAAAGTCGTATAACTCTTATGTTTTCAAACCAAGTATACACTTCTTTCAAAAGGGTTTCTTAATCTTTTAGAATACTTCAAGGTTCTTTACTATCACACATCAAGTCAGTTATAAGTCAAATCAGTTATCTTTTAAAAATCACAAAGCATTTCTTATTTACAAAGAGCTGTTATAACCAACATCCCATAAAGTCGTTATAACACTTTATGTTTAAAGGCAATCAAATACATTTAACACATGTACGTCTACCGTACTACATAGTTATACCCATATCATGCTAGAACAGATAGGAAGAGGTTCACATACCTCGCGACGATTTTCGACTAATAGCAAAATGCTCCAAGTACCTCAACCCGTCGGCTACACTTTAAGCCAAGCAGATCACTCCAAACGTAGTACTTCAACCTATAGAGGCCACAAGGCGCCTATTAACATCTTTTGATCTCAACGTAGAATATTCTACAGAAAATTCGAAGACTCCCCCATGACAGCGTAAACCCTCCTTCATCGAGCACGCTAACAGGCAACGACACCACAGAGGGGTTTCATGTCTAACCGGACGTGTACAATTCTACTACACAGCAATGCTACACAAGTCTCATGTCTGATCTATGTAATTACTGATTCGATTCTCTTATTTAAATTCAGGCTTAAGTCGCAAGACATTGCCGTAAGTATTATTCAGGCTTAAGTCAAAAGACATTGCCGCACAACTATGTTCAATTCTATATATAGTATACTTTAACTATATATTACTACAACATGTAATTCCTAATTACAACAGAAGTTCAAGAGTGTTTACCTCGATAAGCCCAAAATTATCCAAGTTTATATGTCGATCCTGAGCAAGGTTTAGCTCCTACTCCGAGAGCTCCAATTCGCTCCAAACAACCCTTAGAAGTTCTACGCAACTTCTACTTAACACTTCAACTGACTATGAAGGTTTTCCTTAGGGTTTCGTTTTTGGGACTGAGGGAAGTATAATAGTATTTTCGGGGCTTTTGTATAAGTGTAACCTTGGGAATACTACAAGGTATTTGGGCCAAGGTATTTGGGCATTATAACAATATTTGGAGAGTATTTCTATACCACAAAAAAGGGGGTATTTATACGAGACAACTAGGCTAGGGGGGGGTACCCCTCGGTTAGGAGCACCTGAGGGGAGGAGGCTCTCGGCGAGGCCTATCTCAAAGGGGAGGGGCTTTGGACGATAGCAAAACAAGAGGGAGGGAGTATTTGAGACTTAGGTAGATTGCTCAAGTTTTGGATGAAGAAAGTCTTCAACAAGGGGAGTATTTATAGGCTAACCAAAGGCCAACCAATGGCCAAGATGAAGACAAGTGTGGTGCAAGTGTAGGGCTATATTTTAACCATGTGGACCTTATCCATCTACCACACAACTTGCACAAAATATCCTACCTACTCCCTTGACCCCAAATCGTCCAAACCGCCCACTAGTCACGGCCAATGTGAGGGTGACACTTGTCACCCTCCCGTTGGTCCAAAATGTTTCGTCTCTCGGAAAAATCCGCAAAAATAATAAATGACATAGCCAGAATTTTCTCTACGCAAGCTGTGGAAACGTTTCGTCGGAAAACGACTCTTTTTGGCACTTGTGCCCAAATTTCGAAACTAGCCAACTTTAAGGCTCAAATTATAATACGTACGCCCTCACGTACATACTCTGGAAATACGGGGTATAACACCTAACTTGAAGGTTTTCTTCATCCCTCAAATGACTTTCTAAGTCTTGAAATCCCTCCCTCCCTTCCAAGTGTTCTCGTCCAAAACACTTCCCCATCCCCCCCTTTGTGAGCCTTAGCCGAGACACCTCCCCCCTTCCCTTAGAGTTGCCCTCGTGAAATACCCCCCCCCCCCCTTGGTAGAGAAATACTTCTCCAAGTATTGTTATAATGCCAAAATACTCTAGCCCAAAACCTTTGTAGTATTTCCAAGTACCCTCTATACGAAAAGCCCGGAAAATACTACTATACTTTCCTTTAGCCACTATGAAACCCTATGGAAAAGTCTCCGTAATTGGTTGGAGTACTTAGTAGAAGTGTGTAGAACTTCTGAGGGTTTCTTGGAGCGAATTGGAGCGTACGGAGTAGGAGCTAAACCTTGCTCAGGATCGAATTTAATCTTGGATAATTTTGGGCTTATCGAGGTAAATACTCTTGACCTTCTATTGTAATTGGAAATTACATACTGTAATAGTATAGAAATGTATATAAGATACATAAAAGAGAATTGAACTGTAATAGAAGGATATTACAGAAGAGAAATTGAACTGGAATCACACCAGAAGAATATTAAGAATAAAACTGAACTGTACTTACATAGAATTTGTATTCTGATGAACTTGTGAAGTTTTACGGGTAGGGAAGTGCTGCCCAATTTTCCGTAGAATCTGGTATCTAGATTTATTCTACCGAGTAGTCTAGACATTGATAGACTTGTATAACCGTTATAGGTTGAAGCACTGCGAGTAGCGTAGTCTACTCAAAGGGTGGAAAAGGCTAGCCGGGTTATAGCCGTGGAGCGTTTTGCTAATAGTCGATAATCGTCGCGAGGTATGTGATTCTTCCTATCCTCTTGAGCATGATATTTTAAAAGAATATATATATAGTACGGTGAGCGTCGTGTGTTAGCGAATGTAGTTTTACGGCAATATCTTTTGACTTAAGCCTGAATAATAAGAATCTTGAAGTGTTTCAAAAGAATTAAGAATCCTTTTTGAAAGAAGAGTAATACTTGGTTTTAAAAGCTTAAGAGTTATACTAGCTTTATGGGAAGTTAGGTATAACGACTTAAGAGAGATAAAAAGAATGGTTTATTGATCTTAAAGGATAAGAGACTTGGCTTAATTAAATTAATATGAATTTTGTTAAAAAGTGTGAAACCTCATTCGTGAGTAATGAGTACTTGGTTTTTAAAAGGAATAATGTTTTACTGATTTCGGAAATCAGAATAAGTATCGAACGAACCACTGCAGCGTTAATAAAGGGAACTGTATTGACTAATAAAGTATTATTAAAACCAGTAGAAACCTCCATCTGCATAGAAACTAAGATGAGACAAAATGATATTACATTTCCTAGATCATGGCTGTTTTAATAATATTGATTATGAACAAGAATAACCTACTCACATATAAGGCATATGTTTCTCAAATTGTTTAAAAGAGAATTATATTCTTAAGTGATTAAGACTATGAACTACGAAACCTTTCTAAAATAAAAGACTTAAGTACTTGAAATTAGGCAAACTTGAACTTATGGAAAAGAATGTTGTTACTTGATGTTGAAAAGGAAAGTTTTTTGGGTTACCTAAAAATGTGAGTCACTCTATTTTAATACTACGGGTATCGGGTGACCTTTATAAAAGAAATGGATCTTTTAAAAAGAATTTAACGTACGTAATACTTTGGGGTCAGAACCTGGACTTTGGCATAAAATAACCTTGAGTTGTGTGTAACTTGCCTATGTTTGCGTTTGATAGCCTTGTTGTGCAAGTACTGTACTTTTATACCACCGAGTCCCATGAGATGGGCCGGGACACGTATTTCATCTGATTCTTCACCGAGTCCCATGAGATGGGCCGGGACACGTATTTCATCTGATTCTTCACCGAGTCCCATGAGATGGGCCGGGACACGTATTCCATCTGATTCTTCACCGAGTCCCATGAGATGGGCCGGGACACGTATTTCATCTGATTCTTCACCGAGTCCCATGAGATGGGCCGGGACACGTATTCCATCTGATTCTTCACTGAGTCCCATGAGATGGGCCGGGACATGTATTTCATCCGATTCTTTACCGAGTCCCATGGGATGGGCCGGGACATGTATTCCATACTTCACCGAGTCCCACGGGATGGGCCGGGACATGTACACCACGATTCCACCTCTATCCCCGGGATGAGCCGAACATGTTGACGTATAATACGGTTTATATCCGCATCGCGGTGAGGAAGAGTTCCACGGGCATGAGGATGACCGAGGCGTGAGTCCACGACTTGACGTGGCTTTTATGTTATGAATCGTAGTTTGGTTATCATACATGTCTCTGCTTTATATAGATATTATGATTTCATTTCTGATATTTTTGATTCACATACTTGGTACCTGTTGTACTGACCTCCTTCGGGGGGCTGCGTTCATATGCAGGTAGAGGTACATCGGTTGTGGATCCTCGCTCATAGGATCACAGTTCAACGTGTTGGGAAGCCCATTTCTCGAGGCTTATCTTTTGGTATGTTACCACAGTCCGTAAGTTCTTATGCATTCGTGGTATGGCGGGCCTGTCCGTCATAGTTATGTTGTAAAACTCTTAGAGCTATGTAATCTTGTTGTGGCGAGTTGTAAAAGGATAACTGTTGGGTTTTTATGTATATATCTGAAGGCATTATTTTGGTTGCTTTGTTTATTTATCATATCTCTTGTTTCATGTTTATGTTTTATTTCCGCTGATTTTCTCTGATGTTGTATCACTAAGGTGCCCAGGGTAAGGCACCAGTCACGGGCTCAGGTTCGGGTCGTGACAGTTTTACGTACTAATTTGAGATAATTAGGTGATGATGAGTTGTTTGAGAATGTAATGGACCCTTAAGAAGTTATAATTAAGGGACTTAATGGAAGACTATGTTAGTAACTTAAGCTACGTGGTATACTTAAGGGAATTGTACGAATGAGATCCGTATGGAGAAAATATGGTTGTTGTGAGCAAGACAACACGATTATGGTATTATGAGAAGTTATTGTACCCGTTTACGGGGGGACTGATAAGGTAGGCTTGGAGCATGGGAATTGCGAGCCTAAGAATAGTGATAACCGCCGAGACCTTAGGTATATAAGTCCTTCTCGGGTAGTAAAAAGTTAAGTCAGACCAAGGATAAGAGTTAAGTACGACGCTGAGTCGGGTTGAGGACCTATTAAGGGTCGCCCCATAGCCTGTAATGGAACCGGATCAGTTGGTAGTACTCGCCACGTGGCGGTCACGATAGTGCAGGCAGGAAGTCTAGTTAATCGTGTTACGGGTTCGTGGACGCATTCCACCGGAACCAGGTTGTGAGAGCTGGAAATGGCCTTATATTGTTTAAATTTAGTAACTCCAAAGATTGGAGGCCAGATTTAGTATGGAAGTTATGTACGTATGTTAGTATAAGTTTGGAAGTACGGAAGAAATGCGACCAGTGAAAAAGTGAGCAACCAAGTGTAAAAGATAGAATCTGAATCCATGAGAACCTTTAGAGGTAACTACACCCGTGAGTGATGGGTGGTAGCTGAGCGGGTGTATAATAATTGCCCAGTGACGATACAGTCGTTGGACCCTAGCAGACCTAGTAGAGCTGTTATGATAGACGTTGAGGTCATTATGAGTACGGGCTAGTTGGCCTCTTATTATGTCAACGTTGACTGCAGAGAGAGATTGGCTCGATTCCGGTTTCCCGGTAAGCCGGTTATCGAGTGGAAAGGAAGAGAAGTGGTGGTAACCAGTGAATTATCCTTCCTTCTTTGACATCATATTTTTTAATAAGTCTGTGTGACTTGTTCATTTGAGGTGAATTGAGGTAGAAGGTAAGAAGTACTTGAATTTGAAGGAGTTATTTTAAGTGCCCTTGGGGGTACTTGGAGTTGGGTTGGTATGGCGGTCAGGGCCACGACCTTCCGGATAAGTTCATGATAGCGCGCAAGCAAGAATAAGATAAGTACGAGTGCTGCCTACGGAAAACAGAGGACATCGTTGGTAGGTTTTGAAAATCTACACGATTTTAAGGCGATGCGTGATGATTAGATATTTACAGGACCGCAAGGGGACCCTGTGATTAGGGTTATGACTCCAAGGGAAGTTTATTTAATGGAGATAAGTTCTCTCCCCCACGTAAGGATAGTTTTACGTATTATGGGGTTATGTGTACACATGTCGTTAGACGAATGATAGGAGACTAGTAAGGTCTTCAGCATCGTCATGTCATAGGTTACAGTTTTAGATAACCGTGGGAGAAGTATTGTGTTAAGGTACTTAAGAACGACGTTACGAAATGGTCGAGGAAGTGTCATAAGGATAAATGCAGGTAGTACGCATGTATGAAACTGTACGATTACGAATCAAGATAGAAATACTGCTGCTAATAATAAGCATAAGGAAAGGTTATGACCAGAATGATAAAAGAGAATACAACTATGGTTATGTAAGTTGCACGAGGTATGATTACCCTAGATTAGTGTAAAGACCATTAGTAGATGATGGGAAATAAGAACACCTCGAGGAAAGGTGGTAACATCTGTACTGACGAGAAAGATGGTAAGAAAATACGGTGGGTTAAGGGACCCAGGACAACTTGAAATGACTTATAAAGGAAAGACGAGTAGAAACTCGAACGATAAGAAATCTTGACAAGACATTGGATTATGTAATACCATGAATTGAGGTTGAACACCTGGCTATAAGCTCTACGAGCTGGGAGAGAAAAATAGGATTGCTACTTGACGAGATCAAGGAAATCTCCCCCATAAATTGTGATTGACAGTAAGTCTTAGCCATGAGGCAAGCAAAAGAATCAAATCTAAGTATGGTGTTATACCCCGTATTTCCAGAGTATGTACGTAAGGACGTACGTAGAAAAGTTTGGACTTTAAAGTGGTTTGGCCGAAATATTTTGTGCACAACACCCGGTTAGAGTCGTTTTTTCGAAACGTTTTACCTGACTTGCGAAGGGAAAATTCGGCTATGTCATTTTTAATTTTTGCGGATTTTTAGAGGCGAAGCGTGTTGGACCAACAAGAGGCGCCACTTGGCACCTCTCATTTGCGGACGTGAGGCGGACTTGGGGCGATTTTGTAACGACTCGTAATTTTGGACAATAATTTGAGCATGTAAGCGAAGAAAATGGATCAGTGTTGGGATTTTTTAATTATATTTACGTATGCTAATAAGGAAATTAGTATACAAGGAATGCGATCGAAATAATTTTTGGATGCAACAAGTATGGCGATGAGGTTGATAATAATAATTGTATATTCCCAAAGAGGTATTGGACTAATGTCATATTACAAATTATGACATTGAGTATACAAATATTTTATGAGTTTTAGGATTTAAATGAAGTGAGATCTAGAATTAAATAGGTGTGTAATTGATTAATTATGTGTGATAGGCAGTCACTTAATTAAATTAAATGACCGTTCATGTGAAAGCAATGTGGCGTCATTACAATGCTCCACCGTTAAGTAAAGTGGAGTGGGGACCAAATCATTACGAGCATTTAATGCTAATTTGGAGGCATCTTTTAAAGAGGAGGAATTGTGAATCATTTGAGGCATTCAAAGAACTTTGTGACATTTCTTTTAAGTAAGGATCTTTGGGAATTCTTGAATCATTGAAAATTACGCAACAATCCAAGAAACTCCACTTTTAAACATTTCATTTCCTTTTAAGTAAATATCTCTTTATTCAAAAATCTCTTAAGACCAAAGAGGGAATTGATGACCAGCGAATTTTCAGTAATTTATTAAGCTTTCTAGCAATTCATTGCTAATTGAAAGCGTCAATAGATCATCTTTGAGCAAAACATTTTACAAATGTTGTGCAAGCAACGTTCGGTTGGTAATTATTAAAAGAAGGGGTTGGCGTTATTATCGAGGTTTGCAGTCGAACGGCGGTCCACGTGAATAGGTTGCGATTTGTGGACTTTTGGAAGCACTCCTCTTTTGCGGAGTGTCGGTGTAACTTTGGTTGATACTCTGCGCAACATATTCAACTTGGCGGTGGACTTAGGGAAGGTATGTGATTCTTCCTATCCTCTTGAGCATGATAGTTTAAAAGAATATATATATATAGTACGGTGGCGTCGTGTGTTAAGCGAGCGTGGTTTTACTTGATGTCTTTTGACTTGAGTATTAAATAATAAGAATCTTGAAGTATTTCAAAAGAATTAAGAATCGTTTTGAAAGAAGAGTAATACTTGGTTTTAAAAGCTTAAGAGTTATACTAGCTTTATGGGAAGTTAGGTATAACGACTTAAGAGAAATAAAAGGCAGTTTACTTAATTATTTATGAAAGCCTTGTATTGATTTGAAATAAGAATAAGTATCGAACAAACCAACTGCGCTAATAAAGGAAAATGTATTGACTAATTAAGTATTAGTAAAACCAGTAGAAACCTCCATCTGCATAGAAGCTAAAATAAGACAAAATTGTATTACATTTCCTAGATCACGACTGCTTTAATAAGATCATTAATAAACAAGTTTTGATTTTCTTAAAAATTTCAAAGTAAGGACTTGATTTATAAAAGTCAAAGACTTGAGAAATTGAAGTGTTTCGTTTAAAAGGAAGGCGTGCTTTTGTCTTAAGTTGGTTCAAAAGAAGATAGGAAATTGTTTTGGTTTACTTAAAAGATAGTCACTCTATTTTTGATACTACGGTATCGTGTGACTCTTGTGAAAAAGCGGATCTTTTAAAGAGTTAATGTATGAAGTACTTTGGGGATAAAAACCGAACATTGACATAAAATAGAATGTACCTTGTGTGTATAACTTGATTGTGTTGGTTTGTGATAGCCTTGTAATACTTTCTTGTTGATTTGATAAGTAAACATGCTAGGATGCTACGTGTGTTAGTATCTTGTGATGTTTTGTGTAAAGGGGGTTTTCCCTCGATTGCGCTTAAAGTTGTTTGACGATCAGCCGTTATGTTGGTATTATACCACTCACCTTGACTTGTTTCCGGAGGTTAAGCTGCCCTCCGATGCGGGGTAGACTCAGGTGATGCAGGACCGTGATTCGAGAATACCTCATGCGGGTCGAGGATCCATGCGGAACTACGGGAGTTCGGGTTAGTATGCGGCCCTTGTGGTCATGCGGTCTTTGTGGCCATGCGGACTGCGAGTCCAGGCGGATGCCGGGGAGTAGCTACCCTCGATGCGAGGAATACCTCATGCGGGCCTATGAGGTTGGCCTATGCGGAGCTGCGGAGAGTTCGGGGCTAGGCGCGCATTTGATCTCAGGCGAGTGACGGCTTTGATCATGTGAGTGCAGAGCAGATATCATGATCTGATTTATGAACTTGTTAGTACTATGGGTGTTAGTAGTCGGCTATGCCTTCGTACCACTGTCTTTTTTGAGACACAGGTGGGACACAGTGTTCATGTGTATTCCTTGGTGCTTTTATATCATAAAGCTGGCGGTGAGAAGGTATTCCACGGGCATGATTGATGTTGTGGGCGTGAGACCCATAGTTACATTTGAGTGATGGCTTTGAGGCGTGAGTCACGACTTGGCTTGGTTATTTATTGTGAGCGTAGTTTGGTTATCATACATGTCTCGCTTTTTAGACTATTATGATTTCATTTCTGATATTTTTGATTTCACATACTTGGTACTGTTGTCTTGACCTCGCCCGAAGTGCGTTCATGCCGCAGTAAATGTACACGATCGTTGATCTCCGCTCTTAGGGTCACGATTCGGCGTTTGGGAAAGCTCCGTTTCTCGGAGGCTTATCTTGGTATAGTCCTGTTGTTGTAGGTGCTTACATTCGGGGGTATGGCGAACCACTGTCCGTCGTCGTTGTTATCATATCATTCGTAGAAGTGCTGTAATCTTGTTGTAGGCGGGGTTGTTATGGGATATGCTATTCAAATTGTTATTTATATATCTGAAGGTAACCGTTTTTTGCTTTGTCTTCTTATTTCCTTTGTCTTATTGCTTTGGCTTCATGTTATTGTTTTATGTTCTGATTACTACGATGTTGTATCATTTGGGGTGCGAGGTAAGGCACGATCCACGGGCAGGTTGGTCGTGACAAAAGTGGTATCGAAGCGATTAATCCTCGGAAAGTGTCTCTGAACCGTATCGATAGAGTCTTGATTATCGGTGTGTTGTGCACCACACCAATAATCAGGAGGCTATAGGATATTTAGGATTGGTTTCCATTCTTCTCACTCTGAGATCGTGCCTTAGAGCTGTGTTGTAAGTTGGACCCTCTAACGTATTTCTTTCCCTTACCGTTATGCCTCCGCGTAGGGCTACCCGGGCCCAGGAGGCAAAGCGGCCAGGAGGCTGCGAGTAGAGTATAGAGGGTTCGAGGCGCAGGCCCAACCATCACCCGAGTTAGGTGCTTCGTTCGGGAGTTATGCTCGTCACGGCCCAGCAGAGTTTAGCACGGCGGCAGCAGTTCCTACTGCGGCCATGATATATGAACCTTCAGTTCCACGACCGGGAACAGAGAATGTAGATTGCAAGAAGGCGACCCTGTTACTAGCTATGGATTTGGCTACCAGAGAGTATACCGATGTACCGCGAGTCTTGATGAATATCAACGAGAGGGTTGTCTGAGTAGTTCTTGATTGAAGCTTGAGCATGGCACGTATGCGGGCTTATGCGCAGCGAGAAAGGTAGAGATCGACGGGTTAACAGGGGCGGCGAAGAGGGCGAGCAGCAAGGTCCTTTGGTAACTTTCGAGGCGAGTCGCCTCACCATCGGATTAGATTATGCACATCCACCAGAGCAGAGAGGTCCTCCACGGGGTTCGGGGCGTTCGGGATGCGAGAGTTGGTCGAGCTCAGATCTTAGGTTCCGATGTGTGAGCGTCATTCCAGGGAATGTCGTCTTTTTGTTGGTTGGTGCTCGTTTTACCGGCGGCCGTCAGGGCCATGTGTCGAATGGGTGACCTAGTAGGAGGACTCAGCCTCTAGGATCGGTGGGTAGTTCGTCACCTCCCTTAGCTATGCGCCTACACGGGCGAGTTTGGTTAGAAACGACTAAGGAGTGAAGCGATGATGCAGGCATATCTTTAACCCTCTAGATATTAGTATTGTGTGATAAGATGAGTATATCATAAGTGCTATGTTCTGATAGCAGCATGTTAGTTGTGATTAGAAATCATGGTTAGTATAAGGGTAAGATTGGGGATAAGGGAAAGTGTGAGCCTTAGAGCTTTATACGTAGAGACCTTAGAGGTAAAGGCCATCTCGAGTAAAAGAAGTATTTTACGTTTGACCCTTATCGGAGTGCATAGTGCACGAGAGCTATGTTCGGATAAGTCCTAAGTAGTGTGGAATGAAAGAGGGTAGTTGAGCTAAGAAGACCGCTAGGTTTTAATAACGTGATTAGTGAGAGTTTTAGGATCGGGGAGCTAGTGTTTTGCGCGTTGCCGGGTCGGGTTGAGGCCGTGTTGCGGGTCAACCCGCGACCTGTTTATGGTGGGGTCAGTTTGAGGTGGTCCCGCCTTGTGGTAGGGTCACGAGGGTGTTAGGCGAGTTTAGTTAACCACATCTGAGTTCGTGGATGCGTTGACCCGATGGTCGGGCCAATGAGGTCGGCCGTCTTATCTTTTAGTCGACCGTTTACTCGGCGAGAGGTTATGCGAGATGTAGCATCGAAAGGTTGTAAGGCTGCAGGGTGCCTACCCACCTTATGTCGAGCAGTGGAGCCAGTTCTGGTTTGTTTCTTTTACGGAAGTTTTACGAGACGGGTTAGGAACTGGGTGAGTCTCGAGAATCACATTCGCCTCGGGCGGTGTTTGAATTTCGAGGGTAGTTGCGAGGATGGTTGTCTCTGTTGAAGGAGTGTTTAAGCTACCATTTGGTGTTCGGATGTTGCCTTATGAAGCCTTGTAGGCGGAAGTATAAGTTCTTGGTCGATTGGTTCGATGTTGGCAAGGTTGAATAGTTAGTTGAGCTTGTTCCAATGGTATGGATAGGGTGAGGCTTATCTAGAAGAGGTTTTTGGCGGCTCGGAGAAATCGTGCGGATAAGCGGCGGCGGCTTAGAGTTGAGTTGATCGGTCTTCTTGAGGTACCACCGGATAGGGTGTGAGTTTTGGAAAAGCGAGAAACTTAGCTTTGAGTTACTTTGGGCCTTTTGAGTTCATGTGAGGATAGGCGGGTTGCCTATATGTTAGCATTGCCGTCCGACTTAGGAAGCGACGTCCGATCTTCGTGTTGCTATGTGCAGAAAAGTATCGGAGATCCATTCGGAGTGTTCCCAGTTAATGATGAACATAATGGAGATAGTAACCGGAGATTTGAGAACGGAAATCAAATGTGAAATGTGGTAAGCTATGAGAAAGAGTTCAAATGTACGAGAAAATCGACAAGTAAAGGAAGAAGAGAGCATGTATTACGAGCATAGATGTGATCATTACTTTGGTGATGTTAGAGGTGTTTCCTCGTGGGCTTGGATGTAAGAATTGTGCGCGGTGTTTACGTGGCGGTGTGGCGGGATTGTTCTTGTAAGTATAGTAGTGAAGACTATCTTGGCGCATGTTTGTTTTGAGACTTAGAAGGAACATTCGGACGAATGTTTCTAAGGAAGGAGAATGTTATACCCGTATTTCCAGTATATGCGTGGGGCGTGCGTAGAAAAGTTTGGACTTTAAAGTGGTTTGGCGAAATATTTTGTGCACAACACGGTTAGAGTCGTTTTTAAATGAAGCGTTTTACATAACTTGCGAAGGAAAATTCCGGCTATGTCATTTTTAATTTTTGCGGATTTTTCAGAGGCGAAGCGTGTTGGACCAACAAGAGGCGCCACTTGGCACCCTCTCATTTGCGGACGTGAGGGGCGGACTTGGGACGATTTTGTAACGACTCGTAATTTTGGACAATAATTTGAGCATGTAAACGAAGAAAATGGATCCGAGTGTTGGGATTTTTTTTTAATTATATTTACGTATGCTAATAAGGAAATTAGTATACAAGGAATGCGATCCCGAAATAATTTTTGGATGCAACAAGTATGGCGATGAGGGTTAATAATAATAATTGTATATTCCCAAAAGAGGTATTGGACTAATGTCATATTACAAATTATGACATTGAGTATACAAATATTTTATGAGTTTTTAGGATTTAAATGAAGTGAGATCTAGAATTAAATAGGTGTGTAATTGATTAATTATGTGTGATAGACAGGTCACTTAATTAAATTAAATGACCGTTCATGTGAAAGCAATGTGGCGTCATTACAATGCTCCACCGTTAAGTAAAGTGGAGTGGGGGACCAAATCATTCTGAGCATTTAATGCTAATTTGGAGGCATCTTTTAAAGAGGAGGAATTGTGAATCATTTGAGGCATTCAGCAACTTTGTGACATTTCTTTTAAGTAAGGATCTTTGGGAATTCTTGAATCATTCGAAAATTCTGCAACAATCCAAAGAAACTCCCTTTTAAACATTTCATTTCCTTTTAAGTAAATATCTCTTTATTCAAAAATCTCTTAAGACCAAAGAGGGAATTGATGACCAACGAATTTTCCAGCGAATTTATTAAGCTTTCTAGCAATTCATTGCTAATTGAAAACGTCCAGCAGATCATCTTTGAGCAAAACATTTTACAAATGTTGTGCAAGCAACGTTCCGGTTGGTAATTATTAAAAGAAGGGGTTGGCCCGTTATTATCGAGGTTTGCACAGTCAGAACGACGGTCCACGTGAATAGGTTGCAGATTTCAGCGGACTTTTGGAAGCACTCCTCTTTTTCTGGAGTGTCGGTGTAACTTTGGTTGATACTCTGCGCGCAACATATTCAACTTGGCAGGTGGACTTCGCCGGGAAGGTATGTGATTCTTCCTATCCTCTTGAGCATGATAGTTTAAAAAGAATATATATATATAGTACGGTAGACGTACGTGTGTTAACTGAACGTGGTTTTACTTCGATGTCTTTTGACTTGAGTATTAAATAATAAGAATCTTGAAGTATTTCAAAAGAATTAAGAATCGTTTTTGAAAGAAGAGTAATACTTGGTTTTAAAAGCTTAAGAGTTATACTAGCTTTATGGGAAGTTAGGTATAACGACTTAAGAGAAATAAAAGGAACGGTTTACTTAATTATTTATGAAAGCCTTGTATTGATTTCAGAAATAAGAATAAGTATCGAACAAACCATCGCTAGCTAATAAAGGAAAATGTATTGACTAATTAAGTATTAGTAAAAGTAGAAACCTCCATCTGCATAGAAGCTAAAATAAGACAAAATTGTATTACATTTCCTAGATCACATCGCTTTAATAAGATCATTAATAAACAAGTTTTGATTTTCTTAAAAATTTCAAAGTAAGGACTTGATTTATAAAAGGCAAAGACTTGAGAAATTGAAGTGTTTTCGTTTAAAAAGGAAGACGTGCTTTTGTCTTAAGTTGGTTCAAAAAGAAGATAGGGAAATTGTTTTGGTTTACTTAAAAAGATAGTCACTCTATTTTTGATACTACGGGTATCGTGTGACTCTTGTGAAAAAAACGGATCTTTTTAAAGAGTTAATGTATGAAGTACTTTGGGGATAAAAACCCGAACCTGTTGACATAAAATAGAATGTACCTTGTGTGTATAACTTGATTGTGTTGGTTTGTGATAGCCTTGTAATACTTTCTTGTTGATTTGATAAGTAAACATGCTAGGATGCTACGTGTGTTAGTATCTTGTGATGTTTTGTGTAAAGGGGGTTTTCCCTCGATTGCGCTTAAAGTTGTTTGACGATCAGCCGTTATGTTGGTATTATACCACTCACCTTGACTTGTTTCCGGAGGTTAAGCTGCCCTCCGATGCGGGGTAGACTCAGGCGGTCTGGGACCATGATTCGAGAATACCTCATGCGGGTCCAGGGGATCCATGCGGAACTACGGGAGTTCCAGGTTAGTATGCGGCCCTTGTGGTCATGCGGTCTTTGTGGCCATGCGGACTGCGAGTCCAGGCGGATGCCGGGGAGTAGCTACCCTCGATGCGAGGAATACCTCATGCGGGCCTATGAGGTTGGCCTATGCGGAGCTGCGGAGAGTTCCAGGGCTAGACGCGCACATTTGATACTGCGGGCGAGTGACCAGCTTTGATCATGTGACGGTCTAGACAGATATCATGATACAGTTTATGAACTTGTTAGTACTATGGGTGTTAGTAGTCGGCTATGCCTTCGTACTTACCCTGTACTGTTTTTTGAGGACACAGGTGGGACCTGGTGTTCATGTGTATTCCTTGGTGCTTTTATATCATAAACTGCCGGCAGTGAGGAAGGTATTCCACGGGCATGATTGATGTTGTGGGCGTGAGACCCATAGTTACATTTGAGTGATGGCTTTGAGGGCGTGAGTCCCTGACTTGACCTGACTGGTTATTTATTGTGAACTGTAGTTTGGTTATCATACATGTCTCCTGCTTTTTAGACTATTATGATTTCATTTCTGATATTTTTTTTCACATACTTGGTACTGTTATCGACCTCCTTCGGGCTGCGTTCATCCGCAGTAAATGTACACCGCCGTTGATCCTCGCTCTTAGGGTCACTGAGGCGTTTGGGAAAGCTCCGTTTCTCCGGAGGCTTATCTTGGTATAGTCCCCTGTTGTTGTAGGTGCTTACATTCAGGGGTATGACGGGGCCCTGTCCCGTCGTTGTTGTCATATCATTCGTAGAGGTCTGTAGTACTGTTGTGGGCAGGGTTGTTATGGGATGTAACTGTTCAAATTGTTATTTATATATACTGAAGGTAACCGTTTTTTGTTAGCCTGTCTTCTTATTTCACTGTCTTATTGCTTTGGCTTCATGTTATTGTTTTATGTTCCGCTGATTACTCTGATGTTGTATCACTGGGGTGCCCGGGGTAAGGCACGATCCACGCCCGGTTCGGTCGTGACAAAAGTGGTATCAGAGCAATTAATCCTCGGAAAGTGTCTACAGACCGTATCCAGTAGAGTCTTGATTATCGGTGTGTTGTGCACCACACCAATAATCAGGAGGCTATAGGATATTTAGGATTGGTTTCCATTCTTCTCACTCTGAGATCGTGCCTTAGAGCTGTGTTGTAAGTTGGACCCTCTAACGTATTTCTTTCCCTTACCGTTATGCCTCCGCGTAGGGCAAACCCGGGCCCAGGAGGGCAAGGCAGCCGAGGGAGCTGCGAGTAGAGTATAGAGGGTTACGAGGGCACAGGCCCAACCATCACCTGAGTTAGGTGCTTCATTCGGGGAGTTATGCTACGTCACCAGCCCCAGCAGAGTTTAGCACGGCGGCAGCAGTTCCTACTGCGGCCATGATATATGAACCTTCAGTTCCACGACCGGGAACAGAGAATGTAGATTGCAAGAAGGCGACCCTGTTACTAGCTATGGATTTGGCGACCAGAGAGTATACCGATGTACCGCGAGTCTTGATGAATATCAACGAGAGGGTTGTGCAAGAGTAGTTCTTCAGTTAGGCTTGAGCATGGCCTGTGTACGGGCTTATGCGCAGCAGGCCGAGAAAGGTAGAGATCGACGGGTTAACCGAGGACAGCAGAAGAGGGCCAGAACAGCAAGGTCCTTTGGTAACTTTCGAGGCGAGTCGCCTCACCATCGGATTAGATTATGCACATCCACCAGAGCAGAGAGGTCCTCCACGGGGTTCAGGACGTTCGGGATGCAGGAGTTGGTCAGAGCTCCAGATCTTCCGGTTCACAGTGTGGCAGACGTCATTCCAGGGAATGTCGTCTTTTTGTTGGTTGGTGCTCGTTTTACCGGCGGCCGTCAGGGCCATGTGTCGAATGGGTGACCTAGTAGGAGGACTCAGCCTCTAGGATCGGTGGGTAGTTCGTCACCTCCCTTAGCTATGCGCCCTACGGGGCAGGTTTGGTTAGAACGACTAAGGGGAGTGAAGCAGTAGATGCAGGCATATCTTTAACCCTCTAGAGATTAGTATTGTGTGATAAGATGAGTATATCATAAGTGCTATGTTCTTATAGCAGCATGTTAGTTGTGATTAGAAATCATGGTTAGTATAAGGGTAAGATTGGGGATAAGGGAAAGTGTGAGCCTTAGATCTTTATACGTAGAGACCTTAGAGGTAAAGGCCATCTCGAGTAAAAGAAGTATTTTACGTTTGACCCTTATCGGAGTGCATAGTGCACGAGAGCTATGTTTCTGGGATAAGTCCCTAAGTAGTGTGGAATGAAAGAGGGTAGTTGAGCTAAGAAGACCGCTAGGTTTTCGTAACGTGATTAGTGAGAGTTTTCCGGATCGGGGAGCTAGTGTTTTGCGCGTTGCCGGGTCGGGTTGAGGCCGTGTTGCGGGTCAACCCGCGACCTGTTTTATGGTGGGGTCAGTTTGAGGTGGTCCCGCCTTGTGGTAGGGTCACGAGGGTGTTAGGCCCAGGTTTAGTTAACCAGCATACGAGTTCGTGGATGCGTTCGACCAGTAGTCGGGCCAATGAGGTCAGCCCGTCTTATCTTTTAGTCAGACCGTTTACTCGGCAGAGGGTTATGCGAGATGTCGCATCAGAAAGGTTGTAAGGCTGCACGGGGTGCCTACCTTCACCTTATGTCAGACAGTGGAGCCAGTGTTACTACTGCTTTTTCTGGAAGTTTTACCAGACAGGGTTAGGAACTCAGGTGAGTCTCAGAATCACATTCGCCCTCGGGCCAGTGTTTGGATTTCAGGGGTAGTTGCGAGGATGGTTGTCTCCTGTTGAAGGAGTGTTTAAGCTACCATTTCAGTGTTCGGATGTTGCCTTATGAAGCCTTGTAGGGGCGGAAGTGTAAGTTGCCGGTCGATTGGTTCGATGTTGGCAAGGTTCAGATAGTTGGTTCAGGCTTGTTCCAACAGACTGTGGATAGGGTGAGGCTTATCTAGAAGAGGTTTTTGGCAGCTCAGAGAAATCGTGCGGATAAGCGGCGACGACGCTTAGAGTTCAGGTTGACGGTCGGTCTTCTTGAGGGTACCACCGGATAGGTGTGACGAGTTTTGGAAAAACAGAGGAAACTTAGCTGAGTTACTTTGGGCCTTTTGAGTTCATGTGAGGATAGGCGGGTTGCCTATATGTTAGCATTTGCCGTCCGACTTAGGAGGCAGTACGTCCGGTCTTTCGTGTTGCTATGTGCAGAAAAGTATCGGAGATCCATTCGGAGTGTTCCCAGTTAATGATGAACATAATGGAGATAGTAACCCAGAGATTTCAGGAACGGAAATCAAGTAACAGAAATGTGGTAAGCTATGAGAAAGAGTTCAAATGTACGAGAAGGGTACGACAAGTAAAGGAAGAAGAGAGCATGTATTACGAGCATAGATGTGATCATTACTTTGGTGATGTTAGAGGTGTTTCCTCGTGGGCTTGGATGTAAGAATTGTGCGCAGGTGTTTCTGTGGCCAGGTGTGGCAGGATTGTTCTTGTAAGTATAGTAGTGAAGACTATACTGGCGCATGTTTGTTTTGAGACTTAGAAGGAACATTCGGGACGAATGTTTCTAAGGAGGGGAGAATGTTATACCCCGTATTTCCAGAGTATGTACGTAAGGACGTACGTAGAAAAGTTTGGACTTTAAAGTGGTTTGGCCGAAATATTTTGTGCACAACACCCGGTTAGAGTCGTTTTTCGACGAAACGTTTTACATAACTTGCGAAGGGAAAATTCCGGCTATGTCATTTTTAATTTTTGCGGATTTTTCCGAGAGACGAAACGTGTTGGACCAACAAGAGGGCGCCACTTGGCACCCTCTCATTTGCGGACGTGAGGGGCGGACTTGGGACGATTTTGTAACGACTCGTAATTTTGGACAATAATTTGAGCATGTAAACGAAGAAAATGGATCCGAGTGTTGGGATTTTTTTTTAATTATATTTACGTATGCTAATAAGGAAATTAGTATACAAGGAATGCGATCCCGAAATAATTTTTGGATGCAACAAGTATGGCGATGAGGGTTAATAATAATAATTGTATATTCCCAAAAGAGGTATTGGACTAATGTCATATTACAAATTATGACATTGAGTATACAAATATTTTATGAGTTTTTAGGATTTAAATGAAGTGAGATCTAGAATTAAATAGGTGTGTAATTGATTAATTATGTGTGATAGACAGGTCACTTAATTAAATTAAATGACCGTTCATGTGAAAGCAATGTGGCGTCATTACAATGCTCCACCGTTAAGTAAAGTGGAGTGGGGGACCAAATCATTCTGAGCATTTAATGCTAATTTGGAGGCATCTTTTAAAGAGGAGGAATTGTGAATCATTTGAGGCATTCAAAGAACTTTGTGACATTTCTTTTAAGTAAGGATCTTTGGGAATTCTTGAATCATTGAAAATTCGCAACAATCCAAAGAAACTCCCTTTTAAACATTTCATTTCCTTTTAAGTAAATATCTCTTTATTCAAAAATCTCTTAAGACCAAAGAGGGAATTGATGACCAACGAATTTTCCAGCGAATTTATTAAGCTTTCTAGCAATTCATTGCTAATTGAAAACGTCCAAATAGATCATCTTTGAGCAAAACATTTTACAAATGTTGTGCAAGCAACGTTCGGTTGGTAATTATTAAAAGAAGGGGTTGGCGTTATTATCGAGGTTTGCAGTCGAACGAGCGGTCCACGTGAATAGGTTGCGATTTATTGGACTTTTGGAAGCACTCCTCTTTTCGGAGTGTCGGTGTAACTTTGGTTGATACTCTGCGCAACATATTCAACTTGGCGGTGGACTTAGGAAGGTATGTGATTCTTCCTATCCTCTTGAGCATGATAGTTTAAAAAGAATATATATATATAGTACGGTGAGCGTCGTGTGTTAACTGAGCGTGGTTTTACTTGATGTCTTTTGACTTGAGTATTAAATAATAAGAATCTTGAAGTATTTCAAAAGAATTAAGAATCGTTTTTGAAAGAAGAGTAATACTTGGTTTTAAAAGCTTAAGAGTTATACTAGCTTTATGGGAAGTTAGGTATAACGACTTAAGAGAAATAAAAGGCAGTTTACTTAATTATTTATGAAAGCCTTGTATTGATTTGAAATAAGAATAAGTATCGAACAAACCATCTGCCGCTAATAAAGGAAAATGTATTGACTAATTAAGTATTAGTAAAACAGAGAAACCTCCATCTGCATAGAAGCTAAAATAAGACAAAATTGTATTACATTTCCTAGATCACGACTGCTTTAATAAGATCATTAATAAACAAGTTTTGATTTTCTTAAAAATTTCAAAGTAAGGACTTGATTTATAAAAGGCAAAGACTTGAGAAATTGAAGTGTTTTCGTTTAAAAAGGAAGACGTGCTTTTGTCTTAAGTTGGTTCAAAAAGAAGATAGGGAAATTGTTTTGGTTTACTTAAAAAGATAGTCACTCTATTTTTGATACTACGGGTATCGTGTGACTCTTGTGAAAAAAACGGATCTTTTTAAAGAGTTAATGTATGAAGTACTTTGGGGATAAAAACCCGAACCTGTTGACATAAAATAGAATGTACCTTGTGTGTATAACTTGATTGTGTTGGTTTGTGATAGCCTTGTAATACTTTTTTGTTGATTTGATAAGTAAACATGCTAGGATGCTACGTGTGTTAGTATCTTGTGATGTTTTGTGTAAAGGGGGTTTTCCCTCGATTGCGCTTAAAGTTGTTTGACGATCAGCCGTTATGTTGGTATTATACCACTCACCTTGACTTGTTTCCGGAGGTTGGCGCCTCCGACGCGGGTAGACTTCGCGTGATGCAGGACCATGATTCGAGAATACCTCATGCGGGTCCAGGGGATCCATGCGGAACTACGGGAGTTCCAGGTTAGTATGCGGCCCTTGTGGTCATGCGGTCTTTGTGGCCATGCGGACTGCGAGTCCAGGCGGATGCCGGGGAGTAGCTACCCTCGATGCGAGGAATACCTCATGCGGGCCTATGAGGTTGGCCTATGCGAGTGCGGAGAGTTCTGTGGCTAGACGCGCACATTTGATCTCGCGGCGAGTGACCGGCTTTGATCATGTGACGATGCAGACAGATATCATGATCTGATTTATGACCTTGTTAGTACTATGGGTGTTAGTAGTCGGCTATGCCTTCGTACTTACCCTGTACTGTTTTATGAGGACACAGGTGGGACCTGGTGTTCATGTGTATTCCTTGGTGCTTTTATATCATAAACTGCCGGCAGTGAGGAAGGTATTCCACGGGCATGATTGATGTTGTGGGCGTGAGACCCATAGTTACATTTGAGTGATGGCTTTGAGGGCGTGAGTCCCTGACTTGACCTGACTGCTTATTTATTGTGAACTGTAGTTTGGTTATCATACATGTCTCCTGCTTTTTAGACTATTATGATTTCATTTACGATATTTTGATTTCACATACTTGGTACTGTTATCGACCTCCTTCGAAGTGCGTTCACGCCGCGGTAAATGTACACCGATCGTTGATCCTCGCTCTTAGGTCACAATGGCGTTTGGGAAAGCTCCGTTTCTCGGAGGCTTATCTCGTATAGTCCTGTTGTTGTAGGTGCTTACATTCGTGGGTATGACGGCCCCGTCGTCGTTGTTGTCATATCATTCGTAGAGGTGCGTAGTAATCTTGTTGGGCAGGGTTGTTATGGGATGTAACTGTTCAAATTGTTATTTATATATACTGAAGGTAACCGTTTTTGGTTAGCCTGTCTTCTTATTTCACTGTCTTATTGCTTTGGCTTCATGTTATTGTTTTATGTTCCGCTGATTACTCTGATGTTGTATCACTGGGGTGCCCGGGGTAAGGCACCAGTCACGGGCCCGGGTTCGGGTCGTGACATATGGTAACCAAGTTTGGTTGCAATGGAGAAAGGGAAACAGGAACCATAATTGAGATTAAGGATGCTCGAATATTCCGCAGAATGAGAAAGGTTTCCAGTTATTGGAAGATAAGTTGACCACGACTACAGTTCTAACCCCTCCTAAGAGACTAGAGGGTTAGGTTGTTATTGTAACACGTTGGGTGTTGGACTAGGTTGTGTGCTGACGCAACACGATAAGGTTAGAGCCTATGCTTTCCGTGTTAGGAAGCATGAAAGGAAATACGCTACTCACGATTTAGAGTCGTGCAGCTAATCGTATCTTGAAGATTTGGAGGCATTCCTTATATAGACTTCATGTGGATATTTATGCAGACCACAAGAGCCTCTGGTATATCTTCAGATAGAGGCAACTGAATTTGCGACAGAGACGGTGGTTAGAGTTACTCAAGGGTTGTGATATTGATATCATATACCACTCGGGGAAAGTCGAAACGGTTACATATGCTCCTAGTCGTGGATCTATGGGTAGTCTGTCATATGGAGAACCGAGATGTGACGCGTCCGTAAGATTCATCACCACTGAGCCGAGGGGTTCGATTATTTGTTTCCAAGGTTAATGAAGTTTAGATCTGAGAGGTTGCCGAGTCTTCCGTCGTTGAGGAGGTAAAGATGCGACAGTATGAGGATCCAATTATGATACGGTATCGAGATACGGCTCTCCGAGAAGAGAATAGCCTGTTTGTGTAGCACCGGATGGGGTGCTGTGAAATGAGGATGGTTTACTTAAAAAGATAGTCACTCTATTTTTGATACTACGGGTATCGTGTGACTCTTGTGAAAAAAACGGATCTTTTTAAAGAGTTAATGTATGAAGTACTTTGGGGATAAAAACCCGAACTTGTTGACATAAAATAGAATGTACCTTGTGTGTATAACTTGATTGTGTTGGTTTGTGATAGCCTTGTAATACTTTTTTGTTGATTTGATAAGTAAACATGCTAGGATGCTACGTGTGTTAGTATCTTGTGATGTTTTGTGTAAAGGGGGTTTTCCCTCGATTGCGCTTAAAGTTGTTTGACGATCAGCCGTTATGTTGGTATTATACCACTCACCTTGACTTGTTTCCGGAGGTTAAGCTGCCCTCCGATGCGGGGTAGACTTCGGTGATGCAGGACCATGATTCGAGAATACCTCACGCGGTCCGGGGATCCATGCGGAACTACGGAGTTCCGAGTTAGTATGCGCCCTTGTGGTCATGCGCGGTTTGTGGCCATGCGGATCGCGAGTCCAGCGGATGCCGGAGTAGCTACCCTCGATGCGAGGAATACCTCATGCGGCCTATGAGGTTGGCCTATGCGAGTGCGGAGAGTTCGAGGGCTAGACGCGCACATTTGATATCGGGCGAGTGACCGGCTTTGATCATGACGGCCAGACAGATATCATGATACGATTTATGACCTTGTTAGTACTATAGGTGTTAGTAGTCGGCTATGCCTTCGCATTTACCCTCAGATTGTTTATGAGGACACAGTGGGACTGGTGTTCATGTGTATTCCTTGGTGCTTTTATATCATAAATCGCCGCATGAGGAAGGTATTCCACGGCATGATTGATGTTGTGGGCGTGAGACCCATAGTTACATTTGAGTGATGGCTTTGAGCGTGAGTCACGACTTGACCGATCGCTTATTTATTGTGAATCGTAGTTTGGTTATCATACATGTCTCCCGCTTTTAGACTATTATGATTTCATTTACGATTTTTGAGCCACATACTTGGTACTGTTATCGACCTCCTTCGGGTGCGTTCACGCCGCAGTAAATGTACACCGCCGTTGATCCTCGCTCTTAGGGTCACAATTCAGCGTTGGGAAAGCTCCGTTTCTCCGAGGCTTATCTTGGTATAGTCCCGTTGTTGTAGGTGCTTACATTCGTGGGTATGACGGCCCCGTCCGTCGTTGTTGTCATATCATTCAGAGGTCTGTAGTACCGGGCGTGGTTGTTATGGGATGTAACTGTTCAAATTGTTATTTATATATACTGAAGGTAACCGTTTTTGGTTAGCCTGTCTTCTTATTTCACTGTCTTATTGCTTTGGCTTCATGTTATTGTTTTATGTTCCGCTGATTACTCTGATGTTGTATCACTGGGGTGCCCGGGGTAAGGCACCAGTCACGGGCCCGGGTTCGGGTCGTGACATATGGTAACCAAGTTTGGTTGCAATGGAGAAAGGGAAACAGGAACCATAATTGAGATTAAGGATGCTCGAATATTCCGCAGAATGAGAAAGGTTTCCAGTTATTGGAAGATAAGTTGACCACGACTACAGTTCTAACCCCTCCTAAGAGACTAGAGGGTTAGGTTGTTATTGTAACACGTTGGGTGTTGGACTAGGTTGTGTGCTGACGCAACACGATAAGGTTAGAGCCTATGCTTTCCCGGCGGTTAGGGAAGCATGAAAGGAAATACGCTACTCACGATTTAGAGTCAGCGGCAGTTAATCGTATCTTGAAGATTTGGAGGCATTCCTTATATAGACTTCATGTGGATATTTATGCAGACCACAAGAGCCTCTGGTATATCTTCAGATAGAGGCAACTGAATTTGCGACAGAGACGGTGGTTAGAGTTACTCAAGGGTTGTGATATTGATATCATATACCACTCGGGGAAAGTCGAAACGGTTACATATGCTCCTAGTCGTGGATCTATGGGTAGTCTGTCATATGGAGAACCAGATAGACAGGACGTGGTCCGTAAGATTCATCAGCTACCGAGCCGAGGGGTTCGATTATTTGTTTCCAAGGTTAATGAAGTTTAGATCTGAGAGGTTGCCGAGTCTTCCGTCGTTGAGGAGGTAAAGATGCGACAGTATGAGGATCCAATTATGATACGGTATCGAGATACGGCTCTCCGAGAAGAGAATAGCCTGTTTGTGTAGCACCGGATGGGGTGCTGTGAAATGAGGATAGATTGTGTGTACCCGGTGCTGCAGGACTTGTCAGCAGGTTTTAGGGGAGGCACGCAGTGCTTATTGCTCTATTGTTCAGGGTCGACTAAGATGTACCATGCCCTCAGATGTATGTATTAGTAGGATGGCCTGAAAAGAGACGTGGCAGGTTTTGTTTCTCAGTGTCCTAATTATAGCAGGTCTATGTGGAACACCAGGAGCCCGGTTGGCTACTACAGGCGATTTAGATCTCGACTTAGATATGGGAGGTGATTATTATGGACCTTGTTACAAGGTGGCATCGTACTCAGAGGAAGTGCGACTCCCTGGGGGTCATAGTAAACAGGCTGACGAACCAGCCGTGTTCTTCCGGTTAGGACCACTTACTCGGCTGAGGATTATGCTAGCTTATATAGCAGGGAGATTGTGAGACTGCGGGGTTCCTACTTTTATGATGTCAGACAGATGAGCTCAGTTTACGGCTGACTTCTGGAGGTTTTCCAGGAGGTATTAGGGACACAGGTAAGTCTCAACGTGGCATTCCACCCTCAGACCGACGGACAGGCAGGGCATACTATCCAGGCACTTGAGGATAGGTGGCGGGCCTGTGTTCTTGATTTCAGAGATAGCTGGGAGGGTTATTTGCCTCTTGTTGAGTTACGTACGATAACAGATACCCTTCCAGTATTCAGATGGCCCTGTATGAGGCCTTGTATGTAAGAAAGTGTAGATCGCTGGTTGGTTGGTTCGACGTAGGCGAGGTTCAGTTATTTGGTCCAGACTTGATTAAGCGGGATGTGGATAAGGCGAAGCCTATCCAGGAAAGATTATTAGCAAGCTCAGAGTCGACAAAAGTTTTATGCAGATAACCGACGCCGACACTTGGAGTTCAGGTTGACGTTCTGGTATAAGTTTTGTTATGTGGCCACGTGTGGCATTATTGGTATGTAGGGGTTGTAAAAGGAGACTATGTCGCTATCCATATGATTGACCCCAAAAGAACATTCGGGGACGAATGTTTCTAAGGGGGGAAGAATGTTACACCCCGTAAATTGCAAGACATGTTTAGAAGAACGTGCGTAAGAATTCAAATGTTAAGATTTGAGACTAGTAAAAATTTATCGGAATTATGAAAATGTCGGAAAACGAAATATTGCGATGAACGGTAGAGCGACACGTGTCACCCCCCTTAGTGGTCTTGGACGAAATGGACATGGATAGAATGGTCATTTGACCAATATTAAGATGACCAAGTCTTGCAAAGACTTAAGCTTGATATTGTTGACTTAGTCAAGGCCACTTGGCTTGATCCTTGTGAAATGCATCCAAGCCACCCATTTGTTTTAATCTTGACCCTCTATGTTTCTACATAGTAACACTAGTAGCAAGACAAGGCTTTACACTTAGACAAATTTCAAGAAAATTTGAAGAAAGCAAAGGAGAGCTCTCGGGTTTAGGGTTCTTAGGAACAAAAAAAAAATTGTTGTCCAATAATCCCCATACTTTAAACCAAAGTTCCTAAGAGTATTGTAAGGGTATCTCAATAGAAAGATCCCGGAAAAGTGGCGTTTTCGTATTAGTCGCAAGGTGAAAACCTAGTCAGTTACCTAGGTTTGAATTGGGAATTAAAGGAAAGTTGTTTGTGATCTTCTAAGGGCTTCAAGTGGTGGATTGGAGTGTCAAGGAGAGGCTTTAAGTTGCTTGAGAGCGACTTCGGATCTTGAAGTGGATTAAGGCTCACTAAGGTAACAATGTTGTTCTCTTAAGTGTATAAGATTACATATTGTTGTAGCCTTACAATTTAACTAGCATGAAGTATATGTATTAAAGATTGATAAGTGTTATGGATATTGGAAGCCTAAAATCCAAAATGACATTGATTAGCCATTTGAAATTGAAATACAATTTGGTCGCTAACTAAAATCGTCGCATGTTATCTACTTGAAGATTATAGTTGTTATAATCGATTACGGCTTTATAACATGTTATACTAAACAACTTGGATTGAAAAAGGAATTGGAAAAGACTATGTATTGTTGTCCCTAAAATTTCCGAATGTAACATTGTATGTTGGACTAGTTTGATATCAATTGTGGGGCAGGATTTTACACGTCCTGTTAAGGCGTGTAATCCCCTTTGTATTGTTGAATTGTTGCGCCTTAAATGTGGCGTTTGGTTATTGATTTTTCGGACCTTGAAAAAGGTGGAAAAGTATGTAGAAACAAAGGAAGTGCTGTCCGATTTTCCGTAGAATTTAGTGACTTTGCACTTAGAATATTCTACGTTTGAAGTAAGAAGTTAATAGACGTATTATGGTCATTATAGGTTAACATACTACGTGCGGCATATTGGACTTAGCAAGTGGATTGAACCGAAGAGGTATGTGGAACTTTCTTATCTCTTGAGCATGAATAGTTGTAAACATATAGTACGGTAGACGTACGAGATTTTGACAATCTAGTTCATTTGATATCCTTGGCTTATTTTAAGAATGTCCAAGTTGGTTGAGTTAGGGAATTAACTCACTTGTTTAAAAATATTAAGGATATCTTAGTGTCTAAAAGTTAAGAAACTTGATTACTAAAGTTAAGGGACTTGAAGTAATTTAAAAGTATATGATACTTGTTTCGTTTTAAAAGTATGTCCCTTGGATATAAGGAATAATGTAATTGTCTAAAGTATAAAGCTAGTATAACGGCTTTATGGGAAGTTGGTTATAATAGCTTTATGGAAAGTCAATAGAGTGGTTTACTCTAAGTAATGTAAATAATGATAAATGACTTAAAATAATGAAAGACAAATTGATTTGAAGGCATCAATTGCTTAAGGTTTTAAAAGAAAGGAGTCACTTGATTTAGAAGCCTATAAATATATTTCTAAAGGTATTGTGACTGGTCTTGAAAAGTAGATATGACTTGATACTACGGTTATTAGTATCTTGGAAGTTTAAATGAAAAAGAGTCATTTTTTTAAAAGAGTAGAAGTAAGTAGCACTTTGGGTTAAATTCCCGGATTTTTATAATGACTTGATAGTGCCTTAAGTAAACTAAAATGAGAGTGTATATGTATAAGACTAATAAGAAGTTAGGGGGATTTCTTAACTTGCTTATGTTATGTACAATAAGCCGGTAGTGCTTATGTTATGTATGATAAACCGATAATGCTTATGTTATGTATGATAAGCCGGTAGAAAAGGTGGAAAAGTACGTAGAAACAAAGGAAGTGCTGCCCAATTTTCCGTAGAATTAGAGGGCCATTATTTGGTATAAGTCCTACACTTGATAGCTTGTAGTTGATAGAAGTGTTATGGCCATTTTAGGTTGAAGTACCAAGTATAGCGTATTCTACTTGAAGGATGGAATAGCTAGCAAGGTTGAAGTACTTTGGAGCATTTTGCTATTTGTCGATAATCGTCGCGAGGTATGTGAACCTCTTCCTTCTTTTGACATGATTCTATGTATGGAATATACATGTAGTACTATTTCATGATTCCTTCTACTCTTAGAAGTTAAGAGGTATGTATGTTGATTTACTCTACGTAAAGGTTATGTCTAAGTTATCCTAAGTTCTTACCAAGTCTTGTGAGGGATGTTGGTAAGAGTCGTTAGGAGGTATTTGGAGCCAAATGAGAATAAGTATCGAACAAGCCACTGCAGCGTTAATAAAGGAAAATGTAATGACAATCAATTAAGTTAAAATGAGTAGAATTCTCCATCTGCATAGAAGCTAAGATAAGACAAAATTGTATTACATTTTCTAGATCATGGCTACTTGATTAAGATCGTTATAAATAAGTATAACTTATTCACAGTGCACCAAAGTATATGTTATTTAATTTATAAGAATTTACGTATGAAGTTTTAAGACTATGGACCTCAAATTTTTAAAAGGTTAAGGGACTTTATTTTTCAAGTTATGGGAATTGATTCTTAAAGGGAGAAATGAATTGATTTAAAAGTATAGAATACTTGATTTGGAAAGTATACCTCTATGGGCAGACTTATGTGACTTTATCGCATCCCAGATTGGGCCGGGCAGTACAGGCGTCCCTCCATAAAGGGCCGAATTATGTTATGCAAGGTAAGTAAGTTATATGGTAATGAACTTGACGGTTTTTCCTAAGCATGTACGTAAGAATGTGACTATAACTTTTATGTAAAAATGCGAAAAGATAATAAGGTACGATTAAGTTCACGAGATGGTAATGACACGGTAGGATCTGATATTTACCCTTTTTATACTTGCCCCTGTCATTCTTTTATACAATTATGATTGGTTTATCAGACCTTATTTCTGCTCCATATTCGCATTCGTTGTAATCATTTCTTCTGAAGCTGCGTCATGTCCGCAGTCTAGGTACACGATTGTGGATCTGCGAGCTTAGGATCCTTATTCAAAGATTTTGAGATGGCTCCAAGTTAGGAGTTTGTCATTATGGCTAGGTATATTCAGGGGTACGGCGGGGCCTTGTCCCGTCATAGTTGTTGTCACCTTCTTAGAGGTCTGTATTCATATGTAGGATGGACTGGTGTAAGTTGTATTTACATTGTTGTACAACGTAGACCCTTTTCAGTGATTTATATTTATACGGAAGCCTTTCCGCTTTGCCTTTGTTTTAAAAAAATGAGTGTTATTTATCTTCCGCGTTTATTTATGTTGTATGGGTAGAAGGTGTCCAGTAGGGGCACCATCCACGCCCGGATTTGGGGCGTGACAGAGTGGTATCGAGCGATTAGTCCTCGGCATGTCTGCATTGTATAGTAGAGTCTTGTTTATCGATGTGTTGTGCACCACATCTATAAACATGAGGCTATAGTACATTTAGGATTGGTTTCCTTCTTCACTCCGAGATCGTGCGATAGAGTTGTGTTGTTAGGGTAGTCTCTCCTAACATGTTATTTTGATTGTAGATATGAGAAATGCATGATGACCCGAAAGGATTATATGGGCTTCAGATTCTAGGTTGGTAAAACTATTATGCAGTTGGTATAATGATGATGTGTATGCATGAGCGTATTTATTTGGGGTCATATGTGCCTAGAATGATTATGAGTTACCATGAGTTGGTTAAGCCTTAATAATTACTTGGAAGGTGTGAAACAGTTTATTGAATCCACACCTAGACTTTATTTATGTACTTATTTGGAATAGTCAAGAGGTAATGAACTGACTAAGATTGTGATAGACTCTTGAAAGATCAGGTTTAATTGACTTATGGACATACCATGTTATTAGATTAAGCTGTGTTGTATGCTTAAGTGAGATGCACGAATAATATTTTTTATGGAGTAAATATGGTTGTTGTGATTAGGACAACATGATATTGAGATTATGAGAAACTATCTTACCCGTATGAGAGGATAGATAATGTAAGATTGGGATATGGAATAATCGAGAATCGTGGAATACTAGCTAACTATTGAGACCTTAGATGGACATTCGAGGACGAATGTTTCTAAGGGGGGAAGGATGTTACACCCCGTAATACCAGGGCTACTAATTGAGAACGTGAATAAGGATTTAAGATTTGAATTATGGAAGGAAAGAATAATTACATTTTCTTAAGGAAAATTTCGGAAAAAATGTGACGACGGAAAAATTATTAACTTGGAGTATAATACTTCTAATTGGATTTATGGACTTAGTATTGGATTATAAGGTATTGGAATTGATAATATGGGGTCCGCCAAGAATTTCATAATTTCGTAGGGACCTTCAAAAAATTATAATATTTTGGACCAATCGGAGGGCGACACGTGGCGCCCCTCCACTTGTCTTGCTAAGATGACAACAAAATAGATATTTTGAGAGGGGACAAGTGATACGGTGTCACGACCGAACCTGCCTGGATCGGTGCCTTACCCGGGCACCCAAGTAGACAAACATCAGAGTAACCAGCGGAATATAAAACAAGACATGAAACAATATGAAGTGAGAAACAGTTTATCTGAGAAAAGTTGCCTTTCGGCATAAATATATAAAAACTTGAACACGAACAGTTACATCCCTTTTACAAACTCGCCACAACAAGATTACTGCACTTCTAAGAATGTTATAACAACAACGACGGGACAGGGCCCCGCCATACCCCTGAATGTACCTACAACAACAGGGGACTATACCAAAGATAAGCCTCCGGAGAAACGGAGCTTCCCGAACGCTGAACTGTGATCCTATGAGCGAGGATCAACAACTGGTGTACCTCTACCTGCGGCATGAACGCAGCCCCCCGAAGGAGGTCGACAACAGTACCAAGTATGTGAAATCGAAAATATCAGAAATGAAATCATAATAGTCTATATAAAGCGAAGACATATATGATAACCAATTTACGATACACAATATGTAAGCAAATATGTCAAGTCGTGGACTCACGCCTTAAAGTCATCACTCAAATATAACCATGGGTCTCATGCCCACAATATCAATCATGCGTGGAATTCCTTCCTCACCGCGATCCATGATATAAAAGCACCAAGGAATACACATGAACACCGTGTCCCACCTGTGTCATAATAAAACTCAGACGGTAAGTACGAAGGCATGGCCGACTACTAAAACCCACGCACCAACAATGCTATAAAATCAGTATCACGAGGTCTTTCTAGACCGCGCCACGATCGGCCGCCACTCGCCTCGATCAATGTGCGCGTCAAATCCTGGAACTCACCGCAGCTCCGCATAGGCCACCTAGGCCCGCATGAGGTATTCCCCGCATCGAGGGTAGCTACTCCTCGGCATCGTCCTGGACTCTCGTAGTCCGCATGGCCACATAGACCGCATGAGGTATTCCCCGCACACTAACCTGGAACTCTCGTAGCTCCGCATAGGTCCCCTGGACCCGCATGAGGCATCCCTCGCATCGGGGGGCAGCTTAACCCCCGGTATATCATGTCAAGAGGTGAGTGGTACAATAATAACATAACGGCTTATCGTTAAACAACATAAGCACAATCAAGGGAAACCCCTTTACACAAACATCACAAGACACTAACACACGTAGCATCCTAACATGTTTACTTATCAAACCAATAAGAAAGTATTACAAGGCTATCACAAACCAACATAGTCAAGTTATTCACACAAGGTACTTTCTATTTTATGTCAACAAGTTCGGGTTTTTATCCCCAAGTACTTCATACATTAACTCTTTAAAAAGATCCGTTTCTTTCACCAGAGTCACACGATACCCGTAGTATAGAGTGACTATCTTTTTAAGTAAACCAAAACAATTTCCCTACCTTCTTTTTGAACCAACTTAAGACAAAAGCATGCCTTCCTTTTTAAACGAAAACACTTCAAATTTTCAAGTCTTTGTCTTTTATAAATCAAGTCCTTACTTTGAAATCAAAACTTGTTTATTAATGATCTTATTAAAGCAGCCATGATCTAGGAAATGTAATACAATTTTGTCTTATCTTAGCTTCTATGCAGATGGAGGTTTCTACTGGTTTTAATAATACTTAATTAGTCAATACATTTTCCTTTATTAGCGCTGCAGTGGTTTGTTCGATACTTATTCTCATTTCCGAAATCAATACAAGGCTTTCATAAACAATTAAGTAAACCGTTCCTTTTATTTCTCTTAAGCCGTTATACCTAACTTCCCATAAAGCTAGTATAACTCTTAAGCTTTTTAAAATCAAGTATTACTCTTCTTTCAAAAACGATTCTTCATTCTTTTGAAATACTTCAAGATTCTTATTATTTAAAACTCAAGTCAAAAGACATCGAAGTAAAACCATGTTCAGTTAACACACGTACGTCTACCGTACTATATATATTCTTTTAAAATATCATGCTCAAGAGGATAGGAAGAATCACATACCTCCTCGGCGAAATCCACCTGCCAAGTCGAATATGTCGCGCGCAGAGTATCAACCTATAATAGTCAAATACGTCTATCAACATCTAGACTACTCTGTAGAATATTCTAAGCAGAAGGTTCTTACTTCTACGGAAATTTGGGCAGCACTTCCCTACCCGTCAACTACTCAAGTCTACTTTAAATACAGTCCTATGTAAGTACAGTTCAATTCTCTTCTCTTATACAATCCTTCTATATATCTTATACTCATTTCTATACTACTACAGTATGTAATTTCCAATTACAATAGAAGGACAAGATATTTACCTCGATAAGCCCAAAATTATCCAAGATTAAAGTCGATCCTGAGCAAGGTTTAGCTCCTATTTTGCACGCTCCAATTCGCTCCAAGAAACCCTTAGAAGTTCTAAACAACTTCTACTTAATACTTCAACCAACCATGAAGATTTTCCTAGGGCTTCGTTTTGTGACTAAAGTATATAAAGTAGCATTTCCGGGCTTTTTAGTATAGAGGTAACTTAGGAATACTACAAGGTATTTGGGCCAAGGTATTTTGGAATAGTAACAATACTTGGAGAATATTTTTCTACCAAAAGGGGGGGTATTTCAACGAGAACAACTAGGAAGGGGGGAGGGAGGGTTTCGGCCAAGGGCCTTTCTAAGGGGGGGGGGTAGTTTGGACGAGAGCTTCTAATAGGGGGAGAGGGATTTTGAGACTTGGAAAATGTTTAAGGGATGAAGAATAAGTCTTGAACTTAAGGGGTATTTATAGGCCAATCAATGGCCAAGATCAAAGCAAGTGGAGGGTGAAGATTTGGACAAGTGTGTGTGGGTCCCACCTTATCCATCTACCACACAAATATCTAACCAAACATTGACCAAAGGTTTATGGCATTTTACATGAAAAAAATGTGCCATCTTGACCACAATTTCGTCCACCAAACCGTCCACTTGAGGGTGACACATGTCGCCCTCTCGTTGGTCCAAAATATTTTATCTCTCGGAAAAAATCCAAAATAAATATTTTCTTGAAAACGTAAAATTCCCTTACAAGGTTCGGAAAATTTTCCGTCGGAAAAACAATTCTTTTCGTAGGGTGTGCACAATTTTCGTCCTTAATCATAATTCGGGTTTACACAATTGTACGTACGTCCTCACATACATACTCTGGAAATACGAGGTATAACATTCTCCCCTCCTTAGAAACATTCGTCCCGAATGTTCCTTCCCAAGACACGTAACGATAAAGTTCCTCATAACCTAAACAGTTTGCAAATGTCACACATGGCCATAATACAACACGCGCAAAATACTTAAATCCATGTCCACAAGGAATCACCTCTAGCATCACAAAAGCTCCCACCCAAGGTCTAAAAGATATTCCCTTTGCACCTTTACTTCACAAAAGTAATGATCACTTCTATTCTCTTACTCGTCGTACCCTCCTCGTACACTCGAACACTTCCTAAATAAACTTACCACCTTTTTGTTATTGCTTCAATTTCCAAAATCTCGGGGTTACTATCTCCAACTTGGTCATCACTAACCCGGAACACTCTGGATGGATCTCCGATACTTTTCCGAACATAGCAACATGAAAGACTGACGATCGCTTCTCCTACGTCGGACGGCAATGCTAACTTATAGGAAACCTGGACTGTTCTACAACCGATCTGAAAAGGCTCAAAGTACCTCGGGCTAAGTTTCCCCTGCTTTCCAAATCTCGTCACACCCTTCCGGAGTGGTACCTTCAAGAAGACCGACCGTCAATCTGAACTCCAAGTATCGACGCAGAATATCCGCATGACTTCTGTTGACTCTGAGCTGCCAATAACCTCTCCTGGATAAGCTTCACCCTATCCACATCCTGCTGAAATCAAGTGGACCAACTATCTGAACCTTGCCAACATCGAACCAATCGACCGGCAACCTACACTTCCGCCCATACAAGGCTTCATAAGGTGACATCCGATTACTGAAATGGTAGCTATTATAATACTCACTCAACAAGAGGCGAATAATCCTTACAGCTACCTCTGAAATCAAAAACACCGGCCCGAAGGTGAATGCAATACCGAGACTCACCTGAGTTCCTAACCTTGCCTGATAATCTCCACAAAAGAAATAGCCGTAAACTGGGCTCCACTGCCCGTCATAAAGTAAAAGTAGGAACCCCGTGCAGTCTTACAACCTTCCTGATATATAACATCTCGCATAACCCTCTGCCGAGTAAACAGTTATGTCTGAATGACAAGATGGGCTGACCCCATCGGCCCGACTACTGGTCGAACGCATCCACGAACTCGTACGATGGTTAACTAAACTTGGGCCTAACACCCTCGTGACCCTACTACAAAGCGGGACCACCATAATTTTTCCTTACTTCAAACCGGGCAGCGGGTTGACCCACAATCTGACCTCAACCCGACCCATTTATCGCGCCAAGCTCTTATTTCCCGATCCGGAACAATCTCACCATCGAGTCACGAAAACCTAGTGGTCTTCTTAGCTCAACTACCCTCTTTCATTTCACACTACTCAGGGACTTATCACACAAACCTATCTCACGTATACTATGCACTCCGATAAGGGTCAAACATAATAATAAATATTGTACTCGAGATGGCCTCGCCTCTAAGGTATCCACGTATAAAACTCTAAGGCTCACACTTTCCCTAACCCCAATCTTACCCTTTTACCTAACCATGATTTCTAATCACAATTAACACAATGCTATCTGAACATAACACTTAAGGTATACTCATCTTATCACATACTAATCTCTAGAGGGTTAAGGATATACATGTATCTACTGCTTCACTCCCCTTTGTCGTTCTAAACAATCCTGCCCTGTTGGGCGCATAGCTAGGGAAGGTGATGAACTAGCCACTATTCCTGAAGGCTGAGTCTCTACATCCGCGCCACCTCTGGTCGGATAATTTCTCGCAAAATGGCCCTGCTGGCCGCTGTTATACCCCGTAGTTCCAAGGTATGTATGCGAGGACGTACGTACGAGAAGACGACATTAAAAATTGGAAAGGAAGAAAGATGTGATTTTTCGACGGAAAAGTTTCCGGTTTTTGTAAAGGAAAAATGTTCGTTGATGGGAATTGGATTCCCGGATTTGGTATTTGGGCTTCTTGAATTATATTAGAATTTTGAGATTTTATTTTTGGAAATGGTCACGTGGGGCCCACGGGAGAAATTTACGGTTTTGTTGGGCCCGCTTTGTTTTTGAGATTTTGGCCATTATGGATATTTTCGAAAGATGAAATATTTTGGACGAATAGGAGGGCGACACGTGTCACCCCCTAGGTGGTTCTTGGCCGAAATCACTTGACAAGTGGCAAGACAAGTGGCCTTGTCTTGCAAGATATTTTAGTTGGACAAGTGGCTTGTGGGGCCCACACACACTTGTCCCCAATCTCAACCACACACTTGCCTTCATCCTAGCCCTTGGTTGTCCTATATATGCACCCTTAGTTGATGAAATCTTCCACACTTAACCATTTCAAGACTTGAGAAAACCCTCCCTCTCCCTTCATGAAGCTCTCGGCCATGGTGCCTTTTCTTGAGCAAAATTTATCCAACAATTCTTAAACTCTTAAGTGTTCTTCCCTAGGGTGTTAGGAAGATTGTGTATCAAGAGTTGGAAAATATTTCACACCCCTAGCCTATTTAGTTTGCCTTGGCCTAAAGTTGTCTTGTTGGAACCCTAAGTGTTCTTCACTTTTTGGAGTTGAATCTTGAAGAGAAGTTGGTTAGGAGCTTATATGGGTTGCGTGTAGTGGATTGGAATGTAAATATTTGGAGCTAAGACTTGCTTGGAGCGACTTTAAGAACTTGGATATTCTTGGGCTTTTTGGAGGTAGTGAAACTTAAACCTCTTTGTGAATTGGTTATTATACATATATTATAAGTATATTATGGATTATATAATATATGGAGTAAAGTTTGGAAGGATTTGGATCTTGTTAAGTTGCTAAAATGTAAATTGGCAAGAAAGCCACAAAATGGTAAAAACGTATCTTACTTGCTAAGAAGCTAATAACAAAGTAACTATAACTTATATTAAGATGGAATATAAGTTGGATGACTAATAAAGTAAGTGGATAAGTAAAATGGAAAAAGTTGGCCAAGGACCCCAACTTAAGGACTGTATTTACTTTGGACTGTATTTACATTGGACTGTATTTACATTTCTGTTAAGGGGAATATTGTTCAATCACGTTCCGTTTGAGCGTGTGATCCCCTTTTTAATTATTGTATTGTTATGAAGGCGTGATAGTAAACCGCGCACGGTTGGGCGTAATCCCCTTCTTTTACTTATTGTTATTATGAAGGCGTGATAGTAAATAGCGTTTCGTTTGGGCGTGTAATCCCCTTCTTTATGTTGTTTAAATTATTACGCCTTATATATGGCATATAATTACGGTTATTCGGGCCTTGGAGAAAAATGGAAAAGTAAGTAAAAACGGGGGAAGTGCTGCCCAATTTTCCGTAGAATTAGAGTGCTTTTTTTTGGTATAAGTCTTCAATGGTAAGAAAGGTTTGATAGAAGTACTATGACCATTTTAGGAGTGGAGTACTACGTGTGGCGTGATTTACTTGGCTTAAGGAGTAGCCGACGGGTTGAAGTACTTGGAGCGTTTTGCTATTTGTCGATAATCGTCGCGAGGTATGTGAACCTCTTCCTATCTTTTCTAGCATGATTGTTGTGAACTATGTAGTACGGTAGACGTATGTGTGCTAAACGAGTTTTGGTTGGTTTAAAACATAAGGTGTTATAATAGATTTATGAGAAGTTAGTTATAACGACTTTATGTAGGTAAAAGAATGGTTTATTGATTTTAGAAGTTAAGAGACTTGATCTTAAAAGATAAGAGACTTAACTTATAAATGACGTTTAATGAAATGTTAAGAACTATGAATTTTGTTAAAAAGTTGTGAAACCTCATTCGTGAGTAATGAGTACTTGGCTTTTAAAGAATAATGTTTTACTGATTTCGGAAATGAGAATAAGTATCGAACAAACCATTGCAGCGTTAATAAAGGAAATGTATTGACTAATTAATTATATTAAAACCAGTAGAAACCTCCATCTGCATAGAAGCTAAGATAAGACAAAATTGTATTACATTTCCTAGATCATGGCTGCTTTAATAAGATGGTTATAAACAAGAACAAGCTACTCACACATAAGGCATATGTTACTCAATTGTTTTAAAAGGAGATTACGTTAAGTGATTAAGACTATGATCTATGGAATCTTTCGAAAATAAGAGACTTGAGCATTTGAAATTAGGCAAACTTGAACTTTTGGAAAAGAATGTTGTTACTTGATTTTAATAAGGAAAGTGTTTTGGTTTACTTATAAATGTTAGTCACTCTATGTTAATACTACGGGTATCAGGTGACCTTTGTAAAAGAAATGGATCTTTTAAAAGAATTTAACGTATGTAGTACTTTGGGGTTAAAACCCGGACTTTGACATAAAATGAAAGTACCTTGAGTTGTGTGTAACTTGCCTATGTTTGCGTGTGATAGCCTTGTTGTGCAAGTCTCAGATTTCTATACCGCGCGTCTTGATGGAGGGCTGATTGGTTGTGAACGATTCCTATCGAGTCCCATGAGATGGGCCGAGACATGTATTCCATACGATTCCTATCGAGTCCCATGAGATGGGCCGAGACATGTATTCCATACGATTCCTATCGAGTCCCATGAGATGGGCCGAGACACGTATTCCACACGATTCTTATCGATTCCCATGGGATGGGCCGAGATATGTATTCCACACGATTCTTATCGAGTCCCATGGGATGGGCCGAGACATATATTCCACACGATTCCACCTTGAGTCCCATGGGATGGGCCGAGACATGTTATACGTATCATACGATTTATACCTAGATCGCGGTGAGGAAGGAGTTCCACGGGCATGAGGGATGACTTCAAGGGTGTGAGTCCCTGACTTGACATAACTGCTTTTATGTTGTAAATTGTAGTTTGGTTATCATACATGTCTCCTGTTTTATATAGACTGTCATGATTTCATTTACAGTATTTCATTTTCACATACTTGGTACCTGTTGTACTAACCTCCTTCGGGGGGCTGCGTTCATGCCGCAGGTAGAGGTACATCGGTTGTGGATCCTCGCTCATAGGATCACAGTTCAGCGTATTGGGAAGCCCCGTTTCTCCGGAGGCTTATCTTGTGGTATGTTACCACGAGTGCAGAGGTTCTTGTACATTCAGGGGTATGACGGGGCCCTGTCCCGTCATAGTTGTTGTCACTTTCTTAGAGGTCTGTATTACTGTTGTGGGCAGGGTTGTAAAGGATGTAACTGTTCAGATTCTGTATATATATGCAAGAAGGCAACTATTTTGGTTGGCCTGTTTTTTTTATCATATCTCTTGTTTCATGTTCATGTTTTTATTTCCGCTGATTTTTCTCTGATGTTGTATCACTAGGGTGCCCGGGGTAAGGCACCAGTCACGGGCCCCGGTTCGGGTCATGACAGCCGCAAGCATAACAAGTTGTCGAAGAAGTACGACACTCCCCACCATGACACCTACCACAACGGCCACACCGAGGTGGGGGTGGCCTCCTCTGGCTAATACCCCTTCCTCTCCGAACCACTGAATCCACAACTGATCTGGTAGGCTGAGTCCTCCTGCTTGCATCCATCCCACTTGAACATTCTCTCGTCACATGGCCCTGACGGCCGCAGGTAAAACAAGCACCAACAAAAAGACGACATTCCCCGGGATGACGTTTGCCACACTGTGAACACTGAGGGAAAACAGAATCCGGCTGGCTGGAACCTACGTGTATCTGTGAACCAGAAGCCGTGGAACTCTGACCAACTCCTGCATACCGAACGTCCCAAGTGCGCGGAGGACCACTCATCGGGCGGAGGCGCATAACCGGGCCCGCTACCGAGAAGGTCCGCCTCGAAAGTTACCAATGGACCCTGCTGTTCTGCCCCTCTTCTGCTGATCTTGGTTAACCTGTCGATCCTTACGTTTCTTGGCCTGCTGCGCATAAGCCCGTACGCAGGCCATGCTCATGCCTGACTGAAGAGCTACTCTTGCACAACCCTCTCTTAGATAGTCATCAAGACCCGTGATAAATCGGTACATAATATACTCTCTGGTTGCTAAATCTCTAGCTAGTAACAGGGTCGTCTCTTCGCAATCCATACTTTCTGCTACTGGTCGTGGAACTGAAGGTTCAAATATCATGGCCGCAGTAGGAACTGCTGCCGCTGTGCTAGACTCTGATTTGGCGGCGACGCGAGAACTCCCCGAATGAAGCACCACCTCAGGTGATGATTGGGCCTGTGCCCTCGTAACCCTCTGTGCTCTACTCGCAGCTCCATCGGCTGCCTTGCCCTTCTGGGCCCGGGTTGCCTTGCGCGGAGGCATAACTGGTACCGAAAAGAAACACGTTAGAGGGGTCCAACTTATAACACAGCTCTAAGGCACGATCTAAGAGTGAGAAGAATGGAAACCAATCCTAAATATCCTATAGCCTCCTGATTATTGATGTGGTGCACAACACACCGATAATCAGGACTCTACTAGATACGGTCTGTAGACACTTTCCGAGGATTAACTGCTCTGATACCACTTTTGTCACGACCCGAACCCGGGCCCGTGACTGGTGCCTTACCCGGGCACCCAAGTAGACAAACATCAGAGTAACCAGCGGAATATAAAACAAGACATGAAACAGTATGAAGTGAGAAACAGTTTATCTGAGAAAAGTTGCCTTTCGGCATAAATATATAAAAACTTGAACACGACGATTACATCCCTTTTACAAACTCGCCCACAACGATTACTGCACCTCTAAGAATGTTATAACAACAACGACGACAGTGGTTCGCCATACCCCTGAATGTAAGTACCTACAACAACAGGGGACTATACCAAAGATAAGCCTCCGGAGAAACGGAGCTTCCCAAAACGCTGAACTGTGATCCTATGAGCGAGGATCAACAACTGGTGTACCTCTACCTGCGGCATGAACGCAGCCCGAGGAGGTCGATAACAGTACCAAGTATGTGAAATCAAAATATCAGAAATGAAATCATAATAGTCTATATAAAACAGAAGACATATATGATAACCAATGGGTCTCATGCCCACAATATCAATCATGCCCGTGGAATTCCTTCCTCACTGCCGGCAGTCCATGATATAAAAGCACCAAGGAATACATATGAACACCAGGTCCCACCTGTGTCATAATAAAACTGTACGGGGTAAGTACGAAGGCATGGCCGACTACTAAAACCTACGCACAACAATGCTATAAAATCAGACGTGAGGTCTTTCTGCATCGCGCCACATGATCGAAGCCGCCACTAGCCTCGATCAATGTGCGTCAAATCTCGAACTCACCGCGACCGCATAGGCCACCTAGGCCCGCATGAGGTATTCCCCGCATCGAGGGTAGCTACTCCTCGGCATCGTCCTGGACTCTCGTAGTCCGCATGGCCACATAGACCGCTTGAGGTATTCCCCCGCACACTAACCTTGTTATACCCCGTATTTCCAGAGTATGTACGTAAGGGAATACGTACAAAAAGTTTGGCCTTAAAGTTAGCCTTGGACGTTTTTATTTGTGCACAACTCACTAAAAGAATCGTTTTCCGACGAAACGTTTCCACAACTTTCGTAGGGAAAATTCCGACTATGTCATTTAGTATTTTTGCGGATTTTTCCGAGAGACGAAACATTTTGGACCAACGGGAGGGCGACACTTGGCACCCTCCAATTGGTGGACTTGAATCGTCCATGGGACGAATTGGAATGGGATTGGCACGTTTTTGGTGCCTTGCTCAAAGTCAAGGAGTTGGTAGGATATTTGTGTATAGTTAATCCTCACCCTACACTTGCCTTGCACTTGTCTTCATCTTGGCCATTGGTTGGCCAAGGCTTGAGCTATAAATACCCCCCTTTAGATGAAGAGTTCTTCATCCACAAAGTTATCTTCCAAGTCTTGAAAAATCCTCTCCTCTCCCTTAAGCCTTTCGTCCAACACCTCCCCCCCCCCCCCCTTTGAGTGAGTTTGGCCGAGGGCCTACCCCCCCTAGCCTATCCCTTAGTCCTTTGTAGAAGTTGTGAAGAACTTCTAAGGTTTCTTGGAGCTACCGGAGCGTACAACTTAGGAGTTAAACCTTGCTCAGGCGCGACTTTATCTAGGATATTATTGGGCTTACCGAGGTAACTAATCCTAACCCTCTTTTGAATTAGAGAATACTTCTTGTAGTAGTATAAGAATAAGTATAAATACTTAGAAGAATATTGCAGAATAGAATTGAACTCATTATCACAGTAGAAGGGTTTAAAAGAAGAATAATTAAACTATGCTTATATAGACTGTTTTCACAGACTTATATAGCTCACCGGTAGGAAGTCGCTGACTTTCCGTAGAATTGTGAACCCTCTGTTTAGAATGACCTTGAGTAGTCTTTGATAGATGTCTGTGACTATTATAGGTGACTCTCTGCGACATATTCAACTTGGCGGTGGTTTTATTGAGAAGGTATGTGATTCTTCCTAAAGCATGATATTTTACAATATATATATAGTACGGTAGACGCATACGTGTTAATCGAATAATAACTACGGCAATGTCTTTGACTTAAGCTCGAATAATACTTACGGCAATGCCTCACGGCTTAAGCTGAATAATACTTACAGCGAATGCCTCACGGCTTAAGCTGAATAACAAAGAATCGAAAGCATTTCAAAAGAATCTTGAATCATTTTTAACAGAAGATAAATATTTGGTTTTAAAACAAAAGCTTAAGAGTTATACTAGCTTTATGGGAAGTTAGGTATAACAACTTAAGAAAGATAAAAAGGAACTTTACTTGTTTGTTTATAAAAGCCTTGTATTGATTCTGTTAAGTGTAGTAAGATTTGTGTGATAAGTAGACATATTATGATGCTACAGGTTAGTGTCTTGAAATCTTTGTGTAAGGGGTCATTCTTGCTGCTTACGTTGCTAACCGGTAAGTCCGTTTGATCGTTATTGTATCACCTACCCTTGATCGTTATACCGGAGGCTTGCTTCTCGATGCGGTCTATACGGCCTATGCGGTCTGTGAGACTATGCGAGCAGCGGTATGCTCGGGATTGATCATTCCGGTGTTTAGCCCGATGCGGGGATTCTATGCGGTCCGTTGAGACTATCGCGGTCTTTTGAGGCTATGCGGCCGCGGAGCCTAGGCGGATGCCGGGTTGGCTGCCCCGATGCGAGGAATACCTCACGCGGGTGCGTGTGTGACCTATGCGATCGCGGAAGTCCGGACTAGGCACGCAGAATGATACTATGGGCGATCGCCTTGCTTCGATCATTCGCGCCTAGAATAGACATTCTGATTTTCCTATTCTTGTTGTTGTTTGTGATGTGACACTATGTGCAATTGAACCGATTGTATTTGTGAAAAGGTTTTAAATACTTTGATTTCATTTCGATTCTTTATAGTTTCACATACTTGGTACTGTTATCTTGACCTCCTTGGGCTGCTCATGCCGCAGTAAAGGCAAGCAGTGCTAGATCCGCATCCTTAGGATCTTTTGCGTTGGTGTCGAGCTCCATCTTCTAGGAGGCTCTACTTTTGGGTATGATCTCCTGTTGTAGATAGTTTTGTCTGATCGAGGTATGGCGGCCCTATCCCGCCATAGTTGTATATTTCCTTAGAGGTCTGTAGTCATGTTGTACAGTTTGGGATGTAACTGCTGAACCATGTTTATTTATATATGCCGAAAGGCGACGTTTTCTCACATAAACTGTGTCTTATTTTATAAACTGTTTCCTGTCTTGTTTTATATTTCCGCTGGTTACTCTGATGTATGACTACTTGGGTGCCCCGGTAAGGCACCAGTCACGGGCCCCGGAACGGGTCGTGACAAAAGTGGTATCAGAGCAGTTAATCCTCGGAAAGTGTCTACAGACCGTATCTAGTAGAATCTTGATTATCGGTGTGTTGTGCACCACACCAATAATCAGGAGGCTATAGGATATTTAGGATTGGTTTCCATTCTTCATTCTGAGATCGTGCTTTAGAGCTGTGTTATAGGTTGGACCCCTCTAACGTATTCCTTTCTATGCTGATTATGCCTCCACGTAAGGCAACCCGCCCGAAGGCAAGGCAGCCGAGGAGGCGCTAGCGAGACACCCGAGTCACGAGGGCTCAGGCCCAGTCTATACCAGAGACGGCGAGTTCTATGACGCCGCCGGCCCCAGCAGAGACCACAGTACCCACACCTCCTGTCCCACAGCCTGGGGCGGAGGAGTTAGGGTACAAGGAGATGGCCCAGCTATTGGCTAGAGTTGTGGCCCGTCACGAGAGAGGCCGGATTCGGCGGTTCAGCCGGCTCAGCTCGCACCGTGGTGCACCCGAGGCGAATAGTTTGAGGCTACGAGATTTCTTGAGTTGTAGCCCGCGAGTTTTACTGGTCGAGGCCGGAGGATGATCCGCAGGAGTTCATCCGTCGCCACAGAGGATCACGCGGTGATCAAGGCCTCGAGAGGCAGTCCGTGACTTTCGGTTCGCGGCCTGCGTGATACCGCGATCGATTGGTTTGATTCATGGAGCTTTCCCGGGGAGAGCATGCACCTCCAGCGGTATGGGATGAGTTTTAAGAGGCTTTTCTCACACACTTCTTGCCTCCGCATAGGATGATGGCACGTCCTGATAGATTCTTGTTGCCGAGAGGAGGACACCTGCGGTGAGGAGTACAATGTCGAGTTTGATTCTTTGGCTCGATATGTCCATGCACCGTAGCGAGATGGAGGACCGGTGCATCGCTATGTCACGGGCTAGATGACTACATGGCCGAAGTCTTGTGCGGGTGTGTCCCTTCACCGAACATGGACATAACCCGTATCTGAGCTCATGCACTAGGATGCGAGGCGTAGAGACCGCCGGTAGAGCGATATCGATGAGCGAAGAAGGCTAAGACGGCCGGTTCTTTTGGTGGTTCTCGGGGTGGGCGGCATCGAAGTCGGATTTGCACCACGGCCAGCCGCGAGCGCTCCTACCTCATTTTCGGTACACAGAGCGATCGGGGCGGTCGGCCCGGGACTTGATTTCGAGTAGCAGGGTGCTAACCGTTCGAGGTCCGCTCGGTGTGCCCGTGGTAGATACCATTCGGGAGTACTCAGGAGCTGCTATACTTGTGGCTAGTAGGGTCATTTCGCGAGAGTTTGTCCGACCGGGGGCGGCGCTGGTAGTAGGGCCCGATCTACGTGGTCTGCGCCGCTTCATCCTCGAGCGATTACTCGCCCGAGGCAAGGTACTCATGGACCAGCCGGGTCGCGGCAGGTCGTGGCGCGGTCGATTCTAGCGGTCCTCGAACCGCATTTCTGATTTGTCCACCGACAGATCGGGAGGCCTCACCGATGTCGCCACGGTGTACCTTATCGCTCGGGTTTGATGTGTATGCTTTGATAGATCCGGTTCTACTCACCCCTATATATCTCCCTTGTTGCTAGTAGGATAGGGATAGAGCACGAGTCCATAGACCCTTTCGAGGTAGCTACGCGATGGGTGATTCGGTGGTAGCTCGGCGGGTATATAGAGCTTGTCTGTGACCATTTGATCGTCAGACCCTGGCCGACTTGATAGACTTGGAGATGCTTGACTGCGATGTGATCCTGGGGATGGATTGGCTAGCTTCCTGCTACGCCAATGTAGACTGCAGAGAGAGTAGTGCGGTTCCGATTTCCGAGGAGCCGGTTGTTGAGTGGGAGGAGCACGGTATCGCCGAGGGTAGGTTTATTTCCTACCTCAAGGCTAGGAAGATGGTGCGAAGGGTATATCTACCATCTCGTCGGGTGTTTGATCTGAAGGCTGCGGTACCAGATTTTCCGTCGATTCCGGTGGTCGAGAGTTCCCGCACGTATTTCAGACGACCTCGGGTATCCTCCCCGAGAGGAGATTGAGTTTTGTATTGACATATTGCGGACACTCGGCCTATTTCCATTCCGCCATACGAGAATGGCACTGCCGAGTTGAGAGAGTTGAAGGATCGGCAGGGATTTGCTAGAAAGGGCTTCATCAGCCTAGTGTTTCTCCCGGGAGCGCGGTATTGTTCGTGAAGAAGAAGGGCGGGGCCGCGCATGTGTGTTGATTGACGGTGAACAAGGTGACCATTAAACGATACCCTTCCCGTGATTGATGATTTGTTCGACGATTGCGGGCGCGAGATGTTTCTCCAAGATTGATCTGCGTCGCTATCATCGATGCGAGTCGAGAGGTGGATGTCCCTAGGATCGCATTCGGACGTCACGCATTATGAGTTCGTGGTCATGTCTTTTGGGTTGACCAATGCTCGCGGTATTCATGGATTTGATGAACCGAGTGTTCAAACCATTTTGGACACGTTTGTGATAGTGTTCATTGATGATATCTTGGTTTATTCTCGCCAGAGCGAGCATGCGGAGCATTTGAGGATCTTGTGATTCTCCGGACCAATGGTACGCCAAGTTTTCCAAATGTGAGTTTTGGTTAACTTCGTGGCTTTTCTTGGGCACATTGTCGGGGCCGATGGTATTCGTAGATACGCCAAGATCGAGGCACCGAGTTGGCCTAGACCTACTACTCCGGCAGAGGTTCACGATTTACGGGCCTTGCAGGATATTATCGGTTCGTGGAGAAGTTTGCTTCTATCTGCACCATTGACTAGGGCCGACTCGGAAGGCAGCCATGTTTGATGGTGATGCTTGTGGCGGGGTTTCCGATTCTTTGAAAGAGGCCGACGACCGCCCCGTTCTTACTCTTCCGGAGGGTCGGATGGTTATGTCGTGTATTGTGATCGTCGGGCATCGGGTTGGGATGTGTTGATGCGGCATGGCGGTTATAGCATATGCATCCCGGTGAAGAAACACGAGAGGAACTACCCCACCCATGATTTGAGTTGGCCGTGATTCACGCTCGAAGATCTGAGGCACTATTTGTATGGGGTTCACGTGGATATTTTTACGGACCACAAGAGCCTCGGTATATCTTGACCAGAGGAGCCGAACTTACGGCGAGACGGTGGTTAGAGTTGCTTAAGGATTATGATGTTGATATCTGTACCACGGGAAGGCCAATGTTGTGGCGAATGCTCTTAGTCGTAGGTCGATGGGAGCCTATCGGATGTGCACTAGAGAGGAGGACTGGTTCGTGATTTGCATCAGCTAGCGAGCCTTGGTGTCCGTTTGATTGATTCTGATAGCAGTGGGGTTAGAGTTCGCGAGGTTGCCGAGTCTTCCATCGTCGAGGAGGTGAAGAGGCAACAGTTCGAGGATCGGCTTTGATTCGATATCGTGATCTGACTCTTCATGAGGGCAAGGGTCCTTTGAGGTAGCACATGATGGGGTGCTAAGGTTTGAGGCAGTTGTGTGTCCCGGATGTTTGAGACTTCGGCGAGTTCTTGGGAAGCACACAGCGCGTTACTATCCATCCGTGGTCGACCAAGATGTACCACGACCTTAGATCGGTGTATTGGTGGGATGGCTTGAAGAGGACGTTGCGAGTTCGTAGCTCGGTGCGTGTTGTCGCAGTGAAGGTAGAGCACGAGAGGCACGTGGTTTGTTCTGCGATAGAGATCCCGACACGGAAGTGGGAGGTAATCAACATGGACTTCATCACGGGATTACCTCGCACTCGGAGGAGACATGATTCTATATGGGTTATCGTCGACGGCGGTGTGAAATCAGCCCACTTTCTTCCCGTCCGGGACGACTTTTGGTGAGGATTATGCCGGACTTTACATCAGAGATCGTCGGTGCATGGAGTCCCTATTTCGATCATATCGCATGCAGGAGCCCGTTTACGGCTAACACGGAGGTCCTTCCAGAGGGTTTAGGGGCGCAGTGAGCACGAGTAATCGCATTTCATCCACGCAGACGGGCAGCAGAGCGCACTATCCGGACTCTTGAGGATATCTTTGGGAGCTGTGTTATTGACTTCAGTGGTAGTTGGGAGGATCATTTGCCTCTAGTTGAGTTTGCGTATAATAGCTACCACTCCAGTATTCAGATGGCGCCTTATGAGGCCTTGTATGGGAGGAAGTGCAGATCGCCTATAGCCTGGTTCGATGTGTGCGAGTGCGGCTAGTGGGACCAGATTTGGTGCGTGAGCGATGGATAAGGTGAAGCTTATCCGAGAGCGGCTATTGACAGCTCAGAGTCGACAGAAGTCGTATGCAGATCATCGTCGTCGGCATCTTGAGTTCGAGGTTCATGATTGGGTTTTACTAAAGGTGTCACCCATGAAGGGTGTGATGAGATTCGGGAAGAAGGGGAAACTCAGCCCAAGGTACATTGGGCCGTTTGATTGTCCGCAGGTAGGCAAGGTTGCTATGAGTTGGATCTGCCGTCCGATCTGGAGGCAGTGCATCCGGTTTTTCACGTATCTATGCTGAGGAGATGTATCGGGGATCCATCTAGGGTACACCCGATTGGCGATGTCCAGGTGACCGAGGGGTTATCGTATGAGGAGATTCCCATAGCGATAGTCGATCGTCAGGTTAGGCGTCTGCGGACGAAGGACGTGGCTTCCACAAAGTCTTGTGGCGGAACGAGCTCGGAGGAGATGACGTGGGAAGCCGAGAGGACATGAGGCGAAGTATCCTCACCTATTCCCCACACCTCCGGTAATTCACTTTCCTACTTGTAAATTTCCATTATCATATATGCCTAAGTGTTATTTTGTGGCCATGTGTGGCACTTACAAAGCTATTTAAGCTTCTTCGATAAGCGTCTTGAGAAGGAACATTCGGACGAATGTTTCTAAGGAGGGAGAATGTTATACCAGTATTTCAGTATGTACGTAAGGGAATACGCACAAAAAGTTTGGCCTTAAAGTTAGCCTTGGGCGTTTTATTTGTGCACAACTCACTAAAAGAATCGTTTTCCGATGAAGCGTTTCCACGACTTTCGTAGGAAAATTCCGACTATGTCATTTAGTATTTTGCGGATTTTTCCGAGAGGCGAAACATTTTGGACCAACGGGAGGCGACACTTGGCACCTCCAATTGGTGGACTTGAATCGTCCATGGGACGAATTGGAATGGGATTGGCACGTTTTGGTGCCTTGCTCAAAGTCGAGGAGTTGGTAGGATATTTGTGTATAGTTAATCCTCACCGTACACTTGCCTTGCACTTGTCTTCATCTTGGCCATTGGTTGGCCAAGGCTTGAGCTATAAATACCCTTTAGATGAAGAGTTCTTCATCCACAAAGTTATCTTCCAAGTCTTGAAAAATCCTCTCCTCTCCCTTAAGCCTTTCGTCCAACACCATCCCACTTTGAGTGAGTTTGGCCGAGGCCTACCCCTAGCCTAGCCGAAATCTACCCCCTCCCTTGGTAGAAAAGTTGTCTTCTAGTATTGTTATAATGCCCAAAATACCTAGCCCAAATCCCTTAGTCCTTTGTAGAAGTTGTGAAGAACTTCTAAGGTTTCGAGCTCTGAGCGCATACAACTTAGGAGCTAAACCTTGCTCAGGCGCGACTTTATCTAGGATATTATTGGGCTTACCGAGGTAACTAATCCTAACCCTCTTTTGAATTAGAGAATACTTACTATAGTAGTATAAGAATAAGTATAAATAATTAGAATAATATTGAGAATAGAATTGAAGTTATCACATGAAGGGTTTAAAAGAAGAATAATTAAACTATGCTTATATAGAATTTGTTTCATAGTAGACTTATATAGCTCACCGGTAGGAAGTGCTGCCCGACTTTCCGTAGAATTGTGAACCCTCTGTTTAGAATGACCTTGAGTAGTCTTTGATAGATGTGCGTGACTATTATGGTGACTCTCTGCGACATATTGAACTTGGCGGTGGTTTTTGAGAAGGTATGTGATTCTTCCTAAAGCATGATATTTTACAATATATATATAGTGCGGTAGACGCATACGTGTTAATCGAATAATAACTACGGCAATGTCTTTGACTTAAGCACGAATAATACTTACGGCAATGCCTCACGCTTAAGCTGAATAATACTTACTGAATGCCTCACGGCTTAAGCTTTGAATAACAAAGAATGAAAGCATTTCAAAAGAATCTTGAATCATTTTTTATGAAGATAAATATTTGGTTTTAAAACAAAATCTTAAGAGTTATACTAGCTTTATGGGAAGTTAGGTATAACAACTTAAGAAAGATAAAAAGGAATGTTTACTTGTTTGTTTATAAAAGCCTTGTATTGATTTGTTAAGTGTATTAAGATTTGTGTGATAAGTAGAAATATTATGATGCTACCTGGGTTCGTGTCTTGAAATGCTGTGTAAGTGGGTCATTCTTGTTGTGCTTACGTTGCTAACCGGTAAGTCCGTTGTACTGTTATTGTATCACCTACCCCCTTGACTGTTATACCGAGGGCTTGCCCCCTTGATGCGGGTCTATACGGCCTATGCGGTCTGTGAGACTATGCGGAGCAGCGGTATGCTCCAGGATTGATCATTCCGGGTGTTTAGCCTGATGCGGGGGATTCCCTATGCGGTCTGTTGAGACTATGCGGTCTTTTGAGGCTATGCGGGCTGCGGAAGCCTAGGCGGATGCCGGGGTTGGCTTCCCCGATCGAGGAATACCTCATGCGGGTGCGTGTGACCTATGCGGATGCGGAAGTCGGGACTAGGCACGCAGAATGATACTATGGGCGATTGGCCTTGCTTCGATCATTCGCGGCCTAGAATAGACCTGTTACAGTTTTCCTATTACTGTTGTTGTTTGTGATGTGGCACTATGTGCAATTGAACTGATTGTATTTGTGAAAAGGTTTTAAATACTTTGATTTCATTTCAGTTCTTTATAGTTTCACATACTTGGTATCTTGACCTCCTTGAGGCTGCGTTCATCTGCGCCGAGTAAAGGCAAGCAGGTGCTAGATCCGCATCCTTAGGATCTTTTGCGTTGGTGTCAGGAGCTCCATCTTCTCCGGAGGCTCTACTTTTGGGTATGATCTCCCTGTTGTAGATAGTTTTGTACAGTCAGGGTATGGCGGGGCCCTGTCCCGCCATAGTTGTATATTTCCTTAGAGGTCTGTAGTCATGTTGTACAGTTTGGGATGTAACTGCTGAACCATGTTTATTTATATATGCCGAAAGGCGACGTTTTCTCACATAAACTGTGTCTTATTTTATAAACTGTTTCCTGTCTTGTTTTATATTTCCGCTGGTTACTCTGATGTATGACTACTTCGGTGCCCCGGTAAGGCACCAGTCACGGGCCCCGGAACGGGTCGTGACAAACCTGGAACTCTCGTAGCTCCGCATAGGTCCCCTGGACCCGCATGAGGCATCCCTCGCATCGGGGGGCAGCTTAACCCCCGGTATATCATGTCAAGAGGTGAGTGGTACAATAATAACATAACGGCTTATCGTTAAACAACATAAGCATAATCAAGGGAAACCTCTTTACACAAACATCACAAGACACTAACACACGTAGCATCATAACATGTTTACATATCAAACCAACAAGAAAGTATTACAAGGCTATCACAAACCAACATAGTCAAGTTATTCACACAAGGTACTTTCTATTTTATGTCAACAAGTTCGGGTTTTTATCCCCAAGTACTTCATACATTAACTCTTTAAAAAGATCCGTTTCTTTCACCATAGTCACACGATACCCGTAGTATAGAGTGACTATCTTTTTAAGTAAACCAAAACAATTTCCCTACCTTCTTTTTGAACCAACTTAAGACAAAAGCATGCCTTCCTTTTTAAACGAAAACACTTCAAATTTTCAAGTCTTTGTCTTTTATAAATCAAGTCCTTACTTTGAAATCAAAACTTGTTTATTAATGATCTTATTAAAGAAGTCATGATCTAGGAAATGTAATACAATTTTGTCTTATCTTAGCTTCTATGCAGATGGAGGTTTCTACTGGTTTTAATAATACTTAATTAGTCAATACATTTTCCTTTATTAGCGCTGCAGTGGTTTGTTCGATACTTATTCTCATTTCTGAAATCAATACAAGGCTTTCATAAACAATTAAGTAAAGCGTTCCTTTTATTTCTCGTAAGCCGTTATACCTAACTTCCCATAAAGCTAGTATAACTCTTAAGCTTTTTAAAATCAAGTATTACTCTTCTTTCAAAAACGATTCTTCATTCTTTTGAAATACTTCAAGATTCTTATTATTTAAAACTCAAGTCAAAAGACATCGAAGTAAAACCATGTTCAGTTAACACACGTACGTCTACCGTACTATATATATTCTTTTAAAATATCATGCTCAAGAGGATAGGAAGAATCACATACCTCCTCGGCGAAATCCACCTGCCAAGTCAAATATGTCGCGCACAGAGTATCAACCTATAATAGTAAAATACGTCTATCAACGTCTAGACTACTCTGTAGAATATTCTAAGAAGAAGGTTGTTACTTCTACGGAAATTTGGGCAGCACTTCCATACCCGTCAACTACTCAAGTCTACTGTAAATACAGGCTTATGTAAGTACAGTTCAATTCTCTTCTCTTATATCATCCTTCTATATATCTTATACTCATTTCTATACTACTACAGTATGTAATTTTCAATTACAATAGAAGGACAAGATATTTACCTCGATAAGCCCAAAATTATCCAAGATTAAAGTCGATCCTGAGCAAGGTTTAGCTCCTATTTTGTACGCTCCAATTCGCTCCAAGAAACCCTTAGAAGTTCTAAACAACTTCTACTTAATACTTCAACCAACCATGAAGATTTTCCTAGGGCTTCGTTTTGTGACTAAAGGATATAAAGTAGCATTTCCGGGCTTTTTAGTATATAGGTAACTTAGGAATACTACAAGGTATTTGGGCCAAGGTATTTTGGAATAGTAAGAATACTTGGAGAATACTTTTCTACCAAAAAGGGGGTATTTCAACGAGAACAACTAGGAAGGGGAGGAGGAGGGTTTCGACGAGGGCCTTTCTAAGGGGGTAGTTTGGACTAGAGCTTCTAATAGGGGGAGAGGGATTTTGAGACTTGGAAAATGTTTAAGGGATGAAGAATAAGTCTTGAACTTAAGGGGTATTTATAGGCCAATCAATGGCCAAGATCAAAGCAAGTGGAGGGTGAAGATTTGGACAAGTGTGTGTGGGTCCCACCTTATCCATCTACCACACAAATATCTAACCAAACATTGACCAAAGGTTTATGGCATTTTACATGAAAAAAACGTGCCATCTTGACCACAATTTCGTCCACCAAACCGTCCACTTGAGGGTGACACATGTCGCCCTCTCGTTGGTCCAAAATATTTTATCTCTCGGAAAAATCCAAAATAAATATTTTCTTGAAAACGTAAAATTCCCTTACAAGGTTCGGAAAATTTTCCGTCGGAAAAACAATTCTTTTCGTAGGGTGTGCACAATTTTCGTCCTTAATCATAATTCGGGTTTACACAATTGTACGTACGTCCTCACATACATACTCTGGAAATACGGGGTATAACAATGGGTCCCACTCCACTTGGCTATATATATCCAAGTCTTGCAAGACTTGGATCACTTTACACTTAGACAAAAAAATAAGCTCTCATCTTCTCCCCTTTAGCTCCATAATTTCGAGAGCCCCTTGGATAAAAACAACCATTGTTGATCAATTTATTTCTCCAAGATTAAGCCCTTAAACAAGTGCTAAGCCTAGATTAATATTCTACACGTTTTTACTTGTCTTGGCCGAAAGTTGATGCCAAAACCCTAGGGGTTCCGTCGACTTTTTGGAAGTGAGATTCAAAGAGAATTTGCTCCTAAGGTTGTAGGGGGTACATATATATGATTGGAACTTGAAGAAGTTGAGCGAAACGAAAACTGCGCACCAATAAAGACCGGACTGTTTTGGGGCGTTTTTGGGCAATAAATGAGGTAAAAGTCCTTCTTCTTTTAAAGTAATTGGATATTACTTATTGTTATTATGTATGGATGAACTTGTGTTAGAAAATAATGAAGAATAAAAAGCGTTTGAGCCATTTTTGGGGCTAAAACCGATTTGGGACAGATTTGGTGCAAATGGAATTCGTTGGTTATTGTCGTTGTTATCTTCACCTATTGCATGTTATAATGGATTAATATTGTTGTTAATAAGTTGTTATAACTTATGTAGAAGTTTTGGAACTCGAATTGGAATAAAATGGAATAAGGAACGAGTTATCGGGTTGTAGTTGTTGTGGCCGAGAAACTGCCCAAAACTGTTAGACGTTGTTGTGTCGTTTAGTGGACTGTTTTGAGGTATTAAATGCTGGAAATTTAGTTGTTGTTATGCATGTTTAAGTGTAGTAGTTGCTAATGAAAGTCCTAAGGGAATAAGGGTGTGGAAAGGCGTTAAAAGGCCTCACATTTTACCCTCGTTATGGTTGGATTGCGGACTGTTTTTATGGGCTGATTTGTGGACTGTTTTGTATAACTGTGGGGCAGAATTTTACACGTCCATTTAGGCGTGTAATCTCCTTTGGCTAACTGTTGGTTGTGCCTTAAATGTGGCTTGTTGGTTGATGAATACGGGCCTTGGAAAAGGTGGAAAAGTACGTAGAAACAAAGGAAGTGCTGCCCAATTTTCCGTAGAATTAGAGGGCCATTATTTGGTATAAGTCCTACACTTGATAGATTGTAGTTGATAGAAGTGTTATGGCCATTTTAGGTTGAAGTACCAAGTATAGCGTATTCTACTTGAAGGATGGAATAGCTAGCAAGGTTGAAGTACTTTGGAGCATTTTGCTATTTGTCGATAATCGTCGCGAGGTATGTGAACCTCTTCCTTCTTTTGACATGATTCTATGTATGGAATATACATGTAGTACTATTTCATGATTCCTTCTACTCTTAGAAGTTAAGAGGTATGTATGTTGATTTACTCTACGTAAAGGTTATGTCTAAGTTATCCTAAGTTCTTACCAAGTCTTATGAGGGATGTTGGTAAGAGTCGTTAGGAGGTATTTGGAGCCAAGTTGACTTGGCTAAGTTACGACACAAATGAGAATAAGTATCGAACAAGCCACTGCAGCGTTAATAAAGGAAAATGTAATGACAATCAATTAAGTTAAAATGAGTAGAATTCTCCATCTACATAGAAGCTAAGATAAGACAAAATTGTATTACATTTTCTAGATCATGGCTACTTGATTAAGATCGTTATAAATAAGTATAACTTATTCACAGCGCACCAAAGTATATGTTACTTAATTTATAAGAATTTACGTATGAAGTTTTAAGACTATGAACCTCAAATTTTTAAAAGGTTAAGGGACTTTATTTTTCAAGTTATGGGACTTGATTCTTAAAGGGAGAAATGAATTGATTTAAAATTATAGAATACTTGATTTGGAAAGTATTGATTTCTTTCCATTCTAAAGTTAAGAAACTTGTTTTCTTATCCAAGGAGTTAGAGAGAAGTTTCTCTCACTAAGGAAAACGCTCTCAACATTTTCCCTTAGTTGCTCCTTCGGTTTTTCCCATCTTCCCCCCTATATTCTACCATTGTTTCACCACGATTTGAAGTTTAATGTACACAGCATAAAAAGGTCTAAATGTTACACACGCTCCAACAATGATCCAGGAGGCTCAGGAAGTTCGACGAAGGCCAGAACTAAGAAAAAGAAAAAAAATGGTGGAAGTCCAATCATTGTTGAAGAAAATCTGATCCCGTCAGTTTCAGACCCAACAGTGCTAGTTCATGTCACACCTGATTCCCGTATCCCACTTGAGAATGTAGCAGACGATTCTATGCTGCAAAAGATACATGAATGGGGCAAAAGTATAGAAGTCGAGGGCTTGGATAATAGTGAGTTTGAAGGGGGAAATTTTCGTGGTTCACCAATAACCAACCCAGAATTAATCCCTTCTGTTACTCTGCCGGAAATGAGTACCCCCACAATGCCTGGAAATCTGCTCAGGCAAGAAGGAAAGGAAAAAAAATGGGTCAGGAATTGCAATTGTTGATGATAGGAGTGCTGGCATACTCGGGTCCAAACCGGGTCAAGTCGCGGTCGTGTTCGGTATGGTCAGGTGGGTGCCCATGGGTTCAGGAATTATCCCGTTATGCTTAGATCTAGATCAGTTGGGAGTATTGAAGAGACTTCTAATCCCAAAGAACCTTTCACGGGTGCCAAAGTGTCTCAATTTAATGTCGCGGATACCAAAGAACCTCTTCGAAGAACGGGACGAGGCGTGAGGCAGAAGGCTAAGGCGGTGCAGGCGGGAGTCCATGAGACTCTGAGCATTCCCATTATGTTTGGGCAATATCGCGATAATGTCATATAGTCTGCCCATAAAGGTATAAGCCCGGCCCATTTCTGGGACGTGATAATGTCATATAGTCTACCCATAAAGGTATACTGCCCGGCCCATTTTTGGGACGCGATAATGTCATATAGTCTGCCCATAAAGGTATACTGCCCGGCCTATTTCTGGGACGCGATAAGGTCATATAAAATCCGAGAATTTAACCCAACGTACTACGTACCTCTACTCCTTTTAAAAATGACTATTTTTCAAATAAAACTTCCAAGATACTAACAACCATAGTATCAAGTCATATCTACTTCTCAAGACAAGTCACAATACCTTTTAGAAATACATTTATAGGCTTCTAAATCAAGTGACTTCTTTCTTTAAAACCTTAAGCAATTGGTACCTTTAAAACAATTTGCCCTTCTTTATTTCAAATCATTTCTTTGCTTACATTACTGAAGAAAACCATTCTTTTAACCTTCCATAAAGTCATTATAACTAACTTCCCATAAAGCTGTTATAACACTTTATGTTTTAAACCAATTTAAGACAAAACCATGTCTTTCTTTTAAACCAAAAACTCTTCAATTCCTCAAGTCTCTTTTCTTTTAGAAATCAAGTTCCTTAATATTTCACATCAAGTCATTTATAAGTCAAGTCTCTTATCTTTTAAAAACCACAAACCATTTCTTTACCTATATAAAGTTGTTATAGCAAACTTCCCATAAAGCCGTTATAACACTTTATGTTTTAAACCAACCAAATTCATTTAGCACATGTACGTCTACCGTACTACATAGTTCACAACAATCATGCTAGAAAAGATAGGAAGAGGTTCACATACCTCGCGAGGATTATCGACAATTAGCAAAACGCTCCACGTACTCTAACCTTGCTCGCCTTTTCCACCCTTCAAGTAGAATACGCTACTCGTAGTACTTCAACCTATAAAGGCCACAAAACGTCTATCAACCTCTAGATCTCTTCGTAGAATAATTCTAGATACAAGATTCCTTATTCTACGGAAAATTCAAAGACCTCCCGCAACCACAAAAATCTCCTCCTCTAATGAGGCCTGCTACCAAACCAAAGAATCCTGGGGTTACACGTCTAACGGACGTGTACAATTCTACTCCACAATAATACTACAAGTCTCATCAGAATACAAATCCTATGTAAATACAGTTCAATTCTTTATAATCATCCTTCCAATATATCTTATACTCAATTCTAAACTACTACAACATGTAATCTCCAATTACAATAGGGGGACATAGGTAATTACCTCGATAAGCCCAAAATTATCCAAGATATAAGTCGATCCTGAGCAACGTTTAGCTCCAATTCCTTACGCTCCAACCCGCTCCAAGCAACCCTTAGAAGTTTCTAAACAACTTACCTTAACACTTCATCTAAGCTATGAAGATTTTTCTAGGGCTTCATTTTGCGACTATGGAATAAAGTAGTATTTCCGAGCTCTTATATTGGGATTTTTTTTTGGAATACCACAAGGGATTTAGGCTAAAGTATTTGTAGATGAAATAAAGTCTTGCACAAAAGGGGTATTTATAGGGAAATCAATGGCCAAGATCTAGGCAAGTGGATGGTGAGGATGGGGTACATGTGTGTGGGTAGTTGGCCAACCATTTGGCTACCACAAAAATGGGACAAGTGGCCACCACAAAAATGGGCCACTTGTCCACCAAAAACACGTGCCACTTGTCCTTCTCCAATTCGGCCAACATGGCCACACGGGGGTGACACGTGTCGCCCCCTACTCGTCCAAAATATTTCATCTTCCGAAAATATCCGTAATGCCAAAAATCCGAAAATAAAGTGGGACCCACAAAACCGTAAATTTTCTTGTGGGCCCCACGTGACCAATTTCGGAAATAAAATTTCATAATTCTCAAATATTCCAAAAAGTTCAAATACCAAATCTGGGAATCCAATTCCCTTTAACGAACATTTTTCCTTCACAAAATCCGGAAACTTTTCCGTCGAAAAATCACATCTTTCTTCCTTTCCAATTTTACTGTCGTATTCTCGTACGTACGTCCTCGTATACATACCCTGGAACTACGGGGTGTAACATTATGTGATACACCGAGTCCCAAAAAATGGGCCGGGTTACGTTATGTGATACACCGAGTCCCACAAATGAGCCGGGTTACATTATGTGATACACCGAGTCCCAAAAATGGGTCGGGTTACGTTATGTGATACATCGAGTCCCACAAATGGGCCGGGTTACGTTATTGTCACGACCCGACCCCGGGCCGCGACTGGTGCCCTACCTGGGCACCCTTGTTCAGGTATACATCAGAGAATAGCGGCGGAACATACACAAGACATAAACATGTTTAGACAATAAACATCACAGGCTAGCAGATAAGGCCGCCTCCCATAAAATGTACATAACCAAAAGTAAGACAGTACAACTCTGTTCTTACAGCCCAAACCATAAATGTGACTACAGACCTCTAGGAATAACAACTGTGACGGGACAGGTCCCCGCCATACCCCTGAATGTACATAATATCCACAACATTAGGGAAAACCGTACCAACAAAACAAGCCTCCGGAGAAATGGAGCCTCTGACACCAGACCAGTGATCCTAAGAATGAGGATCCACCACCTTCTTACCCTTACCTGCGGCATGAACGCAGCCCCCGAGGAAGGGTCGACACCTGATATGTACTAAGTATGCGGAACTGGAAAAATACTGTAATACATCATAAGTCTAAAATAAAGCTGGAGACATGTATGATAATCAAATTACAGTACACTGTGCCTTACTAACAATGAGAGTAACAAGTATAAACTTTATTGCATAAAAATAGGAGGCTCATGATCAAAGTAGGGTCATCCGCCCGTAGTATCATTAAGAAATCCTACTCCTGGGATTATTTCACCCGCATAGGTCCTACGGACCCGCAATGGAGCGATGCGCTCCGCATGGGACTATTTCACCCGCACAGGACTATTTCACCCGCTTGGGCCCGGTGGGCCCGCAATGAGTACAAACGCTGCACTCGCATCATGGGTAGTAAATCCATGGAATTAGTAGTAACCCGGGGCTTTACCCCGTAAGAATAACTTGAACTAGCACAACCGGCTATCATACATAACATAAGCGCTACCGGCTTATCCTAACATAAGCAAGTTAAGAAATCCCCTAACTTCTTATTAACATTGATTATATACCCTCTCATTTTAGTTTACTTAAGGCACTATCATGTTACTTTAACAACTCCGGGAATTTACCCAAAGTACACCGTACTGTTATTCCTTTCAAATGACTCTTTTCATATAAAATTCCCAAGATACTAATAACCATAGTATCAGGTCATATCTATTTTTCAAGACAAGTCACAAATACCTTTTATAGGTTTCTAAATCAGATGACTTCTTTTCTTTTAAAACCTTAGGCAATTGATGCCTTAAAATCAATTTGCCTTTCATTAATTCAAGTCATTTATCCTTACTTATTTTACTTAGAGTAAATCTCTCTTTTTAACCTTCCATAAAGCTAATATAACCAACTTCCCATAAAGTCGTTATATTAACCTTATACCTTAGTCAATTACATTTTCCTATATCCAAGGGACTTATACTTTTAAAACGAAACAAGTATCATATACTTAAAACACTTCAAGTCCCTTAACTTTGAAAACTTAAGACATCCTTAATACTTTTAAAGAAGTGGGTTAATTCCCTAACTCACCCAACTTGGCAATTCTTAAACAAGTAAAGGATATCAAAGTATTGTATGTCTACCGTACTATATAAGTACAATTATTCATGCTCAAGAGATAGGAAAGTTCCACATACCTCTTCGGGTCAATCCACTCGCAAGTCCAATATACCGCACGTAGTATGTCAACCTATAATGACCATAATACGTCCATTAGCTTCAAGCTTCAACGTAGAACATTCTAATTGAAAAGTCCCTGATTCTACGGAAAATTGGACAGCACTTCCTTTGTTTCTACATACTTTTCCACATTTCAAGGCCCGAATTCAATAACCAAACACGCCACATGTAAGGCTCAACACATTAATCAATCAAAGGGGATTATACGCCTTACAGGACGTATAAAATTCTGCCTCACAATTCATATAAAACAGTCCAATACTAATGGTCATTTTTTACTACAAAGTATAACCACAATAAATCTTTTTCATCCATAATGTCGCCTTCGCATGTCATATAGTCGCAACCAACTTCAACAACTATAATCTTTCATTTAAATAATATGCGACAAATATAACTATTGATTCCTTTGTATTTCAATTTCAAATGGCTTTCAATATCCATAATACTTATCAATCTTTAATACATGATTCACGTGGTCAAAACCAACTATAACAATTATTGTAATTTATTTCCAAGAGAAAAGGGAATTTTTACCTTTTGGATTAGCCCACTAAAGTCATTCTTCTTCAACTCCTTTACCGTCAAACTCGTCCACGCGAGCTTTCTACAAGTTTACCAACACTTTGCCTTCTTGTCGCCGCTCCAACAATTTTCACAGGCTAGGTTTTCATCAAATTTCTAGAGAGAAAAAGGGAGAGGAGTTCTTAGGATGGTTCTGAGATAAAATGACCAAGTCTTTCAAGACTTGGTCCTAAAATAGGACCCTTTTCTTGGTCAAAAAGATGGGAGGGACACTTGTCACCCTCCCATAGGCTTTTTTTCGAAAATATCCCCTGTTTTTCTCCCCTTTCCGCGGAAAAATCCCGCCTTGGCGTCGCGGCCCTGCAGCCGGCGCCGCGGCGCTGCAACCTCAGAGGATTTCAAGATTTGTAGCGTCGCGGCGCTGTGACGCCTGATTGGAAAATCTTTTCCTCCGCGCCTGCCCACTGAACTTCTAATGCCCATACCTCTCCGCTCCGATGTCCTATCGACGAGCGGTTTGTTGCGTTGGAAACTAGACTCAACAAACTTTATACTAGGCTTGTTAAACACCTACAAATTCTTAATAACTGGGGTACAACACTCCAAAGTAGACTCAAAATCCGTCCAACACATGTTTGTCAACTTATCTTTCAAATTTCCAATCTTATTTTCCTTGGTACGTTCTTATCTTATCTTCTTAAATTTACGGGGTGTAACATTCTTCCCCCCTTAGAAACATTTGTTCCGAATGTTCTTTCGGAATCAAACTTATAGATAGCGACATAGTCTCCTTTCACAACCCCGACATACCAATAATGTCACAAATGGCCACATAATAGCACTTAAGTAAAATGCTTCAATTAAAACTTGACAAGTAAGGGAAAACGAATTACCTGAAGGTGTAGGGAATAAGTGAGGATACTTTCTCAACATGTCATCCTCCGCTTCCCAAGTCATCTCTTCCCTGTTATCATTCCTCCACAAGACTTTGACGGAATCCACATCCTTGGTCCGCAGTCGCCTGACCTGGCGATCGAGTATCGCTATGGGACTCTCCTCATACGATAACCCCTCTGTCACCTGGACCTAGCTAGCCGGGAAGACTCTAGATGGATCTCTGATACACTTCCGCAACATAGAAACATGGAAGACTGGATGTACCGCCTCTAACTCTGATGACAGATCCAACTCATAGGCAACCTTGCCTACTCTACGAATGATCTGATAGGGCCCAATGTACCTTGGGCTAAGTTTCCCCTTCTTTCCGAATCTCATCACACCCTTCATGGGTGATACCTTCAAGAAGACCAAATCGTCTACCTGAAACTCCAAATGTCGACGCCGATTGTCTACATAAGACTTCTGCCGACTCTGAGCTGCTAACAGTCTCTCCTGGATAAGCTTCACCTTATCCACAGCCTGCTGAATCAAGTCTGGGCCAACTAACTGCACCTCGCCCACGTCGAACCAACCAATCGGCGACCTACATTTCCGCCCATACAAAGCCTCATATGGCGCCATCTGTATACTAGAATGATAGATGTTGTTATAAGCAAACTCCACAAGAGGCAAATGATCCTCCCAGCTACCCCTGAAATCAATCACACAGGCTCGCAGCATATCCTCAAGTGTCTGGATAGTACGCTCTGCCTGCCCGTCAGTCTGAGGATGAAACGATGTACTGAGACTCACCTATGTCCCTAGTCCCTTATGGAAAGACGTCCAGAAGTTAGCCGTAAACTGGGATCCTCTGTCTGATATAATCGATATAGGGACTCTGTGCAGTCTCACAATCTCCCTGATATATAATCTGGCATAATCCTCAGCCGAAAACGCCGTCCTGACTGGAAGAAAGTGGGCTGATTTCGTCAGCCTGTCAACAATAATCCAGATAGAGTCATACTTCCTCTGAGTATGAGGTAACCCTGTAATAAAGTCCATGTTGATCACCTCCCACTTCCATTTCGGAATATCAATAGCCTGCAATAGTCCACTAGGCCTCTGGTGCTCGACCTTGACCTGCTGGAAATTAGGACACTGTGCAACAAAACCTGCCACGTCCCTCTTCAGGTCATCCCACCAATACATACACCTGAGGTCATGGTACATCTTAGTCGACCCCGGATGAATAAAATAACGAAGCGTGTGCCTCAGACCGACGAAGTCCTGTCACATCGGGAACACACAACCGGCCCTCAAATCTGAGCACCCCATCAGGCGCTAACTCGAATAGACTTTTCTCCTCCCGAAGAGCTGCATCTCGATACCGTACCAACACTGGGTCCTCATACTGTCGCCTCTTCACCTCATCAACGATGGAAGACTCGGCAATCTCACGAACCCGTACCCCACTATCATCGGTATCGATTAATCGAACCCCAAGGCTCGCTAGCTGATGGATCTGACGGACCATGTCCTGTCTCTCTGGTTGTACCTCTGACAGACTCCCCATAGATCTACGACTCAAAGCATCTGCAACCACGTTGGCTTTCCCCGGATGGTATAGAATATCAACATCATAATCTTTCAACAACTCTAACCACCGTCTCTGTCGCAAGTTCAGCTCCCTCTGCCTGAAGATATACTGGAGGCTCTTGTGGTCTGTATAAATATCCACATGAACCCCATATAAATAATGTCTCCAAATCTTCAAGGCATGAATAACTGCGGCCAAATCTAAGTCGTGGGTAGGGTAATTCCTCTCATGCTTCCGCAACTGTCGGGAAGCATAGGCTATAACCTTACCGTGCTACATCAATACGCACCCTAGCCCGATACCCGAGGCATCACAATAGATCACGTATCCCTCTAACCCCTCAGGAAGAGTAAGAACTGGAGTCGTCGTCAACTTTTCCTTCAGTAACTGGAAGCCCTTCTCACAAGCCTCTATCCACTGGAACTTAGCTGATTTCTGAGTCAGCCTAGTCAACGGTGCTAATATCGAAGAAAACTGCTCCACAAACCTACGATAATAACCTGCCAGCCCTAAGAAACTGCGCACCTCGGTCGGAGTAGTAGGTCTCGGCCAAGACTTGACTGCCTCAATCTTTGCCGCATCCACCTGAACACCGTCAGCCCCAATAATATGCCCCAAGAATGCCACTGAGGCCAACCAAAACTCGCACTTGGAGAACTTGGCGAACAACTGCCGGCTCCGGAGGACCCCAAGTGCCGTCCTCGCGATCTGATGCTCTCGCTCACTGCGAATAAACCAGGATGTCATCAATGAATACAATAACAAATATATCCAAAAATGGCTTGAACACCCGGTTCATCAAATCCATAAATACCGCTGGAGCGTTGGTCAAACCGAAAGACATCACCCTGAACTCATAGTGCCCATACCGGGTCCTGAATGCAGTCTTTGGGATATCTGCCTCTCGAACTACTGATGATAACGGACCGCAGGTCTATCTTGGAGAAACACTTCGCACCCTGCAACTGGTCAAACAAATCATCAATCCTGGGGAGGGGGTATCTATTCTTAATGGTTACCTTATTCAGTTGCCTGTAGTCAACACACATATGCAGCGTCTCATCCTTCTTCTTCACAAACAAAATCGGCGCTCCCCAAGGAGAAACACAAGGCCTAATAAAGCCATTTTCCAGCAAATCTTTCAGTTGGTCCTTCAGCTCCCTCAACTCAGCAGGTGTCATCCTGTATGGCGGAATAGATATAGGTCGAGTGTCTGGCAACATATCAATACAAAACTCAATCTCCCTCTCAGGAGGGATACCCGGGAGATCGTCTGGGATCACATCGGTAAACTCCCTAACCACTGGCATTGACTGAAGAACTGGCACCTCAGCCTCTGTATCGAATACCCGAACCAGATGATAGAGGTACCCTTTCTGCACCATCTTCCTAGCCTTGAGGTAAGAAATAAACCTACCCCTCGGCGACGTTGTGTTACCCTTCCACTCGATAACTGGCTCACCCGGAAACTGGAACCGGACCAACCTATCTTTACAGTCAATGTTGGCATAACAAGAAGCCAACCAGTCCATACCCATAAAGATATCAAAATCTGTCATCTCCAACTCTATCAAGTCTGCTAGGGTCTGACGACTGTAAATGAACACCGGACAACCTTTGTACACCCGCTCAGCTAACACCGAATCACTCACTGGCGTAGCTACCTCAAAAGGCTTTATCGACACAGGCTCTATCCCGATTCTACCAGCAATAAGAGGGGACACATAGGACAAGGTAGAACCTGGATCTATCAACGCATATACGTCACAACATGAAATCAATAATGTACATGTGACGACGTCAGGGGAAGCCTCCTGATCCTGGCGGCTGGCTAAGGAATATATGCGGTTCTGTGGACCGCTAGGGCTGTGACCCCCACCACGACCTCTGTCGCGGCCTGCCGGTCCGTGAACACCCTTCCCTCCGGGGCGCATAACTACAGAAGAAGAGGAAGACCCAGCAACTGATCCTGTCGGCTGAACCATACCACTCATGCTGCCTCTGATCGGACAATCTCTCTTCAAATGGCCCTGCGGGCCACAAGAGTAACAAGCTCCTGGAGGAACATGACACCCCCCACGATGACAATCACCACATCGACCATACCGAGGTATAGGTGGCCTCATCTGACTGGAACTCTGGTTCCTTTGGGAACCCGAAGCCCTGGAGCCCTGTCCTGTCCCTGAATGACCCGACCGATCAAACCTCCTGGCAGAAAACCGAGAAGGAGCACTCTGTGCTGGCTGAAATGTGGACCTAGTCTGCTGCTGAGGCTGTCCGCCTCGGAAACTACCCTGAGACCCTGTTGTCCTGGCCCTCTTGGGCTGGCCTGAGTCTAGCTGATCCTCCCTCTCTCTGTCCTCTATCCCCTGCGCATACGCCTGCATCTTGGAAGTTTCCATACCTGGCTGAAGGGCCACCCCCAAGAATGCAGTAATCATATGACGGTCTAGCCCCATCACATAGCGATGAACTCTGTCTGACATGTCAGCTACAATGGTGTGCGCATACATGGCGAATGAGTCAAACTCCAGACTGTACTCTCTGATAGTCCTCCCATTCTGCCTCAAGGTCAAGAATCTATCCACGCGGGCTCTCCTCATCTCAGGAGGCAAAAGGTGATCCAGGAAGGCCTCTGTGAACTCCTCCCAAAAAGCTGGAAGAGCACCATCCCCTCTCGACAGCTCCCATGACTCAAACCAGTTCAACGCAATATCGCGTAATCGGTAAGAGGCCAGCATAACTGACTCTGTCTCTGAGGCCCTAAGCACCTGCATAGTCCGCTGTAACTGCTGAATAAACTCCTGCGGATCCTCCTTAGACCTCGAACCATAGAACTCGGGTGGATGACAACCAAGAAAATCCTGAATCCGCAAACTGCCGGCTCTAGGGTTAGCTACCTGCTCCTGTCGGCGCTGCCCTGCTACTGTTACACCCCGTAGTTCCAGGGTATGTATGTGAGGACGTACGTACGAGAATACGACACAAAAATTTGAAAGGAAGAAAGATGTGATTTTTCGACGGAAAAGTTTCCGGCTTTTGTGAAGGAAAAAGGTTCGTAATGGGAATTGGATTCCCGGATTCGGTATTCGGACTTTTTGGAATATTTGAGAATTATGGAATTTGTTTCTTAACGGAATTGGTCACGTGGGGCCCACGGGAGAATTTACGGTTTTGTGGGGCCCACTTTATTTTCGGATTTTTTGGCATTACGGATATTTTCGGAAAATGAAATATTTTGGACCAACAGGAGGGCGACATGTGTCACCCCTAGGTGACACTTGGTGGACGATTTGATGGACATGTTTCACACGTTTTTGGCATGGAAAATGCCATAAACATTTGGTCAAAGTCTTGAAGATATTTTGTGTAGTAGATGGATAAGTTGGACCCACACTGTCACGACCCGAACCCGGGCCCGTGACTGGTGCCTTACCCCGGGCACCCTAGTGATACAACATCAGAGTAATCAGTGGAACATAAAACAAGACATGAAAATATTAAGAAGTAAGAAACAGTAATCGGAGAAAACTTGCCTTACGGCATATATATAAATCAATTTTTAAAACCGAACAGTTACATCCCATTACAACTTTGCCCACAACAGTACTACAGACCTCTAAGAATGATACGACAATAATGGCGACGGGGCCGCCATACCACGAATGTAAATACATACAACGATTGGGACTATACCACTGATAAGCCTCCGGAGAAAACGGAGCTTCCCATACGCTGAACTGTGACCCCGAGAACTAGGATCAACGACTGGTGTACCTCAACCTGCGGCATGAACGCAGCCCCCCGAAGGAGGTCAGTACAACAGGTACCAAGTATGTGAAACTGTAAAGTACTTAAATGAAAACATATCATTTAAAAATCAGTTTTGCAAGTATGTATGAAACAACCAAGGTAACCGCACATAGTGTCATATCATAAACAAGAGCAACAATAGGTAAGCGTAATGAGTCTTTTCTAGGCTGCGAATGATCGAAGCAGGGCCAATTGCCCGTAGTATCACCATGCAAGCCTAATCCTGGACTCCCGTAGTCCGCATAGGCCACTCATGTAGGCCCGCATAGGGTATGTAACCCCGCATCGAGGGTAGCTACTCCTCGGCATCGCCCCGACCCGCACCGCATGGCCACGAGACCGCATGACCACAAGGGCCGCAAACTAACACGAACTCCGTAGTTCCGCATGGATCCTTGGACCCGCATGAGGTATTCTCGAATCATGGTCCTGCATCACCCGAGTCTACCCGAATCGGAGGCGCTTTAACCCCGTAATATGTCAAGAGGTGAGTGATATTATACTAACATAACAGCTTATCGTTAAACAACATAAGCACAACAAGAATACTCTCTTTCACAAACGTTACAAGACACTAACACACATAGCATCATATCATGTCTACTTATCAAATCAACAAGAAAGTATTACAAGGCTATCACAAACCAACACAATCAAGTTATACACACAAGGTACATTCTATTATATGATTAACAAGATCGAGTATCTATTCCCAAAGTACTTCATACATTATCTTTTAAAAGATACGTTACGTCTACAAAAGTCACACAATACCCGTAGTATATGAAAATAGAGTGATTATCCTTCAAGTAAATCAAAACACTTCTCTCAGAAATCAAGTAACAACATTCTTTTCCAAATGTTTCAAGTTTACCTAATTTCAATTACTCAAGTTTCTCGTTTTCGAAAGGTTTCGTAGTTCATAATTTTAATCACTTAATGATATAATTCTCCTTTAAAAGCAATTTGAGAAACATATGTCTGATACGTGAGTAGGTTATTCTTGTTTGTAACAATCTTATTTAAGCAGCCATGATCTAGGAAATGTAACATCATTTTGTCTCATCTTAGTTTCTATGCAGATGGAAGTTTCTACTGGTTTTACTAATACATTATTAGTCAAAACATTTCCTTTATTAGCGCCACTGTGGTTTGTTCGATACTCATTCTCGATTTCAAATCAAGAAACATTATTGCTTTTAAAATCAAGTACTCATTACTTGCGAATGAGGTTTTACAACATTTAACATAATGCTAATTACCAAGTAAAACAAGTAAAGTCTCTTATCTTTTAAGATCAAGTCTCTTAACTTTAAAATCAATAAACCATTCATTTTACCATTCTTAAGACGTTATACCTAACTTCCCATAAAGCTAGTATAACTCTTATGTTTTCAAAACCAAGTATTATTCTTACATTAAAAATGATTCAAAGATTCTTTTGAAATACTTCAAGATTCTTTATTATTACACATTAAGTCAATTATAAGTCAAATCGATTACCTTTTAAAACCATAAGGCATTTTCTTACTTACATAAAGTCGTTATAACCAACTTCCCATAAAGCCGTTATAACACTTTATGTTTCAAACCAATCAAATACGTTTAACACACGTACGCGTCACCGTACTACATAGTAATACACATATCATGCTAGAAAAGGTAGGAAGAGGTTCACATACCTCGCGACGATTATCGACTAATAGCAAAACGCTCCAAGTACCTCAAACCGTCGGCTACTCCTAGCCAAGTAGATCGCGCCACGCATGGTACTTCAACCTATAAGGCCACAAGGCGCTTATTAACATCTAGGTCTAATTGTAGAACATTCTACAGAAAATTCGGCAGCACCTCCCCCCCCCCCCGCAACAGCGTAAATCTCCTCCTCTATCGGGGCCGGCTACCAAGCCAACCAGGGGGGGGGTTATACGTCTAATCCGGACGTGCACAATTCTACCTCACAGAAAAGCTACACAAGTCTCTTATGTCTGATAGGCCTATGTAATTCTGATTCGACTCTTCTTCGAAAAGGTTTCTAATTATTCAGCTTAAGTCAAAAGACATTGCCGCTAACTACGTTCAGTTCTATATATAGTATACTTCAACTATATATTCCTACAACATGTAATTTCCAATTACAATAGAAGGTCAAGAGTGTTTACCTCGATAAGCCCAAAATTATCCGAGGTTAAATGTCGATCTGAGCAAGGTTTAGCTCCTACTCAGGCGCTCAGACCGCCTCCACACAACCCTTAGAAGTTCTAACCAACTTCTACTTAATACTCCAACCCACTATGGAGATTTCCCTAGGGTTTCGGTTTTGTGACGGAAGGGAAGTATAATAGTATTTCTGGGCTTTTCGTATAAGTATAACCTTAGAATACTACAAGGTATACGGCTAAGGTAATTTGGGTATAGTAACAATACTTTTGAGAGTATTTCTACCAAGAGGAGGGTATTTATACGAAAACAACTAGGCTAGGGGGGGGTACCCCATGGCTAGCACCACAAGGAGGGGGGGTGTATACCTTCGCCTACCCCACTCAGTGGGTACTCTCGCCAAGGGGGCCTCAAAGAGGGGGAGGGCGAGAACAACACGAAGGCAGGGGCAGGATTTCTAAGGCTTAGAACATTTTAGGATGAATAAGTCTTCAAAGGGGAGGGGTATTTATAGGTCTAGCAAAGGCCAACCAATGGCCAAGATCTTGCCAAGTGCAAGGCAAGTGTAGGGCCAAGATCTTGCCAAGTGCACCTTATCCATCTACCACAAAATATCCTACCAACTCCAAGACAAAAAGCCAACCCATTCGTCCCACTCCACCGCCCAAGACGTCTTCCAATGAGAGGTGACAAGTGTCGCCTCCCGTTGGTCCAAAGTGTAACGTCTCTCGGAAAAATCCGCAAAAATTAAAAATGACATAGCGGAATTTTCCTACGAAAGTGTGGAAAACGCTTTCGTCAAAAACGACTCTAACAGGGTGTTGTGCACAAAGAATAAATCGCCAAGCCTATTCTCAAGTTCAAATTTTTCTACGCACGTCCCACGCATACATACTAAAAATACGGTATAACATTCTCCTCCTTAGAAACATTCGTCGAATGTTCCTTCTAAGTCTCAAACCAAACGTGCGCCAAGATAGTCTTCACTACTATACTTATCTCGAACAATCCCGCCACAACCGCCACAACAACACCGCAAAATACTTACATCCAAGTTCACGAGGAAACACCTCTAACATTACAAACGCTCCCATCCAAGGGTCTAAAATATAATTCCTCCGCACTTTCTCCATACAAAAGAAATGGTCATATCTCTGCTCGCAATACATGCTCGCTTCTCCCTTTACTCGTCGTGATACCACTTTTGTCACTTTGCGCGAGGTTCTAGTGTCACTCCGCGACCAACAGATGGTACCGGTCAGTATGCGATCCCCGAGGTCGTCAGACACTCGAACTCTTACCACATTTAAATCGCTTCGATTTCCAAAACTCGGTTACTATCTCTAACGTGGTCATCATTAACTGGGAACACTCTGGATGGATCTCCGATACTTTCCCGATCATAACAATACGAAAGACCGGACGTATTGTCTCCTAAGTCGGACGGCAAAAGCTAACATATAGACAACCTGGCCTATTCTTCACATGAACTCGTGCGGCCCAAAGTAACTCGGGCTAAGTTCCTCTGCTTTCCAAAACTCGTCACACCCAACCGGGATGGTACTTTCAAGAAATCGACCGTCAACACGAACTCTGCGTCGTCGCCGATTATCCGCACGATTTCTCCGAGCCGCGAACCTCTTCTAGACAAGCTTTACCCTATCCACATCTGGAACAAGCTCAACCAACTATCCGAACCTTGCCAACATCGAACCAATCGGCCAAGAACTTACACTTCCGCCCCTACAAGGCTTCAAAAGGCGACATTCGAACTCTGAAATGGTAGCTTAACACTCCCTCCACAGGAGACAACAATCCCCACAACTACCCCTGAAATCCAAACACTGGCCCGAGGGCGAATGCGATTCTGAGACTCACCTGAGTTCCTAACCCTGCCTGGTAAGACTTTTAGAAAACGAAAAATAGCCACAACCTGGGCTTCACTGTCCGTCATAAGGTGAAGGTAGGCACCCCGTGCAGCCTTACAACCTTTCTGATATAATCAACACTGCAAGTACATGGTCCTGACCGAAAAACACGACGGGCTGCCCCCATCGGCCCGACTACTGGTCGAATGCATCCCCGAACTCGTACGCTGGTTAACTAAACATGGGCCTAACACCCTTGTGATCCTACCACAAGGCGGAACCACCACAAACTGACCCCACCACCAAACATGCCGCGGGTTGACCCGCAACGTGGCCTCAACCCGACCCGGCAACGCGCAAGACATTAGCTCCCCGAACCGGAAAACTCTTACTAATCACGTTACGAAAACCTAGCGGTCTTCTTAGCTCAACTACCCTCTTTCATTCCACACTACTCAGGGACTTATCCCACAAACATAGCTCACGTGCACAATGCACTCCGATAAGGGTTAAACATAAACAATACATCTTTTACTCTAGATGGACTTACCTCTAAGGTCTCCACGTATAACACTCTAAGGCTCACACTTTCTCTATCCCCCAATCTTCCCCGGTTACTAACCATGATTCCTAATCACAATTTAAATACTGATATCATAAAATTTCAATTAATATATACTCATCTAATCATACGTACTAATCTGTAGAGTGTTAAGGATAAACTCAGATTCTCCGCCTCCACTCCCTTAAGTCGTTCTAATCAAACTCGCCTGTAGGCGATTATAGCTAAGGAAGGGGACGACTACCCATCGATCCTGAATGCTAAGTCCTAATACAAGGACACTCTTTCTACATCAGAAAATGACTGACGTAGGTAAAACAAGTACTAACTAAAAGATTACATTCCCGATGACGTCACACCGTGTGAATACTGGGGAAAAGCGAATCCGGCCGGGCCGGAACCTACGTGTAGCCGCGGAACCTAAGCTCGAGCTCACCAACTCCTGCATACCGAACGCCCCGAACCCCGTGAGGACCTTCGCGACCGTGGATGTGCGTAATCTAATCATTGTAAGGCGACTCGCCTCAAAAGTTACTAAAGGACCTTCTCGCTCGCCCTTCTCGCCGCCTCGACTAACCCGTCGATCTCACGTTTTCGCCTGCCGCGCATAAGTCCGCATACGTGCCATGCTCAAGCCTAATCAAGAATTACTCTTACACAACCTCTCTTAGGTAGTCATCAAGACTCGCGGTACATCGGTATACTCTGGTAGCCAAATCCATCTAGTAACAGGTCGCTTCTTGCAATCTAAATTATCTGTTCTGGCCGTGGAACCGGTTCAAATATCATGGCCGCAGTAGGAACTGCCGCCGCCATGCTAAACTCTGCTGGGGCTTAGTGACGTCGCAGAACTCCCCGAATGAAGCACCTAACTCAGGTGATGATTGGGCTGTGCCTCGTAACCCTCTCGAACTCTACTCGCAGCCTCGCCGCCGCTTTGCCCTCCCGCTCGGGTCACGCGGAGGCATAACGGTAAGGGAAAGAAATACGTGAGAGGGTCCAACTTACAACACAGCTCTAAGGCACGATCTCAGAGTGAGAAGAATAGAAACCAATCCTAAATATCCTATAGCCTCCTGATTATTGGTGGGGTGCACAACACACCGATAATCAAGACTCTACTGGATACGGTCTGTAGACACTTTCCGAGGATTAACTGTGTCACACCCCGAATTCGGGCCCGTGACTGGTGCCTTACCCCGGGCACCCTAGTGATACAACATCAGAGAAAATCAGCGGAAAATAAAACATGAGTCATGAAACAAGAGATATAATAAATAAACAGGCCAACCAAAACAGTTGCCTTCAGTATATACATAAAACCCGAGCAGCTTTAATCCTTTTACAACCCCGCCCACAACAAGATTACATGCACTTAAGATTTACAATGACTATGACGGACAGGCCCCGCCATACCACGAATGTACAAGAACCTACAACTCGGGAACACATACCAAAAGATAAGCCTCCGAGAAACGGAGCTTCCAATACGCCGAATCGTGATCCTAAGAGCGGGATCCACGATCGATGTACCTCTACCGCGGCATGAACGCAGCCCCAAGGAGGTCGATAACAGTACCAAGTATGTGAAACGAAAATCTGCAGCTAAATCATAATACTTATATAAAGCGGAGACATGTATGATAACCAACATACAAGACGCAACATAAAGTTAGCCAAGTCAGGGACTCACGCCCTCAACGTCATCACTCAATATAACTATGGGTCTCACGCCCACAACATCAATCATGCTTGCATCATGGCCACATGCCCCCGGAATTCTGCATCGGTGTAGACATGTCCATGATGCAACAATAATATCAATGCCCCATGGCCACATGCCCCCGGAATTCTGCATCGGTGTAGACACGTCCATGTAACATCAACAACAATATACTGGGTGATCAACCCTGCCGCATGGCCACATGCCCCCGGAATTCTACCTCGGTGTAGACATGTCCATGTAACCACAATAACAATATATCGGGTAATCAACCCTGCCGCATGGCCACATGCCCCCGGAATTCTGCATCGGTGTAGACATGTCCATGTAACCTCAATAACAATATATCACACAACCAGGCTATCACAAACAAGCTCAAGCAAATTACCATACTTCTAGACTTTTATAAAAAGATCCACTCTTTCTCAAGAAGTCACACAATACCCGCAGTATAAAAATAGAGTGACTATCTTTTTAAGTAAACCAAAATACTTCCCTTTGTAAAAATCAAGTAACCACATTATTTTCCAAACACTCAAGTTTGCCTAATTTCAAATGCTCAAGTTTCTCATTTTAGAAAGGTTTTATAACTCATAGTCTTAATCCCTTTTAAAACAATTGAGTAACATATGTCTTATGTGTGAGCGTTTATTCTTGTTTACAACAATCTTGTTACAGCAGCCATGATCTAGGAAATGTAATACAATTTTGTCTTATCTTAGCTTCTATGCAGATGGAGGTTTCTACTGGTTTTAATAACAATTAGTTATTTGTCAATACACTTTCCTTTATTAGCGCTGCTGTGGTTTGTTCGACACTTATTCTCATTTCCGAAATCAGTAAAACATTATTCTTTTTAAAACCAAGTACTCATTACTCGCAAATGAGGTTTCACAACACTTTTAACAAAATATTAATGTTATACCCCGTATTTCCAGAGTATGTACGTAAGGGAATACGTACAAAAAGTTTAGCCTTAAAGTTTAGGCTTGGACGATTTTTTTGGGCACAACTCACAAAACGAATAGTTTTCCGACGAAACGTTTCCACAGCTTTCGTAGGGTAAATTCCGGCTATGCCATTTCTAATTTTTGCGGATTTTTCCGAGAGACGAAACATTTTGGACCAACGGGAGGGCGACACTTGGCACCCTCCAATTGGTGGACTTCAAATCGTCCATTTGGACGAATTGGCTAGCAATGGCACGTTTTTTGTGCCTTGTGCACAAGTCAAGGAGTTGGTAGGATATTTGTGTATAGTTAATCCTCACCCTACACTTGCCTTGCACTTGTCTAAATCTTGGCCATTGGTTGGCCACTTCTTGACCTATAAATACCCCCCTTAAGATGAAGAGTTCTTCATCCACAAAGCTTTCCAAGTCTTGAAAATCCTCTCCTCTCCCTTTGTAGCCTTTTCGTCCAACACCTGGCCCTCCATGAAGGCCCTTGGCGAATACCCCCTCTAGCCTAAGAAGTTTGGCCGAGGCCCCCCCCTAGCCTAGCCAAAAATCTACCCCCTCTCCCTTGGTAGAAAAGTTGCCTTCTTGTATTGTTATAATGCCCAAAATACCCTAGTCCAAATACCTTAGTACTTAGTAGAAGTTGTGAAGAACTTCTAAGGTTTCCTTGGAGCATACAACTTAGGAGCAAAACCTTGCTCAGGCGCGACTTTTTCTAGGATATTATTGGGCTTACCGAGGTAACTAATCCTAACCCTCTTTTGAATTAGAGAATATATACTGTTGTAGTATAAGAATAAGTATAAATACTTAGAAGAATATCACAGAATAGAATCGAATCATTACTACAGAGAAGGGTTTAAAAGAAGAACAATCAAACTATACTTACATAGGACTGTTTTCACAGTAGACTTATATAGCTAACCGGGTAGGGAAGTGCTGCCCACCTTTCCATCGAATTGTGAACCCGCGGTGTAGAATGACCTTGAGTAGTCTTTGATAGATATCTGTGACTATTATAGGTCGACTCTCTCACGCGACATATTCAACTTAAGGTGGTTTTCGCTGAGAAGGTATGTGATTCTTCCTAAAGCATGATATTTTACAATATATATAGTACGGTAGACGTACATGTGTTAACTAAAACTATGGCAATGTCTTTGACTTAAGCCTGAATAATACTTACGGAATGCCTCACGCTTAAGCCCGAATAACACTTACAGAATGCCTCACGCTTAAGCCTGAATAATAAAGATCTGAAAGCATTTCAAAAGAATACTGAATCATTTTTAACAGAAGAGAACTAATTGGTTTTTAAACAGAAGCTTAAGAGTTATACTAGCCTTATGGGAAGTTAAGTATAACCACTTAAGATTGATAAAAGAAACAGTTTGCCTACGTGTTTATAACAGACTTATATTGAATTGTGAAAAGAATAATAAGATGGTTTGATAAGTAGACATGATATGATGCTATGTGTGTTAGTGTCTTGTAACGTTTGTGAAAAAGAGTATTCTTGTTGTGCTTATGTTGTTTAACGATAAGTTGTTAGGTTAGTGTAGCATCACTCACCTCTTGACATATTACCGGGGTTAAGTCGCCTCCACGCGGGTAGACTCGGTGATGCGGGACCATGATTCGAGAATACCTCATGCGGGTCCAAGGGACCTATGCGGAGCTACGGAGTTCCGTGTTAGTGCGGGTTATACCTCATGCGTCTATGTGGCCATGCGGACGACGAGTCGGGGCGATACGCCGAGGAGTAGCTACCTCGATGCGGGTTATATACCCTACGGGCCTATGTGATTGGCCTATGCGGACTACGGAGTCCGTGATTAGGCTTGCATGGTGATACTACGCAATTGGCCTCGCCGATCATTCGCACCTAGAAAAGACCTCATGCTTTACCTATCACGCTCTTGTTTGTGATGTGGCACTATGCGCGTTTCCTTGGTTGTTTCATACATACTTGCAAAACTGCTTTTTAAAATGATATGTTTCATTTAAGTATTTTACGCTTTCATACTTAGTACTGTTGCATCGACCTCCTTCGGGGATGCTCATGCCGCAGGTAAGGGCAAGCAGTGCTAGATCCACATTCCTAGGATCTCTACGTTGTCGTGAGCTCCATCCTTTCCGAGGCTCTACTTTGGGTATGATCTCCTGTTGTAGATGGTTTTGTCTGATCAGGTATGGCGGGCCCCGTCCCGCCATAGTTGTATATTTCAGAGGTCTGTAGTCTTGTACAAGATCGGATGTAACTACTAAACCATGTTTTTATATATATGCCGAAAGGCGATGTTTTCTCACTTAAAGCGTGTCCTATTTTATAAATCGTTTCATGTCTTGCTTTATATTTCCGCCGATTACTCGATGTATGACTACTGGGTGCCCTTGAGGCACGACCACGCCCCGAATGGGTCGTGACAAAAGTGGTATCAGAGCGGTTAATCCTCGGAAAGTGTCTACAGACCGTATCTAGTAGAGTCTTGATTATCGGTGTGTTGTGCACCACACCAATAATCAGGAGGCTATAGGATATTTAGGATTGGTTTTGTCACACCCCAAAAATCGGGCCCGTGACTGGTGCCTTACCCCGGGCACCCTAGCGATACATACATCAGAGAAAATCAGCGGAACATAAAACATGAGTCATTAAACAAGAGATATAATAAATAAACAGCAACCAAAACAGCTTGCCTTTCAAGTATAAACATAAAACACGAGCTTTAATCCTTTTACAACCCCGCCCACAACAAGACTGCACTCTAAGATTTACAACGACTATGACGGACAGTGGCCCCGCCATACCACGAATGTACAAGAACCTACAACTCAGGGAACACATACCAAAAGATAAGCCTCCGGAGAAACGGAGCTTCCCAATGCGCTGAACGGTGATCCTATGAGCGAGGAACCACGACCGATGTACCTCTACCTGCGGCATGAACGCAGCCGAAGGCGAGGTCAAGATAACAGTACCAAGTATGTGAAACTGCATAATATCAGAATGAAATCATACTAGTCTATATAAAGCAGAGACATGTATGATAACCAAACTACGATCACAACATAAAGCGATCATCACTCCAATATAACTATGGGTCTCACGCCCACAACATCAATCGAGTTCGCATTATGGCGCGTGCCGAATATCAGATCGGTAGACATGTCCATGATGCAACAATAATACCAATGTCCCATGGCCACATGCCCCGAATTCTGCATCGGTGTAGACATGTCCATGTGACCTCAACAACAAGACAAAGAATCCAAATGGAAGCATACCCGCAGCGCTACGATCGTGTCGGTATGTCCAAAGGGAAAATAAGACAACATTCCAAATGGACGATACCCGCGCGCCACGATCGTGTCAAGATGTCCAAAGGGAAATCACAAGGCGATAATCAAATGGAAACATACCCGCGCGCTACGCATCGTGGTCGATATGTCCAAAGGGAAAATAAGACAACATTCCAAATGGACGATACCCGCAGCGCCACGATCGCGGTCGATGTCCAAAGGGAAATCACAAGGCGATAATCAAAATGGAAACATACCCGCGCGCTACGATCGCGGTCAAGATATCCAAAGCGATTAACCACAAGACCTTAACCAAAATGGAAGCATACCCGTGCGCTACGCATCGTGTCAGTATGTCCAAAGCGATTAACAACAATAATACTATCAACAAGAACGTACCCGTGGAATTTCTCCGTCACCGCCAAGACGTCCAAGTAAGTTCTCAACTACCAACCGAATTTCTATCGAGACGCGTAACACGTAAAACACAACGCTTGTACAATAAAGGCTATCATCACAAGCATAGGCAAGTTTCACATCAACAAGCATAGGCAAGTTTCACAACAACAATCATAGGCAAGTTTCACACAACTCAAAGTACTTTCATTTTATGCCAAAGTCCGGGTTTTAACCCTAAGGTACTACGTACGTTAAATTCTTTAAAAGAGATCCATTACTTTTATCAAATTCACCCGATACCGTAGTATTAGAATGACCAACCCACCTTCCTTTTCAAAATCAAGTAACAACATTCTTTTCCTAAGTTCCGCTTTGCCTAGTTTCAATTACTCAAGCTTCTCATTTTCAAATGGTTTCATAGTTCCCAAACTTAATCACTTGATTCCTTTTAGAACAATTGAGTAACATATGTCATATACGTGAGTAGTTTATTCTTGTTTATAACGATCTTATTACAATGACCATGATCTAGAAAATGTAATATCATTTTGTCTCATCTTAGCTTCTGCGGATGGAGGTTTCTACCGGTTTTAATACAACACATCATTATTCAATACATTTCCTTTATTAACGCCGCAGGGTCCTGTCGATACACATTCGATTCCAAATCAAGAAACATTATCCCTTTAAAACCAAGTACTCATTACTAACGAATGAGGTTTCACACAAACATCCACATTAAAACAAATAAGTTAAGTCTCTTATCTTATAAGATCAAGTCTCTTAACTTCTAACATCAGTAAACCATTTTCACTTACATAAGGTCGTTATAACTAACTTCCCATAAAGCTATTATAACACCCTATGTTTTAAACCAACCAAATCACTTAGCACATGTACGCTCACCGTACTACATAGTTCACAACAATCATGCTAGAAAAGATAGGAAGAGGTTCACATACCTCGCGACGATTTATCGACAATAAGCAAAATGCTCCAAGTACTACAACCACTAGCCCTTTCCACTCCTCGAGTAGAATACGCTACTCTTAGTACTTTCACCTCGATAAGCCCAAAATTATCCAAGTTATAATGTCGATCCTGAGCAAGGTTTAGCTCCACTCCGTGCGCTCCAAACCACTCCAAACAACCCTTAGAAGTTCTAACCAACTTCTACTCAAAATACTTCAACCAACTATGAAGATTTCCTTAGGTTTGCCGTTTGATACTAAAACGACAAAAGCTAGTATTTAGGACTCTACGTAAAGAGGTATCTTTGGAATACTACAAGGTACAAGGCTAAGGTATTTTGGGCATTATAACAATACTAGGGGAGTATTTCTATACCACAACAAGGGGTATTATACGAAAACAACTAGGCTAGGGGGAGGGGGTACCCCACGGCCAAGGCACCACAAAGGGGGAGGGGTTTCTCGGCCAAGGGCCTTTACTAGGGAGGGGGGGGCTCTTGGACGAGAGTCAAACAAGAGGAGAGGGGAAGGATAGCAAGACTTGGAACATTTTTGGATGAAGAAAGTTCATCAACTAAGGGGGTATTTATAGCAAACCTAAAGGCCAACCAATGGCCAAGATCTAGCCAAGTGCAAGGCAAGTGTAAGGCCAAGATCAAGCCAAGTGCACCCTAGCCCCTACTCCTTAAAACCCTCACAAATATCTACACAAAATATATAGCACCACAAGCCCCCTCAATTCGGCCAAGTGCCGCCCCACTTGTCTCCATTGTGAGGGTGACACATGTCACCCTCCCGTTGGTCCAGAATGTTTCGTCTCTCGGAAAAATCCGCAAAAATACAAAACGACATAGCCGAAATTTTCCCTTCGCAAGTTACGCAAAACGTTTCGTCGAAAAACGACTCTAACCGGGTGCAGACAAAGGTCATTTCGCCAAGCCACCTAGGCGGGGTGACACGTGTCACCCTCCTATTGCCCTCAAAAACGTCTTCGAAAAAATCCTCAATGGCCAAAATCTCAAAACAAAGTGGGCTCTACAAAACCGTAAATTTCTCCGTGGGCCCCACGTGACCATTTCGAAAATAAAATTCCATAATTCTCTTATATTCCAGGTATTCCGAATACCAAATCTGTGAATCCAATTCCCATTAACTAACCTTTTTCCTTCACAAAAACCGGAAACTTTTCCGTGGAAAAATCACCTCTTTCTTCCTTTCCAATCTTTCTGCCAGATTCTCGCACGCACGCCCTCGCATACATACTGGAAATACGGTATAACAGTTTCCATTCTTCTCATTCCGAGATCGTGCTTTAGAGTCGTGTTATAGGTTGGACCTCTAACGTATTCCTTTCCTCGTAATGATTATGCCTCCACGTAGTGCAACCCGGCCCGTGGCAAGGCAGCGAGGAGTCGCTAGCAGACACCCAGAGTCACGAGGGCTCGTGCCCGTCTATACCGAGACGGCGAGTTCTATGACGCCGCCAAATTTCAAAGATACCACGCACCCACACCTCCCGTCCCACACCTGGGCGGAGAGTTAGGGTACGAGAGATGGCCCACTATTGGCTAAAGTTGTGGCCCGACACGGAGAGGCCGGATGCGCGGCGATTCCGGCCTAGCCCAGCACGGTCGCACCGTGGTACACCCGAGGCGATAGTTTGAGGCTACGAGATTTCTTGAGTTGTAGCCCGCGAGTTTTACGTCGAGGCGGGAGGATGATCCGCAGGAGTTCATCCGTCGCCTTCGGAAGGATCATAAGGGTGATCAAGGCCTCAGAGACAGAGTCTGTGACCTTCGGTTCGCATCGGCTGCGTGATACCGCAGTCGATTGGTTTGATTCATGGGAGTTATCCCGGGAGAGCACGCATCCCCAGCTACTTGGGATGAGTTCTCAGAGGCTTTCCTCAATCACTTCTTGCCTCCACAGATGAGGAGGGCGCGGCCGATAGATTTTTACCATCGAGGCAGAGGACGACCGTCGTGGAGTACAATGTCGAGTTTGATTCATTGGCTCGATATGTCCCAAAGATTGCAGCAGATATGGAGGATAGGGTGCACCGCTATGTCACCGCTAGACGACTATATGGCCGAGTCATGCGGGGTTTCTCCACCGGGTATGGACATTACCCGCATGCAGGCTCATGCTCTTGGATGTGAGGAGCGTAGAGACCGCCGGGTTGACAGTGCAGCGAGAAGACCAGTGACGCAGGTCTTTTGGTGGCTATCGTGGTGGCGGCCTCGGCTAGCCAGATTTGCACCACAGCCAGCCCAGAGCACTCATGCGCCGTCCTCAGCACAGCCAGGATATTCGAGGGCAGACCAGGGCCCCAGGACTTCAGACGCCCGAGCGCAGAGGTATTGGCGACGGACCACCCTCGCCGGCGGCCGATGCGGTAGATCCCACCGGAGTTGTGTACGGAGTTTGTTTGATTGGCCAGCAGGGGCATTATGCGAGGAACTGTCCGACCAAGGGCAGTGCTGATGGTAGGGGTCAGCCTACAGGTTCTTTCGCCGGGTCTTCTTCATCCCCGACAGTTACTCGCCCTGGAGGGCAAGGTACTCATGGGTCAGCAGGTCGCGGCAGAGGTCGTGGCTCGGGTCCCAGTTCTAGCGGTCCTCAGAACCGCATTTATGCTTTGTCCAGCCGACAGGATCAGGAGGCCTCACCTGATGTCGCCGCGGTACTTTATCGCTCGGTCCGATGTGTATGCTTTGATAGATCCGGTTCTACTGCCCCATATATCTCCCTTGCTAGTAGGATAGGGATAGAGCCTGAGTCCATAGACCCTTTCGAGGTAGCTACGCCAGTGGGTGATTCGGTGGTAGCTCGGCGGGTATATAGAGCTTGTCCTGTGACCATTTACAGTCGTCGGACCCTAGCCGACTTGATAGAGTTGGAGATGATTGACTTCGACGTGATTATGGGGATGGATTGGCTAGCTTCTTGCTACGCCAATGTAGACTGCAGAGAGAGAGTAGTACGGTTCCAGTTTCCTGAGGAGCCGGTTGTTGAGTGGGAGGGGAGCACGGTATCGCCGAGGGGTAGGTTTATTTCCTACCTCAAGGCTAGGAAGATGCGAAGAAGGGTATATCTACCATCTCGTCGTGTTTGATAATCAAGCCGCGTACCAGATTTTCGCCGTTCAGAGTCACGAGTTCCCGGGCGTGTTTCGGATGACCTCCCGTATCCTCCCGAGAGGAGATTGAGTTTTGTATTGACATATTGCGGACACTCGCCTATTTCCATTCCGCCATACGTAATGGCACCGCCGAGTTGAGAGAGTGAAGGATCGGCTTAGAGATTTCTTTGGAGAAGGGCTTCATCAGCCTAGTGTTTCTCCCCGGGAGCGCCGGTATTGTTCGTGAAGAAGAAGGACGGACGCTGCGCATGTGTGTTGATTACTGCGGTGAACAAGGTGACCATTAAGAACAGATACCCTTCCCGGATTGATGATTTGTTCGACCCGATTGCAGGTGCGAGATGTTTCTCCAAGATTGATCCGCGATCGGGCTATCATCAGTGCGAGTCGAGAGGTGGATGTCCTAGGATCGCATTCAGGACCCGTGACGCATTATGAGTTCGTGGTCATGTCTTTTGGTTGACCAATGCTCGGCGGTATTCATGGATTTGATGAACCGAGTGTTCAAACCATTTTGGACACGTTTGTGATAGTGTTCATTGATGATATCTTGGTTTATTCTCGCCAGAGCGGGAGCATGCGAGCATTTGGCGATCTTGGCCGATAGCTTCTCGAGACCAGCCATTACGCCAAGTTTTCCAAATGTGAGTTTTGGTTGACTTGATGGCGTTTCTTGGGCATATTGCCGGGTGATGGCATTCGAGTGGATACGCCAAGATCGAAGCGATCGAGACTTGGCCTAGACCTACTACTCCGGCAGAGGTTCGCAGCTCGGGCCTTGCAGATATTATCGGTTCGTGGAGAAGTTTGCTTCTATCTCTCGCACCATTGACTAGGTGACTCGGAAGGCGCAAGTTTGATGGTGATGCTTGTAGCGGGGTTTCGATTCTTGAAAGAGACTGACGACCGCCCCCGTTCTTACTCTTCCAGAGGGTCCAGATGGTTATGTCGTGTATTGTGATGCGTCAGGCATCGGGTTGGGATGTGTGTTGATGCAGCATGGCAGGGTTATAGCATATCATCCCGACACCAAGAAACACGAGAGGAACTACCCCATCCATGATTTGGAGTTGGCAGCCGTGATTCACGCTTTGAAGATCTGGAGGCACTACTTGTATGGGGTTCACGTGGATATTTATACTGACCACAAGAGCCTCCAGTATATCTTGACCAGAGGAGCTGAACTTACGACAGAGACGGTGGTTAGAGTTGCTTAAGGATTACGATGTTGATATCCTGTACCACCCGGGGAAGGCCAATGTTGTGGCAGATGCTCTTAGTCGTAGGTCGACGGGGAGCCTATCAGATGTGCAGCTAGAGAGGAGGGACATGGTTCGTGATTTGCATCAGTTAGCGAGCCTTGGTGTCCGTTTGATTGATTCTGATAGCAGTGGGGTTAGAGTTCGTGAGGTTGTCGAGTCTTCCATCGTCGAGGAGGTGAAGAGGCAACAGTTCGAGGATCCAGCTTTGATTCGATATCGTGATACAGCTCTTCGTGAGGGCAAGGGTCCTTTGAGGTAGCACTGGGTGCTAAGGTTTGAGGCGGATTGTGTTCCAGATGTTTCGTGACTTGGCAAGAAGTTCTTGGGAAGCACACGCGGCGTTACTCATCCATCCGGGTCGACCAAGATGTACCACGACCTTAGATCGTGTATTGGTGGGATGGCTTGAAGAGGACGTTGCGAGTTCGTAGCTCGCCCGTGTTGTCGCAGTGAAGGTAGAGCACGAGGCCCGTGGTTTGTTACGCATATTGAGATCCCGACTGGAAGTGAGGTAATCAACATGGACTTCATCACGGGATTACCTCGCACTCGGAGGAGACATGATTCTATATGGGTTATCGTCGACGGTCGACGAAATCAGCCCACTTTCTTCCGTCGGACGACCTTTCACCGAGGATTATGCCGACTTTACATCCGAGATCGTCGATCGCATGGAGTCCCTACCTCGATCATATCGCATGCGGAGCCCGGTTACTGGCTAACTCGGAGGTCCTTCCAGAGGGGTTTAGGGGCGCAGTGAGCACGAAATCGCATTTCATCCACGCAGCAGACGGACAGCAGAGCGCACTATCCGACTCTCGAGGATATGTCGCGAGCTGTGTTATTGACTTGGTAGTTGGGAGGATCATTTGCCTCTAGTTGAGTTCGCGTATAATAATAGCTACCACTCCGATTCGGATGGCGCCTTATGAAGCCTTGTATGGGAGGAAGTGCAGATCGCCTATAGGTTGGTTCGATGTGGGCGAGAGTGCTAGTGGGACCAGATTTGGTACAGCAGTGATGGATAAGGAAGCTTATCCGAGGCGCTATCGATACCGTAGTCGGTAAGTCGTATGCGAGATCATCGTCGTCGGCATCTTGAGTTCGAGGTTCATGATTGGGTTTTCCTAAGGTGTCACCCATGGCGGTGTGATGAGATTCGGAAGAAGGGAAACTCCAGGTACATTGGGCGTTTCGATTGTCCGCAGAGGTAGGCAAGGTTGCTCACGAGTTGATCTGCCGTCCGATCCGGAGGCGGTGCATCCGATTTTCACGTATCTATCTTTGAGAGATGTATCGGATCCATCTGTGGTACACCCGATTGATGATGTCCAGTGGCCAGGGGTTATCGTATGAGGAGATTCCATAGCGATAGTCGATCGTCGAGTTAGGCGTGCGGACCAAGGACGTGGCTTCCGCAAAGTCTTGTGGCGAACGAGCTCGGGAGGAGATGACGTGGGAAGCCGAGGAGGACATGAGGCGGAAGTATCCTCACCTATTCCCACACCTCCGTAAATTCACTTTCCTACTTGTAAATTTTCGTTATCGTTTCGCCTAAGTGTTGCTCTGCGTGGCGTGTGTGGCATTTACAATTGTTTAAGTTATGAAGAATCTTATCGTTAATCGTCTTGGGAAGGAACATTCGGACGAATGTTTCTACGAGGGGAGAATGTTATACCGTATTTCGCAGTATGTACGTAAGGGAATACGCATAAAAAGTTTAGCCTTAAAGTTTAGGCTTGGGCGATTTTTGGGCACAACTCACAAAGCGAATAGTTTTCCGGCGAAACGTTTCCACACTTTCGTAGGTAAATTCCGCTATGCCATTTCTAATTTTTGCGGATTTTTCCGAGAGACGAAACATTTTGGACCAACGGTAGGGCGACACTTGGCACCCTCCAATTGGTGGACTTCAAATCGTCCATTTGGACGAATTGGCTAGCAATGGCACGTTTTTTGTGCCTTGTGCACAAGTCAAGGAGTTGGTAGGATATTTGTGTATAGTTAATCCTCACCCTACACTTGCCTTGCACTTGTCTAAATCTTGGCCATTGGTTGGCCACTTCTTGACCTATAAATACCCCCCTTAAGATGAAGAGTTCTTCATCCACAAAGCTTTCCAAGTCTTGAAAATCCTCTCCTCTCCCTTTGTAGCCTTTTCGTCCAACACCTCCCCCTCCCCTTGTGAAGGCCCTTGGCCGAATACCCCCCCCTCTAGCCTAAGAAGTTTGGCCGAGGCCCCCCCCCTAGCCTAGCCAAAAATCTACCCCCCCTCCCTTGGTAGAAAAGTTGTCTTCTTGTATTGTTATAATGCCCAAAATACCCTAGCCCAAATACCTTAGTACTTAGTAGAAGTTGTGAAGAACTTCTAAGGTTTCCTTGGAGCATACAACTTAGGAGCAAAACCTTGCTCAGTAGCGACTTTTCTAGGATATTATTGGGCTTACCGAGGTAACTAATCCTAACCCTCTTTTGAATTAGAGAATATATACTGTTGTAGTATAAGAATAAGTATAAATACTTAGAAGAATATCACAGAATAGAATCGAACTGTTACCACAGTAGAAGGGTTTAAAAGAAGAATAATCAAACTATACTTACATAGAATGTTTTCATGAGACTTATATAGCTCACCGGTAGGGAAGTCTGCCCAACTTTCCATAGAATTGTGAACCCTCTGTTTAGAATGACCTTGAGTAGTCTTTGATAGATATCTGTGACTATTATAGGTGACTCTCTGCGACATATTCAACTTAGCGGTGGTTTTATTGAGAAGGTATCTCATTCTTCATAAAGAATGATATATAAAAATATATATAGTACGGTAGACGCATACGTGTTAACTAAAACTACGGCAATGTCTTTGACTTAAGCTCGAATAATACTTACGAATGCCTCACGCTTAAGCCCGAATAACACTTACTGCAATGCCTCACGCTTAAGCTGAATAATAAAGATCCGAAAGCATTTCAAAGAATCTTGAATCATTTTTAATGAAGAGAACTAATTGGTTTTTAAATGAAGCTTAAGAGTTATACTAGCCTTATGGGAAGTTAAGTATAACCACTTAAGATTGATAAAAGCAACGGTTGCCACGTGTTTATAACAGACTTATATTGAATTGTGAAAAGAATAACAAGATGGTTTGATAAGTAGACATGATATGATGCTATGTGTGTTAGTGTCTTGTAACGTTTGTGAAAAAGAGTATTCTTGTTGTGCTTATGTTGTTTAACGATAATCTGTTAGGTTAGTGTATCATCAATCACCTCTTGACATATTACCGGGGGTTAAGCTGCCCTCCGACGGGGTAGACTCGGTGATGCAGGACCATGATTCGAGAATACCTACGCGGTCTAAGGACCTGCGCGAGCTACGGAGTTCCAGTTAGTGTGCGGACTGTTATCGACCTCGCCGGGCTGCGTTCATGCTGCAGGTAAGGGCAAGCAGGTGCTAGATCCACATTCCTAGGATCTCTACGTTGGTGTCAGGAGCTCCATCCTTTCCGGAGGCTCTACTTTTGGGTATGATCTCCCTGTTGTAGATGGTTTTGTATCGATCGGGTATGGCGGGCCCCGTCCCGCCATAGTTGTATATTTCCTTAAGTGCTGTAGTCTGTTATACAAGATCGATGTAAATCGCTAAACCATGTTTTTATATATATGCGAAAGGCGATGTTTTCTCACTTAAAGCGTGTCCTATTTTATAAACTGTTTCATGTCTTGCTTATATTTCCGCTGATTACTCTGATGTATGACTACTTGGGTGCCCCGGTAAGGCACCGCCACGCCCCGAATGTGTCGTGACGATTAATTACCAAGTAAAACAAGTTAAGTCTCTTATCTTTCAAGATCAAGTCTCTTAACTTTTACAATCAATAAACCATTCTTACTACATGTAGTCGTTATAACTAACTTCCCATAAAGCTAGTATAACACACTATTTTTTAAACCAACCAACTCATTTAGCCCAAGTACGTCTACCCTACTACATAGTTTAAAAAAAATCATGCTCGAAGGATAGGAAGAGGTTCACATACCTCGCGACGATTATCGATAATAAGCAAAACGCCCACGATCAGTAACCGGATAGCCGTTTCCACTCTTCGTAGAATGCGCTACTCGCGGCACCTCCACCTATAAGGCCACAAACGTCTATTAACTTCTAACCGCATGCGGTTCCATATTCTGAAAATTGGCAAGATTCTTCTCCCCGCAACAACAGAAATCTCCTCCTCTATCGAGGCCGACTACCAAGCCAACCGGGGGTTTACACGTCTAACCGAACGCACAATTCTACTACACAACAATGCTACAAGTCATCTGAATACAGTCTATGTAGTTCTGATTCGATTCTTTTCTTTAAATTCAGGCTTAAGTCAAAAGACATTGCCGCAGTACTAAGCTTAGTTCTATATATAGTATACTTCAACTATATAATACAACAACATGTAATTTCCAATTACAAAAGGGGGACAAGATTATTTACCTCGATAAGCCCAAAATTATCCGAGATAAAAGTCGATCCTGAGCAAGGTTTAGCTCCTACTCCGTGCGCTCCAAACAACCCTTAGAAGTTCTAACCAACTTCTACTTAAATACTTCAACCAACAAAGAAGATTTCCTTAGGGTTTCGGTTTGAGACTTAAAGGACAAAAGGTAGTATTTCCGGGCTCTACATATAGAGGTAACTTTGGAATACTACAAGGTATAAGGCTAAGGTATTTTGGGCATTATAACAATACTTGGAGAGTATTTCAATACCACAAAGGGGGGTACCTGAAAACTATCCAAGATAGGAGGGTTCTCGCCAAAGGGCCTTGACAAGGAGGGGAACTCTACTCAAGGCCTCACAAAGGTGGTGGGGGGGGGAGTTGGACGAGAGCCAACAAGAGGGAGGAGAGGGTTTCAAGACTTAGACAAGTGAAGAGTGGATGAAGAAGTTCATCACTAAGGGGGGGTATTTATAGGAAAGCCAAAAGCCAACCAATGGCCAAGATCAAGCCATGTGCAAGGCAAGTGTAAGGCCTTGATCAAGCCAAGTGCACCCTATCCCCTACTCCACCAAACATGGCACAAAACAAGCCACAAAACAAGGCCAAAAATGAGGGACCAATCGGCCAAGGCCAACCAACCCTTGACCGCCCCTCTAAACCGTCCAATGAGGGTGACAAGTGTCACCCTCCCGTTGGTCCAAAAATGTTTCGTCTCTCGGAAAAATCCGCAAAAAATATAAATGACATAGCCGGAATTTTCCCTACGAAAGCTGTGGAAACGTTTCATCGAAAAACGACTCCTTCCGATAGTTGTGCACAAAAGAATTCGGCCAAGCCAATTTGAAATTTGAATTTCACGCACGCCCCACGCATATACTGGAAATACGGGGTATAACATTCTCCCCTCCTTAGAAACATTCGTCCCGAATGTTCCTTCTCAAGACGGATATCGATGAAGTTCCTCTAACAAGTTGCCAACGCCACAGCTTGGCCACGAAATAACACACGTTCTCTTCCTTCCTTACTCGTCGTGCCCTTCTCGAACACTTGAACTCTCCCAGTACGTACCATACTTCCGTCAACGCTTCTGTTTCCAACCCTTGGAGTCACTACCTCCAAACTTGGTCATCTTACTAACTTCGATCTTCTCTAAGGCCGTTCCCGGCCTCCACGATCCGCTTCTGGTTGAACATATCCACGAACTCATACGATGGTCATACAAACTTGGGCCTAGCATCCTCGTGACCTACCACCGCGACCACCCAGAACCGACTTACTCATCCGGAGTGCGGGTTGACCGCAAGAAACGTCCACAACCCGACCCACAATCGCGTTAAACCCTTGTTCCCCGATCCGGAACAATCTTACCTATTCAAGTCATGAAAGCTACCACTTCCATCTCACATTACCCATGGACTGATCACACAAATAAATCCCACGTATACTACGCACTCTGATAAAGGTCAAACATAAAATAAATCTTTTACACAAGACGACCTTACCTCTAAGGTCTCAATCGTGAAATAGTCTAAGGTTCACCCTTTCCCTGCCCCCCATACTTATCCTTCCAACTAACCATGTTCCTAAATCACATTTCACCACAAAGCTATCCGAACATAACACTAAACACATCATCATAACAAGCATACAAAACTCTAGAGGGTTAAGGATATACCTGTCTCTACCGCTTTTCTAATCACAATTCGCCTGCGCAGGCGATAGCTAGCGGGTGATGAACTGCAGATCGATCACGGTGAGTCGTAACATCCGTGCAACCCTTGGTCGGACAGTTCCTCGCAAAATGGCCCTGCTGGCCGCAAAAATAACAAGCTCCCTTGGCACCACGACACTCCCCGAAATGCGGTCTACCACATCGACCATGTAACGCCCCCGAACCCGGGCCCGTTACTGGTGCCTTACCCCGGGCACCCTAGTGATACAACATCAGAGAAAACCAGCGGAAAATAAAACACGAGTCATGAAACAAGAGATATAATAAATAAACAGGCCAACCAAAACAGCTTTCAAGATATACATAAAAACCCGAACAGCTTATCCTTTTACAAACCCCGCCACAACAAAGCATGCACTCTAAGATTTACAACTATGACGGACAGGGCCCCGCCATACCACGAATGTACAAGAACCTACAACTCGTGGAAACATACCAAAGATAAGCCTCAAGGAACGGAGCTTTCCAACACGAAATGAGATCCTAAGAATGGGATCCACGACCGATGTACCTCTACCTGCGGCATGAACGCAGCCCCCCGAAGGAGGTCAGTACAACAGGTACCAAGTATGTGAAACTGTCAAATACTGTAAATGAAATCATAATAGCCTAAAAAGCAGGAGACATGTATGATAACCAAAATACGACGCAATATAAAAGCAGTCAAGTCAGGGACTCACGCCCTCAAAGTCACCACTCAAATATAACTATGGGTCTCACGCCCATAATATCCATCATGTTCGCATCATGGCCACATGCCGGAATCTGATCGGTGTAGACATGTCCATGATGCAACAATAACAAGGACGCGTGGCCACATGCCGGAATCTTGACGGTAGACATGCCCATGTAACCTCAATAACAATATCTCGGGTGGTCAACCCCGCCGCACGCCACATGCCCCGAATATCAGACGGTGTAGACACGCCCATGTTGCGCATAACCATATATCGGGTAATCAACCCGCCGCGTGGCCGCGTGCCCGAATATCAGACGGTGTAGACATGTCCACGTGACATCAACAACAAGACGATAATCAAAATGGAAACATACCGTGGAATTCTCCATCACCGCCAAAGACGCCCAAGTAAGTTCTCGACAAGTCAACCGCCTCTATCGAGACGCCAGAATACGTAAATACCACACTTGCACAACAAAGGCTATCATCACAAGCATAGGCAAGTTTCACAACAACTCAAAGTACTTTCATTTTATGCCAAAGTCCGGGTTTTTAACCCCAAAGTACTACATACGTTAAGTTCTTTTAAAAGAGATCCATTACTTTTATAAAAGTCACCCGATACCCGTAGTATTAGAATGACCAACCCACATTCCCTTTTCAAAATCAAGTAACAACATTCTTTTCCTAAGTTCCAGTTTTCCTAGTTTCAATTACTCAAGGTTCTCATTTTCAAATGGTTTCATAGTTCCCAAAATTAATCACTTGATTCCTTTTTAGAACAATTGAGTAATATATGTCTCACGTGAGAGTAGGTTATTCTTGTTTACAACATTCTTATTACAGCAGCCATGATCTAGAAAATGTATATCATTTTGTCTCATCTTAGTTTCTATGCAGATGGAGGTTTCTACTGGTTTTAATACAATTCATCATTATTCAATACATTTTCCTTTATTAACGCTGCAGTTGGTGCTGTCGATACACATTCGATTTCAAATCGGAAACATTATCCCTTTAAATAAAACCAAGTACTCATTACTCACGAATGAGGTTTCACACAAACATTCACATTAAAACAAATAAGTTAAGTCTCTTATCTTATAAGATCAAGTCTCTTAACTTCTAACATCATTAAACCATTTTCTTTACCTCTCTTAAGACATTATACCTAATTCCCCATAAAGCTAGTATAACTCTTTTTAAAACCTTTTAAAACCAAGTTACTCTCCTTCCAAAACGATTTATAAATCTTTTGAAATACATCAAGTTCTTTATTATAACTAGCCGCTTATAATTCACATCGATTACCTTTTAAAACCACAAAGTATTTTCTTACCTACATAAAGTCATATAACCAACTTCCCATAAAGCCGTTATAACACTTTATGTTTTAAGAACAATCAAACACAGTTAACACATGTACGTCTACCGTACTACATAGTTCACACATATCATGCTAGAAGAGATAGGAAGAGGTTCACATACCTCGCGACGATTATCGACAATAAGCAAAAAGCTCCAAGTACTACAACGCACTAGCCCTTTCCACTCTCGAGAATACGCTACTCTTAGTACTTTCACCTATAAAGGCCACAAACGTCTATTAAATCTTAAACACACGTTCCCATCTTTCTACAGAAAATTCGGCAGCACCTCCCCCCCCCGCCACAGCGTAAATCTCCTCCTCTATCGAGGCCGGCTACCAAGCCAACCAGGGGGGGGGGTTTATACATCTAACCGGACGTGTACAATTCTACTCAGTAATACTACACAAGTCTCATCGCAATACATCTATGTAATTACAGTTGATCGATTCTTTATTCTTCAGGCTTAAGTCAAAAGACATTGCCACAATACTAAGTTCAGTTCTATATATAGTATACTTCAACTATATATATTCTAACATGTAATTTCCATTTACAATAGAAGGACAGTAGTGTTTACCTCGATAAGCCCAAGATTATCCGAGTTTAATGTCGCTCCTGAGCAACGTTTAGCTCCTACTCCGTGTTATACCCCGTAGTTCCTGGGTATGTATGCGAGGACGTACGTACGAGAATACGACAGAAAGATTGGAGAGGAAGAAAGAGGTGATTTTTCCACGGAAAAGTTTCCGGTTTTTGTGAAGGAAAAAGGTTCGTTAATGGGAATTGGATTCCCAGATTTGGTATTCGGACTTCCTGGAATATTAGAAAAATATGGAATTTTATTTTCGGAAATGGTCACGTGGGCCCACGGAGAAATTTACTGTTTTGTGGGCCAACTTTTTTTTCTAGATTTTGGCCATTGTGGATATTTTCGGAAGATGTTTTATTTTGGGCCAATAGGAGGGTGACACGTGTCACCCCCGCCTAGGTGGCTTGGCCGAATGGCATTTGTGCACAACACCCGGTTAGAGTCGTTTTTCGACGAAACGTTTTACATAACTTGCGAGAGGAAAATTCCGCCTAGGACTTTTCTTATTTTTGCGGAGTTTTCCGAGAGACGGTACATTTTGGACCAACGAGAGGCGCACTTGGCACCCTCTCATCAGCAAGGGCAAGTGCGACTTGGACGATTTTGGGGTGTCAGTGGTAGATATTTTTGTAGATATTTGTGAGGGTTTTAAGGAGTAGGGACTAGGGGCACTTGGGCATATCTTGGCCCTACACTTGTGTAGCACTTGGCTAGATCTTGGCCATTGGTTGGCCTTGGCTTGTAGTATAAATACCCCTCCCTTTGATGAACTTCTTCATCCATAAATTTGCCTAAGTCTTGAAAGCTCTCCTTCTCCCTCCCCTTGTGTTGAGTTCGCCAAGGCCTCCCTGTGGTCCGAGAGCACCCCCTCTCGGGGTGCTAGCCGCGAGTGTACCCCCCCCCCCCCTAGCCTAGTTGCTTTCGTATAATACCCCACTTTTGTGGTGTAGAAATACTCTCTAAAGTATTGTTATAATGCCCAAATTACCTTAGCCGTATACCTTGTTGTATTCTAAGGTTATACCTATACGAAAAGCCCAGAAATACTATTATACTTCCCGTCAGTCACAAAACCGAAACCCTAGGGAAAATCTCCATAGTCCGTTGGAGTATTGTGTAGAAGTTGGTTAGAACTTCTAAGGGTGGTTTAGAGCGGGTTGGAGCTAAACGATTGCCCAGGATCGACTTTATACTTGGATAATTATGGGCTTATCGAGGTAAATATCTTGTCCCTCTATTGTAATTGGAAATTACATGTTGTTTGAATATATAGTTGAAGTATACTATATATAGAACTGAACGTGGTTAGTTGGCAATGTCTTTTGACTTAAGCTCAAGAATCGAATCGAATCAGATGAGACTTGTGTAGTAATCTTGTGGAGTAGAATTGTACCCGTTCGGGTTAGATGTATAACCCCTCGGTTGGCTTGGTAGCGGCCAGTTAGAGGAGGAGATTTACGCTGCCATGGGGAGAGTGCCGAATTTTCGGTAGAATGTTCTGCGATAAGGTCTAAATGTTAATAGCGCTGTGGCCTTATAGGTTGAAGTACTACGTGTGGCGCGTTCTACTTGGCTTAAGGAGTAGCCGATTGGGAGTACTTGGGCGTTTTGCTATTAGTCGATACTGTCGCGAGGTATGTGAACCTCTTCCTATCTCTTCTAGCATGATATGTGTGAACTATGTAATGCAGACGATACGCATGTACTAAATGTATTTGATTGGTGTAAAACATAAAGTGTTATAACGGCTTTATGGGAAGTTGGTTATAACGGCTTTATGTTGGTAAGAAAATACATGTGGTTTTTAAAAGGTAATCGATTTGAACTATAACCGCTTGTTATGTGTTAATAAAGAACTTGAAGTATTTCAAAAGAGTTTTGAATCATTTTGAGAGAAGAAGTAATACTTGATTTGTTTTGAAAACTTAAGAGTTATACTAGCTTTATGGAAAGTGAGGTATAACGTCTTAAGAATGTTTCTTGATTTTGGAAATCGAATGTATCGACAAACCAACTGCAGCGTTAATAAAAGGAAATGTTTTGTGATTAAGTATTATTAAAACCAAGAGAAACTTCCATCTGCATAGAAGCTAAGATGAGACAAAATGATATTTCCTAGATCATGGTCTTTGTAATAAGATTGTTGTAAACAAGAATATCCTACTCACATATAAGACTTATGTTTCTCGGATAGTTTAAAAGATAATAATATTCTTAAATGAATAAGACTATGAACTACGAAACCTTTCTAAATAAGAAACATGAACATTTGAAATTAGGCAAACTTGGACGTTTGGAAAATAATGTTGTTACTTGAGTTTTACAAAGAGAAGTGTTTTGATTTACTTCAAAAGATAATCACTCTATTTTCATATAATACGGGTATTGTGTGACTTTTGTGAAAGTAACGTATCTTTTAAAGAGTTAATGTATGAAGTACTTTAGGGATAAAACCCCGAACTTGTTAGCATATAGTAGAAAGTACCTTGTGTGTATAACTTGATTGTGTTGGTTTGTGATAGCCTTGTAATACTTTCTTGTTGATTTGATAAGTAAACATGCTAGGATGCTACGTGTGTTAGTATCTTGTGATGTTTGTGTAAAGGGGTTTTTCCTTTGTTGTGCTTATGTTGTTTAACGATAAGCTGTTATTATAGTATTATACATCACTCATCTCTTGAGATGATTCCGGGTTAATTGCCCTCCGACGCGGGTAGACTCAGCGGGTCGATGGACCTATGATTCGAGACTACCTACATGCGGGTCGGGGGCTATGCGGAGCTGCGGAGTTCCGTGTTAGACGCGCCCTTGTGGTCATGCGGTCCCTTGGGCTACGCGGACGGCGAGTCCAGGACGCCGGGAGTAGCTACCGATGCGGGTTATACCTCATGCGGGCGATCTGATTGGCCTACGCGGAGTGCGGAAAGTTCGAGGGCTAGACGCGCACATTAGATCTGCGCAAGTGGTCGCTTTGATCATGTGACGGTGCAGACAGATCTTATGATACGATTCATGACCTTGTTGATGCGTGGGTGTTAGTAGTCGGCTATGCCTTCGCATTTACCCCGCATGCGTGTTATTATGGCACAGTGGGACACGTGTTCATGTGTGTTCCTTGTGCTTTTATATCATAAAGCCGGCGGTGGGAAGGTATTCCACGCATGATTGATGTTGTGGGCGTGAGACCCATTGTTATATTTGAGTGATGACTTGAGGCGTGAGTCACGACTTGACATATCGCTTATTATTGTGAATCGTAGTTTGGTTATCATACATGTCTCTGCTTTATAGACTATTATGATTTCATTTCTGATTTTTAGTTTCACATACTCTGCACTGTTATCGACCTCCTTCGGGGTGAGCGTATAAAGAGGCGAGCCTTCACTCGGAACGAGCCCAACCGGCTCTCCGTATGGCACATCACGAGAAGGGCCGTTGGGCATGCCTCGGGGATCGCAGCCGGTACACTTTGTAGGTCGCCGAGAAGGTTAATGCCTCGAGCGGCCGCACGATTACAAAGTGGTATCGAGCGATTAATCCTCGAAAAGTGTCTACGCACCGTATCGATGAAGTCTTGATTATCGGTGTGTTGTGCACCACACCAATAATCGTGAGGCTATAGGGTATTTAGGATTGGTTTCTATTCTTCTCACTCGAGATCGTGCCTTAGAGCCGTGTTGTAAGTTGGACCTCCGACGAAATTATTTCCCTTATCGTTATGCCTCCGCGTAGGCAACCCGCCCAGAGGCGCGCGCCGAGCGGAGCCGCGAGTAGAGTTCGAGAGGGTTACGTGGGCACAGCCCAATTATCACCTTGGATGGTGCTTCATTCGGGATTTCTGCGACGTCACTAGCCCCGTAAAGTTTAGCACGGCGGCGATTCTATCGCGCCATGATATTTGAACCTTCGCCTACGACCGAGAGCAGAGAATATGGATCGCAAAGAGGCGACCACATTAGCTATGGATTTGGCTACGGAGAGTATACCGATGTATCGCGAGTCTTGATGACTACCTAAGAGAGGGTTGTGCAAGAGTAATTCTTGATTGTTGAGCATGGCACGTGGTGCGGGCTTATGTACAGCAGAAAAACGTGAGATCGACGGGTTAACCAAGGACGGGAGAGAGGCCAGAGCGGCAGGTCCTTGGTAACTTTCAAGGTGAGTATACCTTAAGTGCTATGTTCTGATAGCAGTGTGGTAGTTGTGATTAGAAATCATGGTGGGTTAACCGAGTAAGATTTTGGGGGATAGAGAAGGTGTGAGCCTTAGAGTGTTATACGTACAGACCTTAGAGGTAAGGCCATCTCGAGTAAAGGTGTAGTGTTATGTTTGATCCTTATCGGAGTGCATAGTGCACGTGAGCTATGTTTGGGATAGGTCCCTAAGTGGTATGAAATGAAAGAGGGTAGTTGAGCTAAGAAGACCGCTAGGTTTTCGTAACATGTTTAGTAAAATTGTTCCTTCGGGGAGATAGTATTTTGCGCCTTGCCAGGTCGGGTTGAGGCCACGTTGCGGGTCAACCCGCGGCATGTTTGGTGGGGTCTGGTTGTGGTGGTCCCGCCTTGTGGTAGGGTCACGAGGGTGTTAGGCTCGAGTTTAGTTAACTAGCGTACGAGTTCGTGGATGCGTTCGACCAGTGGTCGGTCGATGGGGGCAGCCCATCGTGTTCTTCGGTCGGGACCGTTCACTCGGCAGTGTTGATTTATCAGAAAGGTTGTAAGGCTGCACGGGGTGCCTACCTTCACCTTATGGCGCAGTGGAGCCAGTGTTACGGCTGTTTTTGTTTATGTAAGTTTTACCAGCAGGTTAAGGACTCGGTGAGTCTCAGACCGCATTCGCCGCCGGGCGGTGTGTGATTTCGGGGTAGTTGTGAGGATTGTTGTCTCCTGTGGAGGGAGCGTTTAAGCTACCATTTCAGTGTTCGGATGTCGCCTTACGAAGCCTTGTAGGGACAGAAGTGTAAGTTGTCGGTCGATTGGTTCGATGTTGGCAAGGTTCGCATTGTTGAGCTTGTTCCGCAGATTTGCGGATAGGAAAAGCTCATCTAGAAGAAGTTCTAGCGGCTCGGAGGAATCGTATGGATAATCGGCGACGACGCTTAGAGTTCGTGTCGACGGTCGGTCTTCTTGAAAGTACCACCGGACAGTGTGACGAGTTGTGAAACGAAGGAACTTAGCCCGAGTTACTTTGGGCCTTTTGAGTTCATGTGAAGAATAGGCGAGTTGCCTATATGTTAGCAATTGCCGTCCGACTTAGGAGGCGAGACGTCCGGTCTTTCGTATTGTTATGTTCGGAAAGTATCAAAGATCCATCCGAATGTTCCCGATTAATGATGCCCACGTAAAGAGATAGTAACCCCGAGTTTTGGAAACTAAAGCGAGATCGTAAATGTGGTAAGGGTTCGAGTGTCTGACGACCTTGATCGACGGCCGGTACCATTTGTTGGGTCGTGAGCTAGGCTCGCGGCAAAGTGACAAAAGTGTATTTGTGGTGATGTTAGAGGTGTTTCCTCGTAGGCTTGGATATAAGTATGTTGCGCAGTATTTTCGCGGGCGGTATGGCGATTGTTTCGTAAGTATAGAAGTGAAGACTATCTTGGCGCACGCGTATGTTTTGAGACTTAGAATGAACATTCGACGAATGTTTCTAAGGGGAAGAATGTTATACCCGTAGTTCCCGGTATGTATGCGAGGACGCACGTGCGAGAATACGACGTAAAGATGGAGAGGAAGAAAGAGGTGATTTTTCCACGGAAAAGTTTCCGGTTTTGTGAAGGAAAAAGGTTCGTTAATGGGAATGGATTCCCAGATTTGGTATTCGGACTTCTGGAATATTAGAAAAATATGGAATTTTATTTTGGAAATGGTCACGTGGGCCCACGGAGAAATTTACTTTTGTGGGGCCCACTTTGTTTTGAGATTTTGGCCATTGTGGATATTTTGGAAGATGTTTTATTTTGGGCAATAGGAGGGTGACACGTGTCACCCCGCCAGTGGCTCGCCGAATGGCATTTGTGCACAACACCCGTTAGAGTCGTTTTTTAAACGCTTTACATAACTTGCGAGAGGAAAATTCCGGCTATGTCTTTTCTTATTTTTATGGATTTTTCCGAGAGGCGAACATTTTGGACCAACGAGAGGGCGGCACTTGGCACCTCTCATTGGTGGGCAAAGGGCGCACTTGGGCGATTTTGGGGGTGTCAGTGGTAGATATTTTTGGTAGATATTTGTGAGGGTTTTAAGGAGTAGGGACTAGGGGGCACTTGGGCATATCTTGGCCCTACACTTGTGTAGCACTTGGCTAGATCTTGGCCATTGGTTGGCCTTGGCTTGTAGTATAAATACCCCTCCCTTTGATGAACTTCTTCATCCATAAATTTGCCTAAGTCTTGAAAGCTCTCCTTCTCCCTCCCCTTGTGTTGAGTTCGGCCAAGGGCCTCCCCCTTGTGGCCGAGAGCACCCCCCCTCTAGGGGTGCTAGCCGAGAGTGTACCCCCCCCCCTAGCCTAGTTGCTTTCGTATGATACCCCCCTTTGTGGTGTAGAAATACTCTCTAAAGTATTGTTATAATGCCCAAATTACCTTAGCCATATGCCTTGTTGTATTCTAAGGTTATACCTATCTGAAATGCCCGAAATACTATTATACTTCCGTCGGTCCACAAAACCGAAACCCTAGGAAAATCTCCATAGTCAGTTGGAGTATTGTGTAGAAGTTGGTTAGAACTTCTAAGGGTGGTTTAGAGCGGGTTGGGCGCTGAGTTGAGCTAAACGATTGCCCAGATCGACTTTATACTTGGATAATTATGGGCTTATCGAGGTAAATATCTTGTCCTCTATTGTAATTGGAAATTACATGTTGTTTGAATATATAGTTGAAGTATACTATATATAGAATCAACGTGGTTAGTTGGCAATGTCTTTTGACTTAAGCCCAAGAATCGAATCGAATCAGACATAAGAGACTTGTGTAGTAATCTTGTGGTGTAGAATTGTACCCGTTCGGGTTAGATGTATAACCCCCCCTGGTTGGCTTGGTAGCCTACCGTTAGAGGAGGAGATTTACGCTGCTGGGGGGAGTCGCCGAATTTTCGGTAGAATGTTCTGCGATAAGGTCTAAATGTTAATAAGCGCCTTGTGGCCTTATAGGTTGAAGTACTACGTGTGGCGCGTTCTACTTGGCTTAAGGAGTAGCCGACAATTGGGAGTACTTGGAGCGTTTTGCTATTAGTCGATACTCGTCGCGAGGTATGTGAACCTCTTCCTATCTCTTCTAGCATGATATGTGTGAACTATGTAGTACGGTGACGATACGTACTAAATGTATTTGATTGGTGTAAAACATAAAGTGTTATAACGGCTTTATGGGAAGTTGGTTATAACGGCTTTATGTTGGTAAGAAAATACATGTGGTTTTTAAAAGGTAACTGATTCGAACTATAACTGGCTTGTTATGTGTTAATAAAGAACTTGAAGTATTTCAAAAGAGTTTTGAATCATTTTGAGAGAAGAAGTAATACTTGATTTGTTTTGAAAACTTAAGAGTTATACTAGCTTTATGGAAAGTTAGGTATAACGTCTTAAGAATGTTTCTGATTTTGGAAATCGAATGTGTATCGACAAACCACCGCTGCGTTAATAAAAGGAAATGTTTTGTGATTAAGTATTATTAAAACCAAGAGAAACTTCCATCTGCATGAAGCTAAGATGAGACAAAATGATATTTCCTAGATCATGGTCATTGTAATAAGATTGTTGTAAACAAGAATATCCTACTCACATATAAGACTTATGTTTCTCGAGATAGTTTAAAAGAGAATTATATTCTTAAATGAATAAGACTATGAACTACGAAACCTTTCTAAATAAGAAACATGAACATTTGAAATTAGGCAAACTTGGACGTTTGGAAAATAATGTTGTTACTTGAGTTTTACAAAGAGAAGTGTTTTGATTTACTTCAAAAGATAATCACTCTATTTTCATATAATACGGGTATTGTGTGACTTTTGTGAAAGTAACGTATCTTTTAAAGAGTTAATGTATGAAGTACTTTGGGGATAAAACCACGAACTTGTTATCATATAGTAGAAAGTACCTTGTGTGTATAACTTGATTGTGTTGGTTTGTGATAGCCTTGTAATACTTTCTTGTTGATTTGATAAGTAAACATGCTAGGATGCTACGTGTGTTAGTATCTTGTGATGTTTGTGTAAAGGGGTTTTTCCTTTGTTGTGCTTATGTTGTTTAACGATAAGCTGTTATGATAGTATTATACATCACTCATCTCTTGAGATGATTCCGGGTTGGCGCCCTCCGACGCGGGTAGACTCAGCGGTCGATGGACCTATGATTCGAGACTACCTCATACGGTCGAGGGGCCTGCGCGGAACTGCGGAGTTCGAGTTAGATGCGCCCTTGTGGTCATGCGTCCTTGTGGGCTACGCGGACGGCGAGTCCAGACGCCGCCGGAGTAGCTACCCTCGATGCGGGTTATACCTCATGCGGGCGATCTGATTGGCCTATGCGGAGTCGCGGAAAGTTCGAGGCTAGACGCGCACATTAGATCTCGCGGGCAAGTGGTCGACTTTGATCATGTGACGGTCTAGACAGATCTTATGATACGATTCATGACCTTGTTGGTGCTGTGGTGTTAGTAGTCGGCTATGCCTTCGCATTTACCACAGACGTGTTATTATGGCACAGTGGGACACGTGTTCATGTGTGTTCCTTGGTGCTTTTATATCATAACCGGCGGTGAGGAAGGTATTCCACGCATGATTGATGTTGTGGGCGTGAGACCCATTGTTATATTTGAGTGATGACTTAGGCGTGAGTCACGACTTGACACGATCGCTATTATTGTGGAATCGTAGTTTGGTTATCATACATGTCTCTGCTTTATAGACTATTATGATTTCATTTACAGTATTTTTAGTTTCACATACTCGGTACCTGTTGTACTGACCTCCTTCGGGGGGCTGCGTTCATGCCGCAGGTAAAGGTACACCAGTCATTGATCCTCGCTCTTCGGGTCACGATTCACGTTTGGTAAAGCTCCGTTGCTCGAGGCTTATCGGTGGTATAGTTCCTGTTGTTGTAGGTGTTTACATTCGGGGTATGGCGGGCCCCGTCCCGCCATTGTTGTCGTATAATTTCTTAAGTGCGTAGTAATCGTTGTGGCGGGGTTTGTAAAAAGGATTAAAACTGTTCATGTTGGAAAAAGTCGTTATTTATATTTATGCCGAAAGGCAAGTTTTTCTCAGATTATTGTTTCATATTTCATAATATGTCTTGTATTGTTTTATGTTCCGCTGATTACTCTGATGTTGTATCACTAGGGTGCCCGGGGTAAGGCACCAGTCACGGGCCCGGAATCGGGTCGTGACACTCCGAGTGCTCCAATTCGCTCCAAGAAACCCTTAGAAGTTCTACGCAACGTCTACTTATAACTTCAACTACGGGTGAAGATTTTCCTTAGGGTTTCATTTGTATCGAGGAAAATATGATAGTATTTTCGGGCTTGTAACCTGGGAATACTATAAGGTATTTGGGCCAAGGTATTTGGGCATTATAACAATACTAGGAGAGTATTTCTATACCACAAAAAGGGGTATTTATACGAGACAACTAGGCTAGGGGTACCACTGGCCAAAGCTTCACGAGGGAGGTGTGGTGGCTCTCGGCCAAGCACCACTAGGAGGGGGGGGAGAGGGACGAAAAGCTCATGCTAGGAGGGGGGAGGATTTTACACTTAGAAAATATTTTGGATGAAGAATTCATCAACAAAGGGGGGGGGGGTATTTATAGGTCAAGACATGGCCAACCAATGGCCAAGATCACTCCAAGTGTAAGGCAAGTGTAGGGCTAGGATTCCACCATGTGTACCTTATCCATCTACCACACAACTTGCACAAAATATCCTACCTACTACACAAGACCCATTCGGCCAAGCCTTTACCGCCCACTTCATCCAATGTGAGGGTGACACATGTCACCCTCCCGTTGGTCCAAAATGTTACGTCTCTCGGAAAAATCCGCAAAAATTATAAATGACATAGCCGGAATTTTCCCTACGAAAGCTGTGGAAACGTTTCGTCGAAAAACGACTCTAACCGGGTGTTGTGTACAAATTCCGAATCTTGCCTATCTTAAGGCTCAAATTTTATACGTACGTCCTTACGTACATACTCTGGAAATACGGGGTATAACATTCTTCCCCCCTTAGAAACATTCGTCCCGAATGTTCCTTCTCAAGTCTCAACACAAACATGCGCCAGTATAGTCTTCACTGCTATACGTACGAAAACAATCATGCCACACCTGGCCATGAAATAACAAATGCACAAAATACGAAATCCCAAGTCCACGAGGAATCACCTCTGTTATCACAAAAGTTCCCACCAAGGTCTAAAATATACTCCCTTCGCACCTACATTTCACAAAAGAAACGATCACACACGTTCACTTCTCCCCTAACTCGTCGTACCCTTCTCGAACACTCGAGCTCTTTCTAGTATCCGTACCACACTTCTGTCAACGTTTGCTTTCCAACCCTTGGAGTTACTACCTCGAAACTTGGTCATCTTACTACCTCGATTTACTCTAAGGCCAGTCTCGGCCTTCACGAACTGATTCTGGTCGAACATATCTATGAACTCATACGCTGGTCATCTAAACTTGGGCCTAGACCCCTCGTGACCGCCACTGGGCGACCACCCAGAGCTGACCCTTCCTCGAAACGGGACGCGGGTTGGCCCGCAACATGGCCCCAACCCGACCTACTGTAGCGCCAACTTCCGCTCCTCGACACGGAACACATCATGGAAGCTACCACTTCCATCTCACACTAACCAGATTTTCAAATCACACTATAGCACAAAGCTATCCGAACATAACACTTAACACATCATTAATCATCAATACATACAAGTATCTACAGGGTTAAGGATATACCTGAAACTAGGCGGTTCAAGGACCGCTAAAATCGAACTTCCACCGCGACCTACCGGTGGCCCGCAATCGCCTAGTAGTCGTGCTATCCTACCAGCGCTACCCACAGTCGGACTTCTCGTCATATGTCCTGTTGGCGCAAGAATAACAAGCTCCCTTGGTACTACGACACTCCCCGAAATGCGGTCTACCACATCGACCACACCGAGGTAGGGTGATGCATCCGCCAACACCCTACTCCTCGAACATTCAAACACAGGAGCCACGACCGCCTCAATATCCTGGAGGTCCCAAGGCTGCGGAGGACCACTCTGCAATGGCGGAGGTACATAACTAGTCTGCTGCTGAGGCGGTCCGCCTCGAAAGTCGCCAAAATATCCGGCCGTCTTAGCCTTCTTCTGCTGAAAGCGGTCCACCCGTCGATCTCTGCGCTCCTCGCACCCAAGTGCATGAGCCTGAATGCGGGCAATGTCCATGCCCGGCTGAAGAGAAACACCCGAACAACTCTCTGCTAGGTAATCATCGAGCCTCAGTAACATATCGGTGCACTCGATCCTCCATACTAGCTACTAATGCGGGAACATACCGCCAATGAGTCGAACTCACATTGTACTCCCGAATCATGCGCCGTTACGCCTCAACATCAAAAATCGTTTACCGAGCCCTCCTCATTTGTGGAGGCAAGAAATGTGCCAGGAAGGCCCCCGAAAACTCGTCCCAAACGGCTGGAAGTGCATGCTCTCCCGAAAGCTCCCACGAGTCAAACCAATCGATCATGGTATCACGCACCGATGCGAACCAAATGTCACGAACTCGGTCTCTGAAGCCTTGATCACCGCGTGATCCTGCGCAGAATCGACGGATGAACTCCTGCGGATCATCCTCCGCCTCGACCAGTAAAACTCAAAGCGGCTACAACTAAGGAAATCCGTAGCCTCAAACCATGCGCCTCGGTGCTACAGTCTGCCGCTGAATCGAATCGCCGGCCCACTTATCTCATATTCGCCACAACCACGCCAATAATCGCCATCTCCTTGTGACCCATCTCCCGCCTGCATCGTGGACTGAGTCTCGTGTATCAGAGTCTCATCGCCCACGGCTGCGCTCTAAACCTATTTGGTCTTTGGCGGCGCGAAACTTCGGCCGTCGAAGCACTGTCTCAGTCTTGGCCGAACTCGCGCTCGTACTCTCTGTATCCCACTAGCGGCTCCTACGCCTTGCCCTTCTCGGGCCACAGTTGCCTTCGCGAGGCATAGCGGTAAAAACGAACCACGTCAGAGGGGGCCAACTTCCAACACAGCGCTAAGGCCCGATCTCCGAATGAGAAGAATAGAAACCAATCCTACATGTCCTATAGCCTCACGATTATAGATGTGGTGCACAACACACCGATAATCAAGACTTACTAGACACGGCTCAGACACTTTCCGAGACTAATCGTCACGACCCGTTCGGGGCGTGGATGGTGCCTACAGTGGCACCCAAGTAGTCATACATCGGAGAAATCAGCGGAAATATAAAACAAGACATGAAACAGTTTATAAAATAAGACACGCTTTATGTGAACAAACGTCGCCTTTCGCATATATATATGAACAAGGTTTAGCGATTACATCCGACAATCGCATAACATGACTACTGCACTTAAGGAAATATACAACTATGGCGGACAGGCCCGCCATACCCCGATCGCATAAACTATCTACAATACTGAGGAGATCATACCAAAAGTAGAGCTCCGGAGAAGATGGAGCTCACGACACCAATGCAAAGAGATCCTAAGGATGCGGATCTAGCACTGCCGCCCTTACCGCGGCATGAACGCAGCCCAAGGAGGTCAAGACAACAGTACCAAGTATGTGAAACTATAAAGTACTTTAAAATGAAATCAAAGTATTTAAAACCTTTTCACAAATACAATCGGTTCAATTGCACATAGTGCCATATCACAAACAATAACGATTAGGAAAATCAGAATGTGTCTAGTCTAGGCCGCGAATGATCGAGCAAGGCCAATCGCCATAGTATCATTCTGCGTGCCTAGTCACGACTTCCGCACCGCATAGGTCACACATGCACCGCATGAGGTATACCTCGCGTCGGGGCAGCTAACCCCGGATCCGCCTAGGCTCCCGCACCGCATAGCCTCAAAAGACCGCATAGTCTCAGCGGACCGCATAGGAATCCGCGTCGGGCTAAACGCCGGAATGATCAATCCCGAGCATACCGCTGCTCGCGATAGTCTCACAGACCGCATAGGCCGTATAGACCGCATCGAGGGCAAGCCCCGGTATAAATAAGTCAAGGGGTAGGTGATACAATAACAAGACAGCGGACTTACGGTTAGCAACGTAAGCACGGAAGAATGACCCTTTACACAGATTACAAGACACTAACACAGTAGCATCATAACATGTCTACTTATCAAACAATCTACTACACTTAACGTAAATCAATACAAGGCTTTTATAAACAAACAAGTAAATTCCTTTTCATCTTTCTTAAGTTGTTATACCTAACTTCCCATAAAGCTAGTATAACTCTTAAGCTTTGTTTTAAAAACCAAATATTTATCTTCTGTTAAAAATGATTCAGTATTCTTTTGAAATGTTTTCAGTTCTTTGTTATTCAGGCTTAAGCCGTGAGGCATTGCCATAAGTATTATTCAGGCTTAAGCCGTGAGGCATTGCCATAAGTATTATTCAGGCTTAAGCCGTGAGGCATTGCCATAAGTACTATTCAGTTAACACATGTACGTCTACCGTACTATATATTGTAAAATATCATGCTTTAGGAAGAATCACATACCTTCTCAGCGAAAACCACCTGCCAAGTTGAATATGTCGCGCGCAGAGAGTCAGCCTATAATAGTCACAGATATCTATCAAAGACTACTCTGAGGGTCATTCTAAACAGGGGGTTCATAATTCTACGGAAAGTCGGGCAGCACAACCCTACCCGGTGAGCTATTTAAGTCTTCTGTGAAAACAGTCCTATGTGAGTACAGTGTGATTATTCTTCTTTTAAAACCTTCTACTGTGGTAATAGTTCAATTCTTTTCTGTGATATTCTTCTAAGTATTTATACTTATCCTTATACTACAACAGTAAGTATTCTCTAATTCAAAAGAGGGTTAGGATTATTACCTCGGTAAGCCCAATAATATCCTAGATAAAGTCGCGCCTGAGCAAGGTTTAGCTCCAAGAAACCTTAGAAGTTCTTCACAACTTCTACCAAAGACTAAGGGATTTGGGCTAGGGTATTTTGGGCATTATAACGATACTAGAAGACAACTTTTCTACCAAGGGAGGGGGGGTAGATTTCGGCTAGGCTAGGGGGGTATTCGGCCAAGGCCACCTTCACAAGGGGAGGGGGAGGTGTTTGGACGAAATGGCTACTAAGGGAGAGGAGAGGATTTTTAGACTTGGAAGATAACTTTGTGGATGAAGAACTCTTCATCAAAGGGGGTATTTATAGCTCAAGCCTTGGCCAACCAATGGCCAAGATGAAGACAAGTGCAAGGCAAGTGTAGGGTGAGGATTAACTAAACACAAATATCCTACCAACTCCTTGACTTGTGCCATGGCACAAAAAACGTGCCAATGTTTCTCCATTTTCGTCCAATGGACGATTCAAGTCCATCAATGGGAGGGTGCCAAGTGTTGCCCTCCCGTTGGTCCAAAATGTTTCGTCTCTCGGAAAAATCCGCAAAAATAAGAAATGGCATAGCCGGAATTTACTCTACGAAAGCTGTGGAAACGTTTCGTCGGAAAACGATTCTTTTAGCGAGTTGTGTACAAATTTCGAACTTGGCCTATCTTTAAGGCTAAACTTTTGTACGTACGTATTCCCTTACGTACATACTCTGGAAATACGGGGTATAACATTCTCCCCTCCTTAGAAACATTCGTCCCGAATGTTCCTTCTCAATACAGTTATCGAAGAAGCTTAAACAGTTAGCAAATGCCACACACGGCCACAAAACAACACTTAGGCATAAATGATAATGGAAATTTACAAGTAGGAAAGTGAATTACCTGGAGGTGTGGGGAATAGGTGAGGATACTTCTGTCTCATGTCCTCCTCGGCTTCCCACGTCATCTCTTCCCTGAGCTCGTTCCGCCACAAGACTTTGACGGAAGCCACGTCCTTCGTCCGCAGACGCCTAACCTGACGATCGACTATCGCTATGGGAATCTCCTCATACGATAGCCCCTCGGTCACCTGGACATCGTCAATCGGGTGCACCCTAGATGGATCCGATACATCTCCTCAAAGATAGATACGTGAAACACGGATGCACCGCTCCGATCGGACGGCAGATCCAACTCGTAGGCAACCTTGCCTACCTGCGACAACTGAAACGCCCAATGTACCTTGGGCCGAGCTTCCTTCTTCCCGAATCTCATCACACCCTTCATGGGTGACACCTTTAGGAAAACCCAATCATGAACCTCGAACTCAAGATGCCGACGACGATGATCCGTGATACGACTTGCCGACTACGAGTCAATAGCCGCCTCGATAAGCTTCACCTTATCCATCGCTGTATCAACCTGGTCCCACTAGCCGCCCCGCCCACATCGAACCAACCTATAGGCGATCTGCACTTCCTCCCATACAAGGCCTCATAAGGCGCCATCCGAATACCGGAGTGGTAGCTATTATTATATGCGAACTCAACTAGAGGCAAATGATCCTCCCAACTACCACTAAAGTCAATAACACGGCTCGCAAAGATATCCTCAAGAGTGCGGATAGTGCGCTCGCTGTCCGTCTGCTCGTGGATGAAATGCGATTTCGCTCACTCAAGGCCCCTAAACCTCTCGAAGGACCTCGAAGTTAGCCGTAAACCGGGCTCCTCATGCGATATGATCGAAGTAGGACTCCATGTAGTCCGACGATCTCTGATGTAAAGTCCGCATAATCCTCAGAAAAGTCGCCCCGACGGAAGAAAGTGGGCTGATTTCACACCGTCGACGATAACCCATATAGAATCATGTCTCCTCCGAGCGAGGTAATCCCGTGATGAAGTCCATGTTGATTACCTCCCACTTCCGTGTCGGGATCTCTATCGTCAGAACAAACCACCGTGCCTCGTGCTCTACCTTCACCGCCGACAACACGCACCGAGCTACGAACTCGCAACGCCCTCTTCAAGCCATCCCACCAATACACGATCGAGGTCGTGGTACATCTTGGTCGACCGGATGGATAGAGTAACGCCGCGTGGTGCTTCCCAAGAACTCGCCGAAGTCACGAAACATCCGAACACACACCGCCTCAAACCTTAGCACCCCATCGGTGCTACCTCAAAAGGACCTTGCCTCACGAAGAGTCGTATCACGATATCGAATCAAAGCCGGATCCTCGAATCGTGCCTCTTCACCTCTCGACGATGGAAGACTCGGCAACCTCACGAACTCTAACCCCATCGCTATCGAATCAATCAAACGGACACCAAGGCTCGCTAATCGATGCAAATCACGAACCATGTCCTCCTCTCTAGCCGCACATCCGATAGGCTCCCATCGACCTACGACTAAGAGCATACGCCACAACATTGGCCTTCCCCGTGGTATTGGATATCAACATCGTAATCCTTAAGAAACTCTAACCACCTTCTCTGTCGTATTTTCAGCTCCCTCTGGCTGAATATATAGTGGAGGCTTTTGTGGTCTGTAAAAATATCCACGTGAACCCAATACAAAGGGTGCCTCCAGATCTTCAAAGCGTGAATCACTACCGCCAACTCCAAATCATGGGTGGGGTAGTTCCTCGTGTTTCTTCATTTGTCGGATGCATATGCTATAACCCCGCCATGCTGCATCAATACACATCCCAACCCGATGCCCGACGATCACAATACACGACATAACCATCCGACCCTCCGAAGAGTAAGAACGGGGCGGTCGTCGCCTCCTTCAAGAATCGGAAACCCCGCCACAAGCATCACCATCAAACTTGGTCGCCTTACGAGTCACCTAGTCAATAGTGCAGATAGAAGCAAACTTCTCCACGAACCGCCGATAATAACTCGCAAGGCCTAAAATCGCGAACCTCTGCCGAGTAGTAGGTCTCGCCAAGTCTCGATCGCCTCGATCTTGGCGTATCAACTCGAATGCCATCGGCCCGACAATATGCCCAAGAAACGCCATCAAGTCAACCAAAACTCACATTTGGAAAACTTGGCGTACAATCGCTGGTCTCCGAGAATCACAAGATCGCCTCAAATGCTCCGCATGCTCCTCGCCTGGCGAGAATAAACCAAGATATCATCAATGAACACTATCACAAACGTGTCCAAAAATGGTTTGAACACTCGGTCATCAAATCCATGAATACCACGAGCATTGGTCAACCCAAAAGACATGACCGAACTCATAATGCCCGCATCGGTCCGAATGCGATCTAGGGACATCCACCTCTCGACACGAACTCGATGATAGCCCAACGCAGATCAATCTTGAGAAACATCTCGCGCCGCAATCGGTCGAACAAATCATCAATCACGGAAGGGTATTCGTTTAATGGTCACCTTGTTCACCGTCAGAATCAACACACATGCGCGGCCCCGCCCTTCTTCTTCACGAACAATACCGGCGCTTCGGGGAGAAACACTGGGCCTAATGAAGCCCTTCTCTAGCAAATCCCTAAGCCGATCCTTCACTCTCTCAACTCGGCAGTGCCATTCGTATGGCGGAATGGAAATAGCCGAGTATCCGCAATATGTCAATACAAAACTCAATCTCCTCTCGGGAGGGATACCGAGGTCATGCGGGAACACGTGCGGGAACTCGTGACTACGGAATCGATGAAAATCTGGTACCGCACCTCGTGATCAAACACTCGAGCGAGATGGTAGATATACCCTTCTCGCACCATCTTCCTAGCCTTGAGGTAGGAAATAAACCTACCCTCGGCGATACCGTGCTCCTCCCACTCAACAACCGGCCTCGTGAACCGGAACCGCATTACTCTCTCTCTCAGTCCACATTGGCGTAGCAAGAGGCTAGCCAATCCATCCCCATGATCACGTCGAAGTCAATCATCTCCAACTCTATCAAGTCGGCCAGGTTCGACGATCGTAAATGGTCACAGACAAGCTCTATATACCCGCCGAGCTACCACCGAATCACCCATGGCGTAGCTACCTCGAAAGCGGTCTATGGACTCGTGCTCTATCCCTATCCTACTAGCAACAAGGGGAGATATATAGACAGAGTAGAACCCGGATCTATCAAAGCATACACATCAAACCCAGAACCGATAAGGTACACGCGACGACATCGGTGAGGCCTCACGATCCCGCTGGACAAAGCATATATGCGGTCGAGGACCGCTAGAATCGACTCGCGCCACGACCTGCCGCGACCCGATCCATGTGTACCTTGCCTCCGGGCGAGTAATCGCTTGGGATGAAGAAGCGGCAATGCACTCGTAGGCCGAGTTCTACCGCGCCGCCCGGCCGACAAACTCGCAAAGTGACCCCGCTGGCACAAGTATAGCAAGCTCGAGTACGCCCCGAATGGTATTCGCCACAACGGGCACACCGAGCGCACTCGACGGTTAGCACTTCGCTACTCGAAATCCAAGTCCCGCCCCGACCGCCCCGACCGCTCTGGGCCGGGCTGAAAATGAGGTAGAGCGCTCGCTACCGGGCCGTGGTGCACCTGGACTTCACGATGCCGCCACCCCGAGGACCACCAAAAGAACCGCCGTCTCGCCTTCTTCTCGCCGCTGATATCGCTCTACCCGGCGGTCTCGCGCCTCGCATCCTAGTGCATGGGCTGCATGCGGTAATGTCCATACGGTGAAGAGAAACACCCGCATACGACTCGCCATATAATCATCTAGCCGTGACGTAGCGGTGTACCCTATCCTCCATATCTGCTACCAATGCTGGGACATATCTAGCCAAAGAATCAAACTCGACATTGTATTCCCTGACGGTGAGTCCCCCCTGTCTCAGCAGCAAGAATCTATCAGCCCGTGCCCTCCTCATCTGCGGAGGCAAGAAGTGTGTGAGAAAAGCCTCTGAAAACTCATCCCATACTGCTGGAGGTGCATGCTCTCCCCGGGAAAGCTCCCATGAATCAAACCAATCGACTGCGGTGTCACGCAGCCGATGCGAACTGAATGTCACAACCTTCGCCTCCAAGCCACGATCACCCGTGATAATCCTCTGCGGTGACGGATGAACTCCTGCGGATCATCCTCCGCCGACCAGTAAAACTCGCGGCTACAACTCAAGAAATCTCGCAGCCTCAAACTATTCGCTCGGGTGCACTACGGCGCGACCGAGCCGAGCCGAACTGCCGTGATCCAGCCTCTCTCAGACGCCACAACTTTAGCCAAAAGTCGGGCCATCTCTCAGACCTAACTCCTCCGCCTGTGCCGTGGGAGCGAGGTGTGGGTGCTGTGGTCTCGCTGGGGCTGGCGTCATAGAACTCGCCGTCTCGTATAGACGGGCACGAGCCCTCGTAACTATGGGTGTCTCGCTAGCGCCTCCTGGCCGCTTTGCCCTTCCGCCCGGTTGCCTTACGTGAGGCATAATCGCATAGAAAGGAATACGTTAGAGGGTCCAACCTATAACACACTTCTAAAGCACGATCTCGGAATGAGAAGAATGGAAACCAATCCTAAATATCCTATAGCCTCCTCGATTATTGGTGCACAACACACCGATAATCAAGACTCTACTAGATACGGTCGTAGACACTTTCCGAGGATTAATCGCTCGATACCACTTTTGTCACGACTGCCCGGCCCGTGGATCGTGCCTTACCGGCACCCAAGTAGTCATACATCGAGAAATCCGGAAATATAAAACAAGACATGAAACAGCTTTATAAAATAAGACACGCTTTATGTGAACAAACGTCGCCTTTCGCATATATATATGAACAAGGTTTAGAAGCTACATCCGACATCGCATAACATGACTACTGCACTTAAGGAAATATACAACTATGGCGGACAGGCCCGCCATACCGATCATACAAACTATCTACAATACAGGAGATCATACCAAAAGTAGAGCCTCGGAGAAGATGGAGCTCACGACACCAATGCAAAGAGATCCTAAGGATGCGGATCTAGCACTGCCGCCTCTTACCGCGCATTTAACGCAGCCCGAAGGAGGTCGATAACAGTACCAAGTATGTGAAACTATAAAGTACTTTAAAATGAAATCAAAGTATTTAAAACCTTTTCACAAATACAATCGGTTCAATTGCACATAGTGCCATATCACAAACAATAATAAGATTAGGAAAATCAGAACAGTCTAGTCTAGGCCGCGAATGATCAAGCAAGGCCAATCGCCCATAGTATCATTCTCGTGCCTAGTCCTCGACTTCCGCACCGCATAGTCACACATGCACCGCATGAGGTATACCTCGCATCGGGGCAGCTAACCCCGATCCGCCTAGGCTCCCGCACCGCATAGCCTCAAAAGACCGCATAGTCTCAATGCATCGCATAGGAATCCTCGCATCAGCAAACGCCGAATGATCAATCACGAGCATACCGCTGCCCGCATAGTCTCACAGACCGCATAGGCCGTATAGACCAAGATCTGGGCAAGCCCTCGGTATAAATAAGTCAAGGGTAGGTGATACAATAACAAGACAACGGACTTACCGTTAGCAACGTAAGCACGCAAGAATGACCCCTTTACACAAAGATTACAAGACACTAACACAGTAGCATCATAACATGTCTACTTATCAAACAATCCTACTACACTTAATGTAAATCAATACAAGGCTTTTATAAACAAACAAGTAAACAGTTCCTTTTCATCTTTCTTAAGTTGTTATACCTAACTTCCCATAAAGCTAGTATAACTCTTAAGCTTTGTTTTAAAAACCAAATATTTATCTTCTGTTAAAAATGATTCAGTATTCTTTTGAAATGTTTTCAGTTCTTTGTTATTCAGGCTTAAGCCGTGAGGCATTGCCATAAGTATTATTCAGGCTTAAGCCGTGAGGCATTGCCATAAGTATTATTCAGGCTTAAGCCGTGAGGCATTGCCATAAGTATTATTCAGTTAACACATGTACGTCTACCGTACTATATATTGTAAAATATCATGCTTTAGGAAGAATCACATACCTTCTCAAATAAAACCACCGCCAAGTCAATATGTCGCGCGCAGAGAGTCAGCCTATAATAGTCACAGATATCTGTCAAAGACTACTCTGAGGGTCATTCTAAACAGGGGGTTCATAATTCTACGGAAAGTCGGGCAGCACAACCCTACCCGGTGAGCTATTTAAGTCTTCTGTGAAAACAGTCCTATGTGAGTATAGTGTGATTATTCTTCTTTTAAAACCTTCTACTGTGGTAATAGTTCAATTCTTTTCTGTGATATTCTTCTAAGTATTTATACTTATCCTTATACTACAACAGTAAGTATTCTCTAATTCAAAAGAGGGTTAGGATTATTACCTCGGTAAGCCCAATAATATCCTAGATAAAGTCGCGCCTGAGCAAGGTTTAGCTCCTAAGTTGTACGCCCCGGTAGCTCCAAGAAACCTTAGAAGTTCTTCACAACTTCTACCAAAGACTAAGGGATTTGGGCTAGGGTATTTTGGGCATTATAACGATACTAGAAGACAACTTTTCTACCAAGGGAGGGGGGGTAGATTTCGGCTAGGCGAGGGGGGTATTCGGCCAAGGCCACCGTCACACGGGGAGGGGGAGGTGTTTGGACGAAAGGGCTACTAAGGGAGAGGAGAGGAGTTTTAGACTTGGAAGATAACTTTGTGGATGAAGAACTCTTCATCAAAGGGGGTATTTATAGCTCAAGCCTTGGCCAACCAATGGCCAAGATGAAGACAAGTGCAAGGCAAGTGTAGGGTGAGGATTAACTAAACACAAATATCCTACCAACTCCTTGACTTGTGCCATGGCACAAAAAACGTGCCAATGTTTCTCCATTTTCGTCCAATGGACGATTCAAGTCCATCAATGGGAGGGTGCCAAGTGTTGCCCTCCCGTTGGTCCAAAATGTTTCGTCTCTCGGAAAAATCCGCAAAAATAAGAAATGGCATAGCCGGAATTTACTCTACGAAAGCTGTGGAAACGTTTCGTCGGAAAACGATTCTTTTAGCGAGTTGTGTACAAATTTCGAACTTGGCCTATCTTTAAGGCTAAACTTTTGTACGTACGTATTCCCACGCATATACTGAAATACGGTATAACACTAATCGCTCACGATACCACTTTGTAACGCCCGAACCCCGTTCACATCGTGCCTTACCGGGCACCCTAGTGATACAACATCGAGAAAACCAATGGAAAATAAAACACGAGTCATGAAACAAGAGATATAATAAATAAACAGCCAACCAAAACAATTGCCTTTCAAGATATACATAAAAACCCAACAGTTATCCTTTTTACAAACCCCGCCTACAACAAAGGTGCTGCACTCTAAGATTTACAACAACTATGACGGACAGGGCCGCCATACCCCGAATGTACAAGAACCTACAACTCAGTGGAAACATACCAAAGATAAGCCTCCAAGGAACGGAGCTTTCCAACACGCTGAAATGAGATCCTAAGAGCGGGATCCACGATCGATGTACTTACTGCGGATGAACGCAGCCCCTCAAGGAGGTCGACAACAGTACCAAGTATGTGAAATCACAAATCAGAAATGAAATCATAATAGCCTAAAAAGCGGAGACATGTATGATAACCAAAATACGACGCAACATAAAAGATAGCCAAGTCAGGGACTCACGCCCTCAAAGTCACCACTCAAATATAACTATGGGTCTCACGCCCATAACATCCATCATGTTCGCATCATGGTCGCATGCCCCCGGAATACTGCATCGGTGTAGACATGTCCATGATGCAACAATAATAACAAGGTCGCATGGCCACATGCCCCCGGAATACTGCATCGGTGTAGACATGCCCATGTAACCTCAATAACAATATACTTGGTGGTCAACCCTGCCGCATGGCCACATGCCCCCGGAATACTGCATCGGTGTAGACACGTCCATGTTGCAGTAATAACCATATATCGGGTAATCAACGACCGCGTGGCCGCGATGCCGAATATCGTGACGTGTAGTCATGTACATGTGACATCAACAACAAGACAAGAATCAAAATGGAAACATACCCGGAATTCTCCATCACCGCCAAAGACGCCCAAGTAAGTTCTCAACAAGTCAACCGCCTCTATCGAGAGGCGGAATACGTAAATACCACACTTGCACAACAAAGGCTATCATCACAAGCATAGGCAAGTTTCACAACAACTCAAAGTACTTTCATTTTATGCCAAAGTCCGGGTTTTTAACCCCAAAGTACTACATACGTTAAGTTCTTTTAAAAGAGATCCATTACTTTTATAAAAGTCACCCGATACGTAGTATTAGAATGACCAACCCACATTCCCTTTTCAAAATCAAGTAACAACATTCTTTTCCTAAGTTCCAGTTTGCCTAGTTTCAATTACTCAAGGTTCTCATTTTCAAATGGTTTCATAGTTCCCAAACTTAATCACTTGATTCCTTTTTAGAACAATTGAGTAATATATGTCTCACGAGAGTAGGTTATTCTTGTTTACAACATTCTTATTACAATGACCATGATCTAGAAAATGTATATCATTTTGTCTCATCTTAGTTTCTATGCAGATGGAGGTTTCTACCGTTTTAATACAATTCATCATTATTCAATACATTTTCCTTTATTAACGCTGCGGTGGTGCTGTCGATACACATTCGATTTCCAAATCAAGAAACATTATCCCTTTAAATAAAACCAAGTACTCATTACTCACGAATGAGGTTTCACACAAACATTCACATTAAAACAAATAAGTTAAGTCTCTTATCTTATAAGATCAAGTCTCTTAACTTCTAACATCAGTAAACCATTTTCTTTACCTCTTAAGACATTATACCTAACTCCCATAAAGCTAGTATAACTCTTTTTAAAACCTTTTAAAACCAAGTGTTACTCTCCCTTCCAAAACGATTTATAAATCTTTTGAAATACATCAAGTTCTTTATTATAACTAGCCAGTTATAATTCACATCAGTTACCTTTTAAAACCACAAAGTATTTTCTTACCTACATAAAGCTGTTATAACCAACTTCCCATAAAGCCGTTATAACACTTTATGTTTTAAGAACAATCAAACACAGTTAACACATGTACGTCTACCGTACTACATAGTTCACACATATCATGCTAGAAGATATAGGAAGAGGTTCACATACCTCGCGACGATTATCGACAATAAGCAAAAAGCTCCAAGTACTACAACCTTGCTAGCCCTTTCCACTCCTCGAGCAGAATACGCTACTCTTAGTACTTTCACCTATAAAGGCCACAAACGTCTATTAAATCTTAAACACACGTTCCCATCTTTCTACAGAAAATTCGAAGATTTCCCGCCACACAACAGAAATCTCCTACTCTATCGAGGCCGGCTACCAAGCCAACCAGGGGGGGGGGTTTATACATCTAACCGGACGTGTACAATTCTACTCAGTAATACTACACAAGTCTCATCGCAATACACCCTATGTAATTACAGTCGATCGTTCTTTATTCTTCAGGCTTAAGTCAAAAGACATTGCCACAATACTAAGTTCAGTTCTATATATAGTATACTTCAACTATATATATTCTAACATGTAATTTCCATTTACAATAGAAGGACAGTAGTGTTTACCTCGATAAGCCCAAGATTATCCGAGTTTAATGTCGCTCCTGAGCAACGTTTAGCTCCCACTTCATCCAATGTGAGGGTGACACATGTCACCCTCCCGTTGGTCCAAAATGTTACGTCTCTCGGAAAAATCCGCAAAAATTATAAATGACATAGCCGGAATTTTCCCTACGAAAGCTGTGGAAACGTTTCGTCGAAAAACGACTCTAACCGGGTGTTGTGTACGAATTCCGAATCTTGCCTATCTTAAGGCTCAAATTTTATACGTACGTCCTTACGTACATACTCTGGAAATACGGGGTATAACAGACCACACCGAGGTAGGGGTGATCGCGATCCGCCAACACCCTACTTCCTCGAAACTGAACCTCGAGCCCCGACTGCCTCAAGACGCGAGGACCACTCTGTACTGGCGGGGGTACAAAACTAGTTTGCTGCTGAGGCGGTCCGCCTCGAAAGTCGCCAAAAGACCCTGATGTCCTGGCCCTCTTCTGCTGATCCAGGTCATTCCGTCGACCTCTCCGTACCTCACATCCTAGTGCATGAGCCTGCATGCGGGCAATGTCCATGCCCACCAAGAGCTACACCAACAAGCCTCGCAAGTAATCATCTAGCCCGTGACGTGGCGGTGCACTCTATCCTCCATGGTTTCCACTAAAGCGCGTACATACCGAGCCAACGATTCAAACTCCATGTTGTACTCTCGAACCGCACGCCTCTGTCTAAGCATCATAAATGTTTACCGCGTGCTCCTCATCCGCGAGGCAAGAAGTGAGTGAGGAATGCCTCTGCGAACTCGTCCCATATCGCTGAAGCGCATGCTCTCCGGACAACTCCCACGAATCAAACGATCATGCGGTATCACGCGGCGGATGCGAACCTAAGACCACCGACTCGGTCTCCGCCTTGATCACTCTACGACCAGAATCGCCGCGGATGAACTCCTGCGGATCATCCTCGTGCCTCGACCCATGAAACTCGGCGGCTACAACTCGGGAAGTCCGTAGCCTCAAACTATCTCGCTCGGGGTGAACCATGGTGCTATCGAATCGAATCCAGATCCAAATTTATCCTCATATCTGCCACGACCACGCCAAAGAATCGGGCCATCTCCTTGTACCCATCTCATCCGCTCCAGCCGTGGACCGAGGCTCGTATCGTGGTCTCAGCAGCCACCGCTGCGGCTCTTAACTCGCTGGGCCGGGCGGCGCTACAAAACTTGCCGTCAAGCACAATCTCAGTCTTGGCCGGGCTCGCGCTCGTACTCTCTGTATCCCACTAGCGGCCTCCTCGCCGCCTTGCCTTTCGGGCGGGGTTGCACTTGCGGAGGCATAACTGGTAAAAATGAAATACGTCAGAGGGGTCCAACTTACAACACAACTCTAAGGCACGATCTCAGAATGAGAAGAATGGAAACCAATCCTAAATGTCCTATAGCCTCCTGATTATAGATGTGGTGCACAACACACCGATAATCAAAACTCTACTAGACACGGTCTGTAGACACTTTCCGAGGACTAACTGCTCTGATACCACTATGTCACACCCCGAATTCGGGCCCGTGACTGGTGCCTTACCCCGGGCACCCTAGTGATACAACATCAGAGAAAATCAGCGGAAAATAAAACATGAGTCATGAAACAAGAGATATAATAAATAAACAGGCCAACCAAAACAGTTGCCTTGATATACATAAAACCGAACAGTTTAATCCTTTTACAACCCCGCCACAACAAGATTACATGCACTCTAAGATTTACAATGACTATGACGGACAGGCCCCGCCATAACCCCGAATGTACAAGAACCTACAACTCGTGGAACACATACCAAAAGATAAGCCTCGGAGAAACGGAGCTTCCCAATACGTCAATCGTGATCCTAAGGCGGGGATCCACGACCGATGTACCTCTACTGCGCAGATGAACGCGGCCCCAAGGAGGTCGATAACAGTACCAAGTATGTGAAATCAAAATACTGCGGCTAAATCATAACGATATATAAAGCGGGAGACATGTATGATAACCAACATACAAGACGCAACATAAAAGATAGCCAAGTCGGGACTCACGCCTCAACGTCATCACTCAATATAACTATGGGTCTCACGCCCACAACATCAATCATGCTTGCATCACGGCCACATGCCCCGACCTGATCGGTGTAGACATGTCCATGATGCAACAATAATATCAATGCCCACGGCCACATGCCCCGACCAGACGTGTAGACACGTCCATGTAACATCAACAACAATATATCGGGTGATCAGCCGCCGCGTGGCCACATGCCCGGAATTCTACCTCGTAGACATGTCCATGTAACCACAATAACAATATATCGGGTAATCAACCTGCCGCACGCCACATGCCCCGAATTCTGATCGGTGTAGACATGTCCATGTAACCTCAATAACAATATATCACACAACCAGCTATCACAAACAAGCTCAAGCAAATTACCATACTTCTAGACTTTTATAAAAGATCCACTCTTTCTCAAGTCACACAATACCATGATAAAAATAGAGTGACTATCTTTTTAAGTAAACCAAAATACTTCCCTTTGTAAAAATCAAGTAACCACATTATTTTCCAAACACTCAAGTTTGCCTAATTTCAAATGCTCAAGTTTCTCATTTTAGAAAGGTTTTATAACTCATAGTCTTAATCCCTTTTAAAACAATTGAGTAACATATGTCTTATGTGTGAGCGTTTATTCTTGTTTACAACAATCTTGTTACAGCAGCCATGATCTAGGAAATGTAATACAATTTTGTCTTATCTTAGCTTCTATGCAGATGGAGGTTTCTACTGGTTTTAATAACAATTAGTTATTTGTCAATACACTTTCCTTTATTAGCGCTGCTGTGGTTTGTTCGACACTTATTCTCATTTCCGAAATCAGTAAAACATTATTCTTTTTAAAACCAAGTACTCATTACTCGCAAATGAGGTTTCACAACACTTTTAACAAAATGTTAATTACCAAGTAAAACAAGTTAAGTCTCTTATCTTTCAAGATCAAGTCTCTTAACTTTTACAATCAATAAACCATTCTTACCTACATAGAGTCGTTATAACTAACTTCCCATAAAGCTATTATAACACACTATGTTTTAAACCAACCAACTCATTTAGCACATGTACGTCTACCGTACTACATAGTTTACAAAACATCATGCTCGAAGGATAGGAAGAGGTTCACATACCTCGCGACGATTATCGACAATAAGCAAAACGCTCCACAGTACTGTAACCCGGATAGCCGTTTCCACTCTTCAGGTAGAATGCGCTACTCGCAGTACCTCCACCTATAAGGCCACAAACGTCTATTAACTTCTAACCGTACGGTTCCATATTCTACAGAAAATTCGGCAGCACCTCCCCCCCCCCGCAACAGCGTAAATCTCCTCCTCTATCGAGGCCGGCTACCAAGCCAACCAGGGGGGGGGGGGTTTACACGTCTAACCGAACGTGCACAATTCTACTACACAACAATGCTACACAAGTCTCATCTGAATACACCTATGTAATTCTGATTCGATTCTTTTCTTTAAATTCAGGCTTAAGTCAAAAGACATTGCCGCAGTACTAAGCTTAGTTCTATATATAGTATACTTCAACTATATAATACAACAACATGTAATTTCCAATTACAAAAGGGGGACAAGATTATTTACCTCGATAAGCCCAAAAATTATCCGAGATAAAAGTCGATCCTGAGCAAGGTTTAGCTCCTACTCCGTGTGCTCCAAACAACCCTTAGAAGTTCTAACCAACTTCTACTTAAATACTTCAACCAACAAAGAAGATTTCCTTAGGGTTTCGGTTTGAGACTTAAAGGACAAAAGGTAGTATTTCCGGGCTCTACATATAGAGGTAACTTTGGAATACTACAAGGTATAAGGCTAAGGTATTTTGGGCATTATAACAATACTTGGAGAGTATTTCAATACCACAAAGGGGGGGGTACCTCACGAAAACTCTCCAAGATAGGGGAGGGGTTCTCGGCCAAAGGGCCTTGACAAGGGAGGGGGAACTCTCGGCTCAAGGCCTCACAAAGGTGGTGGGGGGGAGTTGGACGAGAGCCAACAAGAGGGAGGAGAGGGTTTCAAGACTTAGACAAGTGAAGAGTGGATGAAGAAGTTCATCTCTAAGGGGGGGTATTTATAGGAAAGCCAAAAGCCAACCAATGGCCAAGATCAAGCCATGTGCAAGGCAAGTGTAAGGCCTTGATCAAGCCAAGTGCACCCTATCCCCTACTCCACCAAACATGGCACAAAACAAGCCACAAAACAAGGCCAAAAATGAGGGACCAATCGGCCAAGGCCAACCAACCCTTGACCGCCCCTCTAAACCGTCCAATGAGGGTGACAAGTGTCACCCTCCCGTTGGTCCAAAAATGTTTCGTCTCTCGGAAAAATCCGCAAAAAATATAAATGACATAGCCGGAATTTTCCCTACGAAAGCTGTGGAAACGTTTCGTCGAAAAACGACTCCTTCCGGTAGTTGTGCACAAAAGAATTCGGCCAAGCCAATTTGAAATTCGAATTTCTCTACGTACGTCCTTACGTACATACTCTGGAAATACGGGGTATAACAAACTGCTCTGATACCACTTTTGTCACGACCCGAACCCGGGCCCGTGACTGGTGCCTTACCCCGGGCACCCTAGTGATACAACATCAGAGTAATCAGCGGAACATAAAACAAGACATGAAAATATTAAGAAGTAAGAAACGATGTCGGAGAAAACTTGCCTTACGGCATATATATAAATCAATTTTTAAACCGAACGACATCCCATTACAACTCGCCACAACAGCATTACTGCACCTCTAAGAATGATACGACAATAATGGCGGCAGGGCCCGCCATACCCCGAATGTAAATACCTACAACGACGGGACTATACCACCGATAAGCCTCGGAGAAAGCGAGCTTCCCATACTGAATCGTGACCCGAGAACTAGGATCAACGATGGTGTACCTCAACTCGCGGCATGAACGCACTTCAAGGAGGTCAAGCACAACAGTACCAAGTATGTGAAACTGTAAAGTACTTAAATGAAAACATATCATTTAAAAATCAGTTTTGCAAATATGTATGAAACAACCAAGGTAACCGCACATAGTGCCATATCATAAACAAGAGCAACAATAGGTAAACTGTAACAGGTCTTTTCTAGGCTGCGAATGATCGAAGCAGGGCCAATTGCCCGTAGTATCACCATGCAAGCCTAATCCTGGACTCCCGTAGTCCGCATAGGCCACTCATGTAGGCCCGCATAGGGTTTGTAACCCCGCATCGAGGGTAGCTACTCCTCGGCATCGTCCCGGACCCGCAGTCCGCATGGCCACAGAGACCGCATGACCACAAGGGCCGCAAACTAACCTGGAACTCCCGTAGTTCCGCATGGATCCCTTGGACCCGCATGAGGTATTCTCGAATCATGGTCCTGCATCGCTGAGTCTACCCCGCGACGGAGGCGCCTTAACCCCTGTAATATGTCAAGAGGTGAGTGATATTATACTAACATAACAGCTTATCGTTAAACAACATAAGCACAACAAGAATACTCTCTTTCACAAACGTTACAAGACACTAACACACATAGCATCATATCACGTCTACTTATCAAATCGACAAGAAAGTATTACAAGGCTATCACAAACCAACACAATCAAGTTATACACACAAGGTACATTCTATTATATGATTAACAAGATCGAGTATCTATTCCCAAAGTACTTCATACATTATCTTTTAAAAGATACGTTACGTCTACAAAAGTCACACAATACCCGTAGTATATGAAAATAGAGTGATTATCCTTTGAAGTAAATCAAAACACTTCTCTTCGTAAAATCAAGTAACAACATTCTTTTCCAAATGTTTCAAGTTTGCCTAATTTCAATTACTCAAGTTTCTCATTTTCGAAAGGTTTCGTAGTTCATAATTTTAATCACTTAATGATATAATTCTCCTTTAAAAGCAATTTGAGAAACATATGTTTGATACGTGAGTAGGTTATTCTTGTTTGTAACAATCTTATTTAAGCAGCCATGATCTAGGAAATGTAACATCATTTTGTCTCATCTTAGTTTCTATGCAGATGGAAGTTTCTACTGGTTTTACTAATACATTATTAGTCAAAACATTTCCTTATTAGCGCCGCGTGGTTTGTTCGATACTCATTCGATTTCAAATCAAGAAACATTATTGCTTTTAAAATCAAGTACTCATTACTTGCGAATGAGGTTTTACAACATTTAACATAATGCTAATTACCAAGTAAAACAAGTAAAGTCTCTTATCTTTTAAGATCAAGTCTCTTAACTTTAAAATCAATAAACCATTCATTTTACCATTCTTAAGACGTTATACCTAACTTCCCATAAAGCTAGTATAACTCTTATGTTTTCAAAACCAAGTATTATTCTTCTGTTAAAAATGATTCAGCATTCTTTTGAAATACTTCAAGATTCTTTATTATTACACATTAAGTCAATTATAAGTCAAATCAGTTACCTTTTAAAACCATAAGGCATTTTCTTACTTACATAAAGCTGTTATAACCAACTTCCCATAAAGCCGTTATAACACTTTATGTTTCAAACCAATCAAATACGTTTAACACATGTACGTCTACCGTACTACATAGTAATACACATATCATGCTAGAAAAGGTAGGAAGAGGTTCACATACCTCACGACGATTATCGACTAATAGCAAAACGCTCCAAGTACCTCAAACCGTCGGCTACTCCTAGCCAAGTAGATCGCGCCACGCATGGTACTTCAACCTATAAGGCCACAAGGCTCTTATTAACATCTAGGTCTAATTGTAGAACATTCTACAGAAAATTCAAGAAGATTCCCCAACAAACAGCGTAAATCTCCTCCTCTATCGGGCCGCTACCAAGCCAACCAGGGGGTTATACGTCTAATCCGGACGTGCACAATTCTACCTCACGTAAAAGCTACACAAGTCTCATCTGAATACACCCTATGTAATTACGATCAAGACTCTTCTTCGAAAAGGTTTCTAATTATTGGGCTTAAGTCAAAAGACATTGCCGCTAACTACGTTCAGTTCTATATATAGTATAATTCAACTATATATTCCTACAACATGTAATTTCCAATTACAATAGAATGTCAAGAGTGTTTACCTCGATAAGCCCAAAATTATCCGAGTTTAAATGTCGATCCTGAGCAAGGTTTAGCTCCTACTCCGGCGCTCACCGCCTCCACACAACCCTTAGAAGTTCTAACCAACTTCTACTTAATACTCCAACCAACTATGGAGATTTTCCCTAGGGTTTCGGTTTTGTGACGGAAGGGAAGTATAATAGTATTTCTGGGCTTTTCGTATAAGTATAACCTTAGAATACTACAAGGTATACGGCTAAGGTAATTTGGGTATAGTAACAATACTTTTGAGAGTATTTCTACCAAGAGGAGGGTATTTATACGAAAACAACTAGGCTAGGGGGGGGGGGTACCCCACGGCTAGCACCACAAGGAGGGGGGGTGTATACCCCTCGGCCTACCCCACTAGGGGGGGGTACTCTCGGCCAAGGGGGCCTCTCAAAGGGGGGGAGGACGAGAACAACAAGAAGGGAGGGGGAGGATTTCTAAGGCTTAGAACATTTTAGGATGAATAAGTCTTCAAAGGGGAGGGGTATTTATAGGTCTAGCAAAGGCCAACCAATGGCCAAGATCTTGCCAAGTGCAAGGCAAGTGTAGGGCCAAGATCTTGCCAAGTGCACCTTATCCATCTACCACAAAATATCCTACCAACTCCAAGACAAAAAGCCAACCCATTCGTCCACTCCACCGCCCAAGACGTCTTCCAATGAGAGGGTGACAAGTGTCGCCCTCCCGTTGGTCCAAAGTGTAACGTCTCTCGGAAAAATCCGCAAAAATTAAAAATGACATAGCCGGAATTTTCCCTACGAAAGCTGTGAAAACGTTTCGTCGAAAAACGACTCTAACCGGGTGTTGTGCACAAAGAATAAATCGGCCAAGCCTATTCTCAAGTTCAAATTTTTCTACGTACGTCCTTACGTACATACTCTGAAAATACGGGGTATAACACACACACACATGGCTCAATCTAGACCTCACACTTGCTTGTATCTTGGCCCTTCATTGTTCTATAAATACCCCCCTAAGTGCAAGACTTCTTCATCCACAAAACAATTTCCAAGTCTTAAAATACTCCCTCCCTTTGATGAAGTTCTCGTCCCACACCCCTCTCCCTTAACCCAACTTTGTCCAAAAATTCTTAAAGTTTTAAGTGTTCTTCCTTAGTGTATTAGGAAGACTATTAACCAAAAGCTAGAAAATATTTCACACCCTTAGCCTAAATACACCCCCTTGGCCGAGAGTTGCCACAAGTTTAGCCTAAGTGTACTTTACTTTTTGGAGTTGAAGTGTTTAAGAGAAGTTATTAGAAACTTCTATGGGTTGCTTGGAGCGGTTTGGAGCGTACAGATTAGGAGCTAAACGTTGCTCAGGATCGACATATAATCTTGGATAATTTTGGGCTTATCGAGGTAATGATCTTTATCCCCCTATTGTAATTGGAAATTACATGTCGTAGTAATGTATAGCTGAGTATACTATATATAGAATGGATATTAAAGAAGAGAATTGAACTGTATTTACATTGGACTGAATTTACAGTAGACTTGTAGTATTCCTGTGAAGTAGATTTGAACACGTCCGTTAGACGTAATCCTGGGAGTTGTTGGCACGTAGCGCGCCTTGATAGGAGGAGAGATTTATGTGATAGCGGGGAGGTGTCACGAATTTTCCGTAGAGATATTCTACGAAGAGAACTAGAAGTTAATAGGCGTTTTATGGCCATTATAGGTGGAAGTACTACGAGTAGCGTATTCTACTTGAAGGGTGGAAAAGGCTAGCAAGGTTGTAGTACTTAGAGCATTTTGCTAATTGTCGATAATCGTCGCGAGGTATGTGAACCTCTTCCTATCTTTTCTAGCATGATATGTTGTGAACTATGTAGTACGGTAGACGTATATGTGTTAAATGAATTTGGTTGGTTTAAAACATAAAGTGTTATAACGGCTTTATGGGAAGTTGGTTATAACAACTTTATGTGGGCAAAGAAATGGTTTGTGGTTTTTAAAAGATAAAAGACTTGATGTGAAATAATAAGGACTTGGGTTGTGTTAAACAGTTGTGAAACCGCTTTTATGAGAAATGGGTACTTGGGTTTTAAAAGGAATAATATTATATTGATTTCGGAAATGAGAATAAGTATCGAACAAACCACTGCAGCGTTATTAAAGGAAAATGTATTGACTAATTAATTACTATTAAAACCAGTAGAAACCTCCATCTGCATAGAAGCTAAGATAAGACAAAATGGTATTACATTTCCTAGATCATGGCTGCTTTAATAAGAATCATTATAAACAAGCATTAATTTTCTTAAATTTCCAAAGTAAGAAACTTGATTTCTAAAAGAAAAGAGACTTGAGGAATTGAAGAGTTTTTGGTTTAAAAGAAAGACATTGCTTTGTCTTAAATTGGTTTAAAACAGAAAGTGTTATAACATCTTTATGGGAAGTTAGTTATAACGACTTTATGAAAACAAAAGAATAGTTTTATCATTGGTTTTAAAATGGTAACTTGACTTTAAAAGGAGAAGTGTTTTGGTCTAAAAAGAAGGCATGATATTGTCTTAATTTGGTTTAAAAAGGAAAGTATGGAAGTTGTTTTGGTTTACTTAAAAATGTTAGTCACTCTGTTTTTATAATACGGGCATCGGGTGACCTTTGTAAAAGAAATGGATCTTTTAAAAAGAATTTAACGTACGTAGTACTTTGGGGTTAAAACCTGGACTTTGGCATAAAATGAAAGTACCTTGAGTTGTGTGTAACTTGCCTATGTTTGCGTGTGATAGCCTTGTCGTGCTAGTATTGTATTTCTATACCACCGTCTCTCGAGGGCTGGCTGATTTGTTATGATCTTACTTGGACGTACCGGCAGTGACGGAGCATTCCACGGGTACGCTTCTGCGATTATTATTCCATGGACTAGCTCTCCATGAGGTTTTACTGATTCGGCTTGGTATCTGGTAGTTGGCTCTCGTACTTGCCCCGAAGTCGTGGTTGATTCGGCTTGGTATCTGGTAGTTTGCCTTCGTACTTGCCCCGTTCAGTTTTGTGACGAAGTCTCGTGATTCCGCCAGTATCCGTAGTTAGTCTTCAGATTGCCCCGCCACTATGTGGCGCATGGTATCCGGTAGTTGGCTTCGTACTTGCCCGGGTCGCCGTGGTATGGTTATATAGATTTGTTAGTACGGCTTTGGTATCCGGTAGTTGGCTTTCGTACTTTCCCGATCGCTTGATGACGCGCTTTGGTATCCGGTAGTTAGCCTTCAGACTTGCTCAGACGGTTTTTATGACACGTGGGACTCGTGTTCATGTGTACTCCTTGTGTGGTTATCGTAGACCGCAGCATGAGGAAGGTGTTCCACGCATGATTGATGTTGCGGGCATGACCCATAGTTATATTTGAGTGATGACTTTGAGGTGTGAGTCACGACTTGACATGATCACATATTATGTAATCGTAGGTTGGTTATCATATATGTCTCTGCTTTATATAGACTACTATGATTTCATTTACGATATTTTCGCCACATACTGTACTGTTATCGACCTCCTTGGGGCCGCGTTCATGCCGCAGTAGAGGTACATCGGTTGTTGATCCTCGCTCATAGGATCACGTTCAAAGATTTTGGGAAGCTCCGTTTCTCGGAGGCTTATCTTTTGTATGTTTCCACTGAGTTGTAGGTTCTTGTACATCTGTGGTATGGCGGGCCCCGTCCGTCATAGTTGTTACACTCTTAGAGGTGCGTAATCTTGTTGTGGCGGGGTTGTAAAGGATGTAATCTGTTCAAATTTCAGATATATATATATGCAAAAAGGCAACCATTTTGGGTTAGCTTGCTTTTCTTTATCTTGTTTCATATCTGTATGTTTTATTTCCAGTTTTTCTCTCGATGTTGTATCACTAGGGTGCAGGGTAAGGCACGATCCACGCCCGGCCGGTCGTGATGGCTACTATCTGGTCAATAACCGACCGCTCTCAGTAATCTTATACTCACTGCCGGAATGGAGGCTCGGTACCGAACCTCGAGCTCTCGCCGCCTGCCTCTAATACCGCTGGCGTGGATGAACTCGCCGACCGCTGCAACTTCGGGCATAGCACGTGCTCGAGTCCTAGTAACTCTCAGGTACCACTAGCGACTCGCCACGCTTTGCCCTTCGCCCGGTCGCTTCATTGAGGCATAAGCGATACATAAAAACAGTCGAGAGGATTCAACCTAATAAGACACTTCATCGCACGATCTCGAGAGAGAAGAATGGAAACCAATCCTAAATGTCTCGCTGCCTCACGATTATAGATGTGGTGCACAACACACCGATAATCAAGACTCTACTAGACACGATCTGTAGACACTTTCCGAGGACTAACTGCTCTGATACCACTTTGTCACGACCCGACCCCGGGCCGCGACTGGTGCCCTACCTGGGCACCCCTATTCAGGTATACATCAGAGAATAGCGACGGAACATACACAACACATAAACATGTTTAGACAATAAACATCACAGGCTAGCCGATAAGGCCGCCTCCCAAAAAATGTACATAACCAAAAGTAAGACAGTACAACTCTGTTCTTACATCCCAAACCACAAATGTGACTACAGACCTCTAGGAATAACAATTGTGATGGGACAGGGCCCCGCCATACCCCTGAATGTACATAATATCCACAACATCAGGAAAAAAACCGTACCAACAAAACAAGCCTCCGGAGAAATGGAGCCTCTGACACCAGACCAGTGATCCTAAGAATGAGGATCCACCACCTGCTTACCCTTACCTGCGGCATGAACGCAGCCCCCGAGGAAGGGGGTCAGTACACAATATGTACTAAGTATGCGGAACTGGAAAAATACTATAAATACATCATAAGTCTAAAATAAAGCTGGAGACATGTATGATAATCAAATTACAGTACACTGTGCCTTACTAACAATGAGAGTAACAAGTATAAACTTTACTGCATAAAAATAGGAGGCTCATGATCAAAGTAGGGTCATCCGCCCGTAGTATCATTAAGCAATCCTACTCCTGGGACTATTTCACCCGCATAGGTCCTACGGACCCGCAATGGAGCGATGCGTTTCGCATGGGACTATTTCACCCGTACAGGACTATTTCACCCACTTGGGTCCGGTGGGCCCGCAATGAGTACAAACGCCGCACTCGCATCATGAGTAGCAAATCCATGGAATTAGTAGTAACCCGGGGCTTTACCCCGTAAGAATAACTTGAACTAGCACAACCGGCTATCATACATAACATAAGCGCTACCGGCTTATCCTAACATAAGCAAGTTAAGAAATCCCCTAACTTCTTATTAACATTGATTATATACCCTCTCATTTTAGTTTACTTAAGGCACTACCATGTTACTTTAACAACTTCGGGAATTTACCCAAAGTACTCCATACTTTTATTCCTTTAAAATGACTCTTTTCATATAAAATTCTCAAGATACTAATAACCATAGTGTTACGCCCCGTAAATTCAAAAGATAAGATAAGTTGACAAACATGTGTAGGACGGATTCTGAGTCTACTTTGGAGTGTTGTACCCCAGTTGTTAAGAATTGATAGGTGTTTAGCAAGCCTAGTATAAAGTTTGAGGAGTCTAGATTCTAACGCAACAAACCGCTCGTCGATAGGACATCGGAGCGGAGAGGTATGGGCGTTAGAAGTTCAGTGGGCAGGCGCGGAGGAAAGATTTTAGAATCAGGCGTCGCAGCGCCGTTAGCAGGGTCGCGACGCCACAAATCCTGAAAATCCTCGGAGGTTGCAGCGCCGGGCGGGATTTTTTCCGCGGAAAGGGGAGAAATCAGGGGATATTTTCGAAAAAGGCCTGTGGGAGGGTGACATGTGTCCCTCCCATCTTTTTGACCAAGAAAAGGGTCATATTTTAGGACCAAGACTTGAAAGACTTGGTCATTTTCATCTTAGAACCATCCTAAGAGCTTCTCTCCTTTTCTCTCTAGATATTGAAGAAAACCTTGCCTAGTAAAAAATTGTTGGAGCGGCGGCAAGAAGGCAAAGTGTTGGTAAACTTGTAAGAAGCTTGCGTGGACAAGTTTGGCGGGAAACGAGTTGAAGAAAAAGGGCTTTAGTGGGCTAATCCAAAAGGTAAAAGATTCCATCTTCTCTTGGAAATAATTAAAATCCTTGTTATAGTTGATATTGACCACGTGAATCATGTTTTAAAGATTGATATGTATTATGGATATTGAAAGCCACTCGAAATTGAAATACAAAGGAATCGATAGTTATAGTTGTCGCATGTTATTTAAATGGGAGATTAAGGTTGTCAAAGTTGGTTGCGGCTATATAACATGCGAAGACGACATTTTGGGTGAAAAAGACTTGTTGTGGTTATACTTGTAGTAAAAAATGGACGTTAGTATTAGACTGTTGTATATGAATTGTGGGGCGGAATTTTATATGTCCTGTAAGGCGTATAATCCCCTTTTGACTAATTTTATGTTGAGCCTTGAATGTGGCGTGTTTGGTTATTGAATTCGGCCTTGAAAAAGGTGGTAAAGTATGTAGAAACAAAGGAGGTGCTGTCCGATTTTCCGTAGAATTTAGTGACTTTGCACTTATAATATTCTACGTTTGAAGTAAGACGTTAATAGACGTATTGTGGACATTATAGGTTGACATACTACGGGCGGGATATTGTACTTAGCAAATGGATTGACCCGAAGAGGTATGTAGAACTTTCCTATCTTTTGAGCATGAATAGTTGCACGTATATAGTACGGTAGACGTACAAGACCTTGATCTCCTTTACTTGTTTTAAGAATAGCCAAGTTGGGTGAGTTAGGAGATTAACTCACTTCTTTAAAAGTATTAAGGATGTCTTAAGTTTTTAAAGTTAAGGGACTTGACGGGTTTTAACGTATATGATACTTGTTTCGTTTTAAATGTATAAGTCCCTTGGATAGGAAATTGTTTTTGGCTAAAGTATAAAGTTAATATAACGACTTTATGGGGAGTTGGTTATATTAGCTTTATGGAAAGATAAATAAGGATAAATGACTTGATTTAATGAAAGGCAATTTGATTTTAAGGCATCAATTGCCTAAGGTTTTATAAGAAAAGAAGTCACTTGATTTTGAAGCCTAATTTTATTTCTAAAGGTATTGTGACTTGTCTTGAAAAGTAATTGTGACTTGATACTACGGTTATTAGTATCTTGGAGGTGTTATATGAAAAAGAGTCATTTTAAAAAGAATAGAAGTATGTGGTACTTTGGGTTAAATTCCCGGATGGTTATAAAGACATGCTAGTGTCTTAAGTAAACTAAAATGAGAGTGTATATGAATAAGACTAATAAGAAGTTAGGGGATTTCTTAACTTGCTTATATATTGTGTGATAAGCCGGTAGTGCTTATGTTATTGTCACGACCCGACCCCGGGGCCGCGACTGGTGCCCTACCTGGGCACCCCGTTCAGGTATACATCAGAGAATAGCAGCGGAACATACATAACATAAACATATGTGTAAACAATAAACATGACAGGCTAGCCGATAAGGCCGCCTTCCATAATATAAACATAATCAAAAGTACAACTGTACAACTCAGTTCTTACAGCCCAACCACATATGTGAATACAGACCTCTAGGAATAACAACTGTGGCGGGACAGGGCCCCGCCATACCCCTGAATGTACATAAATCTACAACATCAGGGAAAGACTGTACCAAAAGAGACAAGCCTCCGGAGAAATGGAGCTTCTGACGTCTGATAAGTGATCCTAAGTATGAGGATCCACCACCTGCTTACCCTTTCCTGCGGCATGAACGCAGCCCCCGAGGAAGGGGGTCAGTACACAATATGTACTAAGTATGTAAAACTGGAAAGTACTGTAATTACAACATAAGTTTAAAACAAAGCCGGAGACATGTATGATAACAAAATTACAGTACACAGTGCCTTACTAACAATGAGAGTAAATCAAGGGAATACGTACAACATCACAATAGGAGACTCCCGATCATATCATGGGTAGCGAACCCATAGAAACAGGTGGTATAACGTCTTGGGGGTTTTTACCCCTCATTTATACTCTTACCCTGAAGCAGGTGGTATAACGTCTTGGGGGTTTACCCCTCATTTATACTCTTATCCTGGAGAAGGTGGTATAACGTCTTGGGGGTTTACCCCTCACTTATACTCTTACCCTATCTCAACCTAATATACAATAAATAAGCAAGTTAGAAATCCCCCTAACTTCTTATTAGTCTTATTCATCTACACTCTCATTTTAGTTCACTTAAAGCACTAATATGTTATAATAAATCCGGGAGTTTAACCCAAAGTACTACGTACTTCTAACCTTTTGAAAATGACTCATTTCCATATAAAACTTCCAAGATACTATAAACCGTAGTATCAAGTCAAAATTACTTTTCAAGACAAGTCACAATACCTTTAGAAATAAAGTTAGGTTTCTAAATCAAGTGACTCCTTTTATTATAAAACCTTAGGCAATCGATGCCTTAAAATCAAATTGTCTTTTCATTAAAATCAAGTCATTCATTTTTCCATAAAGCAATTATAACCAACTCCCCATAAAGTCGTTACATTCGCTTTATACCTTAGCCATATACAATTTCCTATCCAAGGGACTTATACGTTTAAAACGGAACAAGTATCACATACTTTAAAACTCTTCAAGTCCCTTAACTTTAATAAAACATTAGACATCCTTAATACTTTCAAAGAAGTGAGTTAATCTCCTAACTCACCCAACTTGGCTATTCATAAAACTAGTAAAGGATATCAAGGTCTTGTACGTCTACCGTACTATATACTTACAACTAGTCATGCTCAAAAGATAGGAAAAATTCTACATATCTCGCCGGTCAAACCACTTGCCAAGTACCAAGTCTCGCCCGTAGTATGTCAACCTATAATATTCACAATACGTCTATTAAAGCCTTACTTCAAACGTAGAATATTATAAGTGTCAAGTCGCTAAATTCTACGAAAAATCGGACAACACCTCCTTTGTTTCTACTTACTTTGCCACCTTTTTTAAGGCCGAATACAATAACCAAACACGCCACATTTTGTTATACCCCGTATTTCCAGAGTATGTACGTAAGGACGTACGTAGAAAAGTTTGGGCTTTAAAGTGGCTTGGCCGAAAATTATTTGTTCACAACACCCGATTAGAGTCGTTTTTCGATGAAACGTTTTACATAACTTGCGAAGGGAAAATTCCGGCTATGTCATTTCTAATTTTTGCGGATTTTTCCGAGAGACGAAACGTGTTGGACCAACAAGAGGGCGCCACTTGGCACCCTCTCATTGGTGGAGTGTGGGCGGTAAAGGTGGCCGAAAGTGTGGCCATTTTTGTCAAGGGTTAGGTAGGATATTTGTGTGTTAGTTGGTTAAGGACACATGGGTGAATCTTGGCCCTACACTTGCTATGCACTTGGCATGATCTTGGCCATTGGTTGGCCTTGGCTTGTACTATAAATACCCCCCTTTGGAAGACTTCTTCATCCATTCCAAAAAATTTCTAAGTCTTAGAAATCCCTTCCCCCTCTCTTGTGGTGTTCGTCCAACACCCCCCTCCCCCCCTTGGTGAGGCCCCTTGGCCGAGAGCCCCTCCCCCCCTTGGCCGAGAGTACCCCCCCTCCTAGTGGGGTTGGCCGAGGGGTATACACCCCCACCTTGTGGTGTTGTCTCGTATAAATACTCCCCCTCTTGGTAGAAATACTCTCAAAAGTATTGTTACTATACCCAAAATACCTTGGCCCTTATACCTTGTAGTATTCCAAGGTTATACTTATACGAAAAGCCCAGAAATACTATTATACTTCCCTTCAGTCACAAAACCGAAACCCTAAGGAAAATCTCCATAGTTAGTTGGAGTATTAAGTAGAAGTTGGTTAAAACTTCTAAGGGTGGTTCGGAGCGGGTTGGAGCGCACGAGTCGAGCTAAACGTTGCCCAGATCGACTTTATACTTGGATAATTTTGGGCTTATCGAGGTAAACACTTTTGACCTTCATTTGTAATTGGAAATTACATGTTGTTGAATATATAGTTAAAGTATACTATATATAGAATGGAACATAGTTGTGCGGCAATGTCTTTTGACTTAAGCTGAATAATACTTACAGAATGTCTTGCGACTTAAGCTGAATGTAAAGAAGAGTACGAATCGTAATTACATAGATTGTATTTGAGAGACTTGTGTAGTATTCGTAGAGTAGAATTGTACACGTCAGTTAGGCGTGTAGAACCCCCGTTGGCTTGGTAGCGGCCTCGATAGAGGAGGAGATTTACGCGGCCATGGGGAGGGAGTCTTCACGAATTTTCGTAGAATGTTCTACGATTAGACCTAGATGTTAATAAGCGCCTTGTGGCCTTATAGGTTGAAGTACTATGCGTGGCGCGATCTACTTGGCTTAAGGAGTAGCGGTTGAGGTACTGAGCGTTTTGCTATTAGTCGATAATCGTCGCGAGGTATGTGAACCTCTTCCTATCTCTTCTAGCATGATATGCGTGTAACTATGTACTACGGTAGACATACATGTGTTAAATGTATTTGATTGGTCTAAAACATAAAGTGTTATAGCGGCTTTATGGGAAGTTGGTTATAACAGCTTTATGTATGTAAGAAAATACTTATGGTTTTTAAAAAAGTAACTGATTTGAACTATAACTGGCTGGTTATGTGATAATAAAGAACTTGAAGTATTTCAAAAGATTTTTGAATCATTTTGAAAGAAGAGTAATACTTAGTTTTTGAAAACTTAAGAGTTATACTAGCTTTATGGGAAGTTAGGTATAACGGCTTAAGAATGTTTTACTGAGTTCGGAAATCAGAATATGTATCGACAAACCACTGCAGCGTTAATAAAAGGAAATGTTTTGACAGATTAAGTATTATTAAAACCAGTAGAAACTTCCATCTGCATAGAAACTAAGATGAGACAAAATGATGTTACATTTCCTAGATCATGGCTGCTTAAATAAGATTGTTATAAACAAGAATAACCTACTCACGTATCAGACATATGTTTCTCAAATTGCTTTTAAGGGAGAATTATATCATTAAGTGATTAAAATTATGAACTACGAAACCTTTCGAAAATGAGAAAATTGAGTAATTGAAATTAGGCAAACTTGAAACATTTGGAAAAGAATGTTGTTACTTGATTTTACGAAGAGAAGTGTTTTGATTTACTTCAAAAGATAATCACTCTATTTTCATATACTACGGGTATTGTGTGACTTTTGTAAACGTAACGTATCTTTTAAAAGATAATGTATGAAGTACTTTGGGAATAGGTACCCGACAGTTAATCATATATTAGAATGTACCTTGTGTGTATAACTTGATTGTCCGGTTTGTGATAGCCTTGTAATACTTTCTTGTTGATTTGATAAGTAAACATGTTAGGATGCTACGTGTGTTAGTGTCTTGTAACGTTTATGTAAGAGAGTATTATTGTTGTGCTTATGTTGTTTAACGATAAGCTGTTATGTTAGTATAATATCACTCACCTCTTGACATATTACAGGGGTTGTCGCCTCCGACGCGGTAGACTCGCGGTGCAGGACCATGATTCGAGAATACCTCATGCGGTCCAAGGGACCTATGCGAGCTACGGAGTTCCGGTTAGTGATGCGGGTTATACCTCACGCGGTCTATGTGGCCATGCGGACTACGAGTCGGGGCGATTTACGCCGAGTAGCTACCGACGCGGGTTACATACCCTACGCGCCTATATGAGTGGCCTATGCGGACTACGGAGTCCGTGATTAGGCTTGCATGGTGATACTACGCAATTGGCCCCCGCTGATCATTCGCAGCCTAGAAAAGACCTCGCATAGCTTACCTATTGTTGCTCTTGTTTATGATATGGCACTATGCGCGTTACCTTGGTTGTTTCATACATACTTGCAAAACTGATTTTAAAATGATATGTTTTCATTTAAGTACTTTACGCTTCACATACTTGGTACTGTTATACCGACCTCCTTCGGGCCGCGTCATGCCGCAGTTGAGGTACACCGCCGTTGATCCTAGTTCTCGGTCACGCTCAGCGTATGGGAAGCTCCGCTTTCTCCCGAGGCTTATCGGTGGTATAGTCCCCGTCGTTGTAGGTATTTACATTCGCGGTATGGCGGGCCCCGTCCCGCCATTGTTGTCGTATCATTCTTAGAGGTCCGTAGTAATCGCTGGGCGAGTTGTAATGGGATGTAAATGTTCGTTTTAAAATTGATTTATATATATGCCGAAGGCAAGTTTTCTCCGACATCGCTTACTTCTTAATATCTTCATGTCTTGTTTATGTTCCGATTACTACGATGTTGTATCACCAGGGTGCCCGGTAGGCACCACCACGCCCGGTTCGGGTCGTGACAAAAGTGGTATCAGAGCAGTTAATCCTCGGAAAGTATCTACAGACCGTATCTAGTAGAGTCTTGATTATCGGTGTGTTGTGCACCACACCCATAATCAGGAGGCTATAGAATATTTAGGATTGGTTTCTATTCTTCTCACTCTGAGATCGTGCCTTAGAGTTGTGTTGTAAGTTGGACCCTCTAACGTATTTCTTTCCCTTACCGCTATGCCTCCGCTGGCAACCCGCCCAGAGGCGCGCGCCGGCGGAGCTGCGAGTAGAGTACAGAGGGTTACGAGGGCACAGGCCCAACCATCACCTGAGTTAGGTGCTGCATTCGGGGAGTTATGCTACGTCACCAGCCCCAGCAGAGTTTAGCACGGCGGCGGCAGCTCATCGCGCCATGATATATGAACCTTCAGTTCCACGACCAGGAACAGAGAATAGAGATTTCAAAGAGGCGACCCTGTTACTAGCTATGGATTTGGCTACCAGAGAGTATACCGATGTACCGCGAGTCTTGATGACTATCTAAGAGAGGGTTGTACAAGAGTAATTCTTCAGTTAGGCTTGAGCATGGCCTGTGTACGGGCTTATGCGCAGCAGGCCGAGAAGCGTAGAGATCGACGGGTTAACCAAGGACAGCAGAAGAGGGCCAGAACAGCAAGGTCCTTTGGTAACTTTCGAGGCGAGTCACCTCACCAGCAGATTAGATATGCACCTCCGCCAGTGCAGAGTGGTCTTCCATGGATTTCAGGACGTTCGGGGTATGCAGGAGTTGTTCAAAGCTCCAGAGTTTCCGGTTCACAGCCACACGTAGGTTCCAGCCAGTCGGATTCAGTTTTTCCCCAGTGTTCACAGTGTGACAGACGTCGTCCCGGGGAATGTCATCTTTTAGTTGGTACTTGTTTTACCTGCGGCCGTCAGGGCCATGTGTCGAAAGGATGTCCTAGTAGGAGGACTCAACCTTCAGGATCGGTGGGTAGTTCGTCATCTCCCCTAGCTATGGACTCACGGGTAGGTTTGTTTAGAACGACTAAGGAGAGTGAAGCAGTAGATACAGGTATATCCTTAACCCTCTAGAGATCAGTATGTATGATAAGATGGGTATATCATAAGTGCTATGTTCTGATAGCAGTGTGTAATTAGTGATTAGAAATCTTGGTTAGTTAACCAAGTAAGATTTGGGGGATAGAGAAGGTGTGAGCCTTAGAGCTTTATACGTAGAGACCTTAGAGGTAAGGCCATCTCGAGTAAAGAAGTATTTTATGTTTGACCCTTGTCGGAGTGCATTGTGCCCGGGAGATATGTTTTTGGGATAAGTCCCTGAGTAGTGTGGAATGAAAGAGGGTAGTTGAGCTAAGAAGACCGCTAGGTTTTCGTAACGTGATTAGTGAGAGTTTTCCGGTTCAGGGAGCTAATGTCTTGCGCGTTGCCGGGTCGGGTTGAGGCCACGTTGCGGGTCAACCCGCGGCCTGTATGGTGGTGGGGTCAGTTTGTGGTGGTCCCGCTTTGTGTTAGGGTTATGAGGGTGTTAGGCCCAAGTTTAGTTAACCAGCGTACGAGTTCATGGACGTTGCTCAATCGCAGTCGGGCGATGAGGTCACCGCCTTATCTTTTAGTCCAAACCGTGTACTCGGTGGTATGTTGCGAGGCGTTATATCGTAAAGGTTGTAAGGTCGCACGGGTGCCTACCTTTACCTTATGATGCATGGAGCCTGTGTTACTACTGCTTTTTCGGAAGTTTTACCAGCAGGATTAGGAACTCGGTGAGTCTCAGATCGTATTCGCCGCCGCCGGTGTGGATTTCGGGGTAGTCAGAAGGATTTTTGTCTCTGTTGAGGAGTGTTTTAGTAGCTACCATTTCGGTGTTCGGATGTCGCTTTATGGCGACGCGGGCGGAAGTGTAAGTCACGGCCGATTGGTTTGATGTTGGCAAGGTTCGAGATAGTTGGTTCAGCTTGTTCCAACATCGTGGATAAAGTGAGGCTTATCTAGAAGAGGTTTTTGGCAGCTCGCAGAAATCGTGCGGATTATCGGCCGACGACGCCAGAGTTCAGTCGACGGTCGGTCTTCTTGAAAGTACCACCCCGGTCAGGGTGTGACGAGTTTTGGAAACAGAGGAACTTAGCCCGAGTTACTTTGGGCCTTTGAGTTCATGTGAGGATAGGCCAGTTGCCTATATGTTAGCATTTGCCGTCCGACTTAGGAGGCGATCGTCGATCTTCGTGTTATGTTCGAGAAGGAAATCGAGATCCATCCAGAGTGTTCCCGATTAATGATGACCAAGTCAAGATAATAACCCGAGATTTGGAAACTAAAGCGCGATGTAAGTGTGGTAAGAGTTCGAGTGTACGAGAAGTGTACGACATCCTCGTGGATCGCACGCGGCCGGTACCATTTGTTAGGTCGTCGAGTGACACTAGAACCCGCGCAAAGTGACAAAAGTGGTATCACGACGAGTAAAGGGAGAAGCGAGCATGTATTGCGGCAGAGATGTGACCATTTCTTTTGTATGGAGAAAGTGCGAAGGAATTATATTTTAGACCCTTGGATGGGAGCGTTGTGATGTTAGAGGTGTTTGTGGTGATGTTAGAGGTGTTTCCTCGGACTTGGACGTAAGTATTTTGCGCAGTGTTGTTGTGGCCATTGTGGCAGATCGCTCGTAAGTATAGTAGTGAAGACTATCTCGGCGCGCGCTTGTTTCGAGACTTAGAAAGAACATTCGGACGAATGTTTCGCGAGGGGAGAATGTTATACCCGTATTTCCGCAGTATGCACGTAAGGACGCACGAGAAAAGTTTGGGCTTTAAAGTGGCTTGGCGAAAATTATTTGTTCACAACACCCGATTAGAGTCGTTTTCGACTAAACGCTTTACATAACTGCGAAGGAAAATTCGGCTATGTCATTTCTAATTTTTGCGGATTTTTCCGAGAGACGAACGCGTGTTGGACCAACAAGAGGCGCCACTTGGCACCCTCTCATTGCGAGTGTATGCGGTAAAGGTGGCCGAAAGTGTGGCCATTTTTGTCAAGGGTTAGGTAGGATATTTGTGTGTTAGTTGGTTAAGGACAAATGGGTGAATCTGCCCTACACTTGCTATGCACTTGGCATGATCTTGCCATTGGTTGGCCTTGGCTTGTACTATAAATACCCCCCTTTGGAAGACTTCTTCATCCATTCCAAAAAATTTCTAAGTCTTAGAAATCCCTTCCCCGTCTCTTGTGGTGTTCGTCCATCACCCCCTCCCTCGTGAGGCCCTCGCCGAGAGCCCTCCCCTTGGCCGAGTACCCCCTCCTAGCTGGGTTGGCGGGTATACACCCCCTTGTGGTGTTGTCTCGTATAAATACCCCTCTTGGTAGAAATACTCTCAAAAGTATTGTTACTTATACCCAAAATACCTTGGCCCTTATACCTTGTAGTATTCCAAGGTTATACTTATACTAAAAGCCCAGAAATACTATTATACTTCCCTTCAGTCACAAAACCGAAACCCTAAGGAAAATCTCCATAGTTAGTTGGAGTATTAAGTAGAAGTTGGTTAGAACTTCTAAGGGTGGTTCGGAGCGGGTTGGAGCGCACAGAGTTGGAGCTAAACGTTGCCCAGGATCGACTTTATACTTGGATAATTTTGGGCTTATCGAGGTAAACACTTTTGACCTTCTGTTGTAATTGGAAATTACATGTTGTTGAATATATAGTTAAAGTATACTATATATAGAATGGAACATAGTTGTGCGGCAATGTCTTTTGACTTAAGCCTGAATAATACTTACGGCAATGTCTTGTGACTTAAGCCTGAATGTAAAGAAGAGTACTGAACTGTAATTACATAGGACTGTATTTCAGTAGACTTGTGTAGTATTACTGTAGAGTAGAATTGTACACGTCCGGTTAGACGTGTAGAACCCCCCCTGGTTGGCTTGGTAGCCGGCCTCGATAGAGGAGGAGATTTACGCAGTTGCGGGGGGGGGAGGTGCTGCCGAATTTTCTGTAGAATGTTCTACGATTAGACCTAGATGTTAATAAGCGCCTTGTGGCCTTATAGGTTGAAGTACTATGCGTGGCGCGATCTACTTGGCTTAAGGAGTAGCCGGCGGTTTGAGGTACTTGGAGCGTTTTGCTATTAGTCGATAATCGTCGCGAGGTATGTGAACCTCTTCCTATCTCTTCTAGCATGATATGCGTGTAACTATGTACTACGGTAGACGTACATGTGTTAAATGTATTTGATTGGTCTAAAACATAAAGTGTTATAGCGGCTTTATGGGAAGTTGGTTATAACAACTTTATGTATGTAAGAAAATACTTATGGTTTTTAAAAAAGTAACTGATTTGAACTATAACTGGCTGGTTATGTGATAATAAAGAACTTGAAGTATTTCAAAAGATTTTTGAATCATTTTGAAAGAAGAGTAATACTTAGTTTTTGAAAACTTAAGAGTTATACTAGCTTTATGGGAAGTTAGGTATAACGGCTTAAGAATGTTTTCTTGAGTTCGAAATCGTAATGTATCGACAAACCACTGCAGCGTTAATAAAAGGAAATGTTTTGACAGATTAAGTATTATTAAAACCAGTAGAAACTTCCATCTGCATAGAAACTAAGATGAGACAAAATGATGTTACATTTCCTAGATCATGGCTGCTTAAATAAGATTTTTTATAAACAAGAATAACCTACTCACGACGTATATATGTTTCTCAAATTGCTTTTAAGGAGAATTATATCATTAAGTGATTAAAATTATGAACTATGAAACCTTTCAAAATGAGAAACTTGAGTAATTGAAATTAGGCAAACTTGAAACATTTGGAAAAGAATGTTGTTACTTGATTTTACGAAGAAGTGTTTTGATTTACTTCAAAAGATAATCACTCTATTTTCATATACTACGTATTGTGTGACTTTGTAAACGTAACGTATCTTTTAAAAGATAATGTATGAAGTACTTTGGGAATAGGTACCCGACCGTTAATCATATATTAGAATGTACCTTGTGTATAACTTGATTGTCTGGTTTGTGATAGCCTTGTAATACTTTCTTGTTGATTTGATAAGTAAACATGTTAGGATGTTACGTGTGTTAGTGTCTTGTAACGCTTTGTGTAAGAGAGTATTCTTGTTGTGCTTATGTTGTTTAACGATAAGCTGTTATGTTAGTATAATATCACTCACCTCTTGACATATTACCGGGGGTTAAGCTGCCCTCCGATACGGGGTAGACTCAGGCGGTCTGGGACCATGATTCGAGAATACCTCATGCGGGTCCAGGGGACCTATGCGGAGCTACGGAGTTCCGTGTTAGTGATGCGGGTTATACCTCACGCGGCATGTGGGCTACGCGGACTACGAGTCCAGGCGACGCCGAGGAGTAGCTACCCTCGACGCGGGTTACATACCCTATGCGGGCCTATATGAGTGGCCTATGCGACTACGGAGTCCGTGATTAGGCTTGCATGGTGATACTACGCAATTGGCCCGCCCGATCATTCGCAGCCTAGAAAAGACTTACAGCGCTTTACCTATTGTTGCTCTTGTTTATGATATGACACTATGCGGTTACCTTGGTTGTTTCATACATACTTGCAAAACTGATTTTAAAATGATATGTTTTCATTTAAGTACTTTACAGTTTCACATACTTGGTACTGTTGTAATCGACCTCGGGGCCGCGTCATGCCGCAGTTGAGGTACACCGCCGTTGATCCTAGTTCTGGGTCACAGCCAGCGTATGGGAAGCTCCGTTTCTCCGGAGGCTTATCAGTGGTATAGTCCCCTGTCGTTGTAGGTATTTACATTCAGTGGTATGGCGGGGCCCTGTCCCGCCATTGTTGTCGTATCATTCTTAGAGGTCTGTAGTACTGTTGTGGGCAGAGTTGTAATGGGATGTAACTGTTCGGTTTTAAAATTGATTTATATATATGCCGTAAGGCAAGTTTTCTCCGACATCGCTTACTTCTTAATATCTTCATGTCTTGTTTATGTTCCGCTGATTACTCTGATGTTGTATCACTAGGGTGCCCGGGGTAAGGCACCAGTCACGGGCCCGGGTTCGGGTCGTGACACATTTAAGCCCCAATAAAAGCAATCAACAATAGGGGATTACACGCCTACTAGACGTGTAAAATTCCGCCCCACTATAGATATCAAATTGATACAACTTACTAGGCCAATTCGGCTAACTTGAAGTACTACAACATCAATTCTTATCCAATTTCCATTTCAATCCAAGTTGTTAGCATAACATGATATCAAGTTGCAATTGATTATAACTACTATAATCTTCAAGTAAGTAACATGCAAAGCTAACAACAATATAAATAATCTTGTAACACTTTTAAAAGACAAGATTATACCTCAACGAATCTTAATCCAACTCCAAATCTGAAGTCGCTCCTTAACAGCTTAGAGCCTCTTCAAGACGCTTCAATCCGCTAGTTGAGACCCTTAGAACAACACCAACAAATTTCCTTCAAATCTCCAAACAAAACATAGAAAGACAACTAGGTTTTCGCTTTGCGACTAACCCGTAAACTATCTTTTTCCAAGATTTTTCTATTGAGATATGCCTACAATACACTCAAGAACCTTGGTTTAAAGTGTGGAGCTAAATGGACAAGAAACAAAGATTTTTCCTTTTTCTTTAGAGGGAACCCGAGAGCAATGCTCTTGTTCTTCCAATTTTTTGTGAAATTTTGGCTAAGTGTTTAAGCTTGTCTAGCACTACTAGTATTATATAGTGCTATGGAGGGTTAAGATATAAACAAATGTGAGGCTTGGATGTAGTCTTATTAAATATCAAGTGTGGTGGTCCCATTGACCAAGTCAAAGGTCCAATGACCCTCTTGCCCTTGCATAAAACGTCCAAGGCATCTTTAAGGGGGTGACACGTGTCGCCCTCCCATTCGTCATAATAATATGTTCTCCGACAATTTCATAATTCCGATAAATTTTTACAAGTCTCAAATCTTAACACTTGTGAGTTCTTACGTACGTTCTTAAAACATGACCTGTAAATACGGGGTGTAACATTCTTCCCCCCTTAGAAACATTCGTCCCCGAATGTTCTTTCGGAGTCAAACTTTAAAATTTGCGACATAGTTTCCTTTCACAACCCCGACATACCATTAATGCCACACCTGGCCACATAATAGCATTTAAGCAAAAGAAATACTTCAATTTAAAACTTGACAAGTAAGGGAAGATGAATTACCTGAAGGTATAGGAAATAAGTGAGGATACTTCCTCAACATGTCCTCCTCCGCTTCCCAAGTCATCTCCTCCCGGTTATCATTTCTCCACAAGACTTTGACGGAAGCCACATCCTTGGTCCGCAGTCGCCTGACCTGGCGATCGAGTATCTCTATGGGACTCTCCTCATACGATAACCCCTCTGTCACCTGGACCTCACTAGTAGGGAAAACTCTCGCTGGATCTCCGATACACTTCCGCAACATAGAAACATGGAAGACCAGATGTACCGCATCTAACTCTGATGGCAGATCCAACTCATAGGCAACCTGGCCCACTCTACGGACGATCTGGTAAGGCCCAATGTACCTTGGGCTGAGTTTCCCCTTCTTACCGAATCTCATCACACCCTTCATGGGTGACACCTTCAAGAAGACCCAATCGCTCACGAAACTCCAAATGCCGACGCCGATTATCCGCATATGACTTCGCCGACTGGTCGCTAACGCCTCCTGGATAATTTTCACCTTATCCACAGCCTGCTGTACCAAGTCTGGGCCAACTAACTGCACCTCGCCCACGTCGAACCAACCAATCGACGATCTACATTTCCGTCCATATAAAGCCTCGTATGGCGTCATCTGTATACTGGAATGGTAGCTGTTGTTATAAGAAAACTCCACAAGAGGCAAATGATCCTCCCAGCTACCCCTGAAATCAATCACGCAGGCTCGCAGCATATCATCGTTGTCCGATAGTACGCCTCGCCCGCCTACACCGAGGATAAAATGTTGTACTGAGACTCACCTGTGTCCCTAAACCCTTCTGGAAAGACCTCCAAGTTAGCCAGAATCGGGCTCCCTATCGATATAATCGACACCGACACCGCGGCCTCACAATCTCTCGATGTACACCGCATAGTCTCACCAAAACGCTGCCCCGACTTGAAGGAAATGGGCTGATTTCACACCACAACAATAACCCAAATGGAGTCGCATTTCTCCGAGTACGAGGTAACCCTGTAACAAAGTCCATGTTGATCACCTCCCACTTCCAAGTCGGAATCTCAATAGCCTGCAATAATCCACTGGGCCTCTGGTGCTCGACCTTGACTTGCTGGCAATTAGGACACTGTGCAACAAACCCTGCCACGTCCCTCTTCAGGCCATCCCACCAATACAAACATCTGAGGTCATGGTACATCTTGGTCGACCCCGGATGAATAGAATTGTTATACCCCGTATTTCCAGAGTATGTACGTGAGGGCGTACATACAAAAGTTTAAGCCTTAAGTAGGCAAAGTGGCGAAATTTGTGCACAACTAGCGAAAAGAGTCGTTTTCCGACGAAACGTTTTCCAAACTTTGCGAAGGGAAAATTCCGGCTATGTCATTTATAATTTTTGCGGATTTTTCCGAGAGATGAAATATTTTGGACCAACGAGAGGGCGACACTTGGCCCTCAAGTGGACGGCAATCCATGGGCTCCATTGGCACGTTTTTTTTAATGTTTCATGCCTTAAGCATTTGGTCAATGTTTGGCTAGATATTTTGTGTAGTAGATGAGCAAGTGGGGCCCATAAACACATGTCCAAATCTTCACCCTACACTTGCCCACCACTTGTCTTGATCTTGGCCATTGGTTGGCCTATAAATACCCCTCCAATGCAAGACTAAATCTTCATCCACAAATCATTTTCCAAGTCTAAAAACTCTCTCCCCCTTAAGTGTAGAATTCGTCCAAGGCTCCCCTCCCCCCTTTGTGAGCCTTGGGCGAAACCAACCCCCCCCCCCCTTTGAGTTGTTTTTCGTAAATACACCCCCCCCCCCTTGGTAGAAAAATACTCTCCAAGTATTGTTGCTATTCCAAAATACCTTGGCCCAAATACCTTGTAGTATTCCGAGGTTACCCTTATACTAAAAGCCCAGAAATACTATTATACTTCCTTTAGCCACTAAACGAAACCCTAAGGAAATCTTCATAGCGAGTTGAAGTATTAAGAAGAAGTTGTGTAGAACTTCTAAGGGTTGTTTGGAGCGGGTTGAAGTGCCCAGAGTAGGAGCTAAACGTTGCTCAGGATCGACATTAAATCTTGGATAATTTTGGGCTTACCGAGGTAAATACTCCTGTCCTTCTATTGTAATTGGAAATTACATACTGTAGTAGTATATAAATGAATATAAGATTCATAGAAGGATATTACAGAAAAGAATTGAACTGAAATCACATCAGAAGAATATTAAAGAAGAAGATTAAATCAGACGCATGTGGATGTATTTACTGAGACTTGTGTAGTTGGCGGGTAGGAAGTCGCCCAATTTTCCGTAGAATAAAGGAATCAGTATCTAGAAATTTTTACGTAATAGTCTAGACATTAATAGACTTATATGACCGATATAGGTTGAATCGCGAGTAGCATATTCTACTCGAAGGGTGGAAAAGGCTAGCAGGATTACAATACTTTGGAGCTATTTGCTAATAGTCGATAAATCGTCGCGAGGTATGTGATTCTTCCTATACTCTTGAGCATGATATTTTAAAAGAATATATATATAGTAAGGTAGACGTACGTGTGTTAACTGAACGTAGTTTTACGGCAATGTCTTTTGACTTAAGCCTGAATAATAAGAATCTTAAAGTATTTCAAAAGATTTAAGAACCGTTTTTGAAAGAAGAGTAATACTTGGTTTTGAAAGCTTAAGTTATACTAGCTTTATGGGAAGTTAGGTATAACGACTTAAGAGTGATAAAAGGAACGGTTGACTTAAATTGAATTGATTTAAAGTCTGTTAAAGTGTGAAACCTCATTCGTGAGTAATGAGTACCTGGTATTTAATGGAATAATGTTTTACAGATTTCGGAAATAAGAATAAGTTATTATATTAAAACCAGTAGAAACCTCCATCTGCATAGAAGCTTAGATAAGACGAAATTGTATTACAGTTCCTAGATCATGGCTGCTTTAATAAGAATCAGTATAAACAAGCATTGATTTTCTTAAATTTCCAAAGTAAGGAACTTGATTTCTAAAAGAAAAGATGACTTGAGGAATTGATGAGTTTTTGGTTTAAAACATAAAGTGTTATAACAGCTTTATGGGAAGTTAGTTATAACGACTTTATGAAAACAAAAGAATGGTTTTATCATTGGTTTTAAAGTGATAACTTGACTTTAAAAAAGGAGAAGTGTTTTGGTCTAAAAAGAAGGCATGGTATTGTCTTAATGTGGTTTAAAAAGGAAAGTATGGAAGTTGTTTTGGTTTACTTAAAAATGTTAGTCACTCTACTTTTATAATACGGGCATCGGGTGACCTTTGTAAAAGAAATGGATCTTTTAAAAAGAATTTAACGTACGTAGTACTTTGGGGTTAAAACCTGGACTTTGGCATAAAATGAAAGTACCTTGAGTTGTGTATGTTTGCGTGTGATAGCCTTGTCGTGCTAGTATTGTATTTCTATACCGCCGCGTCTCTCAATGGAGGGCCGGCTGATTTGTTATGATATTACTTGGACGTACCGGCAGTGACGGAGAATTCCACGGGTACGCTCCTGTTGATAGTGTTATTCCATGGACTAGCTCTCCATGAGGTTTCTTACTGATTCGGCCTTGGTATCTGGTGGTGGCTTTCCAGACTTGCCCGCCTCGTGGCTGATTCGGCCTCGTACCGTAGTTAGCCCTCGCACTTGCCCTGTTCGGTTTAGTGGCGAAGTCTCGTGATACGCCTTGGTATCCGTAGTTAGCCCTCAGACTTGCCCGGCCGCACGTGACACGGCCTTGGTATCGGTAGTCGACTTTCGATTTTCCCGTGACGCCTTCGTATGAGTCTCGTGATACGACCTTGGTATCCGGTAGTTAGCCCTCGACTTGCCGGTCGCCACGTGACACGGCCTTGGTATCCGTAGTCGGCTTCGTACTTGCCCCGACGCCCGTGGTTTGGTTGTATAGTATTGTTAGTATGGCTCTGGTATCTGGTAGTTAGCCTTCGTACTTGCCCCGTACGGTTTTTATGACTCAGGTAGGACTTGGTGTTCATATGTACTCCTTGGTGTTATTATATCATAGACTGCCGGCAGTGAGGAAGGTATTCTACGGGCATGATTGATGTTGTGGGCGTGAGACCCATAGTTATATTTTAGTGATGACATTAAGGGCGTGAGTCCCTGACTTGACATGACTGCTTATTTATTGTGGACTATAGTTTGGTTATCATACATGTCTCCTGCTTTATATAGACTGCTATGATTTCATTTCTGATATTTTCAGGCCACATACTTGGTACCTATCAGATCGACCTCCTTGGCCGCGTTCATGCCGCAGTAGAGGTACACAGATTGTTGATCCTCGCCATAGGATCACCGTTCAGATTGGGAAGCTCCGCTTTCTCCTAAGCTTATCTTTTGGTATAGTCCTCACATCGTAGGTACTTGTACATCTGTGGTATGGCGGGCCCCGTCCCGTCATGTTGTATAAAAACTCTTAGAGGTCTGTAGTAATCACAAGTGTGGTTTGTAAAAAGGATTAAACGTTTCGGTTTGAAAGATTTGTATATATATTATTGGAAGGTGACCGTTTTGGTTATCTGTTCTTATCATATATCTTGTTTCATTTTTAAGTTTTTATTTCCGATTTTCTCGATGTTGTATCACTAGGGTGCCCGGGTAGGCACGATCCACGGCCCGGATCGGTCGTGACAAGAATAATGAGCACCGTGTGCCTCCCGAATCTGGCCGACGGTCTCGACACATCGGGAAGACATCGGCCTCAAATCTCAAAGACTTATCAGTGCTACCTCGAATAGACTCTTCTCCTCCCAAGAGCCGCATCTCGATACCGTACCAACATCGGGTCCTCAAACTGCCGCCTTCACCTCATCAACGATGGAAGACTCGCAACCTCACGAACCCGCACTACTATCGCTTCGGTATCGATCAATCGAACCCCAAGGCTCGCTAATCGGTGGATTCGACGACCATGTCTGTCTCCGGCCGTATTCTCCGATGTGCTCCCATCGATCTACGACTCAAGGCATCAAGAACTACGTTGGTCTTCCCGATGGTATAGAATATCAACATCATAATCTTTCAAAGAACTCTAACCACCGCCTCTCGCCGCAAGTTCGGCTCCTCGCTGAAGATATCTTGGAGGCTCTTGTGGTGCGTATACATATCCCATGAACCCCATACAAATAATGTCTCCAAATCTTCAAGGCATGAATAATCTGCCAACTCTAAGTCATGGGTAGGTAATTCCTCCCATGCTTCCAGAATCGCCGGAAGCATAGGCTATAACCTTGCCGTGTTGCATCAAAACACACCCTAGCCCGATACCCGAGGCATCACAATAGATCACGTACCCGTCTAACCCCTCAGGAAGAGTAAGAACTGGAGCTGTAGTCAACCTTTCCTTCATCAACTGGAAACCCTTCTCGCAAGCCTCGCCCATCGGAACTTGGCTTCCTTCCGAGTCACCTAGTCAGCGGTCTGAAATCAAGCAACCGCTTCCACAAACCTACGATAATAACCCGCCACCCCAAGAAATCGCGCACCTGGCCGAGTAGTAGGTCTCGCCAAGACTTGACTGCCTCAATCTTTGCCGTATCCACGCGAACACCATCAGCCCCAATAATATGCCCCAGGAATGCCACTGAGGCCAACCAAAACTCACACTTGGAGAACTTGGCGAATAACTGCCGGCTCCGGAGAACCCCAAGTACCGCCTCGCCGATCTGCATGCTCCTCGCTCGTCCGCGAATACACCAGATGTCATCAATGAATACAATCACAAATGTATCCAAAATGACTTGAACACCGTTCATCAAATCCATAAATACTACTTTGAGCGTTGGTCAAACCGAAAGACATAACCCTGAACTCATAGTGCCCATATCGGGTCCAGAATGCAGTCTTTGGGATATCTGCCTCTCGAACTCGTACCTGATGATAACCAGACCGCACGTCTATCTTTGAGAAACACCTCGCACCCTGCAACTAGTCAAACAAATCATCAATTCTGGGGAGGGGGTACCTATTCTTAATGGTTACCTTATTCAGCTGCATGTAATCAACACACATACGCAGCGTCCCATCCTTCTTCTTCACAAACAAAACCGCTGCTCCCCAGGGAGATACACTAGGCCTGATAAAGCCTTTCTCCAGCAAATCTTTCAGCTGGTCCTTCAGCTCCCTCAACTCAGCAGGTGCCATCCTGTATGGCGGAATGGAAATAGGTCGAGTGTCTGGCAACGTGTCAATACAAAACTCAATCTCCCTCTCAGGAGGGATACCCGGAAGATCATCTGGGAACACATATGGAAACTCCCTAACCATCGCATCGATCAAGAACTGCACCTCACCTCGTATCAAATACCCAACGGATGATAGATGTACCCTTTCTCGCACCATTTTCCTAGCCTTGAGGTAAGAAATAAACCTACCCCGGCGACTGTGTTGCCCTTCCACTCGATAATCGCTCGCCAGAAATCGAACCGAACCAACCTGTCCCTACAGTCAACGTTGGCATAACAAGAAGCCAACCAATCCATACCCATAATGACATCAAAATCTGTCATCTCCAACTCTATCAAGTCTGCAAGGGTCTGACGACTGTAAATAAACACTGGACAACCTCTATACACCCGCTCAGCTAACACCGCATCTCTCATTGGCGTAGCTACCTCGAAAGTGTCACGACCCGATCCCGGGCCCGTGACTGGTGCCTTACCCCGGGCCCGTGACTGGTGCCTTACCCCGGGCACCCTAGTGATACAACATCAGAGTAACCAGCGGAATATAAAACAAGACATGAAACAATATGAAGTGAGAAACAATTTATCTGAGAAAAGTTGCCTTTCGGCATATATATATATATTTGAACAGTTACATCCCTTTTACAAACCTGCCCACAACAGTACTACAGACCTCTAAGAATGTTATAACAACTATGACGGGACAGGGCCCCGCCATACCCCTGAATGTACAAGAACCTACAACTCAGGGAAACATACCAAAAGATAAGCTTCCGGAAAAACGGAGCTTCCCAATATGCAGAAATGTGATCCTATGAGCGAGGATCAACAATCGGTGTACCTCTACCTGCGGCATGAACGCAGCCCCCCGAAGGAGGTCAGTACAACAGGTACCAAGTATGTGAAACTGAAAATACTGTAAACGAAATCATAACAGTCTAAAATAAAACAGGAGACATGTATGATAACAAAACTACAGTTCACAACATAAAAGCAGTCATGTCAAGTCAGGGACTCACGCCCTCAAAGTCATCCCTCATGCCCGTGGTAGTCTAGGTATAAATCGTATGATACGTATAACGTGTCTCGGCCCATCTCATGGACTCGGTGTCGGATCGTATGGAATACATTCCCGGCCCATCTCATGGACTCGGTATAGAATCGTGTGGAATACATTCCCGGTTCATCCCATGAACTCGGTATCGTGTGAAATACATTCCCGGTTCATCCCATGAACGCGGTGTCATGTGAATACATTCTGCTCATCCCATGAACGCGGTGTCGAGTGAAATACATTCCCGGTTCATCCCATGAACGCGGTGTCGAGTGAAATACATTCCCGGTTCATCCCATGAACGCGGTGTCGAGTGAAATACATTCCCGGTTCATCCCATGAACGTGGTGTCGAGTGAAATACATTCCCGGTCCATCCCATGAACGTGGTGTCGAGTGGAATACATTCCCGGTTCATCCCATGAACGCGGTGTCGAGTGAAATACATTCCCGGTCCATCCCATGGACGCGGTATAGAATCGACCATAACATTTAAACGCTCTTTTAAGACAGATTAAGATAATACCATGCTTTCCTTTTAAATCAACTAAGGCAATATTATGCCCTCCATTTTTAAACCAAAACACTTTCCTTTTTAAAGTCAAGTAACAACATTCTTTTCCAAAAGTTCAAGTTGCCTAATTTCAAATACTCAAGTCTTTTAGTTTCGAAAGATTTCATAGTTCATAGTCTTAATCAAATAACGTAATCTCTTTTTAAAAACAATTGAATAACGTATGCCTTATGTGTGAGTAGGTTATTCTTGTTTATAACAATCTTATTAAAGCAGTCATGATCTAGGAAATGTAATACAATTTTGTCTTATCTTAGCTTCTATGCAGATGGAGGTTTCTACTGGTTTTAATATAATTTAATTATTGTCAATACATTTTCCTTTATTAACGCTGCAGTGGTTCGTTCGATACTTATTCTCATTTCCGAAATCAGAAAAACATTATTCTTTAAAACCAAATACTCATTACTCACGAATGAGGTTTCACACTTTTTAACAAAATTCATATCAATTCAATTAAGTCAAGTCTCTTATCTTTTAAGATCAAGTCTCTTAACTTCTAAAATCAATAAACCATTCTTTTTATCTCTCTTAAGTCGTTATACCTAACTTCCCATAAAGCTAGTATAACTCTTAAGCTTTCAAAACCAAGTATTACTCTTCTTTCAAAAACGATTCTTAATTCCTTTGAAATACTTCAAGATTCTTATTATTTAAAACTCAAGTCAAAAGACATCGAAGTAAAACCACGCTCGCTAACACACGACGTCTACCGTACTATATATATTCTTTTAAATTATCATGCTCAAGAGGATAGGAAGAATCGCATACCTCGCGACGACACCGACAATTAGCAAAACGCCCAAAATCAGTAATCCCGCTTAGCCTTTTCCACCCTTCGAGTAGAATACGCTACTCGCGATTTCAACCTATAACGGCCATATAAGTCTATCAACGCCTAGACTACTCAGAGAATAATTCTAGATACAAGATTCCTTATTCTATGGAAAATTGGGCAAGACTTCCTACCAGTCAAACTACACAAGTTCATCAGAATACAAATCCCATGTAAGTACGGTTCTCTTCTCTTTATACCATCCTTATATACGTCTTATACTCATTTCTATACTACTACAGTATGTAATTTCCAATTACAAATAGAAGGACAAAGATATTTACCTCGACAAGCCCATAATTATCCAAGTTTAAAAGTCGATCCTGAGCAAGGTTTAGCTCCTATTCTGTACGCTCCAATTCGCTCCAAGAAACCCTTAGAAGTTCTACACAACTTCTACTTAATACTTCAACCAACTATGAAAATTTTCCCTAGGGTTTCGTTTAGTGACTAAAGGAATTATAGTAGTATTTTTCGGGCTTTTAGTATAGAGGTAACTTTGGGAATACTACAAGGTATTTGGGTCAAGGTATTTTGGAATAGTAACAACACTTGGAGAATACTTTTCTACCAAGGGGGGGGGGCATTTCACGAGAACAACTAGGAAGGGGAGGGTTTCACGAGGGCCTCAAAGTGGGGGAGGAGGTTGACGAGAGATTCTTAAAAGGGAGAGGATTTTGCCTTGGAATTTCACAAGTGTGGATGAAGAATAAGTCTTGAACTTAAGGGGTATTTATAGGCCAATCAATGGCCAAGATCAAAGCAAGTGGAGGGTGAAGATTTGGACAAGTGTGTGTGGGTCCCACCTTATCCATCTACTACAAAAATATCTACCCAAACATTGACCAAAGGTTTATGGCATTTTCCATGAAAACAACGTGCCAACCACTCCCCACAATTGCCGTCCACTTGAGGGTGACAAGTGTCGCCCTCTCGTTGGTCCAAAATATTTCATCTCTCGAAAAAATCCGTAAAAATTATAAATGTCGCAACCGTAATTTTCCCTTCGCAAGGTCCGGAAAACTTTTCGCTGAAACAATTCTTTTCGCTAGTTGTGCACAATTTCGTCCCTTATGCCTACTTAAGGCTTGAAATTTTGTACGTACGCCCTCACGTACATACTCTGGAAATACGGGGTATAACATTCTCCCCTCCTTAGAAACATTCGTCCCGAATGTTCCTTCTCAAGACAGATAACGATAAAGTTCCTCTTTAACTTAAACAGTTTGCAAATTCCACACATGGCCACAATACAACACGCGCAAATACTTAAATCCAAGTCCACAAGGAATCACCTCTAGCATCACAAAAGCTCCCACCCACGGTCTAAAAGATATTCCCTTCGCACCTTTACTTCACAAAAGTAATGATCATTTCTATTTTCTCAGCACATGTTCACTTTTTTTTTCCTTACTCGTCGTACTCTTCTCGAACACTTGAACTCTTTCTAGTATAATGCCATACTTGATCATCACTACGCTTCAAAATCTTTGGAGTCACTACCTCCAAACTTGGTCATCTTACTAGCCTCGAATTCCTTCAAGGCCATTCCCGGCCTTCACGATCCGATTCTGGTCGAACACGTCCATGAACTCATACAGTGGTTATCTAAACTTGGGCCTAGCGCCCTCGTGACCCTACCACCTGGCGGGACCACCTCGAACTGACCCCACCACATTACAGGTCGCGGGTTGACCCGCGATCGGTCCTCAACCCGACCCACTATCGCGCCAAACTCTTGTTCCCCCGATCCGGAACAATCTTACTAATTAAGTCACGAAAACCTAGTGGTCTTCTTAGATCAACTACCCTCTTTCATTTCATACCACTCAGGGACTTATCACACAAAAATATTTCACGCATACTATGCACTCCGATAAAGGTCAACATAAACATAAATCTTTTACCCAAGATGGCCTCGCGTCTAAGGTCTCTATGTATAAAACTCTAAGGCTCACACTTTTCCTATCCCCATTCTTACCCTTTTTACTAACCATGATTTCTAATCACAAGTTAACATAATACTATCTGAACATAATACTTAGCACTTCATTATAACATTAACGCATACTAGTCTCTAGAGGGGTAAGAATATACCTGTATCAACTGCTTCATTTTCCCTTCGTCGCTCTAACCTTAATCACCTCGCCGCGCATAGCTATAGAAGGCGATGAACCTGCCACTGACCCAGTAGGCTGCGTCATTCTGCCTGTACCCCTCCTATAAGCATAGTCTCTCGTCACATGGCCCCGACGGCCGCAGGTGAAACAAGTACCAGTAAAAAGACGACATTCCCCGGGATGACGCCTGCCACATCGTGCACACTGAGGGGGACATGAATCATGCTGGCTAGAACCCATGTATATCTCAGAAACCGAAGCCCCGAGCTCACCAGCTTCAATACCTAACGCCTCAAGATCGCGGAGGACCACTGCATCGGGCGGAGGTACATAACTAACTCTTCACGAGGCGGTTCGCCAAAGTTACCAAAGGACTCGCTGCTCGCCTCTTCGCCGATCTCTGGCCATTCCGTCGACCTCTCCGCTCCTCACATCCAAGTGCATAAGCCTGCATGCGGGCAATGTCCATGCCCGGCTGAAGAGCTACACCCGAACAAGCCTCTGTCAAGTAGTCATCGAGCCCGGTGACGTAGCGGTGCACTTTTTCCTCCATGTCAGCTACTAATGCGGGGACGTGACTGGTGCCTTACCCCGGGCACCCTAGTGATACAACATCAGAGTAACCAGCGGAATATAAAACAAGACATGAAACAATATGAAGTGAGAAACAGTTTATCTGAGAAAAGTTGCCTTCTAAGATATATATATATATATTTGAACAGCTACATCCCTTTTACAAACTCCGCCACAACAAGATTTCATGCACTTAAGAATGTTATAACAACTATGACGGGACAGGGCCCCGCAATACCCCTGAATGTACAAGAACCTACAACTCAGGGAAACATACCAAAAGATAAGCTTCCGGAGAAACGGAGCTTCCCAATACGCAGAATTGTGATCCTATGAGCGAGGATCAACAACCGGTGTACTTACCATGCAGATGAACGCAGCCCGGGCGAGGTCAAGACAACAGTACCAAGTATGTGAAATCGAAAATATCAGAAACGAAATCATAACAGTCTAAAATAAAACAGGAGACATGTATGATAACAAAACTACAGTTCACAACATAAAAGCAGTCATGTCAAGTCAGGGACTCACGCCCTCAAAGTCATCCCTCATGCCCGTGGAACTCCTTCCTCACTGCCTGCAGTCTAGGTATAAATCGTATGATACGTATAACGTGTCTCGGCCCATCTCATGGACTCGGTGTCGGATCGTATGGAATACATTCCCGGCTCATCTCATGGACTCGGTATAGAATCGTGTGGAATACATTCCCGGTTCATCCCATGAACTCGGTATCGTGTGAAATACATTCCCGGTCCATCCCATGAACGCGGTGTCGAGTGGAATAAATTCCCGGTTCATCCCATGAACGCGGTGTCGAGTGAAATACATTTCCGGTCCATCCCATGGACGCGTTATAGAATCGACCATAACATTTAAACGCTCTTTTAAGACAGATTAAGATAATACCATGCTTTCCTTTTAAATCAACTAAGGCAATATTATGCCCTCCATTTTCAAACTAAAACACTTTCCTTTTTAAAGTCAAGTAACAACATTCTTTTCCAAAAGTTCAAGTTGCCTAATTTCAAATACTCAAGTCTTTTAGTTTCGAAAGATTTCATAGTTCATAGTCTTAATCAAATAACGTAATCTCTTTTTAAAAACAATTGAATAACGTATGTCTTATGTGTGAGTAGGTTATTCTTGTTTATAACAATCTTATTAAAGCAGCCATGATCTAGGAAATGTAATACAATTTTGTCTTATCTTAGCTTCTATGCAGATGGAGGTTTCTACTGGTTTTAATATAATTTAATTATTGTCAATACATTTTCCTTTATTAACGCCGCATGGTTCGCTCGATACTTATTCTCATTTCCAAATCGTAAAAACATTATTCTTTAAAACCAAATACTCATTACTCACGAATGAGGTTTCACACTTTTTAACAAAATTCATATCAATTCAATTAAGTCAAGTCTCTTATCTTTTAAGATCAAGTCTCTTAACTTCTAAAATCAATAAACCATTCTTTTTATCTCTCTTAAGTCGTTATACCTAACTTCCCATAAAGCTAGTATAACTCTTAAGCTTTCAAAACCAAGTATTACTCTTTCAAAACGATTCTTAATTCCTTTGAAATACTTCAAGATTCTTATTATTTAAAACTCAAGTCAAAAGACATCAAGTAAAACCACGTTCGGTTAACACACGACGCTCACCGTACTATATATATTCTTTTAAATTATCATGCTCAAGAGGATAGGAAGAATCACATACCTCGCGACGACATCGATAATTAGCAAAACGCTCCAAAGCATCGTAATCTCGCTAGCCTTTTCCACCCTTCGAGTAGAATACTCTACTCGCAAAGATTTCAACCTATAACGGCCATATAAGTCTATCAACGTCTAGACTACTCAGAGAATAATTCTAGATACAAGATTCCTTATTCTATGGAAAATTGGGCAAGACTTCCCTACCCACAACTACACAAGTCTCATCAGAAATACACCCTATGTAAGTACAGCTTCTCTCTTTATACCATCCTTATATACGTCTTATACTCATTTCTATACTACTACAGTATGTAATTTTCAATTACAAATGGAAGGACAAAGATATTTACCTCGACAAGCCCAAAATTATCCAAGTTTAAAAGTCGATCCTGAGCAAGGTTTAGCTCCTATTCTCAGACGCTCCAATTCGCCCAAGAAACCCTTAGAAGTTCTACACAACTTCTACTTAATACTTCAACCAACTATGAAGATTTTCCCTAGGGTTTCGTTTAGTGACTAAAGGAAGTATAGTAGTATTTTTCGGGCTTTTAGTATAGAGGTAACTTTGGGAATACTACAAGGTATTTGGGTCAAGGTATTTTGAATAGTAACAACACTTGGAGAATACTTTTCTACCAGGGGGGGGGGGCATTTCACGAGAACAACTAGGAAGGGGGGGGGGGGTTTCGGCCGAGGGCCTCACAAAGGGGGAGGGGGAGGTTGGACGAGAGCTTCTTAAAAGGGAGGGAGGGATTTTGCCTTGGAATTTCACAAGTGTGGATGAAGAATAAGTCTTGAACTTAAGGGGTATTTATAGGCCAATCAATGGCCAAGATCAAAGCAAGTGGAGGGTGAAGATTTGGACAAGTGTGTGTGGGTCCCACCTTATCCATCTACTACAAAAATATCTAGCCAAACATTGACCAAAGGTTTATGGCATTTTCCATGAAAAAAACGTGCCAACCACTCCCCACAATTGTCGTCCACTTGAGGGTGACAAGTGTCGCCCTCTCGTTGGTCCAAAATATTTCATCTCTCGGAAAAATCCGTAAAAATTATAAATGTCGCAACCGTAATTTTCCCTTCGCAAGGTCCGAAATACTTTTCGTCGGAAAACAATTCTTTTCGCTAGTTGTGCACAATTTCATCCCTTATGCCTACTTAAGGCTTGAACTTTTGTACGTACGCCCTCACGTACATACTCTGAAAATACGGGGTATAACAAAAAGGCTCTATCGACACCGGCTCTATCCCGATTCTACCCGCAATAAGAGGGGACACATAGGACAGGGTAGAACCTGGATCTATCAAAGCATAAACGTCACAGCATGAAATCAATAATGTACCTGTGACGACGTCAGGGGAAGCCTCCTGATCCTGGCGGCTGGCTAGAGAATATATGTGGTTCTGTGGACCGCTAGAACTGGAACCACCACCACGACATCTATCGCAGCCTGCCGGTCCGTGAGTACCCTGCCCTCCGGGGCGCATAACCACGTAAGAAGACCCAAAGAATCAGATCCCGCCACTGCACCGCACCACCCATGCCGCCTAGACGACGCCTCTCCTCAAATAGCCCCGCGCTACAAGTGTAACAAGCTCCCGAAGCCTCGCGACACTCTCGTGAAACCTACCGACGAGCACACCGAGGTATGGATGGTCCCGACGGTGACGTTCTCGCCTCCGAAATCCCAAGTCCCGAGCCCGACCGCCTTCCCGAATGACTGGCCGATCGCCCCATGCCGTAAAACCGTGAAGGAGCACTCAGGCCGGGCCGGAAAGTGGACCCGCAGCCGCCGAGGCCGCCGCCTCGAACCGCCCCGAGACCCCTGCCCCGCCCTCTTGGTTGCCTCGAGTCAATCTGGTCCTCCTCTCTATCCTCAATCCTCGCGCATAGGCTCAGATCTCCGGCAATGTCCATACCGGTGAAGAGCCACACCCAAGCATGCAAGAATCATATGACGGTCTAGCCCCATAACATAACGATGAACTCTATCCGCCATGTCGCCTACAATAGCAGGCGATAACCGCCAAGGAGTCAAACTCGTGCTATACTCTCGATAGTCCTCCTGCTCGCCTCAAGGTCAAGAATCTATCTACCCGGCTCTCCTCATCTCAGAGGCAAAAGTGATCCATGAAGGCCTCAGTAAACTCCTCCCAAACACCGGAAGAGCATCCTCACCTCTCGAAAGCAACCACGACTCAAACCGGTTCAACGCAATATCGCGTGAACCTAGCAGAAGCTAGCGTAATGCACTGCTCAAGCCCTAAGAACTCGCATGGTCCGTTGTAGCTGCCGAATGAACTCCCGCGATCCTCCTCGCACCTCGAACCATAAAACTCGGTGGATGACAACCCGTAAAATCCCTAATCCGCAAACCGCTTGCCAGGGCCGCCGCTCTCGCTTGGCCGCCTGGCTACTATCTCGGTCAATAACCGACCGCCTCGTAGTCTCTGTTATACCCCGTAGTTCCGTGGTATGTATTTGGGGACGCGTGCACAGAATACGCATGAAATTTTGGAAAGAAAGAAAGGTGTGATTTTTCGACTAAAAGTTTAGGTTTGTGAAGGAAAAAGGTTCGTTAGTGGAATTGGATTCCCGATTTGGTATTTGGACTTCTTGGATTATATTAGAATTATGAGATTTTATTTTCGAAATGGTCACGTGGGCCCACGGAGAAATTTACTGGCTTTGTGGCCCACTTTGTTTTTGAGATTTTCGGTATTTTAGATATTTTCTAAGACGAAATATTTTGGCGCAGTAAGGAGCGACACGTGTCACCCCTCGAGTGGCCATGTGGTCGAATAAGGGACAGTGGCTAGCCATCATTCCCCTCGCCGAATGGCCCTAACACTTGGCACTAAATTTCGTTGGCCATGTGGTGTGGTGGGACCCACACACACATGGCCCAATCTTGACCACCCACTTGACTTGATCATGGCCCTTGATTCTTCTATAAACACCCCCTTAGCTTGAAGACTAATTTCATCCCTCACTTGAAGTTTTTCCAAGCAAAATACTCCCTCCCTTTAGTCTTGTTTCGTCCCCCTCCCCCTCTTGTGTAGAAAATACTTTGTGTATTGTTGTATAATCCCAAATACCTTGGCCTAGTATCCCTAGTAGTATTCCAAAGTTGTTTCAATACTAGGAGCCTGAAAATAGTACTTTATTCCATTAGTCGCAAAGTGAAATCCTAGAAAAATCTTCATAGTTGGTTGAAGTAGTAAGTAGAAGTGGTGTAGAACTTCTAAGGGTTTCTTGGAGTGAATTGGAGCGTACAGATTAGGAGCTAAACCTTGCTCAGGATCGACTTATATCTTGGATAATTTTGGGCTTATCGAGGTAATGATCTATGTCCCCCTATTGTAATTGGATATTACATATTGTAGTAATTTAGAATTGAGTATAAGATTTATTGGAAGGATGATTATAAAGGATTGAACTGTATTTACATTGGATTGTATTTACAGTAGACTTGTGTAGTATTATTGTGAAGTAGAATTGTACACGTCCGGTTAGACGTGTAACCCTCCTCCGAGTTGTTGGCCCGGTAATGGCCCCGAGTAATGGAGGAGATTTATGTGGTCATGCGGGGAGGTGCCGAATTTTTTGTAGAATAAAGGAATCTTGTATTTAGAATATTCTACAAGAGATCTAGAAGTTGATAGACGCTTTATGGCCGTGATAGGTGGAAGATTACGTGTAGCGATTCTACTGGGCGGTGGAAAAGGATAGCAAGGTTGTAGTACTTGGAGCATTTTGCTAATTGTCGATAATCGTCGCGAGGTATGTGAACCTCTTCCTATCTTTTCTAGCATGATATGTTGAACTATGTAGTATGGTAGACGCATACGTGTTAAGTGAATTTAGTTGGTTTACAACATAAAGTGTTATAACGCTTTATGGGAAGTTTGTTATAACAACTTTATGTGGGTAAAGGAATGGTTGGTGGTTTTAAAAGATAAATGACTTGATGTGAATTAGTAATGACTTGGTTTGTGTTAAAAGTCGTGAAACCGCTTTTATGAGAAATGGGAAATTGGGGTTTTAAAAGGAATAATGTTATATTGATTTTCGAATGAGAACAGTATCGAACAAACCATCGCAGCGTTAATAAAGGAAAATGTATTGACTAATTAATTATTATTAAAACCAGAGAAACCTCCATCCGCATAAGCTAAGATAAGACAAAATGATATTACATTTTCTAGATCATGGTCGCTTTAATAAGATTGTTATAAACAAGAATAACCTACTCACATATAAGGCATATGTTACTCAATTGTTTAAAAGAGATTACGTTGTTAAGTGATTAAGACTATGAACTATGAAATCTTTCTAAATAAGAGACTTGAGTATTTGAAATTAGGCAAACGTGAACTTTTGGAAAAGAATGTTGTTCTTGATTTTAAAAGGAAAGTGTGTTGTTTTACTTAAAAGTGTTAGTCACTCTATTTTAATACTACGTATCGGTGACCTTTGTAAAAGAAATAAGTCTTTAAAAGAATTTAACGACGTAGTACTGGGGATTAAAACCGACTTTGGCATAAAATGAAAGTACCTCGAGTTAGGTGTAACTTACCTATGTTTGCGTGTGATAGCCTTGTTGTGCGCAAGATTGTATTTTTATACCACCGCATCTCTCGATGGAGGCGTGTTGATTTGTTATGATCTTACTTGACGCGTGCAGCGGACGAGGATTCCACGCGCGCTCCTCGTTGATAGCGTTATTCCATGGATTAGCTCCACGAGGTTTTACCGATTCGCCCTTGGTATCCGTGGTTGGCTTTCTTGCCCCGCCTCATGGTTGATTCGCCTTGTACTGGTAGTTAGCCTTCGTGACTTGCCCTGCTCGCTTTAGTGGCGAAGTCTCGTGACACGCTCGTACTGGTAGTTAGCTCAGATTTGCCCCGGCCGCCACGTGACACGGCCTCGTACCGGTAGTTGACTTGTGATTGCCTTGGCCGATCGATGACGCGGCTTTGGTATCCGGTAGTTAGCCTTCAGATTTGCCTGCGGTTTTATGACACGCGTGGACTCGTGTTCATGTGTACTCCTTGGTGTTGTTCTATCATAGATCGCCGAAGCGGTGAGGAAGGAATTCCACCGCACGATTGATGTTGGGCGTGAGACCCATGGATATATTTTGAGTGATGACTGAGGCGCGAGTCCTCGCTGACATGATCGCTATATGTTGTGTCTTCGTAGTTTGGTTATCATACATGTCTCCCGCTTTATATAGACTATTATGATTTCATTACGATTTTCGGCCACATACTGGTACCAGATCGACCTCCTCGGGCCGCTCATGCCGCAGTAGGTACATCGGCCAGGATCCTCGCCATAGGATCACGATTCAGATTGGGAAGCCCCGTTTCTCCGAGGCTTATCTTTTGCATGTTACTCGAGTCCAGAGGTTCTTGTACATTCAGGGTATGGCGGCCCCGTCCGTCATAGTTGTTGTTATAAAACTCTTAGAGGTCTGTAACACTGTTGTGGGCAGAGTTTGTAAAAAGGATAATTGTTCGGGTTTTTATGTATATATACAAAAGGCGATCGCTTGGGTTTTCCTGTTCTTATCATATATCTTGTTTCATGTTTAAGTTTTTATTTTCCGCTGATTTTTATCTGATGTTGTATCACTAGGGTGCCCGGGGTAAGGCACCAGTCACGGGCCCGGTATTGGGTCGTGACAAAAGTGGTATCAGAGCAGTTAGTCCTCGGAAAGTGTCTATGCATCGTGTCTAGTAGTCTTGATTATCGTGTGTGTGCACCACATCTATAATCGTGAGGTCGCAGGACATTTAGGATTGGTTTCATTCTTCTCACTACGAGATCGTGCCTTAGAGCCGTGTCATTGGCTGACTCTCCGACGTACTCTTTGTACCGATTATGTCTCCACGCAAGGCAACCGTGAGCCCGAAGGCAAGGCAGCAGAGGAGTCGCGAGTAGAGCACGGAGGGTTACGTGGCGAGGCCCGATTTTACCACAGGTGGTGCTACAGACGACGGATTCTACGATGCCGCCAAATTTCGAGAGTTTAGTGCAAAGAAGTAGCCACCGAGGCCACGATATCCGAACCTCCACCCCACGCCAGAACGGAGGATATGGGTGCAAGTAGATGGCCCGCCATTAGTTAGGTTTATGGCGAGACTGAGGACGACGGAGCCGCGTGGTACCGTGAAGTGCACCCTGTGGCCGATAGTTGGAGACTTCGACTTCTTAAGTCGCACCACCGTTGTTCTATGGATCGAGCCGAGGATGACCTCGTGAGTTTATCCGACGCTACGGATCACGAGCGTGATCAAGGCTTCGAGACCGAGTCGGTGGTCTGGTTCACATCGGCCGCGCGTGATACCGCAATGATCGTTTGATTCGCGAGCCGCCCCGGGAGGCATGCACTTCCACCGTATGGAACGAAGTTCTCGAGGCATTTCTTGCACATTTCTTGCCTCCACGGATGGCGAGGTCTCGCCGATGATTTTTGGTGTTGAGGCGTAATCCGCGACGGCTCGGGAGTACAATGTGGAGTTCGACTCATTGGCTCGGTATGTCCCCGCGTTAATAGCTAGTATGGAGGACGAGTGCACCGCTATGTCACGTGGCTAGACGATTATTTGGCGCAGAGTTGTTTCGGCGTAGCTCTTCACCGCACGGACATTGCCCGCGACGCAGCTTATGCACTTGGGTGTGAGGCACGGAGAGGTCGACGGAATGACCAGGATCAGCAGAAGAGGGCCAGAACAGCAGGGTCTTTTGGAGACTTTCGAGGCGGACCGCCTCGGAAGAAAGCCGCGATGCGCCTCCCAAGATCGAGTGGCCCTCCACGCCTTCGGACGTTCGGGATATTCAGAGCAGTCGTGGCTCCTGTGTTTCAGACTTTCAGGGGAGTAGGAGTGCTCGCCGGATAAGGTCACCCTTGTCTCAGTGTGGCCGTTGTGGAAAACTTCATAAGGGAGAGTGTCATACTAATTTGGGTGATTGTTATTCTTGCGGCCAACAGGGCCATTTGGCGAGAGTCTGTCCGACCAGGGGTAGCACTGGTGGATTAGCACAGACTACGAGATCAGTTGTGGGTTCTTCACCTTCCATAGCTAGGCAGGATGTTCATGCACGCAGCCACGGCGAGGTCGCGGTGGAAGTTCCCAGTTTTAGCGGTCCTTTGAACCGCCTATTTACAGGTATATCCTTAACCCTCTAGAGACTAGTATGTATTGATGTTATGATGATGTGTTAAGTGTTATGATCGGATATCTTTGAGTTAAAAGGTGATTTAGAAGCCTGGTTAGTGAAAAGGGTAAGTCTGGGGATGAGAAAATTGCGAACCTTAGGATATTACACGTTGAGACCTTAGATGTAAGTTTGTCTCGAGTAAAAGACTTTGCGGGTAATCCTTATCGGAGAGCATTATATACATGGGGTGTATTAGTGGGATAATTCCTTGGGTTGCATAAGATGAAAGTGGTAGCTTTCAGGACTTGTATAGGTAAGGTTGTTCCGGATCGGGGAACAAGAGTCTGGTACGATTATGGGTCGGGTTGAGGACCATTCGCGGGTCAACCCGTAACCCGGTTTGGGGTGGGGTCTGTTCGGGGTGGTCCCGCTAGTTGGTAGGGTCACGAGGGTGCTAAGCCCAGGTTTGGGTAACCATCGTACGAGTTCGTGGATATGTTCGACCAGAATAGGATCGTGAAGGCCGGGAATGGCCTTAAGGAAATTTGAGGCTAGTATGATGACCAAGTTAGAGATAGTGACCCCGAGATTTTGGAAACTGAAGCAATGACAGAAATATGGTACGTATTGTAGGAAGATTTCGAGTGTACGAGGAAGATGCGACGAGTAAGAAAAGAGGCTAAGATGTGTTATGATGATGGAAGTGTCCTTTTTATAAGTGATGAGGGGAAGAAAGTATCCTTTGGTCCATGGGTGGAGGTTTTGTGTTGTTATATGCACGTTAGAGGTGATTCCTCGTTGGCTTGGATTGAGAGTTGCCTGTATGTTATACTATGGCCATTGGTGGCAGGTTTGGTTTGGTAAGTATAGTAGTGAAGACTATACCGGCGCAGTTATGTTTTGGAGACTTAGAAGGAACATTTGGGATGAATGTTTCTAAGGGGGGAAGAATGTTATACCCCGTAGTTCCAGGGTATGTATGTGGGGACGTACGTACAAGAATACGACAGAAATGTTGGAAAGAAAGAAAGATGTGATTTTTCGACGGAAAAGTTTCCGGGTTTTGTGAAGGAAAAAGGTTCGTTAGTGGGAATTGGATTCCCAGATTTGGTATTTGGACTTCTTGGATTATATTAGAATTATGAGATTTTATTTTCGGAAATGGTCACGTGGGGCCCACGGGAGAAATTTACGGTTTTGTGGGGCCCACTTTGTTTTTGAGATTTTCGGTATTTTGGATATTTTCGGAAGACGAAATATTTTGGGCGAGTAAGGGAGCGACACGTGTCACCCCCTTGAGTAATTGTGACTTGATACTACGGTTATTAGTATATTGGAGGTGTTATATGAAAAAGAGTCATTTTAAAAGAATAGAAGTATGTGGTACTTTGGGTTAAATTCCCGGATGGTTATAAAGACATGCTAGTGTCTTAAGTAAACTAAAATGAGAGTGTATATGAATAAGACTAATAAGAAGTTAGGGGATTTCTTAACTTGCTTATATATTGTGTGATAAGCCGGTAGAGCTTATGTTATTGTCACGACCGACTCGGGCGCATCGGTGCCCTACTGGGCACCCTGCCTGTATACATCGAGAATAGCAATGAACATACACAACATAAACATATGTGTAAACAATAAACATGACAGGCTAGCCGATAATGTTATACCCCGTATTTCCAGAGTATGTACGTTAGGGCGTACGTACAAAAGTTTAGCCTTAGTTAGGCACTTTGGACGAAAAATTGTGCACACCTATCAAAAAGAATCGTTTTCCGACGAAACGTTTTTCAAAGCTTGCGTAGGGAAAATTCCGGCTATGTCATTAATAATTTTTGCGGATTTTTCCGAGAGATGAAACATTTTGGACCAACGAGAGGGTGACACTTGTCACCCTCATTGGACGGCAAATTGAGGCATTGTTGGCACGTTTTTTGTGCCCTTGCACAAAGTCAAGGAGTTGGTAGGATATTTGTGTAGTAGATGGATAAGGACACATGCCTAAATCTCCACCTTACACTTGCATAGCACTTGGCTTCATCTTGGCCATTGGTTGGCCATTGGTTGGCCTATAAATACTCCCCTAACTAGAAGGTTTTCTTCATCCACAAATCACTCTCCAAGTCTTGAAAATCCTCCCCCTCTCTTTGTAGTATTCTCGTCCAAGAGCCCTCCCCCTCCCCCTTGAGAAGGCCCTTGGCCGAATACCCCCCCCCCCTCCCCTTGTAGAAATTGCCTTCTAGTATAGTTACTATACCAAAATACCCTAGCCCAAATTCCTTATAGTATTTAAGTAGAAGTTGTTAGAAACTTCTAAGGGTTTCTTGGAGCTATCGGAGCGTGCAATTAGGATCTAAACCTTGCTCAGGATCGACGTTTATACTTGGATAATTTTTGGGCTTATCGAGGCAAATACTCTTGTCCTTCTATTGTAATTGGATATTACATATAAGAATAGCTAAGACTTGAGTATAAGATACTTAGAAGGGTATTAAAAAAAGAATTGAACTGTAATTACACTGAAGGATAGTACAGAATAGTATTGAACTGTTATCACAATAGAAGGGTATAAAAGAAGAATAATTGAATTGTACTTACATAGGACTGTTTTCACAGTAGACTTGAGTAGCTTGACGGGTAGGGAAGTGCTGCCCAATTTTCCGTAGAATAGAGAACCATCTGCTTAGAACTATTTACAGAATAGTCTAGACGTTGATAGACGTATTTGACTATTATAGGCTGATTCTCTGCGTGCGACATATTCGACTTGGCAGGTGGATTTCGCCGAGAAGGTATGTGATTCTTCCTATACTCTTGAGCATGATATTTTAAGAATATATATAGTACGGTAGACGTACGTGTGTTAACTGAACGTAGTTTTACGGCAATGTCTTTTGACTTAAGCCTGAATAATAAGAATCTTGAAGTATTTCAAAAGAATTATGAATCATTTTTAAAAGAAGAGTAATACTGGATTTTTAAACAGAAAGCTTAAGAGTTATACTAGCTTTATGGGAAGTTAGGTATAACGACTTAAGAAAGATAAAAGGAACGGTTTTACTTATTTGTTTATGAAAATCTTGCATTGACTTCTGCAAATTATAGTAAGATGGTTTGATAAGTAAACATGTTATGATACTACGTGTGTTAGTGTCTTGTGACGTTATTCTTGTTGTGCTTACGTTGTTAAACGTTAAGACCGTTGTACTGTTATTATATCACATACCCCTTGACTTGTTATACCGAGGGCTTGCCACCTCGACGCGGTCTATACGGCTATGCGGTCCGTGTGACTACGCGAGTGCGGAGTTCCGTGGATTGATCATTCGGTGTTTTAGCCCGACGCGGGGATGCCCTATGCGATGCGTGACTACGCGCCTATCGAGACTATGCGATCGCGGAGTCCGCGAGGGTACCGGGTTAGCTACCCCGACGCGAGGAATACCTCACGCGGTCTGCGTGACCTATACGATCGCGGAAGTCCGGATTAGGCACGCATAATGATACTATGGGCTATTGGCCTTGGTTCGATCATTCGCGGCCTAGAAAAGACACATAGCTTACCTATTATTGTTCTTGTTTGTGATATGGCACTAGGTGCAATTGAACTGATTGTATTTGCAAATGGTTTTAAATACTTTGATTTCATTTAAGTACTTTACAGTTTCACATACTTGGTACCTGTTGTACTGACCTCCTTCGGGGGGATGCGTTCATGCCGCAGGTAAGGGCAAGCAGGTGCTAGATCCACATCCTTAGGACTCCGGAGGCTCGACGTTTGGGTATGATCTCCCTGTTGTTTTATATAGTTTTGTACATTCAGGGTATGGCGGGGCCCTGTCCCGCCATAGTTGTTTATCTTCTTAGGTCCGTAGTCCTATTATGCAATGGGTGTAATCGCTAAACTATGTTTATATATATATGCCGAAAGGCGACATTTTCTCACATAAAATCGTGTCTCATTTACAATCGTTTTCATGTCTTGTTTTTATTTTTCCGCTGATTACTCTGATGTATGGCTACTTGGGTGCCCGGTTAAGGCACCAGTCACGGGCCCCGGAACGGGTCGTGATAAAAGTGGTATCAGAGCAGTTAATCCTCGGAAAGTGTCTACGCATCGTATCTAGTAAGTCTTGATTATCGGTGTTGTGCACCACACCAATAATCGTGAGGCTATAGGATATTTAGGATTGGTTTCCATTCTTCTCACTCGAGATCGTGCCTTAGAGTTGTGTTATAAGTTGGACCTCTAACGTATTCCTTTCTCGTATGCTTATTCCTCCACGTAAGGCAACCTGTGCCCAGGGCAAGGCGCCGAGGAGCCGCTAGTAGGACACCGAGTCACGAGGGCTCGCCCGCCTATACCCGAGATGGCGAGTTCCATGACGCCGCCGGCCCAAAGAGACCACGCATTCGCGACTCATGTCCCACACCGCTGGCGAGGAGTTAGGTACAAGGAGACGGCCCACTATTGGCCGGATCGTGGCGAAATGAGGACAGCCGGACGCAGTTAGCCCCGGCCCCGTAGTACCCGTGGTTCACTCGAGGTCGGATAGTTTGAGGCTACGGGATTTTCTGAGTTGTAGCCCGCCAGAGTTCTACGGGTCGAGGCCTGAGGATGATCTGCAGGAGTTCATCCGTCAGTTACAAAGGATCATGCGAGTGATCAAGGCTTTAGAGACCGAGTCCGTGATCTTCGGTTCGCATCGGTTGCGTGATACCGCAGTCGACTGGTTTGATTCGTGGGAGCTATCCCGGCGAGAGCATGCGTCCCCAGCAGTATGGGACGAGTTCTCGGAGGCTTTTCTCACTCACTTCTTGCCTCCACAGATGAGGAGGGCACGAGCCGACAAGTTTTTGTCAGACGAGACAGAGGCGCACGCCAGGAGTACAACGTCGAGTTCGATTCTTTGGCTCGATATGTCCCTGTATTGGTAGCGGATATGGAGGACAGGGTGCATCGCTACGTCACCGGGCTAGATGATTATATGGCCGAGTCTTGTGCGGTGTGGCTCTTCACCGTAATGGACATTACCCGCATGTAGGCTCATGCGACTGGATGCGAGCGAGCGAGAGACCGACGGGTCGATGATATCGCCAGCAGGTAAGGCGCCAAGACGGCGGTTCTATTGGTAGTTCTCGGTGGACGGCCTCAGACGCCTAGATTTGCGCCACACCATTCGAGCACTCCTACATCGCTTTGCAGCCAGAGCATTCGGGGCGTGTCGGGGCCCCGTGACTTGAACTTCGAGGTAGCAAGGGTGCTAGCCGATCGAGGTCCGCTCGGTGTCCGCTGTGGTAGATTCCATTCAGTGAGTCAGAGTACTACTGGAGCTTGCTACACTTGTGGCCGCAGGTCATTATGCAAGAGTCTGTCCGACTGCAGGCGCAGGCAGCAGGGCCTGCCTTCATCCCTTCGATTACTCGCCCGAGGCGTGGTACTCATGGACCAGCAGTCGCGGCAGGTCGTGGCGTGGGTCCCAGCTTCTAGCGGTTCTCGAACCGCATTTATGCCTTGTCCACCGGCAGACCAGAGGCGCCGTCGACGCCGCCTGTACTCTATCGGGCCGCTTTATGACGTTTACGCCTTGATAGATCCGGTTCTACTGTCCCCATATATCTCCCTTATTGCTAGTAGGATAGGATAGAGCCCGAGTCCATAGACCCTTTCGAGGTAGCTACGCCAGCCGGGGTGATCTTGGTAGCTCTGAGGTATATAGGGCTTGCCTGTCTTTATGCAATCGTCGACCCAGCCGACTTGATAGAGTTGGACATGACCGATTTTGATGTGATCACGGCATGGATTGGTTAGCTTCTTGCTACGCCAGTGTAGACTGCAGAGAGAGAGTGGTACGGTTCCAGTTTCCTGGGGAGCCGGTTATTGAGTGGGAGGGGAACACGGTGTCGCCGAGGGGTAGGTTTATTTCCTACCTCAAGGCTAGGAAGATGGTGCGGAAGGGGTATATCTACCATCTCATTCGGTGTTTGATATCGAGGTCGCGTACGCATCTTCGCCGCCCGAGTCGAGAGTTCCCGATGTGTTTCGCACGACCTCGGTATCTCCCGAGAGGAGATAGAGTTTTGTATCGACGCCGCCGACACTCGGCTATTTCTATTCCGCCATACGTAATGGCACCGCCGAGTTGAGAGAGTTGAAGGATCGGCTTAGAGATTTGTTGGAGAAGCGGCTTCATCGACCTAGTGTTTCTCCCCGGGAGCGCGGTATTGTTCGTGAAAAAGAAGGACGACGCCTTTGCGCATGTGTTGATTACAGCAATGAACAAGGTGACCATTAAGAACGAATACCCCTTCCCGTGATTGATAATTTGTTCGACATTGCAGGTGGTGCGAGATGTTTCTCAAGATTGACCGCGATCGCTATCATCGTGCACGAGTCGAGAGGCGATGTCCCTAGATCGCATTACGACCCAGACGCATTATGAGTTCGTGGTCATGTCTTTCGGTTGACCAATGCTCGGCGGTATTCATGGATTTGATGAACCGAGTGTTCAAGCCATTTTTGGACACGTTGGTGATAGTGTTCATTGATGATATCTTGGTTTATTCTCGCCAGAGGCGAGCACGCGAGCATTTGGCGACCGCGGCCGAGTTCTCCAGACCAGCATTATACGCCAAGTTTTCCAAATGTGAGTTTTGTTAACTTCGTGGCTTTTCTTGGGCATATTGTTTGGGCTGATGGTATTCGGGTGGATACGCCAAGATCGAGACAACAGAGTTGGCCTCGACCTACTACTCCGGCAGAGGTTCGCAGATTCGGGCCTCGCAGTTATTATCGGCGGTTCGTAGAGAAGTTTGCTTCTATCTTCGCACCATTGACTAGCCGACTCGTGGCGCACTAAGTTTCATGGGACTGATGCTTGGAGCGTGGTTTCCAGTTCTTTGAAAGAGATACTAACGACCGCCTCGCTCTTACTCTTCCGCAGGTCCAGACGGTTATGTTGTGTATTGTGACGCGTCAGCGCCGCTCGGATGTGTGTTGACGCAGCAGGCAAGGTTACAACAGACGCATCCCGACACTAAGAAGCATGAGAGGAACTACCCCACCCATGATTTGGAGTCGCGTGATTCACGCTTTGAAGATCCGAGGCACTATTTGTATGGGGTTCATGTGATATTTATACGCACCACAAGAGCCTCCAGATATCTTCACCAGAGGAGTCGAACTTACGACAAAGACGGTGGTTAGAGTCGCCAAGGATTACGATGTTGATATCCCGCACCACCCGGAAGGCCACCGCTGGCAGATGCCCTTAGTCGTAGGTCGATGGGTAGCCTATCGATGTGCGGAGAGGAGAGGGCATGGTTCGCGATTTGCATCGCTTAGCGAGCCTTGGTGTCCGCTTGATTGATTCCGATAGCAGCTGGGTTCGAGTTCGAGAGGTTGCCGAAGTCTTCCATCGTCGGCGAGGTGAAGAGGCAACGCTTTGAGGATCCGGTTTGATTCGTATCGTGACGCGCTCTTCGTGAGAGGCGGTCCTTTTGAGGTAGCACCGGGGGTGCTAAGGTTTGAGGGCGTTGTGTGTTCCGGATATTGCAGACTTCTGCAGCAGTTCTAGGGGAAGAACACAAACAAGCGTTACTCTATCCATCCGTGGTCTACCAAGATGTACCACGACCTTAGATTTGTGTATTGGGATGGCTTGAAGAGGACGTTGCAGTTTGTAGCTCGATGCCCGTGTTGTCGCAGTGAAGGTAGAGCACCGCAGGCCCGTGGTTTGTTGCGCATTTACAGAGATCCCTACCGGAAGTGGGAGGTGATCAATATGGACTTTATCACGGATTACCTCGCACCGAGGAAGCATGATTCTATTTGGGTTATCGTCGACAGTCGACGAAATCAGCCCACTTTCTTCCCGTCAGACGACCTTTCTACCGAGGATTATGCCGACTTTACATCCGAGAGATCGCCGATCACACGGAGTCCCTATTTCTATCATATCCGACCGGCGAGCCCGGTTTACGCTAACTTCTGTGAGGTCTTTTCGTATGGGTTTAGTGGACGCAGTGAGCCCGAGTATCGCATTCCATCCACGCATGACGGACAGCCGAGCGCACTATCCGCACTTCGAGGATATGTCGCGAGCTGTGTTATTGACTTCGTGGTAGCCGGGAGGATCATTTGCCTCTAGTTGAGTTTGCATATAATAATAGCTACCACCCAAAGATTCGATGGCGCCTTATGAGGCCTTATACGAGGAAGTGCAGATCGACAGGCTGGTTTGATGTAGGCGAGGTGCAGTTAGTGGGACCAGACATGATACAGCAGGCAGTGGATAAGGTGAAGCTTATCCGTGAGCGGCATCGATACCGAGTCGGTAAGTCATACGCAGATCATCGCCGTCGTGATCCGGAGTTCTAGGTTGATGATTGGGTTTTCTGAAGGTGTCACCCATGGCGGTGTGATGAGATTCGAAGAAAGGTAAACTCAACCCAAGGTACATTCGCCAGACGATTGTCCGCAGGTAGGAAAGGTTGCCTATGAGTTGATTCGCCGTCCGACACGGAGGCAATGCATCCGTGTTTCATGTTTCTATCCGGAGATGTATCGGATCCATCTAGAGTGCACCCGATTGACGATGTCCAGTGACCGAGGGGTTATCGATGAGGAGATTCCCATAGCGATAATTGATCGTCGTTAGGCGTCTGCGACCAAGCGACGTGGCTTCCGTCAAAGTCTTGTGGCGGAACGAGCTCAGGGAGGAGATGACGTGGGAAGCTGAGGAGGACATGAGGCAGAAGTATCCTCACCTATTCCCCACACCTCCAGGTAACTCACTTTCCTACTTATAAATTTTCATTGTCATTTTTGCCTAAGTGTTGTTTTTTTGGCCGTATGTGGCATTTGCAAACTGTTTTAGTTATGAAGAACCTTATTGTTATCTGTCTTGGGAAGGAACATTCGGGACGAATGTTTCTAAGGAGGGGAGAATGTTATACCCCGTATTTCCAGAGTATGTACGTGAGGGCGTACGTACAAAAGTTTAGCCTTAGTTAGGCACTTTGGACGAAAAATTGTGCACACCTATCAAAAAGAATCGTTTTCCGACGAAACGTTTCTCAAAGCTTGCGTAGGGAAAATTCCGGCTATGTCATTAATAATTTTTGCGGATTTTTCCGAGAGATGAAACATTTTGGACCAACGAGAGGGTGACACTTGTCACCCTCATTGGACGGCAAATTGAGGCATTGTTGGCACGTTTTTTGTGCCCTTGCACAAAGTCAAGGAGTTGGTAGGATATTTGTGTAGTAGATGGATAAGGACACTTGCCTAAATCTCCACCTTACACTTACATAGCACTTGGCTTCATCTTGGCCATTGGTTGGCCTATAAATACTCCCCTAGCCCAAATCCCTTATAGTATTTAAGTAGAAATTGTTAGAAACTTCTAAGGGTTTCTTGGAGCTATCCGAGCGTGCAATTAGGAGCTAAACCTTGCTCAGGATCGACGTTTATACTTGGATAATTTTTGGGCTTATCGAGGTAAATACTTTTGTCCTTCTATTGTAATTGGATATTACATATAAGAATAGCTAAGACTTGAGTATAAGATACTTAGAAGGGTATTAAAAAAATAATTGAACTGTAATTACACTGAAGGATAGTACAGAATAGTATTGAACTGTTATCACAGTAGAAGGGTATAAAAGAAGAATAATTGAATCAGATTTTACATAGGATCGCTTTCACAGAGACTTGAGTAGCTTGACGGGTAGGGAAGTGCGCCCAATTTTCCGTAGAAAAGAGAACCCTCTCGCTAGAATCGCACGTAATAGTCTAGACGTTGATAGACGTATTTGACTATTATAGGCTGATTCTCTGCGCGCGACATATTCGACTTGGCAGGTGGATTTCGCCGAGAAGATATGTGATTCTTCCTATACTCTTGAGCATGATATTTTAAGAATATATATATAGTACGCAGACGACGTGTTAACTGAACGTAGTTTTACGGCAATGTCTTTTGACTTAAGCCTGAATAATAAGAATCTTGAAGTATTTCAAAAGAATTGTGAATCATTTTTAAAAGAAGAGTAATACTGGATTTTTAAACAGAAAGATTAAGAGTTATACTAGCTTTATGGGAAGTTAGGTATAACGACTTAAGAAAGATAAAAGGAACGGTTTTACTTATTTGTTTATGAAAATCTTGCATTGACTTCTGCAAATTATAGTAAGATGGTTTGATAAGTAAACATGTTATGATACTACGTGTGTTAATGTCTTGTGACGTTATTCTTGTTGTGCTTACGTTGTTAAACGTTAAGACCGTTGTACTGTTATTATATCACATACCCCTTGACTTGTTATACCGAGGGCTTGCCACCCTTGATGCGGGTCTATACGGCCTATGCGGTCTGTGTGACTATGCGGAGCTGCGGGAGTTCCAGGATTGATCATTCCGGGTGTTTTAGTGTTATACCCCGTATTTCCAGAGTATGTATGTAGGGGCGTACGTACAAAAAGTTTAGCCTTAAGTTAGGCATAATGGACGATTTTGGGCACAACTCACAAAACGGATGGTTTTCCGACGAAACGTTTTACAAAACTTGCGTAGGGTAAATTACGGCTATGCCATTTCTAATTTTTGCGGATTTTTTCGAGGGATGGAACATTTTTGGACCAACGAGAGGGTGACACTTGTCACCCTCATTGGACGGCAAAGGGGGGCTAAGGCCTTGGACGATTGGCCTTGTTTTGGGGCTTAAGACATGGGCCATTGTTTGTGGAGTGATTTGAGGAGTAGGTTAGGGAACTTGGGCAAATCTCGCCCTCCACTTTCCCCCCACTTGGCTTGATCATGGCCATTGGTTTCCATATAAATACCCCTACATTTGAAGACTTCTTCATCACAAATCTCCAAGTCTAAAATCCTTTTTCCCCCCCTTTGAGAGCTTCTCGTCCTAGCCTCACCCCCCGCCCCTTTGGTAGAAAGTTGTCTTCCAAGTATAGCCACTATTCCAAAATACCCTAGCCCCAAATCCCTTTTAGTATTTAAGTAGAAGTTGTGGGAAACTTCTAAGGGTTCTCGAGCTATCTGAGCGCAACCAGAGCTAAACCTTGCTCAGGATCGACATTTAACTTGGATAATTTTGGGCTTATCGAGGTAAATATCTTGTCCTTCTATTGTAATTGGATATTACATATAAGAATAGTTAAGACTTGAGTATAAGATAAAGAAGGATATTGAAGAATAGAAGTGAACTGTAATCACGGTAGAAGGGTATAACAGAAGAAGATTTAAACTGTACTTACATAGGACTGTATTTACAGTAGACTTGTATAGTTTACCGGGTAGGGAAGTGCTGCCCGATTTTCCGTAGAATAGAGAACCCTCTGTTTAGAATGTCCTACAGAGTAGTCTAGACTTTGATAGACGTCTTTGACTATTATAGGATGTTACTCTGCGCGCAACATATTCGACTTGGCAGGTGGATTTCGCCGAGAAGGTATGTGATTCTTCCTATACTCTTGAGCATGATATTTTAAAGTATATATATAGTACGGTAGACGTACGTGTGTTAACTGAACGTAGCTTTACGGCAATGTCTTTTGACTTAAGCCTGAATAATAAAGATCTTAAAGTGTTTCAAAAGAATTATAAATCAGTTTTGAAAGAAGAAGAATAATTGTTTTTAAAACAAGAAGCTTAAGCGTTATACTAGCTTTATGGGAAGTCAAGTATAACGACTTAAGAAGATAAAAGGAACAGTTTACTTATGTGTTTATAAAAGACTTATATTGATTATGGAAAGTATAAAGATGGTTTGATAAGTAGACATAATATGATGTTGTATGTTAGTGTCTTGTAACGTTTGTAAAAGAGGGTATTCTTGTTGTGCTTATGTTGTTTAACGATAAGTTGTTATTGTCACGACCCGAACTCGGGCCCGTGACTGGTGCCTTACCCCGGGCACCCAAGTATACATACATCAGAGTAATCAGCGGAACATAAAACAAGACATGAAATAACAAGAAGTATAAAACAGTAATCTGAGAAAACTTGCCCTTCGGCATATATAATCAACTTAAAACCGAACAGTTACATCCCATTACAACTCTGCCCACAACAGTACTACAGACCTCTAAGAGTGACATGACAACAATGGCGGGACAGGGCCCCGCCATACCCCTGAATGTAAGCACCTACTACGCATGGACTATACCATCGATAAGCCTCCGAGAAACGGAGCTTCCCAAATGCCGAATGACCACTCGAGAGCTAGGATCAACGATCGTGTACCTCAACTCGCAGATTTAACGCAGCCGGCGAGGTCGCACAACAGTACCAAGTATGTGAAATCAAAATACGTGAAATGAAATCATAGTAGTCTATATAAAGCAGAGACATGTATGATAACCAAACTACGACACAATAAATAAGCAAATATGTCAAGTCGTGGACTCACGCCTCAAAGTCATCACTCAAATATAACAATGGGTCTCACGCCCACAACATCAATCATGCGCCGTGGAATACCTTCCTCACCGCAGCCTATGATATAAAAGCACCAAGGAATACACATGAACACCGTGTCCCACTGTGTCATCATAAAATCGCACGGTAAGTACGAAGGCATAGCCGACTACTAAAACCCACAAGATAAATAAGGTCATAAATCGTATCATGAGATCTGTCTGCATCACATGATCAAAGCCGCCACTCGCGCGCAAAGATCTATTGTGCGCGCTTCAGCCTCGAACTTCCCGCACCCGCATAGGCCACTCCAATGGCCCGCATGGTATTCCCACATCGAGGGTAGCTACTCCCGATCCGCTCGACTCGCACCGCATGGCCACATAGACCGCATGACCATAAAGGCCGCACACTAACCTCGAACTCTCGTAGCCCGCATAGGTCCTCGACCCGCATGAGGTATCCTCGAATCATAGTCACACGCATCGCTCGAGTATTACCCCGCACGGAGGGCTTAACCTCCGGGATCATGTCAAGGTGAGTGGTACAATACCAACATAACGGCTGATAGTTAAACAACATAAGCGCGATCGAGGGAAAACCCCTTTACACAAACATCACAAGATACTAACACACGTAGCATCCTAACATGTTTACTTATCAAACCAACAAGAAAGTATTACAAGGATATCACAAACCAACACAATCAAGTTATTCACGCAAGGTACTTTCTACTTTATGTTAACACTTTCGGGTTTTTATTCCCAAAGTACTTCATACATTAACTCTTTAAAAGACCCGTTTCAAAAGTCACACAATACCCGTAGTATTAAAATAGAGTGACTATCTTTTTAAGTAAACCAAAACGCTTCCTTTTTGTAAAATCAATTAACAACATTATTTTCCAAACGTTCAAGTTTGCCTAATTTCAAATGCTCAAGTTTCTCATTTTCGAAAGGTTTCGTAGTTCATAGTTTTAATCACTTAATGATATAATTCTCCTTTAAAACGATTTGAGAAACATATGCCTTATATGTGAGTAGGTTATTCTTGTTTATAACAATCTTGTTAAAGCAGCCATGATCTAGGAAATGTAATATCATTTTGTCTCATCTTAGCTTCTATGCAGATGGAGGTTTCTACTGGTTTTAATAATACTTTATTAGTCAATACATTTCCCTTTATTAGCGCTGCTGTGGTTTGTTCGATACTCATTCTCATTTCCGAAATCAAGAAACATTATTCCTTTTAAAAACCAAGTACTCATTACTCACGAATGAGGTTTCACACAAAACTCATATTAATTTATTTAAGTCAAGTCTCTTATCTTTTAAGATCAAGTCTCTTAACTTCTAAAATTAATAAACCATTCTTTTTATCTCTCTTAAGCCGTTATACCTAACTTCCCATAAAGTTAGTATAACTCTTAAGCTTTTAAAACCAAGTGTTACTCTTCTTTCAAAAAGGTTTCTTAATTCTTTTGAAATACTTCAAGATTCTTATTATCACACATCCATCGCTTATAAGTCAAATCAGTTATCTTTTAAAAACCACAAAGCATTTCTTACTTACATAAAGTTGTTATAACCAACTTCCCATAAAGCCGTTATAACACTTTATGTTTTAAACCAATCAAATACATTTAACACATGTACGTCTACCGTACTACATAGTTATACACATATCATGCTAGAAAAGATAGGAAGAGGTTCACATACCTCGCGACGATTATCGACTAATAGCAAAACGCTCCAAGTACCTCAAACCGCTTGGCCACACCTTAAGCCAAGCAGCTCACGCCACACGTAGTACTTCAACCTATCTCCGCCACAAGCCGCCTATTAACATATAGATCTCAACGTAGAATATTCTACAGAAAATTCGGCAAAGACTCTCCCGCAAATCACAGAAATCTCCTCCTCTATCGAGGCTCGCTAATAGCCAACAACTCCCTGTATGGGGTCAGACGCCTAATCCGACGTGTACAATTCTACTTCACAAGAATGCTACACAAGTCTATCGTAATACACCCCATGTAATTACTGATTCGCTTCTCTTCTTTAAATTCAGGCTTAAGTCAAAAGACATTGCCGCAAAACTATGTTCAATTCTATATATAGTATACTTCAACTATATATTCCTACAACATGTAATTTCCAATTACAATAGAAGGACAGTAGTATTTACCTCGATAAGCCCAAAATTATCCAAGTTTAAATGTCGATCCTGAACAAGGTTTAGCTCCTACTCCGTGCGCTCCAACCCGCTCCAAACAACCCTTAGAAGTTTTACGCAACTTCTACTTAACTCTTCAACCAACTATGAAGGTTTTCCCTAGGGTTTCGTTTTGTGACTGAAGGAAAGTATAATAGTATTTTCGGGCTCTATGTATAGAGGTAACTTTGGAATACTACAAGGTATTTGGGCCAAGGTATTTCGGTATAGTAACAATACTTGGAGAGTATTTCTACCAAGAGGGGGGGTGTATTTTACGAAAACAACTCAAGGTAGGGGGGGCTACCCCTCGGCTAGCACCACAAGGAGGGGGTGGGGCACCTCTCGGCCAAAAGGCCTTCTCAAAGGGGGAGGGGGAGTGTTGGACGAAACACTACAAGAGAGGGGGGAGGGATTTTCAAGACTTAGAGATTTTTAGGATGAAGAAGTCTTCAAAGGGGAGGGGTATTTATAGGTCAAGCCATGGCCAACCAATGGCCAAGATCATGCCAAGTGCAAGGCAAGTGTAGGGTCAAGATTCACCCAAGTACACCTTATCCATCTACCACACAAATATCACAAAATATCCTACCTACTCCCACTCACCATTTTCGTCCAAATGTCGCCCCATAGTCCACCAATTAGAGGGTGCCACCTGTCGCCCTCTTGTTGGTCCAAAATATTTCGTCTCTCGGAAAAATCCGCAAAAATACTAAATGACATAGCCGGAATTTTCCCTTCGCAAGTTGTGTAAAACGTTTCGTCGAAAAACGACTCTAACCGGGTGTTGTGCACAAAAATCGAACCTATGCCTAACTTTAAAGCCCAAACTTTTCTACGCACGCCCTTTCGCATATACCGAAATACGGGTATAACAGCTTATGTTAGTATTATATCACTCACCTCTTGACATGATACCGGGGTTAAGCCGCCTCCGACGCGGTAGATTCAATGCTGGGACCATGATTTGAGAATACCTACGCGGTCTAGGGACCTACGCGAGCTACGAGAGTTCCGTGTTAGTGTGCGGGTTATGCCTCACGCTATTACGCGCTACGGACTACGAGTCGGGACGATGCCGAGGAGAGCTACCCTCGACGCGGGAATACCTCACGCGGGCCTATGTGAGTGGCCATGCGGACTACGGAGTCCGTGATTAGGCTTGCATAATGATACTATGGGCGATTGGCCTTGCTTCGATCATTCGCACCTAGAAAAGACCTACATCGCTAATTGCTATTACTCTTGTTTGTGATGTGGCATTATGCGTTACATTGGTTGTTTCGCATATTTGTAAAATTGGTTTTAAAATGATATGATTTCATTTAAGTACTTTACGCTTTCACATACTTGGTACTGTTATCGACTTCCTTCTGAGGGTCGTGGTTCATGCCGCAGGTAAGGGCAAGCAGTGCTAGATCCACATCCTTAGGATCTCTACGGTCGTGAGCTCCATCTTCTCCGAGGCTCGACTTTTGGTATGGTTCTCGCCTGTTGTAGATATATGTACATTCGTGGTATGTGGCCCCTGTCCCGCCATAGTTGTCTACTTCCTTAGAGGTCTCAGTAGTACTATTGTACTTGGGATGTAATCGCCAAACTTTGATGTATATATATGCCGAAAGGCTAAGTTTTCTCATATAAACAGTGTCTCAATTTACATTTCTTAATTTCTTGTTTTTATATTCAGCTGGTTATTCTCTTATGTATGACTACTTGGGTGCACTGGTAAGGCACCAGTCACGGGACCCGGAACGGGTCGTGACAAAAGTGGTATCGAGCGCTTAATCCTGGAAAGTGTCTACGCACGTATCTAGTAGAGTCTTGATTATCGGTGTTGTGCACCACACCAATAATCGTGAGGCTATAGGATATTTAGGATTGGTTTCCATTCTTCTCACTCGAGATCGTGCCTTAGAGCCGTGTTATAAGTTGGACCCTTTAACGTGTTCCTTTCGTAATAGTTATGCCTCCACGCAGGCAACCGGGCCCGTGGCGGCAAGGCAGCCGAGGAGCTGCTAGTGGGACACCTAGAGTCACGAGGCACAGTGCCCGGGCCTATACCCGAGACGGCGAAGTTCTACGACGCCGCCGACCCCGTGAGGGTTTAGGGCCGCAGCAGCGTGGCGATGAGACCACAATACCGCACCTCCAATTCCTCACCGGAGCAGCATTTAGATGGGTTACGCGAGATGGCCCGCCATCGCCGTGATCGTGGCTAAACATGAGGATAGGTCGACGCAGCAGCTCCGGCCCGTACCGCGCGTGGTTCACCCGAGATCGCATACTGAGGCTACGGATTTTCTCGAGTTGTAGCCCGCCGAGTTCTACGGTCGAGGCCTCGAGGATGATCCGCAGGAGTTTATCCGCTTCTGCAGAGGATCACGCGAGTGATCAAGGCTTCGAGACCGAGCCGGTGGTCTTCACCATAGGTCGCTGCGTGATACCGCAATGATTGGTTTGATTCGTGGAGTTATCTCTGGAGAGCGCGCCCGCCTACTGGGACGAGTTCTCGAGGCTTTGCTCACTCATTTCTTGCCTCCACAGATGAGAGGCACGGGCCGACGATTTTTGTTCGAGATGCAGAGGACGCAGCCAGAGTACAACGTGGAGGTTGATTCGTTGGCTCGATATGTCCCTGCGTTGGTAGCAAATATGGAGGACAGGGTGCATCGTTACGTCACCGGGCTAGATGATTATATGGCCGAGTCTTGTGCGGGTGTGGCTCTTCATCCAGGTACGGATATTACCCGTGACGCAGCTCACGCACTGATGCGGCGAGCGTAGAGGCCGACGGGTTGTCGACAGACAGCAGCAGGTAAGACCGTGACGGCAGGTCTTTTGGGCTATCGTGGGCGGCCTCAGCAGCCTAGATTTGCACCACAACCAGCTCGAGCACTTCGCACCGCCCTCAAGACACCAGATATTCTAGTGGCATCAGTGGCCCCAGGACTTCGTGACGCCCAGCAAAGCAGAGGTATCGCCGACGGACCACCCCTCGCCGTTTGGCCGATGCGCAGATCCCACTTCGTGAATTGTGGTACCGCTACGGAGTTTGTTACGCCAGGCGCAGGTCACTTTGCGAGGAACTGTCCGACTAAGGGCAGCGCAGATGGTAGGGGTCAGCCTACAGGTTCTTTCGCCGGGTCTTCTTCCTCTCCTACAGTTACTCGCCCCGGAGGGCAGGGTACTCATGGACCAGCAGGTCGCGGCAGAGGTCGTGGCGCGGGTCCCAGTTCTAGCGGTCCACAGAACCGCATTATGCCTTGTCCACGGGCAGATCGTGAGGCCTCACTGATGTCGCCAGTACCTTATCGGGCTGGATTTGATGTGTATGCCTTGATAGATTCGGGTTCTACTCTGTCCTATATATCTCCCCTTATTGCTAGTAGGATAGGGATAGAGCCTGAGTCCATAGACCCTTTCGAGGTAGCTACGCTAGTGGGTGATTCGGTGGTAGCTCGGCGGGTATATAGGGCTTGTCCAAAGGACATTTACGTCGGACCAGCCAACTTGATAGAGTTGGATATGACCGATTTCGACGTGATCACGGGTATGGATTGGCTAGCTTCTGCTACGCCAATGTAGACCGCAGGAGAGAGTAGTACGGTTCCAGCTCGGCGAGCCATTGTTGAGTGGGAGGAACACTGTCGCCGATGGGTAGGTTTATTTCCTACCTCAAGGCTAGGAAGATGGTGCGGAAGGGTATATTTACCATCTCGTTCGTGTTTGATCCGAGGCGCACCAGATTTGCAGTCAGTTCCTGTAGTCAGAGAGTTCCCTGATGTGTTTCCAGATGACCTCCCGAATATCCCTCCTAAGAAGGAGATTGAGTTTTGTATTGACATATTGCCAGACACTCGGCCTATTTCCATTCTGCCATACAGAATGGCACCTGCCGAGTTGAGAGAGTTGAAGGATCAGCTTAGGGATTTGCTGGAGAAGGGCTTCATCAGCCTAGTGTTTCTCCCGGGAGCGCCTGATTGTTCGTGAAGAAGAAGGACTCGACGCCGCGCATGTGTTGATTACGGTGCAAACAAGGTGACCATTAAGAATGATACCCCTTCCTGTGATTGATGATTTGTTCGACCAGCAGTGCGCGAGATGTTTCTCCAAGATTGACCGCGATCGCTATCATCAGTGCACGAGTCGAGAGGCGGATGTCCCTAGGATCGCATTCCGGACCCAGACGCATTATGAGTTCAGGGTCATGTCCTTTGGGTTGACTAATGCTCCGGCGATATTCATGGATTTGATGAACCGAGTGTTCAAACCATTTTTGGACACGTTTGTGATAGTGTTCATTGATGATATCTTGGTTTATTCTCGCTCAGAGCGCGAGGAGCATGCGAGTATTTGGCGATCGGCCGAGTTCTCCAGACCAGCTTGTACGCCAAGTTTTCCAAATGTGAGTTTTGGTTAACTTCGTGGCTTTTCGGGCATATTGTCGGGGCTGATGGCATTCGGGTGGATACGCCAAGATCGAGGCAGTCAGGAGTTGGCCTAGACCTACTACTCCGACAGAGGTGCGCAGCTTTCTGGGCCTTGCAGGTTATTATCGACGGTTCGTAGAGAAGTTTGCTTTATCTCGCACCATTGACTAGGATGACTTAGAAGGCTAAGGTTTCAGCCGGATCGATGCTTGCGAGCGGTTTCCGCCATCGGCGAGAGATCGACGACCGCCTCGTTTCTTACTCTTCCGAGGGTCCAGACGGCTATGTCGTGTATTGTGATCGCGCCAGCATCGGGTTGGGATGTGTGTTGATGCAGCAGGCAAGGTTATAGCGTGACGCATCCCGACACCTAAGAAGCATGAGAAACTACCCCACCCATGATTTGGAGTTGGCGGCAATGATTCACGCTCAAGATCCGAGGCACTATTTGTATGGGGTTCATGTGGATATTTATACAGACCACAAGAGTGTTATATCCCGTAGTTCCAGGGTATGTATGCGACGCACGCATTTACGAACGACATATCGAGATTGGAAAGGAAGTAAGAGGTGATTTTTCCACTAAAAGTTTCCGGTTTGTGAAGGAAAAAGGTTCGTTAACGGGAATTGGATTCCCATTTGGTATTCGGACTTCTTGGAATATTAGAGAATTATGGAATTTTATTTTCTGAATGGTCACGCTGGGCCCACGGGAAATTTACGATTTTGTGGGCCCACTTTGTTTTCGAGATTTTGGCCATTGTGGATATTTTCGGAAGTTGAAATATTTTGACGATAGAGGGCGACACGTGTCACTCCCCGCTTGGCTTCGACGATTTCACTTTGTGCACAACACCCGATTAGAGTCGTTTTCGACTAAACGCTTTACACAACTCGCGTAGGATAAATTCGCCATGTCATTTCTAATTTTTGCGAATTTTTCCGAGAGACGAACATTTTGGACCAACGAGAGGCGACACATGGCACCCGCTCAGTGATGGAGGTGACACCGCATTGCGGCCAATAGGATGACAATTTGTGTCAAGTAGTTGGTAGGATACGTTGTGTGCAAGTGCGCCAAGGACACTTGCCTAAATCCTCACCCTACCCTTGCCTTGCACTTGGCACCATCTTGGCCCTTGGTTGGCCATGTCTTGACCTATAAATACCCTTAAGATGAAGAGTTCTTCATCCACAAACAAGCTTTCCAAGTCTTGAAATTCCTCCTTCTCTTGTTAAGTTTTCGTCCAAACACCCTCTCCTCTAGCCTAAGTGGCCCTCGCCGAGGCAACCCTCCCCTAGCCTAGCCGAAACCTACCCTCCCTTGGTAGAAAAGTTGCCTTCTAGTATTGTTATAATGCCCAAATTACCCTAGCCCAAATCCCTTAGTCCTTAGTAGAAGTCACAAGAACTTCAGTGGTTTTCGAGCTACTGAGCGCACAACTTGTGAGCTAAACCTTGCTCAGCGACTTTTATCTAGGATATTATTGGGCTTACCGAGGTAATTAACCTTATCCTCCTTTTGTAATTAGAATATATATACCGTAGAAGTATAGGAATAAGTATTAATACTTGAAGGATATGCAGAATAGAATTGAACTGCTATCACAGTAGGCGGCTTAAAAGAAGAATAATAGAATCAGATTTACATACGATCGTTTCACGAGACTTGAGTAGCTCACCGGGTAGGGAAGTGCTGCCAAATGTTCGTAGAATAGCGAACCCTCTGCTTAGAGCTTTATACAAGATGCCTAGACGCTGATAGACGATTTGATCGATATAGTCGATCATACTGCGCGACATATTCAACTTGGCATACGTGGTTTTCGCGGAAAGGTATGTGATTCTTCCTAAAGCATGATATTTTATAATATATATGTAGTACCAGACGCATACGTGTTAATCGAATAATACTTACTAAGAATGCCCTACCGCTTAAGCTCGAATAATACTTACAAGAATGCCTCACGCTTAAGCTCAATAATAAAGAATCAAAACATTTCAAAAGAATATCGAATCATTTTTTAATGTAAGAGTAACACTTGTTTTAAAAGCTTAAGAGTTATACTAGCTTTATGGGAAGTTAGGTATAACGGCCAAGAGTGATAAAAAGAACGATTTATTGATTTAAGGAAATAAGAGACTTGACTTATTATACTAATATGAATTTTGTTAAAAAGTGAAACCTCATTTATGAGTAAATAGTATTTTGGTTTTCAAAAGGAATGATGTTTTACCGATCGTAATAAATGTCGAACAAACCACAAGAAAGCTTAATAAAGGGAATTATTTTGACTAATAAAGTATTATTAAAACCAGAGAAACTTCCATCCGCACATAGAGCTAAGATGAGACAAAATGATATTACGCTTACTAGATCACGGTCACTGTAATAAGATTGTTACGAATAATAATAACCTACTCACACTTAGGTATATGTTTCTCAAATTGTTTTAAAGGATTAAAGCTATGAACTACTAAACCTTTCAAAATGAGAAACTTGAGTAATTGAAATTAGGCAAACTTAAGCGTTGGGAAAAGAATGTTGTTACTTGATTTTACAAAGAGAAATGTGTTGATTTACTTCAAAAGATAATCACTCTATTTTTATACTACGTATTGTCACGACTGCCCGGCCCGTGGATCGTGCCTTACCGGCACCCAAGTAGTCATACATCGAGTAATCGGAAACATAAAGCAAGACATGAAACGGTTTATAAAATAAGACATGACATTATGAGAAAACATCGCTTTCTAAGATATATATATAATCATGGTTTAGCGCTACATCCGACATCGCATACATGACTACTGCACCTCTAAGGAAATATACAACTATGGCGGACAGGCCCGCCATACCCCGATCGTACAAAAACTATCTACAACAGGAGATCATACCAAAAAGTAGAGCCTCCAAGAGACGGAGCTCCCGACACCAACGTAGAGATCCTAAGGACGCGGATCTAGCACTGCTGCCCTTACCGCGGCATGAACGCAGCTCGGGCGAGGTCAAGACAACAGTACTAAGTATGCGAAATCAGAAAGTACTTAAATGAAAACATATCATTTTTAAAACCAGTTTACAAATATGTGTGAAACAACCAAGGAAACCGCACATAGTGCCACATCACAAACAAGAGCAACAATAGTAAATCAGAATACGCCTTGTCTAGGCCGCGAATGATCAAACAGGCCACTCGCCACATCCTCATTCTCGCAAGCCTAACTCGACTCTGAGTCCGCATAGGCCACTCGCACGGGCCCGCATGAGGTATAACCCGCATACGCGAGTACAGCTCAATTTTATTCGTGATATTCTTCTAAGTATTTATACTTATTCTTATTCTACAACAGTAAGTATTCTCTAATTCAAAAGAGGGTTAGGATTAGTTACCCTGGTAAGCCCAATAATATCCTAGAAAAGTCGCTACTGAGCAAGGTTTTGCTCCTAAGTTGTATGCTCCATGAAACCTTAGAAGTTCTTCACAACTTCTACTAAGTACTAAGGTATTTGGGCTAGGTATTTTGGGCATTATAACAATACAAGAAGGCAACTTTTCTACCAAGGAGGGGGTAGGTTTCGCTAGGCTAGGGTGGGGTAGCCTCGCCAAGCTTCTCGGGAGGGGTGTGTTGGACGAATTGCTTACAAAGGGAGAGGAAGGATTTTAGACTTGGAAAGCTTTTGTGGATGAAGAACTCTTCATCTCAAGAGGGTATTTATAGGTCAAGGGATGGCCAACCAATGGCCAAGATGAAGACAAGTGCAAGGCAAGTGTAGGTCAAGATTTGGGCAAGTGTACCTAGCCAACTTGCACACAAAATATCTTACCAACAACTTGACCAAGTTGGCAACTCCAATCGCCATATGGACGCTTCACATCCATCAATCGAGGGTGACAAGTGTCGCCTCCCGCTGGTCCAAAATGTTTCGCCTCTGGAAAAATCCGCAAAAATAGAAATGGCATAGCCGAATTTATTCTACGAAAGTCGTGGAAACGCTTCGCCGGAAAAACTATTCGCTGTGAGTCAGGCCTAAAAATCGCCCAAGGCCTAACTTTAAGACCAAACTTTTGACGTATTCCTTTACGCACATACTGAAATACGGTATAACATTCTCCCTTCCTTAGAAACATTCGTCCCGAATGTTCCTTCCCAAGACATATAACGATAAGGTTCTTCAAAACTTAAACAGCTTTGCAAAAGCCACACACTACCATAAACAACACTTAGGTATAAACGATAATGAAGATTTACAAGTAGGAAAGTGAATTACCCGAGGTGCTGGGAACAGTGAGGATACTTCGCCTCATGTCCTCCTCGCTTCCCACGCCATCTCCTCCTCGAGCCTGCTCCGCCACAAGACTTTGACGGAAGCCACGCCCTTCGTCCGCAGACGCCTAACTCCGACGATCGATTATCGCTATGGGAATCTCTCATACGATAACCCCTGGCCACCGACATCGCCAATCGGATGCACCCTAGATGGATCCCCGATACATCTCCTCAAAGATAGAAACGTGAAACACCGGATGCACCGCCTCCAGACGGACGGCAGATTCCAACTCATAGGCAACCTCGCCTACCTCCGCGACAACTGAAACGCCCAATGTACTGGCCGAAGTTTCCTTCTTCCCGATCTCATCACACCCTTCATGGGTGACACCTTCAGAAAACCCAATCATCAATCGCAACCTGCATGTCGACGACGATGATCCGTGATACGATTGCCGACTCAGCCGCCAATAGCCGCTTTGATAAGCTTCACCTTATCTATCGCTCGCTGCACCAAATCGTCCCACTAGCCGCACTCGCCCACCTCGAACCAACCTATAGGCGACCGCACTTCCTCCCATACAAGGCCTCATAAGGCGCCATCCGAATACCGGAGTGGTAGCTATTATTATACGCGAACTCAACTAGAGGCAAATGATCCTCCCAACTACCATCGGTCAATAACACAGCTCGCAAAGATATCCTCAAGAGTCCGGATAAGGCGCTCGCCTCGTCCGTCTCGCTCGGATGAAATGCAAGACTGTGCTCACTCGCCCCTAAACCCTCTCGAAGGACTCTCTGCAGTTGCCAGAACCGGGCTCCTCTGCGATATGATCGGTAGGGACTCCATGCAGCCGACGATCTCTGATGTAAAGTCCGCATAATCCTCACCAAAAGTCGCCCCGACGGAAGAAAGTGGGCTGATTTCGCCACCGTCGACGATAACCCATATAGAATCATGTCTCCTCCGAGTGCGAGGTAATCCCGACGAAGTCCATGTTGATTACCTCCCACTTCCGTGTCGGGATCTCTATCGTCAGAATAAACCACTGTGTCTCTCGTGCTCTACCTTCACTCCGACAACACGCACCGAGCTACGAACTCGCAACGCCCTCTTCAAGCCATCCCACCAATACACGATCTAAGGTCGTGGTACATCTTGGTCGACCGGACGGATAGAGTAACGCGCGCCGCAGGCTTCCCCAAGAACTCCGCCAAGTCCTCAAACATCCGGAACACACAACCTGCTCTCAAACCTTAGCACCCCATCGTGCTACCTCAAAAGGACCCTTGCCTCACGTAAGAGTCAGATCACGATATCGAATCAAAGCCGGATCCTCGAATCGCTCTTCACCTCCTCGACGATGGAAGACTCGCAACCTCACGAACTCTAACCCCATTGCTATCGTAATCAATCAAACGGACACCAAGGCTCGCTAATCGTGCAAATTACGAACCATGTCCCTTCTCTCTACCGCACATCCGATAGGCTCCCATCGACCTACGACTAAGAGCATCCGCCACAACATCGCCTTGCCCGTGGTACAGGATGTCCACATCGTAATCCTTAAGCAACTCTAACCACCGCCTCTCGCTGAAGTTCACCTCCTCTGGTCAAGATATACCGAGGCTCTTGTGGTCTGTAAAATATCCACGTGAACCCCATACAAATAAGGCCTCCAGATCTTCAAAGCGTGAATCACACCGCTAACTCCAAATCACGCTGGGTAGTTCCTCTCGTGTTTCTTCACCGCCGACGATATGCTATAACTCGCCATGCCGCATCAACACACATCCCAACCCGATGCCCGACGCATCACAATACACACATAACCATCCGACCTCCGGAAGAGTAAGAACGGCGCTGCCGCCTCTTTCAAGAATCGAAACCCCGCCACAAGCATCACCATCAAACTCGCCGCTTTCCGAGTCACCCTAGTCAACGGTGCGTAGATAAGCAAACTTCTTCACGAACCGCCGATAATACTCGCAAGGCCCGTAAAATCGCGAACCTCGCGGAGTAAGAGTTCAGGCCAAGTCCTCGATCGCCGATTTTGGTCAGACAACCCGAATGCCATCACCATAATATGCCCACGAAACGCCATCAAGTCAACCAAAACTCACATTTGGAAAACTTGGCGCATAAATCGCTGGTCTCGAGAATCACAAGACAGCCTCAACGCCCGCATGCTCGCTCGAGCGAGAATAAACCAAGATATCATCAATGAACACTATCACAAACGTGTCCAAAATGGTTTGAACACTCGGTCATCAAATCCATGAATACCACGAGCATCGTCAACCCAAAAGACATGACTCAACTCATAATGCCCGCACGTCCGAATGCACCCTAGTGGACATCCACCTCTCGACTCGCACTGATGATAGCCCGATCGCAGATCAATCTTGAGAAACATCTCGCACTCGCAATCGGTCGAACAAATCATCAATCCTAGGAAGGGTATTCGTTTAATGGTCACCTTGTTCACCGTCAGAATCAACACACATGCGCAGCTGCCCCGCCCTTCTTCTTCACGAACAATACCGGCGCTTCCTGGGGAGAAACACTAGGCCTAATGAAGCCCTTCTCTAGCAAATCCCTAAGCCGATCCTTCAACTCTCTCAACTCGGCAGTGCCATTCGTATGGCGAATGGAAATAGCCGAGTATCCGCAACACATCTATACAAAACTCGATCTCTCTCGTGAGGGATACCCGGAGGTCATCCGAAACACGCCGGGAACTCACGACCATCGAATCGACGGAAAATCTGGTACCGCAGCCTTCAAGATCAAACACCAACGAGATGGCAGATATACCCTTCTCGCACCATCTTCCTAGCCTTGAGGTAGGAAATAAACCTACCTCCGATACCGTGCTCCTCCCACTCAACAACCGGCCTCAGAAACCGGAACTGCATTATTCTCTCTCTCAGCCTACATTGGCGTAGCAGAAGCTAGCCAATCCATCCCCATGATCACGCAAGTCAATCATCTCCAACTCTATCAAGTCGGCCGTGGTCCGACGATCAGAACGGTCACAGACAAGCTCTATATACCCGCCGAGCTACCACCGACTACCCATCGGCGTAGCTACCTCGAAGTGGTCATGGACTCGTGCTCTATCCCTATCCTACTAGCAACAAGGGAGATATATAGACAGAGTAGAACCCGATCTATCAAAGCATACACATCAAACCCGTGAATCGATAAGGTACTGCGACGACATCGTGAGGCCTCCCGATCCCGCTTACCGATTAAAGCATAAATGCGGCTTCGAGGACCGCTAGAATCGACTCGAGCCACGCCTCGCCGCGACTGGCCGACCCACGAGCACCTCGCTCCGGCGAGTAATCAGAGGAGATGAAGCGCAATGTAACCCGGCGTCGAGCCCTACCACCGGCCACGCCGGCCTGACAGCCGCAAAGTGACCGCCGGGCCACAATCGTAATAAGCTCCAAAAGTAGTACCACACTTCCCGTAATGGGATCTACCGTGACGGCCACACCGGGGGTGGTCCCGATCGCCGCACTTCGCTACTCGACGCTCAAGCCCCGGGCCCCGTCCGCCTTGAAAACTCGGGCCAGGCCGAGGACGGTGCAGAGTGCTCAGGCCGGCCGTGGTGCGACCCAGATCGCTGCCGAGGCCGCCACCACGATAACCACCGTAAGACCTCCCGCCCCGGCCTTCTTCTCGCCGCCGTCGCCCACTCGCCGACCGCGCCTCGCATCCGCGGCGTGAGCTCGCACGCGGTAATGTCCATACCCTACCGGATAGAAACCCCGCACATGACTCGCCATATAGTCGCTTTCAGCCCGTGACATAGCGGTGCACCCTATCCTCCATATTCGCTACCAATGCCGGGACATATCGAGCCAATGAATCAAACTCGACATTGTACTTCGACAAAGGCGCCCTTCTCGCCAGAGTAAAAATCTATCACCGCGCCTCCTCATCCGCGAGGCAAGAAGTGAGCGAGGAAAGCCTCCGAGAACTCATCCCAAGTAGTCGGGACGCAGGCTCTCCCGATAACTCCCATGAATCAAACCAATCGATCGCGTATCACGCAAATTATGTGGAACCAAAGATCACGGACTCGGTCTCCGACGCCCGATCACTCTCAAAATCCTCCGCCGACGGATGAACTCCCGCGATCATCCTCCCGCCGATCCATAAAACTCCGCGGCTACAACTCAAGAAGTCTCGTAGCCTCAAACTCTCTCGCCTCGGTGAACAACGGCGCGACCGGCTACTGAGCTGAAATGGAATCTGCCGATCCAGCCTTCTCTCAGACGCCACAACTTTAGCCAAAAGTCGGGCCATCTCTTGTACTCCTAACTCGTCCGCCTGCATCGCGGGATGCGAGGCTGGGTACGTGGTCTCGCTGGGCCGGGCGCCATAGAACTCGCTGCCTCTCGTATAGATCGGGCTCGAGCCTCGTGACTGGGTGTCTCGCTAGCGCCTCTCGGCCGCTTTGCCCTTCTCGGGCCCGGTTGCCTTACGCGAGGCATAATCACATACAGAAAGGAATACGTTAGGGGTCCAACCTATAACACGCCTCTAAAGCACGATCTCGTAATGAGAAGAACGGAAACCAATCCTAAATATCCTATAGCCTCCTCGACATCGGTGTGGTGCACAACACACCGATAATCAAGACTTACTAGATACGGTGCGTAGACACTTTCGAGGATTAATCGCTCGATACCACTTTTGTCACGACTGCCTGAGATCGTGATCGTGCCTACCGGCACCCAAGTAGTCATACATCGAGTAATCACGGAAACATAAAGCAAGACATGAAATGCTTTATAAAATAAGACACAGACATGTGAGAAAACATCGCTTTCTAAGATATATATATAATCATGGTTTAGCAAGCTACATCCGACATCGCATAAATACGACTACATGCACTTAAGGAAATATACAACTATGGCGGACAGTGGCCCCGCCATACCCGATCAGATAAAAACTATCTACAACAGGAGATCATACCAAAAAGTAGAGCCTCCAAGAGATGGAGCTCCCGACACCAACGTAGAGATCCTAAGGACGCGGATCTAGCACCGCTGCCCTTACCGCGGCATGAACGCACTTCAAGCGAGGTCGCATAACAGTACTAAGTATGCGAAATCAGAAGTACTTAAATGAAAACATATCATTTTTAAAACCGGTTTACAAATATGTGTGAAACAACCATGAAACCGCACATAGTGCCACATCACAAACAAGAGCAACAATAGGTAATCAGAATACGCCTTGTCTAGGCCGCGAATGATCGAAACAGGCCACTCGCCACATCCTCATTCTCGCAGCCTAATCTCGACTCCTAGAGTCCGCATAGCCACTCGCACGGGCCCGCATGAGGTATAACCCCGCATCGAGGGTAGCTACTCCTAAGATCGCCCCGACTCGCCGTCCGCATGGCCACATAGACCGCATGAGGCATAACCCCGCATACTAACTCGAACTCGTAGCTCCGATAGGCCCCCGACCCGCATGAGGTATTCTCAATCACGGTCCTGCATCACCGAGTCTACCCCGCACGGAGGGCCTTTAACCTCCCAGATCATCTCAAGAGGCGAGTGATAGTACACTAACATAACGACTTATCTTTAAACAACATAAGTACAACAAGGATACTCACTTATACAAACGTTACAAGGTACTAACACACATAGCAACATGTCATGTCTACTTATCAAACCATCTTATTATCCTTTTCACAATTTCATATAAGTCTGTTAGAAATACATAGGCAACTTGTTTCTTTTATCAATCTTAAGTGGTTATACTTAACTTCCCATAAAGCTAGTATAACTCTTAAACTTCTGTTTAAAAAATTAGTTCTCTCTCAGAAAATGATTCAAGAGTCCTTTGAAATGTTTTCGCTTATTATTCAAAGCTTAAGCACAGGCATCACAGACGTATTATTCAGCTTAAGCCGAGGCATTGCCGTAAGTATTATTCAGCTTAAGTCAAAGACATTGCCGTTAGTTATTATTCGATTAACACACGTACGCTCACCGCACTATATACATATTGTAAAATATCATGCTTTAGGAAGAATCACATACCTTCTCAAATAAAACCACCGCCAAGTCAATATGTCGCGCGCAGAGTCACCTATAATAGTCACGTATATCTATCAAAGACTACTCAAGGTCATTCTAAACAGAGGTTCACAATTCTATGGAAAGTCAAGACAACCCTACCCGTGAGCTATATGAGTTCATCAGGAAAACAAATCCCATGCGAGTACGATCAATTTTATTCTGTGATATTCTTCTAAGTATTTATACTTATTCTTATTCTACAACAAAGAAGTATTCTCTAATTCAAAAGAGGGTTAGGATTAGTTACCCTGGTAAGCCCAATAATATCCTAGAAAAGTCGCACTGAGCAAGGTTTTGCTCCTAAGTCAGATGCTCCAAGGAAACCTTAGAAGTTCTTCACAACTTCTACTAAGTACTAAGGTATTTGGGCTAGGTATTTTGGGCATTATAACAATACAAGAAGGCAACTTTTCTACCAAGGAGTGGTAGGTTTCGCCAGGCTAAAGGGTAGCCTCGCCAAGCTTCTCGGGAGGGGGTGTGTTGGACGAATTGCTTACAAAGGAGAGAGGAAGGATTTTTAGACTTGAAAGCTTTTGTGGATGAAGAACTCTTCATCTCAAGAGGGTATTTATAGGTCAAGGGATGGCCAACCAATGGCCAAGATGAAGACAAGTGCAAGGCAAGTGTAGGTCAAGATTTGGGCAAGTGTACCTAGCCAACTTGCACACAAAATATCTTACCAACAACTTGACCAAGTTGGCAACTCCAATCGCCATATGGACGCTTCACATCCATCAATTGGAGGGTGACAAGTGTCGCCTCCCGCTGGTCCAAAATGTTTCGCCTCTCGGAAAAATCCGCAAAAATAGAAATGGCATACCGAATTTATTCTACGAAAGTCAGGGAAACGCTTGGCCTGAAAACTATTCGCCATGAGTTGTGCCTAAAAATCGTCCAAGGCCTAACTTTAAGACCAAACTTTTTGTACGTATTCCTTTACGTACATACTCTGGAAATACGGGGTATAACAGGTATTGTGTGATTTTTGTGAAAGAAACGGATCTTTTAAAAGAGTAATACATTAAGTACCTTGGGGCTAAAAACCCGAACTTGTTAGCATAATGTAGAAAGTACCTTGTGTGAATAACTTGATTGTATTGATTTGTGATAGTCTTGTAATACTTTCTTGTTGACTTGATAAGTAAGCATGTTAGGATGCTACGTGAGTTAGTGTCTTGTGATGTTTGTGTAAAGGGTTATCCCTTGTCAGGCTTATGTTGTTTAGCGATAAGCGGCTTATGTTGATATCATATCACTCATAACTCCGGTTAAGCTTCCTCCGACGCGGGTAGACTCAAAGTGTCTAGTGACCTATGATTCGAGAATACCTTACGCAGTCCAGATGGCCTATGCGAGCTACGGAGTTCCGTGTTAGCGGCGCCTTGTGGTCACGCGGTCTTTACGGCTACGCGACGCGAGTCCGTGACGCCGCCGGAGTAGCTACCCTCGATGCGGAATACCTCACGGGCCATTAGAATGGCCCACGCGAGCTACTGAAAGTTCTGTGGCTAGACGCGCACATTAGATATCTGCGGCGAGTGGCCAACTTTGATCATGTGACGGCCTAGACAGATCTCATGATACGCTTTACGCCCTTGTTGCATCGGGGTTTTTAGTAGTCGGCTATGCCCTCGCATTTACCCCGCACGGTTTTATGATGACTTTGAGGGCGAGTCCTCGACTTGACATGACTATTTATTTATCGTGAATCGTAGTTTTGGTTATCATACATGTCTCCCGCTTTATATAGACTACTATGATTTCATTTACGATTTTCGCCACATACTGGTACTGTCAGATCGACTCCTTCGTGGCCGCTCATGCCGCAGTAAAGGTACTCCTACCGTTGATCCCCGCTCTAGGATCACCGCTTTCAAATTTCGGAAAAGCTCCGCTTTCTCCGAGGCTTAGCATTTTGGTACGGTCCCGTCGTTGTAGATATTTGCATTCAGGGTACGGCGGCCCCGTCCCGCCATTGTTGTTTTAAACTCTAGAGGTCTGTAGACCTGTAAGGTCGGGATGAATCGCTCATTTTGGGTAATTATATATGTATCGAAAGGCAACTTTGCTTCGTATAGCCGTGTCTCAATTTATATTGTTTCATATCGTTGTTTTATTTTCCACGATTTCTCCGATGTATGACTACTGGGTGCCTGTAAGGCACGACCACGCCCCGAACGGTCGTGACAAAAGTGGTATCGTGAGCGCTTAATCCTGAAAGTGTCTACTGCACCGTATCTAGTAGAGTCTTGATTATCTGTGTTGTGCACCACACCAATAATCGTGAGGCTATAGGATATTTAGGATCGTTTCATTCTTCTCACTCGAGATCGTGCTTTAGAGCCGTGTTATAAGTTGGACCTCTAACGTATTCCTTCCTTTACCGCTATGCCTCCACGCCAGTAACTCCCTGCCCAGAGGCAAGGCACCGGAGCCGCGAGTAAGGTACAGAGATTTGTGGCACAGCCCAATCATCACTGCGATGCTCACGCGGGAGTTACGAGACGCCACAAGAAGAAGCAGAGTTTGGCACACGCATCGCCTCCATCATACCGTTATACCTCGTAGTTGCAGAGTATGTATGTGAGGACGCACGCACGAGAGTACTACAGTAAATTTTGAAAAGAAAGAAAGATGTGAGTTTTCACTTTAAAAGTTTCCTGTTATTTGTGAAGAAAAAGGTTCGTTAACGGGAATTGATTCCCAGATTTGGTATTTGGACTTCATAGATTATATTAGAATTTTGAGATTTTATTTTCTGAATGGTCACGCTGGGCCCACGGAGAAATTTACGCTTTGGGCCCGCTTTGTTTTAGAGATTTCAGATTTTGGATATTTTCTAAGTCGAAATATTCTGGCGAATCGGGGCGACACGTGTCACCCCATGTGGCACCCTTGGCCGATTTACATTTGTGCACAACACCCTGCTAGAGTCGTTCGACTAAACGCTTTGCGTAACTTCATGGCGGAAAATTCGCTATGTCGCTTTGTATTTTTTATGGATTTTTCCGAGCGACGAACATCTGGGCCAACGAGGGTGACACTTGTCACCCTCAAGTGACGGTTTGTGCAGCGGGACGCCTTCCTCCCTTGTTTTGCCTTGTTTTGGCCTTGTTTGGTGCATTGTTTTGTGGAGTGTTTTGTGGAGTAGGGTTTAGGTGCACTTGGCTTGATCTTGCCTTACACTTGCCTTGCACATGGCTTGATCTCGCCATTGGTTGGCCTTTGGTTTTGCTATAAATACCCCCTTATGTTGATGAACTCTTCATCCACAAATGAAACCTTCCAAGCCTAAAATCCCTCCTCCTCTAGTGTTGAGTTCGCCCAACTCATCCCCTCTGAGAGTCTTGCCGAGGCCTCCTCCCTCCCCTCAGGTGTCTCGCCGCGGGTACCCCAGCCTAGTTGTTTTCAGATAATACCCCTTGTCAGGGTATAGAAATACTCCCTAGTATTGTTATAATGCCCAAAATACCTTAGCCTTGTACCTTGTAGTATTCCAAAGATACCTCTATACGTAGAGCCCGGAAATACTACCTTTTGTCCTTTTTAGTCTCAAACCGAAACCCTAAAGAAATCTTCATAGTTGGTCAAGTTTTGAGCAGGTTGGTTAGAACTTCTAAGGGTTGTTTGGAGTGGTTTGAGCGCACTGAGTGAGCTAAACCTTGCTCAGATCGACATTATAACTTGATAATTTTGGGCTTATCGAGGTAATTATCTTGTCCTCTATTGTAATTGGAAATTACATGCTTGTTAGAATATATAGTCAAGTATACTATACGGAACTACTTAGTATTCGCAATGTCTTTTGACTTAAGCTCAAGAATAAAGAATCGAATCGAATCAGATTTACATGGATCAGACAAAGAGACTTGTAGAATTGTACACGTCCGTTAGACGTAAACCCTCGTTGGCAAGCCGCCTCGATAGAGAGAGGAGATTTACGCTGCCATGTGTGGTGTCGCGAATTTTCTATAGAAAGATAGAAACTTGTGTTTTGGGGTTAATAGACGTTTGTGACCTTTATAGTGAAAGTACTAAGAGTAGCGATTCTACCGGCGAGTGGAAAGTGGCCAGTGCGTTGTAGTACTTGGAGCATTTTGCTTATCGTCGATAAATCGTCGCGAGGTATGTGAACCTCTTCCTATCTTTTCTAGCATGATGGTTGTGAACTATGTAGTACGGTAGACGCATACGCTAAGTGATTTGGTTGGTTTAAAACATAGGGTGTTATAATAGCTTTACGGGAAGTTAGTTATAACGACCTTATGTAAGTGAAAATGGTTTATCATGTTAGAAGTTAAGAGACTTGATCTTATAAGATAAGAGACTTAACTTATTTGTTTTAATGTGGATGTTTGTGAAACCTCATTCGTGAGTAATGAGTACTTGGTTTTAAAGGGATAATGTTTTACCGATTTCGAATCGAATGTGTATCGGCACTACCACCGCAGGCGTAAATAAAAGGAAAATGTATTGAATAATGATGTGTTGTATTAAAACCAAGAAAACCTCCATCCGCATGTAAGCTAAGATGACAAAATGATATTACATTTTCTAGATCATGGTCATTGTAATAAGATCGTTATAAACAAGAATAAACTACTCACATATATGACATATGTTACTCAATTGTTCTAAAAAGGAATCAAGTGATTAAGTTTGGGAACTATGAAACCTTTGAAAATGAAGTCGAGTAATTGAAACTAGGCAACCGAACTTAGGAAAAGAATGTCGGTACTTGATTTTAAAAGGAAAGTGTTCGTTTACTTAAAAATGTGGGTTGGTCATTCTAATACTACGGTATCGGGTGACTTTGATAAAAGTAATGGATCTCTTTACAAAATTTAACGACGTAGTACTTTAGGCTAAAACCCTGACTTTGGTATAAAATGAAAGTACTTTGTGTTGTTGTGAAACTTGCCTACGCTTGTTGTTGTGAAGCTTGGCTATGCGTATTGTGATAACCTTTGTTGAGCAAAGCGTTGTATTTCTGTGTTACCGCGTCTCACGATGGAGGGTCGGTTGACTTGTTGAGAACTTACTCGACGCGCGCAAAGGACGAGAAATTCCACCGCACGCCTCGCTGATAGTATTATTGTTGTGCATCGCTATGGACATACCGACACGACGCGTAGCGCACGGCATGCTTCCATTTAGATTACCGCTTGTTGTTTCCCTTCGACATACCGACACGACGCGTAGCGCACGCATGCGCCCATTTGGAATGTTGTCTTATATTTCCCTTTGGACATATCGACACGACGCGTAGCGCACGTATGCGCCCATTTGGAATGTTGTCTTATTTTTCCTTCGACATACCGACACGATGCGTAGCGCACGGGTATGCTTCCATTTGGATTGTCTTGTTGTTGAGGTCACATGGACATGTCTACACCGATGCAGATCCGGGGGCATGTGGCCATGGGACATTGGTATTGTTGTTGCATCATGGACATGTCTACACCGATGCAGATTCGGCACGCGCCATAATGCGAACTCGATTGATGCGGGCGTGAGACCCATAGTTATATCGAGTGATGATCGCTTTATGTTGTGGAATCGTAGTTTGGTTATCATACATGTCTCCCGCTTTATATAGACTAGTATGATTTCATTACGATTTTTACGCCACATACTTGGTACACGCAGATCGACTCTTCGGCCGCGTTCACGCCGCAGTAGAGGTACATCGGCCGTGGATCCCCGCCTTAGGATCACAGCCAAAGATATCGGGAAGCTCCGCTTTCTTGGAGGCTTATCTTTTAGTATGTGTTCCCGAGTTGTAGGTTCTTGTACATCTGTGGTATGGCGGGCCCTGTCCCGCCATAGTCGTTGTAAATCTTAAGGTCCGTAGAATCGTTGGCGTGGTTGTAAAAGGATTAAACTGCTCGTGTTTTATGTATATACCAAGGCAACCGCTTTGGTTGGCCTGCTTATTATTATATCTCTTGTTTCATGACTCATGTTTTATTTTTCCATTTTTCTCTCGATGTTGTATCACTAGGGTGCCCGATAAGGCACCAGAACGCCCCGAACGGGTCGTTACAAAAGTGGTATCGAGCGATTAATCCTGAAAGTGTCTACTGCACCGTGTCTAGTAGAGTCTTGATTATCGGTGTGTTGTGCACCACATCTATAATCGTGAGGCTATAGGACATTTAGGATTGGTTTCATTCTTCTCATTCCGAGATCGTGCCTTAGAGTTGTGTTGTAAGTTGGATCCTCCGACGTATCTCGCTTTTTACCGCTTATGCCTCCGCAAGGCAACCAGAGCCTGGCGGCAAGACACCGAGGGAACCGCTAGTGAGATACAGAGGAGTACGAGGCGCAGCCCGACAAGACTGAGGTTGTGCTTCAGACGGCGGGTTTTCAGGACGCCGCCACTTCAAGAGAGGTTAGAGCCGCAAGAATGGCCGCCGAGACCGCAGCACTGAGCCTCCATCCCACACCGGGCAGAGGAGATGGGTTACGCGAGATGGCCGCTTGGCCGCCGTGGTCGTGGCCGATATGAGATAGGCCGGACGCAGCAGCCTGGCCCAAGAGCACCATGGTTCACCCCGAGCAGATAGTTTGAGGCTACGGACTTTACGAGTCAGAGCCCGCCGAGTTTTATGGGTCGAGGCTCGAGGATGATCCGCAGGAGTTCATCCGGCGCTACCGGATCACGCGGGTGATCAAGGCTTCGTAAACCGAGTGCGGACCTTTGTTCGTGATCGGCCGCGTGATACCGCAATGATCGGTTTGATTCATGAGCTTTCCGGGAGAGCATGCACTCCAAAGCAGATGGGATGAGTTTTCGGGGCTTTCTCACGCACTTCGCCTCCGCAGATGGCGAGGGCACGCCGGTGATTTTTGTTACCGAGACAGAGAGGCGACCGTCAGGAGTACAATGTCGAAGTTCGATTCTTTCGCTCGATATGTCCTCGCGCTTAGTTGCAGATATGGAGGATAGGTGCATCGCCACGCCACCGCTAGATGATTATATGGTCGAGTCTTGCGCGGTGTTTTCTTCACCGCATGGACATTGCCCGCACGCAGCTCATGCACCAGGACGCGAGGCACGGAGGGTCGACGGAACGACCGATCGCCAAGAGGGCCGTGACGGCAGGTCCTTGGTGGCTTTCGAGGCGGACCGCCTCAAGAAGAAAGTTAGTTATATACCCCCACCGCATGCAGTGGTCCTCCACCGCCTTCGTGAGCGTGTCGTGGCTCGAGGTTCAGATTTTCGGCAGAGCGTGGTGTTAACCACCAAGCCACCCTACCTCGTTGTGACTATTGTGGTAGACTCCATTTTGGAGAGTGTCGTGCTAGATTGGGAGTTTGTTTTGCATGCGACAGCAGGCCATTTTGGCAGGAATCGTCCACCAAGGGAAGCGCGGATGTTACGACTCACCTTCAGATCCGTGGTTGGTTCATCACCTTCATAATGCACACGCAGGCGTGCCTATGATTAGAGTGGAGCGGTAGCTTGTGTATATCCTTAACCTCTAGAGTTTTGGTATGCTTGTTATGATGATCTCATTATTGTGTGCTATGTACGGATAGCATTGTGATATGTGTGAGTTAGAATGCATGGTTAGTTGGAAGGATACGATGGAGGCATGGTAAGTGTGAACCTTAGACTATTTCACGATCGAGACCTTGGGTAAGGTCGTCTTGAGTAAAAGATTCGCTTTATGTTTGACCTTTATAAGGGTGAGTAGTATACGGGATTTATTTGTGTGATAAGTCCATGGGTAGTGTGAGATGGAAGTGGTAGCTTTCATGATGTGAATTAGTAAGATTGTTCGGACGGGAACAAGAGTTTGCGCGGTTGGGGTCGGGTTGAGGACCATTTGCGGTCAACCCAGAACCCGTTTAGCGGGTCGGTTCTGGGTGGTCCCTCCGTGGTAGGGTCACGAGGATGCTAGGCCCAAGTTTGTATGATCATCGATGAGTTCGTGGACGCGCTCGACCGAGCCGTTCAGAAGGCCGGAATGGCCTTAAGGAAGTTTGAGGTTAGTAAGATGACCAAGTTCGAGGTAGTGACTCCGCAGATTTTCGGAACTAAGTAATGATGAAGTATGGTACGACCGAGAGTTCTAGTGTTCGAGAAGGGTACAACGAGTAAGGAGGAAGATAACGTGTGTTATTTCGCGCCAAGTGTGGCGTTGACAACTTGTTAGAGGAACTTCATCGATATCCGTTGAGAAGGAACATTCGGGACGAATGTTTCGGCGAGGGGAGAATGTTATACCGTAGTTTCAGAGTATGTATGTGAGGACGACGCACGAGAGTACGGCATGTAAATTTTGAAAAGAAAGAAAGATGTGAGTTTTCGACTAAAAGTTTCCTGCTATTTGTGAAGAAAAAGGTTCGTTAATGGGAATTGATTCCCATTTGGTAATTGGACTTCATAGATTATATTAGAATTTTGAGATTTTATTTTCTGAATGGTCACGTGGGCCCACGGAGAAATTTACTGCTTTGTGGCCCGCTTTGTTTTAGAGATTTCCGGTATTTTGGATATTTTCTAAGTCGAAATATTCGGCGACCGGGGCGACACGTGTCACCCCACGTGGCACCCTTGGCCGATTTTACATTTGTGCACAACACCTTGCTAGTCGTTTTCGACTAAACGCTTTCAGAACTTGCGGGCGGAAAATTCCGCTATGTCGCTTTGTATTTTTGCGGATTTTTCCGAGCGACTAACATCTTTGGGCCAACGAGGTGACACTTGTCACCTCAAGTGACGGTTGCAGTGCGCGGGACGTCTTCCTCGCTTGTGCCTTGCTTTGGCCTTGTTTGGTGCATTGTTTTGTGAGTGTTTTGGAGTAGGGTTTAGGTGCACTTGGCTTGATCTTGGCCTTACACTTGCCTTGCACATGGCTTGATCTTGCCATTGGTTGGCCTTTGGTTTTGCTATAAATACCCCCTTATGTTGATGAACTCTTCATCCACAAATGAAACCTTCCAAGCCTAAAATCCTCCCCTCCTCTAGTGTTGAGTTCGTCCAACTCATCCCCTCTTTGAGAGTCTTGGCCGAGGCCTCCTCCTCCTTTGTGGTGTCTCGCCGTGGTACCCCTGCCTAGTTGTTTTCAGATAATACCCTTGTTGTGGTATAGAAATACTCCCTAGTATTGTTATAATGCCCAAAATACCTTAGCCTTGTACCTTGTAGTATTCCAAAGATACCTCTATACGTAGAGCCCTAAATACTACCTTTTGTCCTTTTTAGTCTCAAACCGAAACCCTAAAGAAATCTTCATAGTTGGTTGAAGTTATTGAGTAGAAGTTGGTTAGAACTTCTAAGGGTTGTTGGAGTGGTTTGAGCGCACTGAGTGAGCTAAACCTTGCTCAGATCGACATTATAACTTGGATAATTTTGGGCTTATCGAGGTAATTATCTTGTCCTCTATTGTAATTGGAAATTACATGTTTGTTAGAATATATAGTCAAGTATACTATATATGGAACTACTTAGTATTCGCAATGTCTTTTGACTTAAGCCCAAGAATAAAGAATCGAATCAATTTACATATTTCAGATTGCAAGAGACTTGTGTAGAATTGTACACGCCCGGTTAGGCGTAAACCCCCCGTTGGCTTGGTAGCCTACCGATAGAGAGAGATTTACGTTGTCATGCGGGGAGGTCGCCAATTTTCTATAGAAAGATAAACTTGTGTTTTGGGGTTAATAGACGTTTGTGACCTTTATAGGTGAAAGTACTAAGAGTAGCGATTCTACTCGAGGAGTGGAAAGGGCTAGCAAGGTTGTAGTACTTGGAGCATTTTGCTTATTGTCGATAAATCGTCGCGAGGTATGTGAACCTCTTCCTATCTTTTCTAGCATGATGGTTGTGAACTATGTAGTACGGTAGACGCATACGTGCTAAGTGATTTGGTTGGTTTAAAACATAGGGTGTTATAATAGCTTTACGGGAAGTTAGTTATAACGACCTTATGTAAGTGAAAATGGTTTACTGATGTTAGAAGTTAAGAGACTTGATCTTATAAGATAAGAGACTTAACTTATTTGTTTTAATGTGGATGTTTGTGTGAAACCTCATTCGTGAGTAATGAGTACTTGGTTTTAAAGGGATAATGTTTTACCGATTTCGAATCGAACGTGTATCGGCTGCACCAACGCAGCGTAAATAAAAGGAAAATGTATTGAATAATGATGTGTTGTATTAAAACCAAGTAGAAACCTCCATCCGCATGTGCTAAGATGAGACAAAATGATATTACATTTTCTAGATCACGGTCGTAATAAGATCGTTATAAACAAGAATAAACTACTCACATATATGACATATGTTACTCAATTGTTCTAAAAAGGAATCAAGTGATTAAGTTTGGGAACTATGAAACCTTTTGAAAATGAGAAGTTGGAGTAATTGAAACTAGGCAAACTGGAACTTAGGAAAAGAATGTCTTGATTTTAAAAGGAAAGTGTTCGTTTACTTAAAAATGGGTTGGTCATTCTAATACTACGTATCGGGTGACTTTGATAAAAGTAATGGATCTCTTTACAAAATTTAACGACGTAGTACTTTAGGCTAAAACCCTGACTTTGGTATAAAATGAAAGTACTTTGTGTTGTTGTGAAACTTGCCTATGCTTGTTGTTGTGAAGCTTGGCTATGCTTATTGTGATAACCTTTGTTGTGCAAAGCGTTGTATTTCTGTGTTACCGCGTCTCTCGATGGAGGGTCGGTTGACTTGTTGAGAACTTACTTGGACGTGCCGGCAGTGACGGAGAAATTCCACGCACGCCTCGCTGATAGTATTATTGTTGTGCATCGCTATGACATACCGACACGACGCGTAGCGCACGTATGCTTCCATTTAGATTACCGCCTTGTTGTTTCCCTTTCGACATACCGACACGACGCGTAGCGCACGCATGCGCCCATTTGGAATGTTGTCTTATATTTCCCTTTCGACATACCGACACGATGCGTAGCGCACGCATGCGCCCATTTGGAATGTTGTCTTATTTTTCCTCGACATACCGACACGACGTAGCGCACGGGTATGCTTCCATTTGATTGTCTTGTTGTTGAGGTCACATGGACATGTCTACACCGGCGCAATTCCGGGCATGTGGCTACGACATTGGTATTATTGTTGCATCATGGACATGTCTACACCGGCGCAAGATTCCGGCACGCGCCATAATGCGAACTCGATTGATGTGCGGGGCGAGACCCATAGTTATATGGAGTGATGATCGCTTTATGTTGTGAATCGTAGTTTGGTTATCATACATGCTCTCGCTTTATATAGACTAGTATGATTTCATTACGATTTTTACGCCACATACTTGGTACATGTTGTACCGACCTCTTCGGGGCCGCGTTCACGCCGCAGTAGAGGTACATCGGCCGTGGATCCCCGCCTTAGGATCACAGTCAAAGATATTGGGAAGCTCCGCTTCTTCTGAGGCTTATCTTTGTATGTGTTCCTCGAGTTGTAGGTTCTTGTACATTCGTGGTATGGCGGGCCCTGTCCCGTCATAGTCGTTGTAAATCTTAGGTCCGTAGTAATCTTGTGCGTGGTTGTAAAGGATTAAACTGCTCGTGTTTTATGTATATACCAAGGCAACCGCTTTTGGCCTGCTTATTATTATATCTCTTGTTTATGACTCATGTTTTATTTTCCGCCGTTTTCTCGATGTTGTATCACTAGGGTGCCCGGATAAGGCACGAACGGGCCCCGAACGGGTCGTTACGCCATGACATCCGGACCTTCACCCCACGACTGGAGCGTAAAATATGGATTGGAAGGAGACGCCTACATTACTAGCAAGGGATTTGGCGGCAGGAGTATTTTATGTACCGTGATACCAAGGATATGGATGATTATCTTAAGAAGGGTTGTAAGAAGTAGCCGTCAATCGTGAATGGCCAGCCATGCTCAGATTATGTGCAATGGCCGAGAGATGTAGATCGGCGAGTAACCGAGAGCGAAGCAGGCAGGCCCGATTGGCGGGATCATTTGGTAACTCTCGGCGAACCGCCTCAACAGCAGATTAGACATGCGCCCGCCAAGCAGTGTCCTCTACAGTGGTTCGATTTTTCCTCGGTGTTCACACAGTGGCAGCGCCATCCCGAAATGCCGCTTTTTATCGGTGCTTGTTTTTCTTGCGCTGGCCATATGACAAAGGAATGTTCTGGAGGAAGGAGGCAAGTAGGAGGACTCACCTACGATCGGGTGGATGCAGTGGTTCTGAGAGAGGTGTTAGCGAGAGAAGGCCACCCCACCCCTGTGGCGTTGGGTCGATGTCATCGTGGAGTGTCGGCTTCAAGGCCACACTTGTTATGTTTGTGGACGCAGGCCATTTTATGAGAAATTGTCCAACGAGTTGGCGGGGATGTAGGACTCACTTTCGGGTCGTCGATGGATAGTTCATCACCTTTCTCCAATGCACAGTATGGATTGACTAGACGACCTAGTGAAAGTGCCGCGTAGATACGGTATATCCTTAACCCTTTAGAGATTTATATGTATAGTAAGACGTGAATATCTTAAAGTATTGTTTTCTGTTAATATGGTGTTAGTGTGATTAGAATTATTTTTTTAGTTAACCCGTAAGATTGGGGATAGAGAGTGAGCCTTAGAATATTATACGTAGAGACCTTAGAGGCGAGGCCATCTTTGGTAAAAGAATTATTTCGTGTTTAACCCTTATCGAGGCATAGTATTCGTGAGATATTTTTGTGGGAAATCCGGTATTGTGAAATGAAAGAGGTAGTGAGCTTAAGACCGCTAGGTTTTCGTAACGTGATTAGTAAGATTGTTCTTCGGCCGAGCGTATAAAGAGGCCGAGCCTCTACCACGGAACAGCACCGAACCGTGGCTCTCCGTATGGCACGCCCCGAGAAGATGGCCGTGAGGCATGCCTCGTGGATCGCAAGCAGCCCGGCACCATTTGTCGGGTCCTGAGTGGGACTCGCGATAAAGTGACAAAAGTGGAGCTAGTGTTTCGCGCGCTTCCGTGTCGGGTTGAGGTCAGAACGGGTCGACCCACGCCTGCTTGGTGACGGGTCGGTTGTGGTGGTCCCGCTTTTGTGTTAGTGGTCACGAGGGTGTTAGGCCCGTGTTTAGTTAACCATTGTACGAGTTCGTGGATGTGTTCGACCAATAGTCAGCCGACGAGGTCACCGCCTTATCTTTTAGTCAAATCGTGTACTGTAGTAAGTTGCGAGATGATTATTTCGGGAAGGTTGTAAGGCTGCACGGGTGCCTACCTTCACCTTATGGCCGATGGAGTCCAAGTTACTACTGCTTTTTCCGGAAGAGTTACGTGCAAGGTTAGAACTCAGTGAATCTCGGTCGATTCACCCTCGCAAGTGATTGGATTTCGGAGTAGCCGTAAGGACTCTTCGCCTCTTGTTGAGTATATATTATAGCTACCATTTCAGTATTCGTGTCGCCGTTTGGAGCCTTTTATAAGCACTAGTGTAAGATTTCGATCGATCGATTCGATGTAATCAAGGTGCGACGGTTGGTTCGCACTTGTTCGCAGGCGTGGATAGGGTGGAGCTTATCCGTAAGAGGTTATCGGCGCTCGTAGTCGGAAGCGTGACGTAAACATGGTAAGTGATAAGGAAGAGTTCGAGTGTACGAGAAGGTTACGACGAGTAAGGCAAAGTGACAAAAGTGGTATGGAAAGAAGCGTTAACATGTATACATGCATAGGTGTGATTATTTCGTTTGTAAAGAGTAGGTGCGGCGGAGTATCTTTTAGACCTCGAAGGAGCTTTGGGATTGAGGTGATTCCTCGTGGACTTTGAGATAAGTATGCGCTTGTTGTGTTGTGGCCAAAGCGTGATACGGTTGTTTCCGTAAGTATAGCATTAAGGACTACACCGCCGTCCTGCTTGAGACCTAGAAGGAACATTCGGGACGAATGTTTCTAAGAAGGGGAGAATGTTATATCCCGTAGTTCCAGGGTATGTATGCGAGGACGTACGTACGAGAATACGACATTGAGATTGGAAAGGAAGTAAGAGGTGATTTTTCCACTAAAAGTTTCCTTTTGTGAAGGAAAAAGGTTCGTTAATGGGAATTGGATTCCCAGATTTGGTATTCGGACTTCGGAATATTAAAGAATTATGGAATTTTATTTTCTGGAATGGTCACGTGGGCCCACGGGGAAATTTACGATTTTGTGGGCCCACTTTGTTTTCGAGATTTTGGCCATTGTGGATATTTTGGAAGTTGAAATATTTTGACGATAGGAGGGCGACACGTGTCACTCCCGCTTGGCTCGACGATTTCACTTTGTGCACAACACCCGATTAGAGTCGTTTTGACTAAACGCTTTACACAACTCGCGTAGGATAAATTCCGGCTATGTCATTTCTAATTTTTGCGAATTTTTCCGAGAGACGAAACATTTTGGACAACGAGAGGCGACACTTGTCACCCTCTCATTGATGGATGTTACACGCATTGAGGCCAATTGGATGACAATTTTGTCAAGTAGTTGGTAGGATATTTTGTGTGCAAGTTGCCAAGGACACTTGCCTAAATCCTCACCCTACACTTGCCTTGCACTTGGCACCATCTGCCCTTGGTTGGCCATGTCTTGACCTATAAATACCCCTTAAGATGAAGAGTTCTTCATCCACAAACAAGCTTTCCAAGTCTTGAAATTCCTCCTTCTCTTGTTAAGTTTTCGTCCAAACACCCTCTCCCCTCTAGCCTAAGTGGCCCTCGCCGAGGCAACCCCTCCCCTAGCCTAGCCGAAACCTACCCCTCCCTTGGTAGAAAAGTTGCCTCTAGTATTGTTATAATGCCCAAATTACCCTAGCCCAAATCCCTTAGTCCTTAGTAGAAGTTGTGAAGAACTTCTAGGGTTTTCGAGCTACCTGAGCGCACAACTTAGAGCTAAACCTTGCTCAGCGACTTTTATCTAGGATATTATTGGGCTTACCGAGGTAATTAACCTTATCCTCCTTTGTAATTAGAATATATATACTATAGAAGTATAGGAATAAGTATTAATACTGTAAGGATATTGAGAATAGAATTGAATCATATCACAGTAGGCGGCTTAAAAGAAGAATAATAGAATCAGATTTTACATACGATCGCTTTCACAGAGACTTGAGTAGCTCACCGCAGGGAAGTCTGCCCAAATGTTCGTAGAATAGTGAACCCTCTGCTTAGAGCTTTATACAAGATCTTCAGACGTTGATAGACGATTTGGTGATATAGGTCGATACTCATACGCGACATATTCAACTGGCGGTGGTTTTCCAGGAAGGTATGTGATTCTTCCTAAAGCATGATATTTTATAATATATATGTAGTACGGTGACGCATACGTGTTAATCGAATAATACTTACGAATGCCCTACGGCTTAAGCTCGAATAATACTTACGGAATGCCTCACGCTTAAGCTGAATAATAAAGAATCAAAACATTTCAAAAGAATCTCAATCATTTTTTAATGTAAGAGTAACACTTGGTTTTAAAGCTTAAGAGTTATACTAGCTTTATGGGAAGTTAGGTATAACGGCCAAGAGTGATAAAAAGAACGATTTATTGATTTAAGGAAATAAGAGACTTGACTTATTATACTAATATGAATTTTGTTAAAAAGTGTGAAACCTCATTTATGAGTAAATAGTATTTTGGTTTTCAAAAGGAATGATGTTTTACCGATCGTAATAAATGTCGAACAAACCACAAAGCATTTAATAAAGGGAATTATTTTGACTAATAAAGTATTATTAAAACCAAGAGAACTTCCATCCAGACAGAGCTAAGATGAGACAAAATGATATTACATTTACTAGATCATGGCCGCTGTAATAAGATTGTTACGAATAATAATAACCTACTCACACTTAGGGTATATGTTTCTCAAATTGTTTTAAAGGATTAAAGCTATGAACTACGAAACCTTTCGAAAATGAGAAACTTGAGTAATTGAAATTAGGCAAACTTAAGCGTTGGGAAAAGAATGTTGTTACTTGATTTTACAAAGAGAAATGTGTTGATTTACTTCAAAAGATAATCACTCTATTTTTATACTACGGGTATTGTGTGATTTTTGTGAAAGAAACGGATCTTTTAAAAGAGTAATACATTAAGTACCTTGGGGCTAAAAACCCGAACTTGTTAGCATAATGTAGAAAGTACCTTGTGTGAATAACTTGATTGTATTGATTTGTGATAGTCTTGTAATACTTTCTTGTTGACTTGATAAGTAAGCATGTTAGGATGCTACGTGAGTTAGTGTCTTGTGATGTTTGTGTAAAGGGTTATCCCTTTGTGCTTATGTTGTTTAGCGATAAGCGGTTATGTTGATATCATATCACTCATAACTCGGGTTAAGTCGCCTCCACGCGGGTAGACTCAAAGTGGGTCTAGTGACCTATGATTCGAGAATACCTTACGCAGTCAGTATGGCCTATGCGCGAGCTACGGAGTTCCGTGTTAGTGTGCGCCTTGTGGTCACGCGGTCTTTATGGCCACGCGGACGCGAGTCCGTGACGCCGCCGGGAGTAGCTACCGATGCGGAATACTCACGCGGGCCATTAGAATGGCCCACGCGAGCTACTGAAAGTTCGGGGCTGACGCGCACATTAGATATCATCGCGCGAGTGCCGCTTTGATCATGTGACGGCCTAGACAGATCTCATGATACGATTTACGCCCTTGTTGATCGGGGTTTTTAGTAGTCGGCTATGCCTCGCACTTACCCCGCACGGTTTTATGATGACTTTGGCGTGAGTCACGACTGATACGATTGTTATTTATTGTGAATCGTAGTTTTGGTTATCATACATGTCTCCCGCTTATATAGACTACTATGATTTCATTTACGATTTTCGCCACATACTTGGTACTGTTGCAGATCGACCTCGCTGGGCCGCGTATGCCGCAGTAAAGGTACTCCTACCGTTGATCCCCGTTCTTAGGATCACCGTTTTCGTTTTAAAAGCTCCGCTTTCTCGGAGGCTTAGCATTTTGTACGGTCCCCGTCGTTGTAGATATTTGCATTCAGGGTATGGCGGCCCCGTCCCGCCATTGTTGTTTTAAAACTCTTGAGGTCCGTAGACTGTTGTAAGGTCGGGATGTAATCGCTCATTTTGGGTAATTATATATGTATCGAAAAGGCAACTTTGCTTCGATAGGCGTGTCTCAATTTATATTGTTTCATATCTTGGTTGTTTTATTTTCCACGATTTCTCGATGTATGACTACTGTGCCGTAAGGCACGACCACGCCCCGAATCCGTCGTGACAAAGAGCTCCAAGATATCTTCACCAGAGGAGCCGAACTTACGGCGAGACGGTGGTTAGAGTTGCTTAAGGATTACGATGTTGATATCCTGTACCACCCGGGGAAGGCCAATGTTGTGGCAGATGCCCTTAATCGTAGGTCGATGGGTAGCCTATCAGATGTGCAGCCGGAGAGGAGGGGTATGGTTCGCGATTTGCATCGATTAGCGAGCCTCGTGTCCGCTTGATTGATTACGATAGCTGGGGTTCGAGTTCGAGAGGTTGCCGAGTCTTCCATCGCCGGCGAGGTGAAGAGGCAACGCTTGATGATCCGGTTTTGACGCTGCATCGCGATACGCCCTTCGCAGGAAAGGGTCCTTGAGGTAGCACGATGGGGTGCTAAGGTTTGAGGGCGTTGTGTGTTCCAGATGTTTCGTGACTTGGCAGGTTCTAGGGAAGCACACGGCGCACGTTCATCCATCCGTGGTCGACCAAGATGTACCACGACCTTAGATCCGTGTATTGGTGGGATGGCGAAGAGGACGTTGCGAGTTTGTAGCTCGCCGTGTTGTCGGTAGGTGAAGATAGAGCACCGAGGCCCGGTGGTTTGTTGCGCACGATAGAGATCCCGACCGGAAGTGAGGTGATCAACATGGACTTTATCACAGATTACCTCGCACTCGGAGGAGACATGATTCTATATGGGTTATCGCCGACAGTCGATTTAAATCAGCCCACTTTCTTCCGTCGACGACTTTTTCTACCGAGGATTATGCCGACTTTACATCCGAGAGATCGCCGATCGCATGGAGTCCCTATTTCGATCATATCGCATGCAGGAGCCCGATTTGACTAACTTCGGAGGTCTTTCCGAATGGTTTGGGACGCAGTGAGCCCGAGTAACGCATTCCATCCACGCATTGCACGACAGTCGAGCGCACTATCCGCACTTTGAGAATATCCGCGAGCCCGTGTTATTGACTTCGTGGGTACTGGAGGATCATTTGCCTCTAGTTGAGTTTGCGTATAATAATAGCTACCACTCCAAAGATTCGGATGGCGCCTTATGAGGCCTTGTATGGAGGAAGTGCAGATCGTCGATAGGCTGGTTTGATGTGGGCGATGCGATTAGTGGGACCATATTTGCAAGCAGCCGTGGATAAGGTGAAACTTATCCAGAGCGATTCGACACTCGAGTCGGCATGAAGTCATACGCAGATCATCGTCGGCATCTAGAGTTCGAGGTTGATGATTGGGTTTTCTGAAGGTGTCACCCATGGCGGTGTGATGAGATTCGGGAAGAAAGGGAAACTTCACCGAGGTACATCGGGCCGCTTCGATTGTCCGCAGGTAAGCGCGTTACTATGAGTTGATCTGCCGTCCGATCCGAGGCGGCATCCGTGTTTCATGTTTCTATGCCGGCGAGATGTATCGGGATCCATCTAGAGTGCACCCGATTGACGATGTCCAGTGACCGAGGGTTATCGTATGAGGAGATTCCATAGCGATAATCGATCGTCAAAGTTAGCGTCTGACCAAGGACGTGGCTTCCACAAAGTCTTGTGGCGAACGAGCTCGGGAGAGATGACGTGGGAAGTCGAGGAGGACATGAGGCGTAAGTATCCTCACCTATTTCCCACACCTCCGTGTAACTCACTTTCCTACTTGTAAAATTTCATTGACCTATTCTCGCAAAGTTGTTTTATGGCTACGTGAGGCATTTGCTAACTGTTTAAGTTATGAAAACCTTATCGTTATCTGTCTTGGGAAGGAACATTCGACGAATGTTTCTAAGAGGAGGAGAATGTTATACCGTATTTCAGTAGTATGTACGTAGGACGACGTGACAAAAAGTTTAGCCTTAAGTTAGGCATAATGGACGATTTTGGGCACAACTCACAAAACGGATGGTTTTCCGACGAAACGTTTTACAAAACTTGCGTAGGGTAAATTACGGCTATGCCATTTCTAATTTTTGCGGATTTTTCCGAGAGATGGAACATTTTTGGGCCAACGAAAGGGTGACACTTGTCACCCTCATTGGATGGCAATGGGGGGCTAAGGCCTTGGACGATTGGCCTTGTTTTGGGGCTTAAGACATGGGCCATTGTTTGTGGAGTGATTTGAGGAGTAGGTTAGGGGGCACTTGGGCAAATCTTGGCCCTACACTTGCCCCCCACTTGGCTAGATCATGGCCCTTGGTTTCCCTATAAATACCCCTCCATTTGAAGACTTCTTCATCACAAATCTCCAAGTCTAAAATCCTTCTTCCCCCCCCCTTTAAGAGCTTCTCGTCCTAGCCTCACCCCTTTGGTAGAAAGTTGTCTTCCAAGTATAGCCACTATTCCAAAATACCCTAGCCCCAAATCCCTTTTAGTATTTAAGTAGAAGTTGTGGGAAACTTCTAAGGGTTCTTGGAGCTATCAGAGCGCAACCAGAGCTAAACCTTGCTCAGGATCGACATTTAACTTGGATAATTTTGGGTTTATCGAGGTAAATATCTTGTCCTTCTATTGTAATTGGATATTACATATAAGAATAGTTAAGACTTGAGTATAAGATAAAGAAGGATATTGAAGAATAGAAGTGAACTGTAATCACGGTAGAAGGGTATAACAGAAGAAGATTTAAACTGTACTTACATAGGACTGTATTTACAGTAGACTTGTATAGTTTACCGGGTAGGGAAGTGCTGCCCGATTTTCCATAGAATAGAGAACCCTCTGTTTAGAATGTCCTACAGAGTAGTCTAGACTTTGATAGACGTCTTTGACTATTATAGGTTGTTACTCTGCGCGCGACATATTCGACTTGGCAGGTGGATTTCGCCGAGAAGGTATGTGATTCTTCCTATACTCTTGAGCATGATATTTTAAAGTATATATATAGTACGGTAGACGTACGTGTGTTAACTGAACGTAGCTTTAAGGCAATGTCTTTTGACTTAAGCCTGAATAATAAAGATCTTAAAGTGTTTCAAAAGAATTATAAATCAGTTTTGAAAGAAGAAGAATAATTGTTTTTAAAACAAGAAGCTTAAGAGTTATACTAGCTTTATGGGAAGTCAAGTATAACGACTTAAGAAGATAAAAGGAACAGTTTACTTATGTGTTTATAAAAGACTTATATTGATTATGGAAAGTATAAAGATGGTTTGATAAGTAGACATAATATGATGATGTATGTTAGTGTCTTGTAACGTTTGTAAAAGAGGGTATTCTTGTTGTGCTTATGTTGTTTAACGATAAGCTGTTATGTTAGTATTATATCACTCACCTCTTGACATGATACCGGGGTTGTCGCCTCCGACGCGGTAGACTCAGCGATGCAGGACCATGATTCGAGAATACTTCATGCGGGTCCAGGGGACCTACGCGAGCTACGAGAGTTCCGTGTTAGCGGGTTATGCCTCACGCGTCTATGTGGCCATGCGGACCACGAGTCGGGGCGATGCCGAGGAGTAGCACCTCGATGCGGGAATACCTCACGCGCCTATGCGAGTGGCCTACGCGACTACGAGTCCGTGATTAGGCTTGCATAATGATACTATGGGCGATTGGCCTTGCTTCGATCATTCGCAGCCTAGAAAAGACCTATCGCTAATTGCTTATTACTCTTATTTGTGATGTGGCATTATATGCGTTACATTGGTTGTTTCGCATATATTTGTAAAATTGGTTTTAAAATGATATGATTTCATTTAAGTACTTTACGCTTCACATACTTGGTACTTGTCAGATCGACCTCCTTCGGGGGGCTGCGTTCATGCCACAGGTAAGGGCAAGCAGGTGCTAGATCCACATCCTTAGGATCTCTACTTCGGTGTCAGGAGCTCCATCTTCTCCGGAGGCTCGACTTTTGGTATGGTTCTCTCTGTGTTGTAGATATATGTACATTCAGGGTATGGCGGGGCCCTGTCCCGCCATAGTTGTCTACTTCCTCAGAGGTCTGTAGTACTATTGTACAGTTGGGATGTAACTGCCAAACTTTGATGTATATATATGCCGAAAGGCGAAGTTTTCTCATATAAAATGTGTCTCAATTTATATTGCTTCATGTCTTGTTTTTATATTCCGCTGGTTTTTCTCTGATGTATGACTACTTGGGTGCCCGGGTAAGGCACCAGTCACGGGCCCCGGAACGAGTCGTGACATTTAGCCCGATGCGGGGGATGCCCTATGCGGTCTGTGTGACTATGCGGTCTATTGAGACTATGCGGACTGCGGGAGTCCAGGAGGGTACCGGGGTTAGCTACCCCCGATGCGATGAATACCTCATGCGGGTGCAGTGTGACCTATGCGATGCGAAAGTCGAGGATTAGGCACGCATAATGATACTATGGGCGATTGGCCTTGCCCGATCATTCGCGCCTAGAAAAGACACATTACGATTTACCTATTATTGTTCTTGTTTGTTATATGGCACTAGGTGCAATTGAACAGATTGTATATGCAAATGGTTTTAAATACTTTGATTTCATTTAAGTATTTCTGATTTCACATACTTGGTACTTGTTATCGACCTCCGGGCCCGAGTGCGTTCATGCCGCGAGTAAGGGCAGTGCTAGATCCACATCCTTAGGATCTTTTGCTTTGGTGTCGTGAGCTCCATCTTCTACGAGGCTCGACGTTTGGTATGATCTCCTGTTGTTGTATATAGTTTTGTACATTCGGGTATGGCGGGGCCTGTCCCTCCATAGTTGTTTATCTTCAGAGGTTTGTAGTCCTATTATGCATTGGGTGTAAATCGCTAAACTATGTTTATATATATATGCCGAAAGGCGACATTTTCTCACATAAAACTGTGTCTCATTTTACAACTGTTTCATGTCTTGTTTTTATATTCCGTTGATTACTCTGATGTATGACTACTTGGGTGCCCGGGTAAGGCACCAGTCACGGGCCCCGGAACGGGTCGTGACAGATAAGGCCGCCTTCCATAATATAAACATAATCAAAAGTACAATTGTACAACTCAGTTCTTACAGCCCAACCACATATGTGAATACAGACCTCTAGGAATAACAACTGTGGCGGGACAGGGCCCCGCCATTCCCCTGAATGTACATAAATCTACAACATCAGGGAAAGACTGTACCAAAAGAGACAAGCCTCCGGAGAAATGGAGCTTCTGACGTCTGATAAGTGATCCTAAGTATGAGGATCCACCACCTGCTTACCCTTTCCTGTGGCATGAACGCAGCCCCCGAGGAAGGGGGTCAGTACACAATATGTACTAAGTATGTAAATCGAAAGTAATCAGAATTACAACATAAGTTTAAAACAAAGCCGGAGACATGTATGATAACAAAATTACAGTACACAGTGCCTTACTAACAATGAGAGTAAATCAAGGGAATACGTACAACATCACAATAGGAGACTCCCAATCATATCATGGGTAGCGAACCCATAGAAACAGGTGGTATAACGTCTTGGGGGTTTTTACCCCTCATTTATTCTCTTACCCTGAAGAAGGTAATAAAGCAGGTGGTATAACGTCTTGGGGGTGTACCCCTCATTTATACTCTTATCCTGGAGAAGGTGGTATAGCGTCTTGGGGGTTTACCACTCACTTATACTCTTACCCTATCTCAACCGGCCGTCATACAATAAATAAGCAAGTTAGAAATCCCCCTAACTTCTTATTAGTCTTATTCATCTACACTCTCATTTTAGTTCACTTAAGGCACTAATATGTTATAATAAATCCGGGAGTTTAACCCAAAGTACTACGTACTTCTAACCTTTTGAAAATGACTCATTTCCATATAAAACTTCCAAGATACTATAAACCGTAGTATCAAGTCAAAATTACTTTTCAAGACATGTCACAATACCTTTAGAAATAAAGTTAGGTTTCTAAATCAAGTGACTCCTTTTATTATAAAACCTTAGGCAATCGATGCCTTAAAATCAAATTGTCTTTTCATTAAAATCAAGTCATTCATTTTTTCATAAAGCAATTATAACTAACTCCCCATAAAGTCGTTACATTCGCTTTATACCTTAGCCATATACAATTTCCTATCCAAGGGACTTATACGTTTAAAACGGAACAAGTATCACATACTTTAAAACTCTTCAAGTCCCTTAACTTTAATAAAACATTAGACATCCTTAATACTTTCAAAGAAGTGAGTTAAATCTCCTAACTCACCCAACTTGGCTATTCATAAAACTAGTAAAGGATATCAAGGTCTTGTACGTCTACCGTACTATATACGTACAACTAGTCATGCTCAAAAGATAGGAAAAATTCTACATACCTCGCCGGGTCAAACCACTTGCCAAGTACCAAGTCCCGCCCGTAGTATGTCAACCTATAATATTCACAATACGTCTATTAAAGCCTTACTTCAAACGTCGAATATTATAAGTGTCAAGTCGCTAAATTCTACGGAAAATCGGACAGCACCTCCTTTGTTTCTACTTACTTTGCCACCTTTTTTAAGGCCGAATACAATAACCAAACAAGCCACATTTAAGGACCAATAAAATCAATCAACAATAGGGGATTACACGCCTACTAGACGTGTAAAATTCCGCCCCACTATAGATATCAAATTGATACAACTTACTAGGCCAATTCGGCTAACTTGAAGTACTACAACATCAATTCTTATCCAATTTCCATTTCAATCCAAGTTGTCAGCATAACATGATATCAAGTCGCAATTGATTATAACTACTATAATCTTCAAGTAAGTAACATGCAAAGCTAACAACAATATAAATAATCTTGTAACACTTTTAAAAGACAAGATTATACCTCAACGAATCTTAATCCAACTCCAAATCCGAAGTCGCTCCTTAACAACTTAGAGCCTCTTCAAGACGCTTCAATCCGCTAGTTGAGACCCTTAGAACAACACCAACAAATTTCCTTCAAATCTCCAAACAAAACCTAGAAAGACAACTAGGTTTTCGCTTTGCGACTAACCCGTAAACTATCTTTTTCCAAGATTTTTCTATTGAGATATGCCTACAATACACTCAAGAACCTTGGTTTAAAATGTGGAGCTAAATGGACAAGAAACAAAGATTTTTCCTTTTTCTTTAGAGGGAACCCGAGAGCAATGCTCTTGTTCTTCCAATTTTTTGTGAAATTTTGGCTAAGTGTTTAAGCTTGTCTAGCACTACTAGTATTATATAGTGCTATGGAGGGTCAAGATATAAACAAATGTGAGTCTTGAATGTAGTCTTATTAAATATCAAGTGTGGTGGTCCCATTGACCAAGTCAAATCTCTCAAGCTACAAGTTGCAAGACTTGTCTTGCTAACAAAGGTCCAATGACCCTCTTGCCCTTGCACAAAATGTCCAAGGCATCTTTAAGGGGGGGTGACACGTGTCGCCCTCCCATTCGTCATAATAATATGTTCTCCGACAATTTCATAATTCCGATAAATTTTTACAAGTCTCAAATCTTAACACTTGTGAGTTCTTACGTACGTTCTTAAAACATGACCTGTAAATATGGGGTGTAACAGTTATGTATGATAATCCGGTAGGGCTTATGTTATGTATGATGGCCGGTTGAGCTAGGGTAAGAGTATAAATGAGGGGTACAAATCCCAAGACGTTATACCACCTGCTTCAGGGTAAGAGTATAAATGAGGGGTACACCCCTAAGACGTTATACCACCTATTCCGTAGATTTGCTACCCATGATGCGAGTAATACCTCATGCGAGTCCGTAAGGGCTTATGCGGGTGAAATAGTCTCATGCGGGCGGGTACAGCCTATGCGAGGAATACCTCATGCGGGTCCACACGACCTATGCGGGTGAAATAGTCCCATGAGTAGGATTGCTTAATGATACTGTGGGCGGATGGTCCTGCTTTGATCGTGAGCTTCCTATTTTTATGTTGTAAGTATACTTTTATTTACTCTCATTGTTAGTAAGGCACAATGTACTGTAATTTGATTATCATACATGTCTCCGGCTTTGTTTTAAACTTATGATGTAATTACAGTATTTTCCAATTTTACATACTTAGTACATATTGTGTCGACCCTTTCTCTGGCCATTTGCGTTCACGCCAGGGTGGTAAGGTGGTGGATCCTCATTCTTAGGATCACTGATTGAGTGTCAGAAGCTTCATTTCTCCGAAGGCTTGTCTTTTGGTATATTTTTTCCCTAATGTTATAGATTTTATGTACATTCAGGGGTATGGCGGGGCCCTGTCCCGCCACAGTTGATATTCCTAGAGGTCTGTAGTCACATTTTGTGGTTTGGGCTGTAAGAATAGAGTTGTACCGTGTTACTGTTGATTATGTATATTTTATGGAAGACGGCCTTGTCGGTTAGCCTGTGATGTTTATTGTCTAGACATATTTATGTATTGTGTATGTTCCGCTGCTATTCTCTGATGTATACAGGCAGGGTGCCTGTGTAGGGCACCGCCGCCGAAGTCGGTTCGTGACAAAAGTGGTATCGAGCGATTAGTCCTCGGAAAGTCTACGCATCGCGTGTCTAGTAAGTCTTGATTATCGGTGTGTTGTGCACCACATCTATAATCGGAGGTGCAGGACATTTAGGATTGGTTTTCATTCTTCTCTCTCGAGATCGTCCAAAGAGAGCATCTTATTAGGTTGAATCCTCTCGACCTATTCTTATGAAAGCTTATGCCTCCACGGAAGCGACGGGGCCCGAAGGGCAAGGCAGCAGCGGGAGCTGCTAGCGGTACTCAGAGGGTTACTAGGACTCAGGCACAGACTATGACTGAGTAGTAGGCGGGTCGGCGAGTTCAGCCACGCCGACAGTATTAGAGGAGCCGAGAGCGACGGTAGCTCCAGAGGTTCCTGCACCGAGCCTCGGTTCCACACCGAGGCGAGTATAGAGACTACGGGGAGCAGATCCGGTTATTGACCAGCATAGTAGCAGGGCAGCGCCGACAGAAGCAGGTAGCTAACCCTAGAGCCGACAATTTGCGGATTCGGGATTTTCTGGGTTGTCATCCACCCGAGTTTTATGGTTCGAGGTCTGAGGAGGATCCGCAGGAGTTCATTCGGCAGTTACGGCGGACTGTGCAGGTGCTTAGGGCCTCAGAGACAGAGTCAGTTATGCTAGCATCTTACCGGTTACGCGATATTGCGTTGAACTGGTTTGAGTCATGGGAGTTGTCGAGAGGTGAGGATGCTCTTCCAACTGTTTGGGAGAAGTTTACAGAGGCCTTTATGGATCACTTTTTGCCCCCTGAGATGAGGAGAGCCCGCGTAGATAGATTCTTGACCTTGAGGCAGAATGGGAGGACTATCAGAGAGTACAACCTGGAGTTTGACTCTTTGGCCAGGCATGCGCACACCATTGTAGCTGACATGGCGGACAGAGTTCATCGTTATGTGATGGGGCTAGACCGTCATATGATTCCTGCATGCTTGGGGGTGGCTCTTCAACCCGGTATGGATATAGCGAGGATGCAGGCCTATGCGCAGGGGATAGAGGACAGAGAGAGGAGGATCGGCTGACGGCCAGCCCCAAGAGGCTGTGACAGCAGGTCTCGGGAGCGAGGCGGCCTCGGCTGACTAGGTCCACATTCCAGCCAGCACAGAGTGCTCCTTCACGGTTTTCTGGCAGGAGGTCTGATCATCTAGGTCATTCAGGAGCAGGTCAGGGCTCCAGGACTTCGGGGTTTCAGGGAGGCAGAAACCGTCACCGATCGAGACCACCCACATCTCAGTGTGCTCGATGCGGCAGGTCTCACCCGGGCGAGTGTTGCATGGCTCCGGGAGCTTGTTCTCTTGTGGCCAACAAGGCCATTTGAGAAGAGATTGTCCGTCCAGAGGCGGCGGGAGTGGTACGGTGCAGCCGACAGGATCAGTTATTGGGTCTTCCTCTTCTTCTGTGGTTATGCGCCCCGGAGGAAAGGGTGTTCACGGACCGGCAGGCCACGGCAGAGGTCGTGGTAGTGGTTCCAGTTATAGCGGTCCACAGAACCGCATTTATTCCTTAGCCAGCCGCCAGGATCAGGAGGCTTCTCCTTACGTCGTCACAGGTACATTATTGATTTCATGCTGTGACGTATATGCTTTGATAGATCCAGGTTCTACCTTATCCTATGTGTCCCCTCTTATTGCTGGTAGAATCGGGATAGAGCCGGTGTCGATAGAACCTTTTGAGGTAGCTACGCCAGTGGGTGATTCGGTGTTAGCTGAGCGGGTGTATAGAGGTTGTCCGGTGTTTATTTACAGTCGTCAGACCATTGCAAACTTGATAGAGTTGGAGATGACAGATTTTGATGTCATTATGGGTATGGACTGGTTGGCTTCTTGTTATGCCAACGTCGACTGTAGAGACAGGTTGGTCCGGTTCCAGTTTCCGGGTGAGCCAGTTATCGAGTGGAAGGGCAACACACACGCCGTAGTGGTAGGTTTATTTCTTACCTCAAGGCGGGAAGATGGTGCGAAAGCGGTACATCTATCATCCGTTCGTATTCGACGTAGACCGAGGTGCCGTTCTTGATCGATACAGTGGTTAGGGAGTTTCGGATGTGTTCCCGCACGATCTTGGGTATCCTCACGAGAGGAGATTGAGTTTTGTATTGATACGTTGCGGACACTCGACCTATTTCTATTCCGCCATACAGATGGCATGCCTTGAGTTGAGGAGTTGAAGGACCGGTGAAAGATTTCTTGGAAAAGGGCTTTATCAGCCTAGTGTTTCTCCCCGGGAGCGCCGTTTGTTTGTGAAGAAGAAGGATGGGGCGAGCGTATGTGTGTTGATTACGGCGTGAATAAGGTAACCATCAAGAATAGGTACCCTCCCGTGATTGATGATTTGTTTGACCACCAGGTGGTGCGAGGTGTTTTCCAAGATAGACTGCGTGCAGTTATCATCAGTGCGAGTGCGAGAGGCAGATATCCCAAAGATCGCATTCGGGACCGGTATGGGCACTATGAGTTGAGGTTATGTCTTTCGGTTTGACCAACGCCCAACGGTATTTATGGATTTGATGAACCGTGTTCAAGCCATTTTGGATACATTTGTGATAGTATTCATTGATGACATCCCGTTTTTTCGCGCCTGAGCGAGCATGCAGATCACTCGGCGACGGTGATTGGGTCCTCGGGCCGCAGCTATTCGCCAAGTTCTCCAAGTGTGAGTTTTAGTTAGCCTCATGGCATTCCCGGGGCACATTATCAATGATGGTGTTCGAGTTGATACGGCAATGATTGAGGCGATCAAGTCTTGGCGAGACCTACTACTCCGACCGGTGCGCAGTTTCTTAGTTTGGCGAGTTATTATCGTAGGTTTGTGGAGCGGTTGCTTCGATTTCGACCGCTGACTAGCCGACTCGTAAGCGGCTAAGTTCCGCGATGAGGCTAGCGAGAAGGGCTTCCAGTTACTGAAGGAAAGGTTGACTACGGCTCCAGTTCTTACTCTTCCTGAGGGGTTATACGGGTACGTGATTTATTATGATGCCTCGGGAATCGAGCTAGGGTGCGTTTTGATGCAAAATGTCAAGGTTATAGCCTATGCTTCCCGCCAGTTACGGAAGCATGAGAGGAATAACCCTACACACGACTTATAGTTGTCAGCAGTTATTCATGCCTTGAAGATTTGGAGACATTATTTGTATGGGGTTCATGTGGATATTTATACAGACCACAAGAGCCTCCAGTATATCTTTAGGCAGAGGGAGCTGAACTTGCGACAGAGACGGTGGTTAGAGTTATTGAAAGATTATGATGTTGATATTCTATACCATCCGGGGAAAGCCAACGTAGTTGCTGATGCCTTGAGTCGTAGATCGATGGGAGCCCGCTGAGGTACCTGCAGAGAGATACGGTCCATCGATCCATCACCAGCGAGCCTGGTTCGATTGATCGATACCGACGATAGTGAGTACGGTTCGTGAGGTTGCCGAGTCTTCCATCATTGATGAGGTGAAGAGGCGGCGCTTGAGGACCCGTGTTGCACGGTATCGAGATGCAGCTCTTTGGGAGGAGAAGAGTCTATTTGAGGTGGCGCTGATGGGTGCTAAGATTTGAGGCCGTTGTGTGTTCCCGATGTGACAGACTTCACGCAGATTCCGGCGAGGCGAGCGGCTCGTTATTCTATTCATCTGGGGTCGACCAAGATGTACCATGACCTCAGATGTATGTATTGGTGGGATGGCCTGAAGAGAGACGTGGCAGGTTTTGTTGCACAGTGTTCTAATTGCCAGCAGGTCAAGGTCGAGCACCAGAGGCCTGGTGGGCTATTGCAGGCTATTGATATTCCGACATGGAAGTGGGAGGTGATCAACATGGACTTTGTCACGGGGTTACCTCATACTCAGAGGAAGTACGACTCCATTTGGGTTATTGTTGACAGGCTGACGAAATCAGCCTATTTCCTTCGATCGTATGACGTTTTGGTGAGGACTATGCCAGATTGTATATCAGAGAGATTGTGAGACTGCACGGAGTCCCTGTGTCGATTATATCAGATAGAGGATCCCAGTTTACGGCTAACTTCTGGAGGTCTTCCCAGAAGGGATTAGGGACACAGGTGAGTCTCAGTACAACATTTCATCCTCGGTCGACGGCAGCAGAGCGTACTTTCGGACAACGAGGATATGCTGCGAGCCTGCGTGATTGATTTCAGGGGTAGCTGGGAGGATCATTTGCCTCTTGTGGAGTTTTCTTAAAACAACAGCTACCATTCCAGTATACAGATGGCGCCATACGAGGCTTTATATGGGCGGAAATGTAGGTGGTCGATTGGTTGGTTCGACATGGGCGAGGTGCAGTTAGTTGGCCCAGAGTTGGTTCAGCAGGTTGTGGATAAGGTGAAGCTTATCCAGGAGAGATAGCGGCTCGAGTCGGCGAAGTCATACGCGGATAATCGGCGGCAGATTTGGAGTTTCAGGTAGACGATTGGGTCTTCCTGAAGGTATCACCCATGAAGGGTGTGATGAGATTCGGAAAGAAGGGAAAACTCAGCCCAAGGTACATTGGGCCCTACCAGATCGTCCTTAGAGTAGGCAAGGTTGCCTATGAGTTGGATCTGCCATCAGAGTTAGAGGCGGTGCATCCAGTCTTCCATGTTTCTATGTTGCAGAAGTGTATCGGAGATCCAGCGAGAGTTTTCCCTACTAGTGAGGTCCAGGTGATAGAGGGGTTATCATATGAGGAGAGTCTCATAGCGATACTCGATCGCCAGGTCAGGCGACTGCGGACCAAAGATGTGGCTTCCGTCAAAGTCTTGTGGAGGAATGATAACAGGGAGGAGATGACTTGGGAAGCGGAGGAGGACATGTTGAGGAATTATCCTCATTTATTCCCTACACCTTCAGGTAATTCTCTTTCCCTTACTTGTCAAGTTTTAATTGAAGCATTGTTGTTTAAGTGTTGTTATGTGGCCATGTGTGGCGTCACTGGTATGACGGGGCTGTAAAAGGAAACTATGTCGCTAATTTTAAATTGGACTCCGAAAGAACATTCGGGGACGAATATTTCTAAGGGGGGAAGAATGTTACACCCCATAAATTCAAAAGATAAGATAAGTTGACAAACATGTGTTGGACGGATTTTTAGTCTACTTTGGAGCGTTGTACCCCAGTTGTTAAGAATTGATAGGTGTTTAGCAAGCCTAGTATAAAGTTTGATGAGTCTAGATTCCAACGTAACAAACCGCTCGTCGATAGGACATCGGAGCGGAGAGTTATGGGCGTTAGAAGTTCAGTGGGCAGGCGCGGAGGAAAGATTTTAGAATCAGGTGTCGCAGCGCCGCGGCGCCCTTAGCAGGGCCGCGGCGCCATAAATCCTGAAAATCCTCGGAGGTTGCAGCGCCGCGGCGCCGGCGGCAGGGCGCGGCGCCAAGGCGGGATTTTTTCCGCGGAAAGGGGAGAAATCAGGGAATATTTTCGAAAAAGGCCTGTGGGAGGGTGACATGTGTCCCTCCCATCTTTTTGACCAAGAAAAGGGTCCTATTTTAGGACCAAGTCTTGAAAGACTTGGTCATTTTCATCTTAGAACCATCCTAAGAGCTTCTCTCCTTTTCTCTGTAGATATTGAAGAAAACCTTGCCTAGTAAAAAATTGTTGGAGCGGCGGCAAGAAGGCAAAGTGTTGGTAAACTTGTAAGAAGCTCGCATGGACAAGTTTGGCGGGAAACGAGTTGAAGATAAAGGGCTTTAGTGGGCTAATCCAAAAGGTAAAAGATTCCCTCTTCTCTTGGAAATAATTATAATCATTGTTATAGTTGATATTGACCACGTGAATCATGTTTTAAAGATTGATATGTATTATGGATATTGAAAGCCACTCGAAATTGAAATACAAAGGAATCGATAGTTATAGTTGTCGCATGTTATTTAAATGGGAGATTAAGGTTGTCAAAGTTGGTTGCGGCTATATAACATGCGATGACGACATTTTGGGTGAAAAAGACTTGTTGTGGTTATACTTGTAGTAAAAAATGGCCGTTAGTATTGGACTGTTGTATATGAATTGTGGGGCGGAATTTTATACGTCCTGTAAGGCGTATAATCCCCTTTTGACTAATTATATGTTGAGCCTTGAATGTGGCGTGTTTGGTTATTGAATTCAGCCTTGAAAAAGGTGGTAAAGTATGTGGAAACAAAGGAGATGCTGTCCGATTTTCAGTAGAATTTAGTGACTTTGCACTTATAATATTCTACGTTTGAAGTAAGACGTTAATAGACGTATTGTGGACATTATAGGTTGACATACTACGGGCGGGATATTGTACTTAGCAAGTGGATTGACCCGAAGAGGTATGTAGAACTTTCCTATCTTTTGAGCATGAATAGTTGCACGTATATAGTACGGTAGACGTACAAGACCTTGATCTCCTTTACTTGTTTTAAGAATAGCCAAGTTGTTTGAGTTAGGAGATTAACTCACTTCTTTAAAAGTATTAAGGATGTCTTAAGTTTTTAAAGTTAAGGGACTTGAAGGGTTTTAACGTATATGATACTTGTTTCGTTTTAAATGTATAAGTCCCTTGGATAGGAAATTGTTTTTGGCTAAAGTATAAAGTTAATATAACGACTTTATGGGGAGTTGGTTATATTAGCTTTATGGAAAGATAAATAAGGATAAATGACTTGATTTAATGAAAGGCAATTTGATTTTAAGGCATCAATTGCCTAAGGTTTTATAAGAAAAGAAGTCACTTGATTTAGAAGCCTAATTTTATTTCTAAAGATATTGTGACTTGTCTTGAAAAGTAATTGTGACTTGATACTACGGTTATTAGTATCTTGGAGGTGTTATATGAATAAGAGTCATTTTAAAAAGAATAGAAGTATGTGGTACTTTGGGTTAAATTCCGGGATGGTTATAAAGACATGCTAGTGTCTTAAGTAAACTAAAATGAGAGTGTATATGAATAAGACTAATAAGAAGTTAGGGGATTTCTTAAATTGCTTATATATTGTGTGATAAGACGGTAGTACTTATGTTATGTATGATAAGCCGGTAGGGTTTATGTTATGTATGATGGCCGGTTGAGCTAGGGTAAGAGTATAAATGAGGGGTACAAACCCCAAAAAGTTACACCACCTACTTCAGGGTAGGAGTATAAATGAGGGGTACACCCCCAAGACGTTATACCACCTATTCCGTGGATTTGTTACCCATGATGCGAGGAATACCTCATGTGAGTCCGTAAGGGCTTATGGGGGGAGAATTTTATACCCCGTAGTTCTGACCCTACGTATGAGAGCGTAGGAAAGCATGTAAGACTTAAAATTTTCAAAGGATAGGTTGACGGATTATTCCAGACGGGTTTTAGTCAACTTTGAGGCGGGTTATGACCCGGTACATTGAGAGTTCCTAAGTATTTCAAAGGCCTAGGGCGTAGTTCGTTGAGTCTAGATTCCAACGCAACCAACCGTTCGTCGATAGGACGTCGGAGTAGAAAGTTATGGGAGTTACAAGTTCAGTGCGCAGTCGGACAGAAATGCGTTCCGGGCAGAAGCGACAGGGCCACGACGCCGGATGCAGGGCCGCGGCGACGGATATTCTGAGGGGTCGCTGAAGTTGCAGCGCCGCGGCGCCGGAAGTTCCGAAAGTCCGCAGAGGTTTCAGCGCTGGCCGAGTCGGCTGGCGCGCCAAGGCGGATTTCGCGAAAAACTTAGAAAAATCAGATTTCTCTTTTAAAAAGGCCATGGGAGGGTGACAAGTGTCCCCCCCCCCCCATCTGATTTCTTGCATGCCTTATATTGACCAAGTCTTGAAGACTTGGTCATCTTTCAAATCTCTCTCTCTCTCTAAGCTTAGCTCTCACTTCTCTCTAAAATTCCAAGAGGAATTCAAGCCTAAGGAAAAATCTGAAAAGTTAAGGACAAGAAGGAAGCTTGTGGCTAGCTTATGGGAATCATTGTGGTGGTGTTCTTGGAAAGGAGGCTAGCAAAGTTGTTGGAATAGTTTTGGCTAAAGCTCCAAAGGTAACATTTCTTCTCTTGTAGCTAGTATTAATGTTGCATGTGAAGAAGAAGGGATTTGTAGTAGTAAATAATGCACTTAGAGTCATTGCATGTAAGAAATATGGTTTGAATGTGAAGGAATTGGTTAAGAAGATATTATGAGCATGTTGTAGCCTAAAAACTACCTTAGAATTGTTAAGTGAATTGTTGTACCTTTTGGGGCAGAATTTTACACACCCAAGTTTAGGTGTGTAATCCCCTTTGTTATGTTTGGATTGTTGAGCCTTAAATGTGGCATTTGGATGTTGAATTCGGCCTTGAGAAAGGTGGTAAAGTATGTAGAAACAAAGGAAATGCTGCCCAATTTTCCATAGAATTTAGGGGCTTTGAACTTAGATTATTTCTACATTGAAATTAGAGGTTAATAAACGTATCATGGTTGTTATAGGTTGACTTATTACTTGCGGTAGTTTGGACTTAGCAAGTGGATTGACCGAAGAGGTATGTGAAGCTTTCCTATCTCTTGAGCATGAGTAGTTGTATCTATGCAGTACGGTAGACGTACAAGATTTGGTATTCTTACTTGTTTTAAGTATATAAAGACTTGTTTCGTTTTTATGAAGTTTAAGTCCCTTGGTTAGGGAAAAAGTATGATTTTACTAAAGTATAGGGTTAATATAACAAATTTATGGGGAGTTGGTTTATTAGCTTTATAAAAGGTTAATGAGAAGAGATTTACTCTAAGTAAGATAAGTATATGAAAAGGCAAATTGATTTTAAGGCATCAATTGCCCAAAGGTTTTATGTATGAAAAGAGTCATTTTTAAAAGAGTTGAAGTATGTAGTACTTGGGTTAAATTCCCGGTTTCCTTTTTTTTTAAAGATATGATTAAGTGCCTTAAGTAAACTAAAATGAGAGGGTATATGAACAAGGCTAATAAGAAGTTGTAAGTTTTCTTAACTTATTTATGATTATGATATGATGACAGTTTGAGCTAGGGTAAGAGTATATCTGAGGGGCAAGCCCCAAGATCGTTATACCACCTTCTCCAGGGTAAGAGTATGAATGAGGGGCAAGCCCCAAGATCGTCATACCACCTCCTCCAGTGTAAGAGTATATCTGAGGGGTAAATCCCCAAGATCGTTATACCATCTGCTCCAGTGTAAGAGTATATCTGAGGGGTAAGTCCTCAAGATCGTTATACCATCTGCTTCAGGGTAAGAGTATATCTGAGGGGTAAGTCCCCAAGATCCTTATACCACATGTTCTGTGGATTTGCTACCCACGATGCGAGGAATACCTCATGCGAGTCCTTATGGGATTATGCGGGTGAAATTTTTATACCCCGTATTTCCAGAGTATATACGTGAGGGCGTACGTGTTATACCCCGTATTTCCAGAGTATGTACGTGAGGGCGTACGTATAAAATTTGAGCCTTAAAGATTTGGCAAGTTCGAAATTTTGGCACAAGTGCCGAATATAATCGTTTTTCGACGAAACGTTTTACTAAACTTGCGAAGGGAAAATTCCGGCTATGTCATTTATAATTTTTGCGGATTTTTCCGAGAGACGAAACATGTTGGACCAACGGGAGGGTGACAAGTGTCACCCTCACATTGGCCGTGACTTTGGGCGGTATTGGACGAAATAGGTGGCATGGTTAGGTAGGATATTTTGTGCAAGTTGGTGTGGTAGATGGATAAGGTGCACATGGCTTTATCCTAGCCCTACACTTGCCTAACACTTGGAAGAATCTTGGCCATTGGTTGGCCATTTCTTGACCTATAAATACCCCCCCTTGTTGAAGAGTTATTTCATCCAAACTTGAGCAATCTTTCTAAGTCTCACAATACTCCTCCTCTTGATATTTCGTCCCAAGAGCCTTTCCCCACTTTTGAGAAGCTTGGCAGGTCTCTCCCCTAGCCTAGTTGTTTTCGTATAACACCCCTTGTTGTGGTATAGAAATACTCTCCTAGTATTGTTATAATGCCCAAATACCTTGGCCCAAATACCTTGTAGTATTCCCAAGGTTACACTTATACAAAGCCCAGAAAATACTATTATACTTTCTTTAGCCACTAAACGAAACCCTAAGGAAAATCTTCATTGATAGTTGAAGTATTTAAGTAGAAGTTGGTTAGAACATCTAAGGGTTGTTTGGAGCACTCGGAGTAGGAGCTAAGCGTTGCTCAGGAGCGACTTTAAACTCGGATAATTTTGGGCTCATCGAGGTAAATACTACTGTCCTTCTATTGTAATTGGAAATTACATACTGTCGTACTAGAAATGAATATAAGATTCATAGAAGAGAATTGAACTGTAATAGAAGGATATTACAGAATAGACTTGAACTGAATCACATCAGAAGAATATAAGTAGAAAGTTTAACTGTACTTACATAGGACTGTATTACAGTAGACTGATAACCTTTATTGGTTGAATGTTTTGCAAGTAGCATGTGCTACTTAGAAGGTGGACAAGGCTAGCCGGGTTATAGACGTGGAGCGTTTTGCTTATAGTCGATAATCGTCGCGAGGTATGTGATTCTTTCTATACTCTTGAGCATGATATTTTAAAGGAAGATATATATAGTACGGCAATGTCTTTTGACTTAAGCCTGAATAATATATAGTACGGTAGACGCACGTGTGCTAATTGAACGTAGTTGTACGGCAATGTCTTTTGACTTAAGCCTGAATAATATATAGTACGGTAGACGTACGTGTGCTAATTGAACGTAGTTGTACGGCAATGTCTTTTGACTTAAGCCTGAATAATAAGAAACTTGAAGTATGTCACAAAAGTTAAGAAACCATTTTTGAAAGAAGAGTACCACTTGGGTTTAAAGGTATTATAAAGAGTTATACTAGCTTTATGGGGAGTTAGGTATAACGTCTTAAGAGAGGTAAAGAAAATGGTTTACTAATTTTAGAAGTTAAGAGACTTGATCTTATAAAGATAAAAGACTTAACTTAAATGAATTAATATGAGTTTTGTGTGAAACCTCATTCGTGAGTAATGAGTACGTGGTTTTTTTAAAAGGAATAATGTTTCTTGATTTGGAAATCAGAATGTGTATCGACAAACCACTGCAACGTTAATAAAGGAAAATGTATTGAATAATGAAGTATTATTAAAACCAGTAGAAACCTCCATCTGCATAGAAGCTAAGATGAGACAAAATGATATTACATTTCCTAGATCATGGCTGCTTAATAAGATTTATGAACAAGAATAACCTACTCGCCTATGGCATATGTTACTCAATTGTTTTAAAAGAAAGTAAGACATTGAACTATGAAACTTTTCTAAAAAGAGACTTGAGTAATTGAAATTAGGCAAACTGGAACTTTAGGGAAAAGAAAGGCGTTGTTGTGTCTTAAATTGGTTTAAAACATAAAGTGTTATAACAAGCTTTATGGGAAGTGAGTTATAACGATTTTATGCAAAAGGGTTTTATCATTGGTTTTAATGTGGTAACTTGACTTTAAAAAGAGAAGTGTTTTGGTCTAAAAAGAAGGCATGGTATTGCCTTGATTTGGTTTTATAAAAGGAATGGATCTCTTTAAAAGGAATTTAACGTACGTAGTACTTTAGGGTTAAAACCCGGACTTTGACATAAAATGAAAGTACCTTGAGTTATGTATAACTTGCCTATGCTTATTGTGAAACTTGCCTATGCTTGTTGTTGTGAGACTTGCCTATGCTTGTTGTGATAGCCTTTGTTGTGCAAGAATTGTGTTTCTATACTACCGCGTCTCTCGATGGAGGGCCGGTTGACTTGTTGAGAACTTATTGGGACGCGTACGGCGTGTGGAGAAATTCCACGGGTACACTCCTCTTGATAGTGTTATTTTTGCTAATCGCTTTGGACATACTGACACGATGCGTAGCGCACGGGTATGCTTCCATTTTGATTGTTGTCTGGTTGTTCCTTTTTGGACATACTGACACGATGCGTAGCGCACGGGTATGTTTCCATTTTGGATTGTCTTCATCGTTTCCATTTTGGATTACTGCCTTATTGTTCCTTTTTGGACATACTGACACGATGCGTAGCGCACGGGTATGTTTCCATTTTGGATTGTTGTCTTACTGTTTCCATTTTGATTGTTGTCTTGTTGTTCCCTTTTGGACATACTGACACGATGCGTAGCGCACGGGTATGCTTCCATTTTGGATTGTTAGTACGGCTTTGGCATCAGTAGGACTTGGTGTGCAGTGTACTTCTTGGTGTTATCATATCATAGATTGGCGGTGAGAAGGTATTCCACGCATGATTGATGTGGAGGCGTGAGACCGACTTGATATAAGCGTTATATGTGTATCGTAGTTTGGTTATCATACATGTCTCCCGCTTTATTAGATCGCTATGATTTCATTTATAGTACTTACGATTTCACATACTTGGTACTTGCCAGATCGACCTCCTTCGGGGTGCGTTCATGCCGCAGTGAGAGGTACATCGGTGTCGATCCCCGCTTAGGATCACCTTTCAGCGTCTTGGAAGCTCCGTTCCTTCGAGGCTTATCTTTGGTATGTTACCACAGTGCAGAGGTTCTTGTACATTCGAGGTATGGCGGGCCCTGTCCCGTCATAGTTGTTGTATAAATCTTAGAGGTGCTGTAGACCGCGCGGGGTTGTAAGGATTATCGCATTCAAAATGTCTTTGTATATATATATGCTAAAAGGCAACCGTTTTGGTTGGCCTATTTTCTTTCATCTTGATCCATGTCTATATGCATGTCTAAGTTTTTATTTCCGCTGGTTTTTCTCTGATGTTGTATCACTAGGGTGCCCGGGGTAAGGCACCAGTCACGGGCCCGGGTTCGGGTCGTGACAGTACGTATAAAAGTTTAAGCCTTAAGTTAGGCAAGGACCGAAAATTTTGGGCACAACTAGCGAAAAGAATCGTTTTCCGACGAAACGTTTTCCGAACTTTGCGAAGGGAAAATTACGGCTATGTCATTTATTATTTTTGCGGATTTTTCCGAGAGATGAAATATTTTGGACCAACGAGAGGGAGACACTTGTCACCCTCTAGTGAGCGGTCAAGTTGGCCGAATGGTGCACGTTTTTGGCCATGTTTTGAGGCCTAAACCATGGGTCAATGTTTGTGAAGGATTTGTGGAGTAGGGTTAGGGTGCACTTGGGCAAATATTGACCCTCCACTTGCCCCCCACTTGGCTTGATCTTGGCCATTGATCTCCCTATAAATACCCTCCCCCCCCCCCCCTTGTTGAAGACTTCTTCATCCACAATAATTTCCAAGTCTTGAAATCCCCCTCCCCTCTTCTTGTTGCTCTCGTCCAAGAGCACCCCTCCCTCTTTGAGAGGCCTTTGGCCGAGGGGTACACCCCCCTTTTCCTAGTGGTGCTAGACGTAACACACCCCCCCCCATTGCCTAGTTGTTCTCGTAAATACACCCCCCCTTTGGTAGAAAAGTATTCTCCAAGTATTGTTACTATTCCAAAATACCTTGGCCCAAATACCTTGTAGTATTCCAAGGTTACCCTTATACTAAAAGCCCAGAAATACTATTATACTTCCCTTCAGTCACAAAACGAAACCCTAAGGAAAACCTTCATAGTCGGTTGAAGTGTTAAGTAGAAGTTGCGTAGAAATTCTAAGGGTTGTTTGGAGCGGGTTGGAGCGCCCAGAGTAGGAGCTAAACGTTGCTCAGGATCGACATTTAATCTTGGATAATTTTGGACTTATCGAGGTAAATATCGTGTCCCCCTTTTGTAATTAGAGTTTACATACTGTTGAAGTATAAGAATTAAGTATAAGTTATATACAAGGAAGGTATATAAGAAGAGAATTGAACTGTACTTACATAGGATTGTATTCTGATGACTTGTGAAGTTTGTGGTAGGGAAGTCTTGCCAATTTTCCGTAGAATATTGTATCTAGATTTATTCTACCGAGTAGTCTAGACATTGATAGACTTGTATAACCGTTATAGGTTGAAGTACTGCGAGTAGCATATTCTACTCGAAGGGTGAAAAAGGATAGCAGGATTACAGTACTTGGGAGCTATTTGCTAATAGTCGATAAATCGTCATGAGGTATGTGATTCTTCCTATCCTCGAGCATGATATTTTAAAAGGAATATATTTAGTACGGTAGAGCGACGTGTTAACTGAACGTAGTTTTACGGCAATGTCCTTTGACTTAAGCCTGAATAATAAGAATCTTGAAGTATTTCAAGAGAATTAAGAAACCTTTTTTTTAAAAGGATAATACTTGGTTTTGAAAGCTTAAGAAGTTATACTAGCTTTATGGGAAGTTAGGTATAACGACTTAAGAGAGATAAAAGGAACGGTTTACTTAATTGTTTATGAAAGCCTTATATTGATTTCGGAAATGAGAATAAGTATCGAACAAACCACAGCAGCGCTAATAAAGGGAAATGTTTTGACTAATAAAGTATTATTAAAACCAGTAGAAACCTCCATTTGCATAGGAGCTAAGATGAGACAAAATGATATTTCCTAGATCATGGCTGCTTTAATAAGATTGATTATGAACAAGAATAACCTACTCACATATAAGACATATGTTTCTCAGATTGTGTTAAAAGATAATTATATTTATTAAGTGATTAAGACTATGAACTACGAAACCTTTCGAAAATGATAAACTTGAGCATTTGAAATTAGGCAAACTTGAATGTTTGGAAAATAATGTTATTACTTGATTTTACAAAGGGAAGTGTTTTGGTTTACTTAAAAAGATAGTCACTCTATTTTTATACTACGGGTATTGTGTGACTTTTGTGAAAGAAACGGATCTTTTAAAGAATTAATGTATGAAGTGCTTTGGGGATAAAAACCCGAACTTGCTAACATAAAGTAGAAAGTACCTTGTGTGAATAACTTGATTGTGTTGGTTTGTGATAGCCTTGTAATACTTTCTTGTTGATTTGATAAGTAAACATGTTAGGATGCTACGTGTGTTAGTATCTTGTGATGTTTGTGTAAAGGGGTTTCCCTTGTTGTGCTTATGTTGTTTAACGATAAGCTGTTATGTTAGTATTATATCACTCACCTCTTGACATGATTCCGGGGGTTAAGCTGCCCTCCGATGCGGGGTAGACTCATGCGGGTCTGTGTGACCTATGATTCGAGAATACCTCATGCGGGTCTGTGTGACCTATGCGGAGCTACGAGAGTTCCAGGTTAGTGTGCGGCCTTTGTGGTCATGCGGTCTATGTGGCCATACGGACTGCGAGTCCAGGACGTTGCCGGGGAGTAGCTACCCTCGATGCGGGGAATACCTCATGCGGGCCATTGGAGTGGCCTATGCGAGTCGCGGAAGTTCGAGGACTGACGCGCACATTAGATATCGCTGCGCGAGTGGCGGCCGATCATGTGGCGGTGCAGACAGATCTCATGATACGATTTATGACCTTGTTGGTGCGTGGGTTTTAGTAGTCGGTTATGCCTTCGCACTTACCGTATGGTTTTATTATGACACGTGGGACACGGTGTTCATGTATTCCTTGGTGCTTTTATATCATGATCGCCGCGGTGAGGAAGGTATTCCACGGGCATGATTGATGTTGTGGGCGTGAGACCCATAGTTATATTTGAGTGATGAACTTGAGGGCGTGAGCCCCTGACTTGACATGACTGCTGATTTATCGTGAACTGTAGTTTGGTTATCATACATGTCTCCTGCTTTATATAGACTACTATGATTTCATTTACAGTATTTTCAGTTTCACATACTTGGTACCTGTTGTACTGACCTCCTTCGGGGGGCTGCGTTCATGCCGCAGGTAGAGGTACACCAGTGTTGATCCCCGCTCTTAGGATCACAGTTCAGCATTTTGGGAAGTTCCGTTTCTTCGGAGGCTTATCTTTGGTATAGTCCCCTGTCGTTGTAGGTACTTACATTCAGGGGTATGGCGGGGCCCTGTCCCGCCATTGTTGTTATATCATTCTTAGGTGCTGTAGTCTTGTTGTGGCGAGTTTATAATAGGGATGTAACTGTTCAGATTCAAGTTATATATATATGCCGTAAGGCAAGTTTTCTCAGATAAACTGTTTTTACACTTCATATTATTTCATGTCATGTTTTATATTCCGCTGATTACTCTGATGTTGTATCACTAGGGTGCCCGGGGTAAGGCACGACCACGCCCGAGTTCGGTCGTGACAAAAGTGGTATCGAGCGATTAATCCTCGGAAAGTGTCTGACCGTATCGATAAGAGTCTTGATTATCGGTTGTGCGCACCACACCAATAATCAGGAGGCTATAGGATATTTAGGATTGGTTTCCATTCTTCTCACTCTGAGATCGTGCCTTAGAGCTGTGTTATAAGTTGGACCCCTAAAACGTATTTCTTTCCCCTTACCAGTTATGCCTCCGCGTAAGGCAACCCGCCCGAATGGCGAAGGCAATGAGGCTGCGAGTAGAGCATAGAGGGTTACGAGGGCACAGGCTCAACCATCACCTGAGTTGGTGCTTCATTCGGGGAGTTCTGCGACGTCGCGATCCCCAAAGCAGAGTTCAGCACGGCGAGCTCATCTGCGCCATGATATTTGAACCTTCGCCCACGACCGAGTAGGAGGTATGGATTACAAAGAGACGACTGCTTTCTAGCTATGGATTTAGCAAACTGCAGAGTATTTTATGTATCGATTTATCGCGCCTTGATGAATATCTAAGAAAGGGTTGTGCAAGAGTAGTAGCTCTTGATCGAGCATGAGCATGGCTGTACGTGATTATGCACAAAGCCGAGAAACGTAGGGATCGACGGTTAACCAAGATCGGCGAAGAGGGCCGCAAGCAGGTCCTTTGGTAACTTTCGAGGCGGACCTTCTCGCAGCAGATGGTTATGCGCCCGCCGCTGCAGTGGTTCTCGCGGGGTTCGGGACGTTTGGGGTATGTAGGAGTTGGTCGAACTCCGTGGTCGCTAGTTCGCGAAACACGTAGGTTTCGGCACCGGATTCGATTTTCCTCGGTGTTCACACAGTGGCAAACGTCATCCCGGCGAATGTCGTTTTTGTTGGTACTTGTTTTACTGCGCCGCCGTGGCCATGTGTCGAAAAGATGTCCTAGTAGGAGGACTCGGTCTACGGATCGATTCGCAGAGTCAGTGGTTCGAAGAGGAAGGGGTATTAGCCAGAGGAGGCCACCCCCACCTCGGTGTGGCCGTTGTGGTAGATGTCATTTTGGGGAGTGTCGTGCTTCTTCGACAGCTTGTTATGCTTGCGGCCAGCAGGGCCATTTTGCGAGAATTGTCCGACCAGAGGTGGCGCGGATGTAGAGACTCAGCCTTCAGGATCAGTGGCTAGTTCATCACCTTCCCTAGCTATGCGCCCAACAGGGCAGGATTGACTAGAACGACAAAAGGGGAGTGAAACAGTAGATACAGGTATATCCTTAACCCTCTAGAGATTTGTATGTGTGATAAGATGAGTATATTTTAAGTGTTATGTTCAGATAGCATTGTGTTAATTATGAGCCTTAGAATATTATACGTAGAGACCTTAGATGTGAGGTCATCTTGAGTAAAAGATTTAGTTTATGTTTGACCCTTATCGGAGTGCATAGTTCATGTGAGATATGTTTGTGTGATAAGTCCATGTGTAGTGTGAAAGGAAAGGGGATAGTTGAGCTAAGAAGACCACTAGGTTTTCGTGACTTGATTGTGAGATTGTTCCGGATCGGGGAACAAAAGTTTTTGCGCGATAGCAGGTCGGGTTGAGGACCGATCGCGGGTCAACCCGCGGCCTGTTTTGTAGTGGGGTCAGTTCGGGGTGGTCCCGCCAGGTGGTAGGGTCACGAGGGTGTTAGGCCCAAATATGAAAAGTGAATACGCGTTCACAAATATATAAATGTAACAAACATATGGAAATGCAGGGGAATGTCTTAACGTATAATACGAGATAAAATGAAGTGTTAGTCAAACTGAGAATTTCCTATGAGGAGTTGCTGTATGTTTAAAAGTGTTGTAACCTGATATGTTTTTGCAATATGCTTATTACGTTATAATGTGATTGCACCTGGAATATTGTGGTGCTACTTTGAATTGCAGGGTAAGGTTCTCACTCAGCCCCAGGTGGTAGAGTTGACTCTTTATTTAACATGTTTCAGGAAAGCGTGATAGAGGAAAGACTTCACGCCAAGGCTAGCGATCGTCCCGCAGCCTCTTGTCATACCAAGTCCATTGCTTCGGGCTTGGTACTCGTCGTTCGAGGATGTCGATTCTGATGTCTCGAAATGTCCGTGTGGAATGGTCTCCCTTCCAACTTAGAATAATCTTTGTCAGTATGACTATGTAGAAACAATATTTGCACGAGCATGGGCTCGCGTTATGTTTTCAATAAATTCATAAACAAATTTCTTTATTGTTATTTTTATTAATAGCTCCGTATTTGAATATAAATTTAAATTTATAAATAAAGAGAATTAAATGGTGCTCCTGGTGGGAAATAATTGTCCAGGTGCCATCACGCCCTAAGTAAAGGCTTAGGAAAAGTCGGGGCGTGACAACATAATCTTGGAAGATAAGTAAACTTTGTTCTTCACTTTTGCCATGATTTCGAAATATTAAGGCTAAGGAAGAAGAGAGAAAAAGTTTGGAGAAGAGGAAGATATTTTGTGTAATGAAGTCCAAGTCTTGTTATGTATATCTCTTATAGTGGTCATCTTTGCAAGACAAGTGGATGAGGGACACATGTCACCCTCCTATTGGTCACAACATCTCTTCACAAAATATCTTAACACTTGGCTAAAATGTCTAATTTTTCGAAGGTCCCCACAAAATTGTGAAATTTCCGGTGGGCCTCATATTATCAATGCCAAGACTTCATAATACAATATTAAGTCCATAACTCCATTCAGAAAGAACTCAACCACTAATATAATTTTCGTCGTCACATTTTTTTGTATCTAAAATTTTCGTATAGAAATGTAAATATACTTTCCTTCCAATCTTCCAATCTTATTTCCTTACTTACGTTCTCACTTATATGCCCTGGAACTACGTGGTATAACATTCTTCCCCCCTTAAAAACATTCGTCCTCGAATGTTCATCAAAGGTCTCAAGCTATACAAATTTCGGCATAGTCTCCTTTAACTATACCTATCAACCTATATTCAGTAAACACAAGGATGCCTCGCATGGCCACGATATAAAACATAGTCTCATTCTACTTCTGATAGTCCTTAGCACACTGTACTTCCTTTGTAATCAAAGTCGCATTCATAAGGTCCTATTGCAGTTCCTTAAAATCTATAATGCCATTTCCAATCGGCTCAACCATCATCAACGATAATCACAAGTGGTTTATACTCAAACCAAGGAATCACAACCAACTATACAACAATTTTACCAACTTGTATACAAAGCCCATATATTCTCCTTCTGGACCGCTGTCGCTTTCTCATAGCTGCAACCACAATAATACGTTAGGGAGGGACTGCCCTAACAACATAGCTCTATCGCACGATCTTAGAGTGAGGAAAATAGAAACCAATCCTAAATGTACTGTAGCCTCCTGTTTATGGGTGTGGTGCACAACACACCGATAACCAAGACTCTACTACACGGTCTGTAGACATTCCGAAGACTAACTGCTCTGATACCACTCTGTCTGTACTGTAGCCTCCTGTTTATGGGTGTGGTGCACAACACACCGATAACCAAGACTCTACTACACAGTTTGTAGACATTTCGAGGACTAACTGCTCTGATACCACTCTGTCACGCCCCGAACCGACGGGCCCGTGACTGATGCCCTACCTGGACACCCTTATACCCACACATGACGTATAACCAGCGGAAGCTTTAAGAAGACTCATAATCTCATAAAATAAAAACAGGCAAGCCGACAAGGACGCAATTTTTCATAGAATTGTCCAAACGGACTACAACCGTACACCCGTCCAACCTACACATGACTACAGACCTCTAAGAGTTTACAGTAACTATGACGGGACATGACCCCGTCGTACCCCTGAATATACATAAGTCAAAATGGAAGACCTGTACCAAAATGACTAGGCTCCGGAACAATGGAGCTATCTCAAAACGCTGAGCAAGGATCCTAAGCTCGAGGATCACCAAACTGTGTACTTATACCTACGGGCATGAACGCAGCCTTTGAGAAGGGGTCGCAACAAGGTACTAAGTATGTAAACATAAAGTACAGTAAATAAGATCATAATTGTACAAAAGAAGACAGGGACAAGTATGAAAATCGAATACCAGATCCAACCGTGCCTGCCATATAAAATAGAGCCAATTGTACCTTTTTAAAAGTGAGAGCCAACCGTGCCCTTTTAAAATGAGAGTTACCATATCTGTTTACATATAACGTATCCCGGCCCTTTAGTGAGGGACTCGGTGCAATTATCATAATCATGAATACATGTCTATGTAACGTATCTCAGCCCTTTAGTGAGGGACTCGAGGGAATCATAATACATATATAAAATCAACTGTATCTTTTAAAACTATAAGAGCGTCATGTCAAAATCAGGGACACCTTCCCATAGAATCATTATGCATATCCTATTCATGGGAATCGAACCCGCATGAGTCTTTATACCCGCATAAGTATCTCGTACTCCCATCACGGAGGTCAGTTCATGGAATCATGTACATATACTATTCGTGGGAATCGAACCAGCATTGGTCTTTATACCCGCATGAATATCTCGTACTCGCATCACGGATCTTGCCCGTTGAGTCATAATACATGGAAATTGAACCCGCATGAGTCTTTATACCCGCATGAGTATCTCGTACTCGCATCACATATCTTGTCCGTAGAGTCATAATACAAGGGAATCGAACCCGCATGAGTATCTCATACTCGCATCACGGATTTTGTCCGTGGAGTCATAATACATGGAAATCGAACCTGCATGGGTCTTTATACCCGCTTGAGTATCTCGTACTCGTATCACAGATCTTGTCCGTGGAGTCATAATACATAGGAATCGAACCCGCATGGGTTTTTATGCCCACATGAGTATCTCGTACTCGCATCATGGATACATGTACATGGAATCATAGGGCCGCATGAGTATCTTGTACTCGCATCATGGATCTTGTCAATGGAATCAAATATAACATTGTCAGCCCAATCGTGGGACTCGACGAAGTGATGAAATAACACTTGCACAAATAGCTTTCATGAGCAATCATATGCAATTTAAATCACCACTTTGACTCTCCATATAATCTCTTTAAAATGAACCTTCATTTTAGAAAAATCAAGGCACTCTCATATCATGTAACCCTTTGAAATCATCATTTGGAAAATCAAGACACTTATCATATCATGTAATATTAGGGACTTTAACCCAAAAGTACTATGTACGTTCACCGTACATTAATTTTTATAAAAAGAATCATGCTAGAAGAAAAAAGGATAGTTTCACATACCGTTTGTCGTTTGTACCACTTGATAATATAAATTTGTCTCGCTCCTCTGGCTAACATTATGGAAACCTCTGAATGGTGATAACCGATCCGAATTTGCCTAATTAATCCTTATATGGGTCGTGAGTAGGTTATATATTATAATGATCTTATCTAATCATCTGTGAACTAGAAAATGTAAAACGAATTGGTTATATCTTAGTTTCTATGCAGATGGAAGTCTAATCATTTCAATATAATTGATTGTCGATACATTTTTCATTTAACGCTGCAATGACTTATTTTAATACGCTGCAATGGCTTGTTTTAATACGTTTACAAAAATCAGTCTCAACGCTGAATACTTATTAGTGTTGTAACTTAGCACGGTCAACTCGACTCCAATGCTTACAAAAAAAACTCTTACCAACATCTCCCATAAGACTTGGTAAGGATTTAGGAATAATTTAGACATGCTTTCAACATATAATCAATAACATGAATACTTCTTAACTCCTAAGAGTAGAATAATTTTTGAAACAATACCACAGTTATGGTTCATACGTAGAACATGCCAAAAGAAAGAAGGAAGAGATTCACATACCTTATTGACGACTAACCAACACGACAAGTAGAATATGTCCCAAATAGGTACTTCAACCTATAATAACAATAACACGTCTATCAACTCCATGATACTAGTGTAAGACATATACCAAGTAATGGCTCTCTTTTTTTATAAAAATTTGGGCAGCACTTCCTCTATTTATACGTACTTTTCCACCTTTCAATAAGGCCAATAACATCAATAACCAGGTACCAATCAAGTACATACCCAAAACAACAACCAAGGTGATTCACACACCTATTTCTCACGTAAAACAACCCTTTAATCCTTACTAAAACAGTCCATATTTCAACAACAATGAGGGTAAGATTCTACACCTTTCTACACCCTCGTTCCTTTAGGACATACGTTAGCAATTACCACATATTAACATGCACAAACGGTGACTAACTTTTCAGCATTATATCACCACAAAACAGTCCCTAAAACACCACCACAATATCCAACAGTTTTCAGCATGTCTCGGCCAACCAACCAAAACCAAAGCCATTTCCATAATTCCTTATAATCCAATTCAAGTTTCGACGCTTTTATATAAACCATACCAACTTATCAACCACAAGATTCCTTCATTTTAACATGCAAAATTTGACGTTAATAACAACAATTATAGCCAACGAAACCAATACCCCAAAACTGCCTCATTCTCGGCCCAACCACCAAACTACCACAAGCACTTCTTATTCTCTATTCTTCTTAACACAAGTTCATCTATTAACTATAACAACATGTAATATTCAATTACTTCAAGAGGAAGAAGAAGTATTACCTTAAATCTTAGCCAAAACAGTCCACATAGATTCGGCCAATAGCTTCACTTCCACACCACTTCTTCAAGCTCCAACAACACCCATGTTGTCACGCCCCGAACCCCGGGCCCGTGACTGGTGCCCTACCTGGGCACCCTTCTACCTTAACAACTAAGTAAACTGCGGAAATTAAATAACACCTCTTTTTTTTTAAAACCAATCGTACGCACAAGGGCAAAGCCGACCAGGCTGCCATATAATATACATAACAAAAGACATTACACCGTACATGAGTCCAATCCCACATATGAATACAGACCTCTAAGAGTTTTACTGAAATATGACGGGACAAGGTCCCGCCGTACCCATAACCGTACAAAAACCTATACTGAAGGAACTATACCAAAAAGATAAACTCCTGAACAGAGGGAGCTATCCAAAAACTCTGAGCAGGGTCCTACACCTGCCGATCACCAAACTGCGTACCTAAACCTGCGGCATGAACGCAGCCCGAAGGAGGTCGACTGAAGAATGTAAGTATGTGAAACGAGAAATCTGTAATGAAATCATAACGATTAACAAAGCAGAGACATGTATGATAGCGAACCTACGATGACAACATACATAAGCGATCATATCAAGTCGTGGACGATGCCTCAAGTCATTACTAAAATATAACCATGGGTCTCACGCCCATAATATCAATCATGCGTGGAATCCTTCCTCACCGGCGATCCATGATATAATATAACACCAATAGGCATACATGAACACCAAGTCCCACCTGTGTCCTAAAAACTGTACGGGCCAAACAGGAAAACGAGCAGGTGGTAAAGCAGTGGGTATAATGTCTTGGGGTTTCTCACTTATACTCTTACCACGAGAAGGTGGTATAGCATCTTGGGGGTTTACCCCTCACTTATACTCTTACCCTATCTCAACCGACCATCAAACAACACAAGCAGGGGGTATAATGTCTTGGGGGTTTACCCCTCACTTATACTCTTACCCTGGAGAAGGTGGTATAGCATCTGGGGGTTTACTCCTCACTTATACTCTTACCCTATCTCAACCGGCCGTCAAACAAAACATAAGCACTACCATGTCTTCTATAAAAATCCGGGAATTTAACCCAAGTACTACAAATAACGGAAGCATACCCGTGGAATCCCACATCACTGTCGGTACGTCCAAGTAACTTACAACAAGATAGCCGGCCCTCCAACCGAGAGTCGCGACAACTTAATAAAACATATTCCTTGCACTCAAAGGCTATCGCCAGCACACATAGGCAATTCTCAATTAATCAAGCCAAAGTACTTATCAAGGCACCCATAGAATAAATTCTCATTTAACAAGCCAAAGTACTTATCAAGGCACAAATAGAATAATTCTCATTTAACAAGCCAAAGTACTTATCAAGGCACAAATAGAATAATTCTCATTTAACAAGCAAAAGTACTTATCAAGGCACACATAGAATAAATTCTCATTTAACAAGCCAAAGTACTACGTACGTGCATTCTTTTCAAAAGACTCCTTTTTATGTAAAATCCCAAGATACTAACACGTAGTATCGAGGTGTCTATTTTTCAAAGTAAGTTACTACACTTTTAGAAAAACTCATTCCAAAGCTTGAAATCAAGTAACTTCAAATTTTCACAATCTAGACAACTTATGCCCAATAATCAAAATAGACAACTTTCTTAACCTTCCATAAAGCCGTTATAAGCAACTTCCCATAAAGCCGTTATAACCCTTTTATGGTTTTAGACAATTTCATTCCTTTTTTTATAACCAAGAGACTTATACTTAAAACCAAGTATCACAAACTTTCAAATCAAGTTTCTTAACTTTCAAAATACTTCAAGTCCCTTAATATTTAGAAAACAAGTTTCTTCTACTTTTAAACCTCAAGTAACTCACACCTTTAAAACAAGTTACTTCTCTTAAATCATGTCATTTCTCCTCTCTTAAAACAATTAAGTAAATCACTCATTTAACTCCCCTAAAGTCATTACAACAACCCTTAGGTTTTGGAACTAAGGCACTAGCCAAAAGGTTTGAAACCACTTCCTTTTCAAGACTCCATGTACTTTAAGTAAAATACTTCCACTTTTAAGAATCCAAACTTTACTAAGGAAATGGATTATACAACTTACAATTTAAACATCAAAGTACAATCAAGGGAGTACATAGAACGAATTCTATTTTAGGCAATCCAAATACAACCAAGGAATGGATCATTTAAGGAGTAGGACATACTTTCTTTATCTTAAGGAATCATGCTAGAAGAGGAGATAGTTCACATACCTTTTCGGCTAATATCCACAAGCTAAGCCGAATACGTGCAGAAGTGTCAACCTATAATGGTCACAACAAGACTATCAACTTCTAGTCTCTAACGTAGAATAATACTAAGTATACTGTCTCTAATTCTACGGAAAATCGCAAAGACTTCCTTTATTTCTACTCACTTTGCCACATTTTTCAAGGCCGAATACAATAACCAACACGCCACATTTAAGGCTCCAAACAACAACCAAACAAAAGGGGATTACACGCCTTACAATACGTGTAAAATTCCGCCCCACAATTCATACCAAGTAGATTAATACTCACTAGCCATTCTCGGCCAACTACATAACTTAACAATTCAAAGTCTTTTCCAATTCTATTCCAATTCCAAGTTCTAAGGTCTAACATGTTATATAGTCATAAACAACTTCAATAACTACAATTTCCTTCTTTATACAACATGCGACAACTTAAACTAATAATCAACTTGAATTCCAATCTTAAGGCTAAACATGCTAGTTTTGGATTAGGGTTCCAATAGTCAAAACACTTATCAAACCTCATAATATATAACTCATGCTTGCTAAAATCCATAGCTACAATGATAAGTAAACCTTAATTGCTAAAACGACAAGATTATACCTTTATAAGCCCTTAAAATTTCCAAGATTCAAAGTCGCGCCTTAGCAATTCTTAGCTCATTTCCTTAGGTTCCAATCCGCTCCAAGCACTCCTTAGAGGCCTATGAAGAACCCATCTTCAAGTTCCAACTTCAAAGTTGAAGAACTCCTTTAGTTTCCGCCTTGCGACTAACGTGAAAACTCCGTTTTTCCGAAATCTTTCTATTGAGATATCCTTACAATACCCTTAGGGACATTGGGTTAAAGTCTTGTGGCTAATGGATCAAAACTACAAATTTTTCTAGTGGGAAATGGTGCAAACCCGAGAGCTTCTAAGAGAGACAACAATGTGTGATTTTTTTTTCTAAGTGTTAAGACTAGTCTTGCACTAGTGTAGTGAATATATAACACATTGGATGGCTTAGATAACAACACTTGTTAAAATTGGAGGGAAGAGATCAAGCCAAGTGTCCCTTGGACTTAGTCAACAATATCAAGCTCTATTATTAGCAAGACTTGGTCATCCTATCATTGGCCAAATGACCATAATACTCTTACTAATTTTTGTCCAACACCACATGTGGGAGTGCCACGTGTCGCCCTCTCATTCGTCCATAAAATTCCGTAACCCTCGTGGGCCCCGCAAAATGTAAAATTCCTCGGGTGGGCCCCACGTGACCAAATCCGTAAAAAATAAATTTTGCATAATATTAATAAGTTCCCTACTCTCCAAATAATACATTTTGAGAATCCAATTCTCAACAACGAACATTTTTCCTTTCCGACGTTCGGAAGATTTTCCGTCGGGAAAACAATTCTTCCTTTCGTACTAAATTCCAAGTCTTGATTCCTTATGTACATTCTCTTATACAAGTCTTGGACTTACGGAGTGTAACATTCTTCCCCCCTTAGAAACATTCGTCCCCGAATGTTCTTAGTCGGTTGTCAAGCTATACACACTCCGGCACAATCTCTAGACTATGCCTATCGATCAAAATTGCACCAGACCAACGATGCCATACATGGCCACCACAAAACATACGTAAACATATCAATGGACCTTCCGTCCGCGACCCCTTCTTACAAAACTCGAAGGTTACAGTCTTCCCAAACACGGGATCCTTAGAGGTTCCTTTCCTTCCTTACTTGTCATACTTTCTCGTACTTTCAAACTCATCTAGTACACGTACAAAATCTCAAATTTTGTTTCTGTTCTCCAATCCTTGGAGTTACTATCCAAACTTGGCCATATTGTTACTTACTTTCCCGATAAGGCTCTTCTCGGTCCTTACGACCTAGTTCCGGTGGAACGCATCCACAACTCGTACAACGATTAACCCAACTTGGGCCTGGCATCCTCGTGACCCTATCACATAGCGGGACCATTTCTAACTGACATCACCCCATTCCATACTATCGGCTGACCCGAAATGAGTCCATAACCTGACTCATCGTCACACTTAACTTCTCATTTTTAGCCTAAAATAAACCTCTCTCTTATCTCAAGGTACTTCTTACCCTATCCCCTATTCACTAGAGGTTCGTCACATAAGCCAAAGTATTTCTGCAGACATTCTTCCCTACGGCTTACATCACATGGGAAATTACTACTTGTGAGCTCTACACAACTATAGTCTCAGTTCACTTACCATTCTTGTCAACATTCTTAACTTCTCACTTTACTAATCAAGGTATCCCTACCTCTGGAGTACTATCACTTTACAACTCTAGCAGTAAAGGGAAAACATATACGCTAGGGTAAAATCTGAATCTATCAACGCACGTATGATTCAAAGGAATCGAAATATACCTGTAACCCCGTGCGATGTCGCCTCCTGATCCTGCCCCGTAGTCATGTCATCTCTGCGGTTCGAAGGACCACCAGAACTATAAACTCCACCCTGACCTCTACCACGGCTGGCTAACATCCAACACCGCTCGGGAACGGCAGCATGGAGGAAAGGGAACCAACTACCGGCCTCATAGGCTGAGCCACCTCACCAGTGCTCTTTCTAAAAGGACATACCCTCAGAATATGGCCCGGACGGCCACAATAAAAACAAACACCTATGCCATAATGACATTTTCCCGAATGACGCTTACCACATCTGATACACTGAGGAATAGGTGGCCTCGACCGAGAAAATCATATGCTCCTCTGAGAACCTCGACCTCTGGAGCTTGGACCGGCTCTTAAATACCTTGTGGGGTCCAATATCCCACCTGTGAACTGCGGGGGTATGTACTGGGTAGGCTGGGACGAATATCTCACTTGTTGTTGAGGCTGCTCGTCCAAAAACTCACCGGGATAACCAACCGGTCTAGCCCTCTTACGCTGATCTCCGCGTTGGACCTCTACCCTCTGTACACATGTCTGTACTGGCCGAATAACCCCATGCTGATGAAACTGTAGCACTGCTATCTTGGTCAATAACATAATGGCTTTCTTCATGACCCTAAAGTCTTCCCTAATCGAAAGCGGAGGCTCTTGTCACGACCGAACCGGGCCGTGATCGTGCCTTACCGAGCACCAGTAGACATACATCCAGTAATCGGAATATAAAACAAGACATGAAATAATAAGAAGTGCGAAACAGTTTATCTGAGGAAAATTGCCCTTCGGCATATATATATAAAAACTTAAATCCGAGCGATACATCCTTTTACAAACTCGCCACAACAGCATTTGCACTTCTAAGAATGATATGATAACAATGGCGGACAGGGGCCGCCATACCCCGAATGTAAGTACCTACAACGACAGGACTATACCATCGATAAGCCTCGGAGAAACGGAGCTTCCCAAACGCGAATTGTGATCCTAAGAGCGAGGATCGACGATCGGTGTACTTCTTCCGCGCATGAACGCAGCCCCGGAGGTCGATAACAGTACCAAGTATGTGAAATCGAAATCAGTAAATGAAATCATAGTAGTCTATATAAAGCGGAGACATGTATGATAACTAAACTACGATCACAATAAATAGCGATCATGTCAAGTCGTGGACTCACGCCTCGAGTCATCACTCAAATACAACTATGGGTCTCACGCCACAACATCAATCATGCCCGTGGAATACCTTCCTCACCGCAGCCTATGATATAAAAGCACCAAGGAACACACATGAACACGTGTCCCACTGTGTCATAATAAAACCGTGACGGGTAATCACGAAGGCATAGCCGACTACTAAAACCCACGCATCAACAAGGTCATAAATCGTATCATGAGATCTGTCTGCACCGCCACATGATCGAAGCCGCCACTCGCGCAGATCTAATGTGCGCGTCTAGTCACGAACTTCCGCGACCCGCATAGGCCACTCCAATGGCTCGCGTAAGGTATTCCTCGCATCGGGTAGCTACTCCCAAGAACGCCACGACTAGCACCGCATGCCACATAGACCGCATGACCATAAAGGCCGCACACTAACACGGAACTCGTAGCTCGCATAGGTCACATGCACCGCATGAGGTAATCTCGAATCATAGGTCACACAGACTACCGAGTCTACCCCAGACGGAGGTAGCTTAACCCCGGAATCATGTCAAGAGGTGAGTGATATAATACTAACATAACGACTTATCGTTAAACAACATAAGCACAACGGAAACCCATTTACACAAACATCACAAGATACTAACACACGTAGCATCCTAACATGTTTACTTATCAAATCAACAAGAAAGTATTACAAGGCTATCACAAAACCAACACAATCAAGTTATTCACACAAGGTACTTTCTTTATGTTAACAAGTTCGGGTTTTTATCCCCAAAGTACTTCATACATTAACTCTTTAAAAGATCCGCTTTCACAAAAGTCACACAATACGTAGTATAAAAATAGAGTGACTATCTTTTAAGTAAACCAAAACACTTCCTTTGTAAAATCAAGTAACAACATTATTTTCCAAGCGTTCGGTTGCCTAATTTCAAATGCTCAAGTTTCTCATTTTCGAAAGGTTTCGTAGTTCATAGTTTTAATCACTTAATGATGTAATTCTCCTTTAAAACAATTTGAGAAACATATGCCTTATATGTGAGTAGGTTATTCTTGTTTATAACAATCTTATTAACGCATCCATGATCTAGGAAATGTAATATCATTTTGTCTCATCTTAGCTTCTATGCAGATGGAGGTTTCTACTGGTTTTAATAATACTTAATTAGTCAATACATTTCCATTTATTAACGCTGCTGTGGTTTGTTCGATACTTATTCGATTTCGAAATCAAGAAACATTATTCCTTTTAAAACCAAGTACTCATTACTCATGAATGAGGTTTCACACTTTTTAACAAAACTCATATTAATTTAATTAAGTCAAGTCTCTTATCTTTTAAGATCAAGTCTCTTAACTTCTAAAATCAATAAATCATTCTTTTTATCTCTCTTAAGCCGTTATACCTAACTTCCCATAAAGCTAGTATAACTCTTAAGCTTTTAAAACCAAGTATTACTCTTCTTTCAAAAGGTTTCTTAATTCTCTTGAAATACTTCAAGATTCTTATTATTGCTTAAGTCAAAAGACATTGCCGTAAAACTACGTTCGATTAACACACGACGTCTACCGTACTATATATATATTCTTTAAAATATCATGCTCAAGAGGATAGGAAGAATCACATACCTCGCGACGATTATCGACTATTAGCAAAGCGCTCCACCGCTTATTACGGCTAGCCTTGTCCACCTTTCAAGTAGATCACGCTACTCAGATTTCAACCTATAACGGTTATATAAGTCTATCAATTTCTAGACTACACTGTAGAACATTCTAAGCGAGGCTTCTATTCTACGGAAAATTGGGCAGACTTCCACCCGTTAAGCTACACAAGTTCATCAGAATACATCTATGTAAGTACAGTTTAATCTCTTCTTTAATATTCTTCTGATGCGATTTCAGTTTAACTCTCTTCTGTAATATCCTACTATTACAGTTCAATTCTCTTCTATGAATCGTATATTCATTTCTATACTACTACAGTATGTAATTTCCAATTACAATATAAGGACAAGAGTATTTACCTCGATAAGCCCAAAATTATCCAAGATTTAATGTCGATCCTGAGCAACGTTTAGCTCCTACTCCGGGTGCTCCAACCCGCTCCAAACAACCCTTAGAAGTTCTACGCAACTTCTTCTTAATACTTCAACCGGCTATGAAGATTTTCCTTAGGGTTTCGTTTTTGTGACTGAAGGAAAGTATAATAGAATTTCTGGGCTTTTAGTATAGGGATAACCTTGGAATACTACAAGGTATTTGGGCCAAGGTATTTTGGAATAGTAACTATACTTGGAGAATACTTTTCTACCAAGGGGGGGGGTGTATTTGGACGAGAGCAACTCAAGGTAGGGGGGTACCTCTCGGCCAAAGCCTCACAAGGGGGAGGACGAAAACTATAGAGAGGGGGGAGAGGGATTTCAAGACTTAGAAACATTTTGTGGATGAAGAAGTCTTCAACAAAGAGGGGGGGGGGGGTATTTATAGGCCAACCAATGGCCAAGATCAAGGCAAGTGGTGGGCAAGTGTAGGGTCAAGATTTGGACAAGTGTTTGTGGGTCCCACTTGTTCATCAACTACACAAAATATCTACAAAATATCCTACCTAACCCTTGACTAAAACTTCAACACAAAAAACGTGCCAAGCTAGCCCTTTGCCGTCCACTTTTGAGGGTGACACGTGTCACCCTCCCGTTGGTCCAAAATATTTCATCTCTCGGAAAAATCCGCAAAAATAATAAATGACATAGCCGAAATTTTCCCCTCGCAAAGTTTGGAAAACGTTTCGTCGGAAAACGATTCTAATCGGGGGTTGTGCACAAATTTTCGTTCCTAACCTAACTTAAGGCTCAAACTTGTATACGTACGCCCTCACGTACATACTCTGGAAATACGGGGTATAACATTCTCCCCTCCTTAGAAACATTCGTCCCGAATGTTCCTTCTCAAGACGGATAACGATGAAGTTCCTCTTAACTTAAACAAGTTGCCAATGCCACATATGGCCACAAAATAACACACGCTCCAATACTTTAACCCAAGTCCACGAGGAATCACCTCCATTACTACAAAAGCTCCCACTCGAGGTCTAAAATATACTCCCTTCGCACCTTCACTTTACAAAAGAAATGATCATATATATGCTCGTAACACATGCTCGCTTCTTCCCTTACTCGTCATACCTTTCTCGTACACTCGAACTCTTTCTCATAACTTACCACATTTCTGTTACTGCTTCGGTTTCCAAATCTCTGAGTTACTACCTCCAATTTGGTCATCATTAACTGGGAACACTCTGGATGGATCTCCGATACTTTTCCGAACATACAACATGAAAGACCGGACGTACTGCTCCCTACGTCGGATGGCAATGTCAACTTATAGGCAACCTGGCCTATCCTCCAAAGGATCTGAAAACGCTCCAAGTACCTCAGGCTAAGTTTCCTCTGTTTTCCAAAACTTGTCACACCCTTTCCGGGGTGGTACCTTCAAGAAATCCTACCGTCAACCTGAACTCCAAGTGTCGATGCCGATTATCCATACGACTTCTGTTGACTCTGAGCTGTCAATAACTTCTCCTGGATAAGCTTCACCCTATCCGCATCCTGCTGAAACAATTATGAACCAACTATTCAACCTTGCCAACATCGAACCAATCGACCAAGAACCTACACGCCCGCCTACAAGGCGTCATAAGGCGATATTCGAATCCGAAATGGTAGCTATAAAAACACTCCTCAATAGGGCAACAATCCTCGCTACCCCTAAAATCTGCATACAATCGCCCGAGGCGAATGTTATCTCGAGACTCACTTGAGTTCCTAACCTCGCTCGTAAAACTTCGAAAAGAAAAAATAGTCGAACACAGGTTCCACTGTCATTATAAGGTGAAAGTAGGCACCTCGTGCAACCTTAAAACCTTCCTAATATAACATCTCGCATAACCCTCTGCCGAGTAGACGGTCCTGACTGAAAGACAAGATGGGCTGACCTCATCGGCCCGACTACTGGTCGAACGCATCCACGAACTCGTACGATGGTTAACTAAACTTGGGCCTAAAACCCCCGTGACCCCACCACCTGGAGGGACCACCTCGAACTGACCCCACCACAATGCAGGCCGCGGGTTGACCCGCGATCGGTCCTCAACCCGACCCGCTATCGCGCAAAAACTCTTGTTTCCCGATCCGGAACAATCTCACCATCGAGTCACGAAAAACCTAGTGGTCTTCTTAGCTCAACTACCCTCTTTCATTTCATACCACTCAGGGGCTTATCACACAAACATATCTCACGTGTACTATGCACTCCGATAAGGGTTAAACGTAAAAATATAAATCTTTTACTCCATATGGCCTTACCTCTAAGGTCTCTACGTATAAAACTCTAAGGCTCACACCTTCCCTATCCCCAATCTTACCCTTTTAACTAATCATGAATTCTAATCACAATTAACACCATGATATCATAGCACTTAAGATACACTCATTTTGTCACACATATCTCTAGAGGGTTAAGGATATACTTGTATCTACTGCTTCACTCCCCTCTGTCGTTTCAATCAATCCTGCCCGGCTGGGCGCATAGCAAAACAAGCTGTCGAAGAAGTACGACACTCCCCACAATGACATCTACTACAACGGCCACACCGAGGTAGGGGTGGCCTCCTCTGGCTAACAACCCTTCCTCTCCGAGCCACTGAATCCGCAACTAATCTGGTAAGCTGAGTCCTCCTACTAGGACATCTTTTCGACACATGGCCCTGACGGCCGCAGGTAAAACAAGCACCAACAACAAGATGACATTCCCCGGGATGACGCCTGTCACACTGTGAACACTGGGGAAAAACTGAACGCGGCTGGCTAGAACCTACGATAATCGTGAATCGTGAGCCCCGAGTTACGACCAACTCGGCATACCCCGAACGCCCCAAGTTCGCGGAGGACCACTCTGCCGGGCGGAGGTGCATATCGATCATTGCTGAGGCGATCCGCCTCGAAAGTTACCAGGACCTCGCTGCTCGCCCTCTTCGCCGATCTTGGTTAACCCGTCGATCCTACGTTTCTCGCCATCGCATAAGCTCGCACACGTGCCATGCTCACGCTCGACCGACGAGCTACTCTTGCACAACCCTTTCTTAGATATTTATCAAGGCCCGCGATAAATCGATACATAAAATACTCTTTGGTTGCTAAATCCATAGCTAGAAACAGGGTCGTCTCTTTGCAATCCATACCTCCTGCTACTGGTCGTGGAACTGAAGGTTCAAATACCATGGCCGCAGAGGAATCGCCGCCGTGCTAAACTCGCTGGGCTGTGACATAGCAGAGCTCCCCGAATGAAGCACCACCCTAGGTGATGATTGGGCTGTGCCTCGTAACCTCTGTACTTTACTCGCAGCTCCTCGCTTTGCCCTTCTAGGCGGGTTGCCTTACGCGAGGCATAGCGGTAGTGGAAAGAATTACGTTAGAGGGTCCAACTTATAACACTTTCTAAGGCACGATCTCGGAGTGAGAAGAATGGAAACCAATCCTAAATATCCTATAGCCTCCGATTATTAGTGGTGCACAACACACCGATAATCAAGAGTTCATCGGATACTGGTCAGACACTTTCCGAGGATTAACTGCTCTGATACCACTTTTGTCACGACCCGAACCCGGGCCCGTGACTGGTGCCTTACCCCGGGCACCCAAGTAGACATACATCAGAGTAATCGGCGGAATATAAAACAAGACATGAAATAATAAGAAGTGCGAAACAGTTTATCTGAGGAAAATTGCCCTTCGGCATATATGTATATAAAAACTTAACCGACAGATTCATCCTTTTTACAAACTCGCCACAACAAGATTCATGCACTCTAAGAATGATATGACAACAATGGCGGGACAGGGCCCCGCCATACCCCTGAATGTAGGTACCTACAACGACAGGGGACTATACCACTGATAAGCCTCCGGAGAAACGGAGCTTCCCAAACGTTGAACTGTGATCCTAAGAGCGAGGATCGACGACTGGTGTACTTCTTCTGCGCATGAACGCAGCCCCGAAGGAGGTCGATAACAGTACCAAGTATGTGAAAGAGAAATCGTAAATGAAATCATAGTAGTCTATATAAAGCAGGAGACATGTATGATAACTAAACTACAGTTCACAATACATAAGCAGTCATGTCAAGTCAGGGACTCACGCCCTCAAGGTCATCACTCAAATACAACTATGGGTCTCACGCCCACAACATCAATCATGCCCGTGGAATACCTTCCTCACCGGCCAGCCTATGATATAAAAGCACCAAGGAACACATGAACACCGTGTCCCACGTGTCATAATAAAACCGCATGGGTAAGTACGAAGGCATAGCCGACTACTAAAACCCATGCACCAACAAGGTCATAAATCAGATCATGAGATCTGTCTGACCGCCACATGATCGAAGCCGCCACTCGCGCGCAGATCTAATGCGCGCGTCAGTCCTAGAACTTCCCGCAGCCCGCATAGGCCACTCCAATGGCCCGCATGAGGTATTCTCGCATCGGTAGCTACTCCCCGGCAACGTCCTGGACTAGCAGTCCGCATGGCCACATAGACCGCATGACCATAAAGGCCGCACACTAACCTGGAACTCTCGTAGCTCCGCATAGGTCACACAGACCCGCATGAGGTAATCTCGAATCATAGGTCACACAGACTACCGAAGTCTACCCCGCGTCGGAGGCTTAACCCCTAATCATGTCAAGAGGTGAGTGATATAATACTAACATAACAGCTTATCGTTAAACAACATAAGCACAACAAGGGAAACCCCTTTACACAAACATCACAAGATACTAACACACGTAGCATCCTAACATGTTTACTTATCAAATCAACAAGAAAGTATTACAAGGCTATCACAAACCAACACAATCAAGTTATTCACACAAGGTACTTTCTTTATGTTAACAAGTTCGGGTTTTTATCCCCAAAGTACTTCATACATTAACTCTTTAAAAGATCCGTTTCTTTCACAAAAGTCACACAATACCCGTAGTATAAAAATAGAGTGACTATCTTTTTAAGTAAACCAAAACACTTCCCTTTGTAAAATCAAGTAACAACATTATTTTTCAAACGTTCCAATTTGCCTAATTTCAAATGCTCAAGTTTCTCATTTTCGAAAGGTTTCGTAGTTCATAGTTTTAATCACTTAATGATGTAATTCTCCTTTAAAACAATTTGAGAAACATATGCCTTATATGTGAGTAGGTTATTCTTGTTTATAACAATCTTATTAACGCAGCCATGATCTAGGAAATGTAATATCATTTTGTCTCATCTTAGCTTCTATGCAGATGGGGGTTTCTACTGGTTTTAATAATACTTAATTAGTCAATACATTTTCCTTATTAACGCTGCAGTGGTTTGTTCGATACTTATTCTGATTTCCGAAATCAGTAAAATATTATTCCTTTTAAAAATCAAATACTCATTACTCACGAATGAGGTTTCACACTTTTTAACAAAACTCATATTAATTTAATTAAGTCAAGTCTCTTATCTTTTAAGATCAAGTCTCTTAACTTCTAAAATCAATAAATCATTCTTTTTATCTCTCTTAAGCCGTTATACCTAACTTCCCATAAAGCTAGTATAACTCTTAAGCTTTTAAAACCAAGTATTACTCTTCTTTCAAAAAGGTTTCTTAATTCTCTTGAAATACTTCAAGATTCTTATTATTCAGGCTTAAGTCAAAAGACATTGCCGTAAAACTACGTTCAGTTAACACACGTACGTCTACCGTACTATATATATATATTCTTTAAAATATCATGCTCAAGAGGATAGTAAGAATCACATACCTCGCGACGATTATCGACTATTAGCAAAACGCTCCACCGCTATTACCCGGCTAGCCTTGTCCACCTTTCAAGTAGATCACGCTACTCGCAGTACTTCAACCTATAACGGTTATATAAGTCTATCAATGTCTAGACTACACTGTAGAACATTCTAAGGCAGGCTTCTCTATTCTACGGAAAATTGGGCAAAGACTTCCTACCCGTTAAGCTACACAAGTTCATCAGAATACAAATTCCATGTAAGTACAGTTTAATCTCTTCTTTAATATTCTTCTGATGCGATTTCAGTTTAACTCTCTTCTGTAATATCCTTCTATTACAGTTCAATTCTCTTCTATGAATCGTATATTCATTTCTATACTACTATAGTATGTAATTTCCAATTACAATATAAGGACAAAAGTATTTACCTCGATAAGCCCAAAATTATCCAAGATTTAATGTCGATCCTGAGCAACGTTTAGCTCCTACTCCGGGTGCTCCAACCCGCTCCAAACAACCCTTAGAAGTTCTACGCAACTTCTTCTTAATACTTCAACCGGCTATGAAGATTTTCCTTAGGGTTTCGTTTTTGTGACTGAAGGAAAGTATAATAGTATTTCTGGGCTTTTAGTATAGGGATAACCTTGGAATACTACAAGGTATTTGGGCCAAGGTATTTTAGAATAGTAACTATACTTGGAGAATACTTTTCTACCAAGGGGGGGTGTATTTGGACGAGAGAAACTCAAGGTAGGGGGGGTACCTCTCGGCCAAAGCCTCACAAGGGGTAGGACGAAAACTATAGAGAGGGGGGAGAGGGATTTCAAGACTTAGAAACATTTTGTGGATGAAGAAGTCTTCAACAAAGGGGGGGGGTATTTATAGGCCAACCAATGGCCAAGATCAAGACAAGTGGTGGGCAAGTGTAGGGTCAAGATTTGGACAAGTGTTTGTGGGTCCCACTTGTTCATCAACTACACAAAATATCTACAAAATATCTGTTACACCCCGTAACTCCAGGACATGTTTAAGAGAATGTAAGTAAGGATCGCAAGACTTGAAAAGGGTACGAAAGGAAGACTTGTTTTTCCGACGGAAAATCTTCCGAACATCGGAAAGGAAAAATGTTCGTTGGTGAGAATTAGGTTCTCAAAATGCATTAATTGAGGATTATGGAATGTTTTATCATTATGGAAATTAGGTTGTACGGTTTTGATTTATTGTGGGCCCACTGAGGAATTTTACGTTTTGTGGGGCCCACGAGGTTCTGAATTATATGGACGAATGGGAGGGCGACATGTGTCACCCCCCCTTATAATGTCTTGGACGAAAATTACATGGGCAAAAGGGTCACTTGACCATTGTTTAGATGACCAAGTCTTGCAAGTAGAGAGCTTGACAATGTTGACTTAGTCAATGGGACCAAAGTCTTGATAATTAAAAGAGTTTCATCCTAACCACACATATGTGCAAATATTGACCCTCCATTGAACTATATAGTAGTACTAGTAGCAAGACTTGTCATAACACTTAGAAAATATTTTGAAATCTTGTTCTTGTGCTAAGTGAGGCTCACGGTTTTGCTAAGGGTTTGAAGAGAAAATTTTCTATTGTTGACCAATAACCTCCCCACTTTAAACCAAGGTACCTAAGGGTATAGTAAGTGTATCTCAATAGGAAAATCCCGGAAAAAGAGAGTTTTCGTATTAGTCGCAAAGTGAAAACCTATTGGCTTTCTAGGTTTTGAATTGGAAGTTTGAAGGAAAGTTGTTGGTATGGTTCTAAGGGTCTCAAGGAGCGGATTGAAGTGTCTTGGAGAGGCTCTAAACTACTAAGGAGCGACTTCGGATTTGGAATTGGATTAAGAATCGTTAAGGTATAATCTTGTCTTTTAAAGTGTTACAAGATTATTTGTATTATTGTTGTTATCTTTGCATGTTGCTAGCATGAAGTATATGTGTTGAAGTTTATAAAGATTATGGATTGATTGTATCCTTGGAAATCCAAAATGTAATGTAAGCCATGTTAAGTTGTATTACAAATTGGTCGTTTATTAGAAATCGTCGCATGTCACTTACTTGAAGATTATGGTTATATTAATCAAATGCGACTTGATATCATGTTATGCTACCAAGTTGGATTGAAATGGAAATTGGATAAGAATTAGTATTGTTGAACTCAAGGTGGCCGAATTTGGACTTGTAGTTTGTATTAGTTTGTTATTCATTTGTATTGGACTACCTTCTAAATTGTGAGCCAATTGGGGCTGTTTGGTTATTCATTTGTATTGGACTACCTTCTAAATTGTGAGCCAATTGGGGCTGTTTGGTTATTCATTTGTATTGGACTACCTTCTATATTGTTGTGAGCCAATTGGGGCTGTTTGGTTATTGTATTCGACCTTGAAAAAGGTGGCAAAGTGAGTAGAAACGAAGGAGGTGCTGTCCGATTTTCCGTAGAATTTAGTGACTTGGCACTTAGGATATTCTACGTTTAAAGTAAGAGGTTAATGGACGTATTGTGGCCATGATAGGTTGAAGTACTAAGTATAGCGTATCCTACTTGAAGAATGAAATAGCTCAAGGTTGAAGTACTTTGGAGCATTTTGCTACTTGTCGACAATCGTCGCGAGGTATGTGAACCTCTTCTTTCGTTGGCATGATCCTACGTATGAAATATCCATGTGATAACATTTTAAGATTCCTTCTACTCTTAGAAGTTAAGAAGTATTTACATTATGAATCTAAGTTAAGAGTATGTTTAAATTGTCCTAAGTCTTTACTAGGTCTTATGGGAGACGTTGGTAAGGATGGTTAGGAAATTATGAGATTTGATTTAAGGGCTATGTATCTTGATTTATTTAAAGTAAGTATGTAAGTTGATTTTTATGTTTGAAAATGACTTGAATTTATATGTTAAAAGGGGATTGGTTTTAAAAGTGTAGATGACATGATTTTACAAGTATAAGTAAATGGACTTTAAAGAATTTATGTTATGAAGTTTTAAGACTATGAACTTTGATTTTCTTTAAAGGATTATGAAACTTTATTTTTCAAGATTTTGGGACTTGATTTCTAAAGTACAAGCGACATGATTTGAAAGAGTGTATGCTACGAGGTGTTAGGGCTATAAGCCTTGATTTTATAAGTGGAAATGACTTAATTTTACAAAGTATGGCTTAATTTATTTCAAAGATAAGAAGATGGCTTCCAAAAGAGTATGTGACTTGAGCTTTAAAAGAAAGGAGTTCTATGATTCTTTTAAGTATGTATGTACGTAGTATTTTGGATCTAGTTTTCCTAATGTTGTAAGAATAAAAGTGTCTTAAGTTCTCTAAAATGAAAGGTTGTTATAATAGCTTTATGGGAAGTTGTTATGACGACTTAAGAAGAAGTGAAAAGATGGTTTGAAAATGTTATGTAAGGAAAATCACAGAGCCTACAATTAGGCGGACGTTATGAAATACACCGAGCCTACAAATAGGCGGATTACGTTATGAGATACACCGAGCCTACACATAGGCGGATTACGCCATATTACCCCGAGCCTTCACATAGGCGGTTACGTCATCTTACACCGAGCCCCACAAAGGGCGGATTATGTTATATGATTCCACAAGACACCGAGCCCCAAGCGGCGGATTATGTTATATGATTCCACAAGACACCGAGCCCCACAGCGGGCGGATTATGTTATATGATTCCACAGTACACCGAGCCCCACAGGCGGGCCGGATTATGTTATGTAAGATATGTAAGTTATGTGAAAAAGGCTGGATTAAACTCTTAAGTAAGTATGTAAGAATATGTTGTTAAATCTTGTGGAAAGAAGGAATGGAACGGTTAATAAACGAGTGATCTCAGGAGTTAAAAATGGCATTCTTTTGTAGAGTTATGATTTGATTCTTGCACGTTATTTCGCTCCATATTCGCACTGTTATCGACTTCCGGGAGCCGCTGCGTTAAATGTCCGCAGGTTTAGGTACAAAGTGTGGATCCGCGAGCTTAGGATCCTGGTTCAGCATTTTTAGATGGCTCCGATGTTCCGGAGTTGTCATGGCTATGTATATTAAGGGGTATGGCGGGGCCCTGTCCCGCCACAGTTGTAATTCTTAGAGGTCTGTAGTCACATATCAGGTCTGCTTTGTAAAGAAGCGAGGCAAGCCGTTTATGTATGACGTCGGCGAAGGTAGCCACATCTACGACTGTTGTTTTACTTCCGTTGTTTTATTTATAAGTTTCATGTATGTTCCGCTGATTATCTCTGATGTTTACCTGTAAGGGTGCCTGTAGTAGGCACGATCGCGATCCCGGTCGGTCGTGACAAAAGTGGTATCGAGCGCTTAGTCCTCGGAAAGTGTCTACAGACCGTGTCTAGTAGAGTCTTGATTATTGGTGTGTTGTGCACCACATCTATAATCAGGAGGCTGCAGGACATTTAGGATTGGTTTCCATTCTTCTCACTCTGAGATTGTGTTATACCCCGTAGTTGCAGGGTATGTATGTGAGGACGTACGTACGAGAGTACGGCAGAAATTTTGAAAAGAAAGAAAGATGTGAGTTTTCGACGGAAAAGTTTCCGGTTATTTGTGAAGAAAAAGGTTCGTTAATGGGAATTGGATTCCCAGATTTGGTATTTGGACTTCATAGATTATATTAGAATTTTGAGATTTTATTTTCGGAAATGGTCACGTGGGGCCCACGGGAGAAATTTACGGTTTTGTGGGGCCCGCTTTGTTTTTGAGATTTCCGGTAATTTGGATATTTTCGGAAGACGAAATATTCTGGGCGAATCGGGGGGCGACACGTGTCACCCCCATGTGGCACCCTTGGCCGATTTTACATTTGGGCACAACACCCGGTTGGAGTCGTTTTTCGACGAAACGTTTTGCGTAACTTGCGAAGGGAAAATTCCGGCTATGTCGTTTTGTATTTTTTGCGGATTTTTCCGAGAGACGAAACATTTTGGACCAACGGGAGGGTGACATGTGTCACCCTCACAATGGAGACAAGTGGGGCGGCACTTGGCCGAATTGAGGGGGCATGTGGTGCTAGATATTTGTGTAGATATTTGTGAGGGTTTTAAGGAGTAGGGGCTAGGGTGCACTTGGCTTGATCTTGGCCTTACACTTGCCTTGCACATGGCTTAATCTTGGCCATTGGTTGGCCTTTGGTTTTGCTATAAATACCCCTCCCTTGTGAAGACTTATTCATTCACTCCTCACTTTGTCTAAGTCTTGAAATCCCTCCCCTCCCTCCTCCTTGTGGCCTTTGGCCGAGAAGGGTTCCCCCCCCCTTGTGGTGCTAGCCGTGGGGTACCCCCCCCCTAGCCTAGTTGTTTTCGTATAATACCCCTTGTTGTGGTATAGAAATACTCCCCTAGTGTTGTTATAATACCCAAAATACCTTAGCCTTGTACCTTGTAGTATTCCAAAGATACCTCTTTACGTAGAGTCCGGAAATACTACCTTTTGTCCTTTTAGTCTCAAACCGAAACCCTAAGGAAATCTTCATAGTTGGTTGAAGTATTTGAGTAGAAGTTGGTTAGAACTTCTAAGGGTTGTTTGGAGTGGTTTGGAGCGCACGGAGTGGAGCTAAACCTTGCTCAGGATCGACATTATAACTTGGATAATTTTGGGCTTATCGAGGTAATTATCTTGTCCCTCTATTGTAATTGGAAATTACATGTTTGTTAGAATATATAGTTGAAGTATACTATATATGGAACTATACTTAGTATTCGGCAATGTCTTTTGACTTAAGCCTGAAGAATAAAGAATCGAATCGAATCAGATTTACATGGGGTGTATCGCAGTAGACTTGTGTAGATTATCAGTGTTAATTGTACACGCCCGTAGGCGTAAACCCCGGTTGGCTTGGTAGCGGCCTCGATAGAGAGGAGATTTACGCTGTTGCGGGGAGTGCCTTGAATTTTCTATAGAAAGATAGAAACTTGTGTTTTGGGGGTTAATAGGCGTTTTGACCTTTATAGGTGAAAGTACTAAGAGTAGCGTATTCTACTCAAGGAGTGGAAAGTGGCTAGTGCGTTGTAGTACTTGGAGCATTTTGCTTATTGTCGATAAATCGTCGCGAGGTATGTGAACCTCTTCCTATCTGTTCTAGCATGATATGTGTGTAGCTATGTAGTACGGTGACGCGCAGTGCTAAGTGTATTTGTTTGGTTTAAACATAAAGTGTTATAACGGCTTTATGGGAAGTTGGTTATAACGACTTTATGTAGGTAAGAAAATGGTTTCTTGATGTTAGAAGTTAAGAGACTTGATCTTATAAGATAAGAGACTTAACTTATTTGTTTTAATGTGGATGTTTGTGTGAAACCTCATTCGTGAGTAATGAGTACTTGGTTTTAAAGGGATAATGTTTCCGATTTGGAAATCGAATGTGTATCGACAGACCACCGCGGCGTTAATAAAGGAAAATGTATTGAATAATGATGTTGTATTAAAACCAAGAAACCTCCATCTGCATAGAAGCTAAGATGAGACAAAATGATATTACATTTTCTAGATCATGGCACGTAATAAGATCGTTATAAACAAGAATAAACTACTCACATATATGACATATGTTACTCAATTGTTTTAAAAGAGATTAAGACTATGAGTTATGAAACCTTTCTAAAATAAGTGACTTGAGCATTTGAAAATGAGAAGCTTGAGTAATCAAACTAGGCAAACCTGGAACTTAGGAAAAGAATGTTGTTACTTGATTTTGAAAAGGAATGTGGGTTGGTCATTCTAATACTACGGGTATAGGGTGACTTTTATAAAAGTAATGGATCTCTTTAAAAGGAATTTAACGTACGTAGTACTTTAGGGTTAAAAACCCGGACTTTGGCATAAAATGAAAGTACTTTGAGTTGTGTGAAACTTGCCTATGCTTGTTGTTGTGAAACTTGCCTATGTTTGTTGTTGTGAAACTTGCCTATGCTTGTGATGATAGCCTTTGTTGTGCAAGTGTGGTATTTACGTTACCGCCTCTCGATAGAGGCCTGGTCGACTTGTCGAGAACTTACTTGGGCGTCTTTGGCGATGGAGAATTCCACGGGTATGTTTCCATTTTGATTCTTGTCTTGTTGTTGATGTCACATGGACATGTCTACACCGACGCAGATTCGGCATGCGCCACGCGGCCGTTGATTACCCGATATATTGTTATTGTGGTTACATGGACATGTCTACACCGAGGTAGAATTCGGGCATGTGGCTACGCGCGGGGTTGATCACCCAAAGATATTATTGTTGATGTCACATGGGCGTGTCTACACCGAGGTAGAATTCCGGCACGTGGGCCGGGCATTGGTATTATTGTTGCATCATGGACATGTCTACACCGATGCAATTCGGGCATGCGCCATGATGCGAACATGATTGATGTTGTGGGCGTGAGACCCATAGTTATATTTGAGTGATGACTTGAGGCGTGAGTCCTCGATCGACATGATCGCTTTATGTTGTGAATCGTAGTTTGGTTATCATACATGTCTCTGCTTTATATAGACTAGTATGATTTCATTCTGATTTTTACTGATTTCACATACTTGGTACTGTTATCGACCTTCTTCGGGCCGCGTTCATGCCGCAGTAGAGGTACATCGGTCGTGGATCCTCGCTCTTAGGATCTCGGTTCAGCGTTTTGGGAAGCTCCGTTTCTCGGAGGCTTATCTTTTAGTATGTGTTCCCGAGTCAGAGGTTCTTGTACATTCGGTGGTATGGGCCCTGTCCGTCATAGTTATTGTAAATCTTAGAGGTGCGTAGAAATCTTGTTGTGGCGGGGTTTGTAAAAAGGATTAAACTGTCGTTTTGTAAGAGTTGTATTTATATATGTTATTGGAAGGTAACCGTTGGGTTGGCTTGTTTATGATCATATATCTTGTTTCTTGTTTAAAGTTTTATTTTCCGCTGGTTTTCTCGATGTTGTGTCACTAGGGTGCAGGATAAGGCACGAAGAAGCCCCGGACGGTCGTTACAAAAGTGGTATCGAGCGATTAATCCTCGGAAAGTGTCTACGCATCGTGTCTAGTAGTCTTGATTATCGATGTGTTGTGCACCACATCTATAATCGGGAGGCCGCAGGACATTTAGGATTAGTTTCCATTCTTCTCATTACGAGATCGTGCCTTAGAGTTGTGTTGTAAGTTGGACCCTCCGACGTATTTCGTTTTTACGATTATGCCCGCGCAGCAGCAACGAGCCACGAAGGGCAAGACACCGAGGAACCGCTAGTGAGATCTGAGGAGTACGCAGGGCGCAGCCCGCATACACGAGGTTGTGCTTGACGGCGGGTTTTGTAAGCCGCCACCCAAAGAGGTTAGAGCCGCAGAATGGCTGCCGAGACCGCAGCACGAGCCTCCACCCCATGCAGGCGGAGGAGATGGGTTACGCGAGATGGCCCGATTCTTGGCCGTGGTCGTGGCCGATATGAGGATAGGCCGGACGCAGTTAGCCTGCGATGAGCACCGGTTCACCCCGAGCGAGATAGTTTGAGGCTACGGACTTTCCGAGTTGTAGCCCGCGAGTTTTATGGGTCGAGGCACGAGGATGATCCGCAGGAGTTCATCCGGCGATTCAAATGATCACGCGGGTGATCAAGGCTTCAGAGACCGAGTCAGTGACCTTTGGTTCGCATCGTCGCGTGATACCGCAATCGATTGGTTTGATTCATGGAGCTTTCGGGAGAGCATGCACTCCAGCAGTATGGGATGAGTTTTCGGGCTTTCTCACTCACTTCTTGCCTCCGCAGATATGAGAGGGCACGCCGGCAGATTTTTGATGCTAGACAGAGCGGGCGACGGTTCGGGAGTACAATGTGAGTTCGACTCATTGGCGACGTCGGCGTTGGTAGCTACAATGGAGTATCGAGTGCACCGATATGTTAAAGGGCTCGATGATTACATGTCAGAGGCATGTTCGGGAGTAGCTCTTCACCGCATGGACATTGCCCGCACGCAGCTCATCGACCGGGATGTGAGGCACGGAGAGGTCGGCGGAATGACGAAGATCGCGAGAAGAGGGCGAACAACAGGGTCCTTTGGTGACTTTCGAGGCGGACCGCCTCGAAGATACTAGTTTTGTACCTCCGCCCGGCAGCAGTGGTCCTCCACAACCTTGAGTATTCGGAGCGGTCGTGGCTCGAGGTTGAGTTTTCAGGAAGTAAGGGTGTTGGCGGACGCGTCACCCCTACCGGTGTGGTCGATGGTAGACCGCATTTCGGGAGTGTCGTAGTGCCGGGGAGCTTGTTATTTTTGCGGCAGCGGCCATTTTGCGAGGAACTGTCCGACCAAGGGTAGCACGGATGTTACGACTCGGCCTACGGATCGATGGTGGTTCATCGCCTTCTACGCATGCCACTGCAGTGGCCTATGATTAGAGTGGAGCAGTAGCTTCAGGTATGTCCTTAACCCTCTAGAGTTTTGGTATGCTTGTTATGATGGTCTCATTATTATGTGCTATGTACGAATAGCGTTGTGTTAATTGTGAGTTAGAAAACATGCTTAGTTGGGAGGATACGATGGGCATGGTAAGTGTAACCTTAGACTATGTCACGATCGAGACCTTAGGGTAAGGTCGTCTTGAGTTAAAGATTTATTTTTGACCCTTATCAGAGTAGTAGTACGTGGGATTTATTTGTGTGATAAGTCCGTGGGTAGTGTGAGATGGAAGTGGTAGCTTTCATGATGTGAATTAGTAAGATTGTTCCGAATCGGGGAACGAGAGTTTGGCGCGGTTGGGGGTCGGGTTGAGGACCATTTGCGGTCAACCGAACCCGGTTTGGGGGGTCAGTTCTGGGTGGTCCCGCCAGTGGTAGGGTCACGAGGATGCTAGGCCCAAGTTTGTGCGACCAACGTATGAGTTCGTGGACGCGTTCGACGAAGCGTTCGTAAAGGCCGGAATGGCCTTAATGAAGTTTGAGGTTAGTAAGATGACCAAGTTTGAGGTAGTGACTCCGAGATTTTCGAACGAAGTAATGGTGAAGTATGGTACGTCTTGGGAGAGTTCGAGTGTTCGAGAAGCGGTACAACGAGTAAGGGAGGAAGATAACGTGTGTTATCTCGCCAAGCTGTGGCGTTGGCAACTGTTGTGAGGAACTTCATCGATATCCGTCTTGAGAAGGAACATTCGGACGAATGTTTCTAAGAGGAGAATGTTATACCCGTAGTTGCAGTGGTATGTATGTGAGGACGCACGACGAGAGTGCAGAAATTTTGAAAAGAAAGAAAGATGTGAGTTTTCACGGAAAAGTTTCGGTTATTTGTGAAGAAAAAGGTTCGTTAATGGGAATTGGATTCCCAGATTTGGTATTTGGACTTGATAGATTATATTAGAATTTTGAGATTTTATTTTGGAAATGGTCACGTGGGCCCACGGAGAAATTCTGATTTTGGGCCCGCTTTGTTTTTGAGATTTAGTAATTTGGATATTTCGGAAGACGAAATATTCAGGCGAATCGGGGCGACACGTGTCACCCCATGTGGCACCTTGGCCGATTTTACATTTGGGCACAACACCGGTTGAGTCGTTTTCGACAAAACGTTTTCAGCGTAACTGCGCGGAAAATTCGGCTATGTCGTTTTGTATTTTTGCGGATTTTTCCGAGAGGCGAAACATTTTGGACCAACGGGAGGGTGACGTGTCACCTCACAATGGAGACAAGTGGCGACTTGGCCGAATTGGCGTGTGGTGCCAGATATTTGTGTAGATATTTGTGAGGGTTTAAGGAGAGGGGCTAGGTGCACTTGGCTTGATCTTGGCCTTACACTTGCCTTGCACATGGCTTAATCTTGGCCGTTGGTTGGCCTTTGGTTTTGCTATAAATACCCTCTCCTGAAGACTTATTCATTCACTCTCACTTTGTCTAAGTCTTGAAATCCCTCCCTCCTCTAGTAGCTCTCGCCCTAAGCCTCCCCTCCTCCTCCTTGGCCTTTGGCCGAGAAGGTTCCTCTCACTTGTGCTAGCTGGGTACCCCTGCCTAGTTGTTTCGTATAATACCCTTGTTGTGGTATAGAAATACTCCTAGTGTTGTTATAATACCCAAAATACCTTAGCCTTGTACCTTGTAGTATTCCAAAGATACCTCTTTACGTAGAGTCAGAAATACTACCTTTTGTCCTTTAGTCTCAAACCGAAACCCTAAGGAAATCTTCATAGTTGGTTGAAGTATTTGAGTAGAAGTTAGTTAGAACTTCTAAGGGTTGTTTGGAGTGGTTTGGGCGCACGGTGGAGCTAAACCTTGCTCAGGATCGACATTATAACTTGGATAATTTTGGGCTTATCGAGGTAATTATCTTGTCCCTCTATTGTAATAGGAAATTACATGTTTGTTAGAATATATAGTTGAAGTATACTATATATGCAACTATACTTAGTATTCGCAATGTCTTTTGACTTAAGCTGAAGAATAAAGAATCGAATCGAATGTATTTACATAGATTGTATTGCAGAGACTTGTGTAGTATCGTGTAGAATTGTACACGCCCGTAGGCGTAAACCCCCGTTGGCTTGGTGGCGGCCTCGATAGAGAGAGAGATTTACGCTGTCATGGGAGGGGAGGTCTTCCGAATTTTCTATAGAAAGATAGAAACTTGTGTTTTGGGGTTAATAGACGTTTTGACCTTTATAGGTGAAAGTACTAAGAGTAGCGTATTCTACTCAAGGAGTGGAAAGGGCTAGCAAGGTTGTAGTACTTGGAGCATTTTGCTTATTGTCGATAAATCGTCGCGAGGTATGTGAACCTCTTCCTATCTGTTCTAGCATGATATGTGTGTAGCTATGTAGTACGGTGGACGTACAGGTGCTAAGTGTATTTGTTTGGTTTAAACATAAAGTGTTATAACGGCTTTATGGGAAGTTGGTTATAACAGCTTTATGTAGGTAAGAAAATGGTTTACTGATGTTAGAAGTTAAGAGACTTGATCTTATAAGATAAGAGACTTAACTTATTTGTTTTAATGTGGATGTTTGTGTGAAACCTCATTCGTGAGTAGTAATGAGTACTTGGTTTTAAAGGGATAATGTTTCCGATTTGAAATCGAATGTATCGACAGACCAACGCAGCGTTAATAAAGGAAAATGTATTGAATAATGATGTGTTGTATTAAAACCGAGAAACCTCCATCTGCATAGAAGCTAAGATGAGACAAAATGATATTACATTTTCTAGATCATGGTCTTTGTAATAAGATCGTTATAAACAAGAATAAACTACTCACATATATGACATATATTACTCAATTGTTTTAAAAGAGATTAAGACTATGAGTTATGAAACCTTTCTAAAATAAGTGACTTGAGCATTTGAAAATGAGAAGCTTGAGTAATTGAAACTAGGCAAACGGAACTTAGGAAAAGAATGTTGTTACTTGATTTTGAAAAGGAATGTGGGTTGGTCATTCTAATACTACGGGTATAGGGTGACTTTTATAAAAGTAATGGATCTCTTTAAAAGAACTTAACGTATGTAGTACTTTGGGGTTAAAAACCGACTTTGGCATAAAATGAAAGTACTTTGAGTTGTGTGAAACTTGCTATGCTTGTTGTTGTGAAACTTGCCTATGTTTGTTGTTGTGAAACTTGCCTATGCTTGTGATGATAGCCTTTGTTGTGCAAGTGTGGTATTTACGTATTCTGGCGTCTCTCGATGAGGCGGTCGACTTGTTGAGAACTTACTTGGGCGTCTTTGGCGGTGATGGAGAATTCCACGTATGTTTCCATTTTGATTCTTGTCTTGTTGTTGATGTCACATGGACATGTCTACACCGACGCAAAGATTCCGGCACGCGCGGCCACGCGTTGATTACCCGATATATTGTTATTGTGGTTACATGGACATGTCTACACCGAGGTAGAATTCCGGCATGTGGCGTGCGGCAGGTTGATCACCCAAGATATTATTGTTGATGTCACGGGCGATACACCGAGGTAGAATTCCGGCATGTGGCCATGGGGCATTGGTATTATTGTTGCATCATGGACATGTCTACACCGATGCAGACCGGGCATGCGCCGTGATGCGAACATGATTGATGTTGTGGGCGTGAGACCCATAGTTATATTTGAGTGATGACTTGAGGGCGTGAGTCCCTGACTGGACATGACTGCTTTTATGTTGTGAACTGTAGTTTGGTTATCATACATGTCTCCTGCTTTATATAGACTAGTATGATTTCATTTCAGTATTTTTACAGTTTCACATACTTGGTACCTGTTATCGACCTCCTTCGGCTGCGTTCATGCCGCAGTAGAGGTACATCGGCCGTGGATCCTCGCTCTTAGGATCTCGATCAACGTTTTGGAAGCTCCGTTTCTCCGAGGCTTATCTTTGTATGTGTTCCCGAGTTGTAGGTTCTTGTACATTCGTGGTATGGCGGGGCCTGTCCGTCATAGTTGTTGTAAATCTTAAAGTGCGTAGTCTTGTTGTGTGGTTTGTAAAAAGGATTAAACTGTTCGTTTTGTAAGAGTTGTATTTATATATGTTATTGGAAGGTAACCGTTGGGTTGGCCTGTTTTATGATCATATATCTTGTTTCTTGTTTAAAGTTTTATTTTCCGCTGGTTTTCTCTGATGTTGTGTCACTAGGGTGCCCGGGACAAGGCACCAGTAACGGGCCCCGGGACGGGTCGTTACAGATCGTGCCATAGAGCTGTGTTGTTAGGGTCGTCTCTCCCTAACGAGTTATGTTGATTGCAGCTACGAGAAAGACAGCAGTGACCCAGGAATGACTATGTGGATTGCGTATCCAGGTTGGTAATTATTATAGTATAGTTGGTATTGTAACATACATCTATACAGATTTATGTATGAGGGTCAGACGCGTGTTGCCTAGAATGATTTTAGATTACCAGGAATTGGTAAAGACTAACTAGATACCGGGAAGGTATGGAATAGTTAATGAATTTTCGCCAAGGTCTTGTGGTTTATTTTGAGATTATTGGGAAAGGATGAAGTCATGCGATAGGGTAGTGAACCCAAGAAAGCCATGTTAAGAACCTAACGGAATGTCATGTAAATAGATTAAGCTGCGTAGTAGGCTTAAGAAATGGTACGGATGAGGTCCGTATAGAGTAAGTAATGGTTCTTGTGATCAACGACATGATTATGGTATTATGAGAAGTTTTTGTACCCGTTTACGGGGAGACTGATAAGATAGGCTTGGAGCATGGAGTGCGAGCCTAACAATATTGACATCGCGAGACCTTAGGTATATAAGGCTTTCTCCGCGATAAGATTTTAAGTCGGACCAATGATAAGAGTTAAGTGCGACGTTGAGTCGGGTTGATGACTACTGGTCTCCCATGGCCCGGAATGGAGTAGGATCAGTTGGTAGTATTTCCGCCACGTGACAAGATCACGGTGTGCAAGACCCAAGTCTAGTTAATTGTTTTACGTTCGTGGGCGCGTTCCATGGAACCAGTTGTTGCGGAAATGGCCTTATATTATTTTATAGAGTGACTCGTGATTAGAGGCCAGAATCGATATGGAAGTTATGTATGCATGTTAGTATGAGTATTGTTATGTGCCACGTGGCATATATTGTATGAAGGGTGTAGTAAAAGGAGACTATGTCGCTATCTATTTAGATTGGACTCGAAAGAACATTCGGGACGAATGTTTCTAAGGGGAAGAATGTTACACAGTAACTCCGGACATGTTTAAGAGAATGTAAGTAAGGATCGCAAGACTTGAAAAGTGCGAAAGGAAGACTTGTTTTTCCGACGGAAAATCTTCGAACATCGGAAAGGAAAAATGTTCGTTGGTGAGAATTAGGTTCTCAAAATGCATTAATTGAGGATTATGGAATGTTTTATCATTATGGAAATTAGGTTATACGGTTTTGATTTATTGTGGGGCCCACCCGAGGAATTTTACGTTTGTGGGCCCACGAGGGTTCTAATTATATGGACGAATGGGAGGCGACGTGTCACCCCCTTATAATGTCTTGGATGAAAATTACATGGGCAAAAGGGTCACTTGACCATTGTTTAGATGACCAAGTCTTGCAAGTAGAGAGCTTGACAATGTTGACTTAGTCAATGGGACCAAAGTCTTGATAATTAAAAGAGTTTCATCCTAACCACACATATGTGCAAATATTGACCCTCCATTGAACTATATAGTAGTACTAGTAGCAAGACTTGTCATAACACTTAGAAAATATTTTGAAATCTTGTTCTTGTGCTAAGTGAGGCTCGCGGTTTTGCTAAGGGTTCAAGAGAAAATTTTCTATTGTTGACCAATAACCTCCCCACTTTAAACCAAGGTACCTAAGGGTATAGTAAGTGTATCTCAATAGGAAAATCCCGGAAAAAGAGAGTTTTCGTATTAGTCGCAAAGTGAAAACCTAGTGGCTTTCTAGGTTTTGAATTGGAAGTTTGAAGGAAAGTTGTTGGTATGGTTCTAAGGGTCTCAAGGAGGCGGATTGAAGTGTCTTGAGAGGCTCTAAACTACTAAGGAGCGACTTCGGATTTGGAATTGGATTAAGAATCGTTAAGGTATAATCTTGTCTTTTAAAGTGTTACAAGATTATTTGTATTATTGTTGTTATCTTTGCATGTTGCTAGCATGAAGTATATGTGTTGAAGTTTATAAAGATTATGGATTGATTGTAGCCTTGGAAATCCAAAATGTAATGTAAGCCATGTTAAGTTGTATTACAAATTGGTCGTTTATTAGAAATCGTCGCATGTCACTTACTTGAAGATTATGGTTATATTAATCAAACGCGACTTGATATCATGTTATGCTACCAAGTTGGATTGAAATGGAAATTGGATAAGAATTAGTATTGTTGAACTCAAGGTGGCCGAATTTGGACTTGTAGTTTGTATTAGTTTGTTATTCATTTGTATTGGACTACCTTCTAAATTGTGAGCCAATTGGGGCTGTTTGGTTATTCATTTGTATTGGACTACCTTCTAAATTGTGAGCCAATTGGGGCTGTTTGGTTATTCATTTGTATTGGACTACCTTCTATATTGTTGTGAGCCAATTGGGGCTGTTTGGTTATTGTATTCGACCTTGAAAAAGGTGGCAGTGAGTAGAAGCGAAGGAGGTCTTGTCAGATTTTGTAGAGAATTTAGTGACTTGGCACTTAGGATATTCTACGTTTAAAGTAAGAGGTTAATGGACGTATTGTGGCCATGATAGGTTGAAGTACTAAGTATAGCGTATCCTACTTGAAGAATGAAATAGCTCAAGGTTGAAGTACTTTGGAGCATTTTGCTACTTGTCGACAATCGTCATGGCGGTATGTGAACCTCTTCTTTCGTTGGCATGATCCTACGTATGAAATATCCATGTGATAACATTTTAAGATTCCTTCTACTCTTAGAAGTTAAGAAGTATTTACATTATGAATCTAAGTTAAGAGTATGTTTAAATTGTCCTAAGTCTTTACTAGGTCTTATGGAGGCGTTGGTAAGGATGGTTAGGAAATTATGAGATTTGATTTAAGGGCTATGTATCTTGATTTATTTAAAGTAAGTATGTAAGTTGATTTTTATGTTTGAAAATGACTTGAATTTATATGTGAAAAGGGATTGGTTTTAAAAGTGTAGATGACATGATTTTACAAGTATAAGTAAATGGACTTTAAAGAATTTATGTTATGAAGTTTTAAGACTATGAACTTGATTTTCTTTAAAGGATTATGAAACTTTATTTTCAAGATTTTGGGACTTGATTTCTAAAGTACAAGCGACATGATTTGAAAGAGTGTATGCTACGAGGTGTTAGGGCTATAAGCCTTGATTTTATAAGTGGAAATGACTTAATTTTACAAAGTATGGCTTTAATTTATTTCAAAAGATAAGAAGATGGCTTCCAAAAGAGTATGTGACTTGAGCTTTAAAAAGAAAGGAGTTCTATGATTCTTTTTAAGTATGTATGTCGTAGTATTTTGGATCTAGTTTTCCTAATGTTGTAAGAATAAAAGTGTCTTAAGTTCTCTAAAATGAAAGATTGTTATAATAGCTTTATGGGAAGTTGTTATGACGACTTAAGAAGAAGTGAAAGATGGTTTGAAAATGTTATGTAAGGAAAATCACACCGAGCCTACAATTAGGCGGATTACGTTATGAAATACACGAGCCTACAAATAGGTCGGATTACGTTATGATACACCGAGCCTACACACATGGGCCATATTACACCGAGCCTGCCACATTACACCGAGCCGCATTATGTTATATGATTCACGATGCAAGGCGGGCGGGCGGATTATGTTATATGATTCCACGATGCAAGGCCGAGCGGATTATGTTATATGATTCCACGATCCGAGCCAGGCGGGGGCCGGATTATGTTATGTAAGATATGTAAGTTATGTGAAAAAGGTTGGATTAAACTCTTAGTAAGTATGTAAGAATATGTTGTTAAATCTTGTGGAAAGAAGGAATGGAGCAGTTAATATCGAGTGATCTCGGGAGTTAAAAATGGCATTCTTTTGTATAGTTATGATTTGATTCTTGCGTTATTTACATTCCATATTAGCACTGTTGCCAGCCCGAGAGCTGCGTTCAATGTCCGCAGTTTAGGTACAAAGTGTGGATCCGCGAGCTTAGGATCTGGTTGACATTTTTAGATGGCTCGATATTAGGAGTTGTCATGGCTATGTATATTAAGGGTATGGCGGCCTGTCCCGCCACGATTGTAATTCTTAGAGGTCTGTAGTCATATTGTGGTCTGTTTGTAAAGAAAGGAGGCAAGCGCCGTTTATGTATGACGTCGGGAAGGTAGCTATCGGTGACTGTTGTTACTTCCGTTGTTTTATTTATAAGTTTCATGTATGTTCGCTGATTATCTCGATGTTTACGTAAGGGTGCCTGGTAGGCACTGGGCGATCCCGTGGTCGGTCGTGACAATATCCTACCTAACCTCGACTAAAACTTCAACACAAAAACGCGTGCCATTAGCCTTGCCGCCCACTTTTGGCGGTGACACGTGTCACCCTCCCGTTAATCCAAAAATATTTCATCTCTCGGAAAAATCCGCAAAAATAATAAATGACATAGCAAATTTTCCTCGCAAAGTTTGGAAAATGTTTCGTCGGAAACGATTCTAATCGGGGTTGTGCACAAATTTTCGTTCCTAGCCTAACTTAAGGCTCAAACTTGTATCGCACGCTCACGCATATACTCTGGAAATACGGGTATAACGACCGTGTCGGGCCTCGAGCGTGGCGCGAGAAGAACTCGCCATCGCGAACAACATCCGGTATACCACAGGCATAAGCCCTATCAACTCTATGAGTCGACTAGTAGCCTGCTACTCATTTGCCCTTCGGCGGCCGTGTTCTCCTCGAGGCATAACTGTAACACAAAATCACGTCAGAGAGGAATTATCTCACTAACACAGCTCTATGGCACGATCTTAGAGTGAGAAGAATAGAAACCAACTCCTAAATGTCCTGTAGCCTCATGTTTATGGGTGTGGCGCGCAACACACCGATAATCAAGACTCTACTAGACACGGCTCAGACATTCAGAGGGTCGATCGCTCGATACCACTCTGTCACGCCGAACCGGGCGTGGATCGGTGCCCTACACAGGCACCCTTCTACCTTAACAACTAAGTAAATCATGGAAATTAAATAACACTCTTTTTTTTTAAAACCAATCGTGCGCACAAGGGCAAAGCCACGGTGCCGCCATATAATATACATAACAAAAGACACTACACCGTACATGAGTCCAATCCCACATATGAATACAGACCTCTAAGAGTTTTACTGAAATATGACGGGACAAGGCCTCGCCGTACCCATAACCGTACAAAAACCTGTATTGAAGGAACTATACCAAAAAGATAAAATCCTGAACAGAGGGAGCTATCCAAAAACTCGGCGGTCCTACACTGCCGATCACCAAATCATTACCTAAACTGCGGCATGAACGCAGCCGAAGGAGGTCGAGACGAAGAATGTACCAAGTATGTGAAATAAGAATATCGTAATGAAATCATATGATCTTAACAAAGCAGAGACATGTATGATAGCCAACCTACGATACACAACACATAAGATCATATCAAGTCGAGGACGATGCCTCAAGTCATTACTAAAATATAACCATGGGTCTCACGCCCATAATATCAATCATGCCGTGGAATCCTTCCTCACCGTGATCCATGATATAATATAACACCAATAGGCATACATGAACACCAAGTCCCACTGTGTCCTAAAACTGCACGGCCAAGCAGAAAACGAGCGGTGGTAAGCGGGGGTATGATGTCTTGGGTTTCTCACTTATACTCTTACTGGAGAAGGTGGTATAGCATCTTGGGGTTTACCCTCACTTATACTCTTACCCTATCTCAACCGGCCATCAAACAACACAAGCGGGGTATAATGTCTTGGGGTTTACCTCACTTATACTCTTACCTGGAGAAGGTGGTATAGCATCCGGGGTTTACTCTCACTTATACTCTTACCCTATCTCAACGTGTCAAACAAAACATAAGCACTACCATGTCTTCTATAAAAATCCGAATTTAACCCAAGTACTACAAATAGCGGAAGCATACGTGGAATCCCACATCACCGCTTCGACGTCCAAGTAACTACAACAAGATAGCGGCCTCCAACCGAGAGTCGCGACAACTTAATAAAACATATTCCTTGCACTCAAAGGCTATCGCCAAAGACACATAGGCAATTCTCAATTAATCAAGCCAAAGTACTTATCAAGGCACCCATAGAATAAATTCTCATTTAACAAGCCAAAGTACTTATCAAGGCACAAATAGAATAATTCTCATTTAACAAGCCAAAGTACTTATCAAGGCACAAATAGAATAATTCTCATTTAACAAGCCAAAAATCTTGTCGACCGATTAAGGCGTGGTAGTGCCTACCGGGCACCCTAGTGATACAACATCGAGTGTCAATGAACATAAAACAATACAAGACATATTATGAAATATGAAACAATAATCTGAGAAAAACTTGCCTTTCGGCGTATATATAAATAACAACTTTTCCAACATGAGCAGTTTTAATCCTTTTTACAAACCACGCCAACAACGATCTACTGGACCTAAGAAATGATACTACAACAATGGCGGGAGAGGGCCACTCCATACCACTGAATGTAAACACCTACAACAATAGGGGACTATACCTCTGATAACACTCCGGAGAAACGGAGCTTTCCCATGCCGAATGTGACCCTAAGGCGAGGATCAATGGTGGTGTACCTTTACTGCGGCATGAGCGGCCCCGAAGGAGAGTCGATCTGACAGTGCCGAGTATGTGAAACTAAAAATCTGTAAATGAAATCATAATAGTCTATAAAGCGAGAGACATGTATGATAACCAAACTACGATTCACAATAATAGCGATCGTATGTCAAATCGGGGACTCACGCCTCAAGTCATCACTCAAATATAACAATGGGTCTCACGCCCACAACATCAATCATGCGTGGAATACCTTCCTCACTTGGCGATTTATGATATAAAAGCACGAAGGAACACATGAACACGGGTCCCACGTGCCATAATAACTGCGTGCGGGTAAATGCGAAGGCATAGCCGACTACTAACACCCACGGTACCAACAAGGTCATGAAGCGTATCATAAGATCTGTCAGGCCGTCACATGATCAAAGGACCACTTGCGCGATATCTAATGTGCGCGTCTAGCCACGGAACTTTCCGCGACTCGCGTAGGCCAATCGGATCGGCCGCATGAGGTATAACCCGCATCGGTGGCTACTCCCGGCGGCGTCTGGACTCGCCGTCGCGTAGCCACGAGGACGCGTGACCACAAGGGCGCGTCTAACGGAACTCCGCGATTCGCGCCGACCCCCGGACGCGTGAGGTAGTCTCGAATCATAGGTCCATCGACCGCTGAGTCTACCCGCGTCGGAGGCTTAACCCGGAATCATCTCGAGATGAGTGATGTATAATACTATCATAACGACTTATCGTTAAACAAGATAAGCACAAGAAAGGAACAACCTCTTTACACTAACATCACAAGATACTAACACACGTTGGATCCTAGCATTTTTACTTATCAAATCAACAAGAAGGTATTAGAAGGCTATCACAAACCAACACAATCAAGTTATACACACCAGGTACTTTCTACTATATGCTAACAAGTTCGGGGTTTTATCCCCAAAGTACTTCATACATTAATTCTTTAAAAGATCGTTACTTTCGCAAAAGTCACACAATACAGTAGTATATGAAAATATAGTGATTATCTTTTGAAGTAAATCAAAACACTTCTCTTTGTAAAACTCAAGTATGACATTATTTTCCAAACGTCCAAGTTTGCCTAATTTCAAATGTTCATGTTTCTTATTTAGAAAGGTTTCATAGTTCATAGTCTTATTCATTTAAGAATATAATTCTCTTTTAAACTATCTGAGAAACATAAGTCTTATATGTGAGTAGGATATTCTTGTTTACAACAATCTTATTACAATGACCATGATCTAGGAAATATCATTTTGTCTCATCTTAGCTTATGCGGATGGAAGTTTCTCTGGTTTTAATAATACTTAATCTGTCAAAACATTTCCTTTTATTAGCTGCGGTGGTTTGTCGATACACATTCGATTTCCAAAATCGGTAAAACATTCTTAAGGCGTTATACCTAACTTTCCATAAAGCTAGTATAACTCTTAAGTTTTCAAAACAAATCAAGTATTACTTCTTCTCTCAAAATGATTCAAAACTCTTTTGAAATACTTCAAGTTCTTTATTAACACATAACAAGCCGATTATAGTTCAAATCGATTACCTTTTAAAAACCACATGTATTTTCTTACCAACATAAAGCCGTTATAACCAACTTCCCATAAAGCCGTTATAACACTTTATGTTTTACACCAATCAAATACATTTGAAATGCGTACGCGTCTACCGTACTACATAGTTCACACATATCATGCTAGAAGAGATAGGAAGAGGTTCACATACCTCGCGACAGTATCGACTAATAGCAAAACGCTCAAGTACTCCCAGTCGGCTACTCCTAAAGCCAAGTAGAGCGCGCCACACGTAGTACTTGACCTATAAGGCCACGCGGTGCTTATTAACATTAAGATCTTATCGTAGAACATTCTACAGAAAATTGGCGGCACCTCCCAACATGGCGTAAATCTCCTCTCTAAGGGCGGCTACCAACCCAACCAGGTGGGGGTTAAACATCTAACCCGAACGGGTACAATTCTACTCCACGATACTACTACACAAGTCTCATGTCTGATTCGATTGATTCTTGGGCTTAAGTCAAAAGACATTGCCAACTAACCGTTGATTCTATATGGTATAATTTAACTATATATTCTAACAACATGTAATTTCAATTACAATAGAGGACAAGATATTTAGCTCGGTTAGCTCATAATTATCCAAGTATAAAGTCGATCACGGGCAATCGTTTAGCTCGACTCAGGCGCTCAACCCGCTCTAAACCACCCTTAGAAGTTCTAACCAAACTACACAATACTCCAACCGGACTATGGAGATTTTCCTAGGGTTTCGGTTTTGTGGTGTGGGAAGTATAATAGTATTTAGGGCTTTAGTATAGGTATAACCTTAGAATACTACAAGGTATCTGGCTAAGGTAATTTGGGCATTACAACAATACTTTAGAGAGTATTTCTACACCTGAAGGGGTATTATCTGAAGCAACTAGGCTAGGGAGTACACTCTCGGCTAGCACCCCTAGAGGGGGTGCTCTCGACCCTGAGGGGAGGCGAGAACCATAAGGAAGGGAGGAGGATTCTAACACTTAGGAAATATTTAGGATGAAGAAGTTCATCAAAGGAGAGGGTATTTATAGCCTGAGCCAAGGCCACCAATGGCGAGATCTAGCCAAGTGTATAGCAAGTGTAAGGCCAAGATATGCCCAGTGCCCCTAGTCCTACTCCTTAAAACCCTGCAAAATATCTACACAAATATCAACCAAGACTTGCTCATCCAATCGGCCACTGCGCCTTCAAGTCCACCAACGAGAGGGTGCCAAGTGTTGCCTCTCGTTGGTCCAAAGCGTTTCGTCTCTCGGAAAAATCATAAAATACTAAATGACATAGCGTAATTTACCGCCCATGAGTTAGGTAGAGCGTTTAGTCGGCGACTCTAACAGGGTGTTGTGCACAAATGCCATTCGGCGAGCCACTGGCGGGGTGACACGTGTCACCTCTCCTATTGGCCCAAAATAAAACATCTTAGAAAATATCCACAATGGCCAAAATCTCGAAAACAAAGTGGGCCCCAAAGCAGTAAATTTCTCGTGGGCCCACGTGACCATTTCAAAATAAAATTCCATAATTCTCTAATATTCGAAGTCCGAATACGAATCTGGGAATCCATTCCCGTTAACGAACCTTTTTCCTTCACAAAAGCGGAAACTTTTAGTGGAGAAATCACTCTTTCTTCCTTTCCGATCTTTACCATGTATTCTGCGTGCGTCCTCGCATACATACCCGGGAACTACGGGGTATAACATTCTTCCCCGCAGAAACATTCGTCGAATGTTCATTCTAAGTCTCAAAACATCGTGCGCGATTATAGTCTTCAACTTTATACTTACGAAACAATCGCGCCATACGGCGCGGAAAATACTGCGCAACATACTTATATCCAAGTCTACGAGGAAACACCTCTAACATCACCACAAATAATACCACTTTTGTCACTTTGCGCGAGCCTAGCTCGACGACCCAACAAATGGTGCGGGCTGCGTCACGATCATTTGAAGGCGCCGTGCGCTCGAACCCCTTACCACGTTTACGATCGCTTTAGTTTCCAAAACTTCGGGTTACTATCTCTTTACGTGGGCATCATTAGCGGGAACATGCGGATGGATCTTGATACTTTCCGATCATAACAATACGAAAGGCCGGACGTCCCGCCTCCTAAGTCGGACGGCAAAAGCTAATATATAAACGGCCTATTCTTCATATGAACTCTTAAAGGCCCAAGTAACTCGGGCTAAGTTCCTTCTGTTTCCAAAACTCGTCACACCTGTCCGGGGTGGTACTTTCAAAAGGCGGCCGTCGGCTGAACTCTGGCGTCGTCGCCGATCATCCATACGATTCCTCCAGTGCGGAACTTCTTACAGGCGAGCTTTACCACATCCACGATCTGCTGGAACAAGCACGATCCACTATCTGAACCTTGCCAACATCGAACCAATCGGCCGGCACTTACACTTCGCCCCTGAGGCTTCGTAGGCGACATCCGAACAGAAATGGTAGCTTAAGCGCTCCTCCACGGGAGACAACAATCCTCGCAACAACCGCAAATCCACGCGCGGCAGGCGAATGCGGTCGGAGACTCACGAGTCCTTAACCTGCACTGGTAAAACTTCGAAACAAAAGCAGTAACACAGGCTCCACATGCGCCATAAGGTGAAGGTAGGCACCCTGCAGCCTTACAACCTTTACGATAAATCAACATCTGCCGAGTGAGCGGTCGGCCAGAAGAACACGATGGGCTGCCCCATCGACCGACCAGCGGTCGAACGCATCCACGAACTCGTGCGCTAGTTAACTAAACTCGAGCCTAACACCCTCGTGACCTACCACAAGGCGGGACCACCACAACGGACCCGCGCAAACATGCCGCGGGTTGACGCCGCGTGGCCTCAACCCAGGCGGCGCGCGAAATACCATCTCCGAAGGAACAATCTCGAAACACGTTACGAAAACCTAGCGGTCTTAGCTCAACTACCTCTTTCCTTCCACACTACTCGGGGACTTATCCCGAACATAGCTCATGTGCACTATGCACTCCTATAAGGGTCAAACATAATATCGTCTTTTACTCGAGATGGCTTTACCTCTAAGGTCTCTACGTATAACACTCTAAGGCTCACACCTTCTATCCCCAAATCTTACTCGGTTAACCGCATGATTTCTAATCACAACTAACACCTTCTTTATCGAACATAGCACTTAAGGTATACTCACCTTGAAAGTTCAGAAGGACCTGCTGCTCACGGCCTGCTCTTGTCCTTGGTTAACCCGTCGATCTACGTTTTCGGCTGCTTTGTACATAAGCGTACACGAGCCATGCTCAACCAATGAAGAATTACTCTTGCTGACCTCTCTTAGGTAGTCATCAAGACTCGTGGTACATCGGTATAATCTCTGGTAGCCAAATCCATAGCTAATGTGGTCGCCTCTTTGCAATCTATATTCTGTTCGATGCGTGGGCGGAGGTTCAAATATCATGGGCGCGATGAGGCTGCCGCCGTGCTAAACTCTGCTGGGGCTAGTGGCGTCGCGAAATCCCGAATGAAGCACTACCTAGGTAATGATTGGGCTGTGCCCTGACCTTCCGAACTCAACTCGCGGCTCCGCCGGCCGCCTCCCGGGCGGGTTGCCTGCGGAGGCATAACGATAAGGAATGAATTTCGTCGGAGGGTCAACTTACAACACGACTAAGGCACGATCTCGAGTGAGAAGAATAGAAACCAATCCTAAATATCCTATAGCCTCACGATTATTGGTGTGGTGCAACACCGATAATCAAGACTCTCTTGGATCTGATCTGTAGACACTTTCCGAGGATTAAGCGCTCACGATACCACTTTTGTCACGACCCGATTAGGGCGTGGTAGTGCCTTACCGGGCACCTGGTGATACAACATCAGTAATGTCGTGGAACATAAAACAATACAAGACATATTATGAAATATGAAACAATAATCGAGAAAAACTTGCCTTTCGGCATATATATAAATAACAACTTTTTCCAACATGAGCAGTTTTAATCCTTTTTACAAACCACGCGACAACGATACTACGGACCTCTAAGAAATGATACGACAACAATGGCGGGACGGGGCCCGCCATACCACGAATGTAAACACCTCTGACAACGAGGGGACTATACGGCTGATAAGCCTCGGAGAAGCGGAGCTTTCCCATGTGTTGGCTGTGACCCTAGGCGAGGATCGATGGCGGTGTACCTTTACTGCGGCATGAGCGGCCCTCGAAGGAGGTCGATCTGACAGTGCAAGTATGTGAAACTAAAAATCGTAAATGAAATCATAATAGTCTATAAAGCGGGAGACATGTATGATAACAAACTACTGATTCCACAATAATAAGCGATCATGTCAGTCGGGGACTCACGCCTCAGTCATCACTCAAATATAACAATGAGTCTCACGCCCAACATCAATCATGCGTGGAATACCTTCCACTGCCGGCGGTTTATGATATAACACACGAGGAACACACATGAACACGAGTCCCACGTGCCATAATACTGCGTGCGGGGGTAAATGCGAAGGCATAGCCAGGCTACTAACACCTACGGTACCAACAAGGTCATGAGGCGTATCATAAGATCTGTCTAGGCCGTCACGTGATCAAAGGCGACCACTTGCGCGATATCTAATGTGCGCGTCTAGCCACAGGAACTTTCCGCGACTCGCATAGGCCAATCAGATCGGCCGCGTGAGGTATAACCCGCATCGGTGCTACTCCCGGCGTCTGGACTCGCCGTCCGCGTAGCGCGAGGACGCATGACCACAAGGCGCGTCTAACACGGAACTCCGCTGATTCGCGCCGACCCCTGGACCCGCGTGAGGTAGTCTCGAATCATAGGTCCATCGACCGCTGAGTCTACCCGCGTCGGAGGCGGCAACCGGAATCATCTCGAGATGAGTGATGTATAATACTATCATAACGACTTATCGTTAAACAACATAAGCACAACAAAGGAAAAACCCCTTTACACAAACATCACAAGATACTAACACACGTAGCGTCCAGCATGTTTACTTATCAAATCAACAAGAAGGTATTAGAAGGCTATCACAAACCAACACAATCAAGTTATACACGGTACTTTACTATATGCTAACAAGTTCGGGTTTTATCCCAAGTACTTCATACATTAATTCTTTAAAGATACGTTACTTTGCAAAGTCACACAATACGTAGTATATGAAAATATAGTGATTATCTTTTGAAGTAAATCAAAACACTTCTCTTTGTAAAACTCAAAATAACATTATTTTCCAAACGTCCAAGTTTGCCTAATTTCAAATGTTCATGTTTCTTATTTAGAAAGGTTTCATAGTTCATAGTCTTATTCATTTAAGAATATAATTCTCTTTTAAACTATCTGAGAAACATAAGTCTTATATGTGAGTAGGATATTCTTGTTTACAACAATCTTATTACAACAGCCATGATCTAGGAAATATCATTTGTCTCATCTTAGCTTCTATGCAGATGGAAGTTTCTACTGGTTTTAATAATACTTAATCTGTCAAAACATTTCCTTTTATTAACGTTGCAGTGGTTTGTCGATACACATTCTGATTTCCAAAATCAGTAAAACATTCTTAAGACGTTATACCTAACTTTCCATAAAGCTAGTATAACTCTTAAGTTTTCAAAACAAATCAAGTATTACTTCTTCTCTCAAAATGATTCAAAACTCTTTTGAAATACTTCAAGTTCTTTATTAACACATAACAAGCCAGTTATAGTTCAAATCAGTTACCTTTTAAAAACCACATGTATTTTCTTACCAACATAAAGCCGTTATAACCAACTTCCCATAAAGCCGTTATAACACTTTATGTTTTACACCAATCAAATACATTTAGTAAATGTACGTCTACCGTACTACATAGTTCACACATATCATGCTAGAAGAGATAGGAAGAGGTTCACATACCTCGCGACGAGTATCGACTAATAGCTAAAAGCTCCAAGTACTCACTACTTTCGGCTTCTACTTAAGGCAAGTATATCGCGCCACTCGTAGTTCTTTTTCCTATTAGGCCACTAGTCGCTTATTAACATTAAGATCTTATCCTAGAACATTATACAGAACATTCGGCAGCACCTCCCACATGGCAGCGTAAATCTCCTCTCTGCAGGCGGCTACCAGCCAACCGGGGTTATACATCTAACGACGGGTACAATTCTACTCCACGGTACTACACAAGTCTCATGTCTGATTCGATTGATTCTTGAGGCTTAAGTCAAAAGACATTGCTAACTAACCACGTTGATTCTATATATGGTATAATTTAACTATATATTCTAACAACATGTAATTTCCATTACAATAGAGGACAAGATATTTACCTCGATAAGCTCATAATTATCCAAGTATAAAGTCGATCCCGGGCAATCGTTTAGCTCGACTCCGGCGCTCGACCAGCTCTAAACCACCCTTAGAAGTTCTAACCAACTTCTACACAATACTCCAACGGACTATGGAGATTTTCCCTAGGGTTTTGGTTTTGTGACTGACGGGAAGTATAATAGTATTTCCGGGCTTTTCGTATAGGTATAACCTTAGAATACTACAAGGTATATGGCTAAGGTAATTTGGGCATTATAACAATACTTTAGAGAGTATTTCTACACCACAAAGGGGGGGTATTATACGAAAACAACTTGGCTAGGGGGTACACTCTCGGCTAGCACCCCAGAGAGGGTGCTCTCGACCCTGAGGAGGGACGAGAACCATAAGGAAGGGAGGAGGATTCTAACACTTAGGAAATATTTAGGATGAAGAAGTTCATCAAAGGAGAGGGTATTTATAGCCTGAGCCAAGGCGACCAATGGCCAAGATCTAGCCAAGTGTATAGCAAGTGTAAGGCCAGATATGCCCAAGTGCCCCTAGTCCCTACTCCTTAAAACCCTGCAAAATATCTACACAAATATCAACCAAGACTTGCTCATCCAATCTACCCTAACGCTCTTTCAGTCCACCAACGAGGGTGCCAAGTGTTGCCCTCTCGTTGGTCCAAAGCGTTTCGTCTCTCGGAAAAATCCGCAAAAATACTAAATGACATAGCCGTAATTTACCCTTCGCAGTTAGGTAGAGCGTTTCGTCGAAAAACGACTCTAACAGGTTGTGCACAAATGCCATTCGGCGAAGCCACCTAGGCGGGTGACACGTGTCACCCTCCTATTGCCCAAAATAAAACATCTTAAAAATATCCACAATGGCCAAAATCTCAAAACAAAGTGGGCCCACAAAAACCAGAATTTCTCAGTGGGCCCCACGTGACCATTTCCAAAAATAAAATTCCATAATTCTCTAATATTCCAGGAAGTCCGAATACCAAATCTGGGAATCCAATTCCCATTAACGAACCTTTTTCCTTCACAAAAACCGGAAACTTTTCCGTGGAGAAATCACCTCTTTCTTCCTTTCCAATCTTTCTGTCGTATTCTCGTACGTACGTCCTCGCATACATACCCAGGAACTACGGGGTATAACAAGTACTTATCAAGGCACACATAGAATAAATTCTCATTTAACAAGCCAAAGTACTACGTACGTGCATTCTTTTGAAAAGACTTTTTTTTATGTAAAATCCCAAGATACTAACACCCGTAGTATCAAGGTGTGTCTATTTTTCAAAGTAAGTTACTACACTTTTAGAAAAACTCATTCCAAAGCTTGAAATCAAGTAACTTCAAATTTTCACAATCTAGACAACTTATGCCCAATAATCAAAATAGACAACTTTCTTAACCTTCCATAAAGCCGTTATAACCAACTTCCCATAAAGCCGTTATAACCCTTTATGGTTTTAGACAATTTCATTCCTTTTTTTATAACCAAGAGACTTATACTTAAAACCAAGTATCACAAACTTTCAAATCAAGTTTCTTAACTTTCAAAATACTTCAAGTCCCTGAATAGATTGAAAACAAGTTTCTTCTACTTTTAAACCTCAAGTAACTCACATTTAAAACAAGTTACTTCTCTTAAATCATGTCATTTCTCCTCTTAAAACAATTAAGTAAATCACTCCTTTAACTCCCTAAAGTCATTACAACAACCCTTAGGTTTTGGAACTAAGGCACTAGCCAAAAGGTTTGGAAACCACTTTTCAAGACTCCATGTACTTTAAGTAAAATACTTCCACTTTTAAGAATCCAAACTTCACTAAGGAAATGGATTATACAACTTACAATTTAAACATCAAAGTACAATCGGAGTACATAGAACGAATTCTATTTTAGGCAATCCAAATACAACCAAGGAATGGATCGTTTAAGGAGTAGACATACTTTCTTTATCTTAAGGAATCATGCTAGAAGAGGAGATAGTTCACATACCTTTCGCTAATATCCACAAGCTAAGCGAATACGCCGACGTAGAAGTGTCAACCTATAATGGTCACAACAAGACTATCAACTTCTAGTCTCTAACGTAGAATAATACTAAGTATACGCCTCTAATTCTACGGAAAATCGGGCAAAGACTTCCTTTGTTTCTACTCACTTTGCCACCTTTTCAAGACCGAATACAATAACCAACACGCCACATTTAAGGCTCCAAACAACAACCAAACAAAAGGGGATTACACGCCTTACAATACGTGTAAAATTCCGCCCCACAATTCATACCAAGTAGATTAATACTCACTAGCCATTCTCGGCCAACTACATAACTTAACAATTCAAAGTCTTTTCCAATTCTATTCCAATTCCAAGTTCTAAGGTCTAACATGTTATATAGTCATAAACAACTTCAATAACTACAATTTCCTTCTTTATACAACATGCGACAACTTAAACTAATAATCAACTTGAATTCCAATCTTAAGGCTAAACATGCTAGTTTTCGGATTAGGGTTCCAATAGTCAAAACACTTATCAAACCTCATAATATATAACTCATGCTTGCTAAAATTCATAGCTACAATGATAAGTAAACCTTAATTGCTAAAACGACAAGATTATACCTTTATAAGCCCTTAAAATTTTCAAGATTCAAAGTCGCGCCTTAGCAATTCTTAGCTCCTTTCCTTAGGTTCCAATCCGCTCCAAGCACTCCTTAGAGGCCTATGAAGAACCCATCTTCAAGTTCCAACTTCAAAGTTGAAGAACTCCTTTAGTTTCCGCCTTACGACTAACGTGAAAACTCCATTTTTCCGAAATCTTTCTATTGAGATATCCTTACTGTTATACCCCGTATTTCCAGAGTATGTACGTAAGGACGTACGTAGAAAAATTTGAACTTGTGATTTAGGCTTGGCCGAATTCTTTTTGTTCACAACACCCGATTAGAGTCGTTTTTCGACGAAACGTTTTCCATGACTTTCGTAGGGAATTTCCGGCTATGTCATTTTTAATTTTTACGGATTTTTCCGAGAGACGAAACATTTTGGAACAACAAGAGGCGACACTTGTCACCCTCTCATTGGTTAGGCTTCGTAAAGGGTGGCCGAAAGTGTGGCTAAATTGGTCAAGGGTTGGTAGGATATTTTGTGTGTAGTTGGTTAGGGTGCACTTGGAAAGATCTTGGCCCTACACTTGCCTTGCACTTGGCAAGATCTTGGCCATTGGTTGGCCTTCACTTGGCCTATAAATACCCACCCCTTTGAAGACTAATTCATCCACAAAATTGCCTAAGTCTTGAAAGCTCTCCTTCTCCCCTCAGTGTTGAGTTCTAGAGGCCTCCCTCATGGTCGAGAGCACCCCTCAGGGTGCTAGCGAGAGTGTACCCCTAGCCGAGTTGGCTTCGTATAATACCACCCCGCTTGTTAGAAATACACTAAAAAGTATTTTTATAATGCCCAAATTACCTTAGTCAGATATTGTAGTATTCTAAGCTTATACTTATACGAAAAGCCCGTAAATACTATTATACTTCCTTCACCACAAAACCGAAACCCTAAGGAAAAATCTCCATAGTTAGTTGAGTATTAAGTAGAAGTTGGTTAGAACTTCTAAGGGTTGTTTGGAGCGGCCTGAGCGCACGGAGTAGAGCTAAACCTTGCTCGGGAGCGACATTTAAACTCGGATAATTATGGGCTTATCGAGGTAAATATCTTGTCCCCTATTGTAATTGGAAATTACATGTTGTTAGATTATATAGTTGAAGTATACTATATATAGTCTTGAACGTTGTTATCGCAATGTCTTTTGACTTAAGCCCGAATAATAAGAAACCTTTTCGAAAGAAGAGTCTCGAATCAGATTTACATAGATTTGTATTATGAGACTTGTGTAGCTTTTCGTGAGGTAGAATTGTGCACGTCCGGATTAAACGTATAACCCCCGGTTGGCTTGAGCCGCCCCGATAGAGGATGAGATTTACGCTGTCATGGGGAAGGTGTCGCTAATTTTCTCGTAGAATGTTCTACGATAAAATCTAGATGTTAATAAGCGCCTTGTGGCCTTATAGGTTGAAATCGCGTGTGGCGCGATCTACTTGGCTTAAGGAGTAGTCGACGGCGAGGTACTTGAGCGCTTTTGCTATTAGTCGATACTCGTCGCGAGGTATGTGAACCTCTTCCTATCTCTTCTAGCATGATATGTGCGAACTATGTAGTACGGTAGACGTACACGTGCTAAATGTATTTGATTGGTTTAAAACATAAAGTGTTATAACGACTTTATGGGAAGTTGGTTATAACAGCTTTATGTTGGTAAGAAAATACTTGTGGTTTTTAAAAGGTAACTGATTTGAACTATAACTGGCTTGTTATGTGATAATAAAGAACTTGAAGTATTTCAAAAGATTTTTGAATCATTTTGAAAGAGGAGGTAGTACTTGATTTGTTTTGAAAACTTAAGAGTTATACTAAGCTTTATGGAAAGTTAGGTATAACGTCTTAAGAATGTTTTACTGATTTTGGAAATCAGAATGTGTATCGACAAACCACTGCAAATACATTAAAGGAAATGTTTTAATAATTAAGTATTATTAAAACCAGAGAAACTTCCATCTGCATAAGCTAAGATGAGACAAAATGATATTTCCTAGATCACGGTCATTGTAATAAGATTGTTATAAACAAGAATATCCTACTCACATATAAGACTTATGTTTCTCGATAGTTTAAAGGAGAATTATATTCTTAAATGAATAAGACTATGAACTACTAAACCTTTCTAAAAAGGCAAACTTGAACATTGAAACTAGGCAAACTTGAACATTGGAAATTAGGCAAACTTGAACATTGGAAAAGAATGTTGCTACTTGATTTTACAAAGAGAAGTAATTGATTTACTTTAAAAAGATAATCACTCTATTTTCATATACTACGTATTGTGTGGTTTTGTGAAGTAACGATCTTTTAAAGATTTAATGTATGAAGTACTTTGGGGATAGGTACGAACTTGTTAGTAGAAAGTACCTTGTGTGAATAACTTGATTGTATTGGTTTGTGATAGCCTTGTAATACTTTCTTGTTGATTTGATAAGTAAGCATGTTAGGATGCTACGTGTGTTAGTATCTTGTGATTATTGTGTAAGGGTCACTTTGTTGTGCTTACGTTGTCAAACGTTAAGCCCGCAGATCGTTATTGTATCACATACCCTCGACTTATTATACCGAGGGCTTGCCACCCTTGACGCGGTCTCTACGGCCTATGCGATCTTGTGACTACGCGAGCGCAGAGTTTCCGGATTGATCATTCCGGTGTTTAGCCCGACGCGGGGATTCCTATGCGGTCCGCTGAGACTATGCGGTCTTTTGAGACTACGCGGCCGCGGAGCCTAGCGGATACCGAGGGTTACCGCCTTCGACGCGGGTATACCTCAGCGATGCAGGACCATGATTCGAGGAATACCTCACGGCTCATGGGTGACCTATGCGAATCGCGAGAGTTCCAGGATAGACGCGCACATTGATATTGCGGCGAGTGGCCTTCGATCATGTGGTGCGGTTTAGAAAGACCCGGGATACGATTTGTGGTATTTTTGGCATCGCTGGTCTTAGTAGTCGGCTATGCCTTCGCATTGCCCCGCACGGTTTTATTGTGATAACTTTGGCGTGAGTCCCCGACTTGACACGATCGCTATTTATTGTGAATCGTTTGGTTATCATACATGTCTCCCGCTTTATATAGACTACTATGATTTCATTTCTGATTTATTTTCGCCACATACTGTACTGTTGTAGATCGACCTCCTGGGCCGCGTTCATGCCGCAGTAAAGGTACACCGCCGTTGATCCTCGCCTTAGGGTCACGATTCAGCGTTTGGGAAAGCTCCGCTTCTCCGAGGCTTATTCGTATAGTCCCGTCGTTGTAGGTATTTACATTCTGCGGTATGGCGGGGCCCCCGTCCCACCATTGTTGTCGTATCATTTCTTAGGTGCGTAAATCTTGTAAGTGTGGTTGTAAAAAGGATTAAACTGCTCATTTGTAGGAGTTGTTATTTATATATATACGCCGAAGGCAAGTTTTCTCGACATCGCTTTGTACTCCATTTGTCTCATGTATGTGTTTTATGTTCCGCTGACACTCGATGTTGTATCACCAGGGTGCCCGGTAAGGCACTACCACGCCCGCATTCGGTCGTGACAAAAGTGGTATCGTGAGCGCTTAATCCTCGGAAAGTGTCTACAGACCGTATCCAAAGAGTCTTGATTATCGGTGTGTCGCACCACACCAATGATCGTGAGGCTATAGGATATTTAGGATTGGTTTCTATTCTTCTCACCGAGATCGTGCCTTAGAGATGTGTTGTAAGTTGGACCTCTAACGTATTTCTTTCCCTTACCGCTATGCCTCCGCGTAGGCAACCCGCCCGTGAGGGCAAGGCCGGCGAGCCGCGAGCAGAGTCTGAGAGGTTACGCGGGCACAGCCCAATTATCACCAGGTGGTGCTTCATTCGGGAGTTCTGCGACGCCACTAGCCCCAGCAGAGTTTAGCACGGCGCAGCAGCTCATCGCGCCATGATATTTGAACCTTCGCCCACGATCGAACGGAGAATATAGATTTCAAGGAGGCGACCCTGTTACTAACTATGGATTTGACTACCAGAGAGTATACCGATGTACCGCGAGTCTTGATGAATATCAACAAGAAGGTTGTGCAAGAGTAATTCTTCAGTTGGGCTTGAGCATGGCCTGTGTACGGGCTTATGCGCAGCAGCCGAGAAACGAGAGATCGACGGGTTAACGGCGACGCAGGGCAGGCCGAGCGAAGGTCCTTTGGTAACTTTCGAGGCGAGTCGCCACCGCAGATTAGATTATGCGCATCCACCATGCGCAAAGGTCCTCGCTGTGGTTCGTGACGCTCGGTATGCAGGAGTTGGTCGAGCTCGAGCTTCCGCTCACAAATACACGGGCGTTCCAACATCCGATTCGCTTTTTCGGTGTTCACAGCGTGGCAGCGCCATCTCGAGAATGTCGTCTTTTAGTTGGTACTTGTTGTGGCTATGACCGCCGTGGTCCGATGTCGAAAGAGTGTCCTCGGGAGGACTTAGCCTTCGTGATCGCGGTAGTTCGTCATCTTCCTTAGCTACGCCTACGGCAGGTTTTGATTAGAACGACTAAGGAGTAAAGAAGATTCAGTATATCTTTAACCTCTAGGGTTTAGTATGTGTGATAAGGTGAGTATACCTTAAGTGTTATATTTCTGATAGCATTGTGTAAATGGTGATTAGAAATCTTGGTTAGTTAACCAAGTAAGATTTGGGGGATAGAGAAAGTGTGAGCCTTAGAGTGTTATACGTAGAGACCTTAGAGGTAAGGCCATCTCGAGTAAAAGATGTATTGTTTATGTTTGACCCTTATAGGAGTGCATAGTGCACGTGAGTTATGTTTGTGGGATTAGCCCCTGAGTAGTGTGGAATGAAAGAGGGTAGTTGAGCTAAGAAGACCGCTAGGTTTCGTAACGTGATTAGTGAGAGTTTTCCTCGCGAGCTAGCGTTTTCGGCGTTCTTGGGTCGGGTTGAGGCCCGCGTTGCGGGTCAACCCGCGGCATGTTTGGTGGTGGGGTCGGTTGTGGTGGTCCCGCCTTGTGGTAGGTCACGAGGGTGTTAGGCGAGTTTAGTTAACCAACGTTTAATCGTGGACGATTCGACAAGGTGGTCGGGCGAGGTCACCGCCTTGTCTTCTAGCAAGACCGTTTACTCGTGAGAGGTTATGCGAGATGATATATCGTAAAGGTTGTAAATTTGCACGAGGTGCCTACCTTCACCTTATGTCGCAATGGAGCCTGTGTTGCGGTGTTTCTTTTCCGGAGGTTTTACCAGCAAGGTTAGGAACTCAAGTAAGTCTCGAATCACACATTCGCCTCGGGCGTTGTTTGGATTTCGAGGATAGTTGCGAGAATTGTTGTCTCTGTTGAATGAGTGTTTAAGCTACCATTTCGGTGTTCGGATGTCGCCTTATGAAGCCTTGTAGAGGCGGATGCGTGAGTCGCGGCCGATTGGTTCGATGTTGGCAGGATTGGATAGTTGGTTCAGCTTGTTCCAGCAGATCGTGGATAGAGTAAAGCTTGTCTAGAAGAGGTTACGCGGCTCGGAGAAATCGTGCGGATAATCGGCGACGACAGAGTTCGGAGTTCTGGTCGGTCTTCTTGAAAGTACCACCGGGTTGGGTGTGACGAGTTTTGGAATACAGAGGAACTTAGCGAGTTACTTTGGGCCTTTGAGTCATGTGAAGAATAGGCGGGTTTCCTATATGTTAGCATTTGCCGTCCGACTTAGGAGGCAGTGCGTCCAGTCTTTCGTGTTATGTTCGGAAAGTATCGGAGATCCATCCAGAGTATTCCCAGCTAATGATGACCAAGTTGAAGATGATAACCCCGAGTTTTGAATCTTGAGCGATGTCGAAATGTGGTAAGAGTTCGAATGCACGACATCTTGATGATCGCACGCAGCCGGTACCATTTGTTGGGTCGCGAGGTGACACTAGAACCTCGCGGCAAAGTGACAAAAGTGGTATGCTTTATGATGTTAGAGGTGCTTCCCCGTGGACTTGGATGTAAGCATTTTGCGCAGTTGTTTCGGTGGCCATGTGATGTGTTTGTCCTCGTAAGTATAGTAGTGAAGACTATCTTGCGGCGTTTGTTTTGAGACTTAGAAGGAACATTCGGACGAATGTTTCTAAGGAGGAGAATGTTATACCGTATTTCAGTATGTACGTGGGACGCACGTAGAAAATTTGAACTTGTGATTTAGGTCACGAATTCTTTTGTTCACAACACCCGATTAGAGTCGTTTTTCGACTAAACGTTTCACTTTCGTAGGGAATTTCCGCCATGTCATTTTTAATTTTTACGGATTTTTCCGAGAGACGAAACATTTTGGACCAACAAGAGGGCGACACTTGTCACCCTCTCATTGGTTAGGCTTGGGCGGTAAAGGGGTGGCCGAAAGTGTGGCTAAATTGGTCAAGGGTTGGTAGGATATTTTGTGTGTAGTTGGTTAGGGTGCACTTGGCAAGATCTTGGCCCTACACTTGCCTTGCACTTGGCAAGATCTTGGCCATTGGTTGGCCTTCACTTGGCCTATAAATACCCACCCCTTTGAAGACTAATTCATCCACAAAATTGCCTAAGTCTTGAAAGCTCTCCTTCTCCCTCCCCTTGTGTTGAGTTCGGCCGAGGCCTCCTCATGGCCGAGAGCACCCCTCTAGGGGTGCTAGCGAGTGTACCCCCTAGCCTAGTTGTCTTCGTATAATACCCCCCCTCTTGTTAGAAATACTCTCAAAAGTATTGTTATAATGCCCAAATTACCTTAGCCGTATACCTTGTAGTATTCTAAGCTTATACTTATACGAAAAGCCCAGAAATACTATTATACTTCCCTTCAGTCACAAAAACCGAAACCCTAAGGAAAAATCTCCATAGTTAGTTGGAGTATTAAGTAGAAGTTGGTTAGAACTTCTAAGGGTTGTTTGGAGCTGGCCTGAGCGCACGGAGTAGGAGCTAAACCTTGCTCAGGAGCGACATTTAAACTCGGATAATTATGGGCTTATCGAGGTAAATATCTTGTCCCCCTATTGTAATTGGAAATTACATGTTGTTAGATTATAAAGTTGAAGTATACTATATATAGATCTTGAACGTTGTTATCGCAATGTCTTTTGACTTAAGCCCAATAATAAGAAACCTTTTCGAAAGAAGAGTAATCGAATCAGATTTACATGGATCAGACATGCAGACTTGTGTAGCTTTTACGTGAGGTAGAATTGCACGTCCGGATTAAACGTATAACCCCTCTGGTTGGCTTGATAGCCTACCGACAGAGAGAGGAGATTTACGCCATGGGGAGGTCTTAGAATTTTCTCAGAGAATGTTCTACGATAAGATCTAGATGTTAATAAGCGCCTTGTGGCCTTATAGGTTGAAGATGCGTGTGGCGCGATCTACTGGCTTAAGGAGTAGCCGACGCTGAGGTACTTGAGCGTTTTGCTATTAGTCGATACTCGTCGCGAGGTATGTGAACCTCTTCCTATCTCTTCTAGCATGATATGCGAACTATGTAGTACGGTGAGACATACACGTGCTAAATGTATTTGATTGTATTAAAACATAAAGTGTTATAAAGACTTTATGGGAAGTTGGTTATAAAAGAGTTATGTTGGTAAGAAAATACTTGTGGTTTTTAAAAGGTAACTGATTTGAACTATAACTGGCTTGTTATGTGATAATAAAGAACTTGAAGTATTTCAAAAGATTTTTGAATCATTTTGAAAGAGGAGGTAGTACTTGATTTGTTTTGAAAACTTAAGAGTTATACTAAGCTTTATGGAAAGTTAGGTATAACGTCTTAAGAATGTTTTACTGATTTTGGAAATCAGAATGTGTATCGACAAACCACTGCAGCGTTAATAAAAGGAAATGTTTTTAATAATTAAGTATTATTAAAACCAGTAGAAACTTCCATCTGCATAGAAGCTAAGATGAGACAAAATGATATTTCCTAGATCATGGCTGCTGTAATAAGATTGTTATAAACAAGAATATCCTACTCACATATAAGACTTATGTTTCTCAGATAGTTTAAAGGAGAATTATATTCTTAAATGAATAAGACTATGAACTACGAAACCTTTCTAAAAAAGGCAAACTTGAACATTGGAAACTAGGCAAACTTGAACATTGGAAATTAGGCAAACTTGAACATTGGAAAAGAATGTTGCTACTTGATTTTACAAAGAGAAGTAATTGATTTACTTTAAAAAGATAATCACTCTATTTTCATATACTACGTATTGTGTGGTTTTGAAGTAACGTATCTTTTAAAGATTTAATGTATGAAGTACTTTGGGGATAAAATTCGAACTTGTTAGTAGAAAGTACCTTGTGTGAATAACTTGATTGTATTGGTTTGTGATAGCCTTGTAATACTTTCTTGTTGATTTGATAAGTAAGCGTGTTAGGATGCTACGTGTGTTAGTATCTTGTGATTATTGTGTAAGGTCACTCTTGTTGTGCTTACGTTGTCAAACGTTAAGCCCGTTATCGTTATTGTATCACATACCCTCGACTTATTATACCGAGGGCTTGCCACCCTCGACGCGTCTCTACGGCCTATGCAACTTGTGACTACGCGGAGTCGCGGTAGCTTCGGATTGATCATTCCGGTGTTTAGCACGACGCGGATTCCTATGCGGTCCGCTGAGACTATGCGGTCTTTTGAGACTACGCGGCCGCGGAGCCTAGCGGATACCGAGGGTTAGCCGCCGACGCGGGTATACCTCGCGATGCAGGACCATGATTCGAGGAATACCTCATGCGGTGCAATGGTGACCTATGCGGAATGCGAGAGTTCCAGGGATAGACGCAGCACATTGATATTGGCGGCGAGTGGCCGCCTTCGACATGCGTGCGCGCTAGAAAGACCTCGGATACGATTTGTGGTATTTTTTGCATCGTGGTCTTAGTAGTCGGCTATGCCTTCGTACTTGCCCCGCACGGTTTTATTGTGATAACTTTGAGGCGTGAGTCCCCGACTTGACACGATCGCTATTTATTGTGAATCGTAGTTTGGTTATCATACATGTCTCTCGCTTTATATAGACTACTATGATTTCATTTACGATTTATTTTCGCCACATACTTGGTACTGTCAGATCGACCTCGGGCCGAGTGCGTTCACGCCGCAGTAAAGGTACACGATCGTTGATCCTCGCTCTTAGGGTCATTCAGCGTTTGGGAAAACTCCGTTTCTCGAGGCTTATCTCGTATAGTCCTCGCCAGAGGTATTTACATTCGTGGGTATGGCGGCCCCGTCCCGCCATTGTTGTCGTATCATTTCAGAAGTCTGTAGTAATCGCTGTAGGTGGTTGTAAAAGGATTAAACTGCTCATTTGTAGGAGTTGTTATTTATATATATATGCCGAAAGGCAAGTTTTCTCGACATCGTTTTGTACTCCATTTGTCTCGTATGTGTTTTATGTTCATTGACACTGATGTTGTATCACCAGGTGCCGGGTAAGGCACCGATCACGCCCAGTTCGGTCGTGACACTTACAATACCCTTAGGACATTGGGTTAAAGTCTTGTGGCTAATGGATCAAAACTACAAATTTTTCTAGTGAAATGGTGCAAACCCGAGAGCTTAAGAGAGACAACAATGTGTGATTTTTTTCTAAGTGTTAAGACTAGTCTTGCACTAGTGTAGTGAATATATAACACATTGGATGGCTTAGATAACAACACTTGTTAAAATGGAGGAAGAGATCAAGCCAAGTGTCCTCGACTTAGTCAACAATATCAAGCTCTATTATTAGCAAGACTTGTCATCCTATCATTGGCCAAATGACCATAATACCCTTACTAATTTTCGTCCAACACCACGTGTGGAGTGCCACGTGTCGCCTCTCATTCGTCCACAAAATTCAGAATCTCGTGGGCCCCGCAAAATGTAAAATTTCTAAAGGGCCCCACGTGACCAAATCCGTAAAAAATAAATTTCCATAATATTAATAAGTTCCCTACTCTCCAAATAATACATTTTGAGAATCCAATTCTCAACAACGAACATTTTTCCTTTCCGACGTTCGGAAGATTTTCCGTCGGAAAAACAATTCTTCCTTTCGTACTAAATTCCAAGTCTTGATTCCTTATGTACATTCTCTTATACAAGTCTTGGACTTACGGGGTGTAACACATGTATCCTCTACAAGCTTGTAAGCATCTTCCCTTCTTGTTTTACTTCCAAAAAGTTCATCTCAAGTTAGGGTTTTTATAGGGTAGAATCGGCCCATCAACATAACCCACTGTTTTGGAGAGTAATCTAGGTTAGAACTTAGTTAAGGTGCTTAATCTTGGAAGATAAGTAAACTTTGTTCTTTACTTTTGCCATGATTTGAAAATCTTAAGTCTAAGGAAGAAGAGAGAAAAAGTTTGGAGAAGAGGAATATATTTTGTGTAATGAAGTCCAAGTCTTGTTATGTATATCTCTTATAGTGGTCATCTTTGCAAGACAAGTGGATGAGGGACACATGTCACCCTCTTATTGGTCACAACCTCTATTCATAAAATATCTTAACACTTGGCTAAAATGTCTAATTTTTCGAAGGGCCCCACAAAGTTGTGAAATTTCCGGTGGACCCCATATTATCAGTGCCAAGACTTCATAATACAATACTAAGTCCATAACTCTATTCGGAAAGAATTCAACCACTAATATAATTTTCGTCGTCACATTTTTTTGTATCCAAAATTCCATATAGAAATGTAAATATACTTTCCTTCCAACCTTCCAATCTTATTTCCTTACTTACGTTCTCACTTATATGCCCTGAAACTACGGGGTGTAACATTCCCGATGGGCACCAAAACCCTTGCCTTATTAATTTTTCCGAAGCAAAGCTTTTTCTAAATTTTTTATGAATCATGGCCAAAAAATCAAGGTCGATTCGCGCGAATGTCCTTATTTCGGGGTGGTCTTTAATTTTTGCACATCAAATTCAAAATATTTAATTTTTTCCCTTCGTCTGATATCCTGAGGTTTCGGGTTCGAAATCCTGCTCAGGCAAAAATTATAAAGAATTTCGCAAGGCATATGTTTGTAGCAAAAATATGTCTATTCGGGTAAAATTAGACCTCTTCAGGCAAAATTAGGCTTATTCGGCAGAGATTTGTCATAAGACAAACCTTTATCCAAAATTAGGCCTTAAGGCAAATCTCTGCAAATATATGCCTAATTTTACTACAAATTTTTGCCTTGCGATTTTTTTTAATTTTTTTTTTGTCTGAGCATGAAACCCATAATTTTTAGGCAAATGTCAGAAGTTAAAATTTCAAATTTGAGGGACAAAAATTAAAGACCAATGCCTTTGAAGTTTGAAGGCATTCTGCAGGAAAAAATGAAAAATAAAGACCAGCGGCTGTTAGGGAACTTAACCAAAACATGGTTTTTTTGTGCGCATTTTCCTTCAAACACATTGGTCTTTAATTTTTTCCGTTTATATTTGTGGTCTTTAATTTTTATCTATGCTATTTATTTTATAAAAGCATTCAGGTCTAGACATATTCTATAATATTTTTCTGTTCAAGAACTAAAATTTGCTTTGTGCGATATAAATAATATAGTAATTAAGTTCTGCGACATAGTTTTATATTAATTTTTAAAATTATGTTGAGTGTTAGAAATTATGCCTTATCCGTCATGATTTGTGTGAATGTTATAATACATATATTGAAATTAAATGCTAATTATGACTGCCGAAATTTGAAATTATATCTTTTTTCATATTATGTTTAATTCTGATAGTTACTCGAATCTGATATAATTTGTGGATTGTGTATAATACATATGTCAAACAACACTAATTATGAAAAATAATAAAGGGAAAAAATTAAATAGGAACATTTGTGCAAAATAAGGGTGAAAAAGTATGTGCCTAAAATCTTATCCTAGCATAGTTTGGAAAAGCGAAAGCTGAGAACTCTTTGTCTGACGGCCAATTGGTGGAGGATCTTAGTTAAGCTGGTAATGTTCCTCTCTTCTTCGGTGTGCTCTATTTGGATTAATCATTCTATGAACCCTAAAAGATGAAATGTGTGAAACTGAATTTTTACGTGTTTGAGTTGAAGGAATAAAATAATCTCGTCGAAGCTCATGTGGCCATAAAATTAAAAGTTTAGAGTTAAATTCTATCTACATAGAAAGGTGTGTTTTTGGGACAAACTAAATGGAGATAGAGAGAGTAATTCATTCGCCGAGTTAAGACTGAATTAATCCCATGTCAATTATTGTTTCGAAAGTTAAGACTGAATTAAATTTAAATGAGCCGCTGAGTTGAGGTTAATGTATAAGATGCTGCCTATAATGACCAACAATTTATCGGAATTGGAAATGAAATTGAGGTTTTTCTTTTATAGGATTAGCAAAACACTCTTAAGCTCTGTTTGGTAGTTGAAAAAGCCTTTTGAAAATAATGTAATGGATTTGAAAGTTTTAATCTTAGAATTGTGTACTGTCGAATTCTATGAGGATTTTTGACTAATAAAATATCAAGGAAGACACGTTCTAAATTGATCTAGCTGTCATTTAGCTTGTTCTTTTTCCTTTTTTTCATAATACTTCTTATCTTTCCTGTCGCTATTCTGTAGAAAAGATCAGTTTCTATATTGAAAACCTAGTGAAGTGCGCTTCATCAGAAAAAAATCATACACTATATATTTCTCATATAGTGTTATTAGAGGCTCATTTGTGGGACGCTTACGCCCAAAAGGTAGGTGAAGCTCAGAGTGGGCACTTTGCCTCTCTTAGGCAGCACTTTAGTGCAAGTATCAATGTGCTAAGACATACATCTCATTTCCCATTTCATGAAGACTGAAGAGAGTGGCACTAAACAATGAGTATAATCGCCAAAGAGATATATTAGTCATTGAAGAAACTTGTGAATTATTTTGTTAAAGAACTTGGTAGTGGAAGTAATTTAAAATTTTAATATAAAAAACTAGTTTCTTACCAAAAAAGAAAAAGGAAGCACCGATCACTTAACCTGGATTGGAAATTTAAAACTGCAAGCACCTAAACCAAACTTTTGATTAGTTAAAACATGGTTTTATACTTTATGGTATTTAGCTGTTTATAGTTATTTTTCCTCGCATTACATTATCTTTAATTTTTTTCTTCATTCTGCCTCTTTTGCTAAAGCTCATGCCTTAGTTGCGTTTTGAATTTAAAGCCGCAGCAGAACTTGGGCTCTATTTTACGCTTTTCTCCTTCGACAACATTTCTCAATCATTACAAAAGAAACTGTTTTTGCACATTTCCCTCTTTGAAAACCCTTTTGATGTGTAAGATTATCTAAATAGGGTGCAATTTATTATTTTGTGCAGGATTTTAAACAGTTTCGACTCCAGAAATTGTGGTTTGAAATAGAATATTAAAAATGTCTTTTGACACATCTCAAATGGAAAGCTGTAACAGAGATCATACAAAACGTTCATTTGTTATTGCAATTTTTTTTTGGCAAACTGAAAGTTAGTATTGATTTCAATGTTGTGAACAAAAATTGTTTATCTTTTGAAAAGAAATCTGCTTGTTACAAACTCTGGGAAATTTTAACAATTACATGTCTGCAGTTAAGGAATCTGCTTGTGGAATATGCCGTATCTGGTTCGTGAGCATCTATTCATTGGCAACATAGGCGACGCTGCAGAGGTTCTTCAGCATGGTAGTGATGAAATTACACATGTCTTGTCCATCCTTAGCTCCGCTTTTATCTCCTTTTTCTCAGAATGGCGTTCTGGGCTTTCAATACCAACCAAAGAGATCCGGAAGGAATATGTTGGGGATTCGGGAAATGCAGATGCTATAATTGATGAGACTAAGAGCTCATCAACACCTCAGAAACTCCTGTACTCGCTAGAGTATGCAGGAAAAGATTTGAAGTTTACAAGGATGGCTGTGCCCTTGAGAGACATGGAGAACGAGAATTTGCTGGATTCTTTAGATGTTTGTTTGGATTTTATCGAAAGAAGTAGAAAAGAGGGGTCTGTATTGGTGCATTGCTTTGCTGGTGTATCAAGAAGGTATTACTTCTACATGGCTCGTAAGCTCGTTCTTTTTTGGGGTCGGTTATGTCCCAACTTCTGGATGCACTAAATTAGAGGAACATCCTACTAAGATCCCGTTTGGATTAGCTGAATAAAAGTATCCTTTAAGGGTGTGTTCGGTATGAAGGAAAATGTTTTCCAGGAAAATGAGTGAGTTTCTTACTTATTTTCTTGTGTTTGATACTTAAGAAAAAAATATTATCCTTAAAGTATTTGTATATAATCTAGACAAATACTATGGGAGGTGGAGTGGAGTGGGGTGGGGCTGAATATGAGGTGCGTTAGAGGGTGGGGGGGACACAATCAAATGAATCAATGTGGAATGTAACTTGTGGAACTTGTTTTCCTTACATCTACTAGGGAAGTCATTTCCTCTTTTTTAAGGAACTTGTTTTCCTATAGAAAACGTTTTCCTCCATACCAAACACACCCTCACTACTTGGACTTAAAAGCACTTTTGAAGTGCTGGAGTTGAATTTTGAAAGAACCAGTTACATGTTTGGTAGAAGTACTAAACCTGAAAATAAGTCGTTGATGTGTTTGGTGAAGAAGTGCTGATAAGCACCATTTTCTATTAAAATGACTAGAATTCCCTTAAAGTTAACACTAAAAATGAATACAAGATTTAATTTTAAGTTGGGGTTACTACAAATTAATTTATGTTTCAATTTATTTCAAGCTCTAAAGTTTTTGGATTATGCATTTTGCTTTATCTTGTTTGCAAGACCAATGTTCTATTACTGGAACGAGACTACTCTTATCAAATAATTTAAAAATATTATTAAATGACTCAAAAAATGTTAATAGAGTGTCCAGAGGCTAAAATCAATTAAGAAAATTCAGTTAAGAGAGAGAATATAGATAACAGGACCATCGTCAATATACTCAAATTACCCTCTACTTACCATTGCAGGAGGGATATAGTGTTTAAAGATAGTGAAGGATGATGTAAATTACCTCCTCCGGATCAAAAAGAGTGTCCACTTAGCCATTTGCACGCCCCTTAAGAAAATACTAACTCCTAGACAAGAATAGGTAATTTGACTAAATTACCCCTCATTAAATAGGTGTTGGGTGTTGGTCACTTAACACTTTATAAGGGCAAATCTGAAAAAAAGGGTTAATCCTTTCTTGATTTGGTAAGTGGATACTCTTTTTGAACAAAAAAAAAGGCGACACTCTTTTTTATCCAGAGGGAGTACTAAAGATTTTGTAGGTTTAATTGTAATTGATGGTTATTCAAAGAAGTGGCAGAGTGCTTCAAAATGGATTACCCAATCTGCAACAATAATGGTATAATCATATGTCTATGTGGGATAAGTGGAGAAGAAGGAAGATGAGGGATAAATAATTTATTTGGTCAAACTTCAAGTACTAGCCAAAAAGCAATAAGTTGGGTTACCCCAAGGTATAGCTTTTGGTTTGTTTTAAGTATTTTAGCTTAAATCACTTTTTTGAGTTTGCCAAACACCAAAACAACTTTTAAGCTGGTTTGACCAGCTTTTACGCCAATCCAAACACCCTCCAAGTCCTGATGGACCTCCCCACCCAGTGGATTGATCGGGACTGAGGAAACGTCAATATTTGATCTGACAAAAGTTAGTCAGAGATATAATATGTATATTACAGAAACATTTACTAGTGAGGAAGCTTATACTACATATCAGAAAGGGGAAATACTCTTGCAAAGTACTCCCTCTGCCCCAATTTATGTGGGGTGTGTTTCTGTGGGCACATAGTGTAAGAAAGAGAGAAATAGTGTCGAAACTTCCTAAAACAAGTCATAGAGGTTTGTGTGGCCGGAAATCATCTCATTAACGGTAAAATGAGAAGTTTAAAGTTCATTTTTTTTAAATAAGGAAAGATGGTATTCTTTTATAACATACTAAAAAGGAATGTATGCCACATAATTTGGGACGAAAAGAGTATTATTTTAGAAGAAGTTGCAGATCCTTTCCTGTCCCACATGAAAAAGCAATATATTCGGTTTTCTCCAACCTAAAAATGTGGATTAACCAGCTTAATTTGGATGTGTATTATTGTTGATGCTCTCAAGTCTCAGTTCATATGGAATACTCATTTTATTTCTCTTCACTTACTGATATTATACATGATCTTCACTTTGACTTACGCTACCATCTCTTTTCGTACCGTATTCCCTTATGTAATTGAATGTACTAAAGAACTGTTTTATGTTGCTTTAGCTGACCTGGGAAGTCTAGTCACCAGTTGAAAATGTGCAATATCTTATGGAATGAAAATGTGTTGAATGATGCAAAAAGAAAAAAGATGTGCCAGATGTGGACATCTACCTTTTACTACATTAAGCAGTTTGTGATCTATACAAATCTAATGCAGAGGATTTAGATTCATACAATGGCTTCTTTTGCTTTCTTCATGATTCACTTGAAGTTAATCTACTGCATGGGGTTCAGCTATACAAATGAAAACGCTGTATCAACATTTTTTCAAGGCTTGGTACCTGGTACTTTAAGCAGTTAAATGCATCACGAGCTTGACCTTACCCTCGGGTTCTTTCTTTCGTTAATTGTTAAGATAAAACTCATCCATTGATATCAGTTATCGAGTTTTGGAAAATGAGATGGGGTATATTGCCTATCAATTAACTTGCCAAACTAGTAAAAACGAATTTAGTTTCGTTTCGGCGTAAAGATGCAAATGGTTTAATATGTTACTTTTAGGAGATAATATGCTGTTTTTAGAGTTGAAACAGTAACTTTGGTAACAAGCTACTGAATCAGACTATTGCACTGTATGATGTTTTCCTTTTCTTTTTGGGTTGAAGACATTTGTGTTACTTTCTTGATCTAATATATCTATAAGACGAGAAATTCGGTGATAAGCAAATGGACTGCTGCTCATTTCATTTTCAGTTAAACTGTGTTTGATGGTCGCGTAACGTTTCACATACTTTGGGCACAATTCCATACATATCGTGGCACTACTTTTGTGTTTGCGTAAAAGAACAGTAATTAAATCATCTCCAATAATATTCTTTTCCACTGCTGTGGTTTTATGTACCTTTCGACCTGAATGTAAGAATGCTGGGAGATACTTCCTGGCCTACGGCTATTTTGGAGCACAAGCAGCCTAGGTCTTCTTGGTTAATGTTCTACTGCTTACAATATGCTTCTAATTTTTGACCAATTGACACCCTTGTTTGTTCTTTTGGTTTCAGTGCAGCCATCATTGTAGCTTACCTGATGAAAACTGAACAACTATCTCAAGAAGGTTTGATCAATCTCTTTGTTCTGTTTCTACATGTGGGCTTTCATTATGGAATGCTGGAGAGCATAATTTCAACACAGAAAATGTTGGTGGTTTCCTTTTGAGCTGCCTGAAAAAATTAAACAATTTTCTAAGAATTAGAGATTGTTCTTCTGCTTTTACACACCTTGAAGCTCATCCCTTTTTTCTTATTATTGTTTGAAATTTCTTCTGCCGTGTTTCTACAGATGCGATTGAATCTCTACGTCAAAGCTGTGAATTTGTCTGCCCAAATGATGGTTTCCTAGATCAGGTGAAATAGGCTGTAAGAAGTGATTTGTAAGCAGCACTTTATGATCATTACTGAAATTAGTTTCCCGCTTTGTCCAGTACCTGACTTGATTCTGAGTGAATTGTGTTTCTTTTATCTGCAGTTGAAAATGTTTGAAGAGATGGGTTTCAAAGTAGATCATGCAAGCACTGTTTACAAACGCTTCCACCTAAAAGTCCTAGGTCCCCTTTCTCGCTTTTCTTTGTTTATCTTCATATTATTATTCTTTAATTTTTAACTACATAGATAGAAGATAGAAAATGGGGAAATCCTGAATATGAAAGGTAAGTAGCTTTATTATATATTGATCCAGTAAGCTATGTAAACTTAGAGAGAATTGACTGAAGGATATGGGAAATATACAATATTCTAATGCGGGCTTAAAATCCCTCGGGAGCCTATTCTTGCTTTTTACCAAATAAATTGTCTCTAGGGTTTGTAACCATTGACTAATCGAACCCATGCTACCAAGATTTGGTTCTTAGTACAACATTTCGTGAATTTGCTATTTGTTTCCATTCTTCTGATCTCATTACTACTTTCTAAAGGTGAACTATCGTGACTTATTAAAACTTTCAAGTGTTGGAGGAGAGATATTCATGTAGTATGAAATTACGTGTGATGTCTTGTGCTAGTTAATTTGTGAATCATGAATATTTAGGGTTACCAAATCATCGATGCTATTTTCCCTCTTTTGGTTCCTCAAGTAGGCATTGTCTAGGAGCGAGTGGTCCAACATATAATAAATATGAGCTCAGTAGATTTACGACATAATCTATATTTTTTTAAGAAGATTGATGGAGAATTATTAGAAAAGAAGAAGGATTTACAAATGAAGTCCTTCGGTGGAGAAGGAAACAGCATACCCATTGTGATCCCACAAGTGGGGTTTGGGGAGGGTGGGGTGTACGCATACCTTACCCTACCTTTGTGGGGGTAGAGAGGCTGTTTCCGATTTGGTGAAGGAAATAATTGATAAATCAATAGAAGATCTGTGCGAGAGGCCAGTCACAAATCTAAAAACAATGAGAGGAGATGCAAAGGTGCTTCCCAGTGACGTGCATTTACAGTAGCCATTTGCCTTGAGCTTGTACTTTTTTAACTTTGTTGCGAATGAAAGAAAATAAAAGATGAGGTTCTATGGTGCATATTCTTATTAAAAAAAGGTTCTATGGTGCATATTCTTATTAAAAAAAGGTTCTATGGTTCATATATATGCAGATAGTATTGTGTTAATTGACAAAATTGGCAAGGGACTCGATCAAAAGTTGGAATTACGGAGAATCACTCTATAGAGTAATAGTTTTATAATAAGTAGAAGTATGACTAAATATAGTTTACTGTAAGTTTATATGAAAGTTAAGTGATATTATAACGGATTCTAGTTTATAAATGGAGACGATAAAAAATCCAGGCTTTAGCCTTTTAAGGAAGTAGCATAATAGGTTGCATGCTCATAAAATTAGAATGTGATGGCCAAAATGGAGGAGCCCTATGGGATTGTTATGAAATAGGAAGGTGCTGATAAAATGAAAGGCTAGAACAGTTTTGAGATCAACAATGTTATATGCGAGTGAAATTATATCTACAAGATAAGTGTTGTAGAAAATGCATATGTTAAGATATGTACTTCCAAACAAGATTAAAAACCATTTCATCTGGCAAAGGTTGTAAGCATTACATTTAGTGGATAAATTGAGAAGACTACTTAAATTGTTCAGCCATGTCATTATGTAGACTTCTAATAGCTCTGGTCAGTTGGTGTAACATTATAATGATTGAATGTTTTAAAAGGTGGTTAGGTAGACCTGAAGTCATGGACTGAAGGTGTCTCAAAGACTTACAATATCTCAAAGTTCGGACTAAGGTAAAAAACAAACATAACGACAATAATGGTCCATAAAGACAATACAAACTAGTTGGAACAAAGTGTGTTTATTGTTTTTAGGCTTGCATCAAGTTCGCGTCTTCTGTTATAGTCTGGTCGGTGACTTGTAAGTTGGTGTACAAATTAGTGCAAAATTTACACAGTCAATAGATTTAGAGGACCTGTAATTAGCATTAAAACATGTTACTCCTTCCGTTTCAATTTATGTGAACCTATTTGACTGGACATGGACTTTAAGAAAGAAAAGAATGACTGTTGGAACTTGCGGTATTAAACATGCCATAACATTTGTGTGGCTACAAGACGTTTGAAACTTATGGTCTTAAACATGACATATCATTTGTGTGACTATAAAAGCTTCTCAACAAGGGTAAATGAGAAGTTCAAATTAATATTGGAATAGAATTGGTCCAAATAAGGTGGATTAGATATTGATGATTTGTATTGCCAGCCTCAACTAGTTTGGTTATGACAATAGTTGAATGGCAAGATTTATTGAATTTTGAAGGACTTGTGAAGAAGTACTACTATTGTTTTAAGGGTATCCCTCTTTAGAAGCATTTCTATTTTCCACTAGTTTCGCATGTACTGATTTCATTAGCTGCTGGTGTTATCAGTAAATTACTTTCCACAAGTTTTATCCCGAAAACCTTTTAGCTTGTTTGTGTTCAAGCGAATAGAACTTGATTAGGCCTGCTAATCGTTTTATGGAATGACTTCTTCAATTACTTAGTAAAAATATTACTCCTACGAGCTTGTATCATTGGTTCAACTAATTAGAAGCTCTACACAAGATTTCATTGTTGTGGAGGATGGAGAGAGAATTATTAGTCGATAACAGCTTATTTTGGACTTCCAATTGATGATTTTTATTGGTCAAACTAAATTGTGAAACTGTCAGGCTACAACTCAAGAAACTCGATCAGAACCATGAGGATTAATACCACCTTATCAAGAAAAACATGAGGATAGATACTTAATTTTGCCCTGTGAGAGAAAGATGAGCATTAAATAAACCTTCCACTGCCAAAGTGAAGATGATCCAACTACCATACTCCAGTACAAACAGAAATATATTGCTAGAAATAAACCCCATCAGATGAATCTAGACTTGTGGAAAGTTGTTTTTCTTCTTTTTTTCCCTTTTAAATAATCTCTAAAATATGCAACAGTCTCAACTGTTGGATGGCAATGCAACATCTTGAACTTTGCATAAATATATGTTGCTGAACAACATTGCATATTATAGTTCTACCCTTGAAATAAATATAATCTTTTTAATGTATCAGGTGATTGTTATAATCGTGGAGAAAGAATAGACACCTCTAAATTTGGGGTGGATCCAGGCTTGGCAGCAGAAAACATTTCCTCAGATGTGGATGTATCCTTGACTAAGGAAACATATCCTGCTCGATCTTACCGCTGCAAGAAATGCCGAAGAGTTGTGGCACTGCAGGGGAATGTTGTGGATCATGTTCCAGGAGAGGGTGAGACAGCATTTGAGTGGCATAAAAGGAGAAGTGGCAATCCTTTTAACAAACCTGACGAGTGTTCATCTGTCTTTGTTGAGCCTTTAAGATGGATGAGGACAGGTACAGCACACTAGATTACCTCCTCCATTTATTGCTAGCCAACATTACCTAGACATGGTTGGCGCAGTTCATGGAGAATTAAGCTCAAATTGTAAAGTTAATCTAAACTTGGGTCACAAAGGATGGGGATTAATTCAGATCATATCGTTAATATATCTTGAGAATCCTTTTCTGAGGGTATGCTCTTTCTTGAGTTGTGGTGGACTTAAAACTAGACACATATGAGCACACATCTGATGTGATAACACCCTATTCATGAACTTTACTGGCATTACATTTGCAAATAGGTGAACCTTCTATATGCAGAACATTTTTTCATAGGACAAAAGGGTAATAACTTGGACCCTAATGTTAGCATCCTTTATGTTTCCCTTTATGAAATATTATGTACATGGTTCAACAGAACACTAACTGACTCTTATTAAACAGATTATATTGCTTACAAACATTCCCTCTTTCTTGGTCATACTTTTGTACAATGTCGGATTTCTGCTTGGTGTATCTTTTATCTGATCCACCTCTGAAATGTGGCATGCAGTTGAAGAAGGTGCCTTGGAGGGAAAGCTTTTATGTGCGCATTGTGAAGCTCGCTTGGGTTACTTCAATTGGTCAGGCATTCAGTGCAGTTGCGGAAGCTGGATTACCCCTGCCTTTCAACTCCATAAAAGCCGAGTGGATATCAGCCTCATGTGAAATTTTATTATAGGGAAAGCTCCTACCCAAGTCGAGACATTAAGATTCTGGCATTTCACCGTCACACACCTGGTGCTTTGACATATTCTTGGAAATACTAATACAAGGGGAACATATTATACATTATAACCAAACTGATCTGGCTATACAGTTTTGGGAACATCTGCGAAGATAATATACTAGGGAACCAATCCCTCTTTACCTGCTCTTTCATGATGACCTGGATATAAATTACTTGGAGGCCTGGGACTAGGCTGCTGCACCTCTTATATGATTTATACTACTCATAAGCTGTATAATCAAGTGACCCTTGGAGCACTTTGTTGTCCAATGGATAAGTTATCTAGAGTATATGAAATTGTATGCATCTATCTATCTGTTTGTCAATTGTGTTTGGTGGCAACTCTCGCAGTTCTTACAGCTCCTCTAGCTTTTACATTACATTTTTACAGCCCACATTCTACTCATTGATAGGTAAGATCTTTTTAATACATTTTGTCTTAGAAATTGGACCTTCACACGGATTTAGTTTCTTTTCATCCATTGCCGTGACTTGATGGTACAAATTTTTAAATCTTATTTGTCCATCCCAAAGCTTAATACGGCAGAAATTCTTAGATTCCCATATTAAATTACTTGCAAGGCTCTTAAAAGTGAATTATACAGATTCAATCAGTTCTTTTTATCCATTTCTTAGAAAATGCTTGCAGACATTCAGTTCTATTATAAATATGGTGAGGAGAGAAAAACTAAGTTGTCACGACCCAATTTATCAAGGCAGTAAGATTTGATAAATCGGTACAACGCAGAAGAAAACCAACATAATCCCGTAGATGTGGTACTAAAGTCATGAGCTATTAGGAATAGAAAATGCATTATCTACTCACGAAAATACAGAAGGTGTTGAATGACCATAGGTTGTATTAGCGAATATTCTTCAAATATTCACAGTATATATTGTATTTATTAGTATCATGTATTTAAGGTAACTTAGGATTCTTACTGTATTAGGAATCACATTTGTACAACTATATATATTGTGATTAATGAAAGAAATTTCTAAGCGAAATTATTCCAACATCTTACATGGTATCAATAGCCTAAACTCCCTAAACCTTAGAAATTCCCTATTGAATTCCGCTCCCCCCCCCCCCTCTCGGCAGTGGCGTTTTCTCTTTCAATTTCTAACCCTGTGGCTATCATGTCTCCTCATACCCCTCCTAAATTCACTGGTTCTACCTCCGGATTAATTGACACTCATCCTTCCTCAAAGTCTTCTTTTCATCCGACATTTGCTGTCACAAACATCAAGAATTTTGTCCCTATTATTCTTGATCAAGAAGAATGTCAATATTTTATGTGGGTAGAACTATTTTATATCCATGTCTGCGCGTATAACGTACTCGACCACATTGATGATTCAATCCCTCGCCCCTCTGAGATTGATGACTCGACATGGCGTCGTCTTGACGCCATTGTTAAACAATGGATCTATGGTACCATCTCAAAAGACTTGCTGTGTACTATCCTGAAAAGTGGTGCTTCGGCACGCGAACTTTGGATACGCTTGGAAGACATATTTCAGGATAATAAAAATACTCGGGCGGTGTATTTAGAGGAGCAGTTCAACAACACTCGTCTTGAGAATTTTAACATGTCTGAATATTGCAAACAACTGAAACTTGTCGCCGACCAACTCTCTCATGTTGCGAAAACGATTTCTGAGACTAAAATGGTACTACAACTCATTGCAGGATTACCAAAAGGGGAATATAATACTCTTTCAACAATGATTCAACAGGCTGATCCACTTCCAACTTTCAACAAGGCGCGTTCACAATTATTGTTCGAAGAAACACGACATGCTAAACAGGATGAGAACAATAAAAAAGCATTAGTCGTTGAAAACTTGCAGTCGCCGACCATCCCCACTGCTCCACCACCGCTGGACAACCAGCAGCAGCAGAGGTCGCGGGAAAGGAAATAAAGGGAAGGGTCGCGAAAAAGGCAATACACGAAGAAGAGCAGCAATGACGCATCGCCATAGTTCGAGCGTCGCGTGGCGATTCCAATGGCCTCAGCAGCAGTCCCATGCAAACTGGGCCTCACCTGCTTGCCCATTCCCGGCGAGGGCCTGGGCGATGGCGGCCCGGATTCTCGGTCCAGCACCAAGCCCATCTCCTCAATAGGCCCATCTGATGTCGGCCCAGCAGCTTCCTTTAGCCCAGCTGATGCAACCCACTGATTTGGGTCAAGCTTTCAACACTCTCACTCTGCAACCGCCCGACAATAATTGGTATATGAACTCCGGAGCCACATCACACCTGACCAACTCTTCAAGTAATTTTTCCCAACTGTTTCAGTTAAAGTATCCTCAATACATTACTGTTGGCAATTCGTCACCGCATTCCAATTGCAGGTTATGGCAATACACATATTAAAAATCCCCATCCACTCTTCTCACTTAACCATGTCATCTACGCCCCTCAAATTATTAAAAAATTGATATTTGTTAGGTAATTCACTCGTAATAATTGAGTGTCTGTAGATTTTGACCCTTTTGGTTTCTCTATGAAGGATCTAAATACGTGGAGAATTCTTACGCGATGCAATAGTGTGGGAGACCTCTACCCTTTCACAAACTCTTCCGCTGTCAAAACTCAACAACCAGTCTCTCTTGCTGCATTGCCTCTGTCACGACCCGATCCCGGGCCCGTGACTGGTGCCTTACCCCGGGCACCCTAGTGATACAACATCAGAGAAAACCAGCGGAAATAAAAACATAAACATGAACATGAGACAAGATAATAAAACAGGCCAACCAAACGGTTACCTTCCATTAAAATATATATAAACAACTCTTTCAAAACGAACAGTTTAATCCTTTTTACAAAACCACCCCACACAATTACTCTGCACTCTAAGATTTACAACAACTATGACGACGGGGCCGCCATACCCCGAATGTACAAGAACCTACAACTCGGGAACACATACCAAAGATAAGCCTCAGGAAGGAGCTTCCAATACGAAAGGTGATCCTAATAGCGGGGATCGGCGACGATGTACTTACTGCGGCATGACGCGGCCCAGGAGGTCAAGATAACAGTACCAAGTATGTGAAATCAGAAATCGTAAATGAAATCATAAGAGTCTATATAAAGCAGGAGACATGTATGATGACCCAACTACAGTACATAACATATAACGAGTTACATCAAGTCAGGGACTCACGCCCTCCAAATTATCACTCGTGCCCGTGGAATTTCTTCCTCACTGCCGGCAGTTTATGATATGACAATACCAAGGAGTATGCATGAACACGTGTCCCACCGTGTCATAAAACCGTATAGACAAGTATAACTACCGATCCGACCGTACCAATAATATAATGCAACCAAAACACGGCCGTCACGGGGCAAGTGCGAGCCGACTCGGATACCAAGGCCGGCCACGAGTCGACCGGCAAGTCTGGTGACCACTGGGGACCAAGGTCAGATCACGAGACTTCGTCACTAATCGAACGGGGCAAGTGCGGTGACTCACCGGTACGAGGCCGAATCGGCCGTGAGGCAGGGCAAATACGAGGCACCACCGTGGACCAAGGCGAACGAAGAAACCTCATGGAGAGCTAGTCCATAAAATAACCATTCTTGCACAACCAAGGCTATCACCACAAGCATAAGCAAGTTACGCAACAACAAGCATAGGCAAGTTACACAACACAAGCATAGGCAAGTTACACAACAACCAAGATAGGCAAGTTACACAACACAAGCATAGGCAAGTTACACAACTCAAGTTACTTTCATTTTAAGCCAAAGTCCGCCATTTTAACCCTAAAGTACTACGTACGTTAAATTCCTTTTAAAGAGATCCATTCCTTTTATAAAAGTCACCCGATGTCCGTAGTATAAAAATAGAGTGACGAACATTGTTAAGTAAACAAAAATGCTTTCCTTTGTAGAAATCAAGTAACAACCTTATTTTCCAAACGTTCAAGTTTGCCTAATTTCAAATGCTCAAGTTTCTCATTTTTAGAAAAGGTCTCGTAGTTCATAGTTTTAATCCTTTAAAACATAATTCTCCTTTAATGATTTGAGAAACGTATGCCTTATATGTGAGTAGTTTATTCTTGTTTATAATCGATCTTATTAAGCAGCCATGATCTAGGATATGTAATATCATTTTGTCTCATCTTAGCTTCTATGCAGATGGAGGTTTCTCTTGGTTTTAATACGGTACATCATTATTCAATACATTTTCCTTTATTACGCTGCAGTGGTCTGTCGATACACATTCTGATTTCCGAAATCAGTAAAACATTATCCCTTTAAGTAAAACCAAGTACTCATTACTCACGAATGAGGTTTCACACAAACATCCACATTAAAACAATTAAGTTAAGTCTCTTATCTTATAAGATCAAGTCTTTTAACTTCTAACATCAGTAAACCATTTTCTTTACCTTTCTTAAGACATTATACCTAACTTCCCATGCTAGTATAACTCTTTTTAAAACCTTTAAAACCAAGTGTTACTCTCCTTCAAAACGATTTATAACTCTTTTGAAATACATCAAGTTCTTTATTATAACTAGCCAGTTATAATTCACATCAGTTACCTTTTAAAACCATAAAGTATTTTCTTACCTACATAAAGCTGTTATAACCAACTTCCCATAAAGCCGTTATAACACTTTATGTTTTAAAAACAATCAAACACGCTTAACACGTGACGCGTACCGTACTCATAGTTCACATATCACATGCTGTAAGAGATAGGAAGAGGTTCACATACCTCGCGACGAGTGCCGACTAATAGCAAAACGCTCCAAGTACTTCAAACCGTCGGCTACTCCTTAAGCCACGTAGATCGCACCACACGTAGTACTTCAACCTATAAGGCCACAAGGCTTTATTAACATCTAGATCTCATCGCTCCATATTCTACTGAAAATTGGCAGACTCCCGCAAACAGTAAATCTCCTCTCTATCGAGGCCGCTACCAAGCCAGTGGGGGTTAACACGCCTAACCGACGTGTACAATTCTACTACAAGTAATGTTACACAAGTCTCATGAATACGATCTATGTAATTACGCTTCATTCTCTTCTTAAATTCAAGCTTAAGTCGCAAGACATTGCAGTAAGTACTATTCAGCTTAAGTCAAAAGACATTGCCGCAATTATAATCGATTATATATAGTATACATCAACTATATATTCCTACAACATGTAATTCCCAATTACAATAGAAGGTCAAGAGTGTTTACCTCGATAAGCCCAAAATTATCCGAGTTTATATGTCGATCCCGAGCAAGGTTTAGCTCTACTCCGGCGCTCAATCCGCTCCAAACAACCCTTAGAAGTTCTAACCAACTTCTACTTATAACTTCAACTACGGTGAAGATTTACTTAGGGTTTCGTTTTTGACTGAGGGTAGTATAATAGTATTTCCCGGGCTCTACGTATAGAGGTAACTTTGGAAGTACTATAAGGTATATGGGCTAGAGTATTTTGGGCATTATAACAATACTAGGAGAGTATTTCTATACCACAAAAGGGGTATTATACGAAACAACTAGGCTAGGGTACCACCAAACACCACAAAGGGAGGGGTGGCTCGGCCAAGGGCTCACAAAGGGGGAGGTGATTTGGACGAGAACTACACTTAAGGGGAGAGATTTTAACACTTAGAAAGGATTTTTGGATGAAGAAGTTCATCAACATAAGAGGGGTATTTATAGGTCAAGGGATGGCCAACCAATGGCCAAGATTATGCCAAGTGCAAGGCAAGTGTAAGGCCAAGATTTGGGCAAGTGTCCTAAGCCAACTTGCACACAAAATATCCTACCAACTCCAAGACAAAACAAGCCACCTTGTTCGTCCCTTTGCCGTCCACTCAAGGCGATGTGAGGTGACACTTGTCACCTCCCGTTGGTCCAAAATGTTTCGCCTCTCGGAAAAATCCGCAAAAATTAAAATGACATAGCCGGAATTTTCCTACAAAAGCCGTGGAAACGTTTCGTCGAAAACGACTCTTTTAAACACTTGTGCACAAATTTCAAACTAGCCAACTTTAAGGCTCAAATTATTATCGACGCCTCACGCACATACTGCGGAAATACGGTATAACATTCTCCTCTCTTAGAAACATTCGTCGAATGTTCCTTCTCAAGACGGATAACGATAAAGTTCTTCTAATAAGTTGCCAACGCCACAACCGCCACGAACAACACTGCACGCAACTACTTATATCCAAGTCCACGAGGAAACACCTCTAACATCACAACTTTTGTCACTTTGCGCGAGGTTCTAGTGTCACTCCGGCGACCAACAAATGGTACCGATCGCATGCGATCCCCGAGGTCTAAAATATACATCCTTCGCACCTTCTCTCTTTACAAGAAATGATCATATCTATGCTCGCAATACATGCTCTCTCTACTCTTACTCGTCGTACTCTTCTCGAACACCGAACTCTTCTAGTATCGTACCATACTTGGTTCCAAAACTTTGGAGTCACTACCCCAAACTTGGTCATCTTACTAGCCTCGATCTTCCTTAAGGCCATTCCCGCCTTCACGATCTCATCTGGTCGAAACACCCACGAACTCATACGGTGGTCAACTAAACTTGGGCCTAGCACCTCGTGACCCTACCACCGGCGGGACCACCTGTGGCTGACCCCACTTTGAAACCGGCGCGGGTTGGCCCTCAACATGGCCCCAACCCGATCCACTAACGCATCACGCTCTTGTTCCCCGACCCGGAACAATCTTACCTCAACAGGTCATGAAAGCTACCACTTCCATTCAACACTACTCAAGGAAATTATCACACAACACATTCTAGGCATAAAATGTATTCCGACAAGGATCACTTGAAAAAATCTGGTACTCAAGACGACCTTACATCTAAGGTCTCAACATGAAATATTCTAAAGTTCACACTTTCCATGCCCCCATACAAATCCTTTCAACTAGCCAAGCTTTCTAACTCATAACCATCATAACGCTATCCGAACGTAGCACATAATAATAAGGTCATCATATCATGCATACAAATCTTTAAAGGGTTAAGGATATACCTGAAAATAGGCGGTTCAAAGGACCGCTAAAACTGGGAACTTCCACCGCGACCTCTACCGGCCGGTGTCTGAACATCCCGCTCAAGGCTATGGAAGGTGAAGAACCGCAATCGCTTAGTAGTCCATGCTATCCTACCAGTGCTACCCACAGTCGGACAGTCTCTTGCCGATGGCCTGCTGGCCGCAAAAATAACAATCTCCGAGTTAGTACGACACTCTCCTTATGAAGCTTTCCACGCGCCACACGGAGACAAGGGCAACCTCATCCGCGAGCACTCGCTCCCCGAGAATCTGAAACACAGGAGCCCGACCGCTCCCGAATATCTCGAAGGTCCCGGCGTGGAGGACCACTCAGACTTGGTGGAGGCGCATAATCGGCTCTTCGAGGCGGTCCGCCTCGAAAGTCACCAAAGGACCTGCTGCTCGCCTCTTCACGACCACTGGTCATTCCGCCGATTTATCCTCTCCTCACATCCGGTCATAAGCTGCGTGCGGCGATGTCCATGCCGGTGAAGAGCTACACCCGAACAACTCTCGGCTAGGTGATCATCGAGCTCAGAACAAATCGGTGCACTCGATCCTCCATACTAGCTACCAACGCGGGGGCGTCGCCAATGAGTCGAACTCCACATTGTACTCCGAACCGTGCGCTCGCCAGAACACCAAAAATCTGTTCGCGAGCCCTCGCCGCGTGGAGGCAAGAAATGTGCAAGAAAGGCCTCGAGAATTCGTCCCATAAAGCCGAAGTGCATGCTCTCCCGGGACAGCTCCACGAATCAAACCGATCATGCGGTATCACACGGTGATGCGAACCTAGGACCACCGACTCGGTCTCCGATGCCTTGATCACTCACGATCTCGTCATCGCTTCGGATGAACTCCTGCGGATCATCCTCGTGCCTCGACCCATAAAACTCGCGGCCTACAACTCGGAAAATCCCGTAGCCTCGAACTATCTCGATCTAGGGTGAACCACGGGTGCTCTGGGCTGCTGCGTCGGCCACTTATCCTCAAGTTCGCCACAACCCGCCATCAATCGGGCCCACTCCTTGTAACTCATCTCTCTGCGCCTGCATGCGGGATCGAGGCTCGTCTTGTGGCCTCTGCCGCTCTACTCGCGACTCCTCTCGCTTGCCTTGCCTCGGGCCGGGTTGCCTTACGCGAGGCATCACCGTAAAACGAAGTATGTCAGAGGGGTCCAATCTTATCACACAGCTCTAAGGCACGATCTCAGAATGAGAAGAATGGAAACCAATCCTAAATGTCCTATAGCCTCTTGATTATAGATGTGGTGCACAACACATCGATAATCAAGACTCTACTAGACACGGTCTGTAGACACTTTCCGAGGATTAACTGCTCTGATACCACTTTTGTCACGACCCGATCCCGGGCCCGTGACTGGTGCCTTACCCCGGGCACCCTAGTGATACAACATCAGAGAAAACCAGCGGAAATAAAAACATAAACATGAACATGAGACAAGATAATAAAACAGGCCAACCAAACGGTTACCTTCCATTAAAATATATATAAACAACTCTTTCAAAACGAACAGTTTAATCCTTTTTACAAAACCATCCCACACAAGGCTGCACCTCTAAGATTTACAACTATGACGGGACAGGGCCCCGCCATACCCCTGAATGTACAAGAACCTACAACTCAGGGAACACATACCAAAAGATAAGCCTCCGAAGGAACGGAGCTTCCCAATACGCTGAAAGGTGATCCTAATAGCGGGGATCGACAGCCAATGTACTTCTACCTGCGGCATGAACGCAGCCCCCCGAAGGAGGTCAGTACAACAGGTACCAAGTATGTGAAACTGTAAATACTGTAAATGAAATCATAATAGTCTATATAAAGCAGGAGACATGTATGATGACCCAACTACAGTACATAACATATAACGAGTTACATCAAGTCAGGGACTCACGCCCTCCAAATTATCACTCGTGCCCGTGGAATTTCTTCCTCACTGCCGGCAGTTTATGATATGACAATACCAAGGAGTATGCATGAACACCAGGTCCCACCTGTGTCATAAAAACCGTATAGGACAAGTATAACTACCAGCTCCGACCGTAACAATAATATAATGCAACCAAAACACGAGGCCGCTAGGGGGCAAGTTCGACAGGCGACTACCGGATACCAAGGCGGCCACGAGTCGACCGGCAAGTACGGTGACCACGGGGACCAAGGCGTATCACGAGACCGTCACTACACCGAAGCGGGGCAAGTCGGTCGACTACGGTACCAAGGCCGAATCAGCCATGAGACGGGGCAAGTACGAGAGCCGACCACCAGGGACCAAGGCCGAACAGTAAGAAACCTCATGGAGAGCTAGTCCATAAAATAACCATTCTTACAACCAAGGCTATCACCACAAGCATAAGCAAGTTACGCAACAACAAGCATAGGCAAGTTACACAACACAAGCATAGGCAAGTTACACAACAACCAGTATAGGCAAGTTACACAACACAAGCATAGGCAAGTTACACAACTCAAGTTACTTTCATTTTAAGCCAAAGTCCGGGTTTTTAACCCTAAAGTACTACGTACGTTAAATTCCTTTTAAAGAGATCCATTCCTTTTATAAAAGTCACCCGATGTCCGTAGTATAAAAATAGAGTGACGAACATTGTTAAGTAAACAAAAATGCTTTCCTTTGTAGAAATCAAGTAACAACCTTATTTTCCAAACGTTCAAGTTTGCCTAATTTCAAATGCTCAAGTTTCTCATTTTTAGAAAAGGTCTCGTAGTTCATAGTTTTAATCCTTTAAAACATAATTCTCCTTTAATGATTTGAGAAACGTATGCCTTATATGTGAGTAGTTTATTCTTGTTTATAATCGATCTTATTAAGCAGCCATGATCTAGGATATGTAATATCATTTTGTCTCATCTTAGCTTCTATGCAGATGGAGGTTTCTACTGGTTTTAATACGGTACATCATTATTCAATACATTTTCCTTTATTACGCCTGCAGTGGTCCTGTCGATACATTACGATTTCCAAATCAAGAAACATTATCCCTTTAAGTAAAACCAAGTACTCATTACTCACGAATGAGGTTTCACACAAACATCCACATTAAAACAATTAAGTTAAGTCTCTTATCTTATAAGATCAAGTCTTTTAACTTCTAACATCAGTAAACCATTTTCTTTACCTTTCTTAAGACATTATACCTAACTTCCCATAAGCTAGTATAACTCTTTTTAAAACCTTTAAAACCAAGTGTTACTCTCCTTCAAAACGATTTATAACTCTTTTGAAATACATCAAGTTCTTTATTATAACTAGCCGCTTATAATTCACATCGATTACCTTTTAAAACCATAAAGTATTTTCTTACCTACATAAAGTCATATAACCAACTTCCCATAAAGCGTTATAACACTTTATGTTTTAAAAACAATCAAACACAGTTAACACGTACGCGTCACCGTACTACATAGTTCACACATATCATGCTAGAAGAGATAGGAAGAGGTTCACATACCTCGCGGCGAGTCTTGACTAATAGCAAAACGCCCAAGTACTTCAAACCGTCGGCTACTCCTTAAGCCACGTAGATCGCACCACACGTAGTACTTCAACCTATAAGGCCACAAGGCGCTTTATTAACATCTAGATCTCATCGCTCCATATTCTACGTAAAATTCGTGACACTCCCGCATGACAGCGTAAATCTCTCTCTCATCGGTAGGCTACCAAGCCAACCGGGGGTGCTACGCCTAACCGGACGTGTACAATTCTACTACAAGTAATGTTACACAAGTCTCATCAGAATACCCTATGTAATTACGATTCGATTCTCTTCTTAAATTCAGGCTTAAGTCGCAAGACATTGCTGTAGTAAATCTATTCAGCTTAAGTCAAAGACATTGCCATAATTATAATCAGTTCTATATATAGTATACATCAACTATATATTCCTACAACATGTAATTCCCAATTACAATAGAAGGTCAAGAGTGTTTACCTCGATAAGCCCAAAATTATCCGAGTTTATATGCCGATCTGAGCAAGGTTTAGCTCTACTCAGGCGCTCAATCCGCTCCAACAACCCTTAGAAGTTCTAACCAACTTCTACTTATAACTTCAACTACGGGTGAAGATTTACTTAGGGTTTCGTTTTTGGTGAGGGTAGTATAATAGTATTTCCTGCTCTACGTATAGAGGTAACTTTGGAAGACTATAAGGTATATGGGCTAGAGTATTTTGGGCATTATAACAATACTAGAGAGTATTTCTATACCACAAAAGGGGGTATTATACGAAAACAACTAGGCTAGGGGTACCCCACGCCAAACACCACAAAGGGAGGGGTGGCTCTCGCCAAGGGCTCAAAGGGGAGGTGATTTGGACCAGAACAACACTGAAGGGGGGGGAGAGATTTTAACACTTAGAAAGGATTTTTGGATGAAGAAGTTCATCAACATAAGAGGGGTATTTATAGGTCAAGGGATGGCCAACCAATGGCCAAGATTATGCCAAGTGCAAGGCAAGTGTAAGGCCAAGATTTGGGCAAGTGTCCTAAGCCAACTTGCACACAAAATATCCTACCAACTCCAAGACAAAACAAGCCACCTTGTTCGTCCCTTTTGCCGTCCACTCAAGGCCAATGTGAGGGTGACACTTGTCACCCTCCCGTTGGTCCAAAATGTTTCGTCTCTCGGAAAAATCCGCAAAAATTAAAAATGACATAGCCGGAATTTTCCCTACAAAAGCTGTGGAAACGTTTCGTCAGAAAACGACTCTTTTCGGCACTTGTGCACAAATTTCGAAACTAGCCAACTTTAAGGCTCAAATTATTATACGTACGCCCTCACGTACATACTCTGGAAATACGGGGTATAACAGCCTCCATCCACCTGACATAATAGGCTCGGACATCCAGGAGATCATGTTTTTTTCTTTTCTTAGAAATAATCAGCGTATTAAATGTAATAATGGGAAACTTGACCAAAACTGTTTTTCTTGCCCGCTTGGCAAGCATACTCGTCTTCCTTTTCTGTCTTCAATGAGTATTACAGTTTCACCATTTGACATTGTTCATGCTGACTTGTGGACCTCTCCTGTTGTTAGCTCTCTAGGTCACAAATTCTATCTTGTTTTATTAGATGATTTTTCATATTTTGTATGAATTTATCCACTCAAATTCAAATATGAGGTTTTTGCTAAATTTCTTGAGTTTTATAGATTTACTAAAACTCAGTTTGAAAAATCAATAAAATCCTTTCAATGTGATAACGGACGTGAATTTAATAATTCGGCTTTCCATAATTTTTGCTCCCAACAAGGCATGGTGTTCCGATTCTCTTGTCCTCACACCCCCTCAAAATGGTAAAGATGAACGAATTATTCGCACTGTTAATAACATGGTTTGTACCCTTCTCTTTCATGCATGTCTGCCATCATCTTTCTGGGTCTATGCTGTCAAAATGGTAGAATACCTCCTAAATATTTTACCTACTAGCACCCTACAAAACAAGACCCCCACAAAAATTATATATTGTAGGACTCCATCTTATGACCACATACAGATCTTCGGCTGTCTTGTGCTATCCCAATCTTACCTCCACCCCCCTTCATAAGTTGGCTCCTCGAACTACACCATGTGTATTCCTCGATTTACCACCCAACCATAGGGGTTATCTGTGCTATGACTTGTCCACACATTAGATTCATATTTCTCGTCACGTCACGTTCAACGAGATGATATTTCCATTTTCGGATCCTCGAAAATACCGAAAACCTGACTACTCATTTCTTGATGAACCAGTCATATCTCCCAGCATTCTAAGTCAGCTCACTCATATCTCTCCTTCAGCGCTGCGACACCTAGGGGATGCACCGCAACGCCAGTCCTCCAGTGAGCAAGTTGATCTTTCACCATCGTCAGTCCTCTCTAGTCCTCTGACAGAAAATCATCCACCTTCCCCAACTCTAGCTGTCTCGGGCCCTACTACTCAACCAATACAACCACCCACTGTACCCAGTCACCAAATGGAAACTCGTGCCAAACATGAGATTTTCAACCCAAAGTCCAGTTTAACCTGTCTGCCCAAACCATTTCTCCACTTCCAAAGAACCCCAAATTGGCTAAATTTGACCCTAATTGGAATGCAGTCATGTCTGAGGAATATAATGTTTTAACTAAGCAACATACTTGAGATCTAGTACCTAGACCAGAGGTGGTGTTATACCCCGTATTCTCAGGGTATGTATGCGAGGACGTACGTACGAGAGCACGACGGAAAAAAATTTGGAAAGAAAGAAAGATGTGAGTTTTCGACGGAAAAGTTTCCGGTTATTTGTGAAGAAAAAGGTTCGTTAATGGGAATTGGATTCCCAGATTTGGTATTTGGACTTCATAGATTATATTAGAATTTTGAGATTTTATTTTCGGAAATGGTCACGTGGGGCCCACGGGAGAAATTTACGGTTTTGTGGGGCCCACTTTGTTTTCGAGATTTTGGCCATTGTGGATATTTTTCGGAAGACGTTTTATGAGGGCCAATATGAGGTTGACACGTGTCACCCCCGCCTAGGTGGCTTGCGCGAATGACAATGGTGCACAACACCCGGTTTGAGTCGTTTTTCGACGTAAGGGTGTACATATCTTGCGAGGGGATTATTCCGGCTATGTCTTTTCTTATTTTTGCGGATTTTTCCGAGAGACGAAACATTTTGGACCAACGGGAGGGTGGCATGTCACCTCATTGGAAGCAAGTGGGGTGCTTTGGACGATTTGGGCGTCCAAGAGGGACGTTTGGCCTTGCACAATTGGTTCCTTGTTTTGGCCTTGTTTTGTGCCTTGTTTTGTGGCTTGTTTGGTGCAATGTTTTGTGGAGTAGGGTTAGGGTGTACTTGGCTTGATCAAGGCCATACACTTGCCTTGCATGGCTTGATCTTGGCCATTGGTTGGCCTTTGGCTTTCTATAAATACCACTCTCTTGAAGACTTCATTCATCCAAAAATCTTCCAAGTCTTGGAAACCCCTCCCCTCCCTCTTGTTGACTCTCGTCCAAGAGCCCCGCTCCCCCCTTAAAATTGGCCGTGGCCGCAACCCTCCTCTTCCTCAGGTGCTAGTAGTGGGGTACCCCACTAGCCTAGTTGTTTTCGTATAATACCCCCCTTTTGTGGTATAGAAATACTCTCCTAGTATTGTTATAATGCCCAAAATACCTTAGCCTTTACCTAGTAGTATTTCAAAAGTTACCTCTTTACGTAGAGCCCGGAAATGCTACCTTTTGTCCTTTAGTCTCAAAACCGAAACCCTAAGGAAATCTTCATAGTTGGTTGAAGTATTTGAGTAGAAGTTGGTTAGAACTTCTAAGGGTTGTTTGGAGCGGATTGGAGCGCACGGAGTAGGAGCTAAACCTTGCTCAGGATCGACATTATAACTTGGATAATTTTGGGCTTGTCGAGGTAAATTTTCTTGTCCCTTATTGTAATCGGAGATTACATGTGGTAGGAATATATAGTTGAGGTATACTATATATAGAATCGAACATTATTGTGGCAATGTCTTTTGACTTAAGCTCAAGAATAAAGAATCGAATGTATTTACATAGGGATGTGCAGAGACTTGTGTAGTATTATTGTGTAGAATTGTACACGTCAGGTTAGGCGTGTAAACCCCACGGTTGGCTTGGTAGCGGCCTCGTTAGGAGGAGATTTACGCTGTTGTGGCGTGGAGGTCAGAATTCTTACGTAGAAAATTGGGAACTTGTGTCGAAGAGTTAATAGACGTTTGTGGCCTTTATAGGTGAAAGTACTAAGAGTAGCGTATTCTACTCGAGGAGTGGAAAGGGCTAGCAAGGTTGTAGTACTTGGAGCATTTTGCTTATTATCGATAAATCGTCGCGAGGTATGTGAACCTCTTCCTATCTTTTCTAGCATGATTGTTGTGAACTATGTAGTACGGTAGACGTACATGTGCTAAGTGATTTGGTTGGTTTAAAACATAGGGTGTTATAATAGCTTTATGGGAAGTTAGTTATAACGACCTTATGTAGGTGAAAATGGTTTACTGATGTTAGAAGTTAAGAGACTTGATCTTATAAGATAAGAGACTTAACTTATTTGTTTTAATGTGGATGTTTGTGTGAAACCTCATTCGTGAGTAATGAGTACTTGGTTTTATTTTAAAGGAATAATGTTTCTTGATTTGAATCGTAATGTGTATCGACGGACCACTGCAGCGATAATAAAGGAAAATGTATTGAATAATGATGTATCGTATTAAAACCAGTAGAAACCTCCATTTGCATAGAAACTAAGATGAGACAAAATGATATTACATTTTCTAGATCATGGTCTTTGTAATAAGAATGTTGTAAACAAGAATAACCTACTCACGCGTGAGACATATATTACTCAATTGTTCTAAAAAGAATCAGTGATTAAGTTTGGGAACTATGAAACCATTTGAAAATGAGAAGCTTGAGTAATTGAAACTAGGCAACCGGAACTTAGGAAAATAATGTTGTTACTTGATTTTGAAAAGGAATGTGGGTTGGTCATTCTAATACTACGTATCGAGTGACTTTTATAAGTAATGGATCTCTTTTAAAAGAACTTAACGTATGTAGTACTTTGGGGTTAAAAACCCGGACTTTGGCATAAAATGAAAGTACTTTGAGTTGTGTAAAACTTGCCTATGCTTGTTATTGTGAAACTTGCCTATGCTTGTTGTTGTGAAACTTGCCTATGCTTGTTGTTGTGAAACTTGCCTACGCTTGTGATGATAGCCTTTGTTGTGCAAGTGTGGTATTTACGTGTTCGCGTCTCTCGATGAGGCGGTTGACTTGTTGAGAACTTACTTGGGCGTCTTGGCGATGATGGAGAATTCCACGGGTATGTTTCCATTTTGATTCTTGTCTTGTTGTTGATGTCACATGGACATGTCTACCGTCGCAAGATTAGGGCACGCGACGTGCGGCGGTCGACACCCGATATATGGTTATTATCGCAACATGGACGTGTCTACACCGTCAAGATTCCGGGGCATGTGGCCGTGCGGCGTGGTTGACCACCGATATATTGTTATTGAGGTTACATGGGCATGTCTACCGGCGTCACGATTCGGGGCGTGTGGCGTGCGGCCTTGTTATGTGTTGCATCATGGACATGTCTACACCGTCACGAGATTCGGGGCATGTGGCCATGATGCGAACATGATGGATGTGGTGGCGTGAGACCCATAGTTATATTTGAGTGGTGACTTTGAGGCGTGAGTCCACGACTTGACCGCTTTTATGTTGCGTCGTATTTTGGTTATCATACATGTCTCCGCTTTATATAGATGTTATGATTTGATCGCAGATATTCTGATTTCACATACTTGGTACTGTTATCGACCTCCTTGAAGCTGCGTTCATGCCGCAGTGAGGTACATCGGCCGTGGATCCTCGCCTTAGGATCTCGATTCAGCGTTTTGAAGCTCCGTTTCTCGAGGCTTATCTTTTGGTATGTGTTCCCCGAGTTGTAGGTTCTTGTACATTGGTATGGCGGGCCTGTCCGTCATAGTCGTTGTAAATCTTAGAGTGCAATGCGATGTGGCGAGGTTGTAAAAGGATTAAACTATTCGGAGTTTTATGTATATCAAGGCAACTGTTTTGGTTGCTTTATTATTATATCTATTGTTGCATGTCTAAGTTTTTATTTCCGCTGGTTTTTCTCTGATGTTGTATCACTAGGGTGCCCGGGGTAAGGCACCAGTCACGGGCCCGAATTTCGGGGTGTGACAGGTGGTGAATGTGATCGGATGCTTGTGGCTTTTTCATCACAAATTCAGAGACAATGGTGTTTCGGAACGCTACAAGGCTAGACTTGTGGCAAATGACACTAATCAGCAGGAGGGCATTGATTATGGTGATACTTTTAGGTTGTTAAACCGGCGATGATTTGTAATGTTCTTAGTATTGCTATGGGTAAAAAGTGGCCGATTCATCAGCTGGATGTCAAGAACACATTTCTTCATGAGGATTTGAAATAAACTGTGTACATGCATTAGCCACCTGGTTTTGTTCATCATGTCGTTCCCCAGTATGTCTGTCGTCTTAGAAAGTCACTCTATGGTCTAAAACAGGCACCTCGTGGTTGGTATGACCGTTTTGCCAGGTATATTATGCAGATTGGGTTTATTTGCAGCAGGTGTGACACCTCTCTGTTCATTTTTCATCATGGTAGTGACATTGCTTACTTGTTATTATATGTTGATGACATTGTTCTCTGACAAATTGAAAAATGATATTATTGCATTTCTCAAAACTGAATTTGCTATGACTGATTTGAGCAAGCTGAGTTACTTCTTGGGTATATCAGTTACTAGATCTGCAGATACTATGTTCCTGAGTCAGCGTAAGTATGCAGAAGAAATTGTGTTCAGAGCTAAGATGTCGAATTGAAATGTTGTGCCTACTCTTGTTGATTCGAAATCCAAGATCAGTGCTTCTGAGGGTGATCCAGTGTCTGATCCTACTATCTATCGAAGTCTTGCAGGTGCTCTTCAGTACCTCACATTTACCAGGCCAGACATTGCATATGCCGTTCAGCAGGTGTGTATGTTCATGCATGCCCCGAGGGAACCTCATTTTGCTGCTCATAAGCGTATTATTAGATACATTAAGGGCACTCCTGACTATGGTGTCACGACCCGGCCCCGGTCCGCGACTGGTGCCCTACCTGGGCACCCTTACAGGTATACATCAGAGATAACCAGTGGAATATAAATAAAGCTCGTATACATGCAGTACTGTGAAGTAAGAAACAGGCCAACCGATAAGGTCGTCTTTCGGTATATATTTATATACATAACAAAAAAGATACATCCTTTTCCAGTCCAACCCACAAACCATGACTACAGACCTCTAAGAGTTTTAACATAACAACTGTGACGGGACAGGGCCCAGCCATACCCCTGAATATATATGAATCTACAACAACAGGGATCCGCACCAAAAGATGAACCTCCGGAGTAATGAAGCTTTTCAAAAAGTTGAATTGTGATCCTAAGAGCGATAATCAGCAAACTGTGTACCTCTACCTGCGGCATGAACGCAGCCCCCAAGGAAAGGGGGTCAGCACAAAATATGTACCAAGTATGTAAAACTGAAAGTACTGTAATTAAATCATATAATCTAAAATAAAGCTGGAGACATGTATGATAACCAAATTAACAGTACACTTTGCCTTACTAATAATGAGAGTAAATAAGAGTAAACTTTACCGTTTAAAAATAGGAAGCTTATGATCAAATTAGGGCCACCCGCCCGTAGTATCATTAAGCAATCCTACTCCTGGGTCTATTTCACCCGCATAGGTCGTGTGGACCCGTATGAGGTAATTTCCTCGCATACGACTATTTCACCCGCATGGGACTATTTCATCCTCATGGACCCTAGGGGCCCGCAATGAGTATATACGTCATACTCGCATCGTGGGTAGCAAATCCACGGAAATGCAGAATGCAAAATGACCCGGGGATTTGAACAAGTAATAAATAATATAACTCTAGCACCACCGGCTATCATGAACAACACATGCAAGTTAGCAATCTTTAACTCTCATTAATTATACTTAAGGCACTATCATGTAAAATTCGGTAATTTAACCCAAAGTACTACATACTTCTATTCTTATAAAAAAAAGACTCTTTTTAAATAATAAACCCAAGATACTAACACCCGTAGTATCAAGACATGTCTACTTTTCAAATCAAGTTACTACACCTTTAGAAATTCATTCCAAAGCTTTAAAATCAAGTCGTTTATCCTCTTTTTAAATCAATCAAGTAAACCACTCTTTTACTTCCCATAAAGTCGTTATAACTAACTTCCACAAAGCCATTATAACACTTTATGTTTTTAGAAAACTAAGGCATTTACATCTTTAAAATCAAGGAAGCTTAACTCCCAACTCAACCAAACTTGTACACTTTAAATCAATTCAATGCTTCCAAAATGAAGTCGAATTCATTTAAGACTTGTACGTCTACCGTACTATACATTTGTAAAACTCATGCTCAAGAAGATAGGGAAAGTTCCACATACCTCTTCGGCTCAATCCACTTGCTAAGTCGAATACGCCGCACGTAGAATGTCAACATATAATGACCATAATATATCTATCAACTTCTAGCTTTCTAAGGTAGAATAATTCTAAGTATACGGCCTCTTATTCTACGGAAAATTGGGCATTACTTCCCCTGTTTCTACGTACTTTTCCACCTTTTTCAAGGCCCGAAATCAATAACCAATATGCCACATTTAAGGCTCGACAAATCAGCTAATCAAAGGGGATTACACGCCTAACAGGACGTGTAAAATGCTGGCCCACAATTCATATATAATAGTCCAATAATTCTAAGGCAATTCTCGGCTACAACATGTCAACATATAATCCTTTTCAATTCCTTTTTAATCCAAGTCGTTATTCCAACATGTTATATAAGTCATAATCAATTACAACAATTATATTCCCTTCCTTATATAACATGTAACGATTATAACTAACAACCAAATTGATTAACAACTTTAATGGCTAACATGCCAATTTCGGTTTTTACATTTCAACATGGTCCAAATCTTTTCAATCTTCATTCTATATATCACATGCTCGTTTATCAACTACTATAACATGTAATCTTCAATTACATTAAGAAGACGAAGATTTTTACCTCAATAAGCCCAAATATAATCCAAGATTAAAAGTCGATCCTTAGCAACTTTAGCTCCTCTTCTTCACATCCCAATCCACTCCAAGCAACCCTTAGAAGTTCATAAACAACTTCTCTTCAAATTCCAACATCAAAGTTGAAGAACACCTTAGGGTTTCATGTTGCGACTAACGGATTAACATAGTATTTCCGGGATTTAAGAGGTTGTTTATCCTTAGTATACTACTAGGGATCTTAGGTATGAGTTTGGGGATTTATCAATAATTATTGAAGAATTTTTTTTGCCGAGAGCTCCTTAGTGAGCACCACAAGTTTCTTGATTTTTTTCTAAGTGTTGGATCTTGTCTTGCTACTAGTATGATATATATAATACATCCAAGGGTTTAGATTAAACCAAATGTGTGGCTAGGATTGTGGTCAACAATATCAAGCTCCACTTGGTCTTCTTGACCAAGACTTTTTCGCACAACATGGGCATGTGGAGGGTGACACGATTGGTCCAAAATATTTCATCTCCCGAAATTTCCATAATTAGTCAAAATATCGAAAATCTTGTGGGCCCCACAAAAATGTAAAATTTCCCGAGTGGGCCCCACGTGACCAAATCCGAAAATAAAATTTCACAATTCTAATAAATTCTATAAGTCTCAAATGATAAATTTGAGAAACCAATTCTCATTAAAAATGTTTTTCCTTCACGAGATTCAGAAGATTTTCCTTAGGAATAACAAATCTTTCTTTCGTTCAAATTTAAAGTCTTGTTTTCTTACGCACGTTCTCATACACGTGTCCTGGAACTACGGGGTGTAACATTCTCCCCACCCCCTTAGAAACATTCATCTCGAATTTTCTTTCGGAATTCAATCTAATCAGATATCGGCATAATCCCCTTTAACTATACCCAAAATAATCAAATATGCCACACATGGCCACATAACAACACTTATGTAAATACGTCAATTAAAAAGATAAGTAGGGAAGCGAATTACCTGTGGGTGTAGGGAACAAGTGAAGATACTTCATCATCATGTCCTCCTATGCTTCCCAAGTCATCTCCTCTCTATTATCATTCCGCCACAAGACTTTGACGTAAACCACGTCTTTAGTCTGTAATCGTCTGACCTGGCGATCAAGTATCGCTATAGGACTCTCCTCATACGATAACCCCCCGTCACCTGGACATCACTAACCGGGAAAACTCCGGATGGATCTCCAATACACTTCCGTAACATAGAACGTGGAAGACCGGATGTACTGCCTCCAAATTGGATGACAGATCTAACTCGTAGGCAACCTTGCCCACTCTACGAACAATCTGGTAAGGTCCAATGTACCTTGGGCTAAGTTTCCCCTTCTTCCCAAATCTCATCACACCCTTCATGGGTGACACCTTCAAGAAGACCCAATCGTCAATCTGGAACTCCAAGTGTCGACGTTGATTATCTGCATACGACATTTGTCGACTCTGAGCTGCTAACAACCTCTCCTGGATAAGCTTCACCTTATCCACAGCCTGCTGAATCAAATCAGGGCCAACTAACTGAACCTCGCCAACATCGAACCAACCAATCGGCGACCTACACTTCCTGCCATACAAGGCCTCATACGGCGCCATCTGAATACTGGAATGATAACTGTTATTATACACAAACTCAACAAGAGGCAAATGATCCTCCCAGCTACCCCTGAAATCAATAATGCAGGCCCACAACATATCCTCAAGTGTCTGGATAGTACGCTGCTCGCCCGTCGATGCGAGGGTGAAATGCGATCTTGAGACTCACTGTGTCCCTAACCCCTACGGAAAGACCTCCGAAGTTAGCGTAATCGAGCCCATCATGCGATATAATAGATGTAGGAACTCCGTGCAGTCTCACAATCTCCCTGATATACAGTCTAGCATAATCTTCAGCCGAGTAAGTAGTCCTGAACGGAAGGAAATAGGCTGATTTCGTCAGCCTGTCTACTATAACCCAAATGGAATCACACTTCCTCTAAGTATGAGGTAACCCTGTAACAAAATCCATGTTGATCACCTCCCACTTCCATGTCGGAATCTCAATCGTCTGTAATATCCCACCGGGCTTCTGGTGCTCAGCCTTGACCTGCTGACAATTCGGACATTGAGCAACGAACTCTGATACGTCCCTCTTCAGGCCATCCCACCAATACACATATCTGAGGTCATGGTACATCTTAGTCGACCCCGGATGAATAGAATAACGAGCATTGTGTGCATACCCTAGAACCTGTTGACGAAGTCCTGCAACATCGGGCACACACAATCTGCCCTCGTACCTTATCACCCCATCAGGTGCTACCTCCAACAGACTCTTATCCTCTCGGAGAGTCGTATCTCGATATCGTACCAGAAACGGATCCTCATACTGTCGCCTTTTCACCTCCTCAACGATGGAAGACTCGGCAACCTCTCGAACCCGAATCCCACTATCCTCGGTATCAACCAACCGAACCCCAAGACTCGCTAACTGATGTATCTCATGGACCATGTCCCTTATATCTGGTTGTACATCTGACAGATTACCCATAGATCTACGACTAAGAGCATCTGCAACCACGTTGGCCTTCCCCGGGTGGTATAAGATATCAACATCATAGTCCTTAAGTAACTCTTACCACCGACTCTGCCGCAAGTTCAGTTCTCTCTGTCTGAATATATACTGGAGGCTCTTGTGGTCTGTATAAATATCCACATGAACCCCATATAAGTTGTCACGACCCGACCCCGGGCCGCGACTGGTGCCCTACCTGGGCACCCTGTTCAGGTATACATCAGAGAATAGCAGCGGAACATACACAACATATACACAGGTGTAACAATATAACAACACAGGCTAGCCGATCAGGACGCCTTCCATAATATAAACAAAGTCAAAAGTACAACTTTACAACTCAGTTCTTACAGCCCAACCACATATGTGAATACAGACCTCTAGGAATAACAACTGTGGCGGGATAGGGCCCCGCCATACCCCTGAATGTACATAATCTACAACATCGGGGAAGAGGCGTACGAAAGAAAGACAAGCCTCCGGAGAATGGAGCTTAGGCGTCGATAAGTGATCCTAAGAGTGTGGATCATGCACCTTACCCTTTCTGCGGCATGAACGCAGCCCAGAGAAGGGGTACACAATATGTACTAAGTATGTAAAACCGGAAAATCGTAATTACAACATAAGTTTAAAAGAAAGCCGGAGACATGCATGATAACAAAATTACAGTACACAGTGCCTTACTAACAATGAGAGTAACAATAGGTGTATACTTACAAAAAAAAAAAAAATAGGATTGGAATCCTACTCCTGGGACTATTTCACGCGTAGGTCGGTGGACTGCGTGAGGTATTCCTCGCATGGGACTATTTCACCGCATAAGCCCTTACGGACTCGCGTGAGGTATTCCTCGCATAGGTGGACGCCGCGTGGGACTATTTCACCGCGTAAGCCCTTACGGACTCGCGTGAGGTATTCCTCGCATCGTGGTTAGCAAATCCACGGAAATATACTATGCCACAATCGGGAATGACCCATGACGAATAATATATCACTAGCCCAAACGGCTATCACACACAACATAAGCTCTATCGACATCATACAATAAATAAGCAAGTTAAGAAATCCCCTAACTTCTTACTATTCTTGTTCATATACACTCTCATTTTAGTTTACTTAAGGCACTAACATGTCTTTATGAAAATCCGGGAATTAACCCAAAGTACTACGTACTTCTATTCTTTTAAAATGACTCATTTCATTATAAAACTTCCAAGATACTAATAGCCGTAGTATCAAGTGACAATTTCTTTTCAAGACAGGTCACAATACTTTTTAGAAATAAACTATGGCTTCTAAATCAAGTGACTCGTGTCTTATAAAACCTTAGGCAATTGATGCCTTAAAATCGAATTGCCTTTCATTAAATCAAGTCATTTATCTTTCCATAAAGTCAATATAACCAACTCCTCATAAAGTCGTTATATTCACTTTATACCTTAGTCATGTACAATTTCCTATCCAAGGGACTTATACGTTTTTAAAACGACACAAGTATTACATACTTTAAAATTCTTCAAGTCCCTTATCTTTAACAAGACTTAAGACATCTTTAATATTCTCAAAGAAGTGAGTTAATCTCCTAACTCACCCGATTGGCATTTCATAAAACAAGTAAAGAATGTCAAAGTCTCGTACGTCTACCGTACTATATACGTGAAACTAGTCATGCTCAAAGGATAGGAAAAGTTCTACATACCTTGTCGGGTCAAACCACTTGCCAAGTACAAAGTCCCGCCCGTACTATGTCAACCTATAATATTCACAATACGTCTATTAAAGCCTTACTTCAAACGTATAATATTATAAGTGTTAAGTCTCTAATTTCTACGGAAAATCGGACAGCACCTCCTTTGTATTTACTCACTTTGCCACTTTTTTCAAGGCCGAAAATACAATAACCAAACAGCCCCAATTGGCTCACAATTATATAGAAGGTAGTCCAATACAAATTAATAACTAAACAGCCCCAATTGGCTCACAATTATATAGAAGGTAGTCCAATGCAAATGACTAACTAAACAGCCCCAATTGGCTCACAATTATATTGAAGGTAATCCAATACAAATGAATAACCAAACAATACAAACTACAAGTCCAAATTCGGCCACCTTGAGTTCAACAATACCAATTCTATCCAATTTCCATTTCAATCCAAATTGGTAGCATAAAATGATATCAAGTCACATTTGGTTATAACTACCATAATCTTCAAGTCAATAACATGCGACAATTCTAACAACGATTAAATTGTAATCAACTTAGTAATGGCTTACATTACATTTCGGATTTCCAAGGCTATAATCAATCCATAATTCTTATAACTTCAATATAACAATTTCATGCTCGCAACATACAAAGCTAACAACAACAATATAAGTAATCTTGTAATACTTTCAAAGAACAAGATTATACCTCAAAGATTCTTAATCCAACTCCAATCCGAAGTCGCTCCTTAGTAGTTTAGAGCCTCTCCAAGACACCTCAATCCGCTTGTTGAGACCCTTAGAACAATACCAACAATTATCCTTCAAAACTCCAACAAAACCTAGAAAGACCCTTAGGTTTTCGTTTTCACGACTAACAGTAAACTACCTTTTTCCAAGACTTTTCTATTGAGATGTGTTTACAATACACCTAAGAACCTTGGTTTAAAGTGGGGAGTTGAATGAACAAGAAACAAATTTTTTTCTCCTTCCTTTTTGTGAAACCCGAAACCTCTCAATGTGTTCTTCAATTTGTGCAATTTTTTCTAAGTGTTAAACTCTCCCTCTACTAGTAGTAATATATAAAGCACCTTGGAGGGTTATGATATAAACACATGGAAGGCTTAGATGTAGTCTTACAAAAGAATCAAGACCATTGTGGGACCTTTGACCTTAGTCAATATTATCAAGCCTCAAGTTGCAAGACTTGTCTTGCAACAAAGGTCAAATGACCCTTATGCCCTTGCTAAAAATCGTCCAAGGCATAGTAAGGGGGTGACACGTGTCGCCCTCCCATTCGTCATACTAATACGTTTTCCGACAATTTCCATAATTTCCGATAAATTTTTACAAGTCTCAAATCTTAACATTTGTGAGTTCTTACTTACGTTCTTAAAACATGTCCTGAAATTACGGGGTGTAACATTCTTCCCCCCTTAGAAACATTCGTCCCCGAATGTTCTTTCGGAGTCAAACTTAAAATAGCGACATAGTTTCCTTTCACAACCCTGACATACCAAAATAACTGCTACACATGGCCACATAATAGCATTTAGGCAAAAGAGATACTCCAATTAAAACTTGACAAGTAAGGGAAGATGAATTACCTGAAGGTATAGGAAATAAGTGAGGATACTTCCTCAACATGTCTTCCTCCGCCTCCCAAGTCATCTCCTCTCGGTTATCATTCCTCCACAGGACTTTGACGGAAGCTACATCCTTGGTCCGCAGTCGCCTGACCTGGCGATCGAGTATCGCTATGGGACTCTCCTTATACGATAACCCCTCTGTCACCTGGATCTCACTAGTAGGAAAAACTCTCGCTGGATCTCCGATACACTTCCGCAACATAGAAACATGGAAGGCGGATGTACCGCCTCGACCTCTGATGGCAGATCCAACTCATAAGCAACCTGACCCACTCTACGGACGATCTGGTAGGGCCCAATGTACCTTGGGCTGAGTTTTCCCTTCTTAGAATCTCATCACACCGCCATGGGTGGTGGCTCAAGAAGACCCAATCGTCTACGAAACTCCAAATGCGACGCCGATTATCCGCGTATGACCTGCCGACTGCTACGTGCTAACGATCTCTCTGGATAAGCTTCACCTTATCCACCGCCTTTGTACCAAGTGCAGGCCAACTAACTGTACCTCGCCCACGTCGAACCAACCGATCGGCGACCTGCATTTCCGCCCATATAAAGCCTCGTATGGCGCCATCTGTATGCTGGAATGGTAGCTGTTGTTATAAGCAAACTCCACAAGAGGCAAATGATCCTCCCAGCTACCACTGAAATCTATCACGCAGGCTCGCAGCATATCCTCAAGTGTCTGGATAGTGCGCTCTGCCTGCCCGTCAGTCTGAGGGTGAAATGCTGTGCTGAGACTCACCTGTGTCCCCAAACCCTTCTGGAAAGACCTCCAGAAGTTAGCCGTAAACTGGGCTCCCCTATCAGAAATAATCGACACTGGGACACCGTGCAGCCTCACAATCTCCCTGATGTACAATCTGGCATAGTCCTCGGTGGCGTCGTCTGGCCCGGAAGGAAATGGGCTGATTTCGTCAGCCTGTCAACAATAACCCAAATGGAGTCGTACTTCCTCTGAGTACGAGGTAACCCTGTAACAAAGTCCATGTTGATCGCCTCCCACTTCCAAGTCGGAATCTCAATAGGCGCAACAATCCACTGGGCCTCGGTGCTCGACCTTGACCTGGCGGCAATTAGGACATCGTGCAACAAAACGCCACGTCCTCTTGTGCCATCCCACCAATACAAACATCGAGGTCATGGTACATCTTGGTCGACCCGGATGAATAGAATATCGGCGCTGTGTGCCTCCCGAGAATCTGGCGTGAAGTCTGATACATCGGGAACACACACCGGCCCTCAAATCTCGACACCATCAGCGCTACCTCGAATAGACTCTTCTCCTCCGAAGAGCTGCATCACTGCATCGTACCAATCCGGGTCCTCAAACTGTCGCCTCTTCACCTCATCAACGATGGAAGACTCGGCAACCTCACGAACCCGTACCCCACTATCGTCGGTATCGATCAATCGAACCCCAAGGCTCGCTAACTGGTGGATCTGACGGACCATGTCCTGTCTCTCTGGCTGTACCTCTGATAGGCTCCCCATAGACCTACGACTCAAGGCATCAGCAACTACGTTGGCTTTCCCCGGATGGTATAGAATATCAACATCATAGTCTTTCAGCAACTCTAACCACCGTCTCTGCCTCAAATTCAGCTCCCTCTGCCTGAAGATATACTGGAGGCTCTTGTGGTCTGTATAAATATCCACATGAACCCCGTACAAATAGTGTCTCCAAATCTTCAAGGCATGAATAACTGCGGCCAACTCTAAGTCATGGGTAGGGTAATTCCTCTCATGCTTCCGTAACTGCCGGGAAGCATAGGCTATAACATTTTCGTGCTGCATCAAAAAACACCCTAGCCCGATACCTGAGGCATCACAATAGATCACGTACCCATCTAACCCCTCCGGAAGAGTAAGAACTGGAGCTGTAGTCAACCTTTCCTTCAACAACTGGAAACCCCTCGCAAGACCTCGTCGCGGGAACTTGGTGCGCTTCACGAGTCACCTAGTCAACGGTGCTGAAATCGAAGCAAACTGCTCCACAAACCTACGATAATAACCCGCTAGTCCTAAGCTGCACACTCGGTCGGAGTAGTAGGCCTCGGCAAGACTTGACCGCCTCGATCTTTGCGTATCCACGCGAACACCGTCGCCCGATAATATGCCCGGGAATGCCAGAGGCCAACCAAAACTCACACTTGGAGAACTTGGCGAATAGCTGCGGCTCGGAGAATCCCAATCTGACCCTCGTGATCTGCGTGCATGCTCCCTCTGTCAGTGAATACACGGGATGTCATCATGAATACAATCACAAATGTATCCAAAAAGGCTTGAACACGGTTCATCAAATCGATAAATACCCTGGAGCGTTGGTCGAGCCGAAAGACATAACCACGAACTCATAGTGCCCATCCGGGTCTGAATGCGATCTTTGGGATGTCGCCTCTCGAACTCGAACGATGATAACGGATCGCGGTCTATCTTTGAGAAACACCTCGCACCGCAATGGTCAAACAAATCATCAATCACGGGGAGGGTACCTATTCTTAATGGTTACCTTATTCGGATGCACGTAGTCAACACACATACGCTGGCGTCCATCCTTCTTCTTCACAAACAACAGCGCTCCCGGGAGATACACTAGGCACGATAAAGCCTTTCTCCAGAAATCTTTCGGTGGTCTTTCGGCTCCTCAACTCGGCGAGTGCCATCACGTATGGCGGAATGGAAATAGGTCGAGTGTCCGGCAACGTGTCAATACAAAACTCGATCTCCTCTCGGGAGGATACCGGAAGATCATGCGGGAACACATCCGAAACTCCTAACCATCGCATCGAAGAATCGGCACCTCGGCCTGCGTATCGAATACCGAACGGATGATAGATGTACCGCTACGCACCATCTTCCTAGCCTTGAGGTAAGAAATAAACTTACCTCGGCGTGACTGTGTTGCCTCTCCACTCGATAATCGGCTCGCCAGAAACGGAACGAACCAACTGTCCCTACGGTCAGCGTTGGCATAACAAGAAGCCAACGATCCATACCCATAATGACATCAAAATCGTCATCTCTAACTCTATCAAGTCTGCAAGGTCGGCGATGTAAATATAAATCGGACAACCTCAGTACACGCTCGGCTAACAAGATCACCCGGCTGGCGTAGCTACCTCAAACGGCTCTATCGACCGGCTCTATCCCGATTCTACCGCGATAAGAGGGGACACATAGGACAAGGTAGAACCTGGATCTATCAAAGCATAAACATCACAGCCTGAAATCAGTAATGTACCTGTGACGACGTCAGGGGAAGGCTCCTGATCCTGGCGGCTGGCTAGAGAATATATGCGGTTCTGGGGACCGCTAGAACTGGAACCACCACCACGACCTCTACCGCGGCCTGCCTGTCCGTAAGTACCCTGCCCTCCGGGGCGCATAACCACAGAAGGAGAAGACCCGGCCAATCGATCCGTCGGTGTCTTTGTACCACCCATCTTGCCTCTGAGCGGACAATCTCTCGTCAACTGGCCCAGCTGGCCACAAGAGTAACAACCTCCTGTAGGAACACGACACTTGCCTGGGTGAGATCTACCTCATAGAGCACACCGAGATGTGGGTGGTCTCGATCGGCGGTCTCGCCTCGCGAAACCCGAAGACACGGAGCCACGACCGCTCTGGTGACCACTGGCGATCGGACCTCCCGCGGAAAACGTGTGAGCACTCTGTCTTTGGTGGAAAGTTGACCTAGTCTGCTGCTGAGGCTGTCCGCCTCGATAACTGCCCTGAGACCCTGATGTCCTGGCCCTCTTGGGCTGGCCTGCGTCAATCTGGTCCTCCCTCTCTCTATCCTCTATCCCTTGTGCATAGGCCTGCATCCTAGCGATATCCATACCGGGCTGAAGAGCCACCCCAGCATCTTTGTAATCATATAACGGTCTAGCCCGTCACATAACGATGAACTCTATCCGCCATGCTAGCTCTGATAGTATCGCGTGCTCGCCAAGGAGTCAAACTCAAGCTATACTCACAGCGGTCCTCGTTCTGCCTCAAGGTCAAGAATCTGTCTACCCGGGCTCTCCTCATCTCGGGAGGCAAAAAGTGATCCATGAAAGCCTCTGTAAACTCCTCCCAAACAGCTGGAAGAGCATCATCACCTCTCGAAAGCAACCACGACTCAAACCAGTTCAGTATGATTCGCGCGGCCGGTAGGAAGGCTAGTGTAACAGACTCTGTCTCTGAAGCCCTAAGAACCTGCATGGTCCGTTGTAGCTGCCGAATGAACTCCTGCGGATCCTCATCAGACCTCGAACCATAAAACTCAGGTGGATGACATCCCAGAAAATCCCTAATCGACAAGTATCGGCTCTGGGTGGGTTGCTGCTCACTGTCGTATTTGCCGGCTACTATACTGGTCAACAACCGAATATGTTCCCCGTAGTCTCTATACTCGGCGGTGGTGTGGGCGGAGGCTCTGCAGGAACCTCTGGAGCTACTGCCGCTCTCGGCTCCTCTAAACTGCAGGCGTGGCTGAACTCGCCGACCCGCCTACCACCTCAGGCATAGTCTGTGCCTGAGCCCGTGTAACCCTCTGAGTACCGCTAGCGACTCTGCCGCCGCTTGCCTTGCCGGGCTCGTCGCCTTCCATGGAGGCATAACTGTTTCATAAGAAGAGGTCAGAGAGGATTCAACCTAATAAGACAACTCTATTGCACGATCTCAGAGAGAGAAGAATGGAAACCAATCCTAAATGTCCTGCGACCTCACGATTATAGATGTGGTGCCTGACACCGATAATCAAGACTACTGCAGACACGATGCGTAGACACTTTCCGAGGACTAAGCGTTTTGATACCACTTTTGTCACGACCCGACCGGGCGCGGCGGTGCCTACACAGGCACCTGTTGAGTATACATCGAGAGAATAGCAGCGGAACATACACAACATATACGGGTGTAACAATATAACAACACGAGGCTAGCCGTCAGGCCGCTTCATAATATAAACAAAGTCAAAAGTACAACTTTACAACTCGGTTCTTACGGTCCAACCACATATGTGAATACGGACCTCAGGAATAACAAGCGTGGCGGGGCGGGGCCCGCCATACCACGAATGTACATAATCTACAACATCGGGAAAGAGCGCGCAAAAGAAAGACAAGCCTCCGGAGAATGGAGCTTAGGCGTCGATAAGTGATCCTAGAGTGTGGATCCGCACCTTACCACTTTCTGCGGCATGAACGCAGCCAGGAAGGAGGTCGATTACCTGATATGTACTAAGTATGTAAAGCGGAAAATCGTAATTACAACATAAGTTTAAAAGAAAGCCGGAGACATGTATGATAACAAAATTACAGTACACAGTGCCTTACTAACAATGAGAGTAACAATAGGTGTATACTTACAACAAAAAAAAAAGGATTGGAATCCTACTCCTGGGACTATTTCACCCGCATAGGTCCAGTGGACCTGCGTGAGGTATTCCTCGCATGGGACTATTTCACCCGCATAAGCCCTTACGGACTCGCATGAGGTATTCCTCGCATAGGCTGGACCCGCCCGCATGGGACGATTTCACCCGCATAAGCCCTTACGGACTCGCATGAGGTATTCCTCTCATCGTGGTTAGCAAATCCACGGAAATATACTATGCCACAATCCCGGGGAATGACCATGGCGAATAATATATCACTAGCCCAAATCCGGCTATCACACACAACATAAGCTCTATCGGCTTATCATACAATAAATAAGCAAGTTAAGAAATCCCCTAACTTCTTAATATTCTTGTTCATATACACTCTCATTTTACTTTACTTAAGGCACTAACATGTCTTTATGAAAATCCGGGAATTAACCCAAAGTACTACGTACTTCTATTCTTTTAAAATGACTCATTTCATTATAAAACTTCCAAGATACTAATAGCCGTAGTATCAAGTGACAATTTCTTTTCAAGACAGGTCACAATACTTTTTAGAAATAAACTATGGCTTCTAAATCAAGTGACTCGTGTCTTATAAAACCTTAGGCAATTGATGCCTTAAAATCGAATTGCCTTTCATTAAATCAAGTCATTTATCTTTCCATAAAGTCAATATAACCAACTCCCCATAAAGTCGTTATATTCACTTTATACCTTAGTCATGTACAATTTCCTATCCAAGGGACTTATACGTTTTTAAAACGACACAAGTATTACATACTTTAAAATTCTTCAAGTCCCTTATCTTTAACAAGACTTAAGACATCTTTAATATTCTCAAAGAAGTGAGTTAATCTCCTAACTCACCCGACTTGGCATTTCATAAAACAAGTAAAGAATGTCAAAGTCTCGTACGTCTACCGTACTATATACGTGAAACTAGTCATGCTCAAAGGATAGGAAAAGTTCTACATACCTTGTCGGGTCAAACCACTTGCCAAGTACAAAGTCCCGCCCGTACTATGTCAACCTATAATATTCACAATACGTCTATTAAAGCCTTACTTAAAACGTAGAATATTATAAGTGTTAAGTCTCTAATTTCTACGGAAAATCGGACAGCTTGTATTTACTCACTTTGCCACTTTTTTCAAGGCCGAAAATACAATAACCAAACAGCCCCAATTGGCTCACAATTATATAGAAGGTAGTCCAATACAAATTAATAACTAAACAACCCCAATTGGCTCACAATTATATAGAAGGTAGTCCAATGCAAATGACTAACTAAACAGCCCCAATTGGCTCACAATTATATAGAAGGTAATCCAATACAAATGAATAACCAAACAATACAAACTACAAGTCCAAATTCGGCCACCTTGAGTTCAACAATACCAATTCTATCCAATTTCCATTTCAATCCAAATTGGTAGCATAAAATGATATCAAGTCGCATTTGGTTATAACTACCATAATCTTCAAGTCAATAACATGCGACAATTCTAACAACGATTAAATTGTAATTCAACTTAGTAATGGCTTACATTACATTTCGGATTTCCAAGGCTATAATCAATCCATAATCCTTATAACTTCAATATAACAATTTCATGCTCGCAACATACAAAGCTAACAACAACAATATAAGTAATCTTGTAATACTTTCAAAGAACAAGATTATACCTCAAAGATTCTTAATCCAACTCCAATCCGAAGTCGCTCCTTAGTAGTTTAGAGACTCTCCAAGACACCTCAATCCGCTTGTTGAGACCCTTAGAACAATACCAACAATTATCCTTCAAAACTCCAACGAAACCTAGAAAGACCCTTAGGTTTTCGTTTTGCGACTAACCCGTAAACTACCTTTTTCCAAGACTTTTCTATTGAGATGTGTTTACAATACACCTAAGAACCTTGGTTTAAAGTGGGGAGTTGAATGAACAATGTTATACCCCGTATTTTCCAGAGTATGTACGTAAGGACGTACGTAGAAAAGTTTGTGCCTTAAAGTGCTTGGCCGAAATTATTTTTGTTCACAACACCCGATTAGAGTCGTTTTTCGATGAAACGTTTTACATAACTTGCGAAGGGAAAATTCCGGCTATGTCATTTCTAATTTTTGCGGATTTTTTCGAGAGACGAAACATTTTGGACCAACAAGAGGGCGACACTTGTCACCCTCTAGTTGGTGGGAGTGGGCGGTAAAGCATGGGACGATTTGGGTTGGCTTTTGTCAAGTAGTAGGTAGGATATTTTGGTGGTAGATGGATAAGGTGCACTTGGCATGATCTTGGCCCTACACTTGCCTTGCACTTGGCATGATCTTGGCCATTGGTTGACCTTTGCTAGACCTATAAATACCCCCCCCCCCCCCCTTTGAAGACTTCTTCATCCATTCTACAAATTCCAAGTCTTGAAATCTTCCCTCCCTCCTTGTTGGTTTCGTCCCACCCTCCCCCTTTGTGAGGCCTTGTGGCCGAGAGCTTTCCCCCCTTGGACGAGAGTACCCCCCCCCTAGTGGGGTAGGCCGAGGTATACACCCTTGTGGTGTTGTCTCGTATAAATACCCCCCCTCTTGGTAGAAATACTCTCAAAAGTATTGTTATAATGCCCAAATTACCTTAGTCGTATACCTTGTAGTATTCTAAGGTTATACCTATACGAAAAGCCCCGTAATACTATTATACTTCCCGTCAGTCACCAAACCGAAACCCTAAGGAAAATCTCCATGGTTAGTTGGAGTAGTATGTAGAAGTTGGTTAGAACTTCTAAGGGTAGTTTGGAGCGGGTTGGAGCGCACGGAGTTGGAGCTAAACGTTGCCCAGGATCGACTTTATACTTGGATAATTATGGGCTTATCGAGGTAAATATCTTGTCCCTCTATTGTAATTGGAAATTACATGATTGTTAGACTATATAGTTGAAGTATACTATATATAGAACTGAACGTTGTTATCGGCAATGTCTTTGGACTTAAGCCTGAATAATACTTACGGCAATGTCTTGCGACTTAAGCCTGAATGTAAAGAAGAGTACTGAACTGTAATTACATAGGACTGTATTACAGTAGACTTGTGTAGCTTTTCTGTGAGGTAGAATTGTGCATTTCCGGATTAGACGTATAACCCCCGTTGGCTTGGTAGCGGCCAGATAGAGAGGAGATTTACGCATTTGCGGGGAGGGGAGGTCTTCGAATTTTCGTAGAATGTTCTCTGAAGAGACCTAAATGTTAATAAGCGCCTTGTGGCCTTATAGGTTGAAATCGCGTGTGGCGCGATCTACTTGGCTTAAGGAGTAGCCGCGGTTGGAAGTACTTGAGCGTTTTGCTATTAGTCGATACTCTTCTCTAGTTATGTGAACCTCTTCCTATCTCTTCTAGCATGGTATGTGTGTTACTATGTAGTACGATAGACGCATGTGTTAAATGTATTTGATTGGTCTAAAACATAAAGTGTTATAACGGCTTTATGGGAAGTTGGTTATATGAGCTTTATGTAGGTAAGAAAATACTTGTGGTTTTAAAAAGGGTAACTGATTTGAACTATAACTGGCTGGTTATGTAATAATAAAGAACTTGAAGTATTTCAAAAGATTTTGAATCATTTTGAAAGAAGAAGTATCTGAGTGCATGAAAACTTAAGAGTTATACTAGCTTTATGGGAAGTTAGGTATAACGGCTTAAGAATGTTTCTTGATTTGGAAATCGAGAATGTGTATCGACAAACCATCGGCGTTAATAAAAGGAAATATTTTGTGATTAAGTATTATTAAAACGGAGAAACTTCCATCTGCATAGAGGCTAAGATGAGACAAAATGATATTTCCTAGATCATGGCTGCTGTAATAAGATTGTTATAAACAAGAATATCCTACTCACATATAAGGCTTATGTTTTCTCAGATGGTTTAAAAGAGAATTATATTCTTAAATGAATAAGACTATGAACTACGAAACCTTTCTAAAATAAGAACCGTGAACATTTGAAATTAGGCAAACTTGGACGTTTGGAAAATAATGTTGTTACTTGATTTTACAAAGGTAAGTGTTTTGATTTACTTCAAAAGATAATCACTCTATTTTCATATACTACGGGTATTGTGTGACTTTTGTAAACGTAACGTATCTTTTAAAAGATAATGTATGAAGTACTTTGGAAATAGATACCCGATCTTGTTAATCATATATTAGAATGTACCTTGTGTGTATAACTTGATTGTGTTGGTTTGTGATAGCCTTGTAATACTTTCTTGTTGATTTGATAAGTAAACATGCTAGGATGCTACGTGTGTTAGTATCTTGTGATGGTTGTGTAAAGGGGTTTTCCCTTCGACTGCGCTTAAGTTGTTTGACTATCAGCCGTTATGTTGGTATTGTACCACTCACCTTGACTTGTCTCCGGAGGTTAAGCTGCCCTCCGATGCGGGGTAGACTCGGTGATGCAGGACCATGATTCGAGAATACCTCATGCGGGTCCTGGGGACCTATGCGGAGCTACGAGAGTTCCAGGTTAGTTTGCGGCCTTTATGGTCATGCGGTCGTTGTGGCGCTGAGATCGAAGCGAACTTCTCCAGAAATCTTTGGTAATAACCCGCAAGCCCTAAGAAACTACGTACCTCAGTCGGTGTAGTAGGTCTAGGCCAAGTCTTTACTGCCTCTATCTTTGCCGTATCGACCCGAATACCATAGGCCCCGATAATGTGCCCCAAGAATGCCACTGAGGCCAACCAAAACTCACACTTGGAGAACTTGGCATACAACTGCCGGCTCCGGAGGACTCCAAGTACGGTCCTCAAATGATCTGCATGCTCCTGCTCTGTATGAGAATAAACCAGGATGTCATCAATGAATACTATAACAAACGTATCCAGAAATGGCTAGAAAACCCGGTTCATCAAATTCATGAATACCGCTGGAGCATTAGTCAACCCGAAAGACATCACCCTGAACTCATAATGCCCGTACCGGGTCCTGAATGCAGTCTTCAGGATATCTGCCTCCCTAACTCGTACCTGATGATAACTGGATCGCAGGTCTATCTTGGAAAAATACTTTGCACCCTGCAACTGATCAAACAAATCATCAATCCTGGGGAGGGGGTACCTATTCTTGATGGTTATCTTGTTCAGCTGCCTGTAGTCAATACACAAACGCAGCGTCCCATCATTCTTCTTCACAAACAATACCAGCGCTCCCCAAGGTGAAGTACTAGGCCTAATAAAGTCTTTCTCCAGCAAGTCTTTCAACTGGTCCTTCAACTATTCAACTCAGCAGGTGTCATTCTGTACGGCGGAATAGATATAGGCCGAGTATCTGGAAGAACATCAATACAGAACTCTATCTCCCTCTCTGGAGAAATACATGGGAGATCATCTGGGAATTCTCTAACAACCGGAGCTGACTGAAGAACTGGCACCTCAGCCTCTGTATCGAACACCCGAACAAGATGATAAATATACCCTTTCTGAACCATCTTCCTATCCTTGAGGTAAGAAATAAACCTTCCCCTCGGCGACGCTGTGTTCCCTTTCCACTCAATAACCGGCTCACCGGGAAACTGGAATCGGACCAATCTGTCTCTACAGTCAATATTGGCATAACAAGAAGTCAACCAGTCCATACCCATAATGACATCAAAATCTGTCATCTCCAACTCTATCAAGTCTGCTAGGGTCTGACGACTGTATATGAACACCGGGCAGTTTTATACACCCGCTCAGCTACTACCGAATCACCCACTGGCGTAGCTACCTCAAACGGTTCTATCGACACATGTTCTATTCCTATTCTACCTATAATAAAAGGGGAAATATATAGGACAAGGTCGAACCTGGATCTATCAAAGCATAAACGTCACAGCATGAAATCAATAGTATACCTGTGACGACATCCGGCGAGGCCTCCTGGTCATGTCTACTGGCTAAGGCATATATGCGGTTCGGAGGACCGCTAGAACTAGGACCCCTGCCACGACCTCTGCCGCGGCCTGCTGGCCCGTAACCACCCTGCCCTCCACGGCACATAACCACAGAAGATGAAGACCCAACAACTGAATCTCTAGGCTGAGTCATGCTACCCGTGCCGCCTCTAGTCGGACAATCCCTATTCATGTGGCCCTGCTGACCGTAAGAAAAACAAGCTCCTGAAGAAGTACGACACTCTCCACGATGGGACCTACCATATCGAACACACCGAGTTAAAGGTGGCCTCATCTGGCTTGTACCCCTGCTCCCCTGGAAACTCGAAGCCTTGGAGCCCTGATCCGCTCTCGAATAACTCATTGATCAAGTATGCGCGGAAGGCGGAAAGGAGCACTCTGTCTGGTGAGATCTGAGACCTAGCTGCTGCAGGCTGTCATCCGAAAGTTACCCATATACCTGCCGTCTGGCCTCTTGGGTGATCTCCACGGCCTCTATGTTGATCCTCGACTCCCTGTGCATAAGCCTGAATATGGGCAATGTCCATGCCCGGCTGAAGAGCTACAACCATGCACCCGTCAATAAGATAAGGATCTAGTCCTACCACATAGCGATGAACTCTATCCGCCATGTCAGCCACAATAGTAAGTGCATACCTATCCAATGAGTCGAACTCTAGGCTATACTCCCTGATAGTCCTGCCACCCTGCCGCAATGTCAGAAACCTATCACCCCGGGCTCTCCTCATCTCAGGAGGTAAGAAGTGATCTATGAAGGCCTCTGTGAACTCGTCCCAAACAGTTGGAGGAGAATCTACGCCCCTGGACAGTTCCCACGACTCAAACCAGTTTACTGCAACATCGTGTAACCGGTAAGAAACTAGTACAACTGACTCGGCCTCCGAGTCCCTAATCACCCGCATAGTCCGCTGCATATGCCTAATGAACTTCTGAGGATCATCCTCAGGTCTCGACCTATAGAACTCCGGCGGATTGCAACCCATAAAATCTCTAACCCTAAAACTATCTGCTCTAAGGTTGGCTACCGGCTCCTGTCTGTGCTGCCCAGCTACTATCCTAGCCAGCAACCGGACTGTCTCTATGTGGTCTCTATCCTCTTCCCCTGGCTGAGGAACCAAAGGCTCAGGTATCAGAACCTCTGGAGCTGCAGCTGTGTCACGACCCGTTCCGGGGCCCGTGACTGGTGCCTTACCGGGGCACCCAAGTAGTCATACATCAGAGTAATCAGCGGAAATATAAAGCAAGACATGAAACATTTTATAAAATAAGACACAGTTTATGTGAGAAAACATCGTCTTTCGGCATAAATATATAAACATGGTTTAGCAGTTACATCCGACACTGTACAACATGACTACAGACCTCTAAGGAAATATACAACTATGGCGGGACAGGGCCCCGCCATACCCTGACTGTACAAAACTATCTACTGAGGAGATCATACCCAAAAGTAGAGCCTCGGAAAAGATGGATCTCCCGACACCAACGTAGAGATCCTAAGATTGTGGATCTAGCACATGCTTGCCCTTACTGCGGCATGAGCGCGGCCCAAAGGAGGTCGATACAATTACTAAGTATATGAAATCGTAAAATACTTAAATGAAACATATCATTTTAAAAGCATTTTGCAAGTATGTATGAAACAACGAGAAACCGCATAGTGCCGCATCACAAACAAGAGCGTGAATAGGTAAGCAGAGGTCTTTTCTAGGCTGCGAATGATCGAGCAGGCAATTGCGTAGTATCACTATGCAAGCCTAATCACGGACTCCGTAGTCGCGTAGGCCGATCACATAGGCCGCATAGGGTATATAACCCGCATCGAGGGTAGCTACTCCTCGGCATCGCCCCGACTCGTAGTCCGCATGGCCACATAGACCGCGTGAGGTATAACCCGCACTAACTGGAACTCCGTAGCTCGCATAGGTCCCTTGGACCCGCATGAGGTATTCTCGAATCATGGTCCTGCATCGCCGAGTCTACCCCGCGACGGAGGCGACAACCCCGGTAATATGTCAAGAGGTGAGTGATGTTACACTAACCTAACGACTTATCGTTAAACAACATAAGCACAACAAGAATACTCTTTTACACAAGCGTTACAAGACACTAACACGTAGCATTATATCATGTCTACTTATCAAACCATCTTTTTATTCTTTTCACAATTCAATATAAGTGCATTATAAACACATAGGCAAACTGTTTCTTTTATCAATCTTAAGTGGTTATACTTAACTTCCCATAAAGCTAGTATAACTCTTAAGCTTCTGTTTAAAAACCAATTAGTTCTCTTCTGTTAAAAATGATTCAGTATTCTTTTGAAATGCTTTCAGATCTTTATTATTGGGCTTAAGCGTGAGGCATTCAGTAAGTGTTATTCGGGCTTAAGCGTGAGGCATTGCCGTAGTTATATTCAGCTTAACACGTATGCGTCTCACCGTACTATATATATTGTAAAATATCATGCTTTAGGAAGAATCACATACCTTCCGTGAAAACCACCGAGTTGAATATGTCGCGCGCAGAGAGTCAGCCTATAATAGTCACATACATCTATCAAAGACTACTCTGAAGGTCATTCTAAACAGAGGGTTCACAATTCTATGGAAAGTTGGGCAGTACTTCCCTACCCGGTGAGCTATATAAGTCTACTGTGAAAACAGTCCTATGTAAATCTGGTTTGATTATTCTTCTTTTAAACCTTCTACTGTGGTAGATTCAATTCTATTCGTGATATTCTTCTAAGTATTTAATACTTATTCTAATACTACTACAGTATGTATTCTCTAATTCAAATGGGGGTTAGGATTAGTTACCTCGGTAAGCCCAAAAATATCCTAGATAAAGTCGCGCCTGAGCAAGGTTTAGCTCCTAAGTTGTACGCTCAGAGCTCGAGAAACCTTAGAAGTTCTTCACCACTTCGACTCAGTACTATGGTATTTTGGCTAGGGTATTTTGGGCATTATAACAATACTAGAAGACAACTTTTCTACCAAGGGAGGGGGGGTAGGTTTTGGCTAGGCTAGGGGGGTAGGCCCTCGGCCAAACTTCACAAGGGGAGGGGGGGTGTTGGACGAAAGAGCTACAAAGGGAGAGGATAGGATTTTTCAAGACTTGGAAAGATTTGTGGATGAAGAACTCTTCATCTCTAAGGGGGTATTTATAGGTCAAGAAGTGGCCAACCAATGGCCAAGATTAAGACAAGTGCAAGACAAGTGTAGGGTGAGGATTAACTATACACAAATATCCTACCAACTCCTTGACTTGTGCACAAGGCACAAAAAACGTGCTCACCATTGTTCAAATCGTCCAAATGGACGATTTCAAGTCCATCAATTGGAGGGTGACAAGTGTCGCCCTCCCGTTGGTCCAAAATGTTTCGTCTCTCGGAAAAATCTGCAAAAATTAGAAATGGCATAGCCGGAATTTACCCTACGAAAGCTGTGGAAACGTTTCGTCGGAAAACTATTCGTTTTGTGAGTTGTGCCAAAAAAAACGTTTTGCCTAAACTTTAAGCCTAGACTTTTTATGCGTATTCCTTACGTACATACTGGAAAATCTGGGTATAACATTTTCCCCTCAGAAACATTCGTCGAATGTTCCTTCCCAAGATTAACGATAAGATTCTTCAAAACTAAAGCGATTTGCAAATGCCACACGGCCACGAACAACACTTGGCGAAAGCGATAACGAAAATTTACAAGTAGGAAAGTGAATTACGGAGGTGTGGGGAATAGGTGAGATACTTCGCCTCATGTCCTCGCCGGCTTCCGTCATCTCCTCCGAGCTCGTTCGCCACAAGACTTTGTGGAAGCCACGTCCTTGGTCGCAGACGCCTAACTTTGACGATCGACTATCGCTATGGGAATCTCCTCATCGATAACCCCCGGTCACTGGACATCGTCAATCGGGTGTACTACTAGATGGATCCGATACATCTCGCCGGCATAGATCGTGAAAAACCGGATGCCGCCTCCGGATCGGACGGCAGATCCAACTCATAGGCAACCTTGCCTACCTGCGGACAATGCGAAGCGGCCCGATGTACCTAGGTTTGAGTTTCCCTTCTTCCGAATCTCATCACACCGCTTCATGGGTGACACCTTTAGGAAAACCCAATCATGAACCTCGAACTCAAGATGCCGACGGCGATGATCTGCGTCGACTTACATGCGACTACGAGTATCGATAGCGCTCTCGGATAAGCTTCACCTTATCCGGCTGCTATACCAAATCTGGTCCCACTAGTGCACCTCGCCCACATCGAACCAACCTATAGGCGTCTGCACTTCCTCCCATACAAGGCCTCATAAGGCGCCATCCGAATCTGGAGTGGTAGCTATTATTATCGCGAACTCAACTAGAGGCAAATGATCCTCCCAACTACCACTGAAGTCAATAACACGGGCTCGCGACATATCCTCGAAGTGCGGATAGTGCGCTCTGCTGTCCGTCTGCATGCGTGGAATGAAATGCGATTACTCGGGCTCACTGCGTCCCTAAACCCTCTGGAAGGACCTCGAAGTTAGCATGGCGAGATCCTATGCGATATGATCGAAGTAGGGACTCCATGCGATCGGCGATCTCTCGGATGTAAAGTCGGCATAATCCTCGGTAGAAAAAGTCGTCCTGACGGGAAGAAAGTGGGCTAATTTCGTCAGCCTGTCGACGATAACCCATATAGAATCATGTCTCTCCGAGTGCGAGGTAATCCTGTGATGAAGTCCATGTTGATTACCTCCCACTTCGGTCGGGATCTCGATAAATGCGTAACAAACCACGGGCCTCACGGTGCTCTACCTTCACTGCGACAACACGGGCGCGAGTTACGAACTCGCAACATCCTCTTCAAGCCATCCCACCAATACAGATCTAAGGTCGTGGTACATCTTGGTCGACCGGATGGATAGTAACGCTTGTGTGTGCTTCCCCAAGAACCTGCGAAGTCCTGAAACATCTGGAACACACAATCGCCCTCAAACCTTAGCACCCATCGGTGCTACCTCAGGACCGCGCCCTCACGAAGAGTCGTATCACGATATCGAATCAAAGTGGATCTCGGCTGTTGCCTCTTCACCTCGCCAGCGATGGAAGACTCGGCAACCTCACGAACTCTAACCCCTGCTATCGAGAATCAATCAAGCGGACACCAAGGCTCGCTGGCGATGCAAATCACGAACCATGTCCCTCCTCTCTAGCCGCACATCGATGGGCTCCCATCGACCTACGACTAAGAGCATACGCCTGACATTGGCCTTCCCGGGTGGTACAGGATATCAACATCGTAATCCTTAAGCAACTCTAACCACCGTCTGCCGTAAGTTCACTCCTCTGGTGAAGATATCTTGGAGGCTCTTGTGGTGCTGTAAAAATATCCACGTGAACCCATACAAATAGTGCCTCGGATCTTCAAAGCGTGAATCACACCGCCAACTCCAAATCATGGGTGGGGTAGTTCCTCGTGTTTCTTCACTGTCGGGATGCATATGCTATAACCTGCCATGCTGCATCAACACACATCCCAACCCGATGCACGGCGTCACAATACGACATAACCATCGGACCTGCGGAAGAGTAAGAACGAGGCGGTCGTCGGTCTCTCTTTCAAGAATGGAAACCACGCTCCAAGCATCACCATGAAACTTGGTGCCTTACGAGTCGGCCTAGTCAATGGTGCGAGATAGAAGCAAACTTCTCCACGAACGCCGATAATATCTGCAAGGCCCGAGCTGCGAACCTCTGCCGGAGTAGTAGGTCTAGGCCAAGTCTGCGCCCGATCTTGGTCGTATCCACTCGAATGCCATCGGCCCGACAATATGCCCAGAAACGCCATCAAGTCAACAAAACTCACATTTGGAAAACTTGGCGTACAAGCTGGTCTCGAGAAGCGTCGGCCACGGTCGCCGAAGTGCTCGCATGCTCTGCTCTGGCGAGAATAAACCAAGATATCATCAATGAACACTATCACAAACGTGTCCAAAAATGGTTTGAACACTCGGTTCATCAAATCCATGAATACCGCGGAGCATTGGTCAACCCAAAAGACATGACCACGAACTCATAATGCGTCACGGGTCGAATGCGATCCTAGGGACATCCACCTCTCGACTCGCACTGATGATAGCCCGATCGCAGATCAATCTTGGAGAAACATCTCGCACCACGCAATGGTCGAACAAATCATCAATCACGGGAAGGGGTATTCGTTCTTAATGGTCACCTTGTTCACCGTAATCAACACACATGCGCGGCGTCGTCCTTCTTCTTCACGAACAATCTGGCGCTCCCGGGGAGAAACACTAGGCCCGATGAAGCCGCTTCTCGGCAAATCTCTGGTGATCCTTCAACTCTCTCAACTCGGCGGGTGCCATTACGTATGGCGGAATGGAAATAGGCGAGTGTCCGCAATATGTCAATACAAAACTCAATCTCCTCTCGGGAGGATACGGAGGTCGTGCTGAAATACGTGCGGGAACTCTCGACCACCGGGCCGACGGAAAATCTGGTACGCAGCTTGATATCAAACACCGACGAGATGGTAGATATACCCTTGCGCACTATCTTCCTAGCCTTGAGGTAGGAAATAAACCTACCGCCGGTGATACCGTGCTACCCTCCCACTCAACAATGGCTCAGAGCTGGAACCGTACTACTCTCTCTGCGGTCTACATTGGCGTAGCAAGAAGCTAGCCAATCCATCCCCATGATCACGTCGAAGTCAATCATCTCTAACTCTATCAAGTCGGCAGTGGTCCGACGTAAATGGTCACAGGACAAACTCTATATACCGCCGAGCTACCATGAATCACCCATGGCGTAGCTACCTCGAAAGGATCTATGGACTCGGGCTCTATCCCTATCCTACTAGCAACAAGGGAGATATATGGGGCCAGTAGAACCGGATCTATCAAGGCATAAACATCAAACCCAGCCCGATAAGGTACGTGGCGACATCGGTGAGGCCTCACGATCTGTCGGTTTGGACAAAGCATAAATGCGGTTCGAGGACCGCTAGAAGCTGGACCCGCGCCACGACCTCTGCGCGACCTGCGGTCCATGAGTACCTTGCCTACGGGGAGTAAGCTGTCGGGGATGAAGAATACCCGCGAAAGAACTCGTGGTGACCTACCATCAAGACGCCGCTGGTGGACGGTTCCTCGCATAGTGACCTGCGGCCTGGCGAAACAAACTCGTAGCACCACAACTCCGAAGTGGGATCTACGCGTCGGCCACACCTTGAGGTGGTCCGTCGGCGACCTCTGCCGCTCTGGGCGTCTCAAGTCACAGGGCCAGTGCGCCTCGAATATCTCGGTTTGCCTTGAGGGCGGCGCGAGTGCTCTGGCTGGCGTGGTGCAAATCTAGGCTAGCTGCGAGCGCCACCACGATAGCCACCAAAAGACCTGCGATCTGGTCTTCCTGCTGCCGCTGTCAACCGGCGGTCTCTACGCTCACATCCAAGAGCATGAGCTGCGTGCGGGTAATGTCCATACCGGTGAGAGAAACACCGCGCATGACTTCGGCCATATAGTCGTCTAGCGGTGACATAGCGGTGCACCCTATCCTCCATATCTGCTACAATCTTTGGGACATATCGAGCCAATGAATCAAACTCGACATTGTACTCACGGCGGTCGTCCTCTGCGCCTCGGCGGTAAAAATCTATCGGCCGCGCCCTCATCTGTGGAGGCAAGAAGTGAGTGAGAAAGCCTCGAGAACTCATCCCAGTAGGCGAGGGCGCGTGCTCTCCGGGATAACTCCCGTGAATCAAACCAATCGATTGCGGTATCACGGCCGACGCGAACAAAGGTCACAGACTCGTCTCCGAGGCCTTGATCACCCTCATGATTCTTCAGTGGGACGGATGAACTCCTGCGGATCATCCTCCGGCCTCGACCCGTAAAACTCGGGCGGGCTACAACTCAAGAAATCTCGTAGTCTCAAACTATCTGCCCTCGGGTGTACCACGGGTGCGACTGGCTGGAGTCGAGGCTGCCGCGTCGGCCTCTCCGTGTCGGGCCACACTTTAGCCAATAGCCGGGCTATCTCCTTGTACCCTAACTCCTCCGCCCGGTGTGGGATAGGAGGTGTGGGTATGTGGTCTCTATTGGGCTGGCGTCATAGAACTCGCCGTCTCGGTATAGGCGGGCACGAGCCCTCGTGACTGGGTGTCTCGCTAGCGACTCCGCTGCCTTGCCGCCATACGGGCGGGTTGCCTTACGTGGAGGCATAAGCATACGGAAAGGAATACGTTAGAGGGTCCAACCTATAACACAGCTCTAAAGCACGATCTCAGAATGAGAAAAATGGAAACCAATCCTAAATATCCTATAGCCTCCTGATTATTGGTGTGGTGCACAACACACCGATAATCAAGACTACTAGATACGGTCTGTAGACACTTTCCGAGGATTAACTGCTCACGATACCACTTTTGTCACGACTGTTCGGGCGTGATCGTGCTCTGGGGCACCCAGTAGTCATACATCAGTAATCGGCGGAAATATAAAGCAAGACATGAAACATTTTATAAAATAAGACCACGATTTATGTGAGAAAACATCGTCTTTCGGCATAAATATATAAACATGGTTTAGCGATTACATCCGACCTTTGTACAACATGACTACTGCACCTCTGAAATATACAACTATGGCGGAGACGGGGCCCGCCATACCTCGATGTACAAAACTATCTACAACGGGAGATCATACCCAAAGTAGAGCCTCGGAAAAGATGGAGCTCCGACACCAACGTAGAGATCCTAAGAATGTGGATCTAGCACTGCTTGCCGCCTGCGGCATGAACGCAGCCCGAAGGAGGTCGATGCAAGTACTAAGTATATGAAGCGTAAAATACTTAAATGAAACATATCATTTTAAAAGCAGTTTGCAAGTATGTATGAAACAACGAGAAACCGCATAGTGCCACATCACAAACAAGAGTGATAGGTAAGCGCGCGAGGTCTTTTCTAGGTGCGAATGATCGGCAGGCCATTGCGTAGTATCACTATGCAAGCCTAATCTCGGACTCCGTAGTCGCGTAGGCCGATCACATAGGCGCGTAGGGTATATAACCCGCATCGAGGGTAGCTACTCCTCGGCATCGCTGGACTCGTAGTCCGCATGGCCACATGTAGACGCGTGAGGTATAACCCGCGCTAACACGGAACTCCGTAGCTCCGCATAGGTCCTTGGACCGCATGAGGTATTCTCGAATCATGGTCCTGCATCACCGAGTCTACCCGCGTCGGAGGCGACTTAACCCCTGTAATATGTCAAGAGGTGAGTGATGTTACACTAACCTAACAGCTTATCGTTAAACAACATAAGCACAACAAGAATACTCTTTTACACAAACGTTACAAGACACTAACACACATAGCATTATATCATGTCTACTTATCAAACCATCTTTTTATTCTTTTCACAATTCAATATAAGTCTGTTATAAACACATAGGCAAACTGTTTCTTTTATCAATCTTAAGTGGTTATACTTAACTTCCCATAAAGCTAGTATAACTCTTAAGCTTCTGTTTAAAAACCAATTAGTTCTCTTCTGTTAAAAATGATTCAGTATTCTTTTGAAATGCTTTCAGATCTTTATTATTCAGGCTTAAGCCGTGAGGCATTGCCGTAAGTGTTATTCAGGCTTAAGCCGTGAGGCATTGCCGTAGTTATATTTCAGTTAACACATGTACGTCTCACTCATATATATTGTAAAATATCATGCTTTAGGAAGAATCACATACCTTCTCGTGAAAACCACCGCCAAGTTGAATATGTCGCGCAGAGAGTCACCTATAATAGTCACGGACATCTATCAAAGACTACTCAAGGTCATTCTAAACAGAGGGTTCACAATTCTATGGAAAGTTGGGCGACTTCCCTACCGGTGAGCTATATAAGTCTCATTGTGAAAACAGTCTATGTAAAATCTGATTTGATTATTCTTCTTTAAACCCTTATACTGTGGTAACAGTTCAATTCTATTCTGATATTCTTCTAAGTATTTAATACTTATTCTAATACTACTACAGTATGTATTCTCTAATTCAAAAGAGGGTTAGGATTAGTTACCTCAGTAAGCCCAAAATATCCTAGATAAAGTCGCTGAGCAAGGTTTAGCTCCTAAGTTGTATGCGCTCAGAGCTCCAAGAAACCTTAGAAGTTCTTCACAACTTCTACTAAGTACTAAGGGATTTGGGCTAGGGTATTTTGGGCATTATAACAATACTAGAAGACAACTTTTCTACCAAGGGATGGGGGGTAGGTTTTGGCTAGGCTAGGGGGGGTAGGCCCTCGGCCAAACTTCACAAGGGGAGGGGGGGGTGTTGGACGAAAGAGCTACAAAGGGAGAGGAGAGGATTTTTCAAGACTTGGAAAGATTTGTGGATGAAGAACTCTTCATCTCTAAGGGGGTATTTATAGGTCAAGAAGTGGCCAACCAATGGCCAAGATTAAGACAAGTGCAAGGCAAGTGTAGGGTGAGGATTAACTATACACAAATATCCTACCAACTCCTTGACTTGTGCACAAGGCACAAAAAACGTGCTCACCATTGTTCAAATCGTCCAAATGGACGATTTCAAGTCCATCAATCGAGGGTGACAAGTGTCGCCTCCCGTTGGTCCAAAATGTTTCGCCTCTCTAAAAATCCGCAAAAATTAGAAATGGCATAGCCGAAATTTACCCTACGAAAGTCGTGGAAACGTTTGCCGGAAAACTATTCGTTTTGTGAGTTGTGCCCAAAAACGCTTTTGCCTAAACTTTAAGGCTAGACTTTTCAGACGTATTCTCACGCATATACTCGAAATACGGGTATAACAAGTCGCTCGACTCTCTAGCATCGTTGGTGTAACCGAACTCACTGACTTGGCCACAACCTCAGGAATAGTCTGGGCCTAAGCCCTAGTGACTCTCTGCGTCCTACTAGCAGCTCCTACTATTTACTTTCCCTTCTGGGCTGATGTTGCCTTCCGTGGAGGCATAACTGTTACATAGGATTACGTCAGAGAGAGATCAACCTAATAACACAGCTCTACTGCACGATCTCAGATTGAGAAGAATGGAAACCAATCCTAAATGTCCTGTATCCTCCTGATTAAAGATGTGGTGCACAACACACCAATAATCAAGACTCTACTAGACACAGTTTGTAGACACTTTCCGAGGATTAACTGCTCTGATACCACTTTTGTCACGACCCGACCCCGGCCCGCGACTGGTGCCCTACCTGGGCACCCTTATAGGTATACATCAGAGATAACCAGTGGAATATAAATAAAGCTCGTAGACATGCAGTACTGTGAAGTAAGAAACAGGCCAGCCGATAAGGCCTCATTTCGGTATATATATATATATATATACATAACAAAAGAGATACATCTGTTTTCCAGTCCAACCCACAAACCATGACTACAGACCTCTAAGAGTTTTAACATAACAACTGTGACGGGACAGGGCCCCGCTATACCCTTGAATATACATGAATCTACAACAACAGGGATCCGTACCAAAAGATGAACCTCCGGAGTAATGGAGCTTCTCAAAAAGCTGAATTGTGATCCTAAGAGCGAGGATCAAGAACGGTACCTCTACCGCAAGATTTAACGCAGCCAAAAAAAGGGGTCAGTACAAAATATGTAACAAGTATGTGAAACTGAAAGTACTGTAATTAAATCATATAATCTAAAATAAAGCTGGAGACATGTATGATAACCAAATTAACAGTACACTGTGCCTTACTAATAATGAGAGTAAATAAGAGTAAACTTTACCGTTTAAAAATAGGAAGCTTATGATCAAATTAGGGTCACCCGCCCGTAGTATCATTAAGCAATCCTACTCCTGGGACTATTTCACCCGCATAGGTCGTGTGGACCCGCATGAGGTAATTTCCTCGCATAGGACTATTTCACCCGCATGAGACTATTTCACCCGCATAGACCCTAGGGGCCCGCAATGAGTATATACGTCATACTCGCATCGTGGGTAGCAAATCCACGGAAATGCAGAATGCAAAATGACCCGGGGAATTGACCCCGTAATAAATAATATAACTCTAGCACCACCGGCTATCATGAACAACACATGCAAGTTAGCAATCTTTAACTCTCATTAATTATACTTAAGGCACTATCATGTAAAATCCGAGAATTTAACCCAAAGTACTACGTACTTCTATTCTTATAAAAAAGACTCTTTTTAAATAATAACCCCAAGATACTAACACCCGTAGTATCAAGGCATGTCTACTTTTTAAATCAAGCTACTACACCATTAGAAATTCATTCCAAAGCTTTAAAATCAAGTCGTTTATCCTCTGTTTAAATCAATCAAGTAAACCACTCTTTTACTTCCCATAAAGTCGTTATAACTAACTTCTCATAAAGCCATTATAACACTTTATGTTTTTAGAAAACTAAGGCATTTACATCTTTAAAATCAAGGGAGCTTAACTCCCAACTCAACCAAACTTGTACACTTTAAATCAATTCAATGATTTCAAAATGAAGCCGAATTCATTTAAGACTTGTACGTCTACCGTACTATACATTTATAAAACTCATGCTCAAGATGATAGGGAAAGTTCCACATACCTCTTCGGCTCAATCCACTTGCTAAGTCGAATACGCCACACGTAGAATGTCAACCTATAATGACCATAATACGTCTATCAACTTCTAGCTTTCTAAGGTAGAATAATTCTAAGTATAAGGCCTCTTATTCTACGGAAAATTGGGCAGTACTTCCCCTGTTTCTATGTACTTTTCCACCTTTTTCAAGGCCCGAAATCAATAACCAATATGCCACATTTAAGGCTCAACAAATCAGCTAATCAAAGGGGATTACACGCCTAACAGGACGTGTAAAATTCTGGCCCACAATTCATATATAATAGTCCAATAATTCTAAGGCAATTCTCGGCTACAACATGTCAACATATAATCCTTTTCAATTCATTTTTAATCCAAGTCGTTATTCCAACATGTTATATAAGTCATAATCAATTACAACAATTATATTCCTTTCCTTATATAACATGTAACGATTATAACTAACAACCAAATTGATTAACAACTTTAATGGCTAACATGCCAATTTCGGTTTTTACATTTCAACATGGTCCAAATCTTTTCAATCTTCATTCTATATATCACATGCTCGTTTATCAACTACTATAACATGTAATCTTCAATTACATTAAGAAGACGAAGATTTTTACCTCAATAAGCCCAAATATAATCCAAGATTAAAAGTCGATCCTTAGAAACTTTAGCTCATCTTCTTCGCGTTCCAATCCACTCCAAGCAACCCTTAGAAGTTCATAAACAACTTCTTTTCAAATTCCAACATCAAAGTTGAAGAACACCTTAGGGTTTCATGTTGCGACTAACGAATTAACATAGTATTTCCGGGATTTAAGAGGTTGTTTATCCTTAGTATACTTGTTACACCCCGTAGTTCCAGGGTATATATGTGAGGACGTACGTACAAGAATACGACATTAAGATTGGAAAGGAAGAAAGATTTGATTTTCCGACGAAAATTTTTCCGGATTTTGTGAAGGAAAAAGGTTCGTAAATGGGAATTGGATTCCCAGATTTGGTATTCGGACTTCTGGGAAAATATTAGAATTATGGAATTTTATTTCCAGATTTGGTCACGTGGGGCCCACGGGGGAAAATTTACGGTTTTGTGGGGCCCACATTATTTTCAAGATTTTGGCCATTATGGATATTTTCGGAAGATGAAATATTTTGGACGAATAGGAGGGCGACATGTGTCACCCCCTTAGGTGGCTTGTAGCCGTTTTTGTGTGCCATGTGTCCCTTGGCCGAAATGGCTCAACAAGTGGCAAGCCACTTGTCTCAAATTTTGTGTGGACATGTGGTTTTGGGGCCCACACACACATGTCCCCAATATAGACCACACACTTGCTTGCATCCTAGCCATTGGTTGTTCTATAAATACCCCTTAAGATTTCAAGACTTCTTCATCCACACTTAAGAGTTTTTTCCAAGGCAAAATACTCCCTCCCTTCTAGGTGCTCTCGGCTTTAGCCATTTCCCCTTGACCAAAAGTTCTCCAAAAATCCTTAAACTTTTAAGTGTTCTTCATTAAGGTGTTATGAAGATTGTGAACCAAGAGTTAGAAAATAATTCACACCCCTAGCCTTGAAAGCTTGCCTTGGCCGAAACTTGCCAAGTTTGAGCCTAAGGTGTTCTTCACTTTTTGGAGTTAGATCTTGAAGAGGAGTTGGTTAGGAGCTTCTAAGGGTTGCTTGGAGCGGATTGGAATGTAAGGATTTGGAGCTAAACTTGCTAAGGAGCGACTTTAAGTTCTTGGATATTTTTGGGCTTATCGAGGTAATGATCTTTGTCCTTCTATTGTAATTGGAGATTACATGCTATAGTAGTGTATAATTGAGTATTTGATATGTGGAAGGAAGATTGAAAAGAAATGGACTGTATTGTATATTGTGGGGCAAAATTTTACACGTCCAGTTAGGCATGTAATCCCCTTTGAGTTGTTGTATTATTGCGCCTTAAATATGGCATGTTGGTTATTGATATCAGGCCTTGAAAAAGGTGGAAGTACATAGTTACAGGGGAAGTGCTGCCGAATTTTCCGTAGAATAAGGAACCTTATACTTAGAAATATTCTACGAAGGAACCTAGATGTTGATAGATGTGTTGTGGTTATTATAGGTGGATATTCTACGCGCGGCATACTCGACTTGGCTTTTGGATTAAGCCGAAGAGGTATGTGATTCTTCCTATTCTCTTGAGCATGATTATTTGTGAAATATATAGTGCGGTAGACGCACGTGTGTTAAAGAAGTTTGATTTCCTTTTTGTGTCCTTGACTTGATTCTAAAGTTAAGTGACTTGATGTGAAATGTTAAGGACTTGAATTGTGTTAAAAAGTTGTGAAACCTCATTCGTGAGTAATGGGTACTTGGTCTTTAAAAGAATAAAATTATCTTGATTTCGGAAATGTGAGTAGTTGTCCTTAGTTGGTTTAAAATGTAAAGTGTTATAATAGTTTTATGGGAAGCTAGTTATAACGACTTTATGAAAACGAAATAATGGTTTTATCATTGGATTTAAAACGGTAACTTGATATTTTTAAGAAGTTATGAGGCTTAAACTATTTTGAAAAGTATATTGTTACCGGACTTTAAAAAGGAGAAGTGTTTTTGTTTTAAAGGAAGGCGTGGTATTGTCTTGATTTGGTTTTAAAAGAAGGTATGGAAGTTGTTTTGTTTTACTTAAAAATGATAGTTACTCTATTTGGATACTACGGGTATTAGTATCGTGTGACTTTTGTGAAAGAAATGGATCTTTTTAAGGAGTTAAAGTACGTAGTACTTTGGGGTTAAAACCCGGATTGTTGGCATAAAATGAAAGTACCTTGTGTGAGTAACTTTCCTATGTTTTGCTTGTGATAGCCTTGTAATGATTTCTGAAGGTGTGGTAAGTTGGTTTGATAAGTAAACATGTTATGATACTACGGGCGTTAGTGTCTTGAGACTTTTTGTGTTAAGGGGGTTTTCTTGTTGTGCTTATGTTGTTTACGATAAGTCGGTTGCGCTTGTATTATATCACATACCCCCATGACTTGTTATGTTACCGCGGGTTAGCTACCCCCGATGCGAGGAATACCTCATGCGGGTCCATGTGACCTATGCGGGCTACGGTAGTCCAGGAATCACTCCGGGTGTGTTACGCTGATGCGAGGAATACCTCATGCGGGTCCATGTGGCCTATGCGGATTGCGGGAGTCCAGGAAATGTTGTGGGTTAGCTACCCCCGATGCGAGGAATACCTCATGCGGGTCCACGTGACCTATGCGGACTACGGTAGTCCAAGAGTAGGACTCGCACAATGATACTAAGGGAGAATGACCCAACTTCGATCATTGGCGGTCTAGAAAGACCCGGTTAGCGTCGTGATACAGTTTTATAGCATTGTTGGTACGGTAGGTTCTGGTAGCTGGCTTTCGTACTTGCCCCGGTCAGTTGATGATGCATGCTGGTTCTGGTAGCTATCCCTTCGTACTTGCCCCGTACGGTTTTATGACACAGGGACTCGTGTTCATGTATTCTCGTGTTATTATATCATAGACTGCCGGCAGTGAGGAAGGAATTCCACGGGCATGATTGATATTGTGGGTGTGAGACCCATGGTTATATTTGAGTGATGACTTTGAGGGTGTCACGATCCGACCTCGGGCCCGTGACTGGTGCCTTACCCCGGGCACCCTTGTGATACAACATCAGAGAAAACCAGCGGAAGTAACTCATAAGCAAGACATAATATAAAAATACGAAACAGGCTAACCCAAAATGGCTACCTTTCTGTAAACATAAATATAACAGAAACTGAACAGTTACATCCTTTACCAACCCAATTCATAACAGGACTACAGGACTCTAAGAGTTTGTAACAACTATGATGGGACAGGGCCCCGTCATACCCCTGAATGTACATAATATCTACTACCTTAGGGAGAACCGTACCAAAAGACAAGCCTCCGGAGAAATGGAGCTTCTGACACCTGATCAATGATCCTAAGAATGAGGATCCACCACCTGCTTACCCTTACCTGCGGCATGAACGCAGCCCCCGAGGAAGGGGGTCAGTACACAATATGTACCAAGTATGTAAAACTGGAAAATACTGTAATTATATCATAAGTCTAAATAAAGCTGGAGACATGGATGATAATCAAATTACAGTGCACTGTGCCTTACTAACAATGAGAGTAACAAGTATAAACTTTACTGCATAAAAATAGGAGGCTCATGATCAAAATAGGGTCACCCACCCGTAGTATCATTAAGCAATCCTACTCCTGGGACTATTTCACCCGCATAGGTCCTGTGGACCCGCAATGAGGTCATCCGCCCCGCATGGGACTATTTCACCCGCATGCAATGAGTACAAACTCCACACTCGCATCATGGGTAGCAAATCCATGGAATAAGTAGTAACCCGGGGTCTACCCCGTAAGAATACATAACCTAGCACAACCGGCTATCATATATAACATAAGCGCTACCGACTTATCATAACATAAGCAAGTTAAGAAAATTCCCTAACTTCTTATTAACATTATTAATATATCCTCTCATTTTAGTTTACTTAAGGCACTAACATGTCATTTAAGAGAAAATCCGGGAATTCAACCCAAGTACCACGTACCTCAAACCTTTTAAGAATGACTTTTTTTTATATAAAACTTCCAAGATACCAATAACCGTAGTATCAAGTCACGACTACTTTTCAAGACAAGTCACATTTCCTTTTAGAAATATAATAGGCTTCTAAATCAAGTGACTTTTTTCCTTTTAAAACCTTAGGCAATTGATGCCTTAAAATCAATTTGTCTTTCATAAATTCAAATCATTTGTCCTTACTTATTTTACTTAGAGTAAATCTTTCTTTTGTTAACCTTCCATAAAGCTAATATAACCAACTTCCCATAAAGTCGTTATATTAACTTTATACATTAGTCAAATACATTTCCCTATATCCAAGGGACTTATACTTTTAAAACGAAACAAGTATCATATACTTAAAACACTTCAAGTCCCTTAACTTTGAAAACTTAGGACATCCTTAATACTTTTAAAGAAGTGAGTTAAACCCCTTACTCACCCAACTTGGCCATTCTTAAAACAAGTAAGAGATATCAAAGTCTTGTACGTCTACCGTACTACATAAGTGCAACTATTCATGCTCAAGAGATAGGAAAATTTCACATACCTCTCCGGGTCAATCCACTCGCAAGTCCAATATACCGCACGTAGTATGTTAACCTATAATGATCATAATACGTTTATTAGCTTCTAGCTTCAACGTATAACATTCTAATTGAAAAGCCCCTTATTCTACGGAAAATTGGACAACACTTCCTTTGTTTCTACATACTTTTCCACCTTTTCAAGGTCCGATATCAACTGCTAAACGCCACATTTAAGGCCAAATAATTCATCAATACAAGGGGATTACACGCCTAACTTTGACGTGTAAAATTCTGCCCCACAATACAAAATAAACAATCCAATAAGTTTAAGGTATTATCTTGGCTATAACATGTTCACATATCATCCTTATCCAATCCTTTCAAATCCAAATTGTTATTCTTACATGCAATATACCTAAAAGCAATATTGACAACTACAAGTCCTTTCTTCCTCACATGCAACACAATTTTCTAGCAAAAAGAGAAAGGATTGTTACCTTAGAGTTTACCCAAATTAGTCCAACAAATTTCACTTGTCTTCTTTCCACAATCACCACCACAAACCTCCTACAAGCTTGTCAACATGTCTCCTTCTTGTTACCTTTCCGAAATTTCTCTAGGCCTTGGTTTCTTCTTGAATTTCTAGAGAGAAGGGAGAGAAATTTTTAGAGAGAAGGAAGAGAGATTTTTAGAGAGAAGGAGTTTTGTAAAGAATGACCAAGTCTTCAAGACTTGGTCAATATATATGTCACGACCCGAACCCGGGCCCGTGACTGGTGCCTTACCCCGGGCACCCTAGTGATACAACATCAGAGAAATCAGCGGAACATAACACAACAACATGAAATAACAAGAAGCGTACAACAATTATCTTTAGAAAACTTGCCCTTCGACATAAATAATAATAACAACTCTTTCAAAATGAACAGTTTAATCCTTTCTTTACAAACCCTACCCACAACAAGATTCTGCACTTCTAAGAAAAGATACGACAAAGAATGGCGGACAGTGGCCCCGCCAAACCCCGAATGTAAACACCTATTACGACAGCGGAATATACCACCGATAAGCCTCCGAGAAACGGCTTCCCATACTGAATCGTGACCAAAGCTAGGATCAACGATCGTGTACCTCAACTCGCGCAGATTTAACGCACTCGGGCGAGGTCGATAACAGTACCAAGTATGTGAAATCAAAATATCAGAAATGGAATCATAGTAGTCTATATAAAGCAGAGACATGTATGATAACAAAACTACGCTCACAATAAACAAGCAAATATATCAAGTCGTGACTCACGCCAAAGTCATTACTCAAATATAATAATGGGTCTCACGCCCACAACATCAATCATGCCCGTGGAATACCTTTCCTCACCGCAGCTTTATGATATAAAAGCACCAAGGAACACACATGAACATCGTGTCCCACTGCGTTATAATAACACCGCACGGTAAGTACGAAGGCATAGCCGACTACTAACACCTACGCATTCAACAAGGTCATGAATCAGATCATAAGATCTCGCCTGCATCGTCACATGATCAAAGCCGCCACTTGCCCGCAGATCTAATGCGCGCTAAGCCCTCGAACTTCCCGCACTCTGATAGGCCAATCTCATCGGTCCGCATGAGGTATTCCCGCATCGAGGGTAGCTACTCCTAAGATCGCCCCGACTTCGCACCGCATGGCCACATGGACCGCATGCCCATAAAGGACGACACTAACTCGAACTCTCGTAGCTCGCATAGCCCTCGAACTCGCATTTAGGTATTCTCGAATCATAGGTCCATCGACCGCTGAGTCTACCCCGACGGAGGCGCCTTAACTCGGAATCATCTCAAGAGATGAGTGATGTAAAATACTAACATAACAGCTTATCGTTAAACAACATAAGCACAACAAAGGAAAAACCCCTTTACACAAACATCACAAGATACTAACACACGTAGATCCTAGCATGTTTACTTATCAATCAACAAGAAAGTATTACAAGGCTATCACAAACCACCAAACTCAAGTTATACACCCGAGGTACTTCCTACTATATGCCAACAAGTTCGTGGTTTTATCCCCAAAGTACTTGTTACATTAACTCTTTAAAAGATACGTTACTTTCACAATGTCACACAATACGTAGTATAAAAATAGAGTGACTATCTTTTTAAAGTAAATCAATTACTTCTCTTTGTAAAATCAAGTAGCAACATTCTTTTCCACTGCTCAAGTTTGCCTAATTTCCAATGTTCACGTTCTTATTTTAGAAAGGTTTCGTAGTTCATAGTCTTATTCATTTAAGAATATAATTCTCCTTTAAACAACTGAGAAACATAAGCCTTATATGTGAGTAGGATATTCTTGTTTATAACAATCTTATTACAATGACCATGATCTAGAAATATCATTTTGTCTCATCTTAGCTTCATGCAGATGGAAGTTTCTACTGGTTTTAATAATACTTAATTAGTCAAAACATTTCCTTTTATTAACGCCGCAGTTGGTTTGTCGATACCCATTCGATTTCAAATCAAGAAAACATTCTTAAGCCGTTATACCTAACTTCCCATAAAGCTAGTATAACTCTTAAGTTTTCAAAACCAAGTATTACTTCAAGTTCTTTATTAACACACAAGCCGCTTATAGTTCAAATCGCTTACCTTTTAAAACCACAAGTATTTTCTTACCAACATAAAGTCGTTATAACCAACTTCCCATAAAGTCGTTATAACACTTTATGTTTTAAACCAATCAATACATTTAGCACATGCACGCTCACCGCACTACATAGTTCACACATATCATGCTAGAAGAGATAAGAGGTTCACATACCTCGCGACAGTATCGACTAATAGCAAAACGCCCAAGTACTTCAAACCGCTTACTCCTCAGCCAAGAGATCGCGCCACGTAGTACTTCAACCTATAAGGCCACAAGGCGCTTATTAACATTTAGATCCCTTCAGAGAACATTCTACGTAAAATTCGGCAAAGACCTCCCGCAACAAACAGCGTAAATCTCCTCTCTATCTGGGGCCGCTATCAAGCCAACCAGTGGGGTTCATACATCTAACCGGACGTGCACAATTCTACCTCACGTAAAAGCTACACAAGGTTCATCAGAATACACCCTATGTAAAACAACAAGATTCTTCTTTCAAAAGGTTTCTTATTATTCAGCTTAAGTCCAAAGACATCCGACAACAACGTTGATTCTATATATAGTATACTTCAACTATATAGTCTAACAATCATGTAACTTCCAATTACAATAGGACAAGATATTTACCTCGATAAGCCCATAATTATCCAAGTATAAAGTCGATCCGGGCAATCGTTTAGCTCCAACTCCGAAGGCCCAACCCGCTCTAAACCACCCTTAGAAGTTCTAACCAACTTCTACACAATACTCCAACGGACTATGGAGATTTTCCTGTGGTTTCGGTTTTGTGACAGACGGGAAGTAAAATAGTATTTCAGGGCTTTTAGTAAAGGAATAACATTAGAAAACTAAAATGTATACTCGTAAGGTAATTTGGGCATTATAACAATACTATTGAGAGTAATTCTACACCACAAAGTGGGGGTATTATACGAAAGCAACTAGCAGTGGGTACACTCTCGGCTAGCACCCCTAGAGTGGGTGCTCTACACAAGGGAGGCCCTACGAACTCAACACAAAGGGGAGGGAGAAGGAGAGCTTTCAAGACTTAGGCAAATTTGTGGATGAATTTGTCTTCCAAAGGGTGGGTATTTATTGGTCAAGTGAAGGCCAACCAATGGCCACGATCATGCCAAGTGCAAGGCAACTGTAGGGCCAAGATCTTGCCAAGTGCCCTTAACCAACTAACACACAAATATCCTACCTACTCCATGACAAAATGGCCAACTTTCGCCAAGCTTGACCGCCAGTGTTCCAATGAGAGGTGACAAGTGTCGCCTCTTGTTGGTCCAAAATGTTTCGTCTCTAAAAATCCGCAAAATAAAATATGGCATAGCCGGAAATTCCCTACGAAAGTCGTGGAAAACGCTTTCACTAAAAACGACTCTAACCGGGTGTTGTGCACAAATTAAATCGCCAAGCCTACTTGAAGTTCGAATTTCCTACGCACGTCCCTCGCAGACATACTGAAATACTGGGTATAACATTCTCCTTCCTTAGAAACATTCGTCCGAATGTTCCTTCTAAGTCTCAAAACAAACGCCACAGATAGTCCTCACCGCTATACTTACATTTAAAACAATCGCCACGCATGGCCACGGAACCAACTTGCGCAAAGTACTTACCTTCAAGTCCACGAGGACACACCTCTAACATCACAAACGCCCCATCCAAGGGTCTAAAATATAATTTCTTCGCACTTTCTCCACACAAAAGAAATGATCACATCTACGCCGCCATACACGCCGCTTCTTCCCTTACGTGTCGCACTCTTCTCGTACACTCGAATTCTTACCACATGATACCACTTTTGTCACTTTGCCCGAGGCATAAACCTTCTCAGCGACCCAACAAATGGTACCGGATCGCACGCGATCATCTGCGTCGTCAGACACCCAAACTCTCGATATCGCTTCGCTTCAAACTCGGTTACTATCTCTAACGGTCATCATTAATCGAACACTCTGGATGGATCTCCGATACTTTCCGAACATAACAATACGAAAAGATCGGACATACCGCTTCCTAAGTCGGACGGCAAAGCTAACATATAGGCAACCCGCCTATTCTTCACATGAACTCGTGCGGCCCAAAACAACTCGGCTAAGTTCCTCTGCTTTCAAAACTCGTCACACCCGACCGGGTGGTACCTTCAAGACCGACCAACTCTGAACTCTGCCGCCGCCGATTATCCGTGACGATTTCCTCCGAAATGCCGTAACTTCTTCTAGACAAGCTTCACTAACCACACCGGAACAAGCTCAACTAATATTCAACCTTGCCAACATCGAACCAATCGACCAAGAACTTACACTTCCGCCTCTTACAAGGCTTCATAAGGCGACATCCGAACACCGAAATGGTAGTTAAAAACATTTCCTCTCCAGAGACAACAATCCCACAACTACCCTCGAAATCCAAACACCGCCCGAGGCGAATGCGGTCCCGAGACTCACCGAGTTCTTAACCTTGCTCGGTAAAACTTTCCGAAACAAAACAGCCGCACTGGCTCCACTGCGTCATAAGGTGAAGGTAGGCACCTGCGACGCCTTACAACCTTTCTGATAAAATCAACACTGCCGAGTAAACTGTCTTTGCTAGAAGACAAGACGGCTGACCTCCTCGGCCCGACCACTGGTCGAACGCATCCACGAACTCGTATGCTGGTTAACTAAACTTGGGCCTAACACCCTCGTGGCCCTACCATAAGGCGGGACCACCACAAACTGACCCCACCACCATACATGCCGCGGGTTGACCCGCAACGTGGCCTCAACCCGACCCGGCAACGCGCAAAACGCTAGCTCCCTGAAGGAAAACTCTCACTAATCACGTTACGAAAACCTAGCGGTCTTCTTAGCTCAACTACCCTCTTTCATTCCACATTACTCAGGGACTAATCCCACAAACATAACTCACGTGCACTATGCACTCCTATAAGGGTCAAACATAAACAATACATCTTTTTCTCGAGATGGCCTTACCTCTAAGGTCTCTACGTATAAAACTCTAAGGCTCACACCTTCTCTATCCCCCAAATCTTACTTGGTTAACTAACCAAGATTTCTAATCACCATTTACACAATGTTATCAGAATATAACACTTAAGGTATACTCACCTTATCACACATACTAAACCCTAGAGGGTTAAAGATCTATCTGTATCTCATCGCTTCACTCCTTAGTCGTTCTAATCAAAGCACGCGTGCGCATAGCTAAGGAAGGTGACGAACTACCCACCGATCACGAAGGCTAAGTCCTCCTACAAGGACACTCTTCGACACTAGACCACGGCGGTCATAGTACAACAAGTACCAACCAAAAGACGACATTCCGGGATGACGTCATCGCTAATGAACCGGAAACCCCGGAGTTCGACCAACTCCTGCATACCGAACGCCCCGAAATCCGTGGAAGACTACTCGCATTGTGGATGTGCATAATCAAATCTGTGGTGAGGTGACTCGCCTCGAAAGTTACCAAAGGACCTGCCGCTCGGCCTCTTCGCATCCTTGGTTAACCCGTCGATCTCTACGTTTCTCGGCTGCGTGTATAAGCTCGCATACGTGCCATGCTCAAGCCTAATCAAGAACTACTCTTTGCACAACCCTCGTTGATATTCATCAAGACTCGCGGTACATCGGTATACTCTCGGTAGTTAAATCCATAGCTAATGTAGGTCGCCTCTTTGCAATCCATATTCTCTGCTCTGGTCGTGGGCCCGAAGGTTCAAATATCATGGCGCAGTGGAACCGCCGCCGTGCTAAACTTTCTGGGGCTAGTGATGTCGCGAAATCCCGAACGAAGCACCTAACTCGGTGATGATTGGGCTCGTGCCTCGTAACCCTCGAACTCTACTCGCAGCTCCGGCATTGCGCGCCTCTCTGGGCGGGTTTGCCTACGCGGAGGCATAACGATAAGGAAATAATTTCGTCGGAGGTCCAACTTACAACACGGCTCTAAGGCACGATCTCGAGTGAGAAGAATAGAAACCAATCCTAAATACCCTATAGCCTCACGATTATTGATGTGGTGCAACACACCGATAATCAAGACTCTACTGGATACGGTCTGTAGACACTTTCCGAGGATTAACTGCTCTGATACCACTTTTGTCACGACCCGAACCCGGGCCCGTGACTGGTGCCTTACCCCGGGCACCCTAGTGATACAACATCAGAGTAATCAGCGGAACATAACACAACAACATGAAATAACAAGAAGCGTACAACAGTTATCTTTTAGAAAACTTGCCTTCCGGCATAAATAATAATAACAACTCTTTCAAAATGAACAGTTTAATCCTTTCTTTACAAACCCTGCCCACAACAGTACTACAGACCTCTAAGAAAAGATACGACAGCAATGGCGGGACAGGGCCCCGCCAAACCCCTGAATGTAAACACCTATTACGACAGGGGAATATACCACTGATAAGCCTCCGGAGAAACGGGGCTTCCCATACGCTGAACTGTGACCCTGAAAGCTAGGATCAACGGCGGTGTACCTCAACTGCGGCGTGAACGCAGCCAAGGAGGTCGATAACAGTACCAAGTATGTGAAACGAAAATCAGTAAATGGAATCATAGTAGTCTATATAAAGCGGGAGACATGTATGATAACAAAACTACGATTCCTGATAAACAAGCGATCATATCAAGTCGTGGACTCACGCCAAAGTCATTACTCAAATATAATAATGGGTCTCACGCCCACAACATCAATCATGCCGTGGAATACCTTCCTCACCGCCAGCTTATGATATAAAAGCACCAAGGAACACACATGAACACCAGGTCCCACCTGTGCCATAATAACACCGTACGGGGTAAGTACGAAGGCATAGCCGACTACTAACACCCACAGTACCAACAAGGTCATGAACTGTATCATAAGATCTGTCTAGACCGTCACATGATCACAGCCGCCACTTGCCCGAGATCTAATGCGCGTCAAGCCACGGAACTTCCCGCGACTCGCATAGGCCAATCTCATCGGCCGCATGAGGTATTCCCGCATCGAGGTAGCTACTCCCGGCATCGCCCCGACTTCGCATGGCCACATGGACCGCATGCCCGTAAAGGACGCACACTAACACGGAACTCGTAGCTCGCGCAGGCCCCCGAACTGCATGAGGTATTCTCGAATCATAGGTCCATCGACCCGCCTGAGTCTACCCCGCATCGGAGGGCAGCTTAACCCCCGGAATTATCTCAAGAGATGAGTGATGTAAAATACTAACATAACAGCTTATTGTTAAACAACATAAGCACAACAAAGGAAAAACCCCTTTACACAAACATCACAAGATACTAACACACGTAGCATCCTAGCATGTTTACTTATCAATCAACAAGAAAGTATTACAAGGCTATCACAAACCAACACAATCAAGTTATACACACGAGGTACTTTCTACTATATGCCAACAAGTTCGGGGTTTTATCCCCAAAGTACTTCATACATTAACTCTTTAAAAGATACGTTACTTTCACAATGTCACACAATACCCGTAGTATAAAAATAGAGTGACTATCTTTTTAAAGTAAATCAATTACTTCTCTTTGTAAAATCAAGTAGCAACATTCTTTTCACTGCTCAAGTTTGCCTAATTTCCAATGTTCACGGTTCTTATTTTAGAAAGGTTTCGTAGTTCATAGTCTTATTCATTTAAGAATATAATTCTCCTTTAAACAATCGAGAAACATAAGCCTTATATGTGAGTAGGATATTCTTGTTTATAACAATCTTATTACAATGACCATGATCTAGGAAATATCATTTTGTCTCATCTTAGCTTCATGCGGATGGAAGTTTCTCTTGGTTTTAATAATACTTAATTAGTCAAAACATTTCCTTTTATTAACTGCGATGGTTTGTCGATACCCATTCGATTTCGAAATCAAGAAAACATTCTTAAGCCGTTATACCTAACTTCCCATAAAGCTAGTATAACTCTTAAGTTTTCAAAACCAAGTATTACTTCAAGTTCTTTATTAACACATAACAAGCCGCTTATAGTTCAAATCGGTTACCTTTTAAAAACCACAAGTATTTTCTTACCAACATAAAGTCGTTATAACCAACTTCCCATAAAGGTTATAACACTTTATGTTTTAAACCAATCAATACATTTAGCACGTACGTCACCGTACTACATAGTTCACACATATCATGCTAGAAGAGATAGGAAGAGGTTCACATACCTCGCGACGAGTATCGACTAATAGCAAACGCTCAAGTACTTCAAACCGGCTACTCCTTAGCCGTGATGATCGCGCCACGTAGTACTTCAACCTATAAGGCCACAAGGCGCTTATTAACATTTAGATCCGCCGAGAACATTCTACGAAAATTCGCGGCACCTCCACACAACAGCGTAAATCTTCTCTCTACATCGGGGCGCTATCAAGCCAACCAGGGGTTCATACATCTAACGGGACGTGCACAATTCTACCTCACGAAAAGCTACACAAGGTCTCTGTAATACTGATCCTATGTAAAACAGATTCGATACTCTTTCGAAAAGGTTTCTTATTATTGGGCTTAAGTCCAAAGACATTGCCGACAACAACGTTCGATTCTATATATAGTATACTTCAACTATATAGTCTAACAATCATGTAACTTCCAATTACAATAGAAGGACAAGATATTTACCTCGATAAGCCCATAATTATCCAAGTATAAAGTCGATCCTGGGCAATCGTTTAGCTCGACTCAGGCGCTCCAACCCGCTCTAAACCACCCTTAGGAGTTTTAACCAACTTCTACACAATACTCCAACGGACTATGGAGATTTTCCTAGGGTTTCGGTTTTGTGACAGACGGGAAGTATAATAGTATTTCTGGGCTTTTCGTATAGGTATAACCTTAGAATACTACAAGGTATACCTGGCTAAGGTAATTTGGGCATTATAACAATACTTTTGAGAGTATTTCTACACCACAAAGGGGGTATTATCTGAAAGCAACTAGGCTAGGGGTACACTCTCGGCTAGCACCCTAGAGGGGTGCTCTCGCCACAAGAGGAGGCCTCCGGCGAACTCAACACAAAGGAGGAGAAGGAGAGCTTTCAAGACTTAGGCAAATTTGTGGATGAATTTGTCTTCCAAAGGGGTGGGTATTTATAGGTCAAGTGAAGGCCAACCAATGGCCAAGATCATGCCAAGTGCAAGGCAAGTGTAGGGCCAAGATCTTGCCAAGTGCCCCTTAACCAACTAACACACAAATATCCTACCTACTCCATGACAAAAATGGCCAACTTTCGGCCAAGCTTGACCGCCCAAGGTGTTCCAATGAGAGGGTGACAAGTGTCGCCCTCTTGTTGGTCCAAAATGTTTCGTCTCTCGGAAAAATCCGCAAAAATAAAATATGGCATAGCCGGAAATTCCACTACGAAAGTGGAAAGCGTTTACTAAAAAGCGACTCTAACCGGGTGTTGTGCACAAAATTAAATCGGCCAAGCCTACTTGAAGTTCGAAATTTCCTACGTACGTCCCTGCGTACATACTCTAGAAATACGGGGTATAACAATATAGTTCTTCCACACAATCAGATGGGAGAGACACTTGTCACCCTCTCATGGCCCTTTTAAAAGAAAACTTCTGATTTTCCCCCCAGATTTCGCAAAACTCCCGCCTCGGCGCCGCGACCCTGCATCCGGCGCCGCGGCGCTGAAACCTCCGAGAACATTCAGTATCTCCGGCGCCGCGGCCCTGCATTCCGGTGCCGCGGCGCTGCAACCTCAGATAACTTTTCAGCATATCCGGCGCCGCGGCCCTGCATTCGGCGCCGCGGCGCTGTGGCCCCTGACCGAAAATGTTTTTCTGCTCGACTGCGCACTGAACTTGCAACTTCCATAACTTTCTACTCTGATGTCCTATTCACGAACGGTTTGTTGAGTTGGAAACTAGACTCAACGAACTACATACTAGGACTTTGAACCACCTACGAACTCCTAATGTAACGGGACTTAAACCGCCTCAAAGTTGACTAAAAACCCATACAAAACATTCCGTCAACCCATCATTCTAAAATTTAAGTTTCAATTCCTTTCGTACGTTCTCAAAAGCATGACCTGAATTACGGGGTGTAACAGAGGGCGTGAGTCCCTGACTTGACATGACTGCTTATACATTGTGTACTGTAGTTTGGTTATCATACATGTCTCTGCTTTATATGATCGTTATGATTTCATTCTGATTTTCGCCACATACTTGCAATTGTTATCGACCTCCTTCGGGGGGCTGCATTCATGCCGCAGGTAGAGGTACACCGGTTGTTGATCCTCGCTCATAGTGTTATACCCCGTTTTTCCAGAGTATGTACGTATGGACGTACGTACGAAATTTGAGCCTTAGGATAGGCATTGGATTCGAAATTTGGGCACAAGTGCCGATTAGAGTCGTTTTCTGACGAAACGTTTCCACAGCTTACGTTGGGAAAATTCCGGCTATGTCATTTAGTATTTTTGCGGATTTTTCCGAGCGACGGAACATTTTTGGACCAACGGGAGGGTGACACTTGTCACCCTCATTGGACGGCAAAGAGGAGGCTTGGCCTTGGCCGATTGGCTCCCTCTTTTGTGCCTTGCTTTGTGGCTTGTTTTGTGGAGTGTTTTGTGGAGTGTTTTGTGGGTGCACTTGGCTTGATCTTGGCCATTGGTTGGCTTTTGGTTTTGCTATAAATACCCCCTCTCTTTGAAGACTTCTTCATCCACTCTTCACTTGCCTAAGTCTTGAGAACCCTCCTCCTCTTGTTGACTCGCCCAAGAGCTCCTCTCCCCTTGAAAGTGGCCTTGGTGGTGTCTCCCCTCCTTGTGAGGTCTAGTGGTACCCCTAGCCTAGTTGTTTTCGTATAATACCCCTTGTTGTGGTATAGAAATACTCCTAGTATTGTTATAATGCCCAAAATACCTTAGCCTTGTACCTTGTAGTATTCCAAAGATACCTCTTTACGTAGAGTCCGGAAATACTACCTTTTGTCCTTTTAGTCTCAAACCGAAACCCTAAGGAAATCTTCATAGTTGGTTGAAGTATGTGAGTAGAAGTTGGTTAGAACTTCTAAGGGTTGTTTGGAGTGGTTTGGAGCGCACGGAGTGGAGCTAAACCTTGCTCAGGAGCGACATTAAACTCGGATAATTTTGGGCTTATCGAGGTAATTATCTTGTCCCTCTATTGTAATTGGAAATTACATGTTTGGTTGACTATATAGTTGTTGTATACTATATATGGAACTACTTAGTATTCGGCGATGTCTTTTGACTTAAGCCTGAAGAATAAAGAATCGAATCAGTATTTACATAGGAGTATGTGCGGTAGACTTGTGTAGTACATCGAGTAGAATTGTACACGCCCGGGTAGGCGTGTAAACCCCCGGTTGGCTTGGTAGCGGCCTCGATAGAGAGAGGAGATTTCTGTTGCGGGGAGAGTCTTCAATTTTCGTAGAAAGATAGAACTTGTGTATTGGGGTTAATAGACGTTTGTGACCTTTATAGGTGAAAGTACTAAGAGTAGCGTATTACTCGAGGAGTGGAAAGGGCTAGCAAGGTTGTAGTACTTGGAGCTTTTTGCTTATTGTCGATAATCGTCGCGAGGTATGTGAACCTCTTCCTATCTTTTCTAGCATGATTGTTGTGAACTATGTAGTACTGTAGACGTCACGTTGCTAAGTGATTTGGTTGGTTTAAAACATAGGGTGTTATAATAGCTTTATGGGAAGTTAGTTATAACGACCTTATGTAAGTGAAAATGGTTTACTGATGTTAGAAGTTAAGAGACTTGATCTTATAAGATAAGAGACTTAACTTATTTGTTTTAATGTGGATGTTTGTGAGAAACCTCATTCGTGAGTAATGAGTACTTGGTTTTTAAAGGGATAATGTTTTACCGATTTGGGAATCGTAATGTGTATCGACAGGACCATGCAGCGTTAATAAAGGAAATTGTATTGTATTTTGATGTTTTGTTTTAAAACCAGTAGAAACCTCCATCTGCATAGATGCTAAGATAAGACAATATGATATTACATTTTATAGATCATGGTCTTTGTAATAAGATCGTTATAAACAAGAATAAACTACTCACATATATGACATATGTTACTCAATTGTTCTAAAAGGAATCAGTGATTAAGTTTGGGAACTATGAAACCATTTGAAAATGAGAAGCTTGAGTAATTGAAACTAGGCAAACCGGAACTTAGGAAAAGAATGTTGTTACTTGATTTTGAAAAAAGAAGGTGGGTTGGTCATTCTAATACTACGGTATCGGGTGACTTTTATAACAAGAATGGATCTCTTTTAAAAGAACTTAACGTATGTAGTACTTTGGGGTTAAAACCCGGACTTTGGCATAAAATGAAAGTACTTTGAGTTGTGTGAAACTTGCCTATGCTTGTTGTTGTGAAACTTGCCTATGCTTGTTGTTGTGAAACTTGCCTATGCTTGTGATGATAGCCTTTATTGTACAAGCGTTGTGTTTACGTGTTCTGGCGTCTCGATAGAGTCGGTTGGTAGTTGAGAACTTACTTGGATGTCGCGGTGGCGGAGAAATTCCGCAGTGCGTTCACGTTGATAGTATTATTGTCGTTAATCGCTTTGGACATACCGACACGATCGTAGCGCGCGGGTATGCTTCCATTTTGGTTAAGGTCTTGTGGTTAATCGCTCGATATATCGACACGATGCGTAGCGCACGGGTATGTTTCCATTTCGATTATCGCCATGTGATTTCCTTTTGGACATACTGACACGATGCGTAGCGCACGGGTATGCGTCCATTTGGAAAGTTGTCTTATTGTTTCCCTTTGGACATACTGACACGATGCGTAGCGCACGGGTATGTTTCCATTTGGATTCTTTGTCTTGTTGTTGAGTCACATGGACATGTCTACACCGATCCGCACTCCGGGGCATGTGGCCTGGGACATTGGTATTATGGTTGCATCATGGACATGTCTACACCGTCACGAAGATTCGGGGCATGCGGCCATAATCACGAACTCGATTGATGTTGTGGGCGTGAGACCCATAGTTATATTGGAGTGATGATTTTATGTGGTGAGCGTAGTTTGGTTATCATACATGTCTCCCGCTTTATATAGACTAGTATGATTTCATTTACTGATATTATGCGATTTCACATACTTGGTACTGTTGTCTTGACCTCCTTGAGGCTGCGTTCACGCCGCAGTAGAGGTACATCGATCGTGGATCCTCGCCATAGGATCACGATTCAGATTTGAAGCTCCGTTTCTCGGAGGCTTATCTTTGGTAGGTGTTCCCTGAGTTGTAGGTTCTTGTACATTCGTGGTATGGCGAGGCCCCGTCCGTCATAGTCATGTATATCTTAAGTGCATGTAGTAATCTTGTTGTGGGCGGGGTTGTAAAAGGATTAAAGCTATTCGTGTTTTATGTATATCTTGAAGGCAACCGTTTTGGTTGCTTCGTTTATTTATTATATCTCTTGTATAATGACTCATGTTGTATGTTCCGCTGATTTTCTCGATGTATGTATCGCTAGGGTGCGGGGTAAGGCACGATGCGAACGGGCCCGAACGGTCGTTACAAAAGTGGTATCAGAGCAGTTAATCCTCGGAAAGTGTCTACTGATCGTGTCTAGTAGAGTCTTGATTATCGATGTGTTGTGCACCACATCTATAATCGTGAGGTCGCAGACATTTAGGATTAGTTTCCATTCTTCTCATTCTAAGATCGTGCCTTAGAGCGTGTTGTAAGTTGGACCCTCCGACGTATCTCGTTTTACCGCTTATGCCTCCGCGCAAGGCAACCAGAGCCCGAAGGGCAAGGCGCCGAGGGTCCGCTAGTGAGATCTGAGGAGTACGAGGCGCAGCCCGCATAACCGAGGTTGTGCTTGACGGCGGGTTACGTGGACGCCGCCCGGCCCAGAGAGGTTAAGCGCGGCAATGGGCCGAGACCGCGATACTGAGCCTCAGGTCCCCGATGCAGGCGGAGGAGATGGGTTACAGAGATGGCGATTCTTGGCCAGGTCGTGGCGAATATGAGGATAGGCCGGATCAGCATTCGTTCGATAGCACGATGGTTCACCCCGGCGAATAGTTTGAGGCTACGGGACTTTACGAGTTGTAGCCCGCGAGTTTTACTGGTCGAGGCTCGAGGATGATCCGCGAGTTCATCCGGCGATTCTGCGATCATGCGTGTGATCAAGGCTTGAGAGACCGAGTCTGTGACCTTTGGTTCGAATCGGCTGGGTGATACAGCAGTAGATTGGTTTGATTCGTGTGAGCTTTCCCGGGGAGAGCATGCACATCCAGCAGTATGGGATGAGTTTTGGGGCTTTCTCACGCACTTCTTGCCTCGCGGATGAGAGGGCACGGGCGATGATTTTTGTTCTCGAGGAGAGGCGCCCGTCGTGAGTACAATGTCGAGTTCGATTCTTTGGCTCGATATGTCCTGCGCTTAGTTGCGAATATGGAGGATAGGGTGCATCGCCACGCCACCGGCTAGATGATTATATGGTGAGTCTTGTGCGGGTGTTTCTCTTCAGGGCATGGACATTGCCGCACGCAGCTCATGCACCAGGATGTGAGGCACGGAGGGTCGACGAATGACTGGATCGCGAGAAGAGGCCGGGGCGGCAGGTCCTTTGGTGGCTTTGAGGCGGACCGCCTCGGAAGTGACTAGTTATATACCCCACGGTGCAGTGGTCCTCCACCGTCTTGAGGAAGCGGTCGTGGCTCGAGGTTCAGATTTTCGGCAGAGCAGGGGTGTTAACCAGCTGAAGCCACCCCTACCTCGTTGTGACCATTGTGGTAGACTCCATTTTGGAGAGTGTCGTGCTAGATTGGGAGTTTGTTTTGCATGCGGCCAGCAGGGCCATTTTGCGAGGAACTGTCCTATCAAGGGAAGCGCGGATGTTACGACTCAGCCTTCAGGATCTGTGGCTGGTTCATCACCTTCTACAGCTATGCGCCCTGCAGGGCAGGCCTATGATTAGAGTGGAGCGGTAGCTTCAGGTATATCCTTAACCCTCTAGAGTTTTGGTATGCTTGTTATGATGATCTCATTATTGTGTGCTATGTACGGATAGCATTGTGATATGTGTGAGTTAGAATGCATGGTTAGTTGGAAGGATACGTATGGAGGCATGGTAAGTGTGAACCTTAGACTATGTCACGACTGAGACCTTAGGGGTAAGGTCGTCTTGAGTTAAAGATTTATTTTTGACCCTTATCAGAGTAGTAGTATACGTGGGATTTATTTGTGTGATAAGTCTGTGGGTAGTGTGAGATGGAAGTGGTAGCTTTCATGATGTGAATTAGTAAGATTGTTCCGGATCGGGGAACAAGAGTTTGGCGCGGTTGGGGGTCGGGTTGAGGACCATTTGCGGGTCAACCCGTAACCCGGTTTGGGGTGGGGTCAGTTCTGGGTGGTCCCGCCAGGTGGTAGGGTCACGAGGATGCTAGGCCCAAGTTTGTATGATCATCGTATGAGTTCGTGGACGCGTTCGACCAGAAGCGGTTCGTAAAGGCCGGGAATGGCCTTAAGGAAGTTTGAGGTTAGTAAGATGACCAAGTTTGGAGGTAGTGACTCCAGAGATTTTCGGGAACGGAAGTAATGACGGAAGTATGGTACGTACTGGGAGAGTTCAAGCGTTCGAGAAGGGCACGACGAGTAAGGAAAGAAGAGGACGTATGTTATTTCGTGGCCAAGCTGTGGCATTGGCAACTTGTTAGAGGAACTTTATCGTTATTCGACTTGAGAAGGAACATTCGGGACGAATGTTTCTAAGGAGGGGAGAATGTTATACCCCGTTTTTCCAGAGTATGTACGTATGGACGTACGTACGAAATTTGAGCCTTAGGATAGGCATTGGATTCGAAATTTGGGCACAAGTGCCGATTAGAGTCGTTTTCTGACGAAACGTTTCCACAGCTTACGTTGGGAAAATTCCGGCTATGTCATTTAGTATTTTTGCGGATTTTTCCGAGCGACGGAACATTTTTGGACCAACGGGAGGGTGACACTTGTCACCCTCATTGGACGGCAAAGAGGAGGCTTGGCCTTGGCCGATTGGCTCCCTCTTTTGTGCCTTGCTTTGTGGCTTGTTTTGTGGAGTGTTTTGTGGAGTGTTTTGTGGGTGCACTTGGCTTGATCTTGGCCATTGGTTGGCTTTTGGTTTTGCTATAAATACCCCCTCTCTTTGAAGACTTCTTCATCCACTCTTCACTTGCCTAAGTCTTGAGAACCCCTCCCCTCCCTCTTGTTGACTCTCGTCCAAGAGCTCCTCTCCCCCTTGAAAGTGGCCTTTGGCCGTGAGGTCTCCCCCTCCCCCTTGTGAGGTCTAGCCGTGGGGTACCCCCCCCCCCTAGCCTAGTTGTTTTCGTATAATACCCCTTGTTGTGGTATAGAAATACTCCCCTAGTATTGTTATAATGCCCAAAATACCTTAGCCTTGTACCTTGTAGTATTCCAAAGATACCTCTTTACGTAGAGTCCGGAAATACTACCTTTTGTCCTTTTAGTCTCAAACCGAAACCCTAAGGAAATCTTCATAGTTGGTTGAAGTATGTGAGTAGAAGTTGGTTAGAACTTCTAAGGGTTGTTTGGAGTGGTTTGGAGCGCACGGAGTGGAGCTAAACCTTGCTCAGGAGCGACATTAAACTCGGATAATTTTGGGCTTATCGAGGTAATTATCTTGTCCCTCTATTGTAATTGGAAATTACATGTTTGGTTGACTATATAGTTGTTGTATACTATATATGGAACTACTTAGTATTCGGCGATGTCTTTTGACTTAAGCCTGAAGAATAAAGAACTGAACTGAACTGTATTTACATAGGACTGTATTGCGGTAGACTTGTGTAGTATTACTGAGTAGAATTGTACACGTCCGGGTAGACGTGTAAACCCCCCCCCCCTGGTTGGCTTGGTAGCCGGCCTCGATAGAGGAGGAGATTTACGCTGTTGCGGGGGGGGGGAGGTGCTGCCGAATTTTCTGTAGAAAGATAGAACTTGTGTTTTGGGGTTAATAGACGTTTGTGACCTTTATAGGTGAAAGTACTAAGAGTAGCGTATTCTACTCGAGGAGTGGAAAGGGCTAGCAAGGTTGTAGTACTTGGAGCTTTTTGCTTATTGTCGATAATCGTCGCGAGGTATGTGAACCTCTTCCTATCTTTTCTAGCATGATTGTTGTGAACTATGTAGTACGGTAGACGTACATGTGCTAAGTGATTTGGTTGGTTTAAAACATAGGGTGTTATAATAGCTTTATGGGAAGTTAGTTATAACGACCTTATGTAAGTGAAAATGGTTTACTGATGTTAGAAGTTAAGAGACTTGATCTTATAAGATAAGAGACTTAACTTATTTGTTTTAATGTGGATGTTTGTGTGAAACCTCATTCGTGAGTAATGAGTACTTGGTTTTTAAAGGGATAATGTTTCTTGATTTGGGAATCAGAATGTGTATCGACAGACCACTGCAGCGTTAATAAAGGAAAATGTATTGCATAATGATGTGTTGTCTTAAAACCAGTAGAAACCTCCATCTGCATAGAAGCTAAGATAAGACAAAATGATATTACATTTTCTAGATCATGGCTGCTGTAATAAGATCGTTATAAACAAGAATAAACTACTCACATATATGACCTATGTTACTCAATTGTTCTAAAAAGGAATCAAGTGATTAAGTTTGGGAACTATGAAACCATTTGAAAATGAGAAGCTTGAGTAATTGAAACTAGGCAACCGGAACTTAGGAAAGAATGTTGTTACTTGATTTTGAAAAAATTAAGGTGGGTTGGTCATTATAATACTACGTGTATAGGTTGACTTTTATAACAGAAATTGATCTCTTTTAAAATAACTTAACGAATTTAGTACTTTGGGGTTAAAAACCGGACTTTGGCATAAAATGAAAGTACTTTGAGTTGTGTGAAACTTGCCTATGCTTGTTGTTGTGAAACTTGCCTATGCTTGTTGGTGTGAAACTTGCCTATGCTTGTGATGATAGCCTTTATTGTACAAGCGTTGTGTTTACGTATTCTGGCGTCTCGATAGAGTCGGTTGGTAGTTGAGAACTTACTTGGATGTCGGCGGTGACGGAGAAATTCCACGCAGATGCGTTCGCTGATAGTATTATTGTCGTTAATCGCTTTGGACATACCGACACGATCGTAGCGCGCGGGTATGCTTCCATTTTGGTTAAGGTCTTGTGGTTAATCGCTCTGGATATCACGACACGATGCGTGGCGCGCGGGTATGTTTCCATTTCGATTATCGCCAGTGATTTCCTTTTGGACATCGACACGATCGTAGCGCTGCGGGTATCGTCCATTTGGAAAGTTGTCTTATTGTTTTCCTTTGGACATACCGACACGATCGTAGCGCGCGCGGGTATGCTTCCATTTGGATTCTTTGTCTTGTTGTTGAGTCCATGGACATGTCTACACCGATCAGATTCGGGGCATGTGGCCATGGGACATTGGTATTATGGTTGCATCATGGACATGTCTACACCGTCTGATTCGGGGCATGCGGCCATAATGCGAACTCGATTGATGTTGTGGGCGTGAGACCCATAGTTATATCGGAGTGATGATTTTATGTGGTGAATCGTAGTTTGGTTATCATACATGTCTCTGCTTTATATAGACTAGTATGATTTCATTCTGATTGTTATGATTTCACATACTTGGTACTGTTGTCTTGACCTCGCCCGGGCTGCGTTCATGCCGCAGTGAGAGGTACATCGGCCGTGGATCCTCGCCATAGGATCACGATTCAGCATTTGAAGCCCGTTTCTCAGAAGGCTTATCTTTGGTAGGTGTTCCCGAGTTGTAGGTTCTTGTACATTCGGGGTATGGCGGGCCTGTCCGTCATAGTCGTTAATATATCTTAAGTGCATGTAATCTTGTTGTGGGCGGGGTTGTAAAGGATTAAACTGCTCGTGTTTTATGTATATCGAAGGCAACCGCTTTGGTTGCTGTTTATTTATTATATCTCTTGTATAATGACTCATGTTGTATGTTCCGCTGATTTTCTCGATGTATGTATCGCTAGGGTGCGGGTAAGGCACGATGCTTGCCCCGGGCAGTCGTTACACATAGGATCACGATTCTGCGTGTTGGGAAGCTCCGTTTCTCGGAGGCTTATCTTTCGTATAGATACCACTGTCATTGTAGGTACTTGTACATTCGGGGTATGGCGGGGCCACTGTCCGTCATAGTTGTTATCAAACTCTTAGAAGTGCAGAATCTTGTTGTGAGTTGGGCTTGTCAAGGCTGTAACTGTTCAGATTTTGATATATATATATATATATATATATATATATATATGCAGAAGGGTGACCGTTTTGGTTAGCCTGTTTCTTATTTTGTTGTTTCATGTCTATGAGTTTTTATTTCCGCTGATTTTCTCTGATGTATTATCACTAGGGTGCCCGGGGTAAGACACCAGTCGTGGGCCCGAGGTTGGGTCGTGACAATCCTACTAGGGATCTTAGGTATGAGTTTGGGGATTTATCAATAATTATTGAAGAATTTTTTTTGCCGAGAGCTCCTTAGTGAGCACCACAAGTTTCTTGATTTTTTTCTAAGTGTTGGATCTTGTCTTGCTACTAGTATGATACATATAATACATCCAAGGGTTTAGATTAAACCAAATGTGTGGCTAGGATTGTGGTCAACAATATCAAGCTCCACTTGGTCTTCTTGACCAAGACTTTTTCGCACAACATGGGCATGTGGAGGGTGACACGTGTCACCCTCCGATTGGTCCAAAATATTTCATCTCCCGAAATTTCAATAATTGGTCAAAATATCAAAAATCTCGTGGGCCCCACAAAAACGTAAAATTTCCCGAGTGGGCCCACGTGACCAAATCCGAAAATAAAAGTCCACAATTCTAATAAATTCTATAAGTCTCAAATGATAAATTTGAGAACCCAATTGTCATTAAAAAATATTTTTCCTTCACGAGATTCGGAAGATTTTCCTTAGGAATAACAAATCTTTCTTTCGTTCAAATTTAAAGTCTTGTTTTCTTACGCACGTTCTCTTACACGTGTCCTGGAACTACGTGGTGTAACATATGAGTTGCATCTCTACCCCTCCGCTCCGAACAGGTTGCTCTCTTACACAGATGTTGATTGGGCAGGGTGCCCGAACACGCGACGCTCTACTTCAGGCTATTGTGTGTTTTTAGGGGATAATCTTATCTCTTGGTCTGCCAAGCGACAAGCCACGTTATCTCGCTCCAGTACCGAAGCAAAGTATAGAGGTGTTGCTAATGTAGTTGCTGAGATATGTTGGCTCCGGAATCTTCTCTTGAAGCTCAGTTGTCCATTGCGTAAGGCATCTATAGTCTATTGTAATAACATATCTGCTATTTACATGTCTCATAATCTGGTCCAGCATCAGCGAACCAAAGATATTGTGATGTATATCCATTTTGTCTGTGAGAAGGTCGCATGTGGTCTAGTCAAAATTCTACATGTACCCTTCTCCTATCAATATGCAGACATCTTCACAAATGGACTACCCAGACAACTGTTCACAGACTTCAGATCCAGCCTGAGCATTCGGCCTCCTCCCGCTCCGTCTGAGGGGGAATATTAGCGAATATTCTTCAAATATTCACAGTATATATTGTATTTATTAGTATCATATATTTAAGGTAACTTAGGATTATTACTGTATTAGAAATCACTTTTGTACAACTATATATATTGTGATTAATGAAAGAAATTCCTAAGAAAAATTACTCCAACATCTTACCAATCGGAATAAACACCCTAAGCTATCGCGGATAAGGCTCATAGCTCACTACATTTTATGTTGGTAGTCTAAAGTGTTCCTATTGAACACCTCGCTAACGATTGATTAAAAAAAATAAAGAGCATGCAACTTACATGCAAAAATGTGATAAAGAGACCAATTAAAGTAATATAAGTTACGATTATTTGTTTTCTAATCTTCTCCATTTAAAAACGACGAGTGAATCAGGCTTCCCGTAAAGTAAAGCATGATAAATACTTAGTTTAATTTCTTTATGGTAAAGACCTTAGCGGGTTATGTTCAAGACCAAACATTTATGGTAAAACAGTTGCTCTCTAAAAGGCAATATCATATACTCACTTTTGTTCGTTTTTGCTTTCTCAATAATGAACTTTACCCTCTCCTTAAGAAATAACTCTATTTTACCATGATAACCCATGACTATTAGCATTGCAAAAAATCTTGAATGAGTAGTTTTAACTCAACAAATACTTATTTCTAAAAGCTAAGAGTTAAGTTTATCTATTTTTTCCCGGAATTTAAATAAATATCCTTTATTTGATGGTATTTGGCCTTTGCCACCAATGAGAACTTGAAGGCGTACATCTACGGCAGTAGTGGGCCTTGAATACGCCTATGAAGTTTCAAATTCTGCAGCCCAACCTTCTTTCATAGACATATCTGACAAGGAGGAACTATTTGCTCCAAGCCTATCTCAGGATGGTTTACAGAAGACACAAGAGCAAGTTCAAAGCACTGTATCCATTTTCATCCTACGGATTATAGAAAGTTTCAGCAAAATATTTCAAAGCAGAGAAGATTGCAATAACTGAATACGCATGCATTTCTGACCAAAAAGATCAGACGGATAGTAAAGTTGAGCATTTACAAAACATATACATGCATCTACGATTCGATAAAGAAATAAGAATTGACTCATAAGTCCATCAAGGTACGAAGGTCATCAACACTAATCTCCCTTTGATCTTGCAAGCCCTTTTTCCCAAAAGCCTTCCTCGCCAGCAGTTTCTTCTTTTCTTGCAGTTCCAGTATCCTCTCTTCAATGGTGCTTCGTGCAATCATCCTCACTATCTTCACATCTTCCTTCTGTCCAATTCTATGGACTCAGTCCATAGCTTGCTCCTCAACTGCTTGATTCCACCAAGGTTCCATTAGATAGACTCTAGTAGCAGCTGTAAGATTTGTTCCAGCACCTGAAGCTTTTAGACTCGCAAGCAAGATGGTAGGACCCTCCGGAGCTGGGATTTCAAACTCCTTAATCACTTTGCATCTCTTTTTTGCATTCATTGACCCGTCTAAGCGCAATATCTTAAAACCAGCTGCTTTAAGCGGCTCCTCAAGTAGGAGCAACATCTTCCTGAACTGAGAGAAGACTATGGATTTTCTGCTAGGCTTTCATCTCTTGATGCAACTAGAAGTTTTAGCATTCACTTTGGATGATGCAGTGGATGAACTTCCACTATTTGTTGCATTAGATGCTTCAGGTGGGCAGAAAAATAGGTCAGACTCTGACAGAGGATGGCGGCAAAGTGGGCAGCAAGACTTGGCGCGTTTTTTGGTCTTCAAAATGCATGACTTGCAAAGTATATGCCCACAACAAGTAATGACACTATTGGTAGGCGGAAAAATGCAGATTGGACAATCAATTCCCTCGTCATCTTGCAATGCTGAGAGCATTTTGTCCAACAACTGTGGGTTGCTCTGCAATCTGGTTTAATTCAATTATTAAATGCATTACTCACTATCTAGCTGAACCAAAAGAAAAAAACAGGGTGGCATAAAAGGCCTTTTACTTGGCTAATTAAACATCTTTAGAAAATGATTAAAACTCCCAATTATCAGCCGTAAAGAAAATATGACAAAAAAAACATGCACTAAAATTTGTTAGAATCAATTATGCAGTAGGAGCTTTCTTCTTTGTAAAACAAACAGCCCCAAACCTCAAGTAAGCATTGCAAGACAATGACAAAAGGACCGTCTATATATATCCCTGGAGACGAAGGTATATACTACTCTAAAGCAGAAAGTTGACATGTTATGGCACTTGTTTCTCACCTATTTGAAAAAAGACTGCAATGGCAAAGGTATATTTCCAATTAGTCAGATTATTTTCACCTTTCGTTCGGGAGGTTGTGGGTTGGCAAAACCGCAACTTACCATCCGTGATGATATTCAGTGGAAAAGAAACTAAAGTAATTTAAAATGAATCCACTATACAAAAAAGCATATGATAGCGCCAAAAGTAGCGACCAAGTATTTGGAAACCTTGAACCAGTTACAGAAGATTTGGAAAGCTTTAGGAAGACCATTAAAGAGGCATTCAAGGCCTAGAATAGGCTCAAGTGATTGTTTGATGAAGGAAGATCAAGATTCAAGAAGAGGAGATGCATCAAAAACAGCAAGAAAAAGAAGCAGCTTCTGGGCAAACCTGACAGGACCGTGATCGCCAGAACACTGGTGCAATCACGAAGATGAGCCGCAGCTTAGGAATCGTGAACGCGAACATCCACCGCGTTCAAGAAGGAAGCATAACTGGCAGGATCCCCAATTGCGAGCCTACCTCCGCGATCGTGAAGGCGACTGGGCTTGTCAGTTTTGTGTAATTTGGATCAAGCTATTTTAGGCCTAGTTGTTAAGGATAATTGGGTAATTGTTAGTATTAATTGACCGTAGTATAAGAAGTTCCTTCTAGGGTCATTTTCACAAGTTAGCTTTGACACTCGTTATCACTTTATCTCATACCTCTCCAATGAACGTCTCCTGGATTCAGGTAAATTTCTGCAAAGACAAAGTGATCGGGATTGTCAGAACTTTTAGAGAACTCATCGAAGGTGTAAACTTTGCCGAGATTGCGACCCACATGATTCCTCGAGCAAAGCAAAAGTGATCGGTCACTCTATGGTCTGAAACAGTCTCCTCGAGCTTGGTTTGAGAAATTCAGCACCATAATCCAGGAGTTTGGCAGGACTCATAGTGAAGCTGATCACTCTATATTTTAATGGCATTCTGCTCCAAATCTTGTTTTTCTTCATGTGGTCAGAAAAGCTTGTTTTTCTTCAATCATCTCTGATTGATTAAAAACTAGGTTACGTTATGGGAGGAGTTTGTTGATGATACTAGGTCCAAGGTTGGAGATGGAAGAATTAATATACTCTAGGATGACAACTGGTTGAATCATGGACCTCTCAGGGACATCTTACTTGAACTATATAATCTGGTAGATACTCCAAACATAACAAGGTATGAGACTTTCAAACATAACAAGGTCTCTGGAATCTTTCAAAGGCACAACTGAGGAAGCAGATTCTCTTATTAGGAAAGGGGATAGCAGTTTGAGATTCTCAGCGAAAGGGGCATATAAATGGTTAAGCAATGCAGGGAACCAACAAGTGTGTTGGCCTTGGAGACATATTTCGAAGGTCAGAATTCCTTTAAAAGTTTAATGTTTTGTCTGGCTAGTAGCAAAGAAGGCTTGTGTTATGTTCCATTGCAAGGTATGGGACTTGAGTCCCACATCGGTATTGTAAAGTGCTGATGTGGGATTTATATAGCATTGGGCTCTCCCACCTTAATAGCTAGCTTTTGGGTGTGACTCTCCTAAGGTTGTATCAGCTTGTCTTACCCATGAGAAGCTACCGGAAGAGGATTTCAAATGAGCTCCGGGTATTTCCTACGTAAAACCGTCCAATAAGACAACAATCACCTGTTTCTACATTGTAGAGTTACTGACGAGTTGAAATATCATTAATAGGAAGATTACAACTCCGAGACACCAAAGAAATTCCATAGGATTGCTAAACTGGATATAGAACCAGTGTTATAAAAAGTGAAATGCGCAAAAAAGCTCTAAGGTCCATTGGGGCTTTAAGCGCAAAGCGCAAATAAAGCGTGGGCTTAATGAAAAAAGGCGCAATGGAGAAAAAATACAAATATATATGTTTAATCCAAGACTTAATAATTATAAGCATGAATAATAAATATATGGACAAAGAAATTGAAAAAAAATTACAATAAAGTGAAATATTAATTGGTTAGTGTCACCTCTTCAGGAAACGCTCATTAGCAAGGAAAAATATGTTTTAGAATCTTGCTGACGACACTGAAACGCACATTAAGTGAGGCGAAGCGCTCAACATGTTTTGAGCCTCGCTTCAGGGCTTAAGTGCGCTTTAAGCGTGCCTTTGACAACATTATATAGACCATGGATCAAAGCAGTTAGCGGTGACCATTGAATAAGTTTCTTAGACTTGAGTTGGGTTTAAAGCGCGGAATGTTTTTGCACTATCACCGTCTTGGGTTTTCCTTGGTTGAATAAAGAAAACGAAGACTACCTTTTTGTTTGTGTTTCTCCAGGTCGAGGTAAGTAACGTATACAAAGGAAAATACGATAATGGTGCTTATACATCAGCCCAACCAATGACTATTCATGATTCCATAATTAGATCAATTCCATACCGGTTCTTAGAGGAATGTCATGGTTGCAACTGTTTTTGACTCTGGGGAATATGAAATGGGTGATGCCAAGATATGATCTGTTGAGATGCTGGAATAATGTAAGAAACAAGACATGGTGGAAGGCTATCAGAGCTTGCATGTGGTGGACTCTTTGGAGAGAAAGAAATGCTAGGTGTTTTGAAGATAAAAAACAACTCTTTACAGAAGATTAAGCTTGAAAGTATTGTCTTTTCATTTCTGGTGTAAAGAACTTTTTGAAGTTGAAACAGAGTCAATACAGCTTTTAGAGTCCTTGTAAGTGGAAAAGGACCAGATGAACTCACTGGATCTTTTGTAAATTTGGCTACCAGCAGAGCTTTTTATGCTAATGAATATATTGTTACCATTCTCAAAAAGAAGATCAGATAATTTTCACCTGTCAAAATTACTTTGAACTCAGAATAATAATAAATAAATTTGAGAGATATCAAGTCTAACCTCCAATTTTATTTGATGGCATTAAAGATCTCAGGTCTGGAGGACTAAAGGCTAAATCTATACAGATCTGTCGAAGTCATACAATTACACTCAGCACAGTCCACTAATTGTTCATTGAACTGTCAGGAGATGTATTGATCGAAAATCTTCTTAGCTTCTGATTCCATCTGATCATAAATTTCCCTATCTTCTCCAGAAAGTTCCACAAAAAAAAATCTCAATAGATTTTGATGGCAAACCAGTAAGAGCCTTTTCTTTGGTCCTTCTCAAAGACATGGTTGACATTAGGACCTGAAAGGACAATGAAGATCAGAATCCTAAACAAACTAGTAGGGCACATAAATTTAGTGTAAAACTGATTAACTATGAAAAGGGAAAGAGAATGGATTATAGCCACTTCCCTTGATTTAGCAACTAATCTTTCACACAAATGAAATTGAACTATTAAAAATAAATTGTTACTTTTTTCACGAACCACATTCTTTCCCAGAGATATGAAATGAGAATGGTAATAAGGTAAAAGGAATTTCCAGGTGCAATCAGCTAAATCTCAGATTCCAGAAGTTGTGCTTCAAATTATGTTAGTGTTCTAAAGCTTGCATTTATATTTGTCAGAGAAGTCTTTACCTAACGAACTTTATAAGTTATAGCAATAATATTCTGTGTAGTAAACTCCTCAAGAATACAATGTATGACACAGAAGCAAAACACGACACGCTTATCGACCAGTGAAGATTGTCATGCATCAGAAATTTAGAGTGTACTTCAAAGATAAATAACCTTTCACCATTATAGATAGAAACCAGTCGCACTAAACAAATTTACTTGAAAGTAGAGTAGGCCATATCCAAACTTTTTTTTATATACACTCTCAAAAGGAACTAGAACACTGAAACTAACTAACAACAGAGCGTAGGCACACTGTAATACAAAAAATGGCGCTCTAACCATCAAAGAGGAACACATCAGATACGAAGAAAAGGTTGTCAGATCCAGCTTCAAAACTGCCTTAAACTGGAACAGCACTTTACCTTCCAGTTCTCTTCCATTGCTCAAACTATTCGAGTCTCCAACAACATAACACTATAGAACTTAGTAGATTTTCCCAAAGCCTGAGCCTAAGCCACCCCAGCTTCCCGGTCCTCCTTACGGAGAAAGCCGTTCTACCCCCCCCCCCCCCACCCCCACCTACATAACCAACTGCTCAACCATTTGTCCACTGCTGGCAAACTTCCACTCCTGTTTTAGGAATAGAGGGAAGGGAGCGAAATTTAACACGGTATAGGTATAAAGAGGACCTAGAGCAGCTAAACGTTTAGGGTCGTTTAATTGCTAGTTAGAGTTTATAGCAGGGATTAGTTATGAGGGAATCTATGTATCAGGTAGTTATTCATCTATAAGAAATTCAATAGAGGCGTACTTCAAAGATAAATAACCTTTCACCATTATAGATATAAACCAGTGGCACAAAACCAATTTACTTGAAAATAGAGTAGGCCATACCTAAAAGAATGCAACCAAACAAGGTAATAGATGTGTTGAATTACTTATGCAGGATTTAATACATGAATAATTTAGCTCCTAACCAGCAATAAAACGACCCCTAAGCTCTTTCCTCACATTTCAAAGTTCATATACAAAAACATAGCGGAAATAGCATAACTCTTCCAAGTACAGTCATAATGGAAAGGGGTGAAAAGCATGATAATTACAGAAAAGGTGAGAATTGGAACTGAGGAAAAAACTGTTTCTGATGGTCTGTATTCATAAAGAGAAGTACAATTACGAGCCAATAGCACAAAAAGAGAATATGGAGGCTTCAAATCCAACACAAACTTGGGGGAAAAAAGAGCAAATAAGAAGAGCTTACCTGCAGCCTCAACACCCCCTTCTCATCTCCCAGGGCAAGTGGACGTTGTATCAAACTGTTCCAATAGGCTTTAATAGACAGAGGCTCAAATCTCAAAATGTCATCAAAGAATACAAATCGAATGAGTTATTTTGTATTGGTGTTCGTGTTACCACCCACCTCCTATTAGCTTTCAAGTTGTTAACTGCTCGACAGCATTCACATTCTTAATGACATGTGCCTCATCCAAGACAATTCGCCACCATTCTATCTTTTTGATTGGAGAATCTATCCATGTGTCTTCACTAGCCAGAATACTATAAGTAGTTAGAACTATGTCATACTTTTCCAGTTCATTGGCATCTCCTGTCCGCTCTCCATAATAAATATTATATGACTTCAGTGAACCTGATTTTGTGTGCTCCTCAATCTGTGAGGTCCATGAGGAGAATACAGCTGGTGGACAAACAACCAATGTCGGCCCTGAATTTGAATTGCCAGAACGTTTGTCAGGACGAAACACTGATTTTCCCTACACGTGCAGAGTGTGTGTTTGTTCAGTCTTTCGCTTCATCCGTGAATTGTTAGCCCTTCTACTATCTCTTCCCCTTTTCTTCCTCTTACTAAATGAAGCAGCAGATGTCTTCCTCTTCATCTAATCCATCATCTCTCTCAGAAATAACACCACCACATTTATCCAAAGCAATCAAAGAAAGGAGAGTAAGTGTCTTCCCCAACCCCATATCATCTGCAAATATTCCACCTCTTATAGGTTCAGGTCTTTTATCGCTAGAATAATTTGTGAGGACATTCACATAATTACCCTCTTTCTCTTCCCAAAAAGGAGGCAATTCTTCAGATTTCTCCCTCTGAACCAATCACCACAATCCTTCCTTCTGGTGCAGAAGAAGTTTCGACTTTATAATATTTTTGGGTAGCTCTAGTGCTTTCCATTGTTCCTTTTTACTGACTTTTTCATCCAACAGCTTAAATATCTCATCGACATCGCTCCCTTGTGGTGTATTTCTTTTCTCCTTCACTACCTCCGCCTCTGAAAGTATAAATGACGGATTGCTCTTGGCAATCAAATACAACACACCATATGTAATTGCTGACTTTACTATTCCAATCTTGCAAAGATGTTAACTTGACAGGGAAGTTTGTATCTGTTTCCTGGACGAGGTACCTTCGGAACAATTCCTATGCACGAATAATAAACAAACTTGTTTAAAAATTATATTACCAATAGACTGGCAACTACCAAAGCATTCTTCTCATAATATTTGAAGACTCAGAGGCTATAACTAAAGAACAGACTCACTTGTCCAATAGAAAAAAATTAAGTACTCAGTGCCTGCCTGTTTGGATCGGCTTCTGGGTACTTTCGTGAAATGAAAAAATTGACATGTTTGGTTTGACTTTTCAAAAACGTAGAAGCTAAAATTGTGCTTCAGAAGCAATTCTACCATTTATTTCAATTTGAATTTTACCATTTTCTTTATTACCCTCTTTAATTTTCATCAACAACTCTATCCACATTCATTAACCTCTTTAAATATCTAGAAATAATTACTAAAAAAATAATTCAAATATACAGCTTTCATTACCCTCTTTCAATATCTAAAAATAATTACTAAAAAAAATCAAATATACAACTATCACCTTCCTGATTTTAGGCGTTCTAACGGGTATGCAAATCATAATGAAGTATTCAATTATTACCACTCAAGTTTAAGGTTCACAATAGAAAAAACTTTTTGGGGTATGGAAGAACAAATTTGCAATTTTACGTCGCATGCCCAGGTTCAATTTTGAAACACAGGTTCAAATAGTCGTCGCAACAATGACTATACACAACTTTATTAGAAGTAATGCAGAAATGAATATTGATTTTGATTTTTATGAAGATGAAAGCACAATCATTCACAATGATGATTATCATACATCATCTAACTTGGATCAATCACAGGTTTTTAATGTAGTTTCTTCATCAAAGATGGATCACGTTCGAGACTTAGTCCGCAATCAAATTATAGAGTACATGCAAAATTAGTATTGTAATAATATTTAAATACTATTTGCACTTTAAATTAGTATTGTAATAATATTCTACTAATATTTAAGTACTATATTGCACTTTAAATTTTATTATCTATTTGTAATTTTTATTTACATAATTCCATTTATTAGTAATTTTTATTTATATGTATTGACTAAATGTCAATTTTGATAATTCTAAGTTCATAAGCAATTTTGATCAAAACTATCCAAATATCATTTATCTAATAACAATCACTTTTACATTGTTGCATTCAAATATAAATCACTTATGCCACCGTCAATCCAAACAGACCCTTAATAATGGAAAGAAGAAGAAACTGATCTGAATTCAAATGTGACTAAATTTTGATTCCTACATTCAAGATAATCAGGTGATGCAGAGACTATAACTAAATATGAATAGTGAATTAAAAAAGTTATCCAACTACTGAAAGCTAAAATTCCAGAATTAATAAATAAAATGAAGGGCAAATACCGCAGGTTGGGAAAAGAAAATTTCAACAAACAATCCGGAAAAGGTATAATGCAAGGCTCAATGAAGAGTAGAAAAACAAATAAATCACAAAACTCAAGGTAAAATGCAGCTTCTGCCGGAGAAACCCGTGCATCTCATATTTCTCTAAGCACAGGTTTTGCACTTTGCCTCGCTTAATTGGACTTTAGTGAAGGTGCTAAGGGCTTCCTAAAGACGGCGCACCTTCACCAATGGGTTCTGTGTTTAATGGGTCAAATAATTATTGTCTGTGTTTATAGCTACATTCTACTGCACAAAATTTATATTTCTAATTTTTCCAACAGGCTTTGGCTCTTTTGGTTTTTGACTGGTAAAGTTCAGCCCTTGCAGTAGGGTAAGGCGGCATAAAATAGAGCTTGCGTTCCGGCCCTTCCCGGACCGGGCTGCCCTTTTTACCGCTCTGCTCTATAAGAATCACTCAAACAAAGAGGGAGAAGGTGGTTACCGTCTATAACAAGAGGATTGCTCTTGTTCTAAGAAAGAGAGGTTTAAGAAGAAAGAAGATAGAAAATATTCTCTATTTGATAATCCACAATGATCAGTCTTTTAAGGCAATAAATAGGTCTTTCTCAATGCTAACATAAGGACTAAATAAAATATAAATATAACTTAAAATAGACCTAGTACAATATCTAAACTTAAGGTACTATTCTAATAAAACTAAATAAAGTCACAAAATAGAATATTGTGACATTTCATCCTCCTTCAAATTCGACTTTTCCTTACGAATTCAGCAATTTCTGAAAACTGAGATTTAATAAATTGAAAGTCTTCCCAAATTGCTTCTTCCGGTAAGAGATTAGCATCAGTCGAGAAGCCAAGTTCATCAAACAACATAAGATAGTGAGCAGGACGAGTGGTACCAATCATTTCCGCATGGACACACTAATAGAAGTCATAATTCCTGAGATGACAGACTTTGTTGTCTATAATTGTGTCGGCGAACTCGCTCGTCATTAGCCGAAACACACGCGTGACGCTTCTTCCGCAACGATCATCACAGATTTGGGGTTCCATCTCTTGTCCCGAAATTTGCAAACCTCAATGATCTGGTCCGGCTCAACATTCAGCACTTGATTGAATTGAGATTCACTCATTCTATCCTTGAGGATAATTATATGCTCCAATTTCCTTTTCTCATATCTCGCATAAAAATCAAGCAAAGCCTCCCTCACTATTCCCTCATCTTCAGTATCAAAAACATGTTTAAATAAGTTGTCGATCATCTCCACTTTAGGAGACTTACGAACTGAAGCTTTGTAACGAGATATCGAAGGTCACTGCCTTAAACTGACAACCGCAACAATTGATGGGACATCAAGTTGGCCAGGAGAGCTATGGGAAACATCCATCCCGAGAATAATGGCGGGAACCTTAAAAACCATAGGGATTGAAGGAGAATGTTCAACAGATAAGATCGAATTTAAACCACTGAGCTTTGCAATTGTCTTCATGAGCACCTTTGTGATATATTGATCATTGACTCTTGTGGGAGCTTTAGATTGGGTAACAATGCCATACTCAGCCAGATTCTTTTGCTTCCGAGATTCGTATACATCACAGTTTTTCCTCTCAAGCAGCAAACAAAGTAGAAATTTTGGTGCCCAGGGAAGTTTATACTGAACTTGTTCAAACATTTTCCCCATTCCAACAAGTGGTGGAGCCCTTCTAACCTGTAGGGACTCTTCAAAAACATCAAATGGATCTTCCATCATAATTCCTTTCTTCTTGCCATATTTAATCGATCACCGCTAGCCTGTGTATTACAAATGGTAGAAACTTTGATAACAACCCAAATGGCCCTCTCCACTCACCAGATTTAGCAATTTTAGGATAATAACAAATGAACTTAATGTGCCTGGGAGGAACCGTAAGAATGCTAAGATAGAAAATAAAAAGATTGAGAGATCAAGATAAAGAGTAGGAACTGGAGAGTAAAATGAAGAACTAAAAAAAATGAAGGCATTTTTAAATTGATTCTGGAAGGCACAAGCAATATTCTGTGAAGAACCTGTGTACTTCCCAGTTATGATTTCTCGGGCTGGCTCGTTGTCACTCCCCGAACTTTGGGCCCGCGACTGGTGCCCTACCTGGGCACCCTTATACCCATACAACACAAATAACCCGCAGAAGATAAATAACATTTTTTTTTCTTTAAACAAAGGCAAAGTCGACAAGGCTGTCAAAATATATAACGCCAATGGGACTACAACTGTACAACAATGTAAATACCACTCGCGCCAGTCCAGCCCACATATGAATACAAACCTCTAAGAGTTTGGACAATTACTATGACGGGACAAGGCCCCGCCGTACCCATAACTGTACAAGACTCTAATACAAACTTCGTACCAATATGACAAGACTCTGGAGTAGTGGAGTTGTCTCACTGCAAGCTGAGTGGAGATCATAAGCTCGCGAATCACCCAACTGGGTACCTAATAACTGCGGCATTTAACGCAGCTTCGAACGGGTCGATAACAGTACTAAGTATGGAACTAAATAAAGCATGATTAAAATCATAGCTGGCCAAGAAATGATAAAGTAAAATAATCAAATACCAGATCCAACCGTGTCATATAAAATAAAAGCCAAATGCATATCAGATCACTATACCGCACTATTGTACCAATCGCATCACCGCAGCATGTATCACCGCACTAATCGCATCATCAGACATCAGACATCAGATCATTGTACCACTGTACTACTATATCACTGTATCAATGTACTACTATATCACTGTATCACGGTACCACTGTACTACTATATCACTTTAAATCATGAAATCATTTTCATTTCAAAGTGTGAAATCCATGTAAAGTCTGCCCATTAAGGCATACTGTCCGGCCCATTCTGGGATGCGGTGTCATATAAAGTCTTCCCACAAAGGTATACTGCCCGACCCATTCTGGGACGCGGTAAAGTCATAAAAAGTCTGCCCACCAAGGTATACTGCCCGGCCCATTCTGGAACGCGGTAAAGTCATATAAAGTCTGCCCTCAAAGGTATACTGCCCGGCCCATTCTGGAACGCGGTAAAGTCATATAAAGTCTGCCCACCAAGGTATACTTTCCGGCCCATTCTGGGACGAGGTAAGGTCATATAAAGTTTGCCCTCAAAGGTATACTGCTCGGCTCATTCTGGGACACGGTAAAGTCATATAAAGTCTGCCCTCAAAGGTATACTGCCCGGCCCATTTTGGGACGCGGTAAAGTCATTTAAAGTCTTCCCACAAAGGTATACTGCTCAGCCCATTCTGGGACGCGGTAAAGTCATATAAAGTCTTCCCACAAAGGTATACTGCCCGACCCATTCTGGGACGCGGTAAAGTCATATAAAGTCTGCCCTCAAAGGTATACTGCCCGACCCATTCTGGGACGCGGTAAAGTCATATAATATATATATACTGCCATTCCTATTAAGGTATACTGCCCGGACTTTCCTAGGACACGTTCCACACATAAAGGACTGTACACCTATAGTTATCATTAGCAAACATGTACACTTTAAATCATCTTTGACTCTCATTAGAATAAAATGAATAACTATCATTTTAGAAAAACTCAAGGCATTTTCAAGTCATGTAATATTAAGGACTAAATCATGGACACTCTCACATGATTTCCATATAACATTTTAAACCATATCTTGACTTTCCATAAAACTGTTATAACAATTTCCCATAAAGCCGTTATAACAAACTTTCATTTTAGAAAACTAAAGCACTACCACATCTTTCCTTTTAATAGAACCAAGTACTTCTTCTTTTGAAATCAAGTAACTTATACTCTTTAAATCAAGGCACTTCACATATAAAATCAAGACATCTATACTTTTAACATCAAGTAACTTCCACTTTCAACATTAAGACAATTATTCTTTAAGATCAAGTAAGCTTGTACTTTTCAAATCAAGTGCCATAATGAATCCGATTTCATTTAAAACATGTCGTACTATACATTTTATAAGGTTCATGCTCAAAGAAAGATAGGAAGAGTTCCACATACAATAACTCTCATTTTAGAAATCCCAAGGTACTATCACCTCGCGCATCAATAAGGATTAAGATCCAATAACTCAATGTACTTATCAAGGGAAATAGATATAACAATCTTTCATTTTTCCAACGTCAAGTAACTTACAATATAAAGCCAAGTTACTCATACTTCTCAAGTCAATTCACCTTTAGAAACAAGTCATGTATACTCCAATAACAAGGCAAGTTGTCACGACCCGAACCCGGGCCCGTGACTGGTGCCTTACCCGGGCACCCAAGTAGACATACATCAGAGTAATCAGCGGAATATAAAACAAGACATGACATAATATGAAATATGAAACAGTTCATCTGAGAAAACTTGCCTTTCGGCATAAATATATATAACAACTAGAATAGCATATCCTTTACAACTCGCCCACAACAGTGTTCTGCACTTCAAGAATGATATGACAACAATGGCGGACAGGCCCCGCCATACCCTCGAATGTAAGTACCTACAACGACATGGACTATACCATCGATAAGCCTCCGAGAAACGAGCTTCCCAAACGATGAATCGTGACTCCTACGAGAGGATCAATGATCGCGTACTCTACCACAGATTTAACGCACTTCCGGGCGAGGTCGATAACAGTACCAAGTATGTGAAATCAGAAAGTACTTTAAATGAAATCAAAGTATTTAAAACCATTTGCAAATACAATTAGTTCAATTTGCACATAGTGCCATATCACAAACAAGAGCAATAATAAAAATCAGTAATGTGTCTTTCCTAGGCCGCGAATGATCAAGGGCAAGGCCAATCGCCCATAGTATCATTACGCATGCCTAACCCTCGACTCCCGCACCGCATAAAGTCACACATAGACCCGCATGAGGTATTCCTCGTGACGGAATAGCTAACCCCTGCACTCTCCTCGACTCCCGCACCGCATAGTCTCGATAGACCGCATAGTCACATTGCATCGCATAGGCATCCCCGCGACGGATAAAACACCGAATGATCAACCCCGAACTCCCGCACTCCACATAGTCCCGCAGACCGTGATAGCCGTATAGACCGCATCGCGTGGCAAGCCCTGTATAACAAGTCGAGGGGTATGTGATATAATAACATAACCTTATCGTTAAACAACATAAGCACAACAAGGGGAACCCCTTTACACAAACATCACCAGATACTAACACACGTAGCATCCTAACATGTTTACTTATCAAATCAACAAGAAAGTGTTAAAAGGCTATCACAAACCAACACAATCAAGTTATTCACACAAGGTACTTTCTACTTTATGTTAACAATTTCGGGTTTTTAACCCCAAAGTACTTCATACATTAACTCTTTTTAAAAGATCCGTTTCTTTCAAAAAGTCACACAATACCCGTAGTATAAAAATAGAGTGACTATCCTTTTAAGTAAACCAAAACACTTCCCTTTGTAAATCAAGTAACAACATTATTTTCCAAACGTTCAAGTTTGCCTAATTCCAAATGCTTAAGTTTCTCATTTTCGAAAGGTTTCGTAGTTCATAGTTTTAATCACTTAATGATATACTTCTCCTTTAAAACAATTTGAGATACATATGCCTTATATGTGAGTAGGTTATTCTTGTTCATAATCAATCTTATTTAAGCAGCCATGATCTAGGAAATGTAATATCATTTTGTCTCATCTTAGCTTCTATGCAGATAGAGGTTTCATCGGTTTTAATAATACTTAATTAGTCAATACATTTCCTTTATTAACGCTGCAGTGGTTTGTTCGATACTTTTCCGATTTTCAAATCAAGAAACATTATTCCTTTTAAAAAACCAAGTACTCATTACTCACGAATGAGGTTTCTCACTTTTTAACAAAATTCAGATTAATTCAATTAAGTCAAGTCTCTTATCTTTTAAGATCAAGTCTCTTAACTTCTTAAATCAATAAACCATTCTTTTTACTTCCTTAAGTCGTTATACCTAACTTCCCATAAAGCTAGTATAACTTTTAAGTTTAAAACCAAGTACTACTCTTCTTTCAAAAAGGTTTCTTAATCCTCTTGAAATACTTCAAGATTCTTATTATTCAGGCTTAAGTCAAAAGACATTGTCAGAAACTACATTCGCTAACACACGACGCCTACCGTACTATATACATATTCTTTTAAAATATCATGCTCAAGAGATAGGAAGGATCACATACCGCGACGATTATCGACTATTAGCAAAACGCTCCACGGCTATAACCCGCTAGCCTCGTCCCACCTTTCAAGTAGTACACGCTACTCGCACCAAACAACCTATAAGGGTTATACAAGTCTATCAATGCTAGACTACTCTTGTAATATTCTTCCGATGTGATTCCGCTCAAGTCTATTCGGAATATCCTTCTATTACAGTTCAATTCTCTTCTATACAACTACAGTATGTAATTTCCAATTACAATAGAAGGATAGGATTATTTACCTCGGTAAGCCCAAAATTATCCAAGTTTAAAGTCGATCCTGAGCAACGTTTAGCTCCTACTCCGGGTGCTCCAACCCGCTCCAAACAACCCTTAGAAGTTTTACGAAACTTCTTCCTAATACTTCAACCAACTGTGAAGATTTTCCTGTGGTTTCGTTTGATCAAGGGAAGTATAATAGTATTTCTGGGCTTTTAGTATAAGTGTAACCTTGGAATACTACAAGGTATATGGGCCAAGGTATTTTGGAATAGTGACAATACTTGGAGAGTATTTCTACCAAGAGGGGGGGTGTATTTTACAAAAACAACTCAAGGTAGGGGGGGGTACCCCTTGGCCAAGGCCACTAGGAGGGGGGGTGTACCCCTCGGCCAAGGGCCTTCTCAAAGGGGGAGGGGTGCTCTCGGCTAGAGCTCTCAAGAGAGGGGGGGAAATGATTTCAAGACTTAGGGATTTTGTGGATGAAGAAAACCTTCAAGTTAGGGGGGTATTTATAGGTCAAGCAATGGCCAACCAATGACCAAGATGAAGCCAAGTGCAAGGCAAGTGTAGGGGGAGGATTTACCCAAGTGTCCTTATCCATCTACTACACAAAAATATCCTACCTAACCTTGACTAAAGAAAAGCCAAGAAATCGTCCAAGCAAGGCCATGTTTGCCGTCCACTTGAGGGTGACAAGTGTCACCCTCTCGTTGGTCCAAAATGTTTCATCTCTCGGAAAAATCCGCAAAAATAATAAATGACATAGCCATAATTTTCCCTTCGCAAGTTGTGTAAAACGTTTCGTCGAAAAACGATTCTTTTCGGTAGTTGTGAACAAAATTTTCGGCCAATGCATACTTTAAGGCTCAAACTTTTCTACGTACGTCCTCACGTACATACTCTGGAAATACGGGGTATAACATTCTCCCCTCCTTAGAAACATTCGTCCCGAATGTTCCTTCTCAAGACGGATAACGACGAAGTTCCTCATAGCTTAACCAGTCTGCAAATGCCACACATGGCCACAGAAAACACCCGCGCAAATACTTACATCCAAGTCCACGAGGAATCACCTCTAACATCACAAAAACTCCCACCCAAGGGCTAAAAGATACTCCCTTCGCACCTTCACTTTACAAAAGAAAAGATCACATCTATGTTCTTAACACATGCTCGCTTCTTCCCTTACTGTCGCACTTTCTCGTACACTCGAATTCTTTCTCATAACTTACCACATTCATGTTACTGCTTCAGTTTCCAAAACTCTGGATTACTACCTCCAACTTGGTCATCATTAACTGAGAATACACTGGATGGATCTCCGATACTCTTCCGAACATAGCAACATGAAAGATCGGACGACGCTTCCTACGCCGGACGCCAATGCTAACTATAGGCACTCGCCTATTCTTCACATGACTAAAAGGCCCAAAGTAACTCGCTAAGTTTCTCGCTTTCCGAATCTCGCCACACCTTCCGGTGGTACCTTCAAGACTCCACCGCCAACTCAACCTGCCGTTGCCGCCGATTATCCGCACGACTTCTGTTGACTCTGAGCTCCCGATAACCTCTCATGGATAGGCTTCACCCTATCCACATCCTGCCGAAACAAGTATGAACCAACTATCTGAACTTTGCCAACATCGAACCAATCGACCGGCAACTTACACTTCCGCCCCTACGAGGCTTCGTAAGGCGATATCCGAATACTGAAATGGTAGTTATTAAACACTCCCTCAACAGGAGACAACAATCCTCACAACTACCCCTGAACACCAAACACTGGCCCGAGGGCGAATGCGATACTGAGACTCACCGAAGTTCCTACCCTGCCTGGTAAAACTTCCAAAAAAAGAAGTAGCCAAAACCTGGGCTTCACTGTCTGTCATAAGGTAAAAGCAGGCACCTCGTGCAGCCCTACAACCTTCTTGATATAAACATCCCGCATAACCCTCTGCCGAGTAAAACGATCTTGACTGAAAGACAAGAGGGTCGACCATCGCCCGACCATCGGGTCGAACGATCCACGAACTCGCACGATGGTTAACTAAACTCGGGCCTAACACCTCATGACCACCACCGGCGACCACCATAACCGACCCCACCACCAAACAAAGCCATGGTTGACCGCGATACGGCCTCAACCCGACCCACTTTCGCGCCAAACACTTGCTCCCCGATCCGGAACAATCTCACTAATCAAGTTACGAAAACCTAACGGTCTTCTTAGCTCAACTACCCTCTTTCATTTCACACTATTTCCGGGACTTAACACACGAATATACCTCACGTGCACTATGCACTCCGATGAGGGTCAAACATAAAATACATCTATTACTCGAGATGGCCTAACCTCTAAGGTCTCCACGTATAAAACTCTAAGGCTCATACTTTCCTTATCCCCAATCTTACCCGGTTAACTAACCACGATTTCTAATCACAACTAACACAACGCTATCTGAACGTAACACTTAAGATATACTTATATTATCATACGTACTAATCTCTAGAGGGTTAAGGATCTACCTGTATCTACTGCTTCACTACCCTCTGTCGTTCCAATCAATCCTGCCCTGCTGGACGCATAGCTGGGGAAGGTGATGAACTAGTCACTGATCCCGAAGGCTGAGTCTCCCCATCCGCACCACCTTGGTCGGACAATTCCTCGCAAAATGGCCCTGCTGGCCACAAGCATAACAAGCTGTCGAAGTAGTACGACACTCCCCCCGAGTGATACCTACCACAACGGCTACAACGAGGTGGGGGTGGCCTCCTCTGGCTAACATCCCTTCTTCTCCGAACCATCAATCGCAAGAATCGATCCGTAGCCGAGTCCTCCTACTTGCATCCTCCTACTAGACACCCTTTCGACACACGGTTCTCGACTACCGCAGTAAAACAAGTACCAACTAAAAACGACATTCCCGGTGACGTCACACCGTGAACACCGGGAAAAATCGAATCCGGCCGGCCGGAACCTACGCAGTAGCCGTGAACCTAAGCCCTCGGAGTTCACCCAACTCCCGCATACCTAACGCCCCGAGGTCCGCGGAGGACCACTCGCATCGCGGAGGTGCATATCTAATTCACGAGGCGGTTCGCTTTAACGTAACCAAAGGACTCACGACCGCCCCTTCACGCCTCGATTAACTCACAAACTCTACGCTTTCTCAACTCGCTGAACATAAGCTCGACGCAGCCATGCTCATTCCTCGATCAAGAGCTACTTCTTCACAACCTCTCTTAGATAGTCATCAAGACCCGTGATAAATCGGACATAATATGTTCTCGTTGCTATATCCATAGCTCGTAATGTGGTCGCCTCTTTGCAATCCATACTCCCCGCTTCCTCGCCGTGAATCAAGGCTCATACATCATGGCCGCAGTAGGAATCGCCGCCGTGTTAAACTCGCTGGGCCGCGACGCCGTAGAACTCCCGAACGAAGCACTCCTCGTGATGATTGGGCTGCCTCAGAACCTCTCAGGTTTACTCGCACGCTGCCTTGCTCGCCTCCTGGCGGGTTGCCGCTTTACGCGAGGCATAGCGTAAGGGAAAGAAATACGTTAGAGGGTCCAACTTATAACACGCCTCTAAGGCACGATCTCGTGAGTGAGAAGAATGGAAACCAATCCTAAATATCCTATAGCCTCCTCGATTATTGCGTGGTGCACAACACACCGATAATCAAGACTTCATCGATACGGTCTGTAGACACTTTCCGAGGATTAACTGCTTTGATAACACTTTTGTCACGACCCGAACAAGGGCCCGTGACTGGTGCCTTACCCGGGCACCCAAGTAGACATACATCAGAGTAATCAGCGGAATATAAAACAAGACATGACATAATATGAAATATGAAACAGTTCATCTGAGAAAACTTGCCTTTCGGCATAAATATATATAACAACTAGAACAATTACATCCCTTACAACTCGCCACAACAAAGGTTATGCACTTAAGAATGATATGACAACAACGGCGGACAGTGGCCCCGCCATACCCCGAATGTAAGTACCTACAACGACACGGGACTATACCATCGATAAGCTCCGAGAAACGGAGCTTCCCAAACGCCGAATCGTGACCTACGAGCGAGGATCAACGATCGTGTACTTCTACCGCGCAGATTTAACGCAGCTTCCGGGCGAGGTCAAGATAACAGTACCAAGTATGTGAAATCAGAAAGTACTTTAAATGAAATCAAAGTATTTAAAACCATTTGCAAATACAATTAGTTCAATTTGCACATAGTGCCATATCACAAACAAGAGCAATAATAGGTAAACTGTAACAGGTCTTTTCTAGGCCGCGAATGATCGAAGCAAGGCCAACCGCCCATAGTATCATTATGCGTGCCTAATCCTGGACTCCCGTAGTCCGCATAAGTCACACACAGACCCGCATGAGGTATTCTCGTGACGGGGTAGCTAACCCCTGCATTCTCCTCGACTCCCGCACCGCATAGTCTCACAGACCGCATAGTCACATTGCATCGCATGTGGCATCCCCGTGACGGATAAAACACCCTAATGATCAACCTCGAACTCCCGCACCCGCATAGTCACGCAGACCGCATAGCCGTATAGACCCGCATCAAGGTGGCAAGCCCTCAGATAACATGTCATGGTATGTGATATAATAACATAACAGCTTATCGTTAAACAACATAAGCACAACAAGGGGAACCCCTTTACACAAACATCACCAGATACTAACACACGTAGCATCCTAACAGTTTTACTTATCAAATCAACAAGAAAGTATTACAAGGCTATCACAAACCAACACAATCAAGTTATTCACACAAGGTACTTTCTACTTTATGTTAACAATTTCGGGTTTTTAACCCCAAAGTACTTCATACATTAACTCTTTTTAAAAGATCCATTTCTTTCAAAAAGTCACACAATACCCGTAGTATAAAAATAGAGTGACTATCCTTTTAAGTAAACCAAAACACTTCCCTTTGTAAATCAAGTAACAACATTATTTTCCAAACGTTCAAGTTTGCCTAATTCCAAATGCTTAAGTTTCTCATTTTCGAAAGGTTTCGTAGTTCATAGTTTTAATCACTTAATGATATACTTCTCCTTTAAAACAATTTGAGATACATATGCCTTATATGTGAGTAGGTTATTCTTGTTCATAATCAATCTTATTTAAGCAGCCATGATCTAGGAAATGTAATATCATTTTGTCTCATCTTAGCTTCTATGCAGATGGAGGTTTCATCGGTTTTAATAATACTTAATTAGTCAATACATTTCCTTATTAACGCCGCAGGTTTGTTCGATACTTCTTCCGATTCAAATCAAGAAACATTATTCCTTTTAAAAACCAAGTACTCATTACTCACGAATGAGGTTTCACACTTTTTAACAAAATTCAGATTAATTCAATTAAGTCAAGTCTCTTATCTTTTAAGATCAAGTCTCTTAACTTCTTAAATCAATAAATCATTCTTTTTACCTTCCTTAAGTCGTTATACCTAACTTCCCATAAAGCTAGTATAACTTTTAAGTTTTTAAAACCAAGTACTACTCTTCTTTCAAAAAGGTTTCTTAATCCTCTTGAAATACTTCAAGATTCTTATTATTCAGGCTTAAGTCAAAAGACATTGCTGTAAAACTACATTCAGTTAACACACGTACGTCTACCGTACTATATACATATTCTTTTAAAATATCATGCTCAAGAGGATAGGAAGGATCACATACCTCGCGACGATTATCGACTATTAGCAAAACGCTCCACGACTATAACCCGGCTAGCCTCATCCACCTTTCAAGTAGTACATGCTACTCGCAGACCAAACAACCTATAAGGGTTATACAAGTCTATCAATGCTTAGACTACTCTTGTAGAATATTCTTCTGATGTGATTCCAGTTCAAGTCTATTCTGTAATATCCTTCTATTACAGTTCAATTCTCTTCTATACAACTACAGTATGTAATTTCCAATTACAATAGAAGGATAGGATTATTTACCTCGGTAAGCCCAAAATTATCCAAGTTTAAAGTCGATCCTGAGCAACGTTTAGCTCCTACTCCGGGTGCTCCAACCCGCTCCAAACAACCCTTAGAAGTTTTACGAAACTTCTTCCTAATACTTCAACCAACTGTGAAGATTTTCCTTAGTGTTTCATTTTTGCGACTGAAGGGAAGTATAATAGTATTTCTGGGCTTTTAGTATAAGTGTAACCTTGGAATACTACAAGGTATATGGGCCAAGGTATTTTGAATAAGAATACTGAGAGTATTTCTACCAAGAGGGTGTATTTTACGAAACAACTCAAGGTAGTGGGTACCCTCTGCCAAGGCCACTAGAGGAGCTGGGGCACTTCTGCCAAGGGCCTTCTCAAAGGGGAGGGTGCTCTGGCCAGAGCTCTCAAGAGAGGGGGAAGGGATTTCAAGACTTGTGGATTTTGTGACGAAGAAAACCTTCAAGTGTGGGTATTTATAGTCAAGCAATGGCCAACCAATGGCCAAGACGAAGCCAAGTGCAAGGCAAGTGTAGGGGAGGATTTACCCAAGTGTCCTTATCCATCTACTACACAAAAATATCCTACCTAACCTCGACTAAAGAAAAGCCAAGAAATCGCCCAAGCAAGGCCACGTTGTTGCCCACTGAGGCTGACAAGTGTCACCCTCTCGTTGGTCCAAAATGTTTCATCTCTCTAAAAATCCGCAAAAATAATAAATGACATAGCCGTAATTTTCCCTTCGCAAGTCAGGTAAAACGCTTTAAAAATGATTCTTTTCGGTAGTTGTGAACAAAATTTTCGGCCAATGCATACTTTAAGGCTCAAACTTTTCTACGTACGTCCTCACGTACATACTCTGGAAATACGGGGTATAACACAAGTATACTTCAAGAAACAAGTCATGTATACTCCAACAATAATGCAAATATACTTCAATAAACAAGTCATGTCCATAGAAGAAAGTAATTCACATACCTCATTGACGACTAACCAACACGACAAGTAGCATACGCTCCAATGTACTTCAACCTTATCGGCTATTCCTCTAGCCAAGTAGAATATGCTACACGTAGTATTTCAACCTAAAATGACAATAACACTTCTATCAATTTCAAGCTTACTAGTGTAAGACTTATACCAAATAATGACCCTCTAATTCTACGGAAATTTGGACAGCACTTCCTTTGTTTCTACGTACTTTTACACCTTTTCCAAGGCCCGATTTCAACAACCAACAAGCCACACTTAAGGGCATAACCAACATTTAACCAAAGAGGATTACACGCCTAACTTGACGTGTAAAATTTAGCCCCTTAATCTACCAAAATAGTCCACTAAAATCAGTTCATAGTCCAATGTAAAAACTGTCCTTTAGTCTTCTAAAACAGTCCACTAATACAGTCCATTAGTACAATCCCTTAGTTGGTGTTCTCGGCCAACTACTACAATAAAAAACTGTCCAGTTTTCGGCTAGCATGCCAAAACTCTTTCCATAACTTCTTATAATCCAAGTACGAGGGGTACCCCCCCTAGCCTAGTTGTTTCCGTATAATACCCCTTGTTGTGGTATAGAAATACTCTCCTAGTATTGTTATAATGCCCAAATACCTTGGCCCAAATACCTTGTAGTATTCCCAAGGTTACCCTTATACAAAAGCCCAGAAAATACTATTATACTTTCTTTAGCCACTAAACGAAACCCTAAGGAAAATCTTCATTGATAGTTGAAGTATTTAAGTTGAAGTTGGTTAGAACTTCTAAGGGTTGTTTGGAGCGGATTGGAGCACTCGGAGTAGGAGCTAAGCGTTGCTCGTGTCGACTTTAAACTCGGATAATTTTGGGCTCATCGAGGTAAATACTATCATTCTTCTATCAGAATTGGAAATTACATACTGTAGTAGTATAGAAATGAATATAAGATTCATAGAAGAGATTTGAACTGTAATAGAAGGATATTACAGAATAGACTTGAACTGAATCACATCAGAAGAATATATGTAGAAGTTAAACTGTACTTACATAGGACTGTATTTACAGTAGACTGATAACCTTTATTGGTTAAATGTTTTGCAAGTAGCATGTGCTACTTAGAAGGTGGACAAGTGTTATACCCCGTATTTCCAGAGTATGTACGTAAGGACGTACGTAGAAAATTTGAAACTTTTAATTAGGCTTGGCCGAATTAATTTTGTTCACAACACCCGTTTAGAGTCGTTTTTCGACGAAACGTTTCCACAACTTTCGTAGGGTAAATTACGGCTATGTCATTTTTAATTTTTGCGGATTTTTCCGAGAGACGAAACATTTTGGACCAACGAGAGGGCGACACTTGTCACCCTCTCATTGGAACACCTTGGGCGGTAATAGTGGTGGCCGAAAGTGAGGCCTTTGTGGTCAAGGGTTGGTAGGATATTTTTGTGTTAGTCACAGTGTGCACTTGGCAAGATTCGCCCTACACTTGCCTTGCACTTGGCAAGATCTCGCCATTGGTTGGCCTTGGCTTGTCCTATAAATACCCTCTCCTTTGAAGACTTCTTCATCCAAATAATTTCCTAAGTCTAAAATTCCTCCCTCCTTGTAGTATAGTTCTCGCCCCCTCCCCTCGAGGCCTTGGCCGAGAGCCCTTTCCCCTCGCCGAGAGTCCCCAGCTGGGTAGGCCGAGGGTATACACCCCCTCCTTGTGGTGCTAGCCGTGGGTACCCCTAGCCTAGTTGTCTTCGTGATAATACCCCCTCTTGGTAGAAATACTCTCAAAAGTATTGTTATAATGCCCAAATTACCTTAGCCAGATACCTTGTAGTATTCTAAGGTTATACCTTTACAAAAGCCCGCTTATACTATTATACTTCCCGCGGTCACAAACCGAACCTTAAGTAAATCTTCACCCGTAGTTGAAGTTATAAGTAGAAGTTGGTTAGAACTTCTAAGGGTTGTTTGGAGCGGCCTGAGCGCACTTGAGTAGAGCTAAACCTTGCTCAGATCGACATTTAAACTCTGATAATTACGGGCTTATCGAGGTAATTATCTTGCTTCTATTGTAATTGGAAATTACATGTTGTTAGATTATATAGTTGAAGTATACTATATATAAGATCGAACGTTGTTATCGCAATGTCTTTTGACTTAAGCCCAATAATAAGAAACCTTTTCGAAAGAAGAGTAATCGAATCAGAATTACATAGGATCAGACAAAGAGACTTGTGTAGCTTTTCGTAGGTAGAATTGTGCACGTCCGATTAGACGATAACCCCGTTGGCTTGGTAGCTACCCGATAGAGGAGATTTACGCTGCATGGGGAGGTGCGAATTTTCTCAGAGAATGTTCTACGATTAGACCTAAATGTTAATGTCACTGTGGCCTTATAGGTCAAGTACTACGATGGCGCGATCTACTTGGCTTAAGGAGTAGCCGACATTGAGGTACTTGAGCGCTTTGCTATTAGTCGATACTCGCCGCGAGGTATGTGAACCTCTTCCTATCTCTTCTAGCATGATATGTGTGAACTATGTAGTACGGTAGACGCATGTTGCTAAATGTATTTGATTGTTTAAAACATAAAGTGTTATAACGGCCAAGGAAGTTGGTTATAACAGCTTTATGTTGGTAAGAAAATACTTGTGGTTTTTAAAAGGTAACTGACTTGAACTATAACTGGCTTGTTATGTGTTAATAAAGAACTTGAAGTATTTCAAAAGATTTTTGAATCATTTCGAAAGAAGAAGTAATACTTGGTTTTTGAAAACTTAAGAGTTAAACTAGCTTTATGGGAAGTTAGGTAATAACAGCTTAAGAATGTTTTACTGATTTGAAATCGAACGTGTATCGACAAACCACCGCAAATGCTAATAAAAGGAAATGTTTTGACAGATTAAGTATTATTAAAACCAGAGAAACTTCCATCTGCATAGAAGCTAAGATGAGACAAAATGATATTTCCTAGATCATGGCTGCTGTAATAAGGTTGTTATAAACAAGAATATCCTACTCACATATAAGGCTTATGTTTCTCAAATGGTTTAAAAGAGAATTATATTCCTAAATGAATAAGACTATGAACTACGAAACCTTTCTAAAATAAGAAACGTGAACATTTGAAATTAGGCAAACTCGACGCTTGATAATAATGTTGTTACTTGATTTTACAAAGGTAAGTGTTTGGTTTACTTTAAAAAGACACTCACTCTTTTTGTACTACGTATCAGGTGACTTATGTGAAAGAAATGATTCTTGTAAAATATTTAATGAATGAAGTACTTTGGGAATAAATAATTCAACTTGTTAGTAGAAAGTACCTCGCAGGAATAACTTGATTGTATTGGTTTGTGATAGCCTTGTGATACCTTCGTGTTGATTTGATAAGTAATCATATTAGGACGCCACGGTGTTAGTGTTCGTGATGCTTTGTGTAAAGCGGTTTTCCTCGATTGTGCTCATGTTTAAACGATAAACCGTTATGTTGGTATTATACCACTCACCGTGTTTCCGGGTTAAGCCGCCTCCGACGCGGTAGACTCGCGGTCCGGGACCATGATTCGAGAATACCTCACGCGGTCCCGGCCGGCGCGAACTACGAGTTCCGTGTTAGCGCGCGCCTTTATGGTCACGCGGTTCATGCGCTACGCGGATCGCGAGTCCAGTGATTTACGCCGGAGTAGCTACCGACGCGGGTTATACCTCACGCGCCTACGATTGGCCTACGCGAGTCGCGGAGTTCTGTGGCTAGACGCGACATTTGATATTGCGCGAGCGACCACCTTTGATCATGCGACGGCCTAGACAGATATCTTGATACGCTTTATGACCTTGTTAGTATCAGGTGTTAGTAGTCGCCATGCCTTCGCATTTCACCTCACGGTTTTATTTGGACACAGCGGACCCGCCGCTCACGTATTCTCGTGTTTTTCTATCATCGATCGCCAGTGGCGGAAGGTATTCCACGCACGATTGATGTCATGGGCGCGAGACCCATTGTTATATCGAGTGATGACTTTGAGGGCGAGTCCCCGACTAGACACGATCGCTATTTATCGCGAATCGTAGTTTGCTATCATACATGTCTCCCGCTTATATAGACTACTATGATTTCATTTACGATCTTCATGTTTCACATACTGTACCGGCCAGATCGACTTCCTTCGGGCCGCGCTCATGCCGCAGTAAAGGTACACCGCCGCTGATCCTCGCCTAGTGGTCACAAGCTTGGGAAGCTCCGTTTCCTCCGAGGCTTATTCGTATAGTCCCCGCATTGTAGGTGCTACATTCAGGTACGACGGGCCCCGTCCCGCTGTTGTCATATCATTCTGAGGTCCTAGTAATCGCATGGGCAGAGTGGTAGAAAAGGATGTAATCGCTCAAATTGTTATTTATATACCGACAGAACTGCTTTTGGTTAGCCGTTTACTTATTTCATCGCTTATTACATCGTTTCATGTATTGTCTTTATGTTCGCCGACACTGATGTTGTATCACTAGGTGCCCGGTAAGGCACTACCACGCCCCGAACGGTCGTGACAAAAGTGGTATCGCAGCGCTTAATCCTCTGGAAAGTGTCTACGCATCAGATCCAGAGAGTTTGATTATCGGTGTCGCGCACCACACCAATAATCGTGAGGCTATAGGATATTTAGGATTGGTTTCATTCTTCTCACTCGAGATCGCGCCTTAGAGCCGTGTTGTAAGTCGACCTCTCACGATTTCTTTCCTTACCGCTATGCCTCCGCGTAGGCAACCCGCCCCGAGGCAACGCAATGGCGGAGCCGCGAGCAGTTCAGAGGGTCATGCAGGCACGGGCCAAATCTTCACCTCGGTGCTTCATTCGGGAGTTCGCGACGCCACTAGCCCCAAGAAGTTTAGCACGGCCGGCAGCAGCTCATCGCGCCATGATATTTGAACCTTCGCCCACGACCGGAACAGAGAATATAGATTTCGCGAGGCGACCGCATTAGCTACGGGTTTGGCTACCAGAGAGTGTACCGATGTATCGCGAGTCTTGACGACTATCTAAGAGAGGGTCAGGCGAAAGTAATTCTTCGCTAGTTGAGCATGGCTCGTACGCTTACGCGCAACAGTGCCGAGAAACGAGAATCGACGCGTTAACTGGCGACGCAGGAGGCCAGAGCAAGCGTCCTTTGGTAACTTTCGAGGCGAGTCGCCACCAGCAGATTAGATTACGCGCATCCACCGCAGCAGGCGGTCCTCCACAGGTTCGTGGACGCTCGGTACGCAGGAGTTGGTCGAGCTCCAGAGCTTCCGCTCACAACACACGGGCGTTCCAAACATCCGATTCGCTTTTTCTCGTTCACAGCTGCAGCGCCATCTCAGTGGAATGTCGCCTTTTAGTCGGGTACTTGTGCACGGCCATGACCGCCGTGGTCCGATGTCGAAAGAGTGTCCTCGCGAGGACTTAGCCTTCGTGATCGCGGGTAGTTTGTCATCTTCCTTAGCTACGCGCTACGGTGTTTGATTAGAACGACTAAGGGAGTGAAGCAGAGATATAGATATATCCTTAACCTCTGAGATCGTGATGTGTGATAAGCGAGTATACCTTAAGTGCTATGTTCGATAGCAAGGTGTTAGTTGTGATTAGAAATTACGGTGGTTAACCGAGTAAGATTTGGGGGATGCAGGCGCGAGCCTTAGAGTTTTTATACGCAGAGACCTTGCAGGTAAGGCCATCTCGAGAAAAGCGTAGTGTTATGTTTGATCCTTATCTGAGTACATTATGCACGTGAGTTATGTTTGGGATAAGTCCCCGAGTAGTGTGGAATGAAAGACGGTAGTTGAGCTACACCGCCAGGTTTTCGTAACGTGATTAGTGAGAGTTTTCCTTCTGAGAGCTAGCGCTTAGCGCGTCACGGCCTGCCGAGGCCACGCCGCGGGTCAACCCGCGCATGTTTGGTGGGTCGGGCCAGGTGGTCCCGCCAGGTAGGTCACGAGGTGTTAGGCCCGAGTTTAGTTAACCAACGCGAATTCGCTGGACGATTCGACCGCAGGTCGCCAGCGAGGTCACCGCCTTGTTTTCAGCAAAGACCGTTTACTCGACAGTGTTGATATATCAGTAAGGTTGTAAGGCTGCACGAGGTGCCTACCTTCACCTTATGTCGCAGTGGAGCCTGTGTCGCGCTGCTTTTCTCGGAGGTTTTACCGTGCAAGGTTAGAACTCAAGTAAGTCTCGTAATCACATTCGACCTCGCCGTGTTCGATTTCGGGATAGTTGCAAGAATTGTTGTCTCCTCGTGAAGGAGTGTTTAAGCTACCATTTCGTTGTTCGGATGTCGCCTTACGGCCTCAGAGGGCGGATGCGCGAGTCGCGGCCGATTGGTTCGATGTTGGCGTGATTCGATAGTTGGTTCAGCTTGTTCCAACAGATCCGTGGATAGCGAGGCTTATCTAGAAGAGGTTTTTGGCACCGTAGAAATCGTATGGATTATCTACGACGACGCCAGAGTTCGTGTCGACGGCCGGTCTTCGCGTACCACCCCGGTTCAGTGTGACGAGTTTTGGAAAACAGAGGAACTTAGCCCGAGTTACTTGGGCCCTTTGAGTTCATGAAGAATAAGCCGTTGCCTATATATGTTAGCATTTGCCGTCCGACTTAGGAGGCAAGACGTCCGGCCTTTTCAGATTGTTATGATCGGAAAGTATCGAGATCCATCCGAATGTTCCCGCTAATGATGACCACGTTAGAGATAGTAACCCCGAGTTTTGGAAACCGGCGACGTAAATGTGGTAAGAGTTCGAGTGTACGACACTCGTGGATCGCACGCAACCGCATACCATTGTTGGTCGCCGAGTGACACTCAGAACCTCGCGCAAAGTGACAAAAGTGGTATCACGACGAGTAAAGCGGAGAAGCGAGCATGTATGGCGAGCATAGATGTGATCATGTCTTTTGTAAGGAGAAGCGCGGCGAAGTATATTTTAGACCCCGAGAGGTGTTTGTGGTAATGTTAGAGGTGTTCTCGTGGACTTGACGGAGGTATTTGGCGGTGTTTCGTGGCTACGTGGCGTGATTGTTCTCGTAAGGATAGTAGTGAAGACTACGCGCGCGCTTGTTTTGAGATTTAGAAGGAACATTCGACGAATGTTTGGCGAGGAGAATGTTATACCTCGTATTTCCGCAGTATGCACGTAAGGACGCACGAGAAAATTTGAAACTTTTAATTAGGTCGCCGAATTAATTTTGTTCACAACACCGCTTAGAGTCGCTTTTTCACCTAAACGCTTCCACACTTCGTAGGGTAAATTACGACTATGTCATTTTTAATTTTGTGGATTTTTCCGAGAGACGAAACATTTTGGATCAACGAGAGGCTTACACTTGTCACCCTCTCACTGGAACACCGGGCGTACAGTGGCCGAAAGCAGGCCTTTGTGGTCAAGGGTTGGTAGGATATTTTTGTGTTAGTTGGCTAGTGTGCACTTGGCAAGATTCGCCCTACACTTGCCTTGCACTTGGCAAGATCTTGGCCATTGGTTGGCCTTGGCTTGTCCTATAAATACCCTCTCCCTTTGAAGACTTCTTCATCCAAATAATTTCCTAAGTCTAAAATTCCTCCCTCCTCAGAGTATAGTTCTCGTCCCCCCTCCCCCTTGAGAGGCCTTGGCCGAGAGCCCTTTTCCCCTCGTCGAGAGTCCCCAGCTGGGTAGGCCGAGGGTATACACCCCCTCCTGGTGCTAGCTGGGTACCCCCTAGCCTAGTTGTCTTCGTGATAATACCCCTCTCGGTAGAAATACTCAAAAGTATTGTTATAATGCCCAAATTACCTTAGCCGTATACCTTGTAGTATTCTAAGGTTATACCTTACAAAAAGCCCAGCTATACTATTATACTTCCCGCCGGCCACAAACCGAACCCTAAGTAAATCTTCACCCGTAGTTATAAGTAGAAGTTGGTTAGAACTTCTAAGGATTGTTTGAGCTGGCCTGAGCGCACTGAGTAGAGCTAAACCTTGCTCAGATCGACATTTAAACTCTGGATAATTATGGGCTTATCGAGGTAATTATCTTGCTTCTATTGTAATCGGAAATTACATGTTGTTAGATTATATAGTCAAGATACTATATATAAGATCGAACGTTGTTATCGGCAATGTCTTTTGACTTAAGCCCAATAATAAGAAACCTTTTCAAAGAAGAGTACCGAATCAGAATTACATAGGATCAGACAAGAGACTTGTAGCTTTTCCGTAGGTAGAATTGTGCACGCCCGATTAGACGATAACCCCTCGTCGCTTGGTAGCTACCCGATAGAGAGAGATTTACGCCATGCGTGGGGAGGTGCCGAATTTTCAGAGAATGTTCTACGATTAGACCTAAATGTTAATGTCACGTGGCCTTATAGGTCAAGTACTACGATGGCGCGATCTACTGGCTTGGAGTAGCCGACTTTGGAGGTACTTGAGCGCTTTGCTATTAGTCGATACTCGCCGCGAGGTACGCGAACCTCTTCCTATCTCTTCTAGCATGATATGTGTGAACTATGTAGTACGGCAGACGCAAGTGCTAAATGTATTTGATTGTTTAAAACATAAAGTGTTATAACGCTTTATGGGAAGTCGGTTATAACAACTTTATGTTGGTAAGAAAATACTTGTGGTTTTTAAAAGGTAATCGACTTGAACTATAATCGCTTGTTATGTGTTAATAAAGAACTTCAAGTATTTCAAAAGATTTTTGAATCATTTCAAAGAAGAAGTAATACTTGGTTTTTGAAAACTTAAGAGTTAAACTAGCTTTATGGGAAGTTAGGTAATAACGCTTAAGAATGTTTTATCGATTTCTAAATCGAACGTATCGACAAACCACCGCAAATGCTAATAAAAGGAAATGTTTTGACAGATTAAGTATTATTAAAACCAGAGAAACTTCCATCCGCATGTAAGCTAAGATGAGACAAAATGATATTTCCTAGATCACGGTCATTGTAATAAGGTTGTTATAAACAAGAATATCCTACTCACATATAAGGCTTATGTTTCTCAAATGGTTTAAAAGAGAATTATATTCCTAAATGAATAAGACTATGAACCATTTAAACCTTTCTAAAATAAGAAAACGTGAACATTTGAAATTAGGCAAACTCGACGCTTGATAATAATGTTGTTACTTGATTTTACAAAGGTAAGTGTTTTGGTTTACTTAAAAAGACAAATCACTCTTTTTGTACTACGTATCAGGTGACTTATGTGAAAGAAATGATTCTTGTAAAAGATTTAATGAATGAAGTACTTGGGAATAAATACCCGAACTTGTTAGTAGAAAGTACCTCGCAGGAATAACTTGATCAGATTGGTTTGTGATAGCCTCGTGATACCTTCGTGTTGATTTGATAAGTAATCATATTAGGACGCCACGTGTGTTAGTTGTTCTCGTGATGTTTGTGTAAAGCGGGTTTTCCTCGATCAGGCTCACGTTGTTTAAACGATAAACCGTTATGTTGGTATTATACCACTCACCGTGTTCGGGTTAAGTCGCCTCCACGCGGTAGACTCAGCGCGTGGGACCATGATTCGAGAATACCTCACGCGGTCTCGGTCGCATGCGGAACTACGAGAGTTCCGTGTTAGCGCGCCTTTATGGTCACGCGGTTTACGCTACGCGATCGCGAGTCCGTGACGACGCCGGAGTAGCTACCTCGACGCGGGTTATACCTCACGCGCCCATGAGATTGGCCTACGCGAGTCGCGGAGTTCTGTGGCTAGACGCGCATTTGATATTGCGAGCGAGCCACCGCCTTGATCATGCGACGGCCAGACAGATATCTTGATACGCTTTATGACCTTGTTAGTCGCTGGTGTTAGTAGTCCTATGCCTTCGCATTTACCTCAGACGGTTTTATTCGACACAGCGGACTCGCCGCTCACGTGTATTCCTCGGTGCTTTTCTATCATCGATCGCCGGAATGGCGGAAGGTATTCCACGCATGATTGATGTTGTGGCGCGAGACCCATTGTTATATCGAGTGACGACTTTGAGGCGCGAGTCCCCATCAGACACGATCGCTATTTATCGCGAATCGTAGTTTGCTATCATACATGTCTCCCGCTTCTATAGACTACTATGATTTCATTTACGATCTTCATGTTTCACATACTTGGTACCGGCCAGATCGACTTCCTTCGGGCCGCTCACGCCGCAGTAAAGGTACACCACCGCCGATCCTCGCCTGTGGTCACAGCCAGCTGGGAAGCTCCGTTTCTCCGAGGCTTATCTCGTATAGTCCCCGCTGATTGTAGGCTACATTCAGGGTACGACGGCCCCGCCCCGCGTTGTTGTCATATCATTCTTAGAGGTCCGTAGTACCGTAAGGCAGTGGTAGAAAAGGACGAATCGCTCAAATTGTTATTTATATACCGACAGAATCGCTTTTGGTTAGCCTTTCTTATTTCACCGCCTTATTACATTGGTTTCATGTATTGTCTTTATGTTCCGCTGATTACTCGATGTTGTATCACCAGGGTGCCCGGTAGCACTACCACGCCCCGAACGGTCGCGACAAGTGCTAGCGTTATAGCCGAGCGCTTGCTTATAGTCGATAATCGTCGCGAGGTATGTGATTCTTCCTATACTCGAGCATGATATTTTAAAGAAGATATATATAGCACGGCAGACGACGTGTGCTAATTGAACGTAGTTGTACGGCAATGTCTTTTGACTTAAGCCCGAATAATATATAGACGCAGACGTGTGCTAATCGAACGTAGTTATCGGCAATGTCTTTGACTTAAGCCCGAATAATATATAGTACAGACGACGCGTGCTAATCGAACGTAGTTGCACGACAATGTCTTTTGACTTAAGCCCAATAACAAGAAACTCAAGTATGTCACAAGAGTTAAGAAACCATTTTTGAAAGAAGAGTAACACTTGGTTTTAAAGGTTTTAAAAAGAGTTATGCTAGCTTTACGAGTTAGGTATAACGTCTTAAGAGAGGTAAAGAAAATGGTTTACTAATTTTAGAAGTTAAGAGACTTGATCTTATAAGATAAGAGACTTAACTTAAATGAATTAATATGAGTTTGTGTGAAACCTCATTCATGAGTAATGAGTACGTGGTTTTAAAAGGAATAATGTTTTATCGATTTCGAAATCGTAACGTGTGTCGACAAACCATCGCAGCTGTTAATAAAGGAAAATGTATCAATAATGAAGTATTATTAAAACCAAGAGAAACCTCCATCCGCATGTAAGCTAAGATGAGACAAAATGATATTACCATTCCTAGATCACGGCCGCTTAATAAGATTTATGAACAAGAATAATCTACTCACTACGGCATATGTTACTCAATTGTTTTAAAAGAAAGTAAGACATTGAACTATGAAACTTTTCTAAAAAGAGACTTGAGTAATCAAATTAGGCAAACCGGAACTTTAGGGAAAAGAAAGGCGTTATTGTCTTAAATTGGTTTAAAACATAAAGTGTTATAACAAGCTTTACGGGAAGAGTTATAACTATTTTATGAAAAGGGTTTTATCATTGGTTTTAATATGGTAACTTGACTTTAAAAAGAGAAGTGTTTTGTCTAAAAGAAGGCATGGTATTGCCTTAATCGGTTTTAAAAAGGAAAGTATGGAAGTTGTTTTGGTTTACTTAAAAGACGTAAGTCACTCTATTTTTATACTACGTATCGTGACTTTATAAAAGGAATGGATATTTTTAAAAGGAATTTAACGACGTAGTACTTTAGGCTAAAACCCGACTTTGGCATAAAATGAAAGTACTTTGAGTCAGGTATAACTTGCCTATGCTTGTTGTGAAACTTGCCTATGCTTGTTGTTGAAACTCTATGCTTGTTGTTGTGAAACTTGCCTACGCTTGTGTGATAGCCTTTGTGCAAGAATTGTGTTTCTATACTACCGCGCCTCTCGATGGAGGTCGGTTGAATTGTTGAGAACTTACTCGACGCGTCAAATGACGGAGAAATTCCACCGCACGCTCCTCGCTGATAGGCTACTTTGCTAAACGCTGACATACCGACACGACGCGTAGCGCACGTATGCTTCCATTTTGATCGCCTTGTTGTTTCCTTTGACATATCGACACGACGCGTAGCGCACGTATGCTTCCATTTTGAATGTCGCCTTATTGTTTCCTTCGACATACCGACACGACGCGTAAGATCGCATGCTTCCATTTGGAATGTTGTCTTAGTGTTTCCTTTGGACATACCGACACGATGCGTAGCGCACGTATGCTCCCATTTGGATTGCCGCTTGTTGCTATCATATCATAGATCGCCATGGTGGCGAATTCCACGCACGAGTGATGATTGAGGCGTGAGCCTCGACTTGATGATCGTTTATATGTTGCATTGTAGTTTGTTATCATACATGTCTCCCCGCTTTATAGATCGCTATGATTTCATTTATAGTATTTACGCTTTCACATACTTGGTACTGCAGATCGACTCCTTCGGCCGCTCACGCCGCAGTAGGTACATCGGCCGTCGATCCCCGCTTAGATCACCTTTCGCCTTGAAGCCCGCTCCTTCGAGGCTTATCTTTGCATGTTACCAGTCCAGAGGTTCTTGTACATTCTGTGGTATGGCGGGCCCCGCCCGCCATAGTTGTCAGATAAATCTTAGAGGTCCAGAAATCGTACGGGCAGGTTGTAAGGATCAGAATCGCTCAAAATGTCTCAGATATATATATTGCAAAGGCAACCATTTTGGTCGCCTATTTTCTTTATCTTGATCCATGTCTATTTAAATGTTTAAGTTTTTATTTCACGGTTTTTCTCTCGATGTCAGATCACTAGTGGTGCCCGGTAAGGCACTACAACACGCCCGGTTCGGGTCGTGACAATGTACTTCTTATTTCCCATTCTTTTTGTAACGACTCCGCCCCGGTTCAAGCATCGTGCCTTATCCCGCACCCTAAGGACACAACATCGTAGAAAACCAATGAAAATAAAACTTTAAACAAGAAACAAGATATATGATCATAAACAAAGCAACCCAACTGCTACCTTCCAAAACATATATAAATACAACTCTTTCAAAACGAATGCTTTAACTTTTTTCAAACCCCGCCCACAACAAAGATTAATGCACTTCTAAGATTTACAACAACTATGACGGACAGGTCTTCGCCATACCCCGAATGTACAAGAACCTACAACTCAGTGGAACACATACCAAAAGATAAGCCTCCGAGAAACTGAGCTTCCCAAACGCCGAATCGAGATCCTAAGAGCGAGGATCCACGATCGATGCATTCTCTACCGCAGATTTAACGCACCCCGGGCGAGGTCAAGCATAACAGTACCAAGTATGTGAATCAGAAAATATCAGAATGAAGTCATACTAGTCTATATAAAGCAGAGACATGTATGATAACCAAACTACGCTTCACAACATAAAAGCAAATATGTCCACCGTGTGACTCACGCCTCAAGTCATCACTCAAATATAACATGGGTCTCACGCCCACAACATCAATCATGTTCGCATCACGGCCGCATGCCCCGAATTCTCGTGACGGCAGACATGTCCATGATGCAACAATAATACCAATGCCCCATGGCCACGCCCTAATTCTACCTCGCAGACACGCCCATGTGACATCAACAATAATATATCGGTGATCAACCCCGCCGCACGCCACGCCCGAATTCTACTCGCAGACATGTCCATGTAACCACAATAATACATCGGTAATCAACCCGACCGCATGGCCGCATGCCCCGAATTCTACCTCTGCAGATACGTCCATGTGACATCAACAACAAGACAAGAATCAAAATGGAAACATACCCGTGGAATTCTCCATCACCGCCAAAGACGCCCAAGTAAGCTCAACAAGTCGACCGCCTCTATCGAGACGCCAGAATACGTAAATACCACACTGGCACAACAAAGGCTATCATCACAAGCATAGGCAAGTTTCACAACAACACGCATAGGCAAGTTTCTCCACAACAAGCATAGGCAAGTTTCACACAACTCAAAGTACTTTCATTTTATGCCAAAGTCCGGGTTTTTTAACCCCAAAGTACTACATACGTTAAGTTTTTTAAAAGAGATCCATTACTTTATAAAGTCACCCGATACCGTAGTATTAGAATGACCAACCCACATTCCTTTTCAAAATCAAGTAACAACATTCTTTTCCTAAGTTCCACTTGCCTAGTTCCAATTACTCAAGCTTCTCATTTTCAAATGCTCAAGTCACTTATTTTAGAAAGGTTTCATAACTCATAGTCTTAATCTCTTTTAAAACAATTGAGTAACATATGTCATATATGTGAGTAGTTTATTCTTGTTTATAACGATCTTATTACAATGCATGATCTAGAAAATGTAATATCATTTTGTCTCATCTTAGCTTCTATGCAGATGAGGTTTCTACCGGTTTTAATACAACACATCATTATTCAATACATTTTCCTTTATTAACGCTCGCAGGTCCTGTCGATACACATTCCGATTTCCAAATCAAGAAACATTATCCCTTTAAAAACCAAGTACTCATTACTCACGAATGAGGTTTCACACAAACATCCACATTAAAACAAATAAGTTAAGTTCTTATCTTATAAGATCAAGTCTCTTAACTTCTAACATCTAAACCATTTTCACTTCATATGCGTCGTTATAACTAACTTCCCATAAAGCTATTATAACACCCTATGTTTTAAACCAACCAAATCACTTAGCACATGACGCCTACCGCACTACATAGTTCACAACAATCATGCTAGAAAAGATAGGAAGAGGTTCACATACCGCGACGATTTATCGACAATAAGCAAGATGCTCCAAGTACTACAACCTTGCTAGCCCTTTCCACTCTCGAGTAGAATACGCTACTCTTAGTACTTTCACCTATAAAGGTCACAAACGTCTATTAACCCCAAAACACAAGTTTCTATCTTTCTACGTAAAATTCAAGAAGACTTCCCCCGCAACAGAAATCTCTCCTCTATCGAGCCGCTACCAAGCCAACCAGGGGTTTACACGCCTAACCTGACGTACAACTCTACTCAAGAATACACAAGTCTACTGCAATACGCCCTATGTAAATACAGTTCAGCTTTATTCTTCAGCTTAAGTCAAAAGACATTGCGAATACTACGTATAGTTCCATATATAGTATACTTCAACTATATATTCTAAGAAACATGTAATTTCCATTTACAATAGAGGGACAAGATAATTACCTCGATTAGCCCATAATTATCCAAGTTATAATGTCGATCCTGAGCTAGGTTTAACTCCTACTGCGGCGCTCCAAACAACCCTTAGAAGTTCTAACTAACTTCTACTCAAATACTTCAACCAACGAAGATTTCAGTGGTTTTGGGCTTGAGACTAAAAGGACAAAAGGTAGTATTTCCGGCTCTACGACAGAGGTATCTTTGAATACTACAAGGTACAAGTGCTAAGGTATTTGGGCATTATAACAATACTAGGAGTATTTCTATACCACAACAAGGGTATAATACTTAAAACAACTAGCAGTGGTACTACCGCCAAGGCACCACAAGGGGAGGAGGAGGCCTCGCCAAGACTCTCAAAAGAGTGGGGATGAGTTGACGAACTCAACACTAGAGGAGGGAGGGATTTTAGGCTTGAAGGTTTCATCATGGACGAAGAGTTCATCAACATAAGTGGGTATTTATAGCAAAACCAAAGGCCAACCAACGGCCAAGATCAAGCCATGTGCAAGGCAAGTGTAAGGCCAAGATCAAGCCAAGTGCACCCTAAACCCTACTCCACAAAACACTCCACAAAACAATGCACCAAACAAGGCCAAACAAGGCACAAACAAGGAGGAAGACGCCCCCTCGCTTACCCAAATCGTTACTGAGGTGACAAGTGTCACCTCTCGTTGGCCCAAAGATGTTCACGCTGGAAAAATCCGCAAAAATACAAAACGACATAGTCGGAATTTTCCCTCGCAAGTTATGCAAAACGTCATTTAAAAACGACTCTAATCATTGCCGCGCACAAAGGTAAATTCGCCAAGGTGCCACACGGGGTGACACGTGTCGCCCGATTCCCCGTAATATTTCGCCTTCAAAATATCCAAAATACCTAAATCTCAAAAACAAAGCTGCCCCACAAAATCAGAATTTCTCCCTGGCCCCACGTGACCATTTCTCAAAATAAAATCTCAAAATTCTAATATAATCTATGAAGTCCAAATACCAAACTGGGAATCCAATTCCCATTAACGAACCTTTTTCTTCACAAATAACCTAAACTTTTCCGCGAAAACTCACATCTTTCTTTCTTTCAAAATTTGCCAGACTTCGCACGCACGCCCTCACATACATACCCTACAACTACGGGTATAACATTCTCCTTCCTTAGAAACATTCGTCCCGAATGTTCCTTCTCAAGTCGAATAACGATAAAGTTCCTCTAACAAGTTGCCAACGCCACACCGCCACTAAATAACACACGCCCTCTTCTTTCCTTACTCGTCCGTGCCCTTCTCGAACACTTGAACTCTCCCAAGACGTACCATACTTCCATTATGTCACCTGCCCGCCCGTGGATCGTGCCTTACCGGCACCCAAGTAGTCATACATCGTAGTAATCGGAAATATAAAGCAAGACATGAAACAGCTTTATAAAGTAAGCATACGCTTTATGCGAAAGTATCGCTTTCTAAGATATATATATAATCATGGTTTAGCGCTAGCATCCGACATCGCATAACATGACTACGCACTTCTAAGTGAAATATACAACTATGGCGACAGGCCCCGCCATACCCCGATCAGATAAAACTATCTACAACAGGAGATCATACCAAAAGTAGAGCTCCTAAGAGACGAGCTCCCGACACCAACGTAGAGATCCTAAGGATGCGGATCTAGCACTCGCCGCTCTTACCGCAGATGAACGCAGCCCCGGGCGAGGTCGCATAACAGTACTAAGTATGTGAAATCGTAAAGTACTTAAATGAAATCATAACACTTTTAAAACCAGTTTACAAATATGTATGAAGAAATCATGAAACCGCATATACTACATCACAAACAAGAGCAACAATAGGTAAACTGTAATAGGTCTTTTCTAGGCGAATGATTCAAGCAGGCCACTACCGTATTATCATTCTCGCAAGCCTAACTCGACTCGAGTCCGCATAGGCCACTCACACGGGCCCGCATGAGGTATAACCCCGCATCGAGGTAGCTACTCCTGCATCGCCCCGACTCGCCGTCCGCACGGCCACATAGACCGCATGAGGCATAACCCCGCATACTAACCTGAACTCGTAGAGCTCCGCATAGGCCCCCGACCCGCATGAGGTATTCTCGAATCACGGTCCTGCATCACCGAGTCTACCCCAGACGGAGGGCAATTAACCCCTGTGATCATCTCAAGAGGTGAGTGATAGTATACTAACATAACAACTTATCTTTAAACAACATAAGCACAACAAGGATACTCACCTATACAAACGTTATAAAGATACTAACACACATAGCATCATATCATGTCTACTTATCAAACCATCTTATTATTCTTTTCATACTATAAGTCTGTTATAAACACATAGGCAACCGTGTTTCTTTTATCAATCTTAAGTGGTTATACTTACTTCCCATACAGCTAGTATAACTCTTAAGCTTCGCTTTAAAACCAATTAGTTCTCTTCTGTTAATATGATTCAAGAGTCTTTGAAATGTTTTCGCTTCTTATTATTCAAAGCTAGTTTCAGGCATCGCTGTAAGTATTATTCAGCTTAAGCCGTGAGGCATCGCCGTAAGTATTATTCAGCTTAAGTCAAAGACATTGCCATAGTTATTATTCGCTTAACACATGACGCTCACCGCACTATATATATTGTAAAATATCACGCTTTAGGAAGAATCACATACCTTCTCAAATAAAACCACCGCCAAGTCAATATGTCGCGCAGAGAGTCACCTTATAATAGTCACAAATATCTATCAAAGACTACTCAAGGTCATTCTAAACAGAGGGTTCACAATTCTATGGAAAGTCAAAAGACTTCCCTACCCATGAGCTATATAAGTTCATCGTGAAAACAAATTCATGTAAGTACGCTTTGATTATTCATCTTTCAAACCCTTCTACTGTGGTAACAGCTCAATTCTATTTGTGATATTCTTCTAAGTGATTAATACTTATTCTTATACTTCTACAAGATGCATTCTCTAATACAAATGAGGGTTAGGATTATTACCCTGTAAGCCCAATAATATCCTAGAAAAGTCGCTACCGAGCAAGGTTTTGCTCCTAAGTCAGATGCTCCAAGAACCTTAGAAGTTCTTCACAACTTCTACTAAGTACTAAGGTATTTGGGGTAGGTATTTTGGGCATTATAACGATACAAGAAGGTAACTTTTCTACCAAGGAGGGTAGATTTTTGGCTAGGCAGTGGCCTACCAAACTACTAGGCCAGAGTGGGGTATTCGCCAAGGCCTTCACAAGGGGAGTGGAGGTGTTTTGGACGAAAAGACTACAAAGGGAGAGAGAGGATTTTTCAAGACTGAAGATTTGTGGATGACGAAGAACTCTTCATCTCTGGGGGTATTTATAGGTCAAGAAGTGGCCAACCAATGGCCAAGATTAAGACAAGTGCAAGGCAAGTGTAGGTGAGGATTAACTAAACACAAATATCCTACCAACCCTTGACTTGTGCACAAGGCACAAAAACGCGCTGTGGTTCTTCAATTCGGCCCAAATGGACGATTCAAGTCCACTAATGGGAGGGTGCCAAGTGTTGCCCTCCGCTGGTCCAAAATGTTTCGCCTCTAAAAATCCGCAAAATAAGAAATGGCATAGCCGAATTTACTCTACGAAAGTCGTGGAAACGCTTCGGAAAACGATTCTTTTAGCGAGTCAGGTACAAATAAAACGCCCAAGGCTTATCTTTAAGGCTAGATTTCGTGACGTATTCCCTTACGCATATACTCGGAAATACGGTATAACATTCTCCCTTAGAAACATTCGTCCCGAATGTTCCTTCCCAAGACAAGCTTATCGAAGAAGCTTAAACAAATTGTAAATGCCACACACGCCACAGAGCAACACTTAGGCGTAAACGATAACTAAAATTTACAAGTAGGAAAGTGAATTTACCGGAGGTGCTGGGAATAGCAGGATACTTCCGCCTCATGTCCTCCTGGCCTTCCCACGCCATCTCCTCCTCGAGCTCGCTCCGCCACAAGACTTTGACGGCCACGCCCCGTCCGCAGACGCCTAACTCGACGATCGACTATCGCCATGGAATCTCCTCATACGATAACCCCACACCGACATCGCCAACGGTGTACCCTAGATGGATCCCCGATACATCTCCTCAAAGATAGATACGTGAAAAACCGGATGCACCGCTTCTCAGATCGGACGGCAGATTCAACTCATAGGCAACCTTGCTTACCTCGCGACAACTGAAACGCCCAATGTACTGGCCGAGTTTCTTCTTCCCGAATCTCATCACACCCTTCATGGGTGACACCTTTAGGAAAACCCAATCATGAACTCGAACTCAAGATGCCGACGACGATGATCCGTGATACGACTTGCCGACTCGAGTCGTCAATAGCCGCCTCGGATAAGCTTCACCTTATCCATCGCCGCCAGACCAACCGTCCCACTAGCCGCCGCCCACATCGAACCAACCTATAGGCGACCGCACTTCCTCCCATACAAGGCCTCATAAGGCGCCATCCGAATACCGGGAGTGGTAGCTATTATTATACGCGAACTCAACTAGAGGCAAATGATCCTCCCAACTACCATCGGTCAATAGCACAAAGCTCGCAACATATCCTCAAGAGTCCGATAAGGCGCTCGCTCGTCCGTCTGCGTCAGGATGAAAGCGACTGTGCTCACTCGCCCCTAAACCTCTCGAAGGATTCCGTAAGTTAGCCGAACCGGCTCTCGCTCGATATGATCGGGCAGGGACTCCACGCACCGACGATCTCTGATGTAAAGTCCGCATAATCTCACCAAAAGTCGCCCCGACGGAAGAAAGTGGGCTGATTTCACACCGCCGACGATAACCCATATAGAATCATGTCTCTCCGAGCGAGGTAACGCCGCGATGAAATCCATGCTGATTACCTCCCACTTCCGTGTCGGATCTCAATCGCTCGCAACAAACCACCGTGCCTCGTGCTCTACCTTCACCGCCGACAACACGCACCGAGCTACGAACTCGCAACGCCCTCTTCAAGCCATCCCACCAATACACAGATCGGCGTCGTGGTACATCTTGGTCGACCCTGACGGATAGAGTAACGCTACCGCGCGTGCTTCCCAAGAACTCCGCCAAGTCTCAAACATCCGAACACACACCGCCAAACCTTAGCACCCCATCGTGCTACTCAAAAGGACCTTGCCTCACGAAGAGTCAGATCACGATATCGAATCAAAGCCGATCTCGAATCAAGCTTTCTTCACCTCTCGACGACGGAAGACTCGCAACCTCACGAACTCTAACCCCACCGCTATCGTAATCAATCAAACGGACACCAAGGCTCGCTAATCGATGCAAATCACGAACCATGTCCTCCTCTCTAGCCGCACATCCGATAGGCTCCCATCGACCTACGACTAAGAGCATCCGCCACAACATCGCCTTCCCGTGGTACAGATATCAACATCGTAATCCTTAAGCAACTCTAACCACCGCCTCGCTGTAAGTTCACTCCTCCGGCCAAGATATACCGAGGCTCTGTGGTCTCAGATAAATATCCACGTGAACCCCATACAAATAAGGCTCCAGATCTTCAAAGCGAATCACTACCGCTAACTCCAAATCACGCGGGTAGTTCCTCTCGTGTTTTTCAAATTGCCGGACGATATGCTATAACCCCGCCATGCCGCATCAACACACATCCCAACCCGATGCCCGACGATCACAATACACGACATAACCATCCGACCTCCGAAGAGTAAGAACGGGGCGCCGCCATTTCTTTCAAAGAATCGAAACCTCGCCACAAGCATCACCATCAAACTTGGCCGCTTCCGAGTCACCTAGTCAATGGTGCAGATAGAAGCAAACTTCTACGAACCGATAATATCCTCGCAAGGCCCGTAAAATCGCGAACCTCTCGCTTGAGTAAGAGTTCAGGCCAAGTCCCGATCGCCGATTCGCCAGACAACTCAATGCCATCACCCATAATATGCCCAAGAAACGCCATCAAGTCAACCAAAACTCACATTTGGAAAACTTGGCGCATAATCCGCTGCCTCGAGAATCACAAGATACCTCAAATGCTCAGACGCCTCGCCCGAGCGAGAATAAACCAAGATATCATCAATGAACACTATCACAAACGTGTCCAAAATGGTTTGAACACTTGCTCATCAAATCCATGAATACCACGAGCATCGTCAACCCAAAAGACATGACCCGAACTCATAATGCCCGCATCGTCCGAATGTAGTCCTGTGTGGACATCCACCTCTCGACACTAACTCGATGATAGCCCGAACGCAGATCAATCTTGAGAAACATCTCGCGCTACCGCAATCGGTCGAACAAATCATCAATCTCGGAAGCGGGTATTCGTTTAATGGTCACCTTGTTCACCGTCAGAATCAACACACGCGCAGCTGGCCCCGCCCTTCTTCTTCTTCACGAACACACGGCGCTTCTGCGGGAAACACTGGGCCTAATGAAGCCCTTCTCCAAAGAAATCCTCACCGGTCCTTCACTTCTCAACTCGGCAGTGCCATTCTCAGATGGCGAAATGGAAATAGGCCGAGTATCCGCAATATGTCAATACAAAACTCAATCTCTCTCAGAGGATACCCGAGGTCATCCGGGAACACGCCTGGGAACTCGCCGACTACGGAATCGATCAAAATCTGGTACCGCACTTTCAGATCAAACACTCGAACTAGATGGTAGATATACCCTTCGCACCATCTTCCTAGCCTCGAGTTAGGAAATAAACCTACTTCTACGATACCGCGTTCTCCCACTCAACAACCGGCCTCAGAAATCGAACTGCATTACTTTCTCTTCAGCTTACATTGGCATAGCAAGAAGCTAGCCAATCCATCCCCATAATCACGCCGGTCAATCATCTCCAACTCTATCAAGTCGCCAGGTCCGACGATCAGAATGGTCACAGACAAGCCCTATATACCCGCCGAGCTATCACCGAATCACCCATCGCGTAGCTACCTCGAAGTGGTCTATGGACTCGTGCTCTACCCCTATCCTACTAGCAACAAGGGAGATATATAGACAGAGTAGAACCCGATCTATCAAAGCATACACATCAAACCTGAAACCGATAAGGTACTGCGACGACATCAGCGAGGCCTCCGATCCCGCTTTCTACCGACAAAGCATAGATGCGCGTTCGAGGACCGCTAGAATCGGGACCCGAGCCACGACTCGCCGCGACCGACCCACGAGCACTCGCCCGGCGAGTAATCAGAGGAGATGACGGCCGCAATGTAACTCGGGCGTCGAGCCCTACCACCGCCACGCTTCGGCCGGACAAGCCGCAGTGACCGCTGGCTACAATCAGAATAAGCTCCAAAAGTAGTACCACACTTCCGTGAATGGGATCCACCGTGACGGCCACACCGGGTGGTCCCGATCGCCGCACTCGCTACTCGACGCCCGCCCCTGGCCCTGGCCCGCCAAAACTCGGGCCGTGGCCGAGGACGGCAGAGTGCTCGAGCCGGCCGTGGTGCGACCCAGATCGCCGCCGAGGCCGCCACCACGATAACCACCGTAAGACCCTCCCGCCCCGGCCTTCTTCTCGCCGCCGTCGCCCACTCGCCGACCGCGCCTCGCATCCGGGCGCGAGCTCGCACGCGGTAATGTCCATACCCTACCGAGAGAAACCCCGCATACGACTTCCGCCATATAGTCGTTCAGCCCTGACATACGGTGCACCCTATCCTCCATATTCGCTACCAACGCCGGGACATATCGCCAATGAATCAAACTCGACATTGTACTCGACAAGGCCCTCTCTCGCCTCAAGAAGAAAAATCTATCACCCGCGCCTCCTCATCCGCGAGGCAAGAATGAGCGAGAAAGCCTCGAGAACTCATCCTGGCCTGGGACGCAGGTTTCCCGGATAACTCCCATGAATCAAACCAATCGATCGCGTATCACGCAAATTTACGTGAACCAAAGATCACTGACTCGCCTCCGACGCCCGATCACTCAAAATCCTGCCGACGGATGAACTCCTCGCGATCATCCTCCGCCACCCATAAAACTCCGGCGGCTACAACTCAAGAAGTCTCGTAGCTCAAACTTCGCCTCGTGAACAACGGTACGATCGAGCCGAGCTGAATCGAATCGCCAGATCCGCCTCTCTCAGACGGCCACAACTTTAGCCAAAAGTCGGGCTATCTCTCAGGCTCCTAACTCTCCGCCCAGCCGCGGGATGCGAGTGCTGGTATCGTGGTCTCGCTGGCCGGGCGGCGCCATAGAACTCGCTGCCTCGTATAGACTGGCCTCGAGCCTCGTGACTGGGTGTCTCGCTAGCGCCTCCTACGCTTTGCTCTTCGGGCCCGGCCGCTTTACGCGAGGCATAATCATATAGAAAGGAATACGTTAGAGGGTCCAACCTATAACATGCCTCTAAAGCACGATCTCGTAACGAGAAGAATGGAAACCAATCCTAAATATCCTATAGCCTCCTCGACATTGCGTGGTGCACAACACACCGATAATCAAGACTCTACTAGATACGGCTCAGACACTTTCCGAGGATTAATCGCTCGATATTACTTTTGTCACGACTGCTCGCCCGTGGATCGTGCCTTACCGGCACCCAAGTAGTCATACATCGAGTAATCATGAAATATAAAGCAAGACATGAAACAGCTTTATAAAGTAAGACATACGCTTTATGTGAGAAAGTATCGCTTTCTAAGATATATATATAATCATGGTTTAGCGCTACATCCGACATCGCATAAATACGACTATGCACTTAAGGAAATATACAACTATGGCGACAGGCCCCGCCATACCCCGATCAGACAAAACTATCTACAACAGGAGATCATACCAAAAGTAGAGCCTCCAAGAGACGGAGCTCCCGACACCAACGTAGAGATCCTAAGACGCGGATCTAGACTGCCGCTCTTACCGCAGATTTAACGCATCCTCAAGGAGGTCAAGATAACAGTACTAAGTATGTGAAATCAGAAAGTACTTAAATGAAATCATAACACTTTTTAAAACCACTTACAAATATGTATGAAGAAATCAAGGAAACCGCATAAGGCTACATCACAAACAAGAGCAACAATAGTAAATCTGTAATAGGTCTTTTCTAGGCCGCGAATGATTCAAGCAGGCCACTCGCTCAGATATCATTCTCGCAAGCCTAACTCGACTCCCGAGTCCGTGATAGGCCACTCACGGGCCCGCATGAGGTATAACCCCGCATCGGCGGGTAGCTACTCCTGCATCGCCCCGACTCGCCGTCCGCACGGGCCACATGCATCGCATGAGGCATAACCCCGCATACTAACTCGAACTCAGAGCCCGCATAGGCCCTCGACCCGCATGAGGTATTCTCAATCACGGTCCTGCATCACCGAGTCTACCCCAGACGGAGGGCCTTTAACCCCTAGATCATCTCAAGAGGCGAGTGATAAGATACTAACATAACAACTTATCTTTAAACAACATAAGCACAACAAGGATACTCACCTATACAAACGCTACAAGATACTAACACACATAGCATCATATCATGTCTACTTATCAAACCATCTTATTATTCTTTTCATAATATAAGTCCGTTATAAACACATAGGCAAACTTGTTTCTTTTATCAATCTTAAGCCGTTATACTTACTTCCCATAAAGCTAGTATAACTCTTAAGCTTCGCTTTAAAACCAATTAGTTCTCTTCATAATATGATTCAAAGAGTCTTTGAAATGTTTTCGCTTCTTATTATTCAAAGCTTCGTGAGGCATCGCGTAAGTATTATTCAGCTTAAGCCGTGAGGCATCGCTGTAAGTATTATTCAGCTTAAGTCAAAGACATTGCCATAGTTATTATTCGCTTAACACACGACGCCTACCGCACTATATATATTGTAAAATATCATGCTTTAGGAAGAATCACATACCTTCTCAAATAAAACCACCGCCAAGTCAATATGTCACAAGCAGAGTCACCATAATAGTCACAGATATCTATCAAAGACTACTCAAGGTCATTCTAAACAGAGGGTTCACAATTCTATGGAAAGTCACAAAGACTTCCTACCCATGAGCTATATAAGTTCATCAGTGAAAACAAATTCTATGTAAGTACGCTTGATTATTCATCTTTCAAACCCTTCTACTGTGGTAACAGCTCAATTCTATTTTGTGATATTCTTCTAAGTGATTAATACTTATTCTTATACTTCTACAAAGATGCATTCTCTAATACAAATGAGGGTTAGGATTATTACCTGTAAGCCCAATAATATCCTAGAAAAGTCATACCGAGCAAGGTTTTGCTCCTAAGTCAGATGCTCCAAGAACCTTAGAAGTTCTTCACAACTTCTACTAAGTACTAAGGTATTTGGGTAGGTATTTGGGCATTATAACGATACAAGAAGGTAACTTTTCTACCAAGGAGGGGGTAGATTTTGGCTAGGCTAGTGGCCCTCGCCAAACTACTAGGCTGTATGGGGGTATTCGCCAAGGCCTTCACAAGTGGAGTGGGAGGTGTTTTGGACTAAAAGACTACAAAGGAGAGGAGAGGATTTTTCAAGACTTGAAGATTTGTGGACGAAGAACTCTTCATCTCTGGGGTATTTATAGGTCAAGAAGTGGCCAACCAATGGCCAAGATTAAGACAAGTGCAAGGCAAGTGTAGGTGAGGATTAACTAAACACAAATATCCTACCAACCCTCGACTTGTGCACAAGGCACAAAAACGCGCTGGCGGTTCTTCAATTCGGCCCAAATGGACGATTCAAGTCCACTAATGGGAGGGTGCTGTGTTGCCTCCCGCTGGTCCAAAATGTTTCGCCTCTAAAAATCCGCAAAATAAGAAATGGCATAGCCGAATTTACTCTACGAAAGTCGTGGGAAACGCTTTCGCTGAAAAACGATTCTTTTAGAGTCAGGTACAAATAAAAACGCCCAAGGCTTATCTTTAAGGCTAGATTTTCGTGACGTATTCCTTACGCATACTCCGAAATACGGTATAACACATTACTTCCGCTCAAAAATCTCCGAGTCACTACCTCCAAACTTGGTCATCTTACTAACCTCAAACTTCCTTAAGGCCATTCCCGCCTTTACGAACCGCTCGGTCGAACGCCCCACGAACTCATACGATGATCATACAAACTGGGCCTAGCATCCTCGTGACCCTACCACCGAGGACCACCTAACTGACCCCACCCCAAACCGGTTACGGGTTGACCCGCAAATGGTCCTCAACCCGACCCCCAACCGCTAAACTCTTGTTCTCCCGATCCTAACAATCTTACTAATTCACATCATGAAAGCTACCACTTCCATCTCACACTACCCACTGACTTATCACACAAATAAATCCCACGATACTACTACTCCGATAAGGGTCAAAAATAAATCTTAACTCAAGACGACCTTACCCTAAGGTCTCACCGTGACATAGTCTAAGGTTCACACTTACCATGCCCCCACACGTATCCTCCCAACTAAGCATGTTTTCTAACTCATAATTAACACAACGCTATTTGTACATAGCACATAATAACGAGACCATCATAACAAGCATACCAAAACTCTGAGGGTTAAGGATATACCAAGCTACCGCCTCCACTCTAATCATAGGCCCACCGCAGGCGCATAACCGTAGGCGCGGCGAACCACCCATCGATCCAGAGGCCGAGTCGTAACATCCGTGCTACCTCGCCTGACAGCCTCGCAAATGGCCCCCGCTGCCGCAAAATAACAAGCTCCTCGCACCACGACACTTCAAATGCGGCTCACTACCACATCGACCACACCGAGGTAGGTGACCGATCCGCCAACACCCTTACTTCGAAACTCAACCTCGAGCCCCGACCGCCCCGAATACTCAAGGTCGCGAGGACCACTCAGACCGGGCGGAGGTACAAAACTAGTATGTCGCCGAGGCGTCCGCCTCGAAGTCACCAAAGGACCCTGTTCTCGCCCTCTTCGCGATTCGTCATTACGCCGACCTCTCCGTGCCTCACATCCCAAACAGATGAGCTCGCATGCGCAATGTCCATGCCCTACCAAGAGCTACTCCCGAACATGCCTCGATATGTAATCATCGAGCCCTCAGAATATATCGCGCACTCGATCCTCCATACTAGCTACCAACGCTGACGCATCGCCAATGAGTCGAACTCACATTGTACTCCCAACCGCACGCCGCCTCGTTTAAGCATCAAAATCTGTCGGCCCGCGTCTCCTCATCCGCGAGGCAAGAAGTGCGCGAGGAAAGCCCCCAAAACTCATCTCATACCGCTGAGGTACATGCTCTCCCGAAAGCTCCTATGAATCAAACCAATCGATCGCAGATCACGCACCGACGCGAACCAAAGGTCACAGCACTGGTCTTCAAGCCGATCACCCGCATGATCCGTCAGAATCGCCGATGAACTTGCGATCATCCTCGTGCCTCACCCATAAAACTCGGGCGTTACAACTCGTAAAGTCCCGTAGCCTCAAACTATTCGCCGGGGTGAACCATCGCGCCGCTGAATCGAATCGCCGTGATTCAAATTATCCTCATATCTGCCACGCACCGCCAAAGAATCGCCATCTCTTGTAACTCCATCTCCTCTCGCCTGCATCGCGGACTGAGGCTCGTGTATCAGGTCTCAGCAGCCCACCGCCGCGCTTCTAAACTCGCTGGGCCGGGCGGCGCACAAAACCCGCTGTCTCAAGCACAACTCGTGCGCCGCCCGACCGCGCTCAGACTTTCTCAGATTCACTAGCAAGACTCGGCCGCTTTGCCCTTCTGGCTCGTTGCTCGCGCGAGGCATAATCGTAAAACGAGATACGCTGCAGGGTCCAACTTACAACATGTTTCTAAGGCACGATCTCTGAATGAGAAGAATGGAAACTAATCCTAAATGTCTCAGCCTCCTCGATTATAGACGTGGTGCACAACACATCGATAATCAAGACTCTACTAGACACGGCTCAGTAGACACTTTCCGAGGATTAATCGCTTCGATACCACTTTTGTAACGACTGCCCCGGCCCGCATCGTGCCTTATCCCGCACCCTAGTGACACAACATCGAGAAAACCAAATGAAAATAAAACTTTAAACAAGAAACAAGATATATGATCATAAAACAGCCAACCCAACTGCTACCTTCCAAAACATATATAAATACAACTCTTTCAAAACGAACGCTTTAACTTTTTTTTCAAACCCCGCCACAACAAGATTACATGCACTTCTAAGATTTACAACAACTATGACGACAGGTCTCGCCATACCCCGAATGTACAAGAACCTACAACTCAGTGGAACACATACCAAAAGATAAGCCTCCGAGAAACGAGCTTCCCAAAACGCCGAACCGAGATCCTAAGAGCGAGGATCCACGACCGATGTACTCTACCGCGCAGATGAACGCAGCCTTCGGCGAGGTCGCATAACAGTACCAAGTATGTGAAATCAGAAATATCAGAATGAAATCATACTAGTCTATATAAAGCAGAGACATGTATGATAACCAAACTACGCTCACAACATAAAAGCAACATGTCCAATGTGGACTCACGCCTCAAGTCATCACTCAAATATAACTACGGGTCTCACGCCACAACATCAATCATGTTCGCATCACGGCCGCACGCCCCTAATCGACGGCAGACATGTCCACGATGCAACAATAATACCAATGCCCACGGCCACACGCCCCGAATTTACCTCTGTAGACACGCCCACGTGACATCAACAATAATATACCGGGTGATCAACCCCGCCGCACGGCCACATGCCCCTAATTCTACCTGGTAGACATGTCCATGTAACCACAATAACAATACATCGTAATCAACCCGACCGCACGGCCGCATGCCCCTAATTTACCTTGCAGATACGCCCACGTGACATCAACAACAAGACAAGAATCAAAATGGAAACATACCCGTGGAATTCTCCATCACCGCCAAAGACGTCCAAGTAAGTTCTCAACAAGTCGACCGGCCCTCTATCGAGAGACGCGGTAACACAGAAATACCACACTTGCACAACAAAGGCTATCATCACAAGCATAGGCAAGTTTCACAACAACACGCATAGGCAAGTTTCTCCACAACAAGCATAGGCAAGTTTCACACAACTCAAAGTACTTTCATTTTATGCCAAAGTCCGGGTTTTTAACCCCAAAGTACTACATACGTTAAGTTTTTTTAAAAGAGATCCATTACTTTTATAAAGTCACCCGATACCCGTAGTATTAGAATGACCAACCCACATTCCTTTTCAAAATCAAGTAACAACATTCTTTTCCTAAGTTCCAGTTTGCCTAGTTCCAATTACTCAAGCTTCTCATTTTCAAATGCTCAAGTCACTTATTTTAGAAAGGTTTCATAACTCATAGTCTTAATCTCTTTTAAAACAATTGAGTAACATATGTCATATATGTGAGTAGTTTATTCTTGTTTATAACGATCTTATTACAAAGAACATGATCTAGAAAATGTAATATCATTTTGTCTCATCTTAGCTTCTATGCAGATGAGGTTTCTACCGTTTTAATACAACACATCATTATTCAATACATTTTCCTTTATTAACGCCGCAGTTGGTCCTGTCGATACACATTCGATTCAAATCAAGAAACATTATCCCTTTAAAACCAAGTACTCATTACTCACGAATGAGGTTTCACACAAACATCCACATTAAAACAAATAAGTTAAGTCTCTATCTTATAAGATCAAGTCTCTTAACTTCTAACATCTAGAAACCATTTTCACTACATAAGGTCGTTATAACTAACTTCCCATAAAGCTATTATAACACCCTATGTTTTAAACCAACCAAATCACTTAGCACACGTGACGCTCACCGCACTACATAGTTCACAACAATCATGCTAGAAAAGATAGGAAGAGGTTCACATACCTCGCGACGATTTATCGACAATAAGCAAGACGCTCCAAGTACTACAACCTTGCTAGCTTTCTTTCCACTCCTCGTAGAATACGCTACTCTTAGTACTTTCACCTATAAAGGTCACAAACGCCTATTAACCCCAAAACACAAGTTTTTATCTTTCTACGTAAAATTGGCAAAGACTCTCCCGCAACAACAGAAATCTCCTCCTCTATCGAGGCCTGGCTACCAAGCCAACCAGTGGGTTTACACGCCTAACCTGACGTGTACAACTCTACTCAAGAATACTACACAAGTTCATCGCAATACACTCTATGTAAATACAGCCTGGGCTTCTTATTCTTCAGCTTAAGTCAAAAGACATTGCCGAATACTAAGTATAGTTCCATATATAGTATACTTCAACTATATATTCTAACAAACATGTAATTTCCAATTACAATAGGACAAGATAATTACCTCGATAAGCCCATAATTATCCAAGTTATAATGTCGATCCCGAGCAAGGTTTAGCTCCTACTCCAAGGCCCAAACAACCCTTAGAAGTTCTAACTAACTTCTACTCAAATACTTCAACCAACTACAAGATTTCCTTGTGGTTTCGGCTGAGACTAAAGGACAAAAGGTAGTATTTCCTGCTCTACGATAGAGGTATCTTTGGAATACTACAAGGTACAAGGCTAAGGTATTTTGGGCATTATAACAATACTAGTGAGTATTTCTATACCACAACAAGGGGTATAATACTAAAACAACTAGGCAGTGGGGTACCCACGCCAAGGCACCACAAAGTGGGAGGAGGAGGCCTCGCCAAGACTCTCAAAAGAGGGGGGATGAGTTGACGAACTCAACACTAGAGGAGGGAGGGATTTTAGGCTTGAAGGTTTCATTTGTGGATGAAGAGTTCATCAACATAAAGGGGTATTTATAGCAAAACCAAAGGCCAACCAATGGCCAAGATCAAGCCATGTGCAAGGCAAGTGTAAGGCCAAGATCAAGCCAAGTGCACCCTAAACCCTACTCCACAAAACACTCCACAAAATAATGCACCAAACAAGGCCAAAACAAGGCACAAAACAAGGGAGAAGACGCCCCCTCGCTTACCCAAACCGTCACTGAGGGTGACAAGTGTCACCTCTCGCTGGCCCAAAGATGTTCCGCCGCCGAAAAATCCGCAAAAATACAAAACGACATAGTCGGAATTTTCCTCGCAGTTATGCAAAACGCTTTCGAAAAACGACTTAACTGTCGCACAAAGGTAATTCGCCAGGTGCCACACGGGGTGACACGTGTCGCCCCGATTCGCCTAATATTTCGCCTTCCAAAATATCCAAAATACCTAAATCTCAAAACAAAGCTGCTCACAAAATCAGAATTTCTCCGTGGCCCCACGTGACCATTTCCGAAAATAAAATCTCAAAATTCTAATATAATCTATGAAGTCCAAATACCAAATCTGGGAATCCAATTCCCATTAACGAACCTTTTTCTTCACAAATAACCGGAAACTTTTCCGTCGAAAACTCACATCTTTCTTTCTTTTCAAAATTTCTGCCGTACTCTCGTACGTACGTCCTCACATACATACCCTGCAACTACGGGGTATAACACTTTTTAATCACAAGTCCATCCATTAACCATTACAACATGTAATATCTAGTTACATTAAGGGGACAAATGATCCTTACCTCAAATATGCCCAAAAATAACCCAAGTTAAAAGTCGATCCTTAGCATATCTTAGCTCCTATTCTTCAAGTTCCAATCCACAATATGCAACCCTTAGAAGCTCATAACCAACTTCTCTTCAAGTTTCAATCACCAAAGTTGAAGAACACCTTAGGTTTTCAAGGTACAACTCACGGCTCAATGGGGTATTTCCGGGATTTAAGGAGTTGTCTAGAATTAGTACTCCACTATGGATCTTATTCTTGAGTTATGGAATTTATCAAGAAGGATTGAAGAATTTTTGCTCTTGAAATGGGCCTTTGGCCGAGAGCTCTTAAGGAGGGAGAATAATTTGTATGTTGTGAAATAAACTAAGTGTTGAAGTCTTACACTCCCCCTCTATGTATATATAATATAGCACTAAGGCTTGGATGATGACAAGTGGAGGGTAGGAATGTGGACAAGTGTGGGTGGGACCCACTTGTCCACTTGTCTTCACAAAAATATCTGCACAAGACCAAGTCAAAGTCAAAGTCAAAGTCATGTGGGGGTGACACGTGTCACCCTCCCATTGGTCTAAAAATATTTCATCTCCCCAAAATATCCATAATTGGCCAAAATATCTCAAAATATTGTGGCCCCCACAAAACCGTAAAATTTTTCCGTGGGCCCCACATGACCAAATCCGAACTTAAAAATCCAAAAATCCGATATATTCTAAAAGTCCCAAATACCAAATTCGAGAATCAAATTCTAATTAATAAACCTTTTTCCTTCACGAGGTTCGGAAAATTCTCCTTAGGAAAAAGTAATCTTTCTTTCGTTCCAAAATTAAAGTCTTGTTTTCTCACGTACATTCTCATATCATCTCTTGGAAATATGGGGTGTAATATTCTTCCCCCCTTAGAAACATTCGTCCCGAATGTTCATACTAGATTCAATCTAAATAGATATAGGTCTAGTCCCCTTTAACTATACCCTACACAATCGACTATGCCACACATGGCCACAATATCACACATGCATATACATCAATCAAAAGCCAAACGAGGAATCAAATCTAGAATGTATATCACCAATATTAACTCTCATTCATGGCCTAAAAGGATTCTCTTTTCATACCTTCATTATCCATAACTGTTAACACTTGTTCGCTCATTTTCTTACTTGTCGTACTCTTCTCGTACTTCCAAACTTATTCTAGTATACGTAAAAAATTTCAATCATTGCTTCTGTTTTTGAATCCTTGGAGTTACTATTCAACTCGGTCATTATACTTAGATTCAATTCCTTTAAGGCCCTTCTCGGCTCTCACGACCCGGTTCTGGTGGAACGCGTCCACGAACTCGTACAACGATTAACTATACTTGGGCCTTACACCCTCGTGACCCTATCACATTGCGGGACCACCTCCAACTGACCCCACTCCATTTCATGCTACGGGTTGACCCGAAATTGGACCATACCCGACCCATTGTCGCACTTAACTCTCATTCTCGGTCTGAAATAAATCTTACTACCCGAGAAAGCCTTGTACATCTAAGGTCTTAGCGGTTATCAATATTCTAAGGTTCACAATTATTCCATGTCCCATGCTTACATTATCAGTCCCCACATACGGGTAAGGTAGCTTCTCAAAATCTCAAAATCACGTTGTTTTAACCATAACAACCCTATTTATTCATACCAATATTATTCACACATATCACTTAAGCGTACAACATGGCTTAATCTAACAACATGGTATATCCTTAAGTCAATTTAAACCTGACCTTTCAAGAGTCTATCACAATCTTAGTCAGTTCATTACCTCCTGACTATTCCAAATCAGTACATATATAAAGCCTAGGTGTGGATTCAATAAACTGTTTCACACCTTTCAAATAATTATTAAGGCTTAATCAACTCATGGTAATTCATAATCATTTCAGGCAGAACACGTATTACAAATGTTATACCCGTAGTTGTGGTATGTATGGGGACGCACGTGAGAGTACTGGTAAATTTTGAAAAGAAAGAAAGATGTGAGTTTTCACGGAAAAGTTCATGTTATTTGTGAAGAAAAAGGTTCGTTAATGGGAATTGGATTCCTGATTGGGTATTTGGACTTCATAGATTATATTAGAATTTTGAGATTTTATTTTCTGAAATGGTCACGCTGGGCCCACGGAGAAATTTACTGCTTTGTGGCCCGCTTGTTTTTGAGATTTCGTATTTTGGATATTTTCTAAGACGAAATATTCTGGCGAATCGGGGCGACGTGTCACCCCACGTGGCACCCTTGGCCGAATTTACCTTTGTGCACAACACCCGACAGAGTCGTCGACTAAACGCTTTCCAAGCTTTCGTAGAGAAAATTCGCTATGTCATTTATAATTTTGCGGATTTTTCCGGTGACGAACATTCGATTAACGGAGGGTGACATGTCACCTCACATCGAAGCAAATGGTTTGGCTCGACGATTGGGCGCCCGCGGCCTCGTTGGCCTCGCCGATTGGCTCTCTTTGTGCCTTGCTTTGGGCTTGTTTCAGGAGTGTTTTGTGGAGTAGGGTTAGGTGCACTTGGCTTGATCTTGGCCTTACATTTGCCTTGCACTGCTAGATCTCGCCATTGGTCGCCTTTGGTTTTGCTATAAATACCCCCTTTGTGAAGACTTCATTCATCCACAAATGTTTCCAAGTCTTGAAATCCCTCCCTCCCTCTCGTGGCTCTCGCCCCAAGCCTCTCCTCCTCCTAGTGGCCTTTGGCCGAGAGGTCTCCTCCCTTGTGGTGTCTAGCGTGGGATACCCCTAGCCTAATTGTTTTCGTGATAATACCCTTTGTGGTATAGAAATACTCCCCTAGTATTGTTATAATGCCCAAAATACCTTAGCCTTGTACCTTGTAGTATTCCAAAGATACCTCTTTACGTAGAGTCAGGAATACTACCTTTTGTCCTTTTTAGTCTCAAACCGAAACCCAAGGAAATCTTCATAGTTGGTCAAAGATTTGAGTAGGTTGGTTAGAATTTCTGGGTTGTTTGGAGTGGTTTGGAGCGCACTGAGTGAGCTAAACCTGCTCAGATCGACATTATAACTTGGATAATTTTGGGCTTATCGAGGTAATTATCTTGTCCTCTATTGTAATTGGAAATTACATGTTTGTTAGAATATATAGTTGAAGATACTATATATGGAACTATACTTAGTATTCGCAATGTCTTTTGACTTAAGCCCAAGAATAAAGCATCGAATCGAATCAGATTTACATAGATCGTATTGCAGAGACTTGTAGAATTGTACACGCCAGGTTAGACGTGTAAACCCTCGTCAAGCTGTAGCCGCCTCGTTAGAGGAGGAGTTTTACGCTGTCATGTGAGTGCTGCGAATTTTCTATAGAAAGATAGAAACTTGTGTTTGGGGGTTAATAGACGCCATGACCTTTATAGGTGAAAGTACTAAGAGTAGCGTATTCTACTCGAGAGGAAAGGGCTAGCAAGCGTTGTAGTACTTGGAGCATTTTGCTTATTGTCGATAAATCGTCGCGAGGTATGTGAACCTCTTCCTATCTTTTCTAGCATGATTGTTGTGAACTATGTAGTACGGCAGACGCATACGCTAAGTGATTTGGTTGGTTTAAAACATAGGGTGTTATAATAGCTTTATGGGAAGTTAGTTATAACGACCTTATGTAAGTGAAAATGGTTTACTAATGTTAGAAGTTAAGAGACTTGATCTTATAAGATAAGAGACTTAACTTATTTGTTTTAATGTGGATGTTTATGTGAAACCTCATTCGTGAGTAATGAGTACTTGGTTTTTAAAGGGATAATGTTTTACTGATTTCGGAATCGTAATGTGTATCGATGCATCACCGCAGTTAATAAAGGAAAATGTATTGAATAATGATGTGTTGTATTAAAACCAAGAGAAACCTCCATCTGCATAGAAACTAAGATGAGACAAAATGATATTACATTTTCTAGATCATGGCTGCTGTAATAAGAATGTTGTAAACAAGAATAACCTACTCTCACGTGAGACATATATTACTCAATTGTTCTAAAAAGGAATCAAGTGATTAAGTTTGGGAACTATGAAACCATTTGAAAATGAGAAGCTTAAGTAATCAAACTAGGCAAACCGAACTTAGGAAAAGAATGTCACATTTGATTTTGAAAAGGAATGTGGGTTGGTCATTCTAATACTACGTATCGGGTGACTTTTATGTATAATGGATCTCTTTTAAAATAACTTAACGTATGTAGTAATTTGGGGTTAAAAAACCTGACTTTGGTATAAATGGAAGTACTTTGAGTTGTTGTGAAACTTGACTATTCTTGTTTTTGTGAAACTTGCCTATTCTTGTGATGATAGCCTTTGTTGTACATGTGGTATTTCGGTTACCGCTCTCTCGACAGAGGCGGTTGACTTATCGAGAACTTCATCGACGTCGGCGGTGATGGAGAATTCCACGTATGTTTCCATTTTGATTATCGTCTTGTTGTTGATATCACACGGACATGTCTACACCGACGCAGATTCTCGGCACGCGGCCACGCGTCGTTGATTACCCGATATATGGTTATTACCGCAACATGGACGCGTCTACACCGGCGCAGATTCCGGGACACGTGGCTACGCGCAGGTTGACCACCCAAGATATTGTTATTGAGGTTACATGGGCATGTCTACACCGACGCAAAGATTCCGGTACGTGGCCACGCGCCTTGTTATTATTGTTGCATCATGGACACGCCTACACCGACGCAGATTCGGGCACGCGCCGACGCGAACATGATGGATGTTGCGGGCGTGAGACCCATAGTTATATTCGAGTGGTGACTTTGAGGGCGAGTCCCCGACTTGACACGATCGCTTTTATGTTGTGAATCAGAAGTTTGGTTATCATACATGTCTCCGCTTTTATAGACTAGTATGATTTCATTTACGTGATTTTTACGCTTTCACATACTTGGTACTGTCAGATCGACCTCCTTCGGCCGCGCTCACGCCGCAGTAGAGGTACATCGGCCGTGGATCCCCGCCTAGGATCTCATTTCAGCGTGTTGAAAGCTCCGTTCCTTGGAGACTTATCTTTGCATGCTTCTCGAGTTGTAGGTTCTTGTACATTCGTGGTATGGCGGCCTGTCCCCGCCATAGTTGTTGTAAATCTTAGAGGTCAGAATACCGTTGTGGCGTGGTTTGTAAAAGGATAACTGCTCGGGTTTTTATGTATATACCAAGGCAACTGCTTGCTGGCCTGCTTATTTATTATATCTCTTGTTTCATGACTCGTGTTTTATTTCCGCCGGTTTTCTCGATGTTGTATCACTAGGGTGCCCTGGTAAGGCAAAGAACGCGCCCGGTTCGGGCGTTACAAAGTGGTATCGTGAGCGCTTAATCCTGAAAGTGTCTACATACCGTGTCTAGTAGAGTCTTGATTATCGTGTTGGCACCACATCTATAATCGTGAGGCTATAGGACATTTAGGATTGGTTTCATTCTTCTCATTCCGAGATCGTGCCTGTAGCCGTGGTGTAAGTTGGACCCTCCGACGTATCTCGCTTTTACCGCTTATGCCTCCGCGCAAGGCAACCAGAGCCCAGAGGGCAAGGCGCCGAGGGTGCCGCTAGTGAGATACAGAGGAGTACGAGGCGCAGCCCGCACAAGACTGAGGTCAGGCTTCAGACGGCGGTTTTGTGGACGCCGCCACCCAAGCAGAGGTTGAGCCGCAAAGAACGGCCGCCGAGACCGCAAGACTGAGCCTCCAGCCCCACATGGGCGGATGAGACGGGTTACGCGGAGATGGCGCTGGCCGCCGTGGTCATGGCCGATATGAGGATAGGCGACGCATAGCCCAGCCCAAAGAGCACCAGCCGTTCACCCCGAGCAGATAGTTTGAGGCTACGGACTTCCCGAGTCAGAGCCCGCCAGAGTTTTACGGGTCGAGGCTCGAGGATGATCCGCAGGAGTTCATCCGCAGATTCAGCGATCACGAGAGTGATCAAGGCTTCGAGACCGAAGTCCGTGACCTTCGGTTCGTGACGGCCGCGTGATACCGCAATCGATTGGTTTGATTCGCGAGCTTTCCCGGGAGAGCATGCACTCCAGCGGTATGGGATGAGTTTTCGGGGCTTTTCTCACGCACTTCTTGCCTCCGCAGATGAGGAGGGCACGGCCGACAAATTTTTGTTATCGAGATGCAGGCGCGACCGTCGTGGAGTACAATGTCGAGTTCGATTCTTCGCTCGATATGTCCCTCGCACTAGTTGCAGATATGGAAGATAGGTGAATCGCCACGCCACCGCTCGATGATTACCTAGCAGAGAGTTGTTCGTGTTTCTCTTCACCGCATGGACATTGCCCGCATTCGTGCTCATGACCGATGCGGCGAGCGCAGAGATCGACGCAGCGGACCGCCACAGGTTATGCCAAGACGGCCGGATATTTTGGCGACTTTCGAGGCGGACCGCCTCAGCAGCAGATTAGTTATGTACCTCCGCCATTGCAGAGTGGTCCTCCGCAGCCTTTCGGACCTCGGGATATTCGGAGCGTGTCGTGGCTCCTGTGTTTCAAATGTTCGTGAGTAGGGGTTGGCAGACGCAATACCCCTACCTCGCGTGGTCGATGTGGTAGACCGCATTTCGGGAGTGTCGTAGTACCAAGGAGCTTGTTACTCTTGCGCCAACAGGGCCATATGACGAGAGACTGTCCGACTGTGGTAGCGCTGGTAGACAAAGACACTACTAGAGAGAATGGCCACTGCAGGTCGTGGAAGTTCCCAGTTTTAGCGGTCCTTGAACCGCCTAGTTTCAGGTATATCCTTAACCCTCTAGAGTTTTGGTATGCTTGTTATGTTGGTCTCATTATTATGTGCTATGTACGAATAGCGTTGTGTTAATTATGAGTTAGAAAACATGCTTAGTTGGGAGGATACGTATGGGGCATGGTAAGTGTGAACCTTAGACTATGTCACGACTGAGACCTTAGGGGTAAGGTCGTCTTGAGTTAAAGATTTATTTTGACCCTTATCAGAGTAGTAGTATACGTGGGATTTTATTTGTGTGACAAGTCCGTGGCTAGTGTGAGATGGAAGTGGTAGCTTTCATGATGTGAATTAGTAAGATTGTTCCGGATCGGGGAACAAGAGTTTGGCGCGGTTGGGGGTCGGGTTGAGGACCATTTGCGGGTCAACCCGTAACCCGGTTTGGGGTGGGGTCAGTTCTGGGTGGTCCCGCCAGGTGATAGGGTCACGAGGATGCTAGGCCCAAGTTTGTATGATCATCGTATGAGTTCGTGGACGCGTTCGACCAGAAGCGGTTCGTAAAGGCCGGGAATGGCCTTAAGGAAGTTTGAGGTTAGTAAGATGACCAAGTTTGGAGGTAGTGACTCCAGAGATTTTCGGGAACGGAAGTAATGACTGAAGTATGGTACGTACTGGGAGAGTTCAAGCGTTCGAGAAGGGCACGACGAGTAAGGAAAGAAGAGGACGTATGTTATTTCGCAAGCTATGGCATCGCAACTTGTTAGAGGAACTTTATCGTTATTCGATTGAGAAGGAACATTCGGACGAATGTTTCTAAGGAGGAGAATGTTATACCCCGTAGTTGCAGGGTATGTATGTGGGGACGACGCATTTGAGAGTACGCAGAAATTTTGAAAAGAAAGAAAGATGAGTTTTCACGGAAAAGTTCATGTTATTTGTGAAGAAAAAGGTTCGTTAATGGGAATTGGATTCCCAGATTGGGTATTTGGACTTCATAGATTATATTAGAATTTTGAGATTTTATTTTCGGAAATGGTCACGTGGGCCCACGGAGAAATTTACTGCTTTGTGGGCCCGCTTTGTTTTTGAGATTTCAGATTTTGGATATTTTCTAAGACGAAATATTCTGGCGACCGGGGCGACACGTGTCACCCCACGTGGCACCCTTGGCCGAATTTACCTTTGTGCACAACACCCGACAGAGTCGTCGATTTAAACGCTTTCCACACTTTCGTGAGAGAAAATTCCGCTATGTCATTTATAATTTTGCGGATTTTTCCGTGACGAAACATTCAGATCAACGGAGGTGACATGTGTCACCTCACATCGAAGCAAATGGTTTGGCTTGACGATTTGGGCGCCCAAGGGCCTCGTTGGCCTCGCCGATTGGCTCTCTTTTGTGCCTTGCTTCAGGGCTTGTTTTCAGGAGTGTTTTGTGGAGTAGGTTAGGTGCACTTGGCTTGATCTTGCCTTACACTTGCCTTGCACTTGGCTAGATCTCGCCATTGGTCGCCTTTGGTTTTGCTATAAATACCCCCTTTGTGAAGACTTCATTCATCCACAAATGTTTCCAAGTCTTGAAATCCTCCTCCCTCTTGTGGCTCTCGCCCCAAGCCTCTCCTCCTCCTAGTGCCTTTGGCCGAGAGGTCTCCCCCTCCCCCTTGTGGTGTCTAGCCGTGGGATACCCCCCCCTAGCCTAAATGTGTTCGTATAATACCCCTTGTTGTGGTATAGAAATAATACCCTAGTATTGTTATAATGCCCAAAATACCTGGGCCTTGTACCTGGTCGTAGTCCAATGATACCTCGTTACGTCGAGTCCTGAAATAATACCTTTTGTCCTTTTTAGTCTCAACCCGAAACCCTACGGAAATCTTCATAGTTGGTTGACGATTTGAGCAGAAGTTGGTTAGAACTTCTGGGTTGTTTGGAGTGGTTTGGAGCGCACTGAGTGAGCTAAACCTTGCTCGTGATCGACATTATAACTTGGATAATTTTGGGCTTATCGAGGTAATTATCTTGTCCTCTATTGTAATTGGAAATTACATGTTTGTTAGAATATATAGTTGAAGTATACTATATACGGAACTATACTTAGTATTCGCAATGTCTTTTGACTTAAGCCCAAGAATAAAGTATCGAATCGAATCAGATTTACGTAGGATCAGTATTGCAAGAGACTTGTGTAGAATTGTACACGCCCGGTTAGGCGTAAACCCCCGTCAAGCTTGGTAGCCTACTGTTAGAGGAGGAGTTTTACGTCATGTGCGGGGAGGTGCTGCCGAATTTTCTGTAGAAAGATATAAACTTGTGTTTTGGGGTTAATAGACGTTTGTGACCTTTATAGGTGAAAGTACTAAGAGTAGCGTATTCTACTCGAGGAGTGGAAAGGGCTAGTGCGTTGTAGTACTTGGAGCATTTTGCTTATTGTCGATAAATCGTCGCGAGGTATGTGAACCTCTTCCTATCTTTTCTAGCATGATTGTTGTGAACTATGTAGTGCGGTAGACGCATACGTGCTAAGTGATTTGGTTGGTTTAAAACATAGGTGTTATAATAGCTTTATGGGAAGTTAGTTATAACGACCTTATGTAAGTGAAAATGGTTTACTGATGTTAGAAGTTAAGAGACTTGATCTTATAAGATAAGAGACTTAACTTATTTGTTTTAATGTGGATGTTTGTGTGAAACCTCATTCGTGAGTAATGAGTACTTGGTTTTAAAGGGATAATGTTTTACCGATTTCGGAATCGTAACGTGTATCGACTGCACCACCGCAGCGTTAATAAAGGAAAATGTATTGAATAATGATGTGTTGTATTAAAACCAAGAGAAACCTCCATCCGCATAGAAACTAAGATGAGACAAAATGATATTACATTTTCTAGATCATGGTCATTGTAATAAGAATGTTGTAAACAAGAATAACCTACTCACGTGAGACATATATTACTCAATTGTTCTAAAAGGAATCAAGTGATTAAGTTTGGGAACTATGAAACCATTTGAAAATGAGAAGCTTAAGTAATTGAAACTAGGCAAACCGAACTTAGGAAAAGAACGTCATACTTTGATTTTGAAAAGGAATGTGGGTTGGTCATTCTAATACTACGTATCGGGTGACTTTTATAGAAGTAATGGATCTCTTTTAAAAGAACTTAACGATGTAGTACTTTGGGGTTAAAACCCGACTTTGGTATAAATGGAAGTACTTTGAGTTGTTGTGAAACTCGCTTATGCTTGTTGTTGTGAAACTTGCCTATGCTTGTGATGATAGCCTTTGTTGTACAAGTGTGGTATTTACGTTACCGCTCTCGATAGAGGCGGTTGACTTATTGAGAACTTCATCGACGGCCGTGGCGTGATGGAGAGAATTCCACGTATGTTTCCATTTTGATTCTCGTCTTGTTGTTGATATCACATGGACATGTCTACACCACGCAGATTCCGGCACGCGGCCACGCGGCGGTTGATTACCCGATATATGGTTATTACCGCAACATGGACGTGTCTACACCGACGCAGATTCCGGGACACGTGGGCTACGCGCGGGGTTGACCACCCAAGATATCATATTGAGGTTACACGGGCATGTCTACACCGACGCAGATTCGGTACGTGGCCACGCGACCTTGTTATTATTGCAGATCATGGACATGTCTACACCGGCGCAGATTCCGGGAACGCGCCATGATGCGAACATGATGGATGTTGGGCGTGAGACCCATAGTTATATTTGAGTGGTGACTTTGAGGCGTGAGTCCTCGACTTGACACGATCGTTTTTATGTTGTGAATCGTAAGTTTGGTTATCATACATGTCTCCGCTTTTATAGACTAGTATGATTTCATTTACGATTTTTACAGCTTTCACATACTTGGTACTGCATCGACCTCCTTCGGGGGCTGCTCACGCCGCAGTAGAGGTACATCGGCCGTGGATCCCCGCCTTAGGATCTCATTTCAAGTGTTGAAAGCTGCCTTCTGAGACTTATCTTTGCATGTTTCCCGAGTTGTAGGTTCTTGTACATTCGTGGTATGGCGGCCCCGTCCGCCATAGTTGTTGTAAATCTTAGAGGTCCAGAACATCGCTGCAAGCGTGGTTTGTAAAAGGATAACTGCTCGGGTTTTTATGTATATACCAAGGCAATCGCTTTGGTTGGCCTGTTTATTTATTATATCTCTAGTTTCATGACTCGTGTTTTATATCCGCTGGTTTTCTCTGATGTTGTATCACTAGGGTGCCCGGGGTAAGGCACCAAGAATCTGCCCGGTTCGGGCGTTACAACAAATAAATACGCTGCATGCATACACATCATCATTATACCAACTATACAGTAGTTTTACCAACCTGGATGCGAAGTCCATATAATCCTTTCTGGCCACTGTTGCCTTTCTCATAGCTGCAACCACAATAATACGTTAGGGAGAGACTACCCTAACAACACAGCTCTATCGCACGATCTTATAGTGAGAAGAATGAAAACCAATCCTAAATATCATGTAGACTCTTGGGTATAAGTATGGTGCACACATACCCATACCCAAGACTCTACTAGACATGGTCTGTAGACATTTCCGAGGACTAACTGGTCTGATAACACTTTGTCACGCTCCGAACCCCGGGTCCGCGAATGGTGCCCTACCTGGGCACCCTTCTACCCATACAACACAAATAACCCGCAGAAGATAAATAACACTCATTTTCTTTCTTTAAACAAAGGCAAAGCCGGCAAGAAGGCCATAATATATAACGCCCGAATGGGACTACAACTGTACAACAATGTAAATACCACTCGCGCCAGTCCAGCCCACATATAAATACAGACCTCTAAGAGTTTGGAAAATTACTATGACGGGACAAGGCTCCGCCGTATCCATAACTGTACAAGACTCTAATACAAACTCCGTACCAACATAACAAGACTCTGGAGTAGTGGAGTTGTCTCACTGCAAGCTGAGTGGAGATCCTAAGCAAGCGGATCACCCAACTGGGTACCTAATACCTGCGGGCTTGAACGCAGCCCCCCGAAGGGTGTCAGTACAACATGTACTAAGTATGGAACGACAATAAAGTACAGTATTAAAATCATAGCTAGCCAAGAAATGACAGGGACAAGTAAAATAATCAAATACCAGATCCAACCGTGTCATATAAAATAAAAGCCAATTGTACCTTGTATCACCGCACCATCCGCACTATATACCACCGTCGCATCAGATCGATGTACCATCGTATCATCAGATCACTATATCACTGTACCACTGTACTACTATATCACTGTATCACTGTACTACTATATCACGGTACCACTATACTACTATATCAATGTATCACTTTAAATCATGAAATCATTTCCATTTCAAAGTGTGAAATCCATGTAAAGTCTGCCCATTAAGGTATACTGCCCGGCCCATTCTGGGATGCGGTATAGTCATATAAAGTCTTCCCACAAAGGTATACTGCCCGGCCCATTCTGGGACGCGATAAAGTCATATAAAGTCTGCCCACCAAGGTATACTTCCCGACCCATTCTGGGATGCGGTAAAGTCATATAAAGTTTGCCCTCAAAGGTATACTGCCCGGCCCATTCTGGAAAGCGGTAAAGTCATATAAAGTCTGTACACCAAGGTATATTGCTCGACCCATTCTGGGATGCGGTAAAGTCATATAAAGTCTGCCCTCAATGGTATACTGCCCGGCCCATTCTGGGACGCGGTAAAGTCATATAAAGTGTGCCTCAGGTATCTCGCCGACCCATTCTAGACGCCAGAAAGTCATATAAAGTTTGCCCTCAAAGGTATACTGCCCGGCCCATTCTGGAAAGCGGTAAAGTCATATAAAATCTATACACCAAGGTATATTGCTCGGCCCATTCTGGGATGCGGTAAGGTCATATAAAGTCTGCCCTCAATGGTATACTGCCCGGCCCATTCTGGGACGCGGTAAAGTCATATAAAGTCTGCCCTCAAAGGTATACTACCCGATCCATTCTAGAATGCGATAAAGTCATATAAAGTCTTCCCACAAAGGTATACTGCCTGACCCATTCTGGGACGTGGTAAAGTCATATAAAGTCTTCCCATAAAGGTATACTGCCCGGCCCATTCTGGGACGCCGTAAAGTCATATAAAGTCTGCCCTCAAAGGTATACTGCCCGACCTATTCTAGTACGCGGTAAAGTCATATAATATATATATATACTGCCCTTCCCATTAAGGTTGTTACACCCGGTAATTCCAGGACATTGCTTAAAAATTTGAACGAAAGAAATAATTGTTTTCCAAGGAAAAATCTTCTGAACCTGGGGAAGGAAAATTGTTCGTTAATGAGAATTGGGTTTTCAGAATTGTTATTTGAGACTGTTGGAATTTATCAGAACTATGGAATTTTATTTTCAGAGTTGGATATGTGGGGCCCACCCGAGAAATCTTACGTTTTTGTGGGGCCCACGAGGTTTTTGATATTTTGACCAATTATGGAAATTTCGGGAAACGAAATTTTATGGACCAATGGGAGGGCGACACGTGTTACCCTCCACATGGGATATATTGGACGAAATTGGACTAAAAAAATGTGGTCAAGTAGTGCAAGTTGAAGGTTGACATAATTGACTACATTTGACTAAGATCCTAGCCTTCCATTTGGTTTAATCCAAGCCCTTGATTGTAGTATATATCCATACTAGTAGCAAGATGAATTCCATACTTAGAAATTTTTTAAGAAAACTTGTGTGCATTAGTGAGGCTCTCGGCATAGCCATTTTTAGAACAAGAAAATTCTTCAATATTGCTTCATAATTCACAATACTTAAATCCAAGGTTCCTAGAGGTATTATAAGGATATCTCAATACAAAAATCCCGGAAAAACTACGTTTTTACGTTAGTCGCAAGATGAAAACCTAAGGTGTTCTTCAACTTTGAAGTTGGAAATTGAAGAGAAGTTGTTTATGAACTTCTAAGGGTTTCTTGGAGTGGATTGGAACATCAAGAAGAGGAACTAAAGTTGCTAAGGATCGACTTTGAATCTTGGATTAGATTTGGGCTTTTTGAGGTAATAATCTTCGCTTTACTATTGTAATTGAAGATTCCATGTTATGATAAGTTAGAAATGATCATGTGAAATATATTATGAAGATTGATAAGTATTATGGAATTTGGAAGCTTAAATCCGAAATTGGCATGTTAGCTATAAAAATTGGAAATCAATTTGGTCGATAGTTATAATCGTCGCATGTTGTATAAGAAAGGATTATAGTTGTTATAATTGATTGCGACTATATAACATGTTAGAATAACAACTTGGATTGAAAAGGAAATGGAAAAGAATAAATGTTGTTGTTGTCCTTGTGATTGTCGAAAATGGCTCAAAGTTATTAAATGGTTTTACTTTAATGGTGGGGCGGAATTTTATACGTCATGTTAGACGTATAATCCCCTTTGAATTGCTGGTTTGTTGCTTCTTAAATGTGGCATGTTGGTTATTGATTTCGGGCCTTGAAAATGGTGGAAAAGTACGTAGAAACAAAGGAAGTGCTGCCCAAATTTCTGTAGAATAAGTGACCTAACACTTAGTATTATTCCATATTAATAAGCTAGGAGTTGATATACATGTTATGATTATTATATGTTGAAGTACCACGTATAGCGTATTCTACTTGAATGGGGGAATAGCTAACAAGGTTGAAGTACTTTGGAGCATTTTGCTACTTGTCGATAGTCGTCGCGAGGTATGTGAACCTCTTCCTTCTTTTGGCATGTTCTACTTATGAAATATACATGTGGTGTTATTTCATGATTCCTTCTACTCTTAGAAGTTAAGAGGTACGTATGTTGATTTACTCTATGTAAAAGGTATGTCTAAGTTATCCTAAGTTCTTACTAAGTCTTATGGGGGATGTTGGTAAGAGTCGTTAGGAAGTATGTGGAGTCGAGGTGACTTAGCTAATTTACTGAACTAATGAGAATAGGTATTGAACAAGCCATTGCAGCCTTAATAAAAATGTATCGACAATCAATTAAATTAAAATGAGTATAATTCTCCATCTGCATAGAAACTAAGATAAGACAAAATTGTATTACATTTTCTAGATCATGGTTGCTTTAATAAGATCGTTATAAACGAGTATAACCTATTCACAGCTCATAAAAAGTATATGTTACTTAATTTAAAAGAGTTTATGTTATGAAGTTTTAAGACTATGAACCTTGATTTCTTAAAAGGCTATGAGACTTTATTTTTCAAGTTATGAGACTTGATTCTTAAAGGAAGGAATGACTTGATTTAAAAAGTATGGTTTCTATGATTTATTTCAAAAGTTAAGAGTCTTGATTTCAAAAGAGAATGTAACTTGAGTTTTCAAAAGAAGAAGTTTATTGATTTAAAAGAGAAGGAGTCTTATGATTCTTTTAAGTATGTATGTACGTAGTACTTTTGGGTTTAGTTTTCCCTAATGTAATAAGAAATAAAAGTGTCTTAAGTTCTCTAAAATGAAAGGTTGTTATAATACCTTTATGGGAAGTTGTTATAACGACTTAAGAAGAAGTGAAAAAATGGTTTAAAATGTTATGTACGGAAAATCACACCGAGCCTACAGAATGGGCCGGACAGTATACCTTTATGGGCAGACTATATGACTTTACCGCGTCCCAGAATGGGCGGGCAGTATACCTTTATGGGCAGACTTATATGACTTTACCGCGTCCCAGAATGGGCCGCACATTATACCTTTATGGGCAAGCTTATATAACTTTACCGCGTCCCAGAATGGGCCGGGCAGTATACCTTTATGGGCAAACTATATGACTTTATCGCGTCCTAGAATGGGTCGGGCAGTATACCTTTATGGGCAGACTTATATGACTTTACCGCGTCCCAGAATGGGCCGTACAATATACCTTTATGGGCAGACTTATATGACTTTACCATGTCCCAGAATGGGCCGGGCAGTATACCTTTATGGGCAGACTTATATGACTTTACCGCGTCCCAGAATGGGCCGGGCAGTATACCTTTATGGGCAGACTTTTACGACCTCACCGTGTCCCGCAAATGGGCCGGATTATGTTATCACGTATGGATAATCAAAGTGAACTCCAAAATGAGACGTCCCTCCATAAAGGATCGGATTATGTTATGCAAGATACGTAAGTTATGTGTTTATGAACTTGATGATTTTTCATAAGTATGTACGTAAGAATTTGATTATAACTCTTATTGACAATGGGAAAAGATAACAATGTACGATTCAGTTCATGAGTTGAAATGGCACGGTAGGACCTGGTATTTACTTTTTATACTTGCCCCTGTCATTCTTTTTGTACAGTTATGATTTGTTTACTGTATCTTATTTCTGTTCCATGCTCGGTACCTATTGTACTGACCCCCTTCGGGGGGCTGCGTTCATGCCCGCAGGTATTAGGTACACAGGTTGGTGATCCATGCTCTTAGGATCTCTGTTCAGTTTTTGGGAAACAACTCCATTTACTCCGGAGGCTTATCTTTTGGTATGAATCCCTGTTGTTGTAGATTATGTACATTCAGGAGTATGACGGGGCCATTTCCCGTCACAGTTGTTATATCAAATTCTTAGAGGTCTGTAGTCATATTTTGTGGGTCAGTTTGTAAAATAAAAAGAAGGGATGTAACTGCTTTTGGCTTTATATATATATATATATATATATATATATATATATATATATATATATGTCCAGGGAGGTAGCCTTATCGGCTGGCCTGTTGTTTATTTTCCTGAAAATGTACGTTATTAGTGTCATATATGTTCCGCTGATTTTCTCTGATGTATACCTGTAAGGGTGCCCAGGTAGGTCACCAGTTGCGGGCCCGGTGTTATACCCCGTATTTCCAGAGTATGTACATGAGGGCGTACATACAAAAGTTTAAGCCTTAAGTAGGCAAAGGGACGAAATTTGTTCACAACTAGCAAAAAGAATTGTTTTCCGACGAAACGTTTTCCGGACTTGGCGAAGGGAAAATTACGGTTGCAACATTTATATTTTTTGTGGATTTTCCGAGAGATGAAATATTTTGGACCAACGAGAGGGCGACACTTGTCCCTCAAGTGGACGGCAATGGAGGGGAATTCCTTGCACGTTTTTGGCCTTTATTTTTGGTCAAGGATTAGGTAGGATATTTTGTGATATTTGTGTGGTAGATAGATAAGGTGGGACCCACACAACACTTGTCCAAATATCATCCATCCACTTGCTTTGATCTTGGCCATTGGTTTCCCTATAAATACCCCTCTAATGCAAGACTATTTCTTCATCCACACTTGTGAAATTTCAAGGCAAAATCCCTCTCCCCCTTAGTGTAGTTTTCGTCCAAGGTTCCCCTCCCCCTTTGAGAGGCCTTGGCCGAAACTAACCCCCCTTTTTTCTTGAGTTGTCCTCGTGAAATACCCCCCCCCCCCCCTTGGTAGAAAAGTATTCTCCAAGTGTTGTTACTATTCCCAAATACCTTGGCCCAAATACCTTGTAGTATTCCAAGGTTACCCCTATACTAAAAGCCCAAAAATACTATTATACTTCCTTTAGTCACTAAACGAAACCCTAAGGAAAATTTTCATAGTCGGTTGAAGTGTTAGGTAGAAGTTGTGTAGAACTTCTAAGGGTTTCTTGGAGCGAATTGGAGCGTACAGAATAGGAGCTAAACGTTGCTCAGGATCGACATTTAAACTTGGATAATTTTGGGCTTATCGAGGTAAATACTCTTGTCCTTCTATTGTAATTGGAAATTACATACTATAGTAGTATAGGAATGAGTATAAGATATATAGAAGGATGGTATAAGAGAAGAGAATTGAATTGAAATCACATCAGAAGAATATTAAAGAAGAAGACTAAACTGTACTTACATAGGACTGTATTTACTGATGAACTTGTGTAGTTGTCGGCAGAAGTCGCCCAATTTTCCGTAAAATAAGGAATCTGTATCTAGAATTATTCTGCAGAGTAGTCTAGACGTTGATAGACTTATATGACCGTTATAGGATTACAGTACTTTGGAGCTATTTGCTAATTGTCGGTAATCGTCGCGAGGTATGTGATTCTTCCTATCCTCTTGAGCATGATATTTTAAAAGAACATATATAGTACGGTAGACGTACGTGTATTAACTGAACGTGGTTTTACTTCGATGTCTGTTGACTTGAGTTTTAAATAATAAAGAATCTTGAAGTATTTCAAAGAATTAAGAATCGTTTTTGAAAGAAGAGTAATACTTGGTTTTAAAAGCTTAAGAGTTATACTAAGCTTTATGGGAAGTTAGGTATAACGACTTAAGAGAGATAAAAAGAATGGTTTATTGATTTTAGAAGTTAAGAGACTTGATCTCAAAAGATAAGAGACTTGACTTAATTGAATTGATATGAATTTTATTAAAAAGTGTGAAACCTCATTCGTGAGTAATGAGTATTTGGTCTTTAAAAGAATAAATGTTTTACTGATTTCGGAAATGAGAATAAGTATCGAACGAACCACTGCAGCGTTAGTAAAGGAAAATGTGTTGACAATTAAGTAATTATATTAAAACCAGTAGAAACCTCCATCTGCATAGAAGCTAAGATAAGACAAAATTGTATTACATTTCCTAGATCATGGCTGCTTTAATAAGATTGTTATAAACAAGAATAACATACTCACACATAAGGCATATATTACTCAAATTGTTTAAAAAGAGAATTACGTTAATATGTGATGAAGACTATGAACTATGAAATCTTTCGAAAATAAGAGACTTGAGTATTTGAAATTAGGCAAACTTGAACTTTTGGAAAGGAATGTTGTTACTTGATTTTAAAAAGGAAAGTGTGTTGGTTTATTTAAAAATGTTAGTCACTCTTTTTTTTATATATATACTACGGGTATCGGGTGACCTTTGTAAATGGAATAAATCTTTTAAAAAGAATTTAACGTACGTAGTACTTTGGGGTTAAAACCTGAACTTTGGCATAAAATGAAAGTACCGTGAGTTGTGTGTAACTTGCCTATGTTTGCGTGTAATAGCCTTGTTATGCAAGTATTGTATTTCTATACCACCGTCTCTCGATGAGGCGGCTGATTTGTTATGATTTTACTTGGGCGTCAGCGACGGAGGATTCCACGCGCGCTCGCTGATAGTGTTATACCATGGACTAGCTCTCCATGAGGTTTTACCGATTCGCCTTGGTATCCGTGGTTGGCTTCGACTTGCCCCGCCTCGTGGTGATTCGCCTTGTACTGGTAGTTAGCCTTCGCACTTGCCCCGCTCGGTTTAGTGGCGAAGTCTCGTGATACGCCGGTATCCGTAGTTAGCCCTCAGATTGCCCCGGCCACCACGTGACACGCTTGGTATCCGTAGTTGGCTTTAGACTTGCCCCGATCGCCTTCGTGGCGAAGTCTCGTGATACGGATTTAGTATCCGGTAGTTAGCCCAGATTGCCCCGCCACCACGTGACACGACTTTGGTATCCGTAGTTGGCTTCGTACTTGCCGTATCGCCCGTGGTTTGGTTGTATAGTATTGTTAGTACGGCTTTGGTATCCGTAGTTGGCTTCGTACTTGCCCGATCCATTGATGACGCTTTGGTATCCGTAGTTAGCCTTCGCACTTGCCCCGCACGGTTTATGACTCAGTGGGACTCGTGTTTTATGTGTACTCCTTGGTGTTATTATATCATGATCGCGGCGGTGAGGAAGGTATTCCACGCGTGATTGATGTTGAGGCGTGAGACCCATAGTTATATTTGAGTGATGACTTTGAGGCGTGGGTCACGACTTACGTGATCGCTTATTTATTGTGGATCGTAGTTTGGTTATCATACATGTCTCCGCTTTATATAGACTACTATGATTTCATTTACGATTTTCGATTTCACATACTTGGTACTGTTGATCGACCTCTCGGGCCGCTCATACGCCGCAGGTAGGTACACGATTGTTGATCCTCGCTCATAGGATCACGGTCAACAGATTGGGAAACTCCGCTTTCTCCGAGGCTTATCTTTTGGTATAGTCCTCACATCAGAGGTACTTGTACATTCGAGGGTATGGCCGAGCTCTGTCCGTCATGTTGTATAAAAACTCTTGAGGTGCGTAAATCTTGTTGTAAGCGGGGTTTGTAAGGATGTAATTGTTCAAGTTTTTAATTATATATATACAAGAAGGTAACCGTTTGGTTGGCCTGTTTTTCTCTTGTTTCATGTTTAAGTTTTTATTTCCGCTGATTTTCTCTGATGTTGTATCACTAGGGTGCCGGGTAGGCACGATCCACGAACAGGATCGGTCGTGACAAAAGTGGTATCGAGCGATTAATCCTCGGAAAGTGTCTATAGAGTGTCTAGTAGAGTCTTGATTATCGATGTGTTGTGCACCACATCTATACTCGGAGAGGCTGCAGACATTTAGGATTAGTTTCCATTCTTCTCATTCGAGATCGTGACTTAGAGGCGTGTTATAAGTTGGACCCCTGACGCATTTCGTTTTTACGATTATGCCTCCGCGCAAGCAACCCGGCCAGATGGGCAAGGCGGCGAGGAGCCGCTAGTAGGATCTGAGAAGTACAAGGCGTAGGCGGTCATTACTGAGATAGCACTTGACGGCGAGTTTTGCGGCGCCGCCCAGCGAGTTTAGAAGCGCACGGTGGGCTGCGAGACCACGATACACGAGCCTCGGTCTCGCGGCCTAAGCGAGAGGAGTTGGGTACAAAGAGATGGCCCGATTATTGGCGGGGATAGTGGCAAGCACGAGGATAAAGCTGGATCTGGCGATTCGGTATCGGTAGTACCGTAGTTCACGAGGCGGATAGTTTGAGGCTGCGAGACTTTACGAGTTGCGACCGCTTGGTGTTTTATGGATCGAGGCCTGAGGATGATCCGCAAGAGTTCATCCGACATTTACAACAGATCATGAGAGTGATCAAGGCTTCGGAGACCGAGTCAGTGGTCTTAGGTTCACATCGGCTGCGTGATACCGCAATCGACTGGTTTGATTCGTGGGAGCTGTCTCGGGGGGAGCATGCGCCTCCAGCTATTTGGGACGAGTTCTCGTAGGCATTTCTTGCACATTTCTTGCCTCCACAGATGAGGAGGGCTCGGGCCGACAGATTTTTAATACTGAGACAGGACGGGCATACGGTTCGGGAGTACAATGTGGAGTTTGGCTCACTAGCTCGGTACGTCCCCGCGTTGGTACCCGACATGGGGGACAGAGTGCACCGTTACGTCACCGGGCTCGATGACTACTTGGCAGAGGCTTGTTCGGGTGTAGCTCTTCAGCCGGGCATGAACATTGCCCGCATCTGAGCTTATGCGCAGGTGTGAGGCGGAGAGGTCGGCGGAATGGCCGGGATCAGCGAGAAGGCCAAGGCGAGCAGGTCTTTTGGCGACTTTCGAGCGGACCGCCTCGGCGAGCTAGTTATGTACTACGCCCGATGCAGTGGTCCTCCACGCCGGGACGCCGGGATATTCGGGAGCAGTCGGGGCTCCTGTGTTTCAGATTTTCGGGAGTAAGAGTGCTCGCGGATGAGGCCACCCTTGTCTCGATATGGCCGTTGTGGAAAAATTCATAAGAGAGTGTCGTACTAATTTGGGAGATTGTTATGCTTGCGGCCAGCGGGGCCATTTGGCGAAGATCAGGCCAGTAGCGGTGGGATAGCACAGACTACGAGGTCATTTGCGGGTTCTTCACCTTCCATAGCTAGGCGGGATGTTCATACACGGCGTGAGCCACGGCCAGGTCGCGGTGGAAGTTCGATTTTAGCGGTCCTTTGAACCGCCTATTTTTCAGTATATCCTTAACCTCAGAGATTAGCGTCGTGTCGATGATTATATGTTGAGTACTATGTACAGATAGCGTTGTGTATATTGTGGTTTAGAGACATGGTTAGTTGAAAGGATAAGTATGGGGACAGGGAAGGTATGAACCTTAGAATATTACACGTTGAGACCTTAGATGTAAGGCCGGCTTGAATAAAGGATTTTACGATTAGTCTTTGTCAAAATACTTGGTATGCGTATAAATGTATTGTGGGATAATCCCATGGGTTGTGTAAGATGAAAGTGGTAGCTTTCTGGACTTGAATAGGTAAGATTGTTCCGGATCGGGGAACAAGAGTTTGGCGCGATTATGGGTCGGGTTGAGGACCATTCGCGGGTCGACCCGCAGCCCGGTTTGTGGTGGGGTCAGTTCGAGGTGGTCCCGCCAGGTGGTAGGGTCACGAGGGTGCTAGGCCCAAGTTTAGATGACCGTTGTATGAGTTCGTGGATATGTTCGACCAGAATCGGATCGTGAAGGCCGGGAATGGTCTTAAAGGAGATTGAGGCTAGTAAGATGACCAAGTTTGGAAGTAGTAACTCCAGAGATTTTGGAAACTGAAGTGATGACTGAAGTATGGTACGTATACTAGAAGAGTTCAAGTGTTCGAGAAGAGTACGACGAGTAAGGAAAGAAGTGAACATGTGCTGAGAGAATAGAAATGATCATTACTTTTGTGAAGTAAAGGTGCGAAGGGAATATCTTTTAAACCGTGGGTGGAAGCTTTTGTAATGCTAGAGGTGATTCCTCGTTGACTTGGGTTAAGTATTTGCGCGTGTGTTATTTTGTGGCCAGGTGTGGCATTGGCAACTTGTTTAGGTTAAGAAGAACTTTATCGTTATCTGTCTTGAGAAGGAACATTCGGGACGAATGTTTCTAAGGAGGGGAGAATGTTATACCCCGTATTTCCAGAGTATGTACATGAGGGCGTACGTACAAAAGTTTAAGCCTTAAGTAGGCAAAGGGACGAAATTTGTTCACAACTAGCAAAAAGAATTGTTTTCCGACGAAACGTTTTCCGGACTTTGCGAAGGGAAAATTACGGTTGCAATATTTATATTTTTTGCGGATTTTTTCGAGAGATGAAATATTTTGGACCAACGAGAGGGCGACACTTGTCCCTCAAGTGGACGGCAATGAAGGGGAATTCCTTGAACATTTTTGGCCTTTATTTTTGGTCAAGGATTAGGTAGGATATTTTGTGATATTTGTGTGGTAGATAGATAAGGTGGGACCCACACAACACTTGTCCAAATCTCATCCATCCACTTGCTTTGATCTTGGCCATTGGTTTCCCTATAAATACCCCTCTAATGCAAGACTATTTCTTCATCCACACTTGTGAAATTTCAAGGCAAAATCCCTCTCCCCCTTAGTGTAGTTTTCGTCCAAGGTTCCCCTCCCCCTTTGAGAGGCCTTGGCCGAAACAAACCCCCCTTTTTCTTGAGTTGTCCTCGTGAAATACCCCCACCCCCCCTTGGTAGAAAAGTATTCTCCAAGTGTTGTTACTATTCCCAAATACCTTGGCCCAAATACCTTGTAGTATTCCAAGGTTACCTCTATACTAAAAGCCCAGAAATACTATTATACTTCCTTTAGTCACTAAACGAAACCCTAAGGAAAATCTTCATAGTCGGTTGAAGCGTTAGGTAGAAGTTGTGTAGAACTTCTAAGGGTTTCTTGGAGTGAATTGGAGCGTACAGAATAGGAGCTAAACGTTGCTCAGGATCGACATTTAAACTTGGATAATTTTGGGCTTATCGAGGTAAATACTCTTGTCCTTCTATTGTAATTGGAAATTACATACTATAGTAGTATAGGAATGAGTATAAGATATATAGAAGGATGGTATAAGAGAAGAGAATTGAATTGAAATCACATCAGAAGAATATTAAAGAATAAGACTAAACTGTACTTACATGATTTGTATTCTGATGAACTTGTGTAGTTGTCGGGTAGGAAGTCTTGCCCAATTTTCGTAAAATAAGGAATCGTATCTAGAATTATTCTGCAGAGTAGTCTAGACGCGTTGATAGACTTATATGACCGTTATAGGTTGAAATCGCGAGTAGCGTATTCTACTCGAAGGGTGGAAAAGGCTAGCGGGATTACGATGCTTTGGAGCTATTTGCTAATTGTCGATGTCGTCGAGGTATGTGATTCTTCCTATCCTCTTGAGCATGCTATTTTAAAAGAACATATATAGTACGGTGAGCGACGTGTGTTAACCGAACGTGGTTTTACTTGATGTCATTGACTTGAGTTTTAAATAATAAAGAATCTTGAAGTATTTCAAAGAATTAAGAATCGTTTTTGAAAGAAGAGTAATACTTGGTTTTAAAAGCTTAAGAGTTATACTAAGCTTTATGGAAAGTTAGGTATAACGACTTAAGAGAGATAAAAAGAATGGTTTATTGATTTTAGAAGTTAAGAGACTTGATCTCAAAAGATAAGAGACTTGACTTAATTGAATTGATATGAATTTTATTAACAAGTGTGAAACCTCATTCGTGAGTAATGAGTATTTGGTCTTTAAAAGAATAAATGTTTTACTGATTTCGGAAATGAGAATAAGTATCGAACGAACCACTGCAGCGTTAGTAAAGGAAAATGTGTTGACAATTAAGTAATTATATTAAAACCAGTAGAAACCTCCATCTGCATAGAAGCTAAGATAAGACAAAATTATATTACATTTCCTAGATCATGGCCGCTTTAATAAGATTGTTATAAACAAGAATAACTTACTCACACATAAGGCATATATTACTCAAATTGTTTAAAAAGAAAATTACGTTAATAAGTGATGAAGACTATGAACTATGAAATATTTCGAAAATAAGAGACTTGAGTATTTGAAATTAGGCAAACTTGAACTTTTGGAAAGGAATGTTGTTACTTGATTTTAAAAAGGAAAGTGTGTTGGTTTATTTAAAAATGTTAGTCACTCTTTTTTTTTATATATATACTACGGGTATCGGGTGACCTTTGTAAATGGAATAAATCTTTTAAAAAGAATTTAACGTACGTAGTACTTTGGGGTTAAAACCTGGACTTTGGCATAAAATGAAAGTACCGTGAGTTGTGCGTAACTTGCCTATGTTTGCGTGTAATAGCCTTGTTATGCAAGTATTGTATTTCTATACCACCGCGTCTCTCAATGGAGGGCCGACTGATTTGTTATGATTTTACTTGGACGTCTGCAGCGGTGAGGATTCCAGTGCGCTCTTCGCTGATAGTGTTATTCCATGGACTAGCTCTCCAAGGTTTTACCGATTCGGCCTTGGTATCCGGTGGTTGGCTTCATACTTGCCGCCTCGTGGCGATTCGGCCTTACTGCACAGTAGTTAGCCTTCGACTTGCCCCATTCGGTTTAGTGGCGAAGTCTCGTGATCTGACCTTGGTATCCGGTAGTTAGCCCTCGTACTTGCCGGTCGACTACGTGACACGGCTTTGGTATCCGGTAGTTGGCTTTCGTGCTTGCCGTGCTCGACCGTGGCGAAGTCTCGTGATCGACTTTGGTATCCGGTAGTTAGCCCTCGTACTTGCCGGCCATTTCGTGACACGGCTTTGGTATCCGGTAGTTGGCTTTCGTACTTGCCCGTGTCGCCGTGGTTTGGTTGTATAGTATTGTTAGTACGACTTTGGTATCTGGTAGTTGGCTTTCGTACTTGCCCCGATCAGTTGATGATGCGACTTTGGTATCTGGTAGTTAGCCTTCGTACTTGCCCCGTACGGTTTTATGACTCAGGTGGGACCTGGTGTTTTATGTGTACTCCTTGGTGTTATTATATCATAGACTGCCGGCACTGAGGAAGGTATTCCACGGGCGTGATTGATGTTGAGGGCGTGAGACCCATAGTTATATTTGAGTGATGACTTTGAGGGCGTGGGTCCCTGACTTACGTGACTGCTTATTTATTGTGGACTGTAGTTTGGTTATCATACATGTCTCCTGCTTTATATAGACTACTATGATTTCATTTACAGTATTTTCAGTTTCACATACTTGGTACTGTTATCGACCTCCTTGAGGCTGCGTTCATGCCACAGGTAGAGGTACACCAGTTGTTGATCCTCGCTCATAGGATCACAGTTCAGCGTATTGGGAAGCTCCGTTTCTCCGGAAGCTTATATTTTGGTATAGTCCCCTGTCACTGTAGGTACTTGTACATTCAGGGGTATGGCGGGGCCCTGTCCCGTTATGTTGTATAAAAACTCTTAGAGGTCTGTAGTACTGTTGTGGGCAGGGTTTGTAAGGATGTAACTGTTCAAGTTTTTAATTATATATATACAAGAAGGTAACCGTTTGGTTGGCCTGTTTTTCTCTTGTTTCATGTTTAAATTTTTATTTCCGCTGATTTTCTCTGATGTTGTATCACTAGGGTGCCCGGGGTAAGGCACCAGTCACAGGCCCGAGATCGGGTCGTGACACCCGGGGTCGGGTCGTGACAAAGGTATACTGCCCGACCCTTCCTATGACACAGTCCAAACATAAAGGATTGTACACCTATAGCTATCATCAACAAACATGTACACTTTAAATCATTTTTGACTCTCATTAGAATAAAATGAATAACTATCATTTTAGAAAAACTCAAGGCATTTTCAAGTCATGTAATATTAAGGACTAAATCATGGACACTCTCACATGATTTCCATATAACATTTTAAATCATATCTTGACTTTCCATGAAACTGTTATAACAACTTCCCATAAAGCCGTTATAACAAACTTTCATTTTAGAAAACTAAAGCACTACCACATCTTTCCTTTTAATAGAACCAAGTACTTCTTCTTTTGAAATCAAGTAACTTATACTCTTTAAATCAAGGCACTTCACATAAAAAATCAAGTCATCTATACTTTTAACATCAAGTAACTTCCACTTTCAACATTAAGACAATTATTCTTTAAGATCAAGTAAGCTTGTACTTTCCAAATCAAGTGCCATAATGAATTCGATTTCATTTAAAACATGTCGTACTATACATTTTATAAGGTTCATGCTCAAAGAAAGATAGGAAGGAAGTCATGTATACTCCAACAATAATGCAAGTATACTTCAATAAACAAGTCATGTCAATAGAAGGAAGTAATTCACATACCTCATTGACGACTAACCAACACGACAAGTAGCATACGCTATAATGTACTTCAACCTTATCGGCTATTCCTCTAGCCAAGTAGAATATGCTACATGTAGTACTTCAACCTAAAATTACAATAACACTTCTATCATTTTCAAGCTTACTAGTGTAAGACTTATACCAAATAATGACCCTCTAATTCTACGGAAATTTGGACAAAACTTCCTTTGTTTCTACGTACTTTTCCACCTTTTCCAAGGCCCGATTTCAACAACCAACAAGCCACACTTAAGGGCATATCCAACAGTTAACTAAAGGGGATTACACGCCTAACTTGACGTGTAAAATTTAGCCCCTTAATCTACCAAAACAGTCCACTAAAATCAGTTCATAGTCCAATGTAAAAACAATCCTTTAGTCTACTAAAACAGTCCACTAATACAGTCCATTAGTATAGTCCCTTAGTTGGTGTTCTCGTCCAACTACTACAATAAAAAACTGTCCAGTTTTCGGCTAGCATGCCAAAACTCTTTCCATAACTTCTTATAATCCAACTTATATTCCAACACTTTTATATAAGTTATATTAACTTGTTAACAACAAGATTCCTTCATGTCAACATGTGATAGGTAATGTTTAACAACAACAATATCCAATGAATCCGACAACGCCAAAATTGTCCACAATCGGCTAACATGCCAAGATTGTGATATGTATTTCTTATTCTCTATTCTTTTTAATCACAAGTCCATCCATTAACCATTACAACATGTAATATCTAGTTACATTAAGAGGACAAATGATCCTTACCTCAAATATGCCCAAAAATAACCCAAGTTAAAAGTCGATCCTTAGCATATCTTAGCTCATATTCTTCAAGTTCCAATCCATAATATGCAACCCTTAGAAGCTCATAACCAACTTCTATTCAAGTTTCAATCACCAAAGTTGAAGAACACCTTAGGTTTTCAAGGTACAACTCACGGCTCAATGGGGTATTTCCGGGGTTTAAGGGGTTGTCTAGGCTTAGTACTCCACTAGGGATCTTAGTCTTGAGTTATGGAATTTATCAAGAAGGATTGAAGAATTTTTGCTCTTGAAATGGGCCCTTGGCCGAGAGCTCTTAAGGGAGGGAGAATAATTTGTGTGTTGAAGTCTTGCACTCCCCCTCTATGTATATATAATATAGCACTAAGGCTTGGATGATGACAAGTGGAGGGTAAGAATGTGGACAAGTGTGGGTGGGACCCACTTGTCTTCACAAAAATATCTCCACAAGACCAAGTCAAAGTCAAAGCCATGTGGGGGTGACACATGTCACCCTCCCATTGGTCTAAAAATATTTCATCTCCCCAAAATATCCATAATTGTCCAAAATATCTTGAAATATTGTGGGCCCCACAAAACCGTAAAATTTTCTCGTGGGCCCAACATGACCAAATCCGAACTTAAAAATCCAAAAATCCGATATATTCTAAAAGTCCCAAATACCAAATTCGAGAATCAAATTTAAATTAATAAACCTTTTTCTTTCACGAGGTTCGGAAAATTCTCCTTAGGAAAAAGTAATCTTTCTTTCGTTCCAAAATTAAAGTCTTGTTTTCTCACGTACGTTCTCATCTCATGGAAATACGGGGTGTAACACTCGTGTAGCCTTGCGCAAGATTAAACATGAGTTATCCCTTCTCGCAAGGCAAACATTTCATTATAAACACTTTATACCACATTGATCAGTTCATTAACAGCTGCTTCAGTTTCATTGTAGTGTTTCTGGTAATCAAGATAAGCTTGAAGAACAATAAGTACAAACATGAGTTCTTTCTTCATCTCTTTGAAGGACACAAGGACACCATCCTTCCTAATTTCCTCTATTCCAGTTCTACTGAGCATTGTTAAAGTCGTAAAACATTCCTCAAATTGACCACTTCCTGCAACATGTAATCCAATAGCAACAAAGATGTGCTCAAGTTGACCACCTCCTGCAACATGTAATCCAATAGCAGCAACATATATGTGCTCAAAGAGGTTACCACCTCCTGCAACATGTAATCCAATAGCAGCAACATATATGTGCTCAAAGAGGTTCCTTGCCCATGAAATTCCACCTGATGAATGTGCGTAGACTGTTTGGTCTTGAACATAAACAGACAGAAAATTTGCAAACCACTTCCCCATCACGACACCCTTGCCCTCAAGAGTAATTTGTAAGGATGAAGAAATACCCACACCTGGATCAAATGGGGCCTCAGAGAATTCCCTAATTATAAGATTTCTTCCTAACAATAGAAGAATAATTTTAGTGGTAGCCTTACAACGAAGACCATCAGCTTCCCAAATATTTTTGTCACTCTTAATAGAGGCGCTTGAATCACACATTAGCAACGAATCAGTCTCTTGTCTTCCGATAACATCATATACCTCCAACTTCACATAAGACACACAAAACATATCAATGCAACGTTCCCCAACAATAATTATCCCTTGGTAAGCACAATAAATTTCACAACCAGAGAAATTAACTATCATGTCAATCAATAAGATATTCAGTTTCTGTGCAGGAAGGCTTACATAGGGACCAGACAGAGGTCGAAATACCATAATTGTAGGATTTTCATCATTAAGAAACTCTTGCACACGAGGTAAGATTTTCACTATGGCGCTACTCATAAAAAGAAGTAAATGCAACTTTCTGCACCAGCTCAATTTCGTTTGTTTTACCAACAATCCCCAAAAAACAGAGGCAGCAAGATTAGGTTTCTTGTTCCCTTCAAGGCACATGTGATTATCGTGAGTTGAGCAACATTTTTTTGACTATTTGGCACTATCTAGCAAGCTGCTATTAGCTTTCTTTCTGAATGTATCTAGAAAGCTGATGTTAGCTTTCTTTATGAATGTATCACCATCAAGTGCATAAGTTACTAAATTAGTAGGTAAAAGTAGTCACACTTCCCTTAATGCCTTAAGAAGAGAATATACCCTTATGGACTTGATGATTGAGTCAGCTACTCTGCCAATAATATCATTAGTTTCCATTATCATCATCTCCAATTGGCCAGTGTCTATTAGATTTTCCGAGACACGAGTTAATTTGTCCAAAGAATCAGTTTTCTTTCTAGTTGGTATTTCATCAAACACTTGGTCCTCCATAATTGATGACTTCCACTCACCATTTTCGAGCTCCAGAGACTGATCGTCTTCACTTTCATTCCATTGTAAATCCGTCACATCGATTCCATATACTTGGAGAATTTGGTCAAGCATTTGATACTTGTTATCCCTCTCGAGAATTTTGTCGAACACCTAGTTTACGCCATAATCTGAATTACCAAATGATAAATCATGTACCCATTACGAATCGAGCTTTGTATCCGACCCTTCATTTCTCCGTTCGCCACACTTCCGTTTTCCAGATTAGTATCCTCACAAGCAGAACAAGATATGTCACCAAATAATTTTCTGGAAAATTGTCGAGCAACTTGTCTGCATTATTTACGGTAATGTCTATGGCATCATACAATCGCTTATCCCTCAGCTTAATTTCATCCCTTGAAGGAAATTTATCGAGCATCTCATCCTCGATTTCTCTAATTCCTTCCTCAAGCAAAGGCCTGAACTCTTTTAGTACTTCTTTTCCGACAAAAAACTTGGTCACCAATCCCCCATTTCTAACTCGATTGAGTTTCTTTTTACTTGAAATCTTGTGTTGTGGACCCAATTCATATTTGAACTTCTTCCTCCGTGCTAAGGCCTGCCCTACTTCACTGTGACTTGGAACTGGTAGTGTCGCCGGAGAACTAGGATTCGAATTCGTCGTCGTTGCTGGAGTCGCCGGTACTGAGCTTCCGTATGGATTCTGATGTGCGCCTGATAACAGTAGGTCGAGCTTCCTATTGAGTTCGCGATACTCTTCTGAGTGTTTCAGTTCGATAACTTCGATAGTCTGTTGGTTTCGTCTACCACCACTGCTAGCTGCGACTTCAACACTCTAACTTCATCGTAGAGGTGTTGCAGCTCCGGTGAGATGTCTCGGATATTTGCATCTCCGGTGAGATGCCCACTCCCGTCGTCGGACTGGGCTTTGATACCATTTGTAACAAGAGGATTGCTCTTGTTCTCGACTGAAATAGAAAGAAAGAAAGGAAATAAAAGAAGAAGAAGAAGATAGGAAATATTCTGTATTTGATAATCCGCAATGAGACAGAAGCCAGCCTTTTAAGGCAATACATGGGTCTTTCTGAACTTTTGCTAACATAAGGACTAAATAAAGCATAAATGTAACTTAAAATATACCTAGTACAATATCTAAACTTAAGGGACTATTCTTATAAAACTAAATAAAGTCACAAAATAGAATATTATGACACCGTCAATGGTGATGAGACGGGCTTCGAGAAGGGGTGTTAAAACCCTAGAAGCGGAGCGCGTTCTTGAAGAGAAGGAGTGTTGAGGACTTTAATGGCATTTGAGTCAATACTGATTTCTCGGCCACTGTAGTATTGAAGACCCACAACGTTGATGATGATGCGGTTGCGCTATCTTGTTGTTGTTGTTCCACTTGCAGGGGGGTGACAAGACTCATGAAAACCTCAATGGGGTCTCGCCCATCCAACCAATGATTCAATTTTAGTCCCTAAAAAAGAGTTAACTTTAGTCCATTCCTTCATCTTCTCCATTTTAACTCTTACTTTATACTTTGGCTAAAAATTAACCATATCTTAAGAGGAATTCACTTGGATTTAGAAAGGCCTCCTGTATTCGTGTACAAGCTAAAGTTTTTTGAAAAATGAATACCTTTGATAACTTTTGTTGTCAAATAGGCTTTCCTTCGTATACTTTACTTACCTCGATCTAGCAAAGCACAACACAAAAAATAGTTTCTTTAAAGGATTGGACTAATGACGTATACAATATTTGAATACTCGATGTAGATGCTACATAGTTGATTTTCATCATTTAGAGATTACGAGTGTAATAAGAGCATTCGTCGACAAACGTATCACCCTAAGATGATCATTTCACGGCTAGAACATATTAAATCTGATGGTTCTATTTCTCAATCTTTCTGACTTGATCCTACGAAACCAAGATCGAAAAGATTGAAAAAATAAGTCATTCACAACTACTGATGAAAAATTCCTCGAAAAAATAGGGATTAGTAATCCCTTTCAAAAATCAAATGGATTCAGTCTTATTCTATAACCATGGGTTCCAATGCACGAGATCTTGTAGCACTTACCAATGAGGTCTTATCGATTGATATTACATAAAAGAAATCAATTATAGACACTAATACAATAAGATCCACTTCTCATAGACAAACTTGGGATTTGCGATCCCATGTAAGACCGATTTAGGACCATGGGATCCTTTTCTATCATAGAAAGGGTTGTAGCACAAAATGTACTTCTAAGTAATTTCCCCATAGATACTATGTCTATCTATATGAATAAGAAATCATGTAATGAATGTGATTCTTATTTGTACAAATAGTACTTCGTTCTTGAAAATCCACAATTTTTTAACCCATAAAATAAACGGAATTCCCCTTGGAGGTAAATACTTTTATGCATACCTCTTCTGATTGATCCATGACATCCTCTATTCTTGTAAGATGATACATACTAGCTAACAGCCAGCCAGGTGCTACATCACAAACACATTGAGAGAAGAGATAAGTGTACCCATATACATAAAAATGACATATATGAAATGTCAATCCTCGGGCTTTATTGTAAAGTCTCTATTTCTTGATAATCAAAGTCCAACGATCTATGAATTAGCCCATGCTTGACTAGCCAAGCAGAAAAATGACACTACATCTTTTTTATCTCTCCCACATTTTGATATGAATGCATTTTTAGAATATTGGTTCTATAACATCTCAGGTCTTCATACTAGTTCTTGACCCTTCTAAGGAAATAAATTGAAATTGAAAAGGTTTCACATTTTGCAAAAGTGGTAGAAGGGTATGCTTCAAGCAACCATAACCCATAATTAAATGGGAATTTGAAAAAGCTTTCTTAATAAAAGTTTTATATATTTGATAACTTTCCAACGATATATGTTGGAGGCCAAACAGAGTTGTATACAAAACGTTTTGCACATTTTACTAAAGAACTATTTATGGTGCTCGTCCACAGGTTCGCGACGCTAGCAGTTTGACGTCTCAGGGACATGTTGTTTTTTCTAGGAATTGATGTTAGTGACACCGCGTGCGTGCATGCTGTTGGGCACGCAACACATCCTCCTTGACGTGCCACCCCTGCAACCCCTTTTAAGTGCATTTTTTTCTAATTTTTCATTCTATTCTTCACTTCTCTCCTCTCCTCATCCTCCCACATCAAGGTAAGGTTAGTGCATGTACTTCTAAGTAATTCTAATGATTATACATGAATTCTAAGATAAATCCTATGCTACAAACCTAGGATTTTCAACAAAATATTTCCTAAGGGTTCAAGTGAAGGAATTGAAGTTCTTTATCAAAAGTTTGAATTTTTCCTTGGATTTTGAAGCTAATAAGGTATGTAAGACTTTTCTATTCCAATCGATTATAGCTTGGTATTGGTGATTATAGACTATACGTTCTTGAAATATAAGTTGATGGGTATAATAGAAGAAACATATGAACGATTATGTGTTTGGATTATTGACTTAAGGTTGTTGTTATGTTATGGGTGATGAAGAATGATGTTAATTGTATCTAAATTAGATTGTAGAATTACCTAGAAGTGATATAATGAAATTGGATGAAGAATGCCATTAAAGAAGGTTGTGGTGCTTTATGTCCACCAAAAATTTGATAAAATGCCTAGATGGCCAAAACTTGAGTATTGTTGCTAATATTGATTCCATCTTATAATGATATAGATAAAATCAAAAGGGAGCAACGAACGTTGTATTACGCTTAAGATCAGGAAGTTAAGGTATCTGAGTCTAACTATCTATGTTTGAGAATGTTGATGATTCTCCCTATGCTACGTTCTTTATTGACTAATATGAATTGCCTCAGAAGATGGTTATGCCTTAGTTTCGTGAATAGTTGCAAAACTTCTATTCTCTAGACATCGTAATTTCGTAATTCGTTCATGATCTTCATTTCAAACCTTGTGAACTCATAACATAATCAATATACACTCATGTTTAATACCCAAGAGTCTCAGTCTAGAAACAGTTAAGTCTTCATGTCTCATAATCAGTTCATGAATACATGTCTCAGTTAGTGATATTCTTTATTTCAGTAATCTCAGTCCTTTAATAATGATTAATGAATATTGAATATATTTTATTGCGCGGGGGCAAAAGTCTCATGTATATGTATACCTGCCCAAGGCCATAGACTGATGCACTTACTTGGCCAAGGACATAGTTTATGCATTTATTATTGGGCCAATGCCCCACATATGTATACATGTCCAATGCCACAGACTGACGCACTTACTTGGACAAGGCCATAATTGTGCATATATTATTGGGCCAAGGCCTCACATATAAAAAACAGTTAAACAAGTGTTTCAGGTGCAGAAAAGGGAGTACTTATAACTTCACTTCTCTTGTTCGTTTCAGTTATCAGTTATAGTTTCCGTTCAACATTTATTACCTGTTTATTTATTTGGGATACCCTTTCCCGAGCACCCCGCCTGCATTTCTTTCTTTCAATTGCTTTATATACTAGTACAATTCAAACGTGTTGACATCCCGTTTTACCCGGGGCCTGCATCTTGCGATGCAGGTAACAATTACAGGTTGACGATTCTGCTTGCTATGGGACGTTATCATATTTTCTATCTTTGTGAACACCTAATTTTTTATCAAACCTAAGGTGTTACACTATATGTATATATATATATGTGTGTGTTTTCTTTTATTTTACTAGCAATTTTAGTATTTTCTTAGTTATATATTTTTTGGGACTACCTATTTTTGTAGTTTTATTAAGTCTAAATAGTATAGTTAGTTAATATTTTTCATTATGGTATTATATTTATTTTTATTAAATAAAAACGAAAAAATATATAGATAAAAAGGAAAAAGAAAACATAGTAAAAAAGTATCACTACAAGAAAAAGAACATACGGTGACGGTTAAAAATTGTCATCGGAGGGGGTGAATGACGATTTTTGTAAGTGTTATTTTAGCCAGTGTAACGAATAGATGACAGTTTAAATAACTTTCACACAATATGTGACGGGCATAAACCGTCACAGAATTGCTTATTGACTTTGACTATTTCTCGCTTTTTTTAAAAAGACAATCCGGGTATTTACAAATTTTGGCGGTAAAATATTTGAATTTTATTAATTTAATATATTTTTTCGCGGTAAATTTTTAAATAAATTTGTATTTTAAATATAAAACAACTGTGGGAATATTAATTTTGGCGCATTTGTTATTTAATAATTAATTTAATTTAATTTAATTAATTGTTTTTTAATTTTTCAAAAAATAGTTAAATTGGAGAAAAATTAGCATAATGTAACTAAAATTTAACTAATTAATCAAGACACCAGTACATTGTATTGCCAATATGAAACTTGACAGAAAAATCAGAATACCAATTGCAGCAACATACATCTGACTCTACTAGGGACTCTAATATTACAGACAACAACAATAGTCTTAGCCATATTCTCCAAGGTGTTTCTTGTATATATATATGTGTGTTTTCTTTTATTTTACTAGTAATTTTAGTATTTTCTTAGTTATATTTTATTTTTGGATTACCTATTTTTATAGTTTTATTAAGTCTAAATAGTATAGTTAGTTAATATTTTTCATTATGCTATTATTTTTATTTTTATTAAATAAAAACCAAAAAAATATAAATAAAAAGGAAAAAGAAAACATAGTCAAAAAGTGAATCCCCAACATTTATTACCCAATCTTCATCTTTGTCCTCAAAAGGATTTCAGTGAATATGATCACTCTAAAAGGAGGTGATACATGTCCCAAACTTGGTTTCAGGGACGTTGTTGGTCAAACTGGTTTGAGTCTAGTCCAACAGGTCTGTAGTAAGTAAGAATGGTACAATATGTTTGTCGCCAAATGAATGATATATTTGTAATCCGTGCATCTATGTCATCATAGATTAAGACACGTTAAATAGAAAGTCATTCAACAGCTAACTAAGTGGAAATTATTGTCGTCTGTCGACATAAACCCTCAAAATGAGTGTGAGGTGGGCGAAGAGGAAAAAGCACCTTTCCATTCCGTCAAAGTAATAGCCAAAGAAGCACTGCTCCTCTAGAACTTAGTCACACCTACGTGGGTGATTTTAAGCTTGTACAAAATAGAGGGGGAGACGAGTACTTTGTGACCTTCATTGACGATGGTACCATGGGTTGCATCCTTTGTTTGTTGAAGAACAAAGATGAAGCTGTTAAAGCGGATAAGCGCTACAAAACAAAAATTGAAAATCAACTAAGCCTACGAATTGAGGAATTCGCAGGGATAGGGGGTGGGGGGGTGGGGAGGGGGGAATGTGAAGCATAGTTTATCAAACTACTGCTCCTTACTGACCTAAGTCTAATATGTTAGCCAAGTGCAGAGCCATACATTGAAAATATATGGGGCAAGGCGATCCTTACCGCTAATGCAATTCTCAATAGTACTCCGCATAAGGATAAAGATAACACTCCATGTGAAATATGGAAAGAATCTCACCTACAAATGATGTGATGTGGGGTGGCTTGGTAGAGGTTGTAATATCGAAATAGGTCAAGTTGAACCTAAGACTGTAGATTACATATCCACTGGATCTGCAAATAACAGTAGTGTTTATCGCCTTTTGGTGTCAAAGAACGTTGAATTATTTAAAGATAACTTTCCTTAAGAAGAAAAAAAAAGTAATTGCTCGAGGTTAACAAGAACCCGCGAGTGCCTAACTATCCGGAAATAGACATTCCAGATCTATAGAAATCAAAAGTTGCTGATTATTCGGAACTTAATATTCCAAGTCTACAGAACTCAGGAATTTTAGATGTTGAACCGAGACGGAGCAAAGAGGGGACATAGACTTGTTCCAGGCCTTCTAACTTATATGGTTGAGAATGTACCATGGACAATTAATAAAGAATTGTCATCTCCAGAAGCAATGCTTTATAAAGAAGCTACAAAGAGAGAAATATAATACATCAGATAGAACCATACTTAGGTAATGATGGACCTTCCTCCGGGAAAAAACATTTGCGTTGTAAAAGTGGATACTCAAATTAATTACAAAGTAGATGAATCTACTGACGATTATAAGGCCTCAACTACTTCTACATATGCTTCCCTGTGAATAACTTAACATCCAGGGCTACCGTAGTTTTGCGTGACATGGATGTTGAGACAACCTTCCTAACCGAAGAGTTGGTTTTGTGGATTGTTGGGCATCTTCCTGAACTTTAGTTTTGGTCCCTGAAATGTTTGAAACAAAAATAATAAATCTGATCACAGAAACATTGGCTCTGAAGTTAGAAAGCCAACAGTTGGAAAACCAACAGTCTGAAAGTGGAAGAAGAAATTTATATGGAACAACCTGAGGGTTGTGTGGTTCCTAGAAAAGAGAAGAAAGTTTGTCGACTTGTCAGATCTCTGTACGGGCTGAAATAGGACCCAAAACAATGACACAAAAACTTTGATAGTACTCTACTATCGAAGGGTTTTCTCCATTAATGAGTATGACAAATGTGTCTACATAAAAGGTAATTCTGGTTCGTCCATCATGATATGCCTTTATGTAGACGGCATGTTAATCACAGAGAGTAGTCCTAGTTTGATCCTAGAGGCTAAAATTTTGTTGAAACGATGTTTTGATTTGAAAGATATGGGTATTGCAGATGACATATTAAGAATTGGGATTTCAAACACATCTAACAGACTTGTCTAATCCCAAACTCATCTGTGAGGTGTTTGACATTCTCGTTGAAGTCACTGATGGATATGAATCATAGGATTTATTGGAATCATGGTACCAGGAGAAATATGTGCAGGTCACATGCAGTTCAATATATTTTACACACTACAAATGACCTGGTATCAACTCACAAAGTAGATCAGTTGAACTAAGATTCACTGGTAATGATCGATAAAAGACATTAAATCAGATATGACGATATCTGAGATATTCGTTTATCTACAGATTATGGTATTCTAGATGTCCAGCAGTTCATGGAGAACACAATAATGCAAACTGGGCATCGGACTTAAAGAACACCAAAGCCACAAATGGATGTGTATGGTGTGTCTGTAAAATCCTCTAAGCAAACTTGCATCGGCCAATTCATAATGGAATCAGAGTTTATCACTTTGGACAAAGCATGAAAAGAAATTGAGTAACTTCACGACCTCTAAGAAGATGTCCCTTTTTGGGAGAAACTTGTGTCTTCGTTAGTTATAAACTGTTACTAGCCAGTCGACTTTAGGAAGGGCACGAATGACGGCGTCTGGATAATTTTAGTCCGAGACATAAGATCGTTGGGCAGTTGATCATCATGGGCGTCACTTCCTTTATTACTAATCAAAGGATATAGCAGATCCTTTAACTAAGGGATTACCCGGAGATCAAGAGTTCTACCGGTCTAGGGGAATGAGCTTAAAACCCAAAAAATATGAACCTTAGCGGTGGGAACCCAACCTTACTGACTGGAGATCCCAAGAATTAGGTTCAATGGGAAAACTAAGTTGTAGAGGTTCAGTTGAGCGCTTCGGTGGAAGAAAGAGCACTTCGAATGATAATTTTTGTAAAGAAACATGAATCAAAAGTCGTTCTCGCGATAGACCTTAAAGTGCTACTTGCATGGTGGGTAGAGGTTATGTTTCCAAAACCTTTAATGATCCTCAACAGTTGAGGTTAAGTTTGGAGAAACTTTAAATGGTGTCTAACACTTATGCAGTGGGGGTATAGAAGGATACCTTATAGGAGATCACCGATTTAAGTGTGAGTACAAGCCACCTCAAATGAACGCACTTAAGAATCAAAGAGTGTCCACGACCACAACGGATAAAACATTAAGAAGAATAGATTAAGGAAATTTGTTGTGTTGGTACTGTTGTCTTGGCTTACACTAAACACTAATAGTTCAAGACATCATGTTCACCACGCAGTAAGTAAGTCCGATGGTATTCAACTAAGGAAGGTTCAAAGCGGAAGCTACCTCTCTTGATGCAATATCGATCCACTGAAAGATTGCTAGAAAAATACCTTGTGAGTGCGCCAAAATCTCTTTCAAGAGGGGATTGTTATAAATTTATTAATGTGGAATAATTTATCCTATTATTTATGACTCGAACAATTAGGGCCCCGCACGTCGAAAATGTCATTTCCACACACGTGCACTCGTAGTGTCAAGTATCGTAAATTTTATTAGTGAAAGAGATATTGGTGCGTAAGTAAAATGTTTGAGACATAGAATGATAAACGTTCATTGGCCAAATGATAAGTGCTCCACGTTGGTAAATGAAGGAAGAAGTGTGCGATAGTGTAAAAGTCGAATTCGGAAAAGGGGCCTTGGTGGGAGCGCTGGCTACTGCGGCTACGAGGTGAGCCGCGGTCTGAATTAATCCCCGAGCTACTAGAGCCGCAGCACTGTGGCGCTTCTGAGGCTGAGTCGCGGTGCTTCCGAAGCAGTGTCTGTTCGACGGAAGTTCAAAAGTTTAGCTGATTATGGAGATGTTTTGGAGTATTAAGATGTCAGTTTTTCCTTCATAAATCAACCATTATTTGGCTGCATTACTTGGTATATTAAATGTCCATTACATGGCATTTAAATGACCACTACATGGGCACTTGAAGAGACATCTCTTACACTACTATAAATTGAGGATTTTGCTCAATTGGTGAAACACTTAGAAATTTCAGAACTTTTTCCTCTCTAACATACTTCAAACACTCAAAGTTCTTTTGTAGAAACACTTGAGTTTTCTTTGCTCATTTGTTAGTTGTTGTTTTATCTTAGGAGACTATTGTCCATTAACGTAAAATGATATATACAGGGCAATCTTGTGTTAAGGACATAGTGAACATCACTCGACTCAGCACAATTGTAACCCTTCTTGTTATAGTGTCTCTTAATTTCAGGTGATCAAGATTCAAAGAGCTTTTTGCAATGGGTACAAATATTCAAGACTGGTTCAAGGACTCAATATCATGTTGTTGACACAACCCGTATTAACTAAAAGCTTGTTGCTTTTGTAACATTTATTGTTTATCCTTTCGAAACACTTGTAATAGTTATTTACTATTCCCGTACTGCATTATTTTCCAACATAATTCATATTTACTTTGAATTCGAACAAACACAATATTTCCCAATAGCCACCATTGATGCCTCTTGGAGGTGTCTGTTGGTGATGAAAAGGCATCTTCAATGGATGAAATATCTCTATAAGTAATAAATATGTTTTCTCATTAAAATATACAAATATAAAAGAAAAGAATGATAACTTGAGAAAGAAAAAGAATCATAACTTCAAAAAATAAAAGAATCATAACTTTTGAGGAAAAAAAGAATCATAATTTCAGAAAAAGAAAAAAGAATCAAAACTTTTGTTTTCTTTTCCCTTTCTCTAAGCATCATCAGAAACTTCATAATGTGTGTTCTTGGTTGAATCAAGGGAGTACAAACTTTGAATTCAACATTGTTGTTAGGACTTCATTGTACCCTGAAGGTAATATTTCTGTGACCTATTGTACTCACCAATTTATTGGGAAAGGTCGAAATAATTGTCTAAAAGAATCTGCATAAGAGCCTTAAAGTTAGAGAACGATAATTCTGTGTCTGTATTTCATACTGTTAGTATCAAATTTTACAATAATATTTAGACAATTATCGACATGGAGGGTAAAACTTCAATTGTTGCTCAATCATTGCAAGTAATGAACCATACTTTGAATCATTTAGAACGTTTTGATGGTGAGGGTTTCACTCGTTGGCAAGAGACTATCAATTTTTTCCTGATAACTATCAAGTTATGGTATATCCTTAAAGATGGTTTGGAGGAAATTCCGGATGCGACTCCAACGGACAACGATGAATTGAAGGCCAAATGAAAGAAATGTCAAGAGGATGATTTTATGTGTCGTGGTCATATTCTGAATGCTCTAGGAGCCAATATTTACAATTCCCATCGAAGTCTTGAAACAATAAAGGAATTGTGAACTACGCTCGAAAACAAGTATAAAATTTCTGAAGCAAGTAATAAGAAATTTCTGATCTGTAACTTCACGGACTTTAAGATGGCTGACAGTAAGTCAATTATTGCTCAGGTCAGTGAACTTTTACTCATTGTTAATCATCTTAAATATGTTGGAATTGACCTTGTATCTTCATTCGTTGTTGGGGTTATTATTTCCCGTTTCCCCCCTTCTTGGAATGATTACAAGAAGAAACTTAAGAATGCTGAACTGACTATGACTTAGAAGGTTTACTGCATCATCTTCGTATTGAAGAAGATGCTCGTAAACGAGAGATTAAGGATAGTCAGCAAACTGAAAATCATTCTAAGATTAATAGTGTGGAAGAATCGGAAAAATCAAACTATTTTAAACCTAAGATTGATACTCAGTTTAAGAATAAAGATCCCAATAAGAAAGATGAGAAGAAGGGAGATTTCTACTTCTGTAAGAAACTAGGCCATTATTCTCGTGACTGTCGTTAACAAAAGAAACAAATGAAAAATGAAGCGAATGTGGTCGATGACAAAAGCAAGCTTGTCGCTGTAGTGCAAGTTTCCAACACTGTTACAGATCATAGTAGTGGATGGTGGTACAAGACATATGAACTGGCTAGTGGAGAAGGAAACAATGTTACTTCAGCGAACAACCAAAGCAGCAAAGTGGTTGGCAAAGGCATTGTTGAACTCCCATTTATTTCGGGAAAGATTGCTACTCTAACTAATGTTTTACATGTCCCTGACATTTATAAAAATCTTGTTCTGGAGTCCTTGTTAACAAGGCTGGATTCAAGATAACGTATGAGTTTGATAAGTTTGTATTGTCCAAGAACGGAATGTTTGTTGGACAAGGATACTCTTGTAATAGGATGATTAAGATTAATTTAATAAATAATGGTTCTACTTATATTGTTGAGTATGTTGATTTATGGCATGCTAGATTAGGACATGTGAATTATGGTTCTCTTAGAAATATAAAAAGATTAGGATTGATTTCTGATTGCAATTTTGATAATATTTCTAAATGTGAAATATGTGTGCAAGAAAAGATAACTAGAAGATCTTTTTAATTTGTAATAAGAAATTCTACCCTGCTTGAATTAGTACATAGTGATGTTGGTGATCTGAAAAGTCATATGCTCGTGGTGGAAACAAATACTATATCACTTTTATTGAAGATAGTACTAGATATGCCTATATTTACTTGATAAAATCTAAGAATGAAGTCTTTGATAAATTTAGAATCTACAAAGCAGAAGTAGAGACACAATTAGGACAGAAAATTAAGGCTTTACGTTCTGATCGTGGTGGTGAATACTTTTTTTCTGAATTTACTTTATTTTGTCAAGAATATGGTTTAGTAGATCAATTCACTGCTCCATATACACCCCAACAAAATGATGTTGCTGAATGAAAAAATAGAACTTTGATAGATATGGTTAACGATTATGCTTATTAGCTATGGTTTGCCAAATTCTTTGTGGGGTTAAGCTATTTTGTCTACATGCTATATTTTGAATAGAGTTTCTTTGAAAAATAAGAATATATCTCCTTATGAAATGTGGTTTAAGAGAAAGCCAAACTTGAAAAGACTCAAAGCATGGAGTTGTTTGGCATATGTCAGAAAACCTAATCCTAAGAGACCAAAGTTAGGAAATAGGGCTTATAAATGTATTTTTGTAGGTTATTCACTTAACAGTATTACTTACATATTTTTAACCCTTGACACATTTGAGATAATAGAATCTATAAATGTAGAATTTATAAAAACTTGATAAGGTCTAGTTCTCAACCACAACCCGCTGAAAACCCATTGTTACCTAGTCTAGACATGTCGAATCTAATGACAATGATGAACATTCTGCTCCTACTTACAATAATGATATTTCAATTCCTACTGAAAATATTGAACCTAGAAGAAGTAAGAGAGCAAGAATAGAGTCAAGATTTTATACAATATCTTATAGAGGGTAATACGAATGAAGTTATTAACATTACCAAGTATGATATGCATGTTGATGATCATCCTAAAACTTTTTCTGAAGCTCTGAGTTCCAGAGATGCTAATTTCTAGAAAGACGCTATCAATGATGAAAATCATTCACTTTTGTCTAACGAAACTTGGGTGCTATATGATTTACCTCCTGGTGCTAAACCTATAGGATGTAAATGGATATTCAAGAGAAAATTGAATACTGGTGGTACAATTGATAAGTTTAAAGATAGATTGATTGCTAAAGGTTATAAACAAAAACATGAAATTGGTTACTTTGATATATATTCTCTTGTTGCTCGCATCACATATATTCGTTGTTTGATAACACTTGCTTCTATTCACAAGCTAGTTATATATCAAATTTATGTCAAACCTGCTTTTCTAAATGGTGATTTAGAAGAAGAAATATATATGGAACAACCTTAAGGTTTCATAATACCAGGCCAAGAGAAGAAAGTTTGCAAGTTAGTGAAACCCCTCTTTGGTTTGAAGCAAGCTCACATGCAATGACATGAGAAGTTTGACAAAGTAGCTATGTCATATGGTTTTATTGTTAATGATGCTGATAAATGTATCTATAGTAAGCATGATAAATCTAGATGTATAATTCTCTGTTTATATATTGATGATATGCTTATTTTTGGGTCTGACATATCTTGTGTGGAAGAAACTAAGAAATTTCTCAGTTCTAATATTGATATGAAAAATTTAGAAGAGGCTGATGTGATCTTAGGAATTAAAATCCTAAGAAAGGGAGATGAATTGACTTTAATCCAGTCTCATTATATTGAGAAATTTCTCAAAAAGTATAGTCATTTCAATGATAAACCAGACCCCAATCCTTTAGATCCTAGTATTAAATTAATGAAGAATACTAGAAGGACTCACGGACAACTTGAGTATTCTAGTATTATCGGAAGTCTTATATATGATATGCATTGCAAGAGACCAGATATAGCCCAAGCGGTGAGAGTAATGTGTCATTTGTCAAGTAATACAGGAGTTGAACACTGGAAATCAATTTCAAGAGTGTTGACTTACTTGAAAGGAACCATATATTATAGTTTACAGTTCCAAGGTTATCCCACTGTATTGGAAGGATACAACGATGCAAACTAGAATAATGTAGAATCCAAGTCCAAGTCTACTACTGGATGGATATTTACATTATGTGTTGTTATGTCTTAGGGTTCCAAGAAGGAGACTTGTATTTTTTATTCAACAATATTGTCAGAATTAATTGCACTTGCAGATGCATGTAAGGAGAGAGAATGACTTAGAAATTTACTTATAGAGATCCCATTATAGAAGAAGCCAACTCCATCAATCTTGATTAATTGTGATAATCAGACTACGATCTATAATGTCTCAAACAAGACTTATAATGGAAAGTCAAGACATGCAAGTCTTAGACATCAAATAGTAAGTGTCACGCCCCGAACCCCGGACCCGTGACTGGTGCCCTACCTGGGCACCCTTCTACCTTAACAATACAAGTAAACAACGGAAATTTAATAACACCTCATTTTTTTTAAAACAACCGTACGTGCAAGGGCAAAGCCGACAAGACTGCCATATATACATAAACAAAAGACACTACACCGTACATGAGTCCAATCCCACATATGAATACGCACTTAAGAGTTTTATCAAATATGACGACAAGGCCCCGCCGCACCCATAATCGCATAAAAGCACATCGAAAGAACTTATACCAAAAAGATAACTCCCAATGTAAGGAGCTATCCAAAACTCGGCAGGTCCTACACTGCCGATCACCAAACAGCAGACCTAAACTGCAGATGAACGCACTCCGGGCGAGGTCAGTACGAAGAATGTACCAAGTATGTGAACAGTAAGTACTGTAATAAAATCATAACAGTCTAACCAAAGCAGGAGACATGTATGATAACCAACCTACAGTACATAATACACAAGCAGTCACATCAAGTCAGGGACGCAAGCCCTCAAAGTCACTACTCAAATATAACTATGGGTCTCACGCCCATAATATCAATCATGCCCGTGGCATCCTTCCTCACCGCCGGTCATGATGTAATAACACCAATAAGGATACATGAACACCAAGTCCCACACGTGTCCTAAATACCACGTGGTCTCCTCGCCTAATCCCACATCGTAAAAAGCATGACCATAGGTGACACAAACAACCGGGACATATATGATAATCAAATTACAACACATTGTGCCTTACTAACAATGAGAGTAAACAGAGTATCCTTGCAATATAAAATAGGAAGCTCATGATCAAACAGGCCATCCGCGCGCAGATCATTTAACCATCCTACTCCCGGGACTATTTCACCAGATAGCCGCGTGGACCCGCGTGAGGTATTCCTCGGATGGGACTATTTCACCCGCATAAGCCCTTACAGACTCGCATGAGGTATTCCTCGCATAGGCTGGACCCGCCCGCATGGGACTATTTCACCCGCATAAGTCCTTACAGACCCGCATGAGGTATTCCTCGCATCGTGGGTAGCAAATCCACGGAATATCCAAATGCCACAAACCCGGGGAATGACCCCGAAACGACTGATATACCAATAGCACACAACCGGCTATTTCCATCACACATAGGCAATTCTCAACTAAACAAGCCAAAGTACTTATCAAGTCACACATAGAATAATTCTCATTTAATCAAGCCAAAGTACTTATCAAGGCACACATAGAATAATTCTCAATCTATCAAGCCAAAGTACTTATCAAGGCACACATAGAATGATTCTCATTTAACAAGCCAAAGTACTTATCAGGGCACAAATAGACTAATTCTCATTTAACAAGCCAAAGTACTTATCAGGGCACAAATAGAATAATTCTCATTTAACAAGCCAAAGTACTTATCAGGGCACAAATAGAATAATTCTCATTTAACAAGCCAAAGTACTAATCAAGGCATCACATAGAATTATTCTCAATTAAACAGGCCAAAGTACTACGTACGTACATTCTTTTCAAAAGACTCATTTTTATGTAAAATCCCAAGATACTAACACCCGTAGTATCAAGGCATGTCTATTTTTCAAATTAAGTTACTACACGTTTAGAAAACTCATTTCAAGACTTGAAATCAAGTAACTTCAAATTTTCACAATCTAGGCAACTTATGCCATTTAATCAAAATAGACAACTTTCTAAACCTTCCATAAAGCCGTTATAACCAACTTTCCATAAAGCCGTTATAACCCTTTATGGTTTTAGACATATCCATTCCTTTTATAACCAAGAGACTTATACTTTTAAAACCAAGTATCACATACTTACAAATCAAGTTCTTAACTTTCAAAACACTTCAAGTCTCTTAATATATAGAAAACAAGTTCCTTCTACTTTTAAACCTCAAGTAACTCACTCCTTTAAAACAAGTTACTTCTCTTAAATCATGTCATTTCTCCTCTTTTAAAACAATTAAGTAAATCACTCCTTTGACTCCCCTAAAGTCATTATAATGACCTTTAGGATTTTGGGACTAAGGCACTAGCCCAAAAGATTTGGAAATCACTTCCTTTTCAAGACACTATGTACTTTAAGTAAAACACTTTCACTTTTTAGAATCCAAACTTCACTAAGAAAATGGATTTTACAACTTACAATTTAAACATCAAAGTACAATCAAGGAAGTACATAGAACAAATTCTATTCTAGGCAATCCAAATACAAACAAGGAATGGATCATTTAAGGAGTAGAACATACTCTCTTAATCTTAAGGAATCATGCTAGAAGAGGAGATAGTTCACATACCTTTTCGGCTAATATCCACAAGCTAAGCCGAATACGCGTGCACGTAGAAGTGTCAACCTATAATGGTCACAACAAGACTATCAACTTCTAGCCTCTAACGTAGAATAATACTAAGTATACGGTCTCTAATTCTACGGAAAAACGGGCAGCACTTCCTTTGTTTCTACTCACTTTGCCACCTTTTTCAAGGCCGAATACAATAACCAACAAGCCACATTTAAGGCTCCAAACAACAACCAACAAAGGGGATTACACGCCTTACAATACGTGTAAAATTCCGCCCCACAATAATACAAAACAACCCAATAATTCCAACCCCCATTCGGCTACCATATCACTTTCTTATCAATTTCCTTTCTAATCCAATCTCGTTATTCCAACATGTTATATAAGTCATAACCAATTATATACTCTCCTATTTATAACATGCAACGATTTTTAGCTAACAATGAATTGATTACAGCATGAGTGGCTAACATGCCCCCTTTTCGGTTTTCAACAAGACAACAAGATCCAAATCTTTTCAAACTTTAATATAACAGCCTCAGGCTCATTTCTTGACTACTAAAACTTGAAAACTTCATTTACACAAGAAGGAGAAGATTTTACCTCAAGAAGCCCTCTTTCCGAAATCTTCTTCACTTCAAAATTACCCACACGAACCCTCTACAAGCTTGCCAACACTTTTCCTTCTTGAAACCCTTCCAAAAATCTCACCGGGGTTCATCAATTTGAGAGAGAGGAGAGGGATTTTTCTTAGGAAACCCTTGCAAATGGTCAAGTCTTGAAGACTTGGCCCTAAAATAAGACCCTCCTTTGGTCAAAAAGATGGGAGGGACACTTGTCACCCTCCCATAGGCCTTTTATCAAAATATCCCTGCGCCGCCACTTACGCGTCAAAAATCCGCCACGGCCATGGCGCTTCCACTTCTGAGAATTTCCAGCATTCCGGCGCCGCGGCTCTGCAACCCCCGTGGACTCCCAGTACAACCGGCGCCGCGGCCCTGCATTCCGGCGCCGCGGCGCTGTACCCCTGAACCGAAAACTGCTGCTTGCCTTTCTGCGCACCAAACTTGAAACTTCCATAACTTTTGACTCTGATGTCCTATCGACGAACGGTTTGTTGCGTTGGGAACTAGATTTAACGGACTACACACTAGGCTTATTAAACACCTCGAAATTCTTAACAACAGGGGTACAACACTCCAAGGTAGACTCAAAATCCGTCCAACACATGTTTGGCAACTTGTCTTTCAACTTTCTAATCCGATATTCCTTGGTATGTTCTTATCTTATCTTCTTGAATTTACGGGGTGTAACAGTAAGACAATTACTCAAGAGATGAGTAGTTGCAGTTAACTATATTGAAACAAAAAAGAACATGGCAGACCCATTTACTAAGAGTCTACCAAAGACAGTGGTTTCAAGAAAGTGTAAATGAATGAGACTAAGGTATGTGAAATAAGGTTGTTCACTGGTTAACAGAAACCCAACTTATGTTTTAAAAAAGATAAACAATGTTCAATGGGTACCAACAAGTTATGAGAGTGATTATGGTACACTAAGTCAAAACTTCCCATTTCTGTATTAGTGTAGTGATTTTGCATGATTAAGGATGGATGAAAATCCTTAATAAGTCTATGTTTGTTTACAGGTGTATCGCAGAAACACCTTAGAGACTTACCTATATGAATATGGAAATCAGGTCGTTTCCTATGAGAATAAAACCGCTCTATAAAGAATATTCATGAATCCAGGATATAAGTGTTACACCCCGTAATTCCAAGGGCAATAGATTGAGAACGTGATTAAGGAAATAAGATGTGAGCGTCGAAACTTGTAGAAGAAGAAGAGATTTAGTGAGAAATGCGTACAATGAATTTCCGGCACAGCACCGCGGTGCCAAGGGACATGACCGCGGTGCTGAAACTTAAGAGGGGTGCAGGACTTTATGCACCGAGGTGCCAGAGTGCAGTACTGCGGTACCGTAACCTTTGAGAGGCCGCAGAATCGTAGGCACCGCGGTGCCAGAATGCAGAACCGCAGTGTCGATACGGGTTTTTCCAAAGTTGATATTTTGAGTGAAGAAGGGATATGTGGACAAGTGTACTCTCCAATTGTGGTATATATATATACACCCATAGCTTACTAAGTCTTGAAGACTTAGAACTAAGAAAATACACTCTCTAAGAAAACCCTTATCCTTTCTCTTCCTTAGCCTTCAAGATTTAGAATTTTCATAGCCAAAGTGAAGAACAAGACTAAGTCATTTCTCCAAAATTAAGCACCTAAGCCAAGTTAACACACCAAGATAGTGGGTCACAGTTTTGGCCAAGAATAAGGTCTTGAAACCCTAAGCTTATTCATAAACTTGTTGGAAGAAAAACAAGAAAGCAGGATGGATACAAGCTTGTAGAGGATTCCTGCATGTCGTAGTAACTTGAAGAAGTGGTACAAAAAGGAAACTAGGATCCGAGAACTTGTGGACTGTTTTGGGCATATTTAAGGTAAGGATTCCTCCTCCTCTTGAAGTAATTTAGATATTACATGTTGTAGTAATTAATAGTTGAACTTGTGATTAAGAAGAATATAGAATAAGAAGTGTACAGGCAGTTTTGATGAAGTGGCCGAGAGTTGACAGTTTTTTGGGACATTGGTTTCATTGGTTATTGTTGTTGTTAACTTCGCCTATTGCATGTTATAATGAAGTAATCTTGTTGTTGATAAGTTGTTATGACTTGTATAAAAGTATTGGAACTTGAATTGGATTAAAAAGGATTATGGAAAGGGTAATTGTGTTGGGGTTGTTGGCCGAGAATTGTTATAAAACTGTTATATATTATTGTGCAGTTTTAGGGACTGATTTTGTGGGCTGTTTTATATGGATTATGAGGTTTGTTTTACGTGAGAAATAGGGGTGTGAATCCCCTTGGTTGCTGTTTGTTGTGCCCTTAATTGGTGTCTTGGTTATTGTTGAAATTGGCCTTCTCGAAAGGTCAAAAAATACGTATAAACAGGGGAAGTGCTGCCCAAATAGTTGTAGGAAAAGAGAACCATTACTTGGTATTAACCTACACTTGAAAGCTTGAAGTTGATAAAGTGTTATTCTCATTATAGGTTGAAGTACTACTTGTGTGGCGTGTTCTACTTAGCGTGGGGATTAGCCAAAAAGGTATGTGGAACTCTTCCTATCTTTCTTTGAGCATGAACCTTATAAAATGAGTGTACGGTGGACGTACGTGGTTTAAATGAATTCGAATCCATTGTGGTTTATGAAGGAAGTTACTTGATTTTAAAAGTATACTTGACTTGATTTTAAAAGTATAACTCACTGGGTGTTAAAGATGTAAGTGACTTGATGTTGCAAGGCTAGTGTCTTGGGGTTTTATAAAGGAAAAGATGTACGGCGGATGTACATGGTGCTATTGGGTTCAAGTCCCTAATATTACATGAAATGGTAATGCCATGAGTTTTTCTAAGATGATAGTTCATTCTATTTGTTCTAATGAGAGTCAAAGATTATTTTAACTTGCATATGTTTGCTCATATAGACGTTCGTTCAAGTGTTATATTTCCACATCACCGCGTCCCTCACTAGAGGGCCGACAACATTATGTATATATTTCATGGATTAGCTCCCATGACGTGAGTTGGTACACACTCATTGCGGGTTCAATTCCCAGGATATTATTCCATGGACTAGCTCTCTGTGTTGCGGGTATCGTGTACAGATATACATTGCGGGTCTACAAGATCCATGTGGGTTCGAGTCTCATGCGGGTGAAATAGTCTCATACAGGTGAAATAGTCCCATGAGTAATATTGCATAATGATTCTGAGGGCAGGTGTCCCTGATTTTGACATGGCTTTCATATTTTGAAATGGTAATGATTTCATAATTTGGAAATGATACGGCTGATCTCACTTTTAAAAGGCATATTTTAAAAGGTACAATTGACTCTCATATTTGCAAGGCATAGTTGTACTGGTATTTTGATTATCATACTTGCTTCCTGTTATATTTTGGACTGTTATGATCTCATTTACAGTACTTACCGTTTCACATACTTGGTACATTTCGTACTGACTCCCTTTCCTCGGGGGGCTGCGTTTCATGCCGTAGGTGTAGGTACACAGTTTGTTGATCCTCGCTCTTAGGATCTCTACTCAATTTTTTAGGAAGCTCCATTATTTCGGAGGCTTGTCTTTTTGGTACGGATCCTTGTTATTGTAGGTTTATGTACATTTAGGGGTATGGCGGGGCCCTGTCCCGTCATAGTTTATTGTCCAAACTCTTAGAGGTCTGTATTCATATGTAGGCTGGACTTGCGGGAGTTGTATATACTATTGGTCATTTGTACTACTGTATTGTCGGGTTATTCCCCTTTATATATAGCGGCAGTCTCATCGACTTGCCTTGTTGCTACATATACAGTTTTTCATTTATTATTTAGCCTATGTCTTGTATGGGATGTGAGGTCATAAGAGGGGGTGCCCAAGTAGGGCACCAGCCGCGGGCCCGTGGTTCGGGTCGTGACAAAAGTGGTATCAGAGCAGTTAATCCTCGGAATGTCTACAGACCGTGTCTAGTAGAGTCTTGGGTATGGGTATGTGTGCACCATACTTTTACACATGAGGCTACAAGATATTTAGTATTTGGTTTCTATTCTTCTCACTCTGAGATCGTGCAATAGAGATGTGTTATTAGGATAATCTCTCTCTGACGTATTATTGTGCTTTCAGCTATGCCTCCACGGAAAGCAACAAAGGCCCGTGGCAAAGCAAAGCAGCGAGTCGCTAGTCGGACTCAGAGAGTTACTAGGGCACAGAACCAGTCTATGCCTGAGGGTGTACGTCAGACGGCTAGTTTTGTTACACCGCCATCGCCAGAGAAGCTTAGAGCAACATCAGCTCCAGAGGCTTCGACACTTGAGCCTCCAGTTCCTCAACCAGGGGCAGAGGATAGGGACATGAGGGATACGATCAGTGGCCGCTAAGATAGTAGCAGACGCACTTACGATGCGAGCCGGTAGCTAACCCCAAAACAGATAGTTTGAGGGTCCGAGACTTCTTGAGTTGTAGTCCGCCACAGTTTTACGGGTCGAGGCCCGATGATGATCCTCAGGAGTTCATCCGCCAGATACAGCGGACGATGAGGGTGATTAAGGCTTCAGAGACCGAGTCGGTCGTATTGGCTTCATATCGGTTGCACGATGTAGCAGTTAACTGGTTTGAGTCGTGGGAGATGTCTAGGGGCGATGGTGCTCCTCCAACGGTGTGGACGAGTTCACAGAGTACTTTCTTGACCATTTCTTGCCTCCTGAGATGAGGAGAGCCAGGGTTAATAGGTTCTTGACTTTGAGGCAGAGTGGAAGGACTATTAGAGAGTATAGCCTGGAGTTTGACTCATTGGCTCGGTACGCACCCACTATAGTAGCAGACATGGCAGACAGGGTGCACCGCTACGTGATGGGGTTAGACCACTATCTTATTGATGGGTACATGGCAGTAACGCTTCAGCCGGGCATGGATATTGCTCGTATCCAGGCGTATGCAGATGGAGTTGAAGAGCGACATAGAGGGCGTCAGCTAGATAGATGACATGATAGGGACCAGCCTAAGAGGGCCAAGATGACTGGGTTTTCGGGTGAGTTTCAAGGCGGGCAGCTTCGGCAACAGATGAGGTATGCATCTCAGCCAGCACAGAGTGCTCCTCCACAATCTTCAGGCAGGAGGTTTGATCGTCAGGGGTATTCAGGAGCAGGCCAGAGCTCCATGGCTTCGGGTTCTCAGGGGAACATGGGTCCTAGTTGGGCGAGGCCACCTTTGCCTCGGTGTGTTTGTTGTGGTAGGTCCCATTTTGGGGAATGCCATTCGGTTCCAGGAGCCTGTTATTCTTGCGGCCGTCAGGGCCATCTGAAAAGGGAGTATCCGTATAGACAGGGCACAAATAGTATGGATCACCTGTGGTCGATTCTTTGGATTGACATCTTCAGAAGCTGCGCACGCAGGCGTGGTGTTCACGGGCCAGCAAGTCGTGGTAGAGGTAGTGGCAGAGGTTATAGTTCTGGCGGTCCTCTGAACCGCATTTATGCCTTGGCCAGTAGGCACAATCAAGAGGCTTCGCCGATGTCGTCACAGGTATATTATTGATTTATCTCTGTGACGTATATGCTTTGATAGATCCAGGTTCTACTTTGTCATATATAACTCCTCTTGTTGCTGGTAGAATATGAATAGAACCTGACTTGATAGAACCATTCGAGGTAGCTACACCGGTAGGTGATTTGGTGGTGGCTAAGCGGGTGTGTAAGAATTGTCCGGTGATTATATACAGTCGTCAGACCCTAGCAAACTTGATAGAGTTAGATATGATGGATTTTGATGTCATTATGGGTATGGACTGGTTGGCTTCCTGTTATGCCAATGTCGATTATAGGGAGAAGTTGGTCCGATTCTAATTTCCCGGTGAGCCGGTTATTGAGTGGAAAGGAAATACTGCATCGCCGAGGGGTAGGTTTATTTCCTACATCAAGGCCAGGAAGATGGTTAGAAAGGGGTATATCTATCACCTGGTTCGGGTGTTCGATACGGAAGCTGAGATACCAGCTCTTCAGTCAGTTCCGGTTGTTAGTGAATTCCCGGATGTATTCCCTGATGATCTCCCAGGTATTCCTCCAGAGCGGGAGATAGAGTTCTGTATTGATGTTCTTCCAGATACCCGACCGATATCCATTCCTCCGTATAGAATGACACCCGCTGAGTTGAAGGAGTTGAAGGAGTTGAAGGGCCAGTTGAGAGACTTGCTGAAAAAAGGCTTCATTAAGCCTAGTACATCTCCTTGGGAGCACCAATATTGTTTGTGAAGAAGAAGGGTAGGTCGCTGCGGATGTGTATTGACTATAGGCATCTGAATAAGGTAACCATCAAGAATAAGTATCCCCTCCCCAGGATTGATGATTTGCTTGACCAGTTGCAGGGTGCTAAGTATTTCTCGAAGATAGACCTGCAGTCTAGTTATCATCAGGTGCGGGTTAGAGAGGAAGATATCCCGAAGACTGCATTCAGGACCCAGTACGGGCATTACGAGTTTAGGGTGATGTCTTTTGGGTTGACTAATGCTCCAGCGGTGTTTATGGATTTAATGAACCGGATGTTCAAGCCATTTCTGGATACGTTTGTGATAGTATTCAATGATGACATCCTGGTTTATTCTCGCTCAGAGCAGGAGCATGCAGACCATTTGAGAACAATACTTAGGGTACTCCAACACCGACAGTTGTATGCCAAGTTTTCGAAGTGTGAGTTCTGGTTGGCCTCAGTGGCATTCTTGGGGCATATTATCGGGGCCAATGGTATTCGGGTGGATACTCAAAAGATTGAGGCGGTGAAGACTTGGCCCAGACCTACTACACCTACTGAGGTGCACAATTTTCTGGGGCTTGCAGGGTATTACCGGAGGTTTGTGGAGAAGTTCGCCTCGAACTCAGCGCCTTTGACTAGGCTGACTCAGAAGGCGGCTAAGTTTCAATGGATGGATGTTTGAGAGAAGGGCTTCCAGTTATTGAAGGATAAGTTGACGACGGCTCCAGTTCTTACCCTTCCTGAGGGACTAGAGGGTTATGTTGTTTATTGTGATGCTTCGGGTGTTGGGCTAGGTTGTGTGTTGATGTAGCATGGTAAGGTTATAGCCTATGCATCCCAATAGCTCCGGAAGCACGAGAAGAATTACCCTACCCGTGATTTGGAATTGGCGGTCGTGATACATGCCTTGAAGAGTTGGAGGCATTACTTATATGGAGTTCATGTGGATATTTATACGGATCACAAGAGCCTCCGGTATATCTTCAAACAGAAGGAGCTGAACTTACGGCAGAGACGGTGGTTAGAGTTACTTAAGGACTATGATGTTGATATTTTATACCATCTAGGGAAAGACAATGTGGTTGCAGATGCTCTTAGTCGTAGATCTATGGGTAGCCTGACAGATGTGCAGCCAGAAAGAAGGGAAATAGTTCGTGAGATACATCAGCTAGCGAGCCTTGTGATCCGGTTGGTTGATTCCGGTGACAGTGGAGTTCGGGTTCGAGGGGTTGCTGAGTCCTCCATCGTAGAAGAGGTAAAGAGGAACAAGTATGAGGATCCGGTTCTGATACGGTATAGAGATGCAGCTCTTCGAAAAGAGGATTGTGTGTACCCAATGTTGCAGGGCTTCGACAACAGGTTATGGGAGAGGCACACAATGCTCGTTATTCTATTCATCCGGGGTCAACGAAGATGTACCATGACCTCAGATGTGTGTATTGGTGGGATGGCCTAAAAAGGGATGTAGCAGGGTTTGTTTCTCAGTGCCCGATTTGTCAGTAGGTTAAGGTCGAGTACCAGAAGCCTGGTGGGTTACTACAGGCGATAGAGATCTTGACTTGGAAGTGGGAGGTGATTAATATGGATTTCCTTACAGGCTTTCCTCGTACTCAGAGGAAGTGTGACTCCATTTGGGTTATAGTAGATAGGCTGACGAAATCAGCATATTTTCTTTCGGTCAGGACTACTTACTCGGCTGAAGACTATGCTAGGCTATATATCAGGGAGATAGTGAGACTGCACGGGGTTTCCACATAGATTATATCAGACAAAAGAGCTCAGTTTACACCTAACTTCTGGACGTCATTCCAGAAGGGATTAGGGACATATGTGAGTCTCAGTACAACATTTCATTCTCAGACCAATTATTACACCCCGAAATTCCAGGATATGTTTATAAGAACGTACGTAAGAACTAAAAAATGTTAAGATTTGAGACTAGTAAAAATTTATCGGAATTATGGAAATGTCGGAAAACGAAATATTGCGACGAATGGGAGGGCGACACGTGTCACCCCTTATTGGTCTTGGACGAATTGAACCATGGGCTAAAGGGTCATTTGACGATTAATAAGATGAGCAAGTCTTGCTAAAGTCTTAGAGTTTGACATTGTTGACTAAGTCCAAGGGCCACTTGGCTAGAATCCTTGTGAAACTCATCTAGGCCACCCATTTGTTCTAATCTTAACCCTTCCTAGTGTTATATATGTATACTAGTAGCAAGACAAAGGCTCTACACTTAGCAAATTTTCAAGAAACTTGAAGAACACTAAGGGGAAGCTCTCGGGTTCATGGAGTTCAAAGGAGAAATTTTTTCGGTTGTTGTTCAATAAGCTTCACACTTTAAACCAAGGTTCCTAAGGGTATTGTAAGGGTATCTCAATAGAAAGATCCCGGAAAAGTGGCGTTTTCGTATTAGTCGCAAGGTGAAAACCTAGTCACTTTCCTAGGTTTGGATTGGAAGATTAAAGGAAAGTTGTTTGTGATCTTCTAAGGGCTTCAAGTGGCGGATTGGAGTGTCAAGGAGAAGCTCTAAGTTGCTAGGGAGCGACTTCGGATCTTGAAGTGGATTAAGGCTCGTTAAGGTAACAATCTTGTTCTCTTAAGTATTATAAGATTACATATTGTTGTAGCCTTACATTTTAACTAGCATGAAGTTTATGTATTGAAGATTGTTAAGTGATATGGATTGTAGAAGCCTAATCCGAAATGACATTGTGAGCCATTTGAAATTGAAATACAATTTGGTCGTTAATTAGAATTGTCGCATGTTACCTACTTGAAGAGTGTAGTAGTTATAATCGATTGCGGCTTGATATCATGTTATACTAAACAACTTGGATTGAAAAGGAATTGGATAAGAATTTGCATTGGTGTCCCTCAAATTGCCGAATTGACATAGTATGTTGGATTAGTTTGATATTAATTTGTGGGGTGAAATTTTACACGTCTTGTAGGCGTGTAATCCCCTATTGATGACTACATTGTTGGGCCTTAAATGTGGCGTGTTTGACTATTGTATTCGGGCCTTGAAAAAGGTGAAAAAGTATGTAGAAACAAAGGAAGTGCTGTCCGATTTTTCGTAGAATTTAGTGACTTTGCACTTAGAATATTCTACGTTGAAGCTAGAAGTTAATAAACGTATTATGGTCATTATAGGTTGACATACTACGTACGACATATTGGACTTAGCAAGTGGATTGAACCGAAGAGGTATGTGTAACTTTCTTATCTCTTGAGCATGAATAGTTGTAAATATATAGTACGGTAGACGTACGAGATTTTGACAATCTAGTCCATTTGATATCCTTGGCTTATTTTAAGAATGTCCAAGTTGGTTGAGTTTGGGAATTAACTCACTTGTTTAAAAATATTAAGGATATCTTGGTTTCTAAAAGTTAAGGGACTTGAAGTATTTCAAAAGTATATGATACTTGTTTCGTTTTAAAAGTATAAGTCCCTTGGATATAAGGAAAAATGTAATTGTCTAAAGTATAAAGCTAGTATAACGGCTTTATGGGAAGTTGGTTATAATAGCTTTAAGGAAAGTTAAAAAGAGTGGTTTACTCTAAGTAATGTAAGTATGATAAATGACTTGAAATAACGAAAGACAAATTGATTTTAAGGCATCAATTGCTTAAGGTTTTAAAAGAAAGGAGTCACTTGATTTAGAAGCCTAAATGTATTTCTAAAGAGTATTCTGACTTGTCTTGAAAAGTAGATATGAGTTGATACTACGGTTATTAGTATCTTGGAAGTTTTATATGAAAAAGAGTCATTTTAAAAGAGTAGAAGTACGTAGTACTTTAGGTTAAATCCCCAGATTTTCATAATGACATGTTAGTGCCTTAAGTAAACTAAAATGAGAGTGTATATGAATAAGACTAATAAGAAGTTAGGGGGATTTCTTAACTTGCTTATGTTATGTATGATAAACCGGTAGTGCTTATGTTATGTATGATAAGCCGGTAGTGATTATGTTATGTATGATAGCCGATTATGCTAGTTTATGTTATTCTTACGGGGTAAAGCCTCAGGTTACTACTAATTCCATGGATTTGCTACCCATGATGTGAGTGCGGCGTTTGTACTCATTGCGGGCCCATCGGGCCTAAGCGGGTGAAATAGTCCTATGCGAGGAATACCTCATGCGGGTCCGTACGACCTATGTGGGCGAATACAGCCTATGCGAGAAAGTTACCTCATTGCGGGTCCACCGGACCTAAGCGGGTGAAATAGTCCCAGGAGTAGGATTGCTTAATGATACTACGGGCGGGTGGCCCTACTTTGATCATGAGCCTCCTATTTTTATGCAGTAAAGTATACTCTTTTTTACTCTCATTGTTAGTAAGGCACAATGTACTGTTATTTGAGTTATCATACATGTCTCCAGCTTTATTTTAGACTTATGATTTCACTACGCTGATTTCTGGCCACATACTTGGTACATGTTGTACTGACCTCCTTCGGGGGGCTGCGTTCATGCCGCAGGTAGAGTATACAGGTTGATGATCCTCACATTTAGGATCACTGATTCAGCCGTTGAGAAGCTCCATTACTCCGGAGGCTTATCCTTGGTCCAGATCCCTGGTATTGTCGATTGTTGTACATTCAGGGGTATGGCGGGGCCCTATCCCGTCACAGTTGTTATTCTTAGAGGTCTGTAGTCATATCTTGTGTATTGGGTTGTAAAGAAAAAAAAATGTATTGTTCTGTTTTTGGATTATGTAAATTGTACGAAAGGTGGCCTCGTCGGCTAGCCTGTTGTTGTTTTTTTGTCTAAGTGTTTATTTGTGTTGTGTATGTTCCGCTGCTATTCTCTGATGTATACCTGAAAGGGGTGCCCAGGTAGGGCACCAGTCGCGGACCCGGGGTCGGGTCGTCACAAAAGTGGTATCAGAGCATTTAGTCCTTGGAAAGTGTCTACAGACCGTGTCTAGTAGAGTCTTAGTTATCGGTGTGTTGTGCACCACATCTATAACCAGGAGGTTGCAGGACATTTAGGATTGGTTTCCATTCTTCTCACTCTGAGATCGTGCGATAGAGCTGTGTGGTTAGGGTCGTCTCTCCCTAACAAGTTATGTTGATTGCAGCTACGAGAAAGGCAGCAGTGACCCATGAAAGATTATGTGGATTGCGTATCCAGGTTGGTAATATTTGTAGTATAGTTGGTATTATGACATACAGCTATACGGATTTATGTATGAGGGTCACATATGTGTTGCCTAGAATGATTTTAGATTACCAGGAATTGTTAAGGACTAAATAAATACCGGGAAGGTATGAAACAGTTTAATGAATTCTCATAAAAGTTTACGTACTAATTTGAGATAATTAGGAGATGATGAGTTGTCTCAGAAGGTAATGGACCCTTAAGAAGTTTAATTAAGGGACTTAATGGGAGACTATGTTAGTAACTTAAGCTACGTGGTACGCTTAAGGGAATGGTACGGATGAGACCCGTATGGAGTAAGTATGATTGTTGTGGTCAAGACAACACGATTAGGGTATTAAGAGAAGTTTTTGTACCCGTTTACGGGGGGACTGATAAGGTAGGCTTGGAGCATGGAAATTGCGAGCCTAAGAATGTTGATAACCGCCGAGACCTTAGGTATATAAGGCCTTCTCGGGTAGTAAAAATTTAAGTCAGACCAAGGATAAGAGTTAAGTGCGACGCTGAGTCGGGTTGAGGACCTATTAAGGGTCGCCCCATAGACTGAAACGGGATGGGATCAGTTGGTAGTAGTCCCGCTACGTGACGGGTTCACGAGGGTGCAAAGCCCAAGTCTAGTAAATCGTTTTACGGGTTCTTGGACGCATTCCACCGGAACCAGGTTGTGAGAGCCGGAAATGGCCTTATATTGTTTAATTTAGTAACTCCAAAGATTGGAGGCCAGATTTAGTATGGAAGTTATGTACGTATGTTAGTATAATTCTGGAAGTACGGAAGGAGTACGACCACTGAAAAAGAGAGCAACCTAGTGTAAAGAAATAGAGCCTGAATCCATGAGAACCTTTCGAGGTGACCACACCCGTGAGTGTTGGGTGGTAGGTGAGCGGGTAGATAATAATTGCCGGTAACGATACAGTCGTTGGACCCTAGCAGACCTAGTAGAGCTGTTATGACAGACGTTGAGGTCATTATGAGTACGGATTAGTTGGCCTCTTGTTATGCCAACGCTGATCGAGAGAGATTGGTTGGTGCAGTTTTCGAAGAAACCGGTTATCGAGTGGAAAGGAAGGGAAGTGGTTGTAACCAGTGAATTATCCTTCCTTCTTTGACATAGTTGATTTTAATAAGTCTGTGTGACTTGTTCATTTGAGGTAAATTGATGCAGAAAGTAAGTAATACTTGAATTTGAAGGAATTTATGTTAAGTGCCCTTGGAGGTACTTGGAGTTGGTTGGTGTGGCGGTCAGGGCCACGACCTTCTGGATAAGTTCAGGATAGCGCGCAAGCAAGAATAAGATAAGTACGAGTGCTGCCTACGGAAAACAGAAGACATCGTTGGTAGGTTTTGAAAATCTATACGATTATAAGGGGGCGCTTGATGATTTAGATTTTGTAAGGGAGATAAGTTATCTCCCCCACATAAATGATAGTTTTACGTATTATGGGGTTATGTGTACCCATGTTGTTAGACGAAGGATAGGAGACGGGTAAGGTCTTCGGTATCGTCATGCCATAGGTTACACTTTTAGATAACCGTGTGAAAAGTATTGTGTTGGGGTAATTAAGAACGACGTACGAATTGGTCGAGGAAGTGTCGTAATGATATAAATGCAGGTTGTACGCCTGTATGAAACTGTACGATTATGAATCAAGGAAGAAATACTTTTGCTAATAATAAGCATAAGGAAGGGTTATGACCAGAATGATAAAAGAGAATACAACTGTGGTTATCTAAGTTGCACGAGATATGATTACCCCAGACTAGTGTAAAGACCATTAGTAAATGATGGGCAGTAAGAACACCTCGAGGAAAGATGGTAACATCTGTACTTACGAGAAAGATAGTAAGAAAATACGGAGGGGTAAGGGACCCCAGGACAACTTGAAATAACTTATAAATGAAAGACGAGTAGACACTCGAACATAAGAAATCTTGACAAGTCATTGGAGTATGTAATACCGTGAATTGAGGTTGAACATCTGACTATAAGCTCTACGAGCTGGGAGAGAATAATCGGATTACTACTTGATGAGATCAAGGAAATCTCCCCTCCTAAATTGTGATTGACAGTAAGTCTTAGCCATGAGGCAAGCAAAGGAATCAAATCTAAGTTGTGACCAAGTTTGGTTGCAACAGAGAAAGGGAAACATAAACCATAATAGAGATTAAGGATAGCCGAATATTCCGCAGGTATGTGAAAGGCTTCCAGTTGTTGGAAGATAAGTTGACCACGACTACAGTTCTAACCCCTCCTGAGAGACTAGAGGGTTAGGTTATTATTGTAACACGTTGGGTGTTGGGCTAGGTTGTGTGCTGACACAATACGATAAGGTTAGAGCCTATGTTTCCCGGTAGTTAGGGAAGCATGAGGGGAAATTACGCCACTCATGATTTAGAGTTGGCGGCAGTTAATCATGCCTTAAAGATTTGGAGGCATGACGTATATATAGACTTCATATGGATATTTGTGCAGACCACAAGAGCCTCTGGTATATCTTCAGACATAGGCGGTTGAATTTGCGACAGAGACGGTGGTTAGAGTTACTCAAGGATTGTGATATTGATATCATATATCATCCGGGGAAAGCCAAGACACTTACAGATGCTCTTAGTCATGGATCTATGGGTAGTCTGTCAGATGGGCAGCCAGATAGACAGGACGTGGTCCGTGAGATTCATCAGCTACCGAGCCGAGGGGTTCGATTATTTGTTTCCAAAGTTAATGAAGTTTAGATCCGAGAGGTTGCCGAGTCTTCCATCGTTGAGGAGGTAAATAGGCGACAGTATGAGGATCCAGTTATGATACGGTATCGAGATACGGCTCTCCAAGAAGAGAAGAGCCTGTTTGAGTAGCACCGGATGGGGTGCTGTGATATGAGGATAAATTGTGTGTACCCGGTGCTGTAGGACTTGTCAGCAGGTTTTAGGAGAGGCACGCAGTGCTTATTGCTCTAATTGTTCAGGGTCGACTAAGTTGTGTCGTGACCTCAGATGTATGTATTGGTAAGATGGCCTGAAAAGGGACGTAGTAGAGTTGTTGCTTAATGTCCGAATTAGTAGCAGGTCAAGGTTGAACACCAGAAGCCCAGTGGGCTATTACAGGCGATTTAGATCCCGACTTAGATATGGGAGGTGGTTAATATGGATCTTGTTACAGGGTGGCATCGTACTCAGAGGAAGTGCGACTCCCTGGGGGTCATGGTAAATAGGCTGGCGAAACCAGCCGTGTTCTTCCGGATTGGGACCACTTACTCAGCTGAGGTTTATGCTAGCTTATATAGCAGGGAGATTGTGAGACTGCACGTGATTCCTACGTTTATAATGTCAGACAGATGAGCTCGGTTACGGATAACTTCTGGAGGTTTTTCAGAAGGGATTAGGGACACAGGTGAGTCTCAGTGTTGCATTACACCCTCAGACCGACGGACAAGCAGAGTGTACTATCCAAGCACTTGAGGATAGGTTGCGGGCCGATGATATTGATTTCAGAGTTAGCTGGAAGAATTATTTGCCTCTTGTTGAGTTACGTACGATAACAGATACCCTTCCAGTATTCAGATGGCCCTGTATGAGGCCTCGTATGTAAGAAAGTGTAGATCACCGGTTGGTTGGTTCGACGTAGGAGAGGTTCAGTTATTTGGTCCAGACTTGATTCAGCGGGCTGTGGATAAGGCAAAGCTTATCCAGGAAAGATTATTAGTAAGCTCAGAGTCAGCAGAAGCTTTATGCAGATAACCGACGTTGACACATGTGGTTCAGCTTGACATTTTAGTATGAGTATTGTTATGTGGCCACGTGTGGCATTATTGGTATGTAGGGGTTGTAAAAGGAGACTATGTCACTATCTTTAAGTTTGACTCCCAAAAGAACATTCGGGGACGAATTTTTCTAAGGGGGGAAGAATGTTACACCCCGGAATTCCAGGATATGTTTATAAGAACGTACGTAAGAACTAAAAAATGTTAATATTTGAGACTAGTAAAAATTTATCGGAATTATGGAAATGTCGAAAAATGAAATATTGCGACGAATGGGAGGGCGACACGGGTTACCCCTTATTGGTCTTGGACGAATTGAACCATGGGCTAAAGGGTCATTTAACGATTAATAAGATGAGCAAGTCTTGCTAAAGTCTTAGAGCTTGACATTGTTGACTAAGTCCAAGGGCCACTTGGCTAGAATCCTTGTGAAACTCATCTAGGCCACCCATTTGTTCTAATCTTAACCCTTCCTAGTGTTATATATGTATACTAGTAGCAAGACAAAGGCTCTACACTTAGCAAATTTTCAAGAAACTTGAAGAACACTAAGGGGAAGCTCTCGGGTTCATGGAGTTCAAAGGAGAAAAAATTTCGGTTGTTGTTCAATAAGCTCCACACTTTAAACCAAGGTTTCTAAGGGTATTGTAAGGGTATCTCAATAGAAAGATCCCGGAAAAGTGGCGTTTTCGTATTAGTCGCAAGGTGAAAACCTAGTCACTTTCCTAGGTTTGGATTGGAAGATTAAAGAAAAGTTGTTTGTGATCTTCTAAGGGCTTCAAGTGGCGGATTGGAGTGTCAAGGAGAGGCTCTAAGTTGCTAGGGAGCGACTTCGGATCTTGAAGTGGATTAAGGCTCGTTAAGGTAACAATCTTGTTCTCTTAAGTATTATAAGATTACATATTGTTGTAGCCTTACATTTTAAGTAGCATGAAGTTTATGTATTGAAGATTGTTAAGTGATATGGATTGTAGAAGCCTAATCCGAAATGACATTGTGAGCCATTTGAAATTGAAATACAATTTGGTCGTTAATTAGAATTGTCGCATGTTACCTACTTGAAGAGTGTAGTAGTTATAATCGATTGCGGCTTGATATCATGTTATACTAAACAACTTGGATTGAAAAGGAATTGGATAAGAATTTGTATTGGTGTCCCTCAAATTGCCGAATTGACATAGTATGTTGGATTAGTTTGATATTAATTTGTGGGGCGGAATTTTACACGTCTTGTAGGTGTGTAATCCCCTATTAATAACTACCTTGTTGGGCCTTAAATGTGGCGTGTTTGGCTATTGTATTCGGGCCTTGAAAAAGGAGGAAAAGTATGTAGAAACAAAGGAAGTGTTGTCCGATTTTTCGTAGAATTTAGTGACTTTGCACTTAGAATATTCTACGTTGAAGCTAGACGTTAATAAACGTATTATGGTCATTATAGGTTGACATACTACGTACGACATATTGGACTTAGCAAGTGGATTGAACCGGAGAGGTATGTGGAACTTTCTTATCTCTTGAGCATGAATAGTTGTAAATATATAGTACGGTAGACGTACGAGATTTTGACAATCTAGTCCATTTGATATCCTTGGCTTATTTTAAGAATGTCCAAGTTGGTTGAGTTAGGGAATTAACTCACTTGTTTAAAAATATTAAGGATATCTTGGTTTCTAAAAGTTAAGGGACTTGAAGTATTTCAAAAGTATATGATACGTGTTTCGTTTTAAAAGTATAAGTCCCTTGGATATAAGGAATAATGTAAATGTCTAGAGTATAAAGCTAGTATAACGGCTTTATGGGAAGTTGGTTATAATAGCTTTATGGAAAGTTAAAAAGAGTGGTTTACTCTAAGTAATGTAAGTATGATAAATGACTTGAAATAACGAAAGACAAATTGATTTTAAGGCATCAATTGCTTAAGGTTTTAAAAGAAATGAGTCACTTGATTTAGAAGCCTAAATGTATTTCTAAAAAGTATTGTGACTTGTCTTGAAAAGTAGATATGACTTGATACTACGGTTATTAGTATCTTGGAAGTTTTATATGAAAAATAGTCATTTTAAAAGAGTAGAAGTACGTAGTACTTTGGGTTAAATCCCCCGGATTTTCATAATGACATGTTAGTGCCTTAAGTAAACTAAAATGAGAGTGTATATGAATAAGACTAATAAGAAGTTAGGGGGATTTCTTAACTTGCTTATGTTATGTATGATAAACCGGTAGTGCTTATGTTATGTATGATACGCCGGTAGTGCTTATGTTATGTATGATAGCCGGTTGTGCTAGTTTATGTTATTCTTACAGGGTAAAGCCCCGAGTTACTACTAATTCCATGGATTTGCTACCCATGATGAGAGTGCGGCGTTTGTACTCATTGCGGGCCCATCTGGCCTAAGCGGGTGAAATAGTCCTGTGCGGGTGAAATAGTCATATGCGAGGAATACCTCATGCGGGTCCATATGACCTATGCGGGCGGATACAACCTATGCGAGGAAGTTACCTCATTGCGGGTCCACCGGACCTATGCGGGTGAAATAGTCCCAGGAGTAGGATTGCTTAATGATACTACGGGCAGGTGGCCCTACTTTGATCATGAGCCTCCTATTTTTATGCAGTAAAGTATACTCTTGTTTACTCTCATTGTTAGTAAGGCACTGATATCTTGTTATTTGAGTTATCATACATGTCTCGACTTTATTTTAGACTTATGATTTCACTACTGATACTGATTTCACATACTTGGTACATGTTATCGACCTCCTTCGGGGGGCTGCGTTCATGCCGCAGGTAGAGTATACAGGTTGATGATCCTCACATTTAGGATCACTGATTCAGCCGTTGAGAAGCTCCATTACTCCGGAGGCTTATCCTTGGTCCAGATCCCTGGTATTGTCGGTTGTTGTACATTCAGGGGTACGGCGCGGCCCTGTCCCGTCACAGTTATTATTCTTAGAGGTCTGTAGTCATATCTTGTGGATTGGGTTGTAAAGAAAAAAATGTACTGTTCTGTTTTTGGATTATGTAAATTGTACGAAAGGTGGCCTCATCGGCTAGCTTGTTGTTGTTTTTTTGTCTAAGTATTTATTTGTGTTGTGTATGTTCCGCTGCTATTCTCTGATGTATACCTGAAAGGGGTGCCTAGGTAGGGCACCAGTCGCGGGCCCGTGGTCGGGTCGTGACACCGATGGGCATCCAGAGCGTACTATCCAGACACTTGAGGATATATTGAGGGCCTGTATTATTGATTTCAGTGGTAGCTGGGAGGATCATTTTCCACTCGTGGAGTTTGCATATAAAACAACTCCCATTCTAGTATTCATATGGCCCCGTATGAGGCCTTATATGGAAGTAAATGCAGGTCGCCGATTGGTTGGTTTGATGTCGGCGAGGCTAGGTTAGTCGGTCCAGACTTGGTTCAGCAAGTTGTGGATAAGGTAAAGCTTATCTAGGAGAGATTATTAGCAGCCCAGAGTCGACAGAAGTCTTATGCGGATAATCAACGTCGACACTTGGAATTTCAGCTGGGTGACTGGGTGTTCTTGAAGGTATCACCCATGAAGGGTGTGATGAGGTTTGGTAAGAAGGGGAAGCTTAGCTCGAGGTACATTGGGCCTTACCAGATTGTTCGTAGGGTAGGTAAGGTTGCCTATGAGTTGGATCTACCATCTGATTTGGAAGCGGTACATCCGGTCTTCCATGTATTAATGTTACGTAAGTGTTTTGGAGATCCTTCCAGAGTCTTCCCAGTAGATGACGTCCAGGTGATAGAGGAGTTGTCATACGAGGAGAGTCCTACAACCATACTTGATCGCCAGGTCAAACGATTACGGACTAAGGACGTGGCATCCGTCAAGGTTTTGTGGCAGAATAATAATAGAGATGAGGTGACTTGGGAAACTGAAGAGGAAATGATGAAGAAATATCCTCACTTGTTCCCTACGCCTACAGGTAATTCGATTCCCTACATGCATGTATAGATTAATGTATATGCATGTGTGATATATTGTGACCATGTATGGCATATTTGGTTCTGTTGGGTAGAGTTAAAGGGGACTATGCCAATATTTGTTTAGCTTGAACCTATTGTGAACATTCGGGATGAATTTTTCTAGGGGGGGAAGGATATTACACCCCGTAATTCCAAGGGCAATAGATTGAGAACGTGATTAAGGAAATAAGATGTGAGTGTCGGAACTTATAGAAGAAGAAGAAATTTAGTGAGAAATGCGTGCTATGAATTTAAACCTGGGCATGATGCGAGGGCAGGACCATGGTCTTTGAAACTTCAGAGGGGTGCAGGACTTTATGCACCGCGGTGCCGATGCGGGTTTTTCCAAAGCAGATATTTTGAGTAAAGAAGGGATATGGGGACAAGTGTCCTCTCTAATTGTGCTATATATATACACCCATAGATTACTAAGTCTTGAAGACTTAGAACTAAGAAAATATTCTCTCTAAAACCCCTTATCCTTTCTCTTCCTTAGCCTTCAAGATTTTGAAATTTCCATAGCCAAAGTGAAGAACAAGACTAAGTCATTTCTCTAAAATTAAGCACCTAAGCCAAGTTAACACACCAAGATAGTGGGGTCGCGGTTTTGGCCAAGAATAAGGTCTTGAAACCCTAAGCTTATTCATAAACTTGTTGGAAGAAAAATAAGAAAGCAGGATGGATACAAGCTTGTAGAGGATTCCTGCATGTCGTAGTAACTTGAAGAAGTGGTACAAAGAGGAAACTAGGATCCGAGAACTTGTGGACTGTTTTGGGCATATTTAAGGTAAGGATTCCTCCTCCTCTTGAAGTAATTTGGATATTACATGTTGTAGTAATTAATAGGTTGAACTTGTGATTAAGAAGAATATAAAATAAGAAGTGTATGGGCAGTTTTGGTGAAGTGGCCGAGAGTTGACAGTTTTTCGGGACATTGGTTTCGTTGGTTATTGTTGTTGTTAACTTCGCGTATTGCATGTTATAATGAAGTAATATTGTTGTTGATAAGTTGTTATGACTTGTATAAAAGTATTGGAACTTGAATTGGATTAAAAAGGATTATGGAAAGGGTAATTGTGTTGGGGTTATTGACCGAGAATTGCTATAAAACTGTTTGATATTATTGTGCAGTTTTAAGGACTGATTTTGTGGGCTGTTTTATATGGATTATGAGGCTGTTTTTACGTGAGAAATAGGGGTGTGAATCCCCTTGGTTGATGTTTGTTGTGCCCTTAATTGGTGCCTTGGTTATTGTTGAAATTTGTCTTCTCGAAAGGTGGAAAAGTACGTATAAACAGGGGAAGTGCTGCCCAAATAGTTGTAGGAAAAGAGAACCATTACTTGGTATTAACCTACACTTGAAAGCTTGAAGTTGATAGAAATGTTATTCTCATTATAGGTTGAAGTACTACTTGTGGCGTGTTCTACTTAGTGTAGGGATTAGCCGAAGAGGTGTGTGCAACTCTTCCTATCTTTCTTTGAGCATGAACCTTATAAAATGAGTGTACAGTGGACGTACATGTTTTAAATGAATTAGGATCCATTGTGGTTTATGAAGGAAGTTACTTGATTTTAAAAGTATACTTGACTTGATTTTAAAAGTATAAGTCACTGGGTGTTAAAGGTGTAAGTGACTTGATGTTGCAAGGCTAGTGCCTTGGGGTTTTATAAAGGAAAGAATGTACGGCGGACGTACATGGTGCTATTGGGTTCAAGTCCCTAATATTACATGACGTGGTAATGCAATGAGTTTTTCTAAGATGATAGTTCATTTTATTTGTTCTAATGAGAGTCAAAGATTATTTTAAATTGCATATGTTTGCTCATATAACCATTCGTGCAAGTGTTATATTTCCACATCACCGTGTCCCTCACTAGAGGACCAGCAACATTATGTATATATTTCATGGATTAGATCTCATAACGTGAGTTGGTACACATTCATTGCGGGTTTGAAGGACTCATGCGAGTTCAATTCCCAGGATATTATTCCATGAACTAGCTCTCCGTGATGCGGGTATCGTGTACAGATATCCATTGCGGGTCTACAAGATCCATGCGGGTTCGAGTCCCATGCGGGTGAAATAGTCCCATGAGTAGGATTGCATAATGATTCTGAGGGCAGGTGTCCCTGATTTTGACATGACTTTCATATTTTGAAATGGTAATGATTTCATAATTTGGAAATGATACGGTTGATCTCACTTTTAAAAGGAATATTTTAAAAGGTACAGTTGACTCTCATTACTCTCATATTTGCAAGGCATAGTTGTACTGGTATTTTGATTATCATACTTGTTTTCTGTTATATTTTGGACTGTTATGATCTCATTTACAATACTTACCGTTTCACATACTTGGTACATCATTCGTAGTGACCCCCTTTCCTAGGGGGGTTGCGTTTCATGCCGCAGGTGTAGGTACACAGTTTGTTGATCCTCGCTCTTAGGATCTCTACTACGTTTTTGAGGAAGCTCCATTATTTCGGAGACTTGTCTTTTTGGTATAGATCCCTGTTATTGTAGGTTTATGTACATTCAGGGATATGGCGGGGCCCTGTCCCGTCATAGTTTACTGTCCAAACTCTTAGAGGTTTGTATTCATATGTGGGCTGGACTTGCGGGAGTTGTATATACTGTTGGTCATTTGTACTACTGTATTGTCGGGTTATTCCCCTTTATATATAGCGACAGTCTCATCGACTTGCCTTGTTGCTACATATACAGTTTTTCATTTATTATTTGGCCTATGTCTTGTATGGGATGTGAGGGCATAAGAAGGGGTGCCCAGGTAGGGCACCAGTCGCGGGCCCGGGGTTTGGGTCGTGACGATAAGTGCATGGACATTAACGTGCTAAGCTACATAACACACAATTATCTGAATTCAATATGTGTGAGATTTCGATTTTATCAAAAGTGGTACTTATTCAAGACTAGTTCACCATAGAACCTGGATAAGGCTTTGAATTTCTTACACTAAGTGAAGGTTCAAATCCAAAAGATACCTATCATTTATGTATTGATTTTTACGATGATGCTTTGTCTCAACTTAGCTTAAACAATATTGGCTTGATCCCACTCGGGTACGTAGGCAGACACTTGAGTGATGCAACCATTCATATATTAAAAGTTGTTACTTTATTTTATGATATTGAATAGTGGGATAATGTTGGATATTTTCAGCAAAATCAAAAGTCATCATTGATGTGATGCCTCTTCAAATTTAGGGGGAGTCTGTTAACATAATTCATATATTACTTTGAATTTGAACATACACAAACTTTCACAATAGCCACCATTGATGCCTCTTGGAGGTGTATGTTGGTGATGAAAATGCATCTCCAATAGATGTGTTAAATATACACAATATACACATGTATATTATGTGTATATTTTAGGTAAGACTTAGTCTCGGTCAGACCCCTCACGGGTTTGGACTGAATTGGTAAATTAGTCTTGTACTTTATAAATTAGTCTTGTACTTTATAAATTAGTCTTGTACTCTTACCATAATTATGTAGTTAGTCTCCAAATAGAATAGGGTTTAGATGTAGACTAGGAAAATGATTTTCCTATTATAGAAATATGTAACTTGTATATATACCCATTTAATTAATGAGAATAATCAATGGATTTTTTCTTTCATGGTATCAAGAGTCTAGGTTATTCTTCCTGGCTTCTGCTACTCCCAAAATCATACTCCCCCCTCCATCTCTCATTTTTTTTCTTCAATACCCAAGAACACCCACACACAAATCCATTCTCCAAAATTTCTTGTTCTATTCACTATGACTGATAAGAATATGTTTCATCACGCCCTAACGCTTTCTAGCATCAAGGGCGATGTGGGCAGAGTTATTCAAGATTCATGCAATGACACATCAAGTTCTCCATCACATAATCCCTCCGGCTCCTGATACGGAGGGTGTGCCCACCAAAGAGGACGATCCTAAATTATGGATTACTCTTGACGCAAAAGTTCTCTAGTGAATTATGCCACTATCTCCCTTGACATCTTACAGACAATTATAGAACATAACTCTTCAGCTATGGCTGCTTGGAATAGATTGTGTGATATATTCCAGGATAAAAGTCATTCCCGCATTGTCACTCTTGAACATGAATTTGCTTAAGTCGCTATGGAGAATTGTCCAAACATTTCATCTTATTGCAAATGACTCAAGGACTTGGCGGATCAACTTCGCAATGTGGGGCTCATGTTAGCAATAGTCATCTCGTTCTACAGATGGTTGCAGGCCTGTTCGAGGCCTATAACAGCGTTGCTTCGATCCTTCATCAAAGTAACCCTCTTCCGGAATTCTATCAAGCCCGCTTCATGCTCACGTTGGAAGAAGTCAGTTTGGCTAAGGTACTTGCCCTGTAGTCATGATGACTTCCTCCATAAATTCTTTAGGTTTTATTGATAATTCGGGCCAAAACCATGCTCACGGTGGCGGTAAAAATAATGGGAAAATAGTGGCTACAAACGCGGTGGTTCCGGCGGCAGTAACGGCGGCAACGGCCCCAATACCAGCAGCAGTGGGCCACGTCCCAACTGTTCTTGGGCCTAGACTAGTGGGCAGTGGTCCAACAACCACTGGACCCAATTCCCCCCGTGTCTAGTTCCCATCCAATGGGTTGGCCAACACAGTTATCGGCCAAACAATAGCCAGTGGCCCAATAGTGGGCAATCCAGTTTTGATAATTTAACTGGGCCGAGGCAGCAAGCAGGGGTGCTTGGGCCTCGGCCCCCACAGGTCTATCATACAGCGGGACCACTCCGACCAAAGTACTCTCTCGTCTTATTTCAATTTGAGCAGTAATCATGGTATAATTGTTGGTAATGACAATTCAATTCCAATTCGTGGTTATAGTCATAAAACTTTGTCTCTCCCCATCCATCACTTGTCTTGAAAAATACCATTCATGCCCTAAAATTTATTAAAATATTGGTGTATGTCCGTAAATTCACAACTGATAATTGAGTTTCTGTTAATTTTGATCATTTTGGGTTTTCTGTGAAGGATTTCAAGATGGAAAATCCTCCCATGAGGTGTGATAGTAGGGGATATCTTTATCCAATCATACCAAGTCTCGTTTTCTCGAGTCAAGACATGTCTTCAACTTTTGCAGCTCTTGCTCCTTCCTTGTGGATCATTGACTGAATGAACTGGTGCTCATCTAGGTCATCCGGGATCATCTATTTTGTCTGTCTTAGATAAAAACAATCTTATTTCTTGTAAGGGTACGCGTAGTACTTCGAATTGTCAATCTTGTTCTTTAGGAAAAAATGTTAAGTTGTCATTTGTAGACTCTAATTCTCATACTTTAATGTCATTTGATATTATTCATAGTGATTTATGGACGTCTCATGTTCTTAGTTCTCCGGGTCATCTGTAGTATGTTATATTTTTGGATGATTATTCTAAGTTTTTATGGACTTTTCCAATAACAAAAAAATCTCAAGTTTTTTCCATCTTCTTAAAATTTAGACCATTCATTCGAACTCAATTCGAACGGAAAATGAAAACTATTCAATGTGATAATGGCAAAGAATATGACAATGTGGTGTTTCGGGAATTTTGTGCAAATAATGCGATCAATTTTCAATTTTCTTGTCCTCATACTCCTTCATAGAATGGGAAAGCTGAACGCAAAATTTGTACAATTAATAACATTGTCCGAACCTTATTCTGTATCCCCATCTTTTGGCATCATGCTCTATAAATGACTACAAATATTCTTAACATTCTTCCTTCCAAAGGCTTGACATATTCTGTCACGACCCGAACCCGGGCCCGTGACTGGTGCCTTACCCCGGGCACCCTAGTGAGACAACATCAGAGTAATCAGCGGAACATAACACAACAACATGAAATAACAAGAAGCGTACAACAGTTATCTTTAGAAAACTTGCCTTTCGGCATAAATAATAATAACAACTCTTTCAAAATGAACAGTTTAATCCTTTCTTTACAAACCACCGCCACAACAAAGATTACGGACCTCTAAGAAATGATCGACAACAATGGCGGACAGGGCCCGCCAAACCACGAATGTAAACACTTACTACGACGGGGACTATACCACCGATAAGCCTCGGAGAAACGGAGCTTCCCAACGCTGACCGTGACCACGAGCTAGGATCAACGGCGGTGTACATCAACTGCGGCATGAGCGCGGCCCCGAGAAGTCGGTCTGACAGTGCAGAGTATGTGAAACTAAAAAAATCGTAAATGAAATCATAATAGTCTATAAAGCGGGAGACATGTATGATAAGCAAACTACGATTCACAACAAATAAGCGATGTCAAGTCGTGGACTCACGCCTCAAAGTTATCACAATAAAACCGTGCGGGGCAATGCGAAGGCATAGCCGACTACTAAGACCCACGCGTGCCAAAAATACCACAAAGCGTATCCGAGGTCTTTCTGACCGCACCACATGATCGAAGGCGGCCACTCGCCCGCAATATCAATGCGCGTCTATCCTCGGAACTCGCGACTCGCATAGGTCACACACGGACCGCATGAGGTATTCCTCGAATCATGGTCCTGCATCGCTGAGGTATACCGCGTCGAAGGTAGCTAACCCTCGGTATCCGCCAGGCTCCGCAACCCGCATAGTCTCAAAAGACCGCATAGTCTCAACAGACCGCATAGGGAATCCCCCGCATCAGGCTAAACACCCGGAATGATCAATCCTGGAGCTACCGCACTCCGCATAGTCACGAGGACCGCATAGGCCATAAAGACCCGCATCAAGGGTGGCAAGCCCTCGGTATAATAAGTCAAAGGGGTATGTGATACAATAATAGTACAACGAGCTTAACGTTTAACAACGTAAGCACAACAAGAATGACCCCCTTACATCACGATCACACAAGATACTAACACACGTAGCATCCTAACATTTTCACTTATCACACCAACAAGAAAGTATTTACAATGCTATCTCAAACCAGCACAATCAAGTTATTCACACAAGGTACTTTAAGCTAACAAGTTCGGGTATCTACCCCTAAAGTACTTCATTCATTAAATCTTTTAAAAGATCCGTTGCTTTCACATAAGTCACACTGATACGTAGTATAAAATAGAGTGACTGTCTTTTTAAATAAACCAAAACACTTACCTTTGTAAAATCAAGTAACAACATTATTTTCCAAACGTCCAAGTTTGCCTAATTTCAAATGTTCACGTTTCTTATTTTAGAAGGGTTTCGTAGTCATAGTCTTATTCATTTAAGAATATAATTCTCTTTTAAACAATCTGAGAAACATAAGTCTTATATGTGAGTAGGATATTCTTGTTTGTAACAATCTTATTACAGCAGCCGTGATCTAGGAAATATCATTTTGTCTCATCTTAGCTTCTATGCAGATGGAAGTTTCTACTGGTTTTAATAATACTTAATTAGTCAAAACATTTCCTTTTATTAACGCTGCAGTGGTTTGTCGATACACATTCTGATTCCCGAAATCAGTAAAACATTCTTAAGCCGTTATACCTAACTTCCCATAAAGCTAGTATAACTCTTAAGTTTTTCAAAACCAAGTATTACTTCTCCTTTCAAAATGTTTCAAAAATCTTTTGAAATACTTCAAGTTCTTTATTAACACATAACAAGCCAGTTATAGTTCAAATCAGTTACCTTTTAAAGACCACAAGTATTTTCTTACCAACATAAAGCTGTTATAACCAACTTCCCATAAAGCCGTTATAACACTTTATGTTTTAAATCAATCAAATACGTTTAGCACATGTACGCGTCTACCGTACTACATAGTTCACATATCATGCTAGAAGAGATAGGAAGAGGTTCACATACCTCGCGACCAGTATCGACTAATAGCAAAACGCCCAAGTACTTCCAACCGTCGGCTACTCCTAAGCCAAGTAGATCGCGCCACACGTAGTACTTCAACCTATAAGGCCACAAGGCGCTTATTAACATTTAGGTCTAATCGTAGAATATTCTACAGAAAATTCGACACCTCCCGCACATGACGCGCAAATCTCCTCCTCTATCGAGGCTACCAAGCCAACCGGGGGTTATACGTCTAACCCTACGGGTACAATTCTACTCCACGGTACTACTACACAAGTCTCCTGTAAAACAGCCCTATGTAATTCTGATTCGATTACTCTTCTTTGAAAAGGTTTCTTATTATTCAGCTTAAGTCCAAAGACATTGCACAACAACGTTGATTCTATATATATAGTATACTTCAACTATATAGTCTAACAATCATGTAATTTCCAATTACAATAGAGGACAAGATAATTACCTCGATAAGCCCATAATTATCCTAGTTTAAATGTCGATCCTGAGCAAGGTTTAGCTCCTACTCCGTGCGCTCCGACCCGCTCCAAACAACCCTTAGAAGTTCTAACCAACTTCTACTTATGACTTCAACTACGGGTGAAGATTTTCCTTAGGGTTTCGGTTTTGTGACTGACGGAAGTATAATAGTATTTTCTGGGCTTTTCGTATAGGTATAACCTTAGAATACAACAAGGTATACGGCTAAGGTAATTTGGGCATTATAACAATACTTTTGAGAGTATTTCTACCAAGAGCGGGGGGTATTATACGAAAGCAACTCGGCTAGGGGGGGGGTACCCACGGCTAGCACCCAAGGAGGGGTGGCTACCCCTCGACCTACCACTGGGGAACTCTCGACGAGGGGAGGGACGAGAACAACAACAAGAGAGGGGAGGATTTTAACACTTAGAGATTTGTGGAAAGGATGAAGAATTCATCAAAGGGAGAGGGGTATTTATAGGTCAAGGGATGGCCAACCAAATGCCAAGATTAAACCAAGTGTTAGGCAAGTGTAGGGCTAGGATTTATTACACACAAATATCCTACCAACCCTTGACTTTAGCCAAGGCACAAAAAACGTGCCTTACTAGCCCATTTCGTCAATCTATCACACCAATGAGCGGGGGCCAAGTGGCGCCCTCTTGTTGGTCCAAAATGTTTCGTCTCTCGGAAAAAATCCGCAAAAAATAAAAATGACATAGCCGGAAATTCCCCTACGAAAGCTGTGAAAACGTTTCGTCGAAAACGACTCTAATCGGGTGTTGTGAACAAATTTAATTCGGCCAAGCCACTTTGCCTACTCAAGGCTTTAAACTTTTATACGTACGCCCTCACGTACATACTCTGGAAATACGGGGTATAACATATTCGTCCCCTCTTCAAATTTTATATATAAGCCTTCTTCATATTCCCATCTTAGGGTCTTTGGGTGCTTGTGTTATCCATTTTTTCCGTCCACCACAATTAACAAACTTCAGGCCTGGTCTACCCCTTGTGTATTTTTGGGTTATCCAAATCATCGTGGTTATACATGTTTTGATTTATCATCTAATAAAATCATTCTTAGTCGCCAGGTAATATTTGATGAGTCCCAGTTTCCTTTTGCTAAGGTAAATAGTCTCGTGTCTCATTCGTCTAATTTTTTGGATGATGATATATCCCCGTATATTATTCACAATTTTTCAGATATGTCATGCACCCCAAATTCTCCAGCAGGCCCACTGCCCGCTAGTCCCATGAATTTGTCCCACCAGCTTGCAAGAATGTTCTTGGGCGATTTCGATATTGGGCGATCTAGCCCAATCTGAACTAGTCCGATTCTGTGGTCTTGGCGTCTTCGGTTCCTCATTTTGGGACAATAGACCCACTGCTTGCTGGCCAGCCCGTCACGTGTCCCAAAAGTTCCCAAAATTCACCCAATCCTGCCCCGAGTCATGTACCAGTCACCCGAGGTCAATGGGATATTTTTAAACCAAAAAAACATTTTAATTTAAACTTTAATGTTCTTAAATCACCACTACCCCATAATCAGGTGTCTGCTTTAAATGACCCAAATTTGAAGATTGTTATGACTTATGAATATAATGCTCTCATTGATAATAAGATATGGGAGTTGGTGCTCTGTCCATCTGGTGTTAATATTATTTGGTCTATGTGGATCTTTGCGCATAAGATAATTCTGACAGTTCGTTTGTAAGGCATAAGGCTCGTCTTTTAGGTGATGGTAAGACTCAACAGGTTGGTGTAGATTGTGGTGAGCCGTTTAGCCCGGTGGTCAAGCCAGCTACAATTCGCATTGTTCTTAGCTTGACTCTTTCGAAAGCATGGTCATTCATCAGCTAGATGTAAAGAATTCTTTCTTACATAATGATCTCAAGGAGATAGTATATATGCATAAGCCTTTGGGGTTTAGGGATCCCAAATATCCTCATCATGTATTTTTATTGAAGAAATCCTTATATGGACTTAAACAATCCCGAGGGCTTGGTATAAGAGGTATGCAGACTATTTTTCGACTATTGAGTTCTCTCACAGCAGGTCTGATAATTCATTATTCATATATCATCAGGGTTCTTCATTGGCTTACATACTGTTATATGTGGATGATATTATTTTGACTGCCTCTTCTGATGCATCAGCATTACGCAAGTCTATCATGACAATGCTCAGTTTTGAGTTTGCTATGAAAGACTTGGGGCCTTTGAGTTACTTTTTAGGGATTGATGTCACTCGTCATGCAGGTGGGTTATTCTTATCCTAGCGAAAGTATGCAGCGGAGATCACTGAGAGGGCTGAGATGTCATCCTGTAAGTCTACTTCCACTCTAGTGGATACTAAACCCAAGCTAGGGGTTGTAGTTGGCTCACCTTACGAGAATCAGACACGCTATCGCAGTCTAGCATGGGCCCTTCAGTATCTTACATTCACACGACCATATATTACATATATCGTACAACAGATGTGTTTGTTTATGCATGATCCTAGGATTGAGCACATGAATGCGTTAAAACGTATTCTCAGGTACATCCAGGGGATACTTGATTATGGCTTGCATTTATATCCTTCGTCGACATCTACACTTGTCTCGTATACAAATGTTGATTGGGGTGGTTGTCCGAATAGCATACTGTCTACGTCTGGCTATTGTGTTTCTTGGTAATAACTTGATCTCATGGTCTGCCAAGCGTCAGTCAACGTTATCAGGTTCTAGTGTAGATGTCGAGTATCGAGGGGTAGCCAATGTGGTCTCTGGCTCAATAAGGAAACTTGGAACACCAAAACTAATACCAAGTAGCGACTTTTTAAAATAAATAATTCCAAATCAAAACCGTCACTTTAAATGGAAATACTTTCAAAACCTCTTCTTAATGGGAGGGTATGAAAAAGGGGTGTGACAGCTCCGGCAAACTCCGCTGGAGATCACAAAATTCGAGCTTTGTATGTTGACTCATTTTTTTGCCTTAGTTATTTCTTGGATATACATTGTGTTTGCTGCCTGATGTGCTCTGTCTGCTCATTTACTGCTTTGATATTATGTGACTGTATATATAAATTGTCTTCTTTCGCGCACCTCTCTAAGTCTATAAACACATTCACCATTGTTCACTGTGTGTGCGGATACGGTCCACAAAATTTTCTATCTGTGTGCGGTTACGCTTCTGGTTGATCAGGATTATTAGTCACACATGTTAGGCGGTATTGGACGATCAGTGAAGCCGGAAAATTTCTGCTAGAGGTAAGCTGACCCTCCCCGGCCCGAGCTGTCCTCTTGGGTAAGTTAGTGTAGACACCTTCTCCTTTAGGATGTTAAACCTAGTAGAACAAGCCCCAAGCAATGATCATCCCTAGTAGGATATGCTTTGTTGTTTAACGTGCATTTGACCTAGTGAGACTCGGCACAGGAGCTGGGTCCGTCTAAGACATGTATCCTTTTAAAAGACCATCATGTTCAGTTTATGTGTTATCTGAAAATGCATTTATTCGAAAGGTTTTGCATGTTGATTGGTTTTGGGGGGGTAATTGGGAAGAAAAAGAGAGAAATAGTTATCCTCCAATTTTACAAAATCCCGTTTTGCAATAAAATTTCGAAGATTTGTTTAGTGTAAAAAAAGAGTTTTCAACAGTCGAAACTTTCTTTATTTCACGAACTATGCGGGTCTGATTCTGTCACGACCCATTCCGGGGCCCGTGACTGGTGCCTTACCGGGGCACCCAAGTAGTCATACATCAGAGTAATCAGCGGAAATATAAAGCAAGACATGAAACAGTTTATAAAATAGGACACAGTTTAAGTGAGAAAACATCGCCTTTCGGCATATATATAAAAAACATGGTTTAGCAGTTACATCCGATACTGTACAACAGGACTCTGAGACCTCTAAGGAAATATACAACTATGGCGGGACAGGGCCCGCCATACCACGACTGCAAAACTATCTACAGAGGAGATCATACCCAAAAGTAGAGCCTCCGGAAAGGATGGAGCTCCTGACACCAACGTAGAGATCCTAGGAATGTGGATCTAGCACCTGCTTGCCCTTACCTGCGGCATGAACGCAGCCCCCCGAAGGAGGTCAGTACAACAGGTACTAAGTATGCGAAACTGTAAAGTACTTAAATGAAAACATATCATTTTTAAAAACCAGTTTACAAATATGTGTGAAACAACCAAGGAAAACGCACATAGTTCCACATCACAAACAAGAGCAACAATAGGTAACTGTAATAGGTCTTGTCTAGGCTGCGAATGATCGAAACAGGGCCACTCATCATTCTGCAAGCCTAATCCTGGACTCCCGGAGTCCGCATAGGCCACTCACATGGGCCCGCATGAGGTATAACCCCGCATCGAGGGTAGCTACTCCTCGGCATCGTCCTGGACTCGTTGTCCGCATGGCCACATAGACCGCATGAGGCATAACCCCGCATACTAACTCGAACTCGTAGCTCGCATAGGCCCTCGGACCCGCATGAGGTATTCTCGAATCATGGTCCTGCATCGCTGAGTCTACCGCGTGGAGGCGACAACCTCCGGTATCATCTCAAGAGGTGAGTGATAGTACACTAACATAACAGCTTATCTTTAAACAACATAAGCACAACAAGGATACTCTCTTATACAAACGTTACAAGATACTAACACACATAGCATCATATCATGTCTACTTATCAAACCATCTTATTATTCTTTTCACAATTCAACATAAGTCTGTTATACACACATAGTCAAACTTGTTTCTTTTATCAATCTTAAGTGGTTATACTCAACTTCCCATAAAGTTAGTATAACTCTTAAGCTACCCGTAAGGGTAGCCAAGTTGGTGTAGCAGTAGAGCGCGGGACCGCAAGGTCACGAGTTCGATCCCCTGCATAAACCTTCTTGGTTGAGCCTGTCACACATGGCTTGCCAAGTGTGGTTTACATGCCTGACGTGGTTTGCGACTCGCGTCGATCCGGGGTTTACCCTGGGCGCACTCGAAAGAGTAGCGGCTGCGGGTTCCTTCGTCAACAAAAAAAAAAAAAAAAAAAAAAAAAAGTATAACTCTTAAGCTTCTGTTTTAAAAACCAGTTAGTTCTCTTCTGTTAAAAATGATTCAGTATTCTTATGAAATGTTTTCAGATTTTTATTATTCAGGCTTAAGCCGTGAGGCATTCTTAGTAAGTGTTATTCGGGCTTAAGCGTGAGGCATTGCCGTAAGTATTATTCGAGCTTAAGTCAAAGACATTGCGTAGTTATATTAAGTTAACACGTATCGTCACCGTACTATATATATTGTAAAATATCATGCTTTAGGAAGAATCACATACCTTCTCTGAAAACCACCCAAGTTGAATATGTCGTGCAGAGAGTCACCTATAATAGTCACAGATATCTATCAAAGACTACTCAAGGTCATTCTAAGCAGGTTCACAATTCTATGGAAAGTCGGGCAGCACTTCCCTACAGGTGAGCTATATAAGTCTCATGTGAAAACAGTCCTATGTAAATCTGATTTGATTATTCTTCTTTTAAACCCTTCTCGTGGTAGCAGTTCAATTCTATTCGTGATATTCTTCTAAGTATTTAATACTTATTCTAATACTACTACGGTATGTATTCTCTAATTCAAAGAGGTTAGGATTAGTTACCTCGGTAAGCCCAATAATATCCTAGAAAAGTCGCCTTTGAGCAAGGTTTTGCTCCTAAGTTGTATGCTCCAAGGAAACCTTAGAAGTTCTTCACAACTTCTACTAAGTACTAAGGTATTTGGGCTAGGGTATTTTGGGCATTATAACAATACTAGAAGACAACTTTTCTACCAAGGGAGGGGGGTAGATTTTTGGCTAGGCTAGGGGGGGGCCTCGGCCCAACTACTAGGCTAGAGGGGGGGGTATTCGGCCAAGGGCCTTGAGGAGGGGAGGTGTTGGACGAAAAGGGCTACAAAGGGAGAGGAGAGGATTTTCAAGACTTGGAAAGCTTTGTGGATGAAGAACTCTTCATCTTAAGGGGGGTATTTATAGGTCAAGAAGTGGCCAACCAATGGCCAAGATTTAGACAAGTGCAAGGCAAGTGTAGGGTGAGGATTAACTATACACAAATATCCTACCAACTCCTTGACTTGTGCACAAGGCACAAAAAACGTGCTCCCTATTGTTCAAATCGTCCAAATGGACGATTTCAAGTCCATCAATTGGAGGGTGACAAGTGTCGCCCTCCCGTTGGTCCAAAATGTTTCGTCTCTCGGAAAAATCCGCAAAAATTAGAAATGGCATAGCCGGAATTTACCCTACGAAAGCTGTGGAAACGTTTCGTCGGAAAACTATTCGTTTTGTGAGTTGTGCCCAAAAAAATCGTCCAAGCCTAAACTTTAAGGCTAAACTTTTTGTACGTATTCCCTTACGTACATACTCTGGAAATACGGGGTATAAGTTTCTCCCCTCCTTAGAAACATTCGTCCCGAATGTTCCTTCTCAAGACAGTTAACGATAAGATTCTTCATAACTTAAACAGGTTGCAAATGCCACACGCGGCCACAAAACAACACTTAGGCATAAACGATAATGAAAATTTACAAGTAGGAAAGTGAATTACCTGGAGGTGTGGGGAATAGGTGAGGATACTTCTGCCTCATGTCCTCCTCGGCTTCCCACGTCATCTCCTCCCTGAGCTCGTTCCGCCACAAGACTTTGACGGAAGCCACGTCCTTGGTCATGAGCGCTAACACGAAGATCGACTATCGCTATGGGAATCTACTCATACGATAACCCCTAGGTCACCTGGACATCGTAAATCGGGTGTACCCTAGATGGATCCCCGATACATCTCCTCAGCATCGATACGTGAAAATCGGATGCACCGCCTCGGATCGGACGGCAGATCCAACTCGTAGGCAACCTTGCCTACCTGCGGACAATCTGAAGCGGCCCGATGTACCTGAAATTTGAGTTTCCTTCTTCCGAATCTCATCACACCCTTCATGGGTGACACGCTAGGAAAACCCAATCATGAACCTCGAACTCAAGATCGACGACGATGATCTGCATCGACTTACATCGACTCGAAATGTCGATAGCCGCTCTCGGATAAGCTTCACCTTATCCACTACCTGCTGCACCAAATCTGGTCCCACTAGATGCACCTCGCCCACATCGAACCAACCTATAGACGATCTGCACTTCCTCCCATACAAGCCCTCATAAGGCGTCATCTGAATACTGGAGTGGTAGCTATTATTGTACGCGAACTCAACTAGAGGTAAATGATCCTCCCAGCTACCCCTGAAGTCGATAACACCGGCTCGCAGCATATCCTCAAGAGTCTGGATAGTGCGCTCTGCCTGTCCGTCATGCGTGGATGAAATGCGATTACTCGTGCTCACTGCGTCCTAAACCCCTCTGGAAGGACCTCCGGAAGTTAGCGTGGCGGGCTCCTGCATGCGATATGATCGAAGTAGGGACTCCATGCGATCGGCGATCTCTCGGATGTAAAGTGCGGCATAATCCTCGGTAGAAAAAGTCGTCTGACGGGAAGAAAGTGGGCTGATTTCACACTGTCGACGATAACCCAAATAGAATCATGTCTCCTCCGAGTGCGAGGTAATCCGTGATGAAGTCCATGTTGATTACCTCCACTTCCGGTCGGGATCTCTATCGCCGCAACAAACCACCGTGCCTGCGGTGCTCTACCTTCACTGCGACAACAAGGGCACCGAGCTACGAACTCGCAACGTCCTCTTCAAGCCATCCCACCAATACACGGATCTAAGGTCGTGGTACATCTTGGTCGACCACGGATGGATAGTAACGCTAGCTGTGTGCTTCCCAAGAACGCTGCCAAGTCTCAAACATCCGGAACACATACCGCCCTCAAACCTTAGCACCCATCGGTGCTACCTCCAAAGGACCCTTGTCCTCACGAAGAGCTGTATCACGATATCGAATCAAAGCTGGATCCTCGAGCTGTTGCCTCTTCACCTCCTCGACGATGGAAGACTCGGCAACCTCACGAACTCTAACCCCACTGCTATCAGAATCAATCAAACGGACACCAAGGCTCGCTAATCGGTGCAAATCACGAACCATGTCCTCCTCTCTAGCCGCACATCCGATAGGCTCCCATCGACCTACGACTAAGAGCATACGCCACAACATTGGCCTTCCCGTGGTACAGATATCAACATCGTAATCCTTAAGCAACTCTAACCACCGTCTCGCCGTAAGTTCGGCTCCTGCAGTGAAGATATCCGAGGCTCTTGTGGTGCGTAAAAATATCCACGTGAACCCCATACAAATAGTGCCTCCGATCTTCAAAGCGTGAATCACCGCTAACTCCAAATCATGGGTGGGGTAGTTCCTCGTGTTTCTTCACTGTCGGGATGCATATGCTATAACCCCGCCATGCTGCATCAACACACATCCCAACCCGATGCTCGACGCATCACAATACACGACATAACCATCCGACCTACGGAAGAGTAAGAACGGGTGGTCGTCGCTCTCTTTCAAAGAATCGAAACCCCGCCACAAGCATCACCCATCAAACTTGGCCGCTTACGAGTCACCCTAGTCAATGGTGCAGATAGAAGCAAACTTCTCCACGAACCGCCGATAATATCTGCAAGGCCCGTAAAATCGCGAACCTCTGCCGAGTAAGAGGTGCAGGCCAAGTCCTCGATCGCCGATCTTGTCGTATCCACTCGAATGCCATCACCGGCAATATGCCCAAGAAACGCCATCAAGTCAACCAAAACTCACATTTGGAAAACTTGGCGTCTAACCGCTGTCCGGAGAATCACAAGACAGCCTTCTCAAATGCTCCGCATGCTCCTGCTCGGCGAGAATAAACCAAGATATCATCAATGAACACTATCACAAACGTGTCCAAAATGGTTTGAACACTCGGTTCATCAAATCCATGAATACCGCGAGCATTGGTCAACCCAAAAGACATGACCCTGAACTCATAATGCCCGTACCGGGTCCGGAATGCGATCTAGGGACATCCACCTCTCTCGACACGAACGATGATAGCGAACGCAGATCAATCTTGAGAAACATCTCGCACTCGCAACCTGGTCGAACAAATCATCAATCCCGGAAGGGTATCTGTTCTTAATGGTCACCTTGTTCAGCTGCCTGTAATCAACACACATGCGCAGCGTCCCGTCCTTCTTCTTTACGAACAATACCGGCGCTCCCCAGGGAGAAACACTAGGCCTGATGAAGCCCTTCTCCAGCAAATCTCTAAGTTGATCCTTCAACTCTCTCAACTCGGCAGGTGCCATTCTGTATGGCGGAATGGAAATAGGCCGAGTGTCTGGCACTATGTCAATACAAAACTCAATCTCCCTCTCAGGAGGGATACCCGGGAGGTCATCTGGAAATACGTCTGGGAACTCACGATCATCGAACCGATGAAAATCGTACCGCAGCCTTCAGATCAAACACCCAACGAGATGGTAGATATACCCTTCGCACCATCTTCCTAGCCTTGAGGTAGGAAATAAACCTACCTCGGCGATACCGTGCTCTCCCACTCAACAACCGGCTCCGAAACCGGAACTGCATTACTTCTCTCTCTGCAGTCTACATTGGCATAGCAAGAAGCTAGCCAATCCATCCCCATAATCACGTCGAAGTCAATCATCTCCAACTCTATCAAGTCGGCTAGGGTCCGACGACTGTAAATGGTCACAGGACAAGCTCTATATACCCGCCGAGCTACCACCGAATCACCCACTGGCGTAGCTACCTCGAAAGGGTCTATGGATTCAGGCTCTATCCCTATCCTACTAGCAACAAGGGGAGATATATAGGACAGAGTAGAACCCGGATCTATCAAAGCATACACATCAAACCCAGAACCGATAAGGTACCCGCGACGACATCGGTGAGGCCTCACGATCTCGCTTACCGACAAAGCATAAATGCGTTCTCGAGGACCGCTAGAATCGGGACCCGAGCCACGACCTCCGCCGCGACTGGCTGACCCACGAGTACTCGCCCGGGCGAGTAATCGTAGGAGATGATGAAGCGCAAGAACTGAAGGCCGAGCCCTACCACCGCCACGCCGGTCGGACACCTCGCAAAGTGACCTCGCGGCCACAATCGTAACAAGCTCCAAAAGTAGTACCACACTTCCCGTAATGGGATCTACCGTGACGCCACACCGGGTGGTCCCGATCGCCGCACTCTGCTACTCGACGCCCAAGCCACGGGCCCTGTGCGCCAAAACTCGGGCCGTGGCCGAGGACGGCGCAGAGTGCTCGAGCCGGCCGTGCGACCTAGATCGCTGCCGAGGCCGCCACCACGATAACCACCGAAGACCCTCCCGCCCCGCCTTCTTCTGCCGCTGGCCCACTCGTCGACCTCTGCGCCTCGCATCCAAGGGCGTGAGCTGCGACGCGGTAATGTTCATACCGGCCGAGAGAAACACCCGCATACGACTCGGCCATATAGTCGTCTCAGCCTGACATAGCGGTGCACCCTATCCTCCATATCTGCTACCAAAGCCGGGACATATCGAGCCAATGAATCAAACTCGACATTGTACTCACGACGGCCCTCTCCGCCTCGATGGTAAAAATCTATCACCGCGCCTCTCATCCGCGAGGCAAGAAGTGAGTGAGGAAAGCCTCCGAGAACTCATCCCAAGTAGCCGGGACGCGTGCTCTCCCGGATAACTCCCACGAATCAAACCAATCGATCGCGGTATCACGCACCGACGCGAACCGGGTCACAGACTCGGTTGCGAGGCCTTGATCACCTCGTGATCCTTCAAGCCGACGGATGAACTCTGCGGATCATCCTCCGCCTCGACCCATAAAACTCGCGGCTACAACTCAAGAAATCTCGTAGCCTCAAACTATTCGCCTCGGGTACCACGGTGCGGCCGCGCCGAGCTGAACCGAATCGCCGATCCACCTTCTCAGACGGCCACAACTTTAGCCAATAGTGGGCCATCTCTCAGAGCCCTAACTCTCCGCCTGTGCCGTGGGGCGAGGTGTGGGTACTGGTTCTGTCTGGGCCGGGCGGCGTCATAGAACTCGCTGTCTCTGGTATAGATCGGTCCCGAGCCTCGTGACTGGGTGTCCTAGCAGCCTCCTCGGCCGCTTTGCTCTTCGCCCGGTTGCCTTACGTGAGGCATAATCATACAAGAAAGGAATACGTTAGAGGGGTCCAACCTATAACACAGCTCTAAAGCACGATCTCAGAATGAGAAGAATGGAAACCAATCCTAAATATCTTATAGCCTCCCGATTATTGGTGTGGTGCACAACACACCGATAATCAAGACTTACTAGATACGGTGCAGACACTTTCCGAGGATTAATCGCTCGATACCACTTTTGTCACGACCCATTCCGGCGTGGATCGTGCCTTACCGGCACCCAAGTAGTCATACATCGTAGTAATCACGGAAATATAAAGCAAGACATGAAACGATTTATAAAATAGACACGCTTTAAGTGAGAAAACATCACCTTTCGCATATATATAAAAACATGGTTTAGCGCTACATCCGAAATGCATAACAGACTCTGCACTTAAGGAAATATACAACTATGGCGGGGCCGCCATACCCTGACTGTACAAAACTATCTACAACAGGGAGATCATACCCAAAAGTAGAGCCTCCGGAAAGGATGGAGCTCCTGACACCAACGTAGAGATCCTAGGAATGTGGATCTAGCACCTGCTTTGTTATACCCCGTAGTTCCAGGGTATGTATGCGAGGACGTACGTACGAGAATACGACAGAAAGATTGGAAAGGAAGAAAGAGGTGATTTTTTCCACGGAAAAGTTTCCGGTTTTTGTGAAGGAAAAAGGTTCGTTAATGGGAATTGGATTCCCAGATTTGGTTTTTGGACTTCTTAGATTATATTAGAATTATGGAATTTTATTTTCGGAAATGGTCACGTGGGGCCCACGGGAGAAATTTACGGTTTTGTGGGGCCCGCTTTGATTTTGAGATTTTGGCCGTTATGGATATTTTCGGAAGACGAAATATTTTGGACGAATCGGGGGGCGACACGTGTCACCCCCATGTGGCACCCTTGGCCGAAATATGTTTGTGCACAACACCCGGTTAGAGTCGTTCGACGAAACGTCTACCTAACTACGAAGGGTAAATTACGGCTATGTCATTTAGTATTTTTGCGGATTTTTCCGAGAGACGAAACGTTTTGGACCAACGAGAGGGCAACACTTGGCACCCTCTCGTTGGTGGACTTGAAGGGGCGTTAGGGCCGATTGGATGGGCAAGGGTTGCTAGATATTTGTGTAGATATTTGTGAGGGTTTTAAGGAGTAGGGTCTAGGGGGCACTTGGGCATATCTTGGCCCTCCACTTGCCCCCCACTTGGCTAGATCTTGGCCATTGGTTGGCCTTTGCTTGGCCTATAAATACCCTCCCCCTTTGAAGACTTCTTCATCCATTCCATAATTTCCAAGTCTTGAAAACCTCCCTCCCTCCTTGTTGGTTTCGTCCCTCCCCTCTTCCTTTGTGAGGCCTTGGCCGAGGGGTGCACCCCCCCTCCTAGAGGCCTTGGCCGAGGGGTACACCCCCCCTCCTAGTGGTGTGCCGTGAGGTACCCCCCCCTCTTGGTAGGAAATACTCTCCAAGTATTGTTATAATGCCCAAATTACCTTAGCCGTATACCTTGTTGTATTCTAAGGTTATACCTATACGAAAAGCCCAGAAATACTATTATACTTCCCGTCAGTCACAAAACCGAAACCCTAGGAAAATCTCCATAGTCCGTTGGAGTATTGTGTAGAAGTTGGTTAGAACTTCTAAGGGTGGTTTAGAGCGGGTTGAGCGCCTGAGTTGAGCTAAACGATTGCCCAGATCGACTTTATACTTGGATAATTATGGGCTTATCGAGGTAAATATCTTGTCCTCTATTGTAATTGGAAATTACATGTTGTTAGAATATATAGTTGAAGTATACTATATAGAATCAACGTGGTTAGTTGGCAATGTCTTTTGACTTAAGCCCAAGAATCGAATCGAATCAGATGAGACTTGTGTAGTAAGATTGTGAGGTAATTGTACCCGTTCGGGTTAGATGTATAACCCCCGGTTGGCTTGTAGCCGCCTGTTAGAGGGGAGATTTACGCTGCCATGTGGAGTCGCCGAATTTTCGGTAGAATGTTCGCGATAAGGTCTAAATGTTAATAAGCGTCTTGTGGCCTTATAGGTTGAAGTACTACGTGTGGCGCTCTACTTGGCTTAAGGAGTAGCCGACACTGGGAGTACTTGAGCGCTTTGCTATTAGTCGATACTCGCCGCGAGGTATGTGAACCTCTTCCTATCTCTTCTAGCATGATATGTGTGAACTATGTAGTACGCAGACGCATCATGTACTAAATGTATTTGATTGGTGTAAAACATAAAGTGTTATAACGGCTTTATGGGAAGTTGGTTATAACGGCTTTATGTTGGTAAGAAAATACATGTGGTTTTTAAAAGGTAAATCGATTTGAACTATAAGCGCTTGTTATGTGTTAATAAAGAACTTGAAGTATTTCAAAAGAGTTTTGAATCATTTTGAGAGAAGAAGTAATACTTGATTTGTTTTGAAAACTTAAGAGTTATACTAGCTTTATGGAAAGTTAGGTATAACGTCTTAAGAATGTTTTATCGATTTTGGAAATCGAATGTATCGACAAACCACCGCGGCGTAATAAAAGGAAATGTTTTGTGATTAAGTATTATTAAAACCAAGAGAAACTTCCATCCGCATGAAGCTAAGATGAGACAAAATGATATTTCCTAGATCATGGTCATTGTAATAAGATTGTTGTAAACAAGAATATCCTACTCACATATAAGACTTATGTTTCTCGATAGTTTAAAAGAGAATTATATTCTTAAATGAATAAGACTATGAACTACGAAACCTTTCTAAATAAGAAACATGAACATTTGAAATTAGGCAAACTTGGGCGTTTGGAAAATAATGTCACTTGAGTTTTACAAAGAGAAGTGTTTTGATTTACTTCAAAAGATGATCACTATATTTTCATATACTACGGGCATTGTGTGACTTTTGTGAAAGTAACGTATCTTTTAAAGAGTTAATGTATGAAGTACTTTGGGGGATAAAACCCCGAACTTGTTAGCATATAGGAGAAAGTACCTGTTGTGTATAACTTGATTGTGTTGGTTTGTGATAGCCTTGTAATACTTTCTTGGTGATTTGATAAGTAAACATGCTAGGATGCTACGTATGTTAGTATCTTGTGATGTTTGTGTAAAGGGGTTTTTCCTTTGTTGTGCTTATGTTGTTTAACGATAAGCTGTTATGATAGTATTATACATCACTCATCTCTTGAGAAGATTCCGGTTAAGTCGCCTCCGACGCGGGTAGACTCAGCGGTCGATGGACCTATGATTCGAGACTACCTCACGCGGGTCGAGGGCATCGGCGCGAATCGCGGAGTTCCGTGTTAGACGCGCCCTTGTGGTCATGCGGTCCTTGTGGGCTACGCGGACGGCGAGTCCAGACGCCGCCGGGAGTAGCTACCCTCGATGCGGGTTATACCTCATGCGCCGACCGATTGGCCTATGCGGAGTCGCGAAAGTTCCGTGGCTAGACGCGCACATTAGATATCGCGCAAGTGGTCGCTTTGATCATGTGACGGTGCAGACAGATCTTATGATACGATTCATGACCTTGTTGGTACTGGGTGTTAGTAGTCGGCTATGCCTTCGCATTTACCTCAGACGTGTTATTATGGCACGTGGGACACGTGTTCATGTGTTCCTTGGTGCTTTTATATCATAAATCGCCGCAAGAGGAAGGTATTCCACGGCATGATTGATGTTGTGGGCGTGAGACCCATTGTTATATTTGAGTGATGACTTGAGGCGTGAGTCCCCGACTTGACATGATCGCTATTATTGTGAATCGTAGTTTGGTTATCATACATGTCTCCCGCTTTATAGACTATTATGATTTCATTTACGATTTTTAGTTTCATACTCATACTGTATATCTTGACCTCTCCTGGCCGAGCGTATAAAGAGGCCAGAGCCTCTCACCGAGAACGTGCTCGAACCGTGGCTCTCCGTATGGCACATCCCGAAGCGGCCGTTGGGCATGCCTCGTGGATCGCAAGCACCGGTACACTTTGTAGGTCGCCGAGAAGGTTAATGCCTCGTGCAGCCGCACGATTACAAAGTGGTATCGAGCGATTAATCCTCGGAAAGTGTCTACGCATCGTATCGAAGAGTCTTGATTATCTGTGTGTGCACCACGCCAATAATCGTGAGGCTATAGGATATTTAGGATTGGTTTCTATTCTTCTCACTCGAGATCGTGCCTTAGAGCCGAGTTGTAAGTTGACCCTCCGATGAAATTCTTTCCTTATCGTTATGCCTCCGCGTAGGCAACCCGCCCGTGAGGCAAGCGCGAGGAGCGCGAGTAGAGTTCGTGAGGGTTGCGAGGCACAGCCCAATCATTACCTAGGTAGTGCTTCATTCGGGGATTTCTGCGACGCCACTAGCCCGCAGAGTTTAGCACGCTGACGGCAGTTCATCTGCGTCCATGATATTTGAACCTTCGCCCACGATCGAACAGTGAATATAGATTGCAAAGAGGCGACCTCGCATTAGCTATGGATTTGGCTACCAGAGATTATACCGATGTACCACGAGTCTTGATGACTACCTAAGAGAGGGTTGTGCAAGAGTAATTCTTCAGTTGGGCTTGAGCATGGCCTGTGTACGGGCTTATGTACAGCAGGCCGAGAAACGTAGAGATCGACGGGTTAACCAAGGACAGCAGGAGAGGGCCAGAGCAAAGGCGTCCTTCGGAACTTTCAGCGAGTATACCTTAAGTGCTATGTTCGATAGCGGTGTGTTAGTTGTGATTAGAAATCATGGTGGTTAACCGAGTAAGATTTTGGGGGATAGAGAAGGTGTGAGCCTTAGAGTGTTATACGTGGAGACCTTAGAGGTAAGGCCATCTCAAGAAAAGGTGTAGTGTTATGTTTGATCCTTATCAGAAGTGCATAGTGCACGTGAGCTATGTTTGGGGATAGGTCCCTAAGTAGTGTGGAATGAAAGTGGGTCGAGTTGAGGCACGCCGCGTCAACCCGCGGCAGTTTGGGCGCGGGTCAGTTTGTGGTCCCGCCTTGTGTTAGGGTTGTGAGGTGTTAGCCCAAGTTTAGTTAACTAGCGACGAGTTCGTGGACGCGTTCGACCAGCTGGTCGGTCGACGGGGCAGCCCATCGTGTTCTTGGTCGACCGCTCACTCGGCGATGTTGATTTATCGTAAAGGTTGTAAGGCTGCACGGTGCCTACCTTCACCTTATGGCGCAGTGGAGCCTGTGTTACGGCTGTTTTTGTTTCGGAAGTTTTACCAGCAGGTTAAGGACTCGTGAGTCTCAGACCGCATTCGCCCCGCCGGTGGATTTCGTGGTAGTTGTGAGGATTGTTGTCTCCTCAGAGAGAAGTGCTTCTAGCTACCTTTTCGGTGTTCGGATGTCGCTTTATGAAGCCTTGTAAGGGCGGAAGTGTAAGTCGCGGCCGATTGGTTCGATGTTGGCAAGGTTCGCATAATTGGTTCAGCTTGTTCCAGCAGATCGTGGATAGGTAAAGCTCGTCTGTAAGAAGTTTTGGCACTCGGAGGAATCGTGCGGATAATCGCGACGACGCCAGAGTTCAGTCGACAATGGTCTTCTTGAAAGTACCACCGGACAGGGTGTGACGAGTTTTGGAAGCGAAGGAACTTAGCCCGAGTTACTTTGGGCTTTTGAGTTCATGTGAAGAATAGGCGGGTTGCTTATATGTTAGCAATTGCCGCCCGACTTAGGAGCGACGTCCGGTCTTTCAGATTGTTATGTTCGGCCGAGCGTATAAAGAGGCGAGCTCTACCACGGAACAGACCAACCGTGGCTCTCCAGATGGCACATCCCGAGAAGCGGCCGTAGGCGCCTCGAGGATCGCAGCACCCTGCACCATTTGTTGGGTCGTCGAGCAAGGCTCGCGCAAAGTGACAAAAGTGGTATCGCGGATCGAGAAGTATATTTTGACCCCGGAAGAGGTATTTGTGGTGATATAGAGGTGTTTCCTCGTGGGCTTGGATGTAAGTCTTTGCGCAGTGTTTCATGGCCAGTGTGGCGTGATTGTTCTCATAAGTATAGTAGTAGAGACTATATCGACGCTTGTATGTTTGGGGACTTAGAAGGAACATTCGACGAATGTTTCTGGGGAAGAATGTTATACCGTAGTTCCGTGGTATGTATGCGAGGACGCACGCAGAATAATACGTAAAGATCGGAAAGGAAGAAAGAGGTGATTTTTTCCACGGAAAAGTTTCCGCTTTTTCAAGGAAAAGGTTCGTTAATGGGAATGGATTCCCGATTTGGTTTTGGACTTCTTAGATTATATTAGAATTATGGAATTTTATTTTCTGAATGGTCACGTGGGCCCACGGAGAAATTTACGCTTTGTGGGGCCCGCTTTGATTTTGAGATTTTGGCCGTTATGGATATTTTCTAAGACGAAATATTTTGATTTAATCGGGGGCGACACGTGTCACCCCACGTGGCACCTCGGGGCCGAAATATGTTTGTGCACAATACGGTTAGAGTCGTTTTCGACGAAACGCTCTACCTAACTTACGAAGGGTAAATTACGGCTATGTCATTTAGTATTTTTGCGATTTTTCCGAGAGACAAACGTTTGGACCAACGAGGGCAACACTTGGCACCCTCTCGTTGGTGGACTCGGGCGGCGTTAGGCCGATTGACGGGCGCGGTTGCTAGATATTTGCAGGGTTTTAAGCAGGTCTAGGGGCACTTGGGCATATCTTGCCCTCCACTTGCCCCCACTTGGCTAGATTCGCCATTGGTTGGCCTTTGCCGCCTATAAATACCCTCCCCTTTGAAGACTTCTTCATCCATTCCATAATTTCCAAGTCTTGAAAACCTCCTCCCTCCTCGTTGGTTTCGGCCCTCCTCTTCCTGTGAGGCCTTGGCCGAGGTGCACCCTCCTAGAGGCCTTGGCCGAGGGTACACCCCCTCCTAAATGTGTGCCGTGAGGTACCCCTCTTGGTAGGAAATACTCTCCAAGTATTGTTATAATGCCAAAATTACCTTAGCAGTATACCTTGTTGTATTCTAAGGTTATACCTATACGAAAAGCCCAGAAATACTATTATACTTCCCGTCACCACAAAACCAAACCCTAGGAAAATCTCCATAGTCCGTTGAGTATTGTGTGAAGTTGGTTAGAACTTCTAAGGGTGGTTTAGAGCGGGTCGAGCGCCTGAGTCGAGCTAAACGATTGCCCAGATCGACTTTATACTTGGATAATTATGGGCTTATCGAGGTAAATATCTTGTCCTCTATTGTAATTGGAAATTACATGTTGTTAGAATATATAGTTGAAGTATACTATATATAGAATCAACGTGGTTAGTTGGCAATGTCTTTTGACTTAAGCTCAAGAATCGAATCGAATCAGACATAAAGAGACTTGTGTAGTAATCGTGAGTAGAATTGTACCCGTCGTTAGATGTATAACCCCGGTTGGCTTGGTAGCCGCCCAGTTAGAGGGAGATTTACGCCGTCATGCGTGGAGTGCCAATTTTCTGAGAATGTTCTGCGATAAGGTCTAAATGTTAATGCGCTGTGGCCTTATAGGTCAAGTACTACGTGTGGCGCTCTACTTGGCTTAAGGAGTAGCGGTTGGGAGTACTTGAGCGCTTTTGCTATTAGTCGATACTCGTCGCGAGGTATGTGAACCTCTTCCTATCTCTTCTAGCATGATATGTGTGAACTATGTAGTACGGTAGACGCATACGCATTACTAAATGTATTTGATTGGTGTAAAACATAAAGTGTTATAACGCTTTATGGGAAGTTGGTTATAACGGCTTTATGTTGGTAAGAAAATACATGTGGTTTTTAAAAGGTAATCGATTTGAACTATAATCGCTTGTTATGTGTTAATAAAGAACTTGAAGTATTTCAAAAGAGTTTTGAATCATTTTGAGAGAAGTAATACTTGATTTGTTTTGAAAACTTAAGAGTTATACTAGCTTTATGGAAAGTTAGGTATAACGCCTTAAGAATGTTTTATCGATTTTGGAAATCAGAATGTGTATCGACAAACCACCGCAGCGTTAATAAAAGGAAATGTTTTGACAGATTAAGTATTATTAAACCAAGAGAAACTTCCATCCGCATGTAAGCTAAGATGAGACAAAATGATATTTCCTAGATCATGGTCACAGAATAAGATTGTTGTAAACAAGAATATCCTACTCACATATAAGACTTATGTTTCTCGATAGTTTAAAAGAGAATTATATTCTTAAATGAATAAGACTATGAACTACTAAACCTTTCTAAATAAGAAACATGAACATTTGAAATTAGGCAAACTTGACGCTTGGAAAATAATGTCATACTTGAGTTTTACAAAGAGAAGTGTTTTGATTTACTTCAAAAGATGATCACTATATTTTCATATATTACGGGCATTGTGTGACTTTTGTGAAAGTAACGTATCTTTTAAAGAGTTAATGTATGAAGTACTTTGGGGATAAAACCCCGAACTTGTTAGCATATAGTAGAAAGTATCTTGTGTGTATAACTTGATTGTGTTGGTTTGTGATAGCCTTGTAATACTTTCTTGTTGATTTGATAAGTAAACATGCTAGGATGCTACGTATGTTAGTATCTTGTGATGTTTGTGTAAAGGGGTTTTTCCTTTGTTGTGCTTATGTTGTTTAACGATAAGCTGTTATGATAGTATTATACATCACTCATCTCTTGAGAAGATTCCGGTTAAGCCGCCTCCACGCGGGTAGACTCAGCGGTCGATGGACCTATGATTCGAGACTACCTCACGCGGTCCAGGGGCCTGCGCGAATCGCGGAGTTCCGTGTTAGACGCGCCTTGTGGTCACGCGGTCCTTGTGGCTACGCGGACGGCGAGTCCGTGACGCCGCCGGAGTAGCTACCTCGATGCGGGTTATACCTCATGCGGGCCGATCTGATTGGCCTACGCGAGTCGGAAAGTTCGTGGCTAGACGCGCACATTAGATACTGCGCGCAAGTGGTCGCTTTGATCATGTGACGCTGCAGACAGATCTTATGATACGATTCATGACCTTGTTGGTACTGCTGGTGTTAGTAGTCGGCTATGCCTTCGCATTACCCCGCACGCAGTTATTATGGCAGTGGGACCCGGTGTTCATGTGTTCCTTGGTGCTTTTATATCATAAATCGCCGCAGGCGGGCGTATTCCACGCATGATTGATGTTGTGGGCGTGAGACCCATTGTTATATTTGAGTGATGACTTGAGGGCGTGAGTCCTCGACTGACACGCATCGCTATTATTGTGGAATCGTAGTTTGGTTATCATACATGTCTCCCGCTTTATAGACTATTATGATTTCATTTACGATTTTTAGTTTCACATACTGCACTGCAGTTATCGACCTCCTTCTGGGCCGCTCACGCCGCAGTAAAGGTACACCGCCATTGATCCTCGCCTTAGGTCACAGCGTTTGGTAAAGCTCCGTTGCTCGAGGCTTATCGATGGTATAGTTCCCGTTGTTGTAGGTGTTTACATTCAGTGGTATGGCGGGCCCCGTCCCGCCATTGTTGTCGTATAATTTCTTGAGGTCCGTAAATCATGTTGTGTGGTTTGTAAAAGGATTAAAACTGCTCATGTTGGAAAAGTCGTTATTTATATTTATGCCGAAAGGCAAGTTTTTCTCGATTATTGTTTCATATTTCATAATATGTCTTGTATTGTTTTATGTTCCTGACACTGATGTTGTATCACTAGGGTGCTCGGTAAGGCACCACCACGCCCTAATCGGGTCGTGACATGCTTGCCCTTACCGCGGATTTAACGCACTCGGGCGAGGTCAGTACAACAGGTACTAAGTATGCGAAACTGTAAAGTACTTAAATGAAAACATATCATTTTTAAAAACCAGTTTACAAATATGTGTGAAACAACCAAGGAAAACGCACATAGTGCCACATCACAAACAAGAGCAACAATAGGTAACTGTAATAGGTCTTGTCTAGGCTGCGAATGATCGAAACAGGGCCACTCATCATTCTGCAAGCCTAATCCTGGACTCCCGGAGTCCGCATAGGCCACTCACATGGACCCGCATGAGGTATAACCCCGCATCGAGGGTAGCTACCTCCTGCATCGCCCCGACTCGTTGTCCGCATGGCCACATAGACCGCATGAGGCATAACCCCGCATACTAACTCGAACTCTCGTAGCCCGCATAGGCCCCCGACCCGCATGAGGTATTCTCGAATCACGGTCCTGCATCACCGAGTCTACCCCAGATCGGAGGGCGCTTAACCTCCTGATCATCTCAAGAGGTGAGTGATAGTACACTAACATAACATTTATCTTTAAACAACATAAGCACAACAAGGATACTCTTATACAAACGTTACAAGATACTAACACACATAGCATCATATCATGTCTACTTATCAAACCATCTTATTATTCTTTTCACAATTCAACATAAGTCCGTTATACACACATAGTCAAACTTGTTTCTTTTATCAATCTTAAGTGGTTATACTCAACTTCCCATAAAGTTAGTATAACTCTTAAGCTTCGCTTTAAAACCGCTTAGTTCTCTTCATAAAAATGATTCAAGATTCTTATGAAATGTTTTGATTTTTATTATTCATTAGCTTAAGCGTGAGGCATTCCGTAAGTGTTATTCAGGCTTAAGCGTCGAGGCATTGCCGTAAGTATTATTCAGCTTAAGTCAAAGACATTGCCGTAGTTATATTAAGTTAACACACGTACGCTCACCGCACTATATATATTGTAAAATATCATGCTTTAGGAAGAATCACATACCTTCTCAAATAAAACCACCGCCAAGTCAATATGTCGCAAGCAGAGTCACCATAATAGTCACAGATATCTATCAAAGACTACTCAAGGTCATTCTAAACAGAGGGTTCACAATTCTATGGAAAGTCAAGACTTCCTACCCTGAGCTATATAAGTTCATCGTGAAAACAAATTCCCATGTAAGTCTGCTTTGATTATTCTTCTTTAAACCCTTCATCGTGTGGTAATACCAATTCTATTCGTGATATTCTTCTAAGTATTTAATACTTATTCTAATACTACTACAGATGTATTCTCTAATTCAAAAGAGGGTTAGGATTAGTTACCCTGTAAGCCCAATAATATCCTAGAAAAGTCGCACCGAGCAAGGTTTTGCTCCTAAGTTGTATGTCTAAGGAAACCTTAGAAGTTCTTCACAACTTCTACTAAGTACTAAGGTATTTGGGCTAGGGTATTTTGGGCATTATAACAATACTAGAAGACAACTTTTCTACCAAGGAGGGGGTAGATTTTTGGCTAGGCAGTGGGCCTCGGCCCAACTACTAGGCTAGAGTGGGTATTCGCCAAGGGCCTTCACAAGGGAGGGGAGGTGTTGGACGAAAGGGCTACAAAGGGAGAGGAGAGGATTTTCAAGACTTGAAAGCTTTGTGGATGAAGAACTCTTCATCTTAAGGGGTATTTATAGGTCAAGAAGTTGGCCAACCAATGGCCAAGATTTAGACAAGTGCAAGGCAAGTGTAGGGTGAGGATTAACTATACACAAATATCCTACCAACTCCTTGACTTGTGCACAAGGCACAAAAACGTGTTCTCTATTGTTCAAATCGTCCAAATGGACGATTTCAAGTCCATCAATTGGAGGTGACAAGTGTCGCCTCCCGCTGGTCCAAAATGTTTCGCCTCTCTAAAAATCCGCAAAAATTAGAAATGGCATAGCCGAATTTACCCTACGAAAGTCGTGGAAACGCTTTCGTCTGAAAAACTATTCGCTTTGTGAGTTGTGCCCACAAAATCGCCCAAGCCTAAACTTTAAGGCTAAACCAGACGTATTCCTCACGCATATACTGAAATACGGTATAATGATTCTTACCATCGGGTGTGATAAGTAGACAACCTCCCTCAGATTCGGCTTCACATTTAAAAAAAAAAAAAAAAAAAAAAAGAAGATAAATTATGTCAGTCCTTTAGTGATTTTTGCCTTAAATCTTGTAGTGGAAGCAAATAAAGGTAAATGTAGCCACTTTGTCTATTGTGTCTCGATACCTGGTCATTTTGTCGAGATCGTAAGATTTTGAAATAATTTTCCTTAGGAATTTATTTCATTAATCACAATATATATAGTTGTACAACTGTGATTCTTAATACAGTAAGAATCCTAAGTTACCTTAAATACATGATACTAATAAATACAATATATACTGTGAATATTTGAATAATATTCGCTAATACACCCTCGCATTTGAGCGGATGAGGTCAATGCTCAGGCTGGATCTGAAGTCTGTGAACAGTTGTCTGGGTAGTCCCTTTGTGAAGATGTCTGCATACTGATAGAAGAAAGGTACATGTAGAATTTTGACAAGACCACGTGCGACCTTCTCACGAACAAAATGAATATTCATCTCAATATGTTTGGTCCGCTGATGCTGGACCGGATTATGAGACATATAAATAGCAAATATGTTATCACAATAGACTATAACTGCCTTAGACAATGGACAACTTAGCTCCAAGGGAAGATTCCGGAGCCAACAGATCTCAGCAACTATATTAGCAACACCCATATACTCTGCTGCAATCGAGCGATAACGCGTGGCTTGTCTCTCGCGTACCAAGAGATAAGATTATCCCCTAAGAACACACAATAACCTGAAGTAGAGCGTCTCGTGTCCGGACACCCTGCCCAATCAGCATTTGTGTAAGAAAGTAACTTGTTCGAAGCGGAGGGATAGAGATGCAACCCATAGTTATGAGTGCCCTTAATGTAGCTGATAATACGTTAAGAGCAACAAAATAGGGTTCCCTCGGAGCATGCATGAACAGACACACCTGCTGAACGACATATGCAATGTCGGGCCTGGTAAATGTGAGGTACTGAAGAGCACCTGCAAGACTTCGATAGAGAGTAGGATCAGACACTGGATCACCCTCAGAAGCACTGAGCTTGGATTTCGAATCAACGGGAGTAGGCATAGCCTTGCAATTCGACATCTTAGCTCTGAACATAATTTCTTCTGCATACTTACGCTGACTCAGGAACATAGTATCTGCAGATCTAGTAACTGATATACCCAATAAGTAAATCAGCTTGCGCAAATCAGTCATAGCAAATTCAGTTTGAGAAGAGCAATAATGTCATTTTTCAACTTGTCATATGAGGCAGTGAGAACAATGTCATCAACATATAATAACAAGTAAGCAATGTCACTACCATGATGAAAAGTGAACAGAGAGGTGTCACACCTGCTGCAAATAAAACCAATCTGCAGAATATACCTGGCAAAACGGTCATACCAAGCACGAGGTGCCTGCTTTAGATCATAGAGTGACTTCCTAAGATGACAAACATATTGAGGAACATCAGGATGAACAAAACCAGGTGGCTGATGCATGTATACAGTTTCTTTCAAATCCCCATGAAGAAATACATTCTTGACATCCAGCTGATGAATCTGCCACTTTTTACCCATAGCAATACTAAGAACAGTACGAATCGTAGCCAGTTTAACAACCAGGCTAAAAGTATCACCACAATCAATGCCCTCTTGCTGATTAGTGTCGGTTGCTACAAGTCTAGCCTTGTAGCGTTTCAAAACGCCACTATCTCTGAATTTGTGACGAAAGAGCCTCATGCATCTGATCACATTGACCCCCTCTGGTCTAGGAACAAGATCCCAAGTATGATGCTTAGTTAAAGCATTATATTCCTCAGATATGGCCGCATTACAATTAGGGTCAAGTTTAGCCAATTTGAGGTTCTTTGAGAGTGGAGAAATGGTTTGGACAGATAGGTTAAACTGGACTTTTGGTTTGAAAATATCGTGTTTGGTACGAGTTTCCATTTGGTGACTGGGGACATTGGGTGGTGGCATTGGTGAAGTGACAGGTTCCGAGGTTTGCTCACTGGAAGGGTGGCACCGTGGTGCATCCTCGAGGGACCGTGGTGCTAAAGACGATGGAGGAACAGTGAACTCACTGGAAGGGTGGAACAGCGGTGTATCCTCGAGGGACCGCGGTGCTAAAGGCGATGCAGAAATAGGGAACTCACTGGAAGGCGTGTATCGCGTGCATCCTCAGGACTGCCACGACCCGACCGGGATCGCGATCGTGCCCTACTCCGGGCACCCTTTAGGTAAACATCGAGATAATCACGGAACATACATGAAAACTTATAAAATAAACAATGTATAAAACAACAAAGTTAGCCGATAGGCTACCTTCCCGACATAAATATATACAACCAAGCTTGCCTCATTTCTTTACAACCGACCCACAAATATGTGACTACAGCACTCTAAGAGTTTTTATCATAACAATCGTATGGACAGTGGCCCCGCCATACCTCGAATATACATGAATCTACTACCTCGTGGAAAACTGCATCAAGAGATAAGCCTCCGAGCAAATGGAGCTTTCTCCCAAAATCAACCGAGATCCTAAGAGCAAGGATCACCAACCTGGTACCTAAAACTCGCGGGCATTTAACGCAGCTCGGGCTGGGTCGATAACAAAAATTTAATATGGAACTAAATAAGGTACAACAATTAAAACATATCAAGATAAAAGCATGACAGGGGTAAGTGTAAAAGAAGTAAATACCGAGCCTATCATGTCATTACCCTCGTGAACTTAATCGCACCTTATTATCTTTTCCCATTTCTCAATAAAGGTTATAGTCACTTCCTTACGCATTTACTTCGTAAAATCATCAAGTTCACTACCATATAACCTACTTACCTTACATAACCTAGTCCGCCCTTTACGGAGGACACCTATATCGCCTACCAACCTCGGGACGCGATAAAGTCACATAGTCCCCTAAAGGTATATCGTCCGCCTATCTCTCGACGCGATAATGTCCTATAGTCCGCCCGTGGCGTATACCGCCCGCCCATCTCTCGGTCGATAATGTCATATAGTCCGCCTGTAAGGTATACCGCCTACCATCTCGGTCGATAATGTCATATAGTCCGCCTGCGTATATCGCCCGCCCATCTCGGTCGATAATGTCATATAGTCCGCTCAAAAGGTATACCGCGCGCCCATCTCTCGGTCGATAACGTCATATAGTTCGCCTGCAGAAGGTATACCGCCCGCCATCTTCGGGTCGATAATGTCATTTAGTTCGCCTGCAGCGTATACCGCCCGCCATCTTCGTCGATAATGTCATATAGTTCGCGTGCAGGTATACCGCCCGCCCATCTGCGGTCGAGCATGTCATATAGTTCGCCTGTAGCGTATACCGCCCGCCATCTTCGGGTCGATAATGTCATTTAGTGCGCGTGCAGGTATACCGCCCGCCATCTTCTCGGTCGATAATGTCATATAGTTCGCCTGCAAAGGTATACCGCCTCGCCCATCTCTCGGTCGATAATGTCATATAGTGCGCGTCAAAGGTATCTCGCCCGCCATCTGGTCGATAATGTCATATAGTCGCGCGTAAGGTATACCGCCACCCATCTCTCGGGTCGATAATGTCATATAGTGCGCGTGAAAGGTATCTTCGCCCACCCATCTCTGGGTCGATAATGTCATATAAAAATCCGGGAATTTAACCCAACGTACTACGCACCTCTACTTCTTTAGAAGGACTCTTTTTCAAATAAAACTTCCAAGACACTGACAACCGCAGTATCAAGTCATCTCTACTTTTTTTTTAAGACAAGTCACATTACCCTTTTTAGAAATTCAATAACCGGCTTCTAAATTATGTGACTTCTTACTTAAAAGCTTTAAGCAAGTGATACCTTTAAATCACATTGCCTTTCCTTAATACAAGTTATTTCTTTTATTACATTATTAGAGAAAACCATTCTCTTAACCTTCCATAAAGTCGTCATAACCAACTTTCCATAAAGCCGTTATAACCCTTTATGGTTTTAGACAAAACTCATTCCTTTTCTAACCAAGAGACTTCTACTTTTTGAAACCAAGTATTAAATACTTTCAAATCAATTCACTTAACTTTCAAAAATACAAATTAGTCTCTTAACCTTTAGAAATCAAGTGACTCCTTTTATTACACAACCTTAGGCAATTGATGCCTTAAAAATCAAGTTGCCTTTTTCACTAAAATCAAGTCATTTATCTTTCCATAAAGCAAATATAACCAACTCCCCATAAAGTCGTTATATTCACTTTATGCCTTAGCTAAATACAATTTCCTATCCAAGGGACTTATACGTTTAAAACGAAACAAGTATCAAATACTTTAAAACTCTTCAAGTCCCTTAACTTTAATAAAACATTAGACATCCTTAATATTCTCAAAGAAATGAGTTAATCTCCTAACTCACCCGACTTGGCTATTCATAAAACTAGTAAAGGATATCAAGGTCTTCAGACGCTCACCGTACTACATACGTGCAACTATTCATGCTCAAAGGATAGGAAAAGTTCTACAAAGAGTAAATCACACCACTACCTCTTAACTTCTAAGAGTAGAAGGAAACATGTAATGATACCATAAGTATATTCCATACATAGAATCATGCCAAAGGAAGGAAGAGGTTCACATACCTCGCGACGATTGTCGACAAGTAGCAAAATGCTCCAAAGTACTTCAACCTTGAGCTATTCCATTCTTCAAGTAGGATACACTATACTTAGTTCTTCAACCTATCATGGTCACAATACGTCCATTAACCTCTTACTTCAAACGTAGAATATTCTAAGTGCTAAGTCGCCAAATTCTACGGAAAATCTGACAAAGACCTCCTTTGTTTCTACTACTATGCCACCTTTTCAAGGCCGAATACAATAACCAAACACGCCACATTTAAGGCCCAAACAATGCAACCAACACTAGGGGATTACACGCCTACTAGACGTGTAAAATTCCGCCCCACAATAGATAACAAACTACCACAACTACTAGCCCATTTTCGGCCAACTTGAAGTACTACAACATCAATTCTTATCCAATTTCCATTTCAATCCAAGTTATTAGTCTAACATGATATCAAGTCGCAATTGATTATAACCACTATAATCCTCATGTAAACAAATACGCGACGATTTCTAATAAACGACCAATTAGTAATCCAACTTCAGGCTAATATAACATTTCAGATTTAAGCTACAAGCAATCCATAATACTTATGAACTTCAACATATCAACTTCATGCTAGCAACACGTAAAGCTAACAACAACAACATAACTATATAATCTTGTAACACCTATAAAAGACAAGATTATACCTCAATGAAACTTAATCCAACTCTAACCAAGTTGCTCCTTAGTAGTTTAGAGCCTCCCCAAGACACTTCAATCCGCTTGTTGAGACCCTTAGAACAACACCAACAAATATCCTTCAAATCTCCAAGCAAAACCTAGAAAGACAACTAGGTTTTCGTTTTGCGACTAACCCGTAAACTATCTTTTTCCAAGATTTTTCTATTGAGATATGTTTACAATACCCTCTAGAACCTTGCTTTAAAGTGTGGAGCTTAATGGACAACAAACAAAATTTTTTGTAGAGAGAGCTAGCCAAACCCGAGAGCATGCCTTGTGTGTTCTTCAAACTTTTGTGAAAATTGGCTAAGTGTTAAGCTTGTCTTGCACTACTAGTATTAAATAGCAACATGGAGTGTCAAGGTGTGAACAATTGGGTGGTTAGGATGAAGTCTTACTAAATATCAAGACTTTGTGGGCCCATTGACCAAGTCAATTATGTCAAGCTCACTACATTGCAAGACTTGTCTTCCTAACAAGGGTCAAATGACCCTTGTGTCCATGTTGAAATCGTCCAAGCTCACCTAAGGGGGGGTGACACGTGTCGCCCTCCCATTCGTCACAATAATCTATTTTCCGACAATTCCATAATTCCGATAAATTTTTACAAGTCTCAAATCTTAACACTTGTGAGTTCTTACGTACGTTCTTAAAACATGTCCTGTAAAATACGGGGTGTAACATTCTTCCCCCCTTAGAAACATTCGTCCCCGAATGTTCTTTCGGAGTCAAACTTACCATTAGCGACATAGTTTCCTTTCACAACCCCGACATACCAAAAATGCCACACATGGCCCTAATACCACGCACACGCATATCTGTCCGTCATAAGCCCAAAAAGGGATTATCTTTTCGTACTTCCAACTCCTTCTAACATATACATAGTCTCAATATAATCTGTTCATAAAACTTAAACATACCACAACTTTATCATGCATACAAGTTTCTAAAGGCCAAAGACATACCTGAAATCATATAGGCGGTTCAAGGACCGCTAAAACTGGGAACTCCCACCACGACCGCCACGCACGGCTGTGCATTTAACCCCGCCTAGCTATCAAGGCGAAGAACCCGCAATCGATCCAAAGAGACGGTGTTGTCCCACCAGACTTCTATAAGGACACTTTCTTAACATATGGCCTAGACGACCACAAGAAAAACAAGCACCGCATCGCGACATACCCCGTAATGTAACCTACCACATCGGGCGATTGAGGCACGCGTGGCCTCGATCGATCGAACCCCATCCGCTCGAGGCTCAAGCTCTAGAGACTTGACCGCCCTCGCATTCCCGGTTGTAAAACCCTCCGCCGAAATCGTGGAGGAGCACTCGGTGCTGGATGCAATGTATACCTAGTCTGCTGCTGAGGATGTCCGCCTCTAAATCGCCTCGAGACTGATGTCCCCGCCCTCGGGCCGGGCTCGAGTCAACTGGTCCTCCTCTCTCTATCCTCTATCCTCGCGATAGGCTCGCATCCAGCGATGTCCATACCGGCTGAAGAGCCACACCTAAGCATGCGGTAATCATATGACGGCCAAGCCCCATCACATAACGATGAACCCTATCCGCCATGTCGCCACACAATAGTACGCGATAACCGCCAAGGAGTCAAACCTGCTATACTCCCGACAGCCCTCCTGCTACGCCTCAAGGTCAAGAATGCCTACCCGGCTCTCTCATCTCGTGAGGCAAAACGTGATACATGAAGGCCTCAGAACTCCTCCCAAACACCGGAAGTGGCATCATCACCCCTTGAAAGCAACCACGACTCAAACCGCTTCAACGCAATATCGCGCAACCCAGAAGAGGCTAGCGTAATGCACTGCCTCAAGCCCTAAGAACTCGCATGGTCCGTAGTCGCCGAATGAACTCCCGCGGATCCTCCTCGCACTCGAACCATAAAACTCGCGGATGACAACCCGTAAAAATCCGGATCCGCAAACCGGCTCAGGGTTAGCTACTCGCCTGCTGGCACGCCTCTACCACTATGTCGGGCCAATAGTCCGACCGTTTCTCCATAATCTTCGTATCGCCGCCGCGAATCGAGGCCCGCACGGAACCTTCGAGCTACCGCCGCTTCTGGCCTCTAATATCGCCGGCTGGCTGAACTTGCCGCCGCCTACTACCTCGTGCATAGTCCGTGCTCCGAGTCCTCGTAACCTCTCGTGCACTTCTAGCGCCTCGCCGCCGCTTGCCCTTCGGGCTCGCCGCCTTCCGCGGAGGCATATCTGCTCATAAGACTAGGTCGAGAGGATTCAACCTAATAAGACACTTTCATCGCACGATCTCGCAGAGAGAAGAATGGAAACTAATCCTAAATGTCCCGCAGCCTCCTCGATTATAGACGTGGTGCACAACACACCGATAATCAAGACTTACTAGACACGCCTCAGACACTTTCGAGGACTAATCGCTCGATACCACTTTTGTCACGACTCCGACCCCGATCGCGATCGTGCCCTACCCGGGCACCCTTTATGTAAACATCGAGATAATCACGAACATACATGAAAACTTATAAAATAAACAATGTATAAAACAACAAAGTTAGCCGACAGGGCTACCTTCCCGACATAAATATATACAACCAAGCAGCTTGCCTCATTTCTTTACAACCGACCCACAAATACGTGACTACTGCACTTCTAAGAGTTTTTATCATAACAATCGTGACAGGCCCCGCCATACCCCGAATATACATGAATCTACTACCTCGTGGAAAACTGCACAAGAGATAAGCCTCCGAGCAAATGGAGCTTTCTCCCAAAATCAACCGAGATCCTAAGAGCAAGGATCACCAACCTGGTACCTAAACTCATGGCATTTAACGCACTTCGGCGGGGTCAAGATAACAAAAATTTAATATGGAACGGAAATAAGGTACAACAATTAAAACAAATCAGTATAAAAGAATTAAAGGTGTAAGTGTAAAATAAGTAAATACCTGAGCCTATCATGTAATTACCCCATCGTGAACTTAATCGTACCTTATTATCTATTCCCAATTCTCAAAAAAGGTTATAGTCACTTCCTACGCATTACTTCGTAAAAATCATCAAGTTCACTACCATATAACCTACTTACCTTACACAACCTAGTCCGGCCATTTACGGAGGGACACCTATACTGCCCGGCCCAACCTGGGACGCGATAAAGTCACATAGTCCCCTAAAGGTATACTGTCCGGCCCCATCTCTCGACGCGATAATGTCCTATAGTCCGCCTGGCGTATATCGCCCGCCCATCTCGGTCGATAATGTCATATACCGCCTGCAAGGTATACCGCCGCCATCTCGGTCGATAATGTCATATAGTTCGCCTGCAGGTATACCGCCCGCCCATCTTCGGTCGATAATGTCATATACCGCCTGCAGCGTATACCGCCTCGCCATCTCTCGGTCGCTAATGTCATATAGTTCGCCTGCAGGTATACCGCCCGCCCATCTTCGGTCGATAATGTCATATAGTCTTCCGTAAAGGTATACCGCCTACCATCTTCGGGTCGATAATGTCATATAGTTCGCCTGAAGGTATACCGCCTGCCATCTCTCGGGTCGATAATGTCATATAGTTCGCCTGAAGGTATCTCGCCCGCCATCTCTCGGTCGATAATGTCATATAGTTCGCGTAGAAGTATACCGCCCGCCATCTTCGGTCGATAATGTCATATAGTCTTCCCGTAGGTATACCGCCCGCCCATCTCTGGTCGATAATGTCATATAGTGCGCGTGCAGGTATCTCGCCCGCCATCTCTCGGTCGATAATGTCATATAGTTCGCCTGCAGGTATACCGCCCGCCCATCTTCGGTCGATAATGTCATATAGTGCGCCTGCAGGTATACCGCCCGCCCATCTCTGGTCGATAATGTCATATAGTGCGCCTGAAGGTATATCGTCCGCCTATCTGGTCGATAATGTCATATAGTATGCCCGTAAGGTATACCGCCTACCATCTCTCGGTCGATAATGTCATATAGTGCGCCTGAAGGTATACGCCCGCCCATCTCTCGGGTCGATAATGTCATATAAAAATCGAATTTAACCCAACGACTACGCACCTCTACTTCTTGAAGGACTCTTTTCAAATAAAACTTCCAAGACAATCGACAACCGCAGATCAAGTCATCTCTACCTTTTTTAAGACAAGTCACATTACCCTTTTAGAAATTCAATAACCGGCTTCTAAATTACGTGACTTCTTACTTAAAAGCTTTAAGCAAGTGATACCTTTAAATCACATTGCCTTTCCTTAATACAAGTTATTTCTTTTATTACATTATTAGAGAAAACCATTCTCTTAACCTTCCATAAAGCCGTCATAACCAACTTCCCATAAAGCCGTTATAACCCTTTATGGTTTCAGACAAAACTCATTCCTTTTCTAACCAAGAGACTTCTACTTTTTGAAACCAAGTATTAAATACTTTCAAATCAATTCACTTAACTTTCAAAAATACAAATTAGTCTCTTAACCTTTAGAAATCAAGTGACTCCTTTTATTACACAACCTTAGGCAATTGATGCCTTAAAAATCAAGTTGCCTTTTTCACTAAAATCAAGTCATTTATCTTTCCATAAAGCAAATATAACCAACTCCCCATAAAGTCGTTATATTCACTTTATGCCTTAGCTAAATACAATTTCCTATCCAAGGGACTTATACGTTTAAAACGAAACAAGTATCAAATACTTTAAAACTCTTCAAGTCCCTTAACTTTAATAAAACATTAGACATCCTTAATATTCTCAAAGAAATGAGTTAATCTCCTAACTCACCCGACTTGGCTATTCATAAAACTAGTAAAGGATATCAAGGTCTTCAGACGTCTCACTACTACATACGTGCAACTATTCATGCTCAAAGGATAGGAAAAGTTCTACAAAGAGTAAATCACACCACTACCTCTTAACTTCTAAGAGTAGAAACATGTAATGATACCATAAGTATATTCCATACATAGAATCATGCCAAAGGAAGGAAGAGGTTCACATACCTCGCGACGATTGTCGACAAGTAGCAAAATGCTCCAAAGTACTTCAACCTTGAGCTATTCCATTCTTCAAGTAGGATACACTATACTTAGTTCTTCAACCTATCATGGTCACAATACGTCCATTAACCTCTTACTTCAAACGTAGAATATTCTAAGTGCTAAGTCGCCAAATTCTACGGAAAATCGGACAAAGACCTCCTTTGTTTCTACTACTATGCCACCTTTTTCAAGGCCGAATACAATAACCAAACACGCCACATTTAAGGCCCAAACAATGCAACCAACAATAGGGGATTACACGCCTACTAGACGTGTAAAATTCCGCCCCACAATAGATAACAAACTACCACAACTACTAGCCCATTTTCGGCCAACTTGAAGTACTACAACATCAATTCTTATCCAATTTCCATTTCAATCCAAGTTATTAGTCTAACATGATATCAAGTCGCAATTGATTATAACCACTATAATCCTCAAGTAAACAACATGCGACGATTTCTAATAAACGACCAATTAGTAATCCAACTTCAAGTGGCTAATATAACATTTCGGATTTAAGCTACAAGCAATCCATAATACTTATGAACTTCAACATATCAACTTCATGCTAGCAACACGTAAAGCTAACAACAACAACATAACTATATAATCTTGTAACACCTATAAAAGACAAGATTATACCTCCATGAAACTTAATCCAACTCCAATCCGAAGTTTCTCCTTAGTAGTTTAGAGCCTCCCCAAGACACTTCAATCCGCTTTTTGAGACCCTTAGAACAACACCAACAAATATCCTTCAAATCTCCAAGCAAAACCTAGAAAGACAACTAGGTTTTCGTTTTGCGACTAACCCGTAAACTATCTTTTTCCAAGATTTTTCTATTGAGATATGTTTACAATACCCTCTAGAACCTTGCTTTAAAGTGTGGAGCTTAATGGACAACAAACAAAAAATTTTGTAGAGAGAGCTAGCAAAACCCGAGAGCATGCCTTGTGTGTTCTTCAAATTTTTGTGAAAATTGGCTAAGTGTTAAGCTTGTCTTGCACTACTAGTATTAAATAGCAACATGGAGGGTCAAGGTATGAACAATTGGGTGGTTAGGATGAAGTCTTACTAAATATCAAGACTTTGTGGGCCCATTGACCAAGTCAATTATGTCAAGCTCACTACATTGCAAGACTTGTCTTCCTAACAAGGGTCAAATGACCCTTGTGTCCATGTTGAAATCGTCCAAGCTCACCTAAGGGGGGGTGACACGTGTCGCCCTCCCATTCGTCACAATAATCTATTTTCCGACAATTCCATAATTCCGATAAATTTTTACAAGTCTCAAATCTTAACACTTGTGAGTTCTTACGTACGTTCTTAAAATATGTCCTGTAAAATACGGGGTGTAACAGGACCGCGGTGCTAATTGTGATGCAGAAGCAAGAGACTCATTGGAAGGATGACACCGCGGTTCATCCACTAGGGACCGCGGTGCCGAAGTCGATATTTGAGTGAGCTGATTTAGGATGTTTGGGGATATGACTGGTTCATCAAGAAATGAGTAGTCTGGTTTTTGGTATTTCTGAGGGTTCAAAAACGGAAATATCATCTCGTCGAACGTGACGTGACGAAAGATGTGAATTTGACGAGCGGACAAGTCATATCACAGATAACCCCTATGGTTGGGTGGGAAACCTAGGAATAAACAGAGTGTAGTTCGAGGAGACAACTTATGAGGGGTGGTGGAGGTAAGATTGGGATAGCACAGACAACCGAAGATCAATAGGTGGTCATAAGAAGGAGTCCTACGATATAGAATGTCTGTGGGGGTCCTGTTTTGTAGGGTGCTAGTAGGTAAAATATTTAGGAGGTATTCTACCATTTTGACAGCATAGACCCAGAAAGATGATGGCAGACATGTATGAAAAATGAGGGTACGGACCATGTTATTAATAGTATGAATGATTCGTTTAGCTTTACCATTTTGAGGTGAGGTGTAAGGACAACATAAGCGGAACACCATGCCTTGTTGGGAGCAAAAATTATGGAAAACTGTATTATTAAACTCACGTTCGTTATCACATTGAAAGGATTTTATGGATTTTTCAAATTGAGTTTTAATAAATTTGTGAAACTCAAGAAATTTAGCAAAAACCTCAGATTTGAATTTCAGTGGATAAATCCATACAAAATGTGAAAAATCATCTAACAAAACAAGATAGAATTTGTGACCTAGAGAGCTAACAACAGGAGAGGTCCACAAGTCATCATGAACAATATCAAATGGTGAAACTGTAATACTCATAGAAGACAGAAAAAGAAGACGAGTATGCTTGCCAAGCGGGCAAGAAAAATAGTTTTGGGAAAGTTTCCCATTATTATATTTAATACGCTGATTATTTCTAAGAAAAAAAAGACATGATCTCCTGGATGCCTGAGCCTATTGTGCCAAGTGGATGGATACAATGCAGCAAGGGAGACTGGTTGTTGAGTTCTGACAGCGGAAGAATTTGTGAAAGGGTAGAGGTCTCCCACACTATTGCATCGCGTAAGAATTTTCCCCGTATTGAGATCCTTCACAGAGAAACCAAAAGGGTCAAAATCTACAGACACCCAATTATTACAAGTGAATTTCCTAACAGAGATCAACTTTTCAATAATTTGAGGGGCGTAGAGGACATGGTTGAGTGAAAATGGTGGATGGAGATTTTTAATGTGTGTATTGCCATAACCTGCAATTGGAATGCGGTGACCATTTCCAACAGTAATGTATTGAGGATACTTTAACTGAAGCAGTTGGGAAAAATTACCTGAAGAGTTGGTCAGGTGTGATGTGGCTCCAGAGTCTATATACCAATTATTGTCAGGCGGTTGCAGAGTGAGAGTGTTGAAAGCATGACCCAAATCAGTGGGTTGCATCTGCTGGGTTGACATCAGATGGGCCTGTTGAGGAGATGGGCTTGTTGGTGTTGGACCGAGAATGTTGGGCCTCTACTGCTGCTGAAACTGGGCCCCTGCTGTCGGGAATAGGCAAGAAGGTGAGGCCCGAGGCGTGGAATCGGCCGCGCCATCGGGTTCGCTGCTGCCGCGACGCACCGCCGCCGTTGTTTACCTTTGACGCGACCCTTCCCCTTTTGTCCTTGACCGCGACCCCCGTCGCTTCTGCCTCCACCGCGGGTCTGCTGCTGGTAGTTTTCCTATGGTGGTGGAGCAGTGGAGATAACCGATGATTTCAGGTTTTCAACAGCTAATGCATTTTTATTGTGCTCATCCTGTTTAGCACGTCGTGTTTCTTCCAACAACAATTGTGAACGCGCCTTTTAAACGATGGAAGTAGATCAGCCTGTTGAATCATTATTGCAAGAGTATCATACTCCCTCTTTAGTAATCCCGCAACAAGTTGTAGTACCATCTTAGTCTCAGAAACAGATGTACCAACATGAGAAAGTTGGTCAGCAACAAGCTTCAGTTGCTTGCAGTATTCGGTCATATTGTTAAAATTCTCAAGGCGTGTGTTGTTGAACTGCTCCTCTAAATACACCGCCCTAGTATTTTTATTATCCTGAAAGATTTCCTCCAGGCGTACCCAAAGTTCGCGTGCCGAAGAACCTGTTTTCAGGATAGTACACAACAAGTCCTTTGATATGGTACCATAGATCCATTGTTTGATAATGGCGTCAAGACGACGCCATGTTGAATCATCAACGTCAGAGGGGCGAGGGATTGACTCATCAATATGGTCGAGCATGTTGTACGCGCAAGCATGAATGTAAAATAGTTCTACCCACATAGAGTATTGACAGTCTTCTTGATCAAGAATAATAGGGACAAAATTCTTGATATTCGTGACAGCAAACGTCGGGGTAAAAAGAAGACTATGAGGAAGGAGGGGGGTGTCAACTAAGCCAGAGGTAGAACCAGTGGATTTAGGAGAGGTGGGAGGAGACATGATAGCCACAGGATTAGAAATTCCAAAGAGAGGAGATGGGCGGCGGTTTTCGGTAGAATTTTTAGGGTTTTGGGAGTTTAGGCTCTGATACCATGTAATATTTTGGAATAATTTCCCATAGGGATTTCTTTCATTAATCACAATATATAGAGTTGTACAAAAGTGATTTTTAAGACAGTAAGAATCCTAAGTTACCTTAAATATATGATACTAATAAATACAATATATACTGTGAATATTTGAAGAATATTCGCAAATAGAGATAACCTAAAACTTTCTACGTAAGTTCAAAATGGATCGTTTTTCCAAAACTGATCATTTTTGTTTGTTGTGTCCCTGCCTTGAACCATTTTTTCTAAGACAATTTAAAAATCTCCTTGGAAATTTATGTAGTTTGTCTCTTGCAAGATAGTTCTATTGGTCAGTTTTATCCTTCATTTCGGCTAAAGTAACCTTGAAACCTCGTAAATGTTATACCCCGTATTTCCAGAGTATGTACGTGAGGGCGTACGTATAATAATTTAAGCCTTAAGGATTGGCAAGGATCGAAATTTGGGCACAAGTGCCGAAAAGAATCGTTTTTCGACGAAACGTTTTACAAGACTTGCGAAGGGAAAATTCCGGCTATGTCATTTTTAATTTTTGCGGATTTTTCCGAGAGACGAAACATTTTGGACCAACGGGAGGGTGACATGTGTCACCCTCACATTGGAAGGAATTGTGGGCGGTAATGGACGAAAGGGTGGGTCAAAGTTGGTAGGATATTTGTGCAAGTTGGTGTGGTAGATGGATAAGGTACACATGGTTTAATCCTAGCCCTACACTTGCCTAACACTTGGATTGATCTTGGCCATTGGTTGGCCATTGCTTGACCTATAAATACCCCTCTAAGTTGAAGACTTTCTTCATCCAAACTTGAGCATTTTTCTAAGTCTCAAAATACTCCCTCCCTCTTGAGCTTTCGTCCGCCACACCCCCTCCCCTTTGAGAGGCCTCACGAGAATACACCCCCCCTTGCCTAGTTGTTTCGTATAATACCCCCCTTTGTGGTAGAGAAATACTCTCCAAGTATTGTTATAATGCCCTAAATACCTTAGCCCATATACCTTGTAGTACTTTCCAAAGTTACCTCTATACGTAGAGCCCGGAAATACTATTATACTTTCCCTCAGTCGCAAAAACGAAACCCTAAGGAAAACCTTCATAGTCGGTTGAAGTGTTAAGTAGAAGTTGCGTAGAACTTCTAAGGGTTGTTTGGAGCGGGTTGGAGCGCCCAGAGTAGGAGTTAAACGTCGCTCAGGATCGACATTTATACTTGGATAATTTTGGGCTTATCGAGGTAAATAATCCTATCCTTCTAGTGTAATTGGAAATTACATACTGTAGTAGTATTGAAATGAATATAAGATTCATAGAAGAGAATTGAACTGTAATAGAAGGATATTACAGAAAAGACTTGAACTGAAATCGCATCAGAAGAATATTAAAGTAGAAGATTAAACTGTACTTACATAGGACCGTATTTACAGTAGACTAATAACCTTTATTGGTTGAATGTTCTGCGAGTAGCATGAACTACTTGGAAGGTGGACAAGGCTAGCCGGGTTATAGCCGTGGAGCGTTTTGCTTATAGTCGATAATCGTCGCAAGGTATGTGATTCTTCTTATACTCTTGAGCATGATATTTTAAAGGAATATATATATATATACGGTAGACGTACGTGTGGCAATGTCTTTTGACTTAAGCCTGAATAATAAGAATCTGGAAGTATTTTACAAGAATATATATATATATAGTACGGTAGACGTACGTGTGTTAACAGAACGTAGTTGTACGGCAATGTCTTTTGACTTAAGCCTGAATAATAAGAATCTTGAAGTATTTCAAAAGAATTAAGGAACCTTTTTGAAAGAAGAGTAATACTTGGTTTTGAAAACATAAGAGTTATACTAGCTTTATGGGAAGTTAGGTATAACGTCTTAAGAGAGATAAAGAGAATGGTTTACTGATTTTTAGAAGTTAAGAGACTTAATCTTAAAAGATAAGAGACTTGACTTTATATGAAATTTGTGTGAAACCTCATTCGTGAGTAACGAGTACTTGGTTTTTAAAATGAATAATGTTTTAACTGATTTCGGAAATCAGAATAAGTATCGAACAAACCACTGCAGCGCTAATAAAGGAAAATGTATTGAATAATGAAGTATTATTAAAATCAGTAGAAACCTCCATCCGCATAGAAGCTAAGATGAGACAAAATGATATTACATTTTCTAGATCATGGCTGCTTTAATAAATGGTTATAAACAAGTATAAACTGCTCACACCTATGGCATATGTTACTCAATTGTTTTAAAAGAGATTAAGACATTGAACTATGAAACTTTTCTAAAATAAAGAGACTTGAGTAATTGAAATTGGGAAAACTGGAACTTTAGGGAAAAGAAAGGCATTGTTTTAAATTAGTTTAAAACATAAAGTGTTATAACAGCTTTATGGGAAGTTAGTTATAACGACTTTATGAAAACAAAAGAAGGGTTTTATCATTGGTTTTAATGTGGTAACTTGACTTTAAAAAGAGAAGTGTTTTGGTCTAAAAAGAAGGCATGGTATTACCTTAATTTGGTTTTAAAAAGGAAAGTATGGAAGTTGTTTTGGTTTACTTAAAAGATGTTAGTCACTCTATACTACGGGTATCGGGTGACCCTTGTAAAAGAAATGGATCTTTAAAAAGAATTTAACGTACGTAGTACTTAGGGTTAAAAACCCGGACTTTGACATAAAATGAAAGTACCTTGAGTCATGTATAACTTACCTATGCTTGTTGTTGTTAAACTTGCCTATGTTTGCGTGTGATAGCCTTGTCGTGCTAGCATTGTATTTCTATATCAACGCGTCTCTCAATGGAGGGCCGGCTGATTTGTTATGATATTACTTGGACGTACCGGCAGTGACGGAGAATTCCACGGGTACGCTCCTGTTGATAGTGTTATTCCATGGACTAGCTCTCCATGAAGTTTCTTCGTTCGCCTTGGTACCGTGGTGGCCAGACTTGCCCCGTCGTGGCTGATTCGGCCTTGTACTGGTAGTTAGCCCTCGCACTTGCCCTGCTCGTGTAGTGACGAAGTCTCGTGATACGCCTTGTACCGTAGTTAGCCCTCGATTTGCCCCGGCCAGCTACGTGGCGCCTTGGTATCCGTAGTCGGCCAGACTTGCCTGCGGTCGCCTTCGGCCGTGGTTTGGTAGTATTGTATTGGTAGTACGGCTTTGGCCTCTGGGAGGACTTGGTGTTCGTGTGTACTTCGGTGTTATCATATCATAGATCGCCGGCAATGGCGAAGGTATTCCACGCATGATTGATGTTATGGGCGTGAGACCCATCGTTATATTTGAGTAATGACTTGGAGGCGTGAGTCACGACTTGATATAATCGTTATATGTGTATCGTAGTTTGGTTATCATACATGTCTCCCGCTTTATATAGATTATTATGATTTCATTCTGATATTCTGATTTCACATACTTGGTACATGTTAGATCGACCTCCTTGGGCTGCGTTCATCATGCCGCAGTAGAGTACATCTACCGCCGATCCCCGCTTTTAGGATCACATTTCAGCGTGTTGGGAAGCTCTGTTCCTTCGGAGGCTTATCTTTGGTATTTTACCCTGAGTCTGTAGGTTCTTGTACATTCAGGGGTATGGCGGGGCCCTGTCCCGTCATAGTTGTTGTAAAAATCTTAGAGTGCATGTACTTTGTTGTGGCGGGGTTGTAAGGATTATAATCGTTCAAAGGTCGATATATATAAATCTTTGAAAGGCAACCGCTTTGGTTGGCCTATTTTCTTTCATCTTGATCTATATCTATTTATATGTTTAAGTTTTCATTTCCATTGGTTTTCTCGATGTTGTATCACTAGGGTGCAGGGTAAGGCACGATCCACGGGCAGGTTCGGTCGTGTGATGAAAGAAAGTCGTTAGAGTTTGTGTTTGAAAAATAATTGTTTACTAGGGACTAACATTTTGGCTAATTCTAGTTTCAGTCTAAAAATCCCTCCTTCTTTCAAAAGATCTCTTTGGTATATGTAAAAATCTGGAATTTTTTGTCAACCAAGTTTGGGTCTGCTTTAACCTTACTTATTTTTTCCATCCTAAAGGTACAATATGTCGCTACCAACTAGCGGAGTGTGTGATAAAAGACCCATGGTTGAAAGAGTACAAGTGTCACACCCCGAACCGACGGGCCGCGACTGGTGCCCTACCTGGGCACCCTTATACCCACACATCACATATAACCAACGGAAGCTTAAGAAAAACTCATAATCACATAACAAAAGGATTCTGTCCCCGGAACTGTAATAACAACCCATATAATAAAATAGGCAAGCCGGCAAGGCTGCCAATATATACACAAATATCCAAAAGGAACTACAACTATACATGTCCAACCCACACATGACTACAGACCTCTAATAGTAAGACAGTGAACTATGACGGGACAAGGCCCCGCCGTACCCCTGAATATACACAAGTCTATAACAGCTGATCTATAACAAATGACAAGCCCCGGAAAAATGGAGTTATCCCAAAAGCTGAGCAAAGATCCTAAGCTCGCGGATCACCCAACTGAGTACCTATACCTGCGGGCATGAACGCAGCCCCCCGGAAAGGAGGTCAGTACAACAATGTACTAAGTATGTAAACATAAAGTACTGTAAATAAGATCATAACTGGCCAAAAGATGACAGGAACAAGTATGAAAATCAAATACCAGATTCAACCGTGCCATATAAAATAAGAGCCAACTATACCTTGTAAAAATAGAGAATCAATTGTGCCTTATAAAAATGAGAATCAACTGTGCCTTTTTAAAAATAGAGAGTCATATCAAAATAATGCATGTTTGTCCCTATAATCAAAATATATATACATATATACTCGCATGGGTATCTCGTACCCGCATCACGGAGGTCGGTCCATGGAATCATAATACATATATAACGCATGGGTATCTCGTACCCGCATCACGGAGGTCGGTCCATGGAATCATAATACATATATAACGCATGGGTATCTCGTACCCGCATCACGGAGGTCGGTCCATGGAATCAAACATATACGCATGGGTATCTATTCCTTTAGGACTTACACACCCACTTCTCATGTAAATTCAGCCTCTTAATCCACATTAAAACAGTCCACAAAAACAGTCCATATTCCAATAACAACGAGGGTCGAATGTGAAGTCTTTCTACACCCTTATTCCTTTAGGACTTACATTAGCAATCACCACATTTAAACATGCATAATGGTAACTGAATTTTCAGCATTATAACACCACAAGACAGTCCTTAAAACAGCACCACAATATCCAACAGTTTTATACAATCTCAGCCAACAAGACCTAATACCATTTCCCTTTTCATAATTCTTTAGAATCCAATTCAAGTCTCAACACTTTAATATAAACCATTTCAACTTTCAATAACAAGATTTCCTTTAATTTATAACATGCAGTAAATGATGATAATAACAATAACAACCAACAAATCCAAGATACTAAAAACTGCCTCAAAATCGGCCAACACCCAAAACTGTCACATGCTCTTCTTATTCTCCATTTCTCTTAACACAAGTTCATCCCTTAACTATAACAACATGTAATTTCCAATTACTTCAAGAGGAAGAAGAAATCTTACCTTATTTTTAGCCCAAAACAGTCCACAAGTTTCAGCTCACAGTTTTCTCTTTACTCCACTTCTTCAAGTTACAACAACACACATGTATTCTCTACAAGCTTGTAATCATCTTACTTTCTTGTTTTTCTTCCAAAAAGTTCATAAACAAGCTTAGGGTTTCAAGACAATTTTTGGCCCAAAAACTGTGACCACTGCTTCAAGTATTTAACTTGGTTTAGAACTTGGTTAAGGTGCTTAATCTTGGAAAATAAGTTAGTCTTGACCTTCACTTTGGCTATGGAAATTTCGAAATCTTGAAGGCTAAGGAAGATAGAAGAGAGGTTTGAAGGATGCAGATATTTGTGCTAAGGCAAGAAAGTCTTGCAATGTGTATCTATATACAAGTGGAGCCTTTACAAGACAAGTGGAGGGGGGACACGTGTCACCCTCTTATTGGTCATATATTCTCTTCACAAAAATATTTTCCACACTTAGCCAAATTCTTAAAATTTTCGATGGGCCTACAAAATTGTGAAATTTTCGATGGACCCCATATTATTAATGCCAAGACTTCATAATACAATACTAAGTCCATAAATCCATTGGAAAGAATTTAACTACTAGTTAATAAATTTTCGTCGTCACATCCGTTGTATCCAAAATTATTACATATAGAAAATGTAAATATACTTTCCTTTCAACATTCAAATCTTATATCCTAACTTACATTCTCATTTCATTGTCCTGGAATTACGGGGTGCAACAACAAGAGTTCATGATTGTCGGCCAGATACCACTACTTTTGTGGAAAGGATGGAAGAATATGACCAAAGGATAGTTAAAGATCATTTGGGACATCTGATGCATATTGGAAATCAAACCTAGAAGAGATGTATTTGAGGAATTGATTCATATATGGGATCAGGAGAACAATATGTTTTGTTTCTCCGATTGTGAAATGACCCCGACGCTGGAAATAATTACAGGCTTCATGGGGATGGGCTCAAAGCTTCGGGGTTCTGATATCCGTAAAAAAGACATGTAGTGCCTAAAATATGGATGTCAACAAGTTTCTAAACTTACTATAAATCAATCAGATAAAGGAAAAGTTTGAAAAATGGGTGGGTTTCTTTGAAGTTTTTGTTCGAGAGGTATGATCAGGAAGAAGGATTTTAGAAGTGTCTTGGTCAACTTAACGAGGGAGAACTAGAAATGTGGAAAATACATAGACGCTTTGCATTCATGGTTGCATTCTTGGGGTGCATAGTTTTTTTGGAGCGAGATGGAAAAATCAATATTCGTTTGGCTGGAGTAGTGAAAGCGTTGACCACAATGAATAACCTTACTCTTATACCCATGATTCTCGGTGACATCTTTCACGCATTGACCAAGTGTAAAAAGAGGGCTACATATTTTGAAGGGTGAAATATTCTATTGCAAATGTGGTTCCTGGAATACTTCTATTGTCATCATGTTGCATCAAAGTTCAGCGTTGATTGGTTAAATTACGTGACCGAATATGAAAATAGGGTCAAGAAATGTAATCTTCCAATAGGGATCAAAGCATGGGAGAAAAAACTCTAAGAGTTGACTGTTGACCAAATTATTTGGAACTACTATTGGTTCCCAACCATGAGGTCATTTGCATTTCCTCACATCATTCGTTCTTGGTATTGATTGGACTTAGAGGTGTCCAACCTTATCTTCCACTTTGAGTGATTCGCCAACTAGGACGACTTCAAGAAATTCCTCGAACAACAAATATGAATGTATTTAAGTATGGTACTCCGTCAGACTTTCATTTTGATAGTGACGGAATTCTGAAGATTTGGTATGAAAGCATAGTGTCTGCGTTGAGCGAAATGGTGGGAGATCGTAACAGGGGAGAAGTAGTTCCTGGGTACCTTTCATGATTGCACAACCCCTACTTACCTAAAGAAAGGCCTGAGGGGTCTGGGAAAATAAAGTGGGACAGATAATCAGAGGTTAGGGCAAGCGTTAGGCAAGCCCGTCTGGATGTTGAGCATGAGTTACGATCAAGATTAAATGAGCATCAAGATGAATATGAAGCCAGAATCATACAAACTCATTCAGAGGTTGAAAAAAATTATTGGTCCACCCTGCATGTGCTAAACGAGTATTCGAAGAGGGACAAATGAGATTTGGCCTAGTTGAAGGCAGAATTAGGCTAGACCAAAAGAGGGTCGTGAAGGAACATCGCTCCACCATCCACACTTTATATGAGGACTTAAGCATCATCACAGAAGCCATGGATCAGCAGCAGAAGGAATTTGATGAGAAGATAGACCACTTTGATAGGGAGAAATCCTGATTTGAACATGAGATAGCCTAGTTCATGTGTTACAGACTCGACAGCAAGCAAAGTTTGATAAAGAAAGAGGTCAATTTGATGTAGAGAGGAACCAATTGATAAATGATCGAGCAAGGATCCCAAATCAGCTTGAGTTAGCATTGAACCGTGAGGCAAGTATGAGGGAGATAGCCATTACCCGCCAGTAGCAAGTCCAAGACTTAGAGCAGAACTATCAGGGTGCTAAGGAATAGGTGTTACACCCCGTAATTGACATGAATAAGAGAATAGACGCAAGAGCGCAAGAATTGAAAATTGGTACGGAAGAAAGAATTATTTTTCCGAAGGAAAATCTTCCGAACTTTGGAAAGGAAAAATGTTCGTTGATGAGAATTAGATTCTCAAAATACATTATTTGAGGAGTATGGAATTTATTATCATTGTGGAAATGTATTTTACGGATTTGGTCATGTAGGGCTCACCCGAGAAATTTTACGTTTTGTGGGGCCCACGAGGGTTACAAAATTCTATGGACGAATGGGAGGGCGACACGTGTCACCCTCCCCCCCCACACACCAATTCTTGTGTGAATTGGGACAAGGGCAAAATGGTCATTTGGCCATTGTAAAGATGAGCAAGTCTTGCTAGGCTTGAGCTTGAGATAATTGACTAAGTCAAGAGCCACTTGGCTTGATATTTAATGAAATGCATCCAAGCCACCCAATTGTTCTAATCTTGACCCTCCATGTTGTTATATAACCACACTAGTGCAAGACAAGTCTTCACACTTAAAAAAATTTGAGAAAACTAAAGGAGCTAGCAATGTTGCTCTCGGCTTTGTGAGGGTTTGCACACAATATTTTTTTAATTGTTGTCCAATATTCACAAGACTTTAACCCAAGGTCCCTAGGGGTATTTTAAGGATATCTCAATAGAAAGATCCCGGAAAAACAACGTTTTTACGTTAGTCGCAAGGCGAAAACCTAAGGTGTTCTTCAACTTTGAAGATGGAATTTGAAGAGGATTTCTTCATGAGCTACTAAGGAGTTCTTGGAGCGGATTGGAACATAAGAAGAGGAGCTAAAAGTTGCTAAGGATCGACTTTTACTCTTGGACTTTATTAGGGCTTATTGAGGTAAAATCTTCATCTTCTTAATGTAATTGAAGATTACATGTTATAGTAGTTAAGAAATGAGCATGTGGTATATATATTGAAGTTTGAAAAGATTTGGATCATGTCGACATGTTAAAACCGAAAATGGACAAGTTAGGCAATTATGTTGTAATCAATTTGGTCGATAGTTACAATCGTCGCATGTTAAGGAAGAAAGGAGTTGTAGTTGTTGTAATTGTTATTATGTATATAACATATTGGAATAACAACTTGGATTGAAAAAGGAATTGAAAGAGAATTGATATTGTTATGGATAGTGTTATTGCCGAGAATGTGCCTTAAGGAATGGACAGTTTTATATTGATTGTGGGGCACAATTTTACATGTCATATTAGGCGTGTAATCCCCTTTTGTATTTGCTGAATTGTTGGGCCTTAAATGTGGTGTTTGGTTATTGATTTTTGGGCCTTGAAAAAGGTGGAAAAGTACGTAGAAACAAAGGAAGTGTTGTCCGATTTTCCGTAGAATTTGGTGACTTTACACTTAGAATATTCTACGTTGAAGCTAGAGGTTAATAAACATATTATGGCCATTATAGGTTGAAGTACTAAGTATAGCGTATCCTACTTGAAGGATGGAATAGCTATCAAGGTTGAAGTACTTTGGAGCATTTTGCTACTTGTCGATAATCGTCGCGAGGTATGTCAACCTCTTCCTCCTTTTGGGCATGATTCTATGTATGAAATATACATGTGGTGTTATTTCATGATTCCTTCTACTCTTAGAAGTTAAGAGGTATGTATGTTGATTTACTCTATGTAAAAGTTACGTCTAAGTTATCCTAAGTTCTTACCAAGTCTTTTGGGGATGTTGGTAAGAGTCGTTATTTTGGAGTCGAGTTGACTTTGCTAAGTTACTGCACGAATGAGAATAAGTATCGAACAAGCCATTGCATCGTTAATAAAAGAAAATGTATCGACAATCAATTATATTAAATGAGTATAATTCTCCATCTGCATAGAAACTAAGATAAGACAAAATTGTATTACATTTTCTAGATCATGACTGCTTTAATAAGATCATTATAAACAAGTATAACCTATTCACAACGCATAAAAGTATATGTTACTTAATTTAAAGAGTTTACGTATGAAGTTTTAAGAATATGAACCTTGAATCCTTAAAAGGTTAAGAAACTTTATTTTTCAAGTTATGGGACTTGATTCTTAAAGGAAGAAATGACTTGATTTAAAAGTATAGAATAATTGATTTGGAAAGTATGGATTTCTTGATATTCTAAAGATAAGAGACTTGAAATTCTAAGTTAAGAAACTTGATTTCTAAATTTAAGAGACTTGAAGTATTTTGAAAGTTATGTAACTTGATTTGAAAGTATAAGTCTCTTGATTATAAAAAGAATGAATTAGTCTAAGGCATAAAGTTAGTATAACGGCTTTATGGGAAGTTGGTTATAATAACTTTATGGAAGGTTAAGAGAATGGTTTTCTCTAGTAATGTAAACAAAGAAATGACTTGAAATAAGGAAGGGCAAATTGATTTGAAGGCATCAATTGCTTAAAGTTTTAAAAAAAGAAGTCACTTGATTTAGAAACCTATAAATGTATTTCTAAAAAGTATTGTGACTTGTCTTGAAAAGTAGATATGACTTGATACTACTGTTATTAGTATCTTGAGATTTTATATGAAAATGAGTCTTTTGAAAGGAATGGAAGTACGTAGTACTTTGGGTTAAATTCCCGGATTTTTATGTGAAACGAAAAGTGCCTTGAGTATATAAAATGAAAGTCTAAAGATTTAAGGAACTTGTCTATGCTTGCTTGTGATAGCCTTGAGTGCAAGTATTATATGTTTACGCTGCCGTGACTCTCAGTTGGAGGGCTGACTGTCTTGTTGTAAATTTACTTGGACGTACCGACAGTGACGAAGACTTCCACGGGTATGCTTCCATTGTGATTGATCCTTGGACATGCTTATACGATGTGGGATTCCGGGACATGCGACCAGGATGCGGGTTAGATTCCCGGATTTGTTTTTATTACTCCTTGAACATGCTTATACGATATGGGATTCCGGGGCATGCAACCACGAGGCGGGTTAGATTCTCGGATTTATTTTATTACCCCATGGTCATGCTTATACGATGAGGGATTCCGGGGCATGCGACCATGTTATATACGATTATTACTCCATGGACTAGCTCCCCATGAAGACATGTACCCGAGATGAGGGATTCCACGGGCATGTTATATATGATTATTACCCTATGGCCATGCTTATACGATGAGGGATTCCGGGGCATGCGACCATGTTATGTACTATTACTCCATGGATTAGCTCTCCATGAAGACATGTACCCGAGTTGAGGGATTCCATGGGCATGTTATATACGACTATTACCCCATGGATTAGCTCTCCATGAAGTCATGTACCCGAGATGAGGGATTCCACGGGCATGAGATATATATATATATATGTATTGTATATGTGTACACCGACAGTGAGGTGGGATGCTGTTATACCCCGTATTTCCAGAGTATGTACGTGTGGGCGTACGTAGAAAAGTTTGAGCCTTAAGTAGGCAAAGTGGCAAAATTTGTGCACAACCCCCGTAAAGAATCGTTTTTCGACGAAACGTTTTACAGAACTTGCGAAGGCAAAATTCCGGCTATGGCATTTACGATTTTTGCGGATTTTTCCGAGCAACGGAACATTTTTGGACCAACGGGAGGGTGACACTTGTCACCCTCATTGGACGGTAAAGAGGGCCACGGCTTGGAGGATTTTGAGGCATATTTCATGGGTCAATGTTTTGTGAGGGATTTGAGGAGTAGGATAGGGTGCACTTGTGCCAATCTTGGCCATCCACTTGCCCCCCACATGGCTTGATCTTGTCCATTGGTGTCCCTATAAATACCCCCCTTAGTGATGAACTTCTTCATCCACTCCTCACTTTGTCTAAGTCTTGAAATCCCTCCCCTCCCTCTTGTGGCTCTCGTCCAAACACTAGCCCCCTCTCTTGTAAGGCTCTCGGCCGAGACACCCCTTCCCCCTTTGAGTAGCCTTAGCCGAGAACACACACCCCCCCTTGCCTTGTTGTTCTCGTAAAGTACCCCCCCCCCCCTTGGTAGAAAGTATTCTCCAAGTATTGTTATAATGCCCAAAATACCCTAGCCGTATACCATGTAGTATTCCAAAAGTTACCTCTATACGTAGAGCCCGGAAATACTACCTTTTGTCCTTTTAGTCTCAAACCGAAACCCTAAGGAAATCTTCATAGCGAGTTGAAGTTTATAGAAGAAGTTGTGTAGAACTTCTAAGGGTTGTTTGGAGCGGGTTGGAGCACACGGAGTAGGAGCTAAACCTTGCTCAGGATCGACATTATAACTTGGATAATTTTGGGCTTATCGAGGTAAATATTCTTGTCCCCTTATTGTAATTGGAAATTACATGTGGTAGGATTATATAGTTGAAGTATACTATATATAGATCTAAACATAGCTTTGCGGCAATGTCTTTTGACTTAAGCCTGAATATAAAGAAGAGAACTAAACTGTAATTACATAGGACTGTATTACAGTAGACTTGTGTGGTATTACTGTGTAGTAGAATTGTATACGTCCGGTTAGACGTATAACCCCCCCTGGTTGGCTTGGTAGCCGGCCTCGATAGAGGAGGAGATTTACGCGGTTGCGGGAGAAGTCTTTACACGACCAACCGGGCCCGTGGATCGTGCCTTACCCCGGGCACGCTCGTGATACAACATCAGAGAAAATCAGCGGAAATAAAAACATAAACATGAAACAAGAGACATGATAAATAAACAAAGCAACCAAAGCAGTTGCCTTGGTATATATACATAAAAACCGACAGCTTATCCTTTTACAAACTCGCCACAACGATTACTACGGACCTGCAGAAGTGACAACAACTATGACGGGACAGGGCCCCGCCATACCCCTGAATGTACAAGAACCTACAGACTCAGGGTAACATACCAAAAGATAAGCCTCCGAAGAAACGGGGCTTCCCAACACGTTGAACTGTGATCCTATGAGCGAGGATCCACAACCGATGTACCTCTACTGCGGTATGAACGCGGCCCGAAGGAGTCGATCTGACAGTACCAAGTATGTGGCGAAAAATCAGTAAATGAAATCATAATACTATATAAAGCAGAGACATGTATGATAACCAAACTACATTTCATAACATAAAAGCGATCATGTCAAGTCGTGGACTCACGCCTCAAAGTCATCCTCATGCGTGGAACTCCTTCCTCGCCGGTCTAGGTACAAACCATGTGATACGTATAACATGTCTCGACCCATCTCATGGACCCGATAGAAAGCGTGTGGAATACATTCCGGTTCATCGTGAACTCGGTAGTCGGATGGAATACATTCGGTCCATCCTACGTGGGCCAGATGGTCGAGTGAAATACATTCGGTTCATCCTATGAACGGTAGTCGAGTGAAATACATTCGGTTCATCCATGAACTTCGGTAGTCGAGTGAAATACATTCGGTTCATCCTGAACGGTAGTCGGGTGAAATACATTCGGCTCATCCCGTGAACGCGGTAGTCGGGTGAAATACATTCGGTTCATCCTACGAACCTAGTCGAGTAAAATACGAGTACTTGCACAACAAGGCTATCACACGCAAACATAGGCAAGTTACACACAACTTAAGGTACTATCATTTTATGCCAAAATCCGGTTCGACCACTAAAGTATTACATACATTAACTCTTTTAAAAAATACGTTTCTTTCACAAAAGTCACACAATGTTCGTAGTATAAAATAGAGTGACTATCTTTTAAGTAAACCAAAACACTTCCCTTGTAAAATCAAGTAACACATTATTTTCCAAACGTTCAAGTTTGCCTAATTTCAAATGCTCAAGTTTCTCATTTTTGAAAGGTTTCGTAGTTCATAGTTTTAATCACTTAAGAATATAATTCTCCTTTAAAACAAATTTGAGAAACATATGCCTTATGTGTGAGTAGGTTGTTCTTGTCTATTACAATCTTATAAAAGCAGCCATGATCTAGGAAATGTAATATCATTTTGTCTCATCTTAGCTTATGCGGATGGAGGTTTCTCTTGGTTTTAATAACAATTAGTCAATACATTTCCTTTATTAACGCTGCAATGGTTTGTTCGATACTTAATCTCATTTCCGAAATCAGTAAAACATTATTCTTTTAAAACCAACTACTCATTACTCGCGAATGAGGTTTTTACAACATTTTAACAAAATTCATAACAAGTCAAACTAAGTCAAGTCTCTTATCTTTCAAGATCAAGTCTCTTAACTTTCAAAATCAAGTCGTGTATAAGTCAAGTCTCTTATCTTTCAAGATCAAGTCTCTTAACTTTCTACAATCAATAAACCATTCTTTTACCTACATAAAGTCGTTATAACTAACTTCCCATAAAGCTATTATAACACCCTATGTTTTAAACCAACCAAATCACTTAGCACGTACGCGTCACCGTACTACATAGTTCACAACAATCATGCTAGAAAAGATAGGAAGAGGTTCACATACCTCGCGACGATTATCGACGAATAGCAAAACGCTCCAAGTACTTCAACCCGTCGGCTACTCCTTAAGCCAAGTAGATCACGCCACACGTAGTACTCCACTCCTAAAACGGTCATAGTACTTTTATCAAACCTTTCTCACCATTGAAGACTTATACCAATAAAAAGCCCTCTAATTCTACGGAAAAATTCGGCAGCACTTCCCCCGTTTTTACTCACTTTTCCATCTTTTTCCAAGGCCCGAATAACCGTAATATATATACCATATATATATATATAAGGCGTAACAATTAAACAACATAAAGAAGGGGATTACACGCCCAAACGGTAACGCGGTTTACTATCACGCCTCCATAATAACAACAAGTAAAAGAAGGGGATTACGCGCCCAAACGGTAACGCGGTTTACTATCACGCCTCCATAATAACAACAAGTAAAAGAAGGGGATTACGCGCCCAAACGGTAACGCGGTTTACTATCACGCCTTCATAACAATACAATAATTAAAAAGGGGATCACACGCACAAAATGAACGCGATTGAACAATCTTCCCCTTAACAGAAATGTAAATCTGATCCAAGTAAATACGGTCCAAAGTAAATCATCCAAAGTAAATACGGTCCAAAGTAAATCTGATCCTTAAGTTGGTGTCCTTGGCCACTTTGTCCATTTTACTTATCCAATTACTTCATTAGTCATCCAACTTATATTCCATCTTAATATAAGTTATAGTTACTTTGTTAATTACTTCTTCACAAGTAAGATACGTTTTTACCATTTTAATGGCAAACGGCCAATCCTTTCTTTTAACAAGTTAACAAGATCCAACTTTTCCAAACTTTACTCCATATTTTACATAATACATAATATACTTACAATATATGTATAATGACCAATTCACAAAGAGGTTTAAGATTCACTACCTCAAATAGCCCAAAATTATTCAAGAACTTAATGTCGCTCCAAGCAAGTCTTAGCTCCAAATCTTTACGTTCCAATCCGCTACAAGCAACCCGTAGAAGCTCCTAACCAACTTCTCTTCAAGAACCAACTCCAAAAAGTGAAGAACACTTAGGGTTTCCAACTAGTAAGTTTCGGCCAAGGCATGAACAATAGGTTAGGGGTGTGAAATCTTTTCCAACTCTTGGTACACAATCTTCCTAACACCTTAGGGAAGAACACTTGAGAGTTTAAGAGTTGTTGGACAAATTTAGGTCAAGAAATGGGCTCAAAAACGAGAGCAAGGTCAAGGGAGAAGGGAGGGAATTTCTTGTCTTGAAATGGTTAAGTGTGGAAGTTTTCATCAACTAAGGGTGCATATATAGGACAACCAAGGGCTAGGATGAAGGCAAGTGTGTGGTTGTGATTGGGGACAAGTGTGTGTGGGTCCCACAAGCCACTTGTCCACACAAAATATCTAGCAAGACTTGGCCACTTGTCCACACAAAATATCTAGCAAGACAAGGCCACTTGTCTTGCCACTTGTTAGCAAATTTGGCCATGAGGCCACCTAGGGGTGACACGTGTCGCCTCTGCTAAATCAAAATATTTCATCTTAGAAATATCCATAAAGGCAAAAATCTCAAAACAAAGTGGGCCCCACAAAGCCAGTAAATTTCTCAGTGGGCCCACGTGACCAATTCGGAAATAAAATTCCATAATTCTAATATAATTCAAGAAGCCCAAATACCAAACTGGGAATCCAATTCCCATCAACGAACCTTTTCCTTCACAAAACGGAAACTTTTAGTCGAAAAATCACATCTTCATTTCTTTCCAAAATTTACATGTATTCTCGTGCGTATATCCTCACATATATACCACGGAACTACGGGTATAACATTCTTCCTTAGAAACATTCGTCGAATGTTCCTTCTAAGTCTCCATTGTACTTGCGTCGGTATAGTCTCCACTACTATACTTACAAACCGATCCCGCCACCAATGGCGAGAATATAACATGTCGCAAAACTAAAATCCAAGCCAACGAGGAATCACCTCGACGATGTAAAAACAACACCAACTCTCGCTCGGTCCAAAGGATACTTCCTTCGCACCTTTACTTCACAAACATGATCACTTCCATCTCTTGCACACGCTCACTTCTTTCCTTACTTGTCGTACACTTCCGAACACGAACTCTTTCAAAGATATCGTACCACGCCTACCATCGCTTCAATTTCCAAAACCTTCGAGTCACTACCTCCAACTTGGTAATCTCACTAGTTTCAATTCCAAGGCCATCCCTACCTCACGATCCGATTCGGTCGAACGATCCACGAACTCGCACGATGGTTACCTAAACACGGGCCTAGCACCCGTGACCCTACCACGGCGGGACCACCTCGAATCGACCCCAAACCGGGCTGCGGGTTGACACGCAACCTTGCCTCAACCCGACCCATTTGCCGCGCCAAACTCTTGTTCCCCGATCCGGAACAATCTCACTAATCAAGTTACGCAAACCTAGTGGTCTTCTTATCATAACTATCCTTATATAATTCACACCACTCGGGGACTTATCACACAATTTTACCCCTCGTATACTATGCACTCCGACAAAGGTCAATCGTAAACAAATCTTTTACTCAAGACGGCCTCGCATCTAAGGTCTCCACTTATAATATTCTAAGGTTCACACCTTCCATGACCCCAAACTTACCTCTTCAACTAGTCATGTTCTCTAAGTTATACTTAACACAATGCTATCTGTATAGCACTTCACACGTACCCACCATAACAACATAACCAAGTCTCTTAAAGGCTAAAGATATCTCTGCCACTACTGCCTCACTTTCCCCTTGTCGTTCTAACCATAATCCTGCCCTGCAGGGCGCCTAGCTATATAAGGCGATGAACCAGCCACCGATCCCGAAGGCTGAGTCTCTACATCTGTGCTACCTCTAATCGGACAAACTCTCACCAAATGGTCCTGCTGGCCGCAAGCATAACAATCTCCCAAACTAGCATGACACCCTGAGGATCATCCTCAGCTCCTGGCCGTGGATCTGGAGGCTCAGGTATCGTGGCCTCCGTAGAAACTGTTGCCGCTCTAAACTCTGCTGGGGCTAGCGGCGTCATAAAACTCGTCGTCTGAAGTACTATCTCAGGTAATGACCAGGCCTGTGCCCTCGTAACCTTCTGTGTTCTACTCGTAGCTCCCTCTGCTGTCTTGCCCATCAGGGCTCAGGCTGCCTTTCGCAGAGGCATAACTGGTACAAACGAATACGTCCGAGGGAGTCCAACTTATAACACAACTCTAAGGCACGATCTCAGAGTGAGAAGAATAGAAACCAATCCTAAATGTCCTGCAGCCTCCTGATTATAGATGTGGTGCACAACACACCGATAATCAAGACTCTACTAGACACGGTCTGTAGACACTTTCCGAGACTAATCGCTCTGATACCACTTTTGTCACGACCAAACCGGGGCGTGGATCGTGTCTTACCGGGCACCTCGTGATACAACATCGAGAAAATCAGCGGAAATAAAAACATAAACATGAAACAAGAGACATGATAAATAAACAGCCAACCAAAGCGGTTGCCTTGGTATATATACATAAAAACGACAGCTTATCCTTTTACAAACTCGCCCACAACGATTACTACGGACCTAAGAAGTGATAACAACTATGACGGACAGGGGCCGCCATACCCGGACTGTACAATAACCTACAGACTCAGGGTAACATACCAAAAGAGAAGCCTCCGAAGAAACGGGGCTTCCCAATACGCTGTACTGTGATCCTATGAGAGAGGGTCCACAACCGATGTACCTCTACTGCGGTATGAACGCAGCCCGAAGAGTCGATAACAGGTACCAAGTATGTGAAACTGAAAAATACTGTAAATGAAATCATAACAGTCTATATAAAACAGGAGACATGTATGATAACCAAACTACATCTCATAACATAAAAGCAGTCATGTCAAGTCAGGGACTCACGCCCTCAAAGTCATCCCTCATGCCCGTGGAACTCCTTCCTCACTGCCAGATCTAGGTACAAACCATGTGATACGTATAACATGTCTCGGCCCATCATGGACCCGGATAGAAACGTGTGGAATACATTCCGGTTCATCTCATGAACTCGGTAGTCGGATGGAATACATTCGGCCCATCCCGTGGGCCTTGATGGTCGAGTGAAATACATTCGGTTCATCCTATGAACGCGGTAGTCGAGTGAAATACATTCGGTTCATCCTATGAACTCGGTAGTCGAGTGAAATACATTCGGCTCATCCTACGAACGCGGTAGTCGGGTGAAATACATTCGGTTCATCCCGTGAACGCGGTAGTCGGTGAAATACATTCGGTTCATCCGTGAACCGTAGTCGAGTAAAATACAGATACTTGCACAACAAGGCTATCACACGCAAACATAGGCAAGTTACACACAACTTAAGGTACTATCATTTTATGCCAAAATCCGGTTCGACCTCTAAAGTATTACATACATTAACTCTTTTAAAAGATACGTTTCTTTCACAAAAGTCACACAATGTTCGTAGTATAAAATAGAGTGACTATCTTTTAAGTAAACCAAAACACTTCCTTGTAAAATCAAGTAACACATTATTTTCCAAACGCTCAAGTTTGCCTAATTTCAAATGCTCAAGTTTCTCATTTTGAAAGGTTTAGTAGTTCATAGTTTTAATCACTTAAGAATATAATTCTCCTTTAAAACAAATTTGAGAAACATATGCCTTATGTGTGAGTAGGTTGTTCTTGTCTATTACAATCTTATAAAAGCAACCATGATCTAGGACATGTAATATCATTTTGTCTCATCTTAGCTTATGCGGATGGAGGTTTCTCTTGGTTTTAATAACAATTAGTCAATACATTTCCTTTATTAACGCTGCAATGGTTTGTTCGATACTTAATCTCATTTCGAAATCGTAAAACATTATTCTTTTAAAACCAACTACTCATTACTCGCGAATGAGGTTTTTACAACATTTTAACAAAATTCATAACAAGTCAAACTAAGTCAAGTCTCTTATCTTTCAAGATCAAGTCTCTTAACTTTCAAAATCAAGTCGTGTATAAGTCAAGTCTCTTATCTTTCAAGATCAAGTCTCTTAACTTTCTACAATCAATAAACCATTCTTTTACCTACATAAAGTCGTTATAACTAACTTCCCATAAAGCTATTATAACACCACATGTTTTAAACCAACCAAATCACTTAGCACACGTACGTCTACCGTACTACATAGTTCACAACAATCATGCTAGAAAAGATAGGAAGAGGTTCACATACCTCGCGACGATTATCGACGAATAGCAAAACGCTCAAGTACTTCAACCGTCGGCTACTCCTTAAGCCAAGTAGATCACGCCACACGTAGTACTCCACTCTAAACGGTCATAGTACTTTTATCAAACCTTTCTCACCATTGAAGACTTATACCAATAAAAGCCCTCTAATTCTACGGAAAAATTCGCAGACTTCCCGTTTTTACTCACTTTTCCATCTTTTCCAAGGCAGAATAACGTAATATATATACCATATATATATATATAAGGCGTAACAATTAAACAACATAAAGAAGGGATTACACGCCCAAACGGTAACGCGGTTTACTATCACGCCCATAATAACAACAAGTAAAAGAAGGGGATTACGCCAAACGGTAACGGTTTACTATCACGCCCATAATAACAACAAGTAAAGAAGAGGGATTACGCGCCCAAACGGTAACGCGGTTTACTATCACGCCTTCATAACAATACAATAATTAAAAAGGGATCACACGCCCAAAGCGAACGCGATTGAACAATCTTCCCGCCGCGAAATGTAAATCTGATCCAAATTAAATACTGATCCAAAGTAAATCTTGTCCAAAGTAAATATTGTCCAAAGTAAATACATCCAAGTAAATCTGATCCTTAAGTTGGGGTCCTTGGCCAACTTTGTCCATTTTACTTATCCAATTACTTCATTAGTCATCCAACTTATATTCCATCTTAATATAAGTTATAGTTACTTTGTTAATTACTTCTTCACAAGTAAGATACGTTTTTACCATTTTAATGGCAAACGGCCAATCCTTTCTTTTAACAAGTTAACAAGATCCAACTTTTCCAAACTTTACTCCATATTTTACATAATACATAATATACTTACAATATATGTATAATGACCAATTCACAAAGAGGTTTAAGATTCACTACCTCAAATAGCCCAAAATTATTCAAGAACTTAATGTCGCTCCAAGCAAGTCTTAGCTCCAAATCTTTACGTTCCAATCCGCTACAAGCAACCCGTAGAAGCTCCTAACCAACTTCTCTTCAAGAACTAACTCAAAAAGTGAAGAACACTTAGGGTTTCCAACTAGTAAGTTTCGGCCAAGGCATGAACAATAGGTTAGGGGTGTGAAATCTTTTCCAACTCTTGGTACACAATCTTCCTAACACCTTAGGGAAGAACACTTGAGAGTTTAAGAATTGTTGGACAAATTTAGGTCAAGAAATGGGCTCAAAACGAGAGCAAGGTCAAGGGAGAAGGGAGGGAATTTCTTGTCTTGAAATGGTTAAGTGTGGAAGTTTTCATCAACTAAGTGGCATATATAGACAACCAAGGGCTAGGATGAAGGCAAGTGTGTGGTTGTGATTGGGGACAAGTGTGTGTGTGTCCCACAAGCCACTTGTCCACACAAAATATCTAGCAAGACTTGGCCACTTGTCCACAAAATATCTAGCAAGACAAGGCCACTTGTCTTGCCACTTGTTAGCAAATTTCGGCCATGAGGCCACCTAGGGGTGACACGTGTCGCCTCCTACTCGCCCAAAATATTTCATCTTCCAAAATATCCATAAAGGCAAAAATCTCAAAACAAAGTGGCCCACAAAATCAGAATTTCTCCCGTGGCCCCACGTGACCAATTCCGGAAATAAAATTCCATAATTCTAATATAATTCAAGAAGCCCAAATACCAAATCTGGGAATCCAATTCCCATCAACGAACCTTTTTCCTTCACAAAACCCGGAAACTTTTCCGTCGAAAAATCACATCTTCATTTCTTTCCAAAATTTCTGTCGTATTCTCGTACGTATATCCTCACATATATACCCTGGAACTACGGGGTATAACAGGTGCTGCCGAATTTTCTGTAGAATATGGAACCGTGCGTTTAGAAGTTAATAGACGTTTGTGGCCTATATAGGTGGAAGTACTACGAGTAGCGTATTCTACTTGAAGAGTGGAAAAGGCTAGCCGGGTTACAGTAGTGTGGAGCGTTTTGCTATTGTCGATAATCGTCGCGAGGTATGTGAACCTCTTCCTATCCTTTCGAGAATGATTTTTTGTAAACTATGTAGTACGGTAGACGTATATGTGCTAAATGAGTTTGGTTGGTTCAAAACATAGGGTGTTATAATAGCTTTATGGGAAGTTAGTTATAACGACTCTATGTGGGTAAAAGAATGGTCTATTGATTGTAGAAGTTAAGAGACTTGATCTTGAAAGATAAGAGACTTAACTTATTTGACTTGTTATATAACATTTTGTTTAAAATGTTGTGAAACCTCATTTGCGAGTAATGAGTACTTGGTTTTAAAAAGAATAAGGTTTTACTGATTTCGGAAATGAGAATAAGTGTCGAACAAACCACAGCAGCGCTAATAAAGGAAAATGTATTGATAAATAACTAATTGTTATTAAAACCAGTAGAAATCTCCATCTGCATAGAAGCTAAGATAAGACAAAATTGTATTACATTCCCTAGATCACGGTCAGTAACAGATTGTTATAAACAAGAATAAACGACTCACACACAAGACATATGTTACCCAATGGTTTTAAAAGAGATTAAGACTATGAGTTATGAAACCTTTCTAAAATGAGAAACTTGAGCATTTGAAATTAGGCAAACTTGAACGTTTGGAAAATAATGTTGTTACTTGATTTTACAAAGGGAAGTATGTTGGTTTACTTAAAATGATAGTCACTCTATTTTTTTATACTGAGGGTGTTGTGTGACTTTTGTGAAAGAAACGGATCCTTTGATAAGAGTTAATGTATATAGTACTTTGGGGTTAGAACCCGGATTTGTTGTAATAAAATATAAGTCTATGAGTTTGTCGAACTTGCCTATGCTTGTTGTGATAGCCTTTGTTGTGCAAGTGTTGTATTTCGGTGTTACCGCGTCTCTCGTTGGAGGGCCGGTTATCTGGTTGATTGATGGACATACTGACACGATGGGTGGCCCACGAGTATGCTTCCACTAATCGTTCCTTTTGGACATACTGACACGATGGGTGCCCAGGTATGCTTGATTAGAGAGTTATCTTGTTATCGGCTTGGACATACTGACACGATGGGTGGCCCACGAGTATGTTTCCATTCTGATGGTTATCTTGTTATTTCCTTTTGGACATACTGACACGATGGGTGGCCCACGGGTATGCTTCCATTAGGAGTGTTATCTTGTTATTTTCTCGGGACATACTGACACGATGGGTGGCCCACGGGTATGCTTCCATTGGGATGGTTCCATGGCCATGCTTATACCGAGGTGAGATCTTGCCGGCACGCCGTCTTGCGAGTTAAATTCGGGTTATATTTGAGTGATGACTTGAGGCGTGAGTCCCCGACTTGACACGATCGCTTATGTTGTGAATCGTAGTTTTGTTATCATACATGTCTCTGCTTTCTATATGATCGTTATGATTTCATTTACGATTTTTTGATTCACATACTTGGTACTTGTTATCGACTCCTTCGTGGGCCGCGTTCATGCCGCAGTAAAGGTACACAGTGTTGGTCCTCGCCATAGGATCACATTCGGCGTTAGGAAGCTCCGTTCTCGGAGGCTTATCTTTTGCATGTTACCCGAGTCAGAGGTTCTTGCACATTCAGGGGTATGGCGGGGCCCTGTCCCGTCATGTTGTATAAAACTCTTAGAGGTCTATAGTACTGTTGTGGGCAGGGTTTGTAAAAGGGATTAAACTGTTCGTTTTGAAAGACTTATATATATATATATTTTATTGGAAGGTGACCGTTTGGTTGGCCTGTTTGATGATCATATATCTTGTTTCATGTTTAAATTTTATTTCCGTTGATTTACTCTGATGTTGTATCACTAGGGTGTCCGGGGTAAGGCACCAGTCACGGGCCCCAGAACGGGTCGTGACAAAAGTGGTATCAGAGCAGTTAATCCTCGGAAAGTGTCTACAGACCGTGTCTAGTAGAGTCTTGATTATCGGTGTGTTGTGCACCACATCTATAATCAGGAGGCTATAGGACATTTAGGATTGGTTTCCATTCTTCTCATTATGAGATCGTGCCTTAGAGTTGTGTTATAAGTTGGACCCCTCTGACGTATTTTATTTTACCAGTTATGCCTCCGCGCAAGGCAACCAGAGCCCAGAAGGGCAAGGCAGCCGAGGGAGCTGCTAGTGAGATACAGAGGAGTACGAGGTGCAGCCCGGCCAAGACTGAGATTGTGCTTGACGGCGAGTTTTGCGACGCCACAAATTTCAGAGTTTAGAGCCGCAGCCGTGGCTGCTGAGACCACAGTACCTGAGCCTCCAGTCCCACAGACTGGAGCAGATGAGATGGGTTACAAAGAGATGGCCCAGTTACTGGCCAGGATCGTGGCCAGACATGAGGATAGGCTGGACGCAGCAGTTCCAGTAACACCCGTGGTTCACCCGAGATCGGATAGTTTGAGGCTACGGGACTTTCTGAGTTGTAGCCCGCCAGAGTTTTATGGGTCGAGGCCTGAGGATGATCCGCAGGAGTTCATCCGGCGATACGGTCATGAGTGATCAAGGCTTCGAGACCGAGTCGGTGGTCTTAGGTTCGCATCGGCCGCGTGATACCGCAATCGATCGGTTTGATTCGTGGAGCCGTCTCGGGAGAGCATGCGCTCAAAGAAGATGGGACGAGTTCTCGAGGCATTCCTCACTCACTTCTTGCCTCCGCACGGCGAGGGCACGCCGGTAACATTTATGATCCGAGACAGAGAGGCGCACGGTTCGAGTACAACGTGGAGTTTGACTCGTTGGCTCGGTATGTCCCCGCTTTGTGGCAACCATAGAGGATAGAGTGCACCGCCACGCCACCGGCTAGATGATTACTTGACAGAGGCTTGTTCGTGTAGCTCTTCACCGGCATGGACATTGCCCGCACGCAGCTCATGCACCAGGATGTGAGGCACGAGAGGTCGACGGAATGACTTGGATCAGCAGAAGAGGCCAGACAGCAGGATCTTTGGCGACTTTCGAGGACCGCCTCGCCAAGAAAGCTAGTTATGTACCGCCAAGACAGAGTGGTCCTCCACCGCCTTCGTGAGCGGTCGTGGCTCGGCGGTTCAGATTTTCGGGAGAGCGGGTGTTAGCTACCGAAGCCACCCCCACCTCGTTATTACCGTTGTGGTAGGCTCCATTTTGGGAGAGTGTCGTGCTAATTTGGGAGTTTGTTTTACATGACAGCAGGCCATTTGCGAGAAATTGTCCGACAGTGGTAGCGGATGTAGAGACTCGGCCTTCAGGATCTATGGCTGGTTCATCACCTTCTACAGTTATGCGCCCTGCAGGACAGGCCTATGATTAGAGTAAAGCGGTGGATACAGGTATATCCTTAACCCTTTAGAGTTTTGGTATGCTTGATATGATGATCTTATTATTGTGTGCTATGTACGGATAGCGTCGTGTTATTTGTGAGTTAGAAAACATGGTTAGTTGGAAGGGTAAGTATGGGGGCATGGTAGGTGTGAACCTTAGAATATTTCACGATTGAGACCTTAGAGGTAAGGTCGTCTTGAGCAAAAGATTTATTTTATGTTTGACCTTTATCAGAGTGTGTAGTTTACGTGGGAGATATTTGTGTAATAAGTCCATGGGTTGTGTAAAATGAAAGTGGTGGCTTTCATGATGTGAATTAGTAAGATTGTTCCGCATCGAGGAGAAAGAGTTGGCGCGACGGAGGGTCGGGTTGAGGGCGACGCGGTCAACCCGTGAGTCTTAGGTGGGTCGGTTCGTGGTCCCGCCAGATGGTAGGGTCACGAGGGTGCTAGGCCCCAGTTTAGGTGACCATCGTATGAGTTCGTGGATATGTTCGACCAGAAGCGGTTCGTGAAGGCCGGGAATGGCCTTAAAGAAGATCGAGGCTAGTAAGATTACCAAGGTTAGAGGTAGTGGCTCCAGAAATTTTGGGAACTGAAGTAATGACTGAAGTATGGTACGTATACTGGGAGAGTTCAAGTGACTACGACGAGTAAGGAAAGAAGTGAACGTGTGTTAGCAGAATAAGAGATCATTTTGTTGTGAAGTGAGGATGCGAAGGGAGTATCCTTTAGACCAGGGTGGAAGCTTTTGTGATGTTAGAAGTGATTCCTCGTAGACTTGGATTAAGTATTGGAGCGTGTGTTATTTTGTGGCCATGTGTGGCATTGGCAACTTGTTTAAGTTAAGAAGGAACTTCTTCGTTATCCGTCTTGAGAAGGAACATTCGGGACGAATGTTTCTAAGGAGGGGAGAATGTTATACCCCGTATTTCCAGAGTATGTACGTGTGGGCGTACGTAGAAAAGTTTGATCCTTAAGTAGGCAAAGTGGCGAAATTTATGCACAACCCCCGTAAAGAATCGTTTTTCGACGAAACGTTTTACAGAACTTGCGAAGGCAAAATTCCGGCTATGGCATTTACGATTTTTGCGGATTTTTCCGAGCAACGGAACATTTTTGGACCAACGGGAGGGTGACACTTGTCACCCTCATTGGAAGGTAAAGAGGGCCACGGCTTGGAGGATTTTGAGGCCTATTTCATGGGTCAATGTTTTGTGAGGGATTTGAGGAGTAGGATAGGGTGCACTTGTGCCAATCTTGGCCATCCACTTGCCCCCCACATGGCTTGATCTTGTCCATTGGTGTCCCTATAAATAACCCCCTTAGTGATGAACTTCTTCATCCACTCCTCACTTTGTCTAAGTCTTGAAATCCCTCCCCTCCCTCTTGTGGCTCTCGTCCAAACACTAGCCCTCTCTTGTAAGTGCCTCACGAGACACCCTTCCCCTTCGAGTAGCCTTAGCCGAGAACACACACCCCCTTGCCTTGTTGTTCTCGTAAAGTACCCCTTGGTAGAAAGTTTTCTCCAAGTATTGTTATAATGCCCAAAATACCCTAGCCGTATACCATGTAGTATTCCAAAAGTTACCTCTATACGTAGAGCCCGGAAATAATACCTTTTGTCCTTTTAGTCTCAAACCGAAACCCTAAGGAAATCTTCATAGCGAGTTGAAGTTTATAGAAGAAGTTGTGTAGAACTTCTAAGGGTTGTTTGGAGCGGGTTGGAGCGCACGGAGTAGGAGCTAAACCTTGCTCAGGATCGACATTATAACTTGGATAATTTTGGGCTTATCGAGGTAAATATTCTTGTCCCCTTATTGTAATTGGAAATTACATGTGGTAGGATTATATAGTTGAAGTATACTATATATAGATCTAAACATAGCTTTGGGCAATGTCTTTTGACTTAAGCCCGAATATAAAGAAGAGAATCGAATCAGTAATTACATAGATCAGACACAGAGACTTGTGTGGTATTCTTGTAGTAGAGAATTGTATACGCCCGGTTAGGCGTATAACCCCGTTGGCTTGGTAGCCGCCTCGATAGAGTAGGAGAATTACGCGTTTGCGGGGTGGGGGAGGTGCCGAATTTTACGTAGAATATGGAACCGCATGCGTTTAGAAGTTAATGACGCGTTTGCCTATATAGGTGGAAGTACTACGAGTAGCGTATTCTACTTGAAGAGTGGAAAAGGCTAGCCGGGTTATAGTACTGTGGAGCGTTTTGCTTATTGTCGATAATCGTCGCGAGGTATGTGAACCTCTTCCTATCCTTTCGAGAATGATGTTTTGTAAACTATGTAGTACGGTAGACGTACATGTGCTAAATGAGTTTGGTTGGTTCAAAACATAGGGTGTTATAATAGCTTTATGGGAAGTTAGTTATAACGACTCTATGTGGGTAAAAGAATGGTCTATTGATTGTAGAAGTTAAGAGACTTGATCTTGAAAGATAAGAGACTTAACTTATTTGACTTGTTATATAACATTTTGTTTAAAATGTTGTGAAACCTCATTTGCGAGTAATGAGTACTTGGTTTTAAAAAGAATAAGGTTTTACTGATTTCGAAAATGAGAATAAGTGTCGAACAAACCACAAAGCCGCTTAATAAAGGAAAATGTATTGATAAATAACTAATTGTTATTAAAACCAGTAGAAATCTCCATCTGCATAGAAGCTAAGATAAGACAAAATTGTATTACATTCCCTAGATCATGGCTGCTGTAACCAGATTGTTATAAACAAGAATAAACGACTCACACACAAGACATATGTTACCCAATGGTTTTAAAAGAGATTAAGACTATGAGTTATGAAACCTTTCTAAAATGAGAAACTTGAGCATTTGAAATTAGGCAAACTTGAACGTTTGGAAAATAATGTTGTTACTTGATTTTACAAAGGAAAGTATGTTGGTTTACTTAAAAAGATAGTCACTCTATTTTTTTATACTGAGGGTGTTGTGTGACTTTTGTGAAAGAAACGGATCCTTTGATAAGAGTTAATGTATATAGTACTTTGGGGTTAGAACCCGGATTTGTTGTAATAAAATATAAGTCTATGAGTTTGTCGAACTTGCCTATGCTTGTTGTGATAGCCTTTGTTGTGCAAGTGTTGTATTTCGGTGTTACCGCGTCTCTCGTTGGAGTAGGTTATCCGGTTGATTGATGGACATATCGATACGATGGGTGCCCACGAGTATGCTTCCACTAATCGCCTTTTGGACATACCGACACGATGGGCGCCCACGTATGCTTGCATTAGGAGAGTTATCTTGTTATCGGCTTGGACATACTGACACGATGGGTGGCCCACGAGTATGCTTCCATTCTGATGGTTATCTTGTTATTTCCTTTTGGACATACTGACACGATGGGTGGCCCACGGGTATGCTTCCATTATGAGTGTTATCTTGTTATTTTCTGACATACCGACACGATGGGTGGCCCACGGTATGCTTCCATTGGGATGGTTCCATGGCCATGCTTATACCGAGTGAGACGCCGGCACGCGCGTTGTGCGGGTTAAATTCCCGGGTTATATTTGAGTGATGACTTGAGGGCGTGAGTCCCTGACTTGACATGACTGTTTTTATGTTGTGAACTGTAGTTTTGTTATCATACATGTCTCTTGTTTTCTATATAGACTGTTATGATTTCATTTCTGATTTTTCGCCACATACTTGGTACCAGATCGACCTCCTTCGGGGCCGCTCATGCCGCAGGTAAAGGTACACCAGTGTTGGTCCTCGCTCATAGGATCACAGTTCAGCGTTGGGAAGCTCCGTTCTCCGGAGGCTTATCTTTTGGTATGTTACCCTGAGTTGTAGGTTCTTGCACATTCAGGGGTATGGCGGGGCCCTGTCCCGTCATGTTGTATAAAACTCTTAGAGGTCTGTAGTACTGTTGTGGGCAGGGTTTGTAAAAGGGATTAAACTGTTCGTTTTGAAAGACTTATATATATATATATATATTTTATTGGAAGGTGACCGTTTGGTTGGCCTGTTTGATGATCATATATCTTGTTTCATGTTTAAATTTTATTTCCGCTGATTTACTCTGATGTTGTATCACTAGGGTGCCCGGGGTAAGGCACGACCACGCCCCGAACGGTCGCGATGATGCCACGCGCGCCACATGGTTATATGTTACACTTACTACCGCGGTGATGGGGGATTCCACGGGCAGGAGATATATATATGTATTGTATATGTGTACGCCGACAGTGAGGTAGGATGCCACGAGCGCGTCACATGGTTATATGTTACACTTACGGCTGTCGGTAGTGATGGGGGATTCCACGGGCACGCTTTGATATTTGTGGGCTTGAGACCCTTACTGGACTATGTGATGATATGTGAGGGCTTGCGTCCGTAGCCCTGTGTGACTATTGTTCATGTGTTGAAATAGTCTTTAAAAGGTAAACCTGACTTTCATTACTATCACTTTGGCAAGGCACAGTGTACTGTTACTTTGGTTATCATACATGTCTCCAGCTTTATATAGACTGTTATGATTTCATTACAGTATTTTCAACTTCACATACTTGGTACATATTTCGTACTGACCTCCTTCGGGGGGCTGCGTTCATGCTGTATGTTGAGGTACATAGCTTGTTGATCCTCATTCTTAGGATCACTGTTCAGCTGGTTGGAAATCTCCATTATTTCGGAGGCTTTGTATTTTGGTACAGTTCCCTGAGGTTGTAGATTTATGTACATTCAGGGGTATGGCGGGGCCCTGCCCCATCACAGTTGTTATGTCAAGGATTCGTAGAGGTCTGTAGTCATATCTTGTGGATTGGGTTGAGTTAAAAAAAAAAAGAGGTAACTACTTTTGGTTTTACATAGTTATATGTATCCAGGAAGGTAGCCTTATCGGCTAACCTGTTATTTATTTCTTGATTAAATTTATGTATGTTCCGCTGATTATCTCTGATGTATACGTAAGTGGTGCCTGTAGGGCACTACATGCCCGGTCGGTCGTGACAATAGGTCCACGATTTAACTGATTTTACTGCTCAAAGTTGTACTTTTATGGGATATTATGAGGAATTTGCTAGAGAGGTACCTGCATTCGCATGCCACTTTACATCAGAATTTGAGCATATTTACCGCATGTTAGGTGGTCAGCCTGGGCAAGAAGCACTTTGAGAAGATATGCAGTGTTTCACATGCAAGATCAAAGATTTCTCGAGATTTGATGCTTAGTTATACTTGTTAGGAATTTCTAGTTCAACAATTGTATTTTCAGTTTGACTACTTTTCGAGTCTTCAATTTTAGTTTGTGTCACGACCCGTTCCGGGGCCCGTGACTGGTGCCTTACCCGGGCACCCAAGTAGTCATACATCAGAGAAAATCAGCGGAATATAAAACAAGACATGAAATAATTGTAAATGATACACGCTTCGAGAAAAGGGTTGCCTTTCAAGATATATACATAAACCAAGGTTTGCAGCTACATCCCAACTGCATAACATGACTACTGCACCTAAGGAAATAAACAACTATGGCGGGGCCCGCCATACCCTCGATCATACAAAACTATCTACAACAGGAGATCATACCCAAAAGTAGAGCCTCGGAGAAGATGGAGCTCGACACCAACGCAAGAGATCCTAAAGATGTGGATCTAGCACTGCGCTTACCGCGGCATTTAACGCAGCCCGGCGAGGTCAAGATCGTAACGCCCGAACCCGGCCCGCATCGTGCCTTACCCCGCACCCTAGTGATACAACATCGAGAAAACCAATGGAAAATAAAACATGAATCATGAAACAAGAGATATAATAAATAAACAGCAACCAAAACAGCTTGCCTTGATATACATAAAACCCAACAGCTTTAATCCTTTTACAACCCCGCCACACAGCTTCATGCACTTAAGATTTACAACGACTATGACGGGACAGGGCCCGCCATACCCCTGAATGTACAAGCACCTACAACTCAGGGAACACATACCAAAAGATAAGCCTCCGGAGAAACGGAGCTTCCCAAAACGCTGAACTGAGATCCTAAGAGCGAGGATCCACGACCGATGTACTCTACTGCAGATGAACGCACTCGGCGAGGTCGATAACAGTACCAAGTATGTGAAACTGCATAATATCAGAAATGAAATCATACTAGTCTATATAAAGCAGAGACATGTATGATAACCAAACTACGATTCACAACATAAAACGATCATCACTAATATAACTATGGGTCTCACGCCACAACATCAATCGAGTTCGCATTATGGCGCGTGCCCGAATCTGACGTCGGTGTAGACATGTCCATGATGCAACAATAAGACAGAATCCAAATGGAAGCATACCCGCGCCACGATCGTGTCGGTATGTCCAAAGGGAAACAATAAGACAACTTTCCAAATGGACGATACCCGCAGCGCCACGATCGTCGCGATGTCCAAAAGGAAATCACAAGGCGATAATCGAAATGGAAACATACCCGTGCGCTACGATCGTGTCAAGATATCCAAAGCGATTAACCACAAGACCTTAACCAAAATGGAAGCATACCCGCAGCGCTACGATCGTGTCAAGATGTCCAAAGCGATTAACAACAATAATACTATCAGCGAACGCACTGCGGAATTTCTCCGCCATCGCAAGACATCCAAGTAAGTTCTCAACTACCAACCGACTTCTATCGAGACGCGGTAACACGTAAAACACAACGCTTGTACAATAAAGGCTATCATCACAAGCATAGGCAAGTTTCACAACAACAAGCATAGGCAAGTTTCACAACAACAAGCATAGGCAAGTTTCACACAACTCAAAGTACTTTCATTTTATGCCAAAGTCCGGTTTTTAACCCCAAAGTACTACATACGTTAAGTTCTTTAAAAGAGATCCATTCTCGTTATAAAAGTCACCCGATACGTAGTATTAGAATGACCAACCCACCTTCTTTTTCAAAATCAAGTAACAACATTCTTTCCTAAGTTCCGGTTTGCCTAGTTTCAATTACTCAAGCTTCTCATTTTCAAATGGTTTCATAGTTCCCAAACTTAATCACTTGATTCCTTTTGAGCAATTGAGTAACATATGTCATATATGTGAGTAGTTTATTCTTGTTTATAACGATCTTATTACAATGACCATGATCTAGAAAATGTAATATCATTTTGTCTTATCTTAGCTTCTATGCGGATGGAGGTTTCTACCGGTTTTAATACAACACATCATTATTCAATACATTTTCCTTTATTAACGCCGCAGTGGTGCTGTCGATACACATTCGATTCGAAATCAAGAAACATTATCCCTTTAAAAACCAAGTACTCATTACTCACGAATGAGGTTTCACACAAACATCCACATTAAAACAAATAAGTTAAGTCTCTTATCTTATAAGATCAAGTCTCTTAACTTCTAACATCAGTAAACCATTTTCACTTACATAAGGTCGTTATAACTAACTTCCCATAAAGCTATTATAACACCCTATGTTTTAAATCAACCAAATCACTTAGCACATGTACGTCACCGTACTACATAGTTCACAACAATCATGCTAGAAAAGATAGGAAGAGGTTCACATACCTCGCGACGATTTATCGACAATAAGCAAAATGCTCCAAGTACTACAACCTTGCTAGCCCTTTCCACTCCTCGAGTAGAATACGCTACTCTTAGTACTTTCACCTATAAAGGTCACAAACGTCTATTAACCCCAAAACACAAGTTTTCTATCTTTCTAAAGAAAATTCGCAAAGACTTCTCCCCGCAACAAACAGAAATCTCCTCCTCTATCGAGGCCGCCAAGCCAACCAGTGGGTTTACACGCCTAACCTGGACGTGTACAATTCTACACAAGTCTACTGTCTGATACTATGTAAATACAGTCGATGGGCTTTATTCTTCAGGCTTAAGTCAAAAGACATTGCCGAATACTAAGTAGTTCTATATATAGTATACTTCAACTATATATGCTAACAAACATGTAATTTCCAATTACAATAGAGGGACAAGATAATTACCTCGATAAGCCCAAAATTATCCAAGTTATAATGTCGATCCCGAGCAAGGTTTAGCTCCAATTCGCGCCCAAACCACTCCAAACAACCCTTAGAAGTTCTAACCAACTTCTACTCAAATACTTCAACCAACTATGAAGATTTCCTTAGGGTTTGGTTTGAGACTAAAAGGACAAAAGGTAGTATTTAGGACTCTACGAAAGAGGTATCTTTGGAATACTACAAGGTACAAGGCTAAGGTATTTTGGGCATTATAACAATACTAGGGAGTATTTCTATACCACAACAAGGGTATTATACGAAAAACAACTAGGCTAGTGGGTACCCTACGGCCAAGACACCACAAAGGGAGGAGGAGGCCTCGCCAAGACTCTCAAAAGAGGGGATGAGTTGACGAACTCAACACTCAGAGGAGGGAGGGATTTTTAGGCTTGAAGGTTTCATTTGTGGATGAAGAGTTCATCAACATAAGGGGTATTTATAGCAAAACCAAAGGCCAACCAAGGGCCAAGATCCTTCCAAGTGTAAAGCAAGTGTAAGGGCAAGATTAAGCCAAGTGCACCCTAAACCCTACTCCACAAAACACTCCACAAAACAATGCACCAAACAAGGCACACTTGAGGGCCAATCGGCCAAGTGCCAACCCACCTCGACCGTCCCTCCAAATCACAACGAGGTGACAAGTGTCACCTCCCGCTGGTCCAAAAGGTTTCGTCTCTCGGAAAAATCCGCAAAAATACAAAACGACATAGCCGAATTTTCCTTCGCAAGTTACGCAAAACGTTTAGTCAAAAACGACTCTAACCGCAAGTTGTGCACAAATGTTATTTCGCCAAGGGTGCCACATGGGGTGACACGTGTCGCCCGATTCGCCTGTAATATTTCGTCTTCGAAAATATCCAAAATACGGAAAACTCAAAAACAAAGCGGGCCCTACAAAATCAGTAAATTTCTCCCTGGGCCCCACGTGACCATTTCCGAAAATAAAATCTCAAAATTCTAATATAATCTATGAAGTCCAAATACCAAATCTGGGAATCCAATTCCCATTAACGAACCTTTTTCTTCACAAATAACCGGAAACTTTTCCGTCGAAAACTCACATCTTTCTTTCTTTTCAAAATTTTCTGTCGTACTCTCGTACGTACGTCCTCACATACATACCCTGCAACTACGGGGTATAACAAGTACAACAGGTACTAAGTATGTGAAACTGTAAGTACTTAAATGAAAACATATCATTTTAAAATCAGTTTACATATATGTATGAAACAACCAAGGTAACCGCACATAGTGCCACATCATAAACAAGAGCAACAATAGGTAAACTGTAACAGGTCTTTTCTAGGCTGCGAATGATCGAAGCAGGGCCAATTGCCCGTAGTATCACCATGCAAGCCTAATCCTGGACTCCCGTAGTCCGTATAGGCCACTCACGTAGGCCCGCATAGGGTATATAACCCCGCATCGAGGGTAGCTACTCCTGCATCGCCCCGACTCGTAGTCCGCATGGCCACATAGACCGCATGAGGTATAACCCCGCACACTAACACGAACTCCCGTAGCTCCGCATAGGTCTCCCGGACCCGCATGAGGTATTCTCGAATCACGGTCCTGCATCGCCGAGTCTACCCCGACGGAGGCGGCTTAACCCCAGTAACATGTCAAGAGGTGAGTGATATTACACTAACATAACGAATTATCGTTAAACAACATAAGCACAACAAGAATACTCTTATACAAGCGTTACAAGACACTAACACACATAGCATCATATCATGTCTATTTATCAAACCATCTTATTATTCTTTCACAAATCAATATAAGTCCGTTATAAACACATAGGTAAACTGTTCTTTTATCATTCTTAAGTGGTTATACCTAACTTCCCATAAAGCTAGTATAACTCCTAAGCTTCGCTTTAAAACCAATTAGTTCTCTTACATTAAAAATGATTCAGATTCTTTGAAATGCTTTGGATCTTTATTATTCAGCTTAAGTCGCAAGACATCGCTGTAAGTATTATTCAGCTTAAGTCAAAAGACATTGCGTAGTTATTATTCGATTAACACATATACGTCTACCGTACTACATATATATTTTAAAATATCATGCTTTAGGAAGAATCACATACCTTCAATGAAAACCACCGCCAAGTTGAATATGTCGCGCAGAGAATCAACCTATAATAGTCGACACGCCTATCAACGCTCGCACTACTCAAAACGATTCAAGCAGAGGGTTCTCTATTCTACGGAAAATTGGGCAACACTTCCCTACCCGTGAGCTACTCAAGTTCATCAGGAAAACAAATTCTAAGTAAATCTGATTTGATTATTCTTCTTTAAACCCTTCATCGTGATAATAGTTCAATTCTATTCTTTAATATCCTTCTAAGTATTTATACTTATTTCTATACTTCTACAGATGTATTCTCTAATTACAAAAGAGGGTTAGGATTATTTACCTCGGTAAGCCCAATAATATCCTAGATAAAAGTCGATCCGAGCAAGGCTTAGCTCCTAAGTTGTACGCCCGATAGCTCCAAGAAAACCTTAAGTTCTTCACAACTTCTACTAAGGACTAAGGATTTGGGCTAGGGTATTTTGGGCATTATAACAATACTAGAAGGCAACTTTTCTACCAAGGAGGGTAGATTTCGGCTAGGCTAGGGGTAGCCTCGGCTAAGCTTCTCAAAGGGGAGGTGTTGACGAAACAAGCTCGGGAGAGGGAGGATTTTCAAGACTTGGAAAGGAATTTTTGGATGAAGAACTCTTCATCTTAAGGGGGTATTTATAGGTCAAGTCATGGCCAACCAAAGGGTCAAGATGATGCCAAGTGCAAGGCAAGTGTAGGGTGAAGATTTAGGCAAGTGTCCATTCTATCTACTACACACAAATATCCTACCAACTCCTTGACTTGTGCAAAGGCACAAAAAACGTGCCATCCAAAGTCCAATTCGTCCAATGGACGATTCAAGTCCCTCAATTGGAGGTGACAAGTGTCGCCTCCCGTTGGTCCAAAATGTTTCGCCTCTGGAAAAATCCGCAAAATTAGAAATGGCATAGCGGAATTTTCCTACTAAGTGTGGAAACGCTTCGTCGAAAACGATTCTTTTAGCGAGTTGTGCACAATTTTCGAACTTGGCCTAACTTTAAGGCTAAACTTTCGTACGTACGCCCTCACGTACATACTCCGGAAATACGGGGTATAACATTCTCCCCTCCTTAGAAACATTCATCCCGAATGTTCCTTCCCAAGACAGTTATCGATAAAGCTTAAACAGTTTGCAAGTGCCACACATGGCCACAATATAACACTTAACAATTTATGAAAATTAAACCAGCAAAAAGGAAAGTAAGTTACCTGGAGGTGTGGGGAATAAGTGAGGATACCTCCGCCTCATGTCCTCCTCAGCTTCCCACGTCATCTCCTCCCTAAGCTCGTTCCACCACAAGACTTTGACGGAAGCCACATCCTCGTCCGCAGACGCCTAACTCGACGATCGACTATCGCCATGGGAATCTCTCATACGATAACCCCTGATCACCGGACGTCGTCAATCGGATGTACCTAGATGGATCCCCGATACATCTCTCAAAGATAGAAACGTGAAACACCGGATGCACCGCCTCCGATCGGATGGCAGATCCAACTCGTAGGCAACCTTGCCTACCTGCGACGATCCGATAGGCCCAATGTACTGGGCCGAGTTTCCTTTCTTCCCGAATCTCATCACACCCTTCATGGGTGACACCTTTAGAAAACCCAATCATGAACCTCGAACTCCGATGCCGACGACGATGATCCGCATATGACTTCGCCGACTCGAGCCGCCAAGAACCTCTCCCGGATAAGCTTCACCTTATCCATCCGCCGCTGCACCAACCGTCCCACTAATCGCATTCTCGCCACATCGAACCAACCTATAGGCGACCGCACTTCCTCTCATACAAGGCCTCATAAGGCGTCATCCGAATACCGGAGTGGTAGCTATTATTGTACGCAAACTCAACTAGAGGCAAATGATCCTCCCACTACCCTCGGTCGATAACACAGTGCTCGCAAAGATATCCTCAAGAGTGCGGATAGGCGCTCGGCCCGTCTGTCGTGCTGTGGATGGAATGCGATACTGTGCTCACCGCCCCTAAACCCTGCGAAAGACCTCTAAGTTAGCCGTAAATCGGGCTCCTCATGCGATATGATCGAAATAGGGACTCCATGCACCGACGATCTCTCTGATATATAGTCCGCATAATCCTCACCGAAAAGTCGCCCCGACGGAAGAAAGTGGGCTGATTTGCCACCGTCGACGATAACCCATATAGAATCATGTCTCCTCCGAGTGCGAGGTAATCCCGTGATAAAATCCATGTTGATTACCTCCCACTTCCGTCGGGATCTCAATCGTCGCAACAAACCACGGTGCCTCTCGTGCTCTACCTTCACCGACAACACGCACCGAGCTACGAACTCGCAACGCCCCTCTTCAAGCCATCCCACCAATACACGATCTAAGGTCGTGGTACATCTTGGTCGACCGACGGATAGAGTAACGCGCTACCGTGTGCTTCCCAAGAACTTGTTGCCAAGTCCTGAAACATCCGGAACACACAACTCGCTCAAACCTTAGCACCCCATCGGTACTCAAAAGGACCCTTGCCCTCACGAAGAGTCAGATCACGATAACGTGTCAAAATCGGATCCTCGAATCGCTTTCTTCACCTCACACGACCGATCCGGCCCGTGATCGTGCCTTACCGGGCACCCTAGTGATACTACATCAGAGAAAACCAGCGGAAATAAAACTTAAACATGAACATGAGACAAGATAATAAAACAAAGCAACCAAACGGTTACCTTCCAATAAAATATATATAAACAACTCTTTCAAAACGCAAGCTTTAATCCTTTTTACAAAACCCGCCCACACAAAGGCTGCACTTAAGATTTACAACAACTATGACGGACAGTGGCCCCGCCATACCCTCGAATGTACAAGAACCTACAACTCAGTGGAACACATACCAAAAGATAAGCCTCCAAGGAACAGAGCTTCCAATGCTACAAAGGTGATCCTAAGAGCGGATCGACACCGATGTACTTTCTACCTGCAGATTTAACGCGGCCCAAGGAGGTCAAGATAACAGTACCAAGTATGTGAAATCAGAATATGAAATGAAATCATAATAGTCTATATAAAGCAGGAGACATGTATGATGACCAAGCTACAGTACATAACATATAACTAGTTACATCAAGTCAGGGACTCACGCTCCAAATTATCACTCGTGCGTGGAATTTCTTCCTCACCGCCAGCTTTATGATATGACGATGCAAGGAGTATACATGAACACGTGTCCCACTGTGTCATAAAAACCGTATAGACAAGTATAACTACCAGATCCGACCGCATCAATAATATAATGCAACCAAAACACGGCCGTCACGGCAAGTGCGAGAGCCGACTACCGGATACCAAGGCCGGCCACGTAGTGACCGGCAAGTACGGTGGTCGACCACCGTGGACCAAGGTCAGACACGAGACTTCGCCACTACACCGAACGGGCAAGTGCGAGGGTCGACACGGTACCAAGGCCGAATCACCATGAGACGGCAAGTACGAGAGCCGACCACCAGGGACCAAGGCCGAACAGTAAGAAACCTCATGGAAAGCTAGTCCATAAAAATAACAATTCTTGCACAACCAAGGCTATCATCACAAGCATAAGCAAGCTACGCAACAACAAGCATAGGCAAGTTACACAACACAAGCATAGGCAAGTTACATAACAACCAAGATAGGCAAGTTACACAACACGGCATAGGCAAGTTACACAACAACCAAGATAGGCAAGTTACACAACACAAGCTACTTTCATTTTATGCCAAAGTCCGTTTTTAACTCCTAAAGTACTACGTACGTTAAATTCCTTTTAAAGAGATCCATTCCTTTTATAAAAGTCACCCGATGTCCGTAGTATAAAAATAGAGTGACGAACATTGTTAAGTAAACAAAAATGCTTTCCTTTGTAAAAATCAAGTAACAACCTTATTTTCCAAACGCTCAAGTTTGCCTAATTTCAAATGCTCAAGTTTCTCATTTTAGAAAAGGTCTCTTAGTTCATAGTTTTAATCCTTTAAAACATAATTCTCCTTTAATGATTTGAGAAACATATGCCTTATATGTGAGTAGGTTATTCTTGTTTATAATCGATCTTATTAAGCACCATGATCTAGGATATGTAATATCATTTTGTCTCATCTTAGCTTCTATGCGGATGGAGGTTTCTACCGGTTTTAATACGATACATCATTATTCAATACATTTTCCTTTATTACGCCGCAGGTCTGTCGATACACATTACGATTTCCAAATCAAGAAACATTATCCCTTTAAATAAAACCAAGTACTCATTACTCACGAATGAGGTTTCACACAAACATTCACATTAAACAAATAAGTTAAGTCTCTTATCTTATAAGATCAAGTCTCTTAACTTCTAACATCAGTAAACCATTTTCTTTACCTCTCTTAAGACATTATACCTAACTCCCCATAAAGCTAGTATAACTCTTTTTAAAACCTTTAAAACCAAGTGTTACTCTCCCTTCAAAACGATTTATAAATCTTTTGAAATACATCAAGTTCTTTATTATAACTAGCCAGTTATAATTCACACGATTACCTTTTAAAACCACAAAGTATTTTCTTACCTACATAAAGTCGTTATAACCAACTTCCCATAAAGCCGTTATAACACTTTATGTTTTAAAAACAATCAAACACGATAACACACGTACGCTCACCGTACTACATAGTTCACACATATCATGCTATAAGAGATAGGAAGAGGTTCACATACCTCGCGACGAGTGCCGACTAATAGCAAAACGCTCCAAGTACTTCAAACCGTCGGCTACTCCTTAAGCCACGTAGATCGCACCACACGTAGTACTTCAACCTATAAGGCCACAAGGCGCTTATTAACATCGTTCCATATTCTACAGAAAATTCGGCAGCACCTCCCCCCCCCCCCGCAACAGCGTTAATCTCCTCCTTTACCGAGGCCGGCTACCAAGCCAACCAGGGGGGGGGTTTGCACGTCTAACCGGACGTGTACAATTTACTCACAGAATACTACACAAGTCTACTGTAATACCGTCCGATGTAATTACGATCAGATTCTCTTATTTAAATTCAGGCTTAAGTCGCAAGACATTGCCGTAAGTATTATTCAGGCTTAAGTCAAAAGACATTGCCGCACAGCTATGTTCAATTCTATATATAGTATACTTTAACTATATACTCCTACAACATGTAATTTCCAATTACAACAGAAGGTCAAGAATGTTTACCTCGATAAGCCCAAAATTATCCGAGTTTATATGTCGATCCTGAGCAAGGTTTAGCTCCTACTCCGAGTGCTCCAATCCGCTCCAAACAACCCTTAGAAGTTCTAACCAACTTCTACTTATAACTTCAACTACGGGTGAAGATTTACTTAGGGTTTCGTTTTAGCGACTGAGGGAAAGTATAATGGTATTTTCTGGGCTAGTATAAGTGTAACCTTGGGAATACTACAAGGTATTTGGGGCCAAGGTATTTGGACATTATAACAATACTAGGAGAGTATTTCTATACCACTACAAGGGGTATTTATACGAGACAACTAGGCTATGGGGGGTACCCCACCTAACCACTACAGGGGGAAACTCGCCAAAGGCCACTAGGAGGGGAGGGGAGAGGCTTTGGACGAGAACTACAAGAGGAGGGAGTATTTTGAGACTTAGGTAGATTGCTCAATGTTTGGAAGCACCAAGGTCATCAACTAAGGGGGTATTTATAGGTCAAGTGAAGGCCAACCAATGGCCAAGATGGTGCCAAGTGCAAGGCAAGTGTAAGGCCAAGATTAAGCCATGTGCAACCTTATCCATCTACACAAAAATATCCTACCTAACCCTTGACCAAAATTGGGCAACAAAAACGTGCCAAGAATGGCCAATTGCATCCAACCTCTTCCAATGTGAGGGTGACACATGTCACCCTCCCGTTGGTCCAAAATGTTACGCCTCTCTAAAAATCCGCAAAAATTATAAATGACAAAGCCGAATTTTCCCTACGAAAGTCGTGGGAAACGCTTTCGCCTAAAAACGACTCTAACCGTGTTGTGTACAAATTTCGAATCTATGCCTACTTTAAGGCTCAAATTGTATACGCACGCCTCACGCATATACTCTGGAAATACGGTATAACAACCTCTCGACGATGGAAGACTCGCAACCTCACGAACTCTAACCCCATCGCTATCGTAATCAATCAAACGGACACCAAGGCTCGCTAATCGATGCAAATAACGAACCATGTCCCTCCTCTCTAGCCGCACATCCGATAGGCTCCCATCGACCTACGACTAAGAGCATCCGTCACAACATTGGCCTTCCCGTGGTACAGATATCAACATCGTAATCCTTAAGCAACTCTAACCACCGTCTCGCCGTAAGTTCACTCCTCCGTGAAGATATACCTGAGGCTCTTGTGGTCTCAGATAAATATCCACATGAACCCCATACAAATAGTGCCTCCGCATCTTCAAGGCGTGAATCACCGCGCTAACTCCAAATCATGCGGGTAGTTCCTCGTGTTTCTTCACCGTCGGACGATACGCTATAACCTTGCCATGCTGCATCAACACACATCCCAACCCGATGCCCGACGATCACAATACACGACATAACCGTCGACCTCCGGAAGAGTAAGAACGGGCGGCCGCCTCTCTCTTTCAAGAATCGAAACCCCGCCACAAGCATCACCATCAAACTTGGCCGCTTCGAGTCACCTAGTCAATGGTGCGTAGATAAGCAAACTTCTACGAACCGATAATAACTCGCAAGGCCCGTAAAATCGCGAACCTCTCGCCGAGTAGTAGGTTCAGGCCAAGTCTCGATCGCCGATCTTGGCGATTCACTGAATGCCATCACCCACAATATGCCCAAGAAAAGCCACAAGTCAACCAAAACTCACATTTGGAAAACTTGGCGCATAATCGCTGGTCTGGAGAATCACAAGACAGCCTCAAATGCTCGCATGCTCGCTCGAGCGAGAATAAACCAAGATATCATCGATGAACACTATCACAACGCGGTTCAAGAATGGTTTGAACACTCGGTCATCAAATCCATGAATATCGCCGAGCATCGTCAACCCAAAAGACATGACCACAACTCATAATGCCTGCACGTCCGAATGCGATCCTAGGGACATCCACCTCTCGACTGCACTGATGATAGCCCGACCGTAGATCAATCTTGAGAAACATCTCGCACTCGCAATCGGTCGAACAAATCATCAATCTCGGGAAGGGGTATCTGTTTAATGGTCACCTTGTTCACCGTCGTAATCAACACATGCGCAGCTGCCCCGCCCTTCTTCTTCACGAACAAAATCGGGCGCCCTCGGAAGAAACACTAGGCCCGATGAAGCCCTTTCTCCAAAGAAATCTCTAAGCCGATCCTTCAACTCTCTCAACTCGGCGGTGCCATTCTCAGATGGCGGAATGGAAATAGCCGAGTGTCCGCAATATGTCTATACAAAACTCAATCTCCTCTCGTGAGGGATACCCGGAGGTCGCCTGAAACACGTCTGGGAACTCTTCGACCATCGAATCGACGGAAAATATGGTACCGCAGCCTTCGTGATCAAACACCCGAACGAGATGGTAGATATACCCTTCGCACCATCTTCCTAGCCTTGAGGTAGGAAAAAACCTACCTCTGCGATACCGTGCTCCTCCCACTCAACAACCGGCCTCAGAAACTGGAACTGCATTACTCTCTCTCAGCCTACATTGGCGTAGCAAGAAGCTAGCCAATCCATCCCCATGATCACGCCGGTCAATCATCTCCAACTCTATCAAGTCGCCAGGTCCGACGATCGAATGGTCACAGACAAGCTCTATATACCCGCCGAGCTACCACCGAATCACCATCGGCGTAGCTACCTCGAAAGGGTCTATGGACTCGGGATCTATCCCTATCCTACTAGCAACAAGGGGAGATATATAGACGTAGTAGAACTCGGATCTATCAAAGCATACACATCAAACCCGTAAACCGATAAGGTACTCGGATTTACATCGGTGAGGCCTCGATCCCGCTGATCGACAAAGCATAAATGCGTTCTCAAGACCGCTAGAATCGGGACCCGCGCCACGACCTGCCGCGACTGTTGGTCCATGAGTACCTTGCCCTCCGGGCGAGTAGCCGTCGGGATGAAGACCGTGAAAGAACTCAGTAGTGACTTACTATCAAGATCGCCTTGGTCGGACAAGCCGTGATAGTGACCTGGCCTGGCTACAATCAAACAAGCTCCGTAGCAGCACCACAACTCCCGGGATCTACCGTGACGCCACACCGGCGGGGTGGTCCCGACGCCGCACTTCGCCGCTCGACGCTCAAGTCCTGGGCCCGTCCGCCTCGAATATCTCGGTTGTCAGGCTGAGGACGGGCAGAATTCTTCCGAGCCGGGCCGTGGTGCACCCAGATCGGCCGAGGCCGCCACCACGATAGCCACCAAAAGACCTCGCCGCCCCGGCCTCTTCGCCGCTGCCACAACCCGCTTGCCTCTACGCCTCGCATCCAAGAGCATGAGCTCGCATGCGGTAATGTCCATACCCGGCCAAGAGAAACACCCGCATACGACTCGCCATATAATCATCTAGCGGTGACGTGGCGGCACCCTATCCTCCATATCCGCTACCAACGCTGGGACATATCGAGCCAATGAATCAAACTCAACATTGTACTCCCGACAAGGCCCTCTCTCGCCTCGCAAGAAAAATCTATCACCCGCGCCTCTCATCCGCGAGGCAAGAAGTGAGTGAGGAAAGCCTCCGAGAACTCATCCTGAGTAGCTGACGCGTTCTCCCGATAACTCCCACGAATCAAACCAATCGATCGCGTATCACGCACCTATGTGAACCAAAGATCACGGACTCGGTTTCCTACGCCCGATCACTCAAAATCCTTCAGAGTCGACGGATGAACTCCCGCGATCATCCTCCCTCGACCAGTAAAACTCGCGGCTACAACTCGGGAAGTCTCGTAGCCTCAAACTTCTCGCCTCGGGTGAACCACGGTACGATCGGGCTGGATCGAATCGCCAGATCCACTGTCCTCATGTTCGCCACGATCCCGCCAATAGTTGGGTTATCTCTCAGACTTCCTAACTCTCCGCCCAGCCGTGGGACAGGAGTGGGTACTGCGGGTCTCGCTGGGCCGGGCGGCGTCATAGAACTCGCCGTCGAGGTATAGATCGGGCTCGAGCCCTCGTAATCTCGGTGTCCGATCGCGCCTCCTCGCTACTGCCCTTTCTGGGCGGGTTGCCTTACGTGAGGCATAACTATTACGTAAAAGGAATACGTTAGAGGGTCCAACTTATAACACGACTCTAAGGCACGATCTCGTAATGAGAAGAATGGAAACCAATCCTAAATATCCTATAGCCTCGACATTGTGGTGCACAACACACCGATAATCAAGACTCTACTAGATACGGCTCAGAGACACTTTCCGAGGATTAATCGCTCGATACCACTTTGTCACGACTGCCCGAGTTCGGATCGTGCCTTACCCGCACCCAAGTAGTTATACATCGAGAAAATCAGGAATATAAAACAAGACATGAAATAATTGTAAATGATACGCTTCGAGAAAAGTGGTCGCTTTCTAAGATATATACATAAACCAAGGTTTGCAGCTACATCCCAACTGCATAACATGACTCATGCACTTAAGGAAATAAACAACTATGGCGGACAGGGCCCGCCATACCCTCGATCAGATAAAACTATCTACAACAGGAGATCATACCCAAAAGTAGAGCCTCGGAGAAGATGGAGCTCCCGACACCAACGCAAGAGATCCTAAAGATGTGGATCTAGCACTGCCGCCTTCTTACCGCAGATTTAACGCAGCCTCGGGCGAGGTCAAGACAACAGTACTAAGTATGTGAAACTGTAAGTACTTAAATGAAAACATATCATTTTAAAATCAGTTTACATATATGTATGAAACAACTAAGGTAACCGCATAGTGCCACATCATAAACAAGAGCAACAATAGGTAAATCGTAATGTGTCTTTTCTAGGTCGCGAATGATCAAGCAGGCCAATTGCCCGTAGTATCACCATGCAAGCCTAATCACGGACTCCGTAGTCCGCATAGGCCACTCACGTAGGCCCGCATAGGTATATAACCCCGCATCGAGGGTAGCTACTCCTCGGCATCGCCCCGACTCGTAGTCCGCATGGCCACATGCATCGCATGAGGTATAACCCCGCACACTAACCTCGAACTCCGTAGCCCGCATAGGTCTCCGGACCCGCATGAGGTATTCTCGAATCACGGTCCTGCATCACCGAGTCTACCCCAGACGGAGGGCATTTTAACCCCGTGAACATGTCAAGAGGTGAGTGATATTACACTAACATAATGCCTTATCGTTAAACAACATAAGCACAACAAGAATACTCTCTTATACAAACGTTACAAGACACTAACACACATAGCATCATATCATGTCTATTTATCAAACCATCTTATTATTCTTTTCACAAATCAATATAAGTCCGTTATAAACACATAGGTAAACTGCTCCTTTTATCATTCTTAAGTGGTTATACCTAACTTCCCATAAAGCTAGTATAACTCCTAAGCACGCTTTAAAACCAATTAGTTCTCTTCATTAAAAATGATTCAAGATTCTTTTGAAATGCTTTCAGATCCTTATTATTCAGGCTTAAGTCGCAAGACATTGCCGTAAGTATTATTCAGGCTTAAGTCAAAAGACATTGCCGTAGTTATTAATCAGTTAACACACGTACGTCTACCGTACTACATATATATTTTAAAATATCATGCTTTAGGAAGAATCACATACCTTCTCAGCGAAAACCACCTGCCAAGTTGAATATGTCGCGCGCAGAGAATCAACCTATAATAGTCAGACACGTCTATCAACGTTCAGACTACTCTGAAAACAGTTCTAAGCAGAGGGTTCTCTATTCTACGGAAAATTGGGCAAAGACTTCCTACCCTGAGCTACTCAAGTTCATCGTGAAAACAAATTCTAAGTAAATACGATTTGATTATTCTTCTTTAAACCCTTCATCGTGATAACAGCTCAATTATATTCTTTAATATCCTTCTAAGTATTTATACTTATTTCTATACTTCTACAGTATGTATTCTCTAATTACAAAAGAGGGTTAGGATTATTTACCTCGGTAAGCCCAATAATATCCTAGATAAAAGTCGATCCGGAGCAAGGCTTAGCTCCTAAGTTGTACGCTCCGATAGCTCCAAGAAAACCTTAGAAGTTCTTCACAACTTCTACTAAGGACTAAGGGATTTGGGCTAGTATTTTGGGCATTATAACAATACTAGAAGGCAACTTTTCTACCAAGGGAGGGGTAGATTTCGGCTAGGCTAGGGGTAGCCTCGCTAAGCTTCTCAAATGGGGAGAGGTGTTGACGAAATAAGCTCAAGGGAGAGGGGAGGATTTTCAAGACTTGGAAAGGAATTTGTGGATGAAGAACTCTTCATCTTAAGGGGGTATTTATAGGTCAAGCCATGGCCAACCAAGGGTCAAGATGATGCCAAGTGCAAGGCAAGTGTAGGGTGAAGATTTAGGCAAGTGTCCATTCTATCTACTACACACAAATATCCTACCAACTCCTTGACTTGTGCAAAGGCACAAAAAACGTGCCATCCAAAGTCCAATTCGTCCAATGGACGATTCAAGTCCATCAATTGGAGGGTGACAAGTGTCGCCCTCCCGTTGGTCCAAAATGTTTCGTCTCTCGGAAAAATCCGCAAAAATTAGAAATGGCATAGCCGGAATTTTCCCTACTGAAGCTGTGGAAACGTTTCGTCGGAAAACGATTCTTTTAGCGAGTTGTGCACAATTTTCGAACTTGGCCTAACTTTAAGGCTAAACTTTCATACGTACGCCCTCACGTACATACTCCGGAAATACGGGGTATAACAGTTTGTTTTGGATATCTAGTCCAGTTTTAGTTTTTTTAAAGTTTATGGTGTCTTTTTCCTTTTTAGGTATTTCCCATTATGTCTTTGTATTGGAAAAATTAATAATTTGAAAGTCTATAAAAAAAATTAAAAAATCCAATTTTGTCCTTTATTTCCCTTAAACTACGCAATGATACATAGGAAATTCCCAAAGGGTCCGATCGAAACATTCTAAAAAAAGAAGTCATAAAGACGAGTAAAAAAAAAGAAGTAAGCAAATGAGCCTGGGATGAGACATAAGGTCTTCCAAATGAATGATAGAAGATGAATGATGTTAGGTGCATGACATACAATGTGTGATTAATATTTTCAAAATGACTACCCTAACATGTTTATTGTTTCTGTCTTTAAACAGTAAACTTAAGGTGGTTGGTTTATGGTAACGTGGCGGAACACCCGTATTTTACCAGATCAAAGGGAAATGTGCCAATTACAACCAACGTTAAGATTGTAGTGTGTCAGGAAGAGACTCCCGCTTAGATAATCCTAATAGATTCAACCATTATGAATGAAAAACGAATGTTAAGACATGTTATGGCTCAACTGTGGAAAGCTTGGGCCAATGGCCAGGAGTCACCAACATCCATTCCAAGGTTCCCTGAGGTCACAACAATCAATCCTCTCCACTCAAGTCCTGATATCTGATCCATTTTACCCACCTGGGTATGGTCCATTCGAGAACTATGTCAACATGGTTGGCCATCACTGCATGCCCCCAGGCATGCCGTCAAGGATCAATCCTACTACCACGAATGTTGCACCAATATATTCCTTCCCACAGTCAACTGAGGTGCAAAGGGGAAATCAAGAATGGCAATTCACCACCCATCCAGAGCCATACAATACCCATGGGATGACCTTCGGGGCCCACAACTCTTACCAGTTTGGTTCCCCTAATGAAGTTGAAAGGTCTACACGAAACTCATAACAAGAAGATATGATCAGAAAAATGAAGAGCATAGAACAACACATGAAAAATACGCAAGGGTTAGGAGGGCATAAAAGTGTTGCCTTCAACGATTTGTGTATGTTCCCAGATGTCCACCTTCCACCCAGATTTAAAACTCCCAAGTTTGACAAATATGATGGCATGGTGATCCCATAGCTTACCTCAAGAAATACTGCAACCAACTTAAGGGAGTAGGGGGAAGAAAAAGTTGCTTATGGTTTACTTCGATAAAAGTTTGACATGTGTTGCCTCAAAGTGGTTCATTGACCAGGATATCACCCGCTGTCACATATAGGATGACATGGCTCAGAACTTTGTCAGAACATTCCAATACAACATTGACATTAGACAAGATCGCAGCACTCTCTCCAACATGAAAAAGAAATCAAATGAAAGTTTCAAGGAATATGCAATCAAATGGAGAGAGCAGGAAACAAGGGTCAAACCACCATTGGACAAATAAGAATTGGTTGATGTCTTTTTGGAAGCTCAAGATCCCAACTATTTTCATTACTTAACAACATCGATTGGAATACAGTTCTCCACTATAATCAAAATCAGGGAAATGATCAAAAATGGCCTCCAATCAGGCAATATTGTAAGTCAGTTAGCGATCAAAGCTTCCCCGCAAGCTATTCTGAGTGGGTCAGAAACTTTGGAAACCGCAAGAAGAAAGATAAAACATCTTCGGCAGCATTAGGTTTTAGAGGGATTCAAAAGAGGCCAGATCATGCCTACTCACAAGTTCAACAAGGCTAGTCTAGTTATCATTGTTAGAAAGCTTAATCTACATCAAATTGATGTTGCATGAGTAAGAGCGTAGAAGAAGCAGAGAGTTTGTCGAAGCTTTTCTGAAATTTGCATTACTCTTCACACAAACACCCTATTTATAGTATCTGAACTTTGCACCACATACCCTATTGTACTACATAGCACTTATTACAAATGTAGCCAAACATAAGATATTAACCACAACTAAAGAAGAGAATATAACTAGAATGTATACAAAAAATATAACTAGTGTATATCTACTCCTATATCCTCAACACGCCCCCTCAAGCTAGGGATGGAAAACAAGTTTTTAAGCCCTAGCTTGGATAATAGATAATCATGTTGACCATGAGTCAAGCCCTTCGTAAGAATGTCAGCAGGTTGTTCTTATGTGGGAAGATACACTGTATGAACCAATCTTTGATGCAGCTTCTCCCGGATGAAATGGCAATCAATATCAATATGCTTCATCCTTTCATGAAAGACAGGATTAGTCGTTATTTGAATTGCTGACTTACTATCGCTGTGTAGAGGGACAGGGAGCAGATCAAAAACACTAAAATCAGAAAGAATCCCAGAAATCCATACTACCTCTGCCACTGTAGTAGCCATACTTCAATATTCAGCCTCTACAGAACTCTTCGATACAGTGGACTTCTTCTTCGACTTCCAGGAAATGAGAGATGACCCAAAGAACACTAAGTATCCTGTAATGGACCTCCTGGTATTAAGGCAAGATGCCCAATCAGTATCGCAGTAGTAAGTGAGACTGTTGGTATCACCTGCTGGCATAAATAAACCCAAGCCTGGAGCCTGTTTTGTGTATCGTACTACTCTGTGTGCAGCTAACAGATGAGAAGTTTTAAGACTCTGCATAAATTGGCTGAGACACTGAACATCAAACGATATATCAGGTCTGGTATTCGTCAAATACAACAGCCTGTCAATCAACCTTTGTTAGTTTGCCGAATCATCCAGCAATGGATCATCTGCCTTCAAACCAGTTTCCCTTGTGTGCTGATCATACACCACAGTAGTTAATTTCACATTTAGTTCCATAGGTGACTTGACTGTCTTCCCAGCTGACAAGCCAAGATCAGAAATGAGCTCCACTGCATACTTCTTTTGATGTATAACTATACCACTGTTATTCCGAGCAAATTCGAATCCCAGGAAATACCTCAAGGTGTCCAGGTCCTTAATCTTGAAATTCTGTTGAAGAGACAGCTTTGTCTCTTGAATGAGTTCCTTATCATTACCAGTGACGAGAAGATCATCTACATATATAAGTACTATTACAATCCTGTCCCCAACTTTCTTGGTTAATAGAGAATGGTCCAAATGACTTTGATTGAACTCTGAAACCTTCAAAGTTGTAGTCAGCTTAATGTTCCACTGCCTAGAAGCTTGTTTCAATCCATATAACGATTTCAACAATTTGCACACCTTTCCTTGATTGTGGTCGAATCCTTGTGGCATAGTCATGTAAATTTGCTCATTGAGATCACCTTGCAAAAATGCTTTATACACATCCATTTGATACACAGACCATCCTTTAGAAGTAGCAACTGATACCACTGCCCTCACAGTGACCATCTTCGCAACTGGGGAAAAAGTGTCTTGATAATCAACTCCTTCCTTTTCATTGTACCCCTTGGCTACTAATCTTGCCTTGAATCTCTCCACTTCACCATTTGCTTTATACTTGATCTTATAGACTCATTTACACCCAATTGCCTTCTTATGTTTGGGTAAATCAGTCACTTTCCAGGTATGATTGTCTTCTAAGGCCTGCATCTCTATCTTCATGGCATCAACCTATCTAGTGTCCAGAACTGCTGTAGAGTATGAAGTTGGCTCATGTTCAGCTTCTATTTTGGCAATATAACTCTTATACCTTGTTGTCAGTCCAGTGTAGCTGAGGTTACTAGACATAGGATACAAACACTCTTGTCTGCTCCTTGCACCATCTGTTTGCTGAACCTGTACAAAATCCTTCATCCATGCAGGTTGCCTTCTGCTTCTGTCTGATCTTCTTAATGGAGGTTCAGCATCAGAAGTGATAATATTCTGTGTTGCCATTGTGGAATGGACATCATGTGGTTCCTCCTCAACTGCTATGACACCATCAGATTGTTGAATGTGATCTACTACATCATCATTTTCAGAAACTTGTTGTTGCTGAAGGACATCTCCCTTTGCTTCCACCTCTACTTGCTGCAGTTGTTCTGAACTCAATCTGTAGTCAGCTTCAGGTGAATTCTTCTACTGAAAAGGAATTATATCTTCATAAAATATGACATCCCTGCTCACAAAGAGAACATTGTTAGATAGATTCAATAATCTATACCCCTTTTGCCTAGAGGAATAGCCTAGTAATACTGCTTTGATGGATCTGGTGTCAAACTTATCAGTTTTTTACCAGATTTGTTGCATAGCACAGACAATCCACAACTCTTAAGTGGGAAAAAACTAGAACCTTCTTATAGAGTTTCTCATATGATGAGATGTTTCCCAATATCACAGAGGGTAGCCTGTTCATGATGTATACAGCAGCCCCCACACAGTCTCCCCAAAATCTCCCTGGTAGACAACTCTGAAATCTGATAGCCCTTGCAAGCTCTAAGATATGTCTATGCCTTCTTTCAACTATGCCATTCTGTTGTGGACTATAAGGGTAAGAGCTTTGATGTTCAATACCTAATTTTGCAAACAAGTCTCTACAAGAATTGTTAATAAACTCTGATCCATTGTCAGTCCTAACACATTTAACTTGAGCACCAAATTGAGTCTTAATAATCACACATAATTCTTTAAGCATGGTAACAACATCAGACTTAATGTGTAAAAGCAACACCCATGTCCATCTAGTGAAATCATCAACTACAGTCAAGAAGTATCTCATTCCAGTATAATTGGGAATCCTATACGGTCCCCAAACATCAATATGCAGCAAATCAAATGGGAAATGAGTCAGACTTTTACTAGTGGGAAAAGGTAGTCTTGTCTGTCTTGCCATAGGACATATATCATAGTGTTGTATAGTAAAGCTAGAAGCATTATTGAAAGCACTTATTTTCCTAAGTACACTCATTGGTACATGTCCTAATCTCTTGTGTCATAGAGCAGTCTTCAACTCTCCTGCACTGACTCTGGACATGTGTGCATGTGCTATCTTCAGTCTGCCTTGTCCCCTTGCAGAATCCAGCACATAGAGACCATCTACCTCTCTACCAATCTCCTTCACCTTCCCAGTGAAGAGATCATGTAGCACAAAGATGTCAGGAAAGAATCTCGCACTACAATTCAATTCCTTAGTTAATTTCGACACTGAAAGCAAATTAAACTACAAACTAGGCACACATAGAACATGTTTAATAAGTTCACCTCCTGTCAACCTGCATTCCCCAGTCTGTGTAACTGAAGTCATACCTCCATTTGGTAGTTGTACATGTCCTGGTTTTTCTGACAAATCAGAATTCTCTATCATATTTCCATCCTTAACCATATGGTTAATAGCTCCTGAATATACTATCCAGGGACTACTTTTGTCCTCACTGTACACTTACCTGTCATATGCACTTTGGCTGAAATGGCATGGTCAGCACCTGTTCCTTTGTTTGGATTCATCATGGACATCATCTTTTCCAGCTTGTTTGGAGTGCAAGTTCTCAGCATATGCTGAAGTTGTTCCTGCTGATACCTAGAGAGTTGTTGATTCTCCCCTTCATAGTACATTTGACTGATCTCACCATCTCCATATCCTCCATAGGCCACTCCATATCCTTCATGTCCCTGCATATACTGCTGAGGTGCTCTATTTCCTTCAATTTGTGGAACCAAAACTGCATTGACCTTATTCTTTCCTTTTTGATCTGAAGGATAGCCTATGAGTTTATAGAACTTTTCTCTAATATGTCCCTGTTTCTTGCAGTAATCACTGTACATAAGTAAGAGCATAGAAGAAGAAGCAGAGAGTTTGTCGAAGCTTTTCTGAATTTTTCATTACTCTTCACACAAACACCCTATTTATAGTATCTGAACTTTGCACCACATCCCTATTGTACTTGTTACACCCCGTAATTCCAAGACAATGAGATGAGAACGTACGTGTGAAAATAAGATTTGAATCTTAGAACGAAAGAAAAAATATTTTTCTTAAGGAAAAATATCGGAAACTTGTGAAGGAAAAATTTTATTAATCGGAATTTGGTTCTCAAATTTGGTATTTGAGACTTTTGGAATATATTAGAATTATGGATTTTTAAGTTCGGATTTGGTCACGTGGGGCCCACGGGAAAATTTTACGATTTTATGGGGCCCACAATATTTTGAGATATTTTGACCAATTATGGATATTTTGGAATATGAAATATTTTGGACGAATCGGAGGGTGACACGTGGCACCCCCCACTTGTCTTGGTCTTGGAAGACTTTGACCCTAGTTATTTTGGAGACAAGTGGAGGTGGGTCCCACTCCACTTGTCTTGCTACATTTAATCCCTACACTTGTCCTCATCTCACTACATGGAGTGCATATTATATACATAGAGGGAGTGCAAGACTAGATCAACACTTAGAATTATTTCACAAAGCAAATATATTGTCCCTTTAAGTGTAGTCTCGGCCAAGGCTCTCCAATAGCAATAAAATTCTTCAAATCTTGTTGATAAATCCTCAAACTCAAGGCTAAGCTCCCTAATGAAGTTCTAAGCCTAGCTAAACCCTTAAAACCCCAAGAACTATGTGTTGGCCGAGAATAGAGAGGGTGAAATCCTATGTTTTATCAACTTTTTGGAAGTGAAATACAAAGAGAAGTTCTGTATAAGCTCATAGGGGTCACATATATGTAATTGGATCTTGAATAAGTGGAGCAAAACGAAAACTGCGGACCAAAACCTAAGGGGTTGTTTTGGACAATTTTTTGGCCCAAAAATGAGGTAATGATTCTTCTTCCTCCGCAGTAATTGGATATTACTTATTGTTATATAGTAGGGATGCATTTATGCTAAGGATGAAATGGAAAATAAGATGTGTATGTAGTAGATATGGTGTTGAGGCCGAGACTTGCCATTTTGGTGTCTTGAAATCGTTGGGCAGTTTTATCGTCATCTACACTTGTCGCATGTAAATGAAGGAAATATTGTTGTTGTTAGTTAATATAACTTATATAACATGTTGGAATGAGAATTGGATTAAAAGGAATTAGGAAAAGGACCTTGGATTGTTGTTGTTGTTAAGGGCCGAAACTGCCCAAGAGTTGTTAGACATGTTGTGTCATTTTGATGGACTGTTTCGGGGCGTTAGAATGCTGGAAATTCAGCCCCTAATATGCATGATTAATGTAGTAAAATGGCTAATGAAAGTACCAAGGAATAAGGGTGTTAAAGGCTTCACATTGTACCCTTAATGTTGGATAAATTGTGGACTGTTTTATGGACTATTTTGTATAGATTGTGGGGAAGAATTTTACACGTCCAGTTAGACGTGTAATCCCCTTTGGTTAACTGTTGGTTGTGCCTTAAAAGTGGCTTGTTGGTTGATGAATACGGGCCTTGGAAAAGGTGGAAAAGTACGTAGAAACAAAGGAAGTGCTGCCCAAATTTCCGTAGAATTAGAGGGCAATTATTTGGTATAAGTCTTACTATAGTAAGCTTGAAATTGATAGAAGTGATATCGTTATTATAGGTTGAAGTACTACGTGTAGCATAATCTACTTGGAGGGTGGAATAACCAATGAGGTTGAAGTACATTGGAGCGTATTGCTACTTGTCGTTTGGGTTAGTCGCCAACGAGGTATGTGAACTTCTTCCTTCTATCGACATGATTATCCTTGAAGTATACTTGCCTTGATAGTTGGAGTATACGTGACTTGTTTTCTTAAAGTACTTGCTTTGTCATTAGGAAGTATTTATGTTATTGATTTTATGCTAAAGGCATGTCTAAAATATTCCTAAGTTCTTACCAAGTCTTATGGGGGATGTTGGTAAGAGTCGTTAGGAAGTATTGGAGTCGAGTTGACTTTGCTAACTTACTACACTAATGAGAATAAGTATCGAACAAGCCATTGCAGCGTTAATAAAAATGTATCGACAATCAATTATATTGAAATGAGTAGAATTCTCCATCTGCATAGAAACTAAGATAAGACAAAATTGTATTATATTTTCTAGATCATGGTTGTTTTAACAAGATCGTTATAAACAAGTATAACATATTCACAGCTCATAAAAGTATTAATTTTGAAAGTACATGAGACTTGGATTTCGAAAGTATAAATGACTTGAGTTTTGAAAAAGGCAGTAACTTGATTTGAAAAGTATATGTTACTTAATTTAAAGAGTAGAAGTAACTTGATTTAAAGGCATAAGTTATTTGGTTTTAAAAGTGTAAGTTACTTGAATTTAAAAGGGTAAGTAACTTGGTTTTAATAGTGAAAGTGCTTTTGGGTTCAACTCGCTAAATATTTTCTTTTATAAAGAATAGACGTACATAGTACTTTGGGTTCAAATCCCGTACATGATATGGTAGTGCTTTTGTTTTCTAAAATGAAAGTGTTATAACGGCTTTATGGGAAGTTTGTTATAACAAGATTTGTGGAAAGTCAAGAGATGGTTTAAAATGTTGTAAGGAAATCATGGGAGAATGTCCATGGTTAAGTCCTTAACATAGTACATGATATGTGGCACTTTGAGTTTTAAAGATGTTTTAAAGTAATACGTGATGTCTATTGCCCTGATTTGTCAAACCATGTCTTAGAAAGATACTTAGTATGATAAGTGTCTTGATGATGGTTTCAAAATGATACATGTATTGGATTCTACTTCCTAGTGATACATTGTTACGTCCCGTAATTCTAAGAGAATGGGATGAGAACGTACGAAAGGGAATAAGATTTGAATTTGGAAAGATAAGTTGACAAAATGTTTTTAGACAGATTTTTAGTCAACTTTGGAGTGCTTTATTTCCAAGTACATTAAGAGTTATTAGGTGTTTCAAAAGCCTAATATGAAGTTCGTTGAGTCTAGTTTCCAACGCAACACACCGCTCGTCAATAGGGCATCGGAGTAGAAAGTTATGGACGTTACAGGTTCAGCTGACGGAAGAGAAGAAAATGTTTCAGTCAGGCGCCACGGCGCCGGCTGCAGGGCCGTGGCTCCGTAAGCCCTGAAACTTTCTGAAGTTGCAGCACCACGACACCGGCTGCAGAGCCGCGGCGCCGAGGCGGGATTTTTGCGGAAATTGGGTAAAAATCAGAAGATATTTGTGTAGAGAACCTATGGGAGGGCGACAAGTGTCCCTCCCACTTGTAGACCAAGAAAGGTCCTATATTATGACCAAGTCTTACCCTGAAACTTTCTGAAGTTGCAGCACCACGACACCGGCTGCAGAGCCGCGGCGCCGAGGCGGGATTTTTGCGGAAATTAGGTAAAAATCAGAAGATATTTGTGTAGAGAACCTATGGGAGGGCGACAAGTGTCCCTCCCACTTGTAGACCAAGAAAGGTCCTATATTATGACCAAGTCTTGCAAGACTTGGTCATTTGCAAGGCTCCATCCAAAATAGGAATTTCCCTTCTCTTTCTCTAAAAGTTTATAAAACCCTAAGCCTTCATGAAATTATTGGAAGGGCGGCAAGAAGATAAGATGTTGATAAACTTGTAGAGGGTTCGTGTGGATGATTTTGACGTGAAAGGGAGTTGCGGAAAAAGGGCTACAGTGGGCGAGATTTTGCTGGTTTGGGCGAAATCCTAAAGGTAAATTCCCTCTCCTCTTGGAAGTAAATTAAAGATTACATGTTATAGTAGTTGATAAATGAGCATGTGGTACATAGATTGAAATTTGAAAAGATTTGGATCATGTCGACTTGTTATAAACTGAAAATGGGCATGTTAGCCTTTTATGTTGTAATCAATTTGGTCGATAGTTACAATCGTCGCATGTTAAGAAAGAAAGGATTTATAGTTGTTGTAATTGTTATTATGTATATAACATGTTGGAATAACAAATTGGATTAAAAAGGAATTGAACGGAAATTGACATTGTTGTTGATATTGATAGTTGCCGAGAATGTGCCTTAAGGATGTGGGCAGTTTTATATTAATTGTGGGGCAGAATTTTACACGTCCTGTTAGGCGTGTAATCCCCTTGGAATTTCTGAATTGTTGAGCCTTAAATGTGGCATTTGGTTATTGATTTTCGGGCCTTAAAAAAGGTAGAAAAGTACGTAGAAACAAAGGAAGTGCTGCCCGATTTTCCGTAGAATAAGAGTCCTTATACTTAGAAATATTCTACGTTGAAAGCTAGAAATTGATAGGCATATTATGGTTATTATAGGTTGACATTATACGTGCGGCAAATTCAAGTTAGCAAGTGGATTAAGCCGAAGAGGTATGTGGAACTTTTCTTATCTCTTGAGCATGAGTAGCTATAAATGTATAGTACGGTGGACGTACGAGGTTTAAATGAATTTAATTTCATTTGGTATCCTTGACTTGTTTAAGAATGTCCAAGTGGGTTGAGTTAGAGAATTAACTCACTTGTTTTAAAGGTTAAAGTTGTCTCAGTTTCTAAAGCATAAAGTTAGTATAACAACTTTATGGAAAGTGAAAAAAATGGTTTATTCTAATAAGGTAAACAAAGATTTCTTGACTTGAAATGTATAGAATACTTGATTTGGAAAATATTAATTACTTGAACTATTCTAAAGTTAAGAAACTTGATTTCTAAAGTTAAGAGACTTGAAGTATTCTGAAAGTTATGAAAGTATATGATACTTGGTTTTAAAAGTATAAGTCTTTTGGTTATAAAAAGAATGAATTTGTCTAAAACATAAAGAGTTATAACGGCTTTATGGGAAGTTAGTTATAACGGCTTTATGGAAGGTTAAGAGAGTGGTCTATTTTATAGGCACGAGTTGCCTAGGTTGTGAAAGTAGAAGTTACTTGGTTTTAAAGCCTTGAAATGAATTTCTAAAGGTGTAGTAACTTGATTTGAAAAATAGACATGCCTTGATACTACGGGCGTTAGTATCTTGGGGTTTTTATATATAAAAAGGGTTCTTTTTAAAAGGAACGGAAGTACGTAGTACTTGGGGCTAAATTCCCGGATTTTTAATGACATATTAGTGTCTTAAGTTAAAAAAAATGAGAGTGCATGATAATTAAGGCTAATAAGAAGTTAGGGGATTTCTTAACTTGCTTATGATAATTATGATAAGCCGGTAGTGCTTATGTTATGTATGATAAGCCGGTGGTGCTTATGTTATGTATGATAGCCGGTTGTGCTAGTGTTATGTTATTCTCATGGTAAACCCCGTTACTACTTATTCCATGGATTTGCTACCCATGACGCGAGCGCGCGTTTGTACTCATCATGGGTCCACCGGCTTATGCGGGTGAAATAGTCCTACGGGTGAAATAGTCTCACGCGAGGCGGATGACCTCATCATGGATCCACACGACCTACGCGGTGAAATAGTCCCGCGAGTAGGAGTGCTTAATGATACTACATGGCGGCCCTAATTTGATCATGAGCTTCCTATTTTTATGCAGTAAAGTATACTCTTGTTGACTCTCATTATTAGTAAGGCACAATGTACTGTTAATTTGGTCGTCATACATGTCTCCAGCTTTATTTTAGACTATATGATTTCATTATAGTACTTTCGGGCCACATACTTGGTACTGTTATCGACCTCCTCGGGGTGCATTCATGCCGCAGGTAGAGTTATACAGGTTGCTGATCCTCACTCTTAGGATCATTGTTCAGCTGTTGAGAGGCTCAATTACTCCGGAGGCTTACCTTTAGTTCAGATCCCTGATATTGTCGGTTGTTGTACATTCAGGGGTATGGCGGGGCCATGTCCCGTCACAGTTGTTATGTAAAAATTCTTAGAGGTCTGTAGTCATATCTTGTGGATTGGGTTGTAAAAATAAAGATGTAACTTTGTTTTTTGGGTTATGTATATTGGTCGGAAGGTGGCCTTATCGGCTAGCCTGTTGATATTTATTGTCTAGTACTTACGAGTTTATGTATGTTCCGCTGCTATTCTCTGATGTATACATGGCGGGGTGCCTGTAGTGGCACGATGCCCGGTCGGGTCGTGACATACATGTAGTACTTGGGCTTTTCTAAAAATGGAAATTTAGTTTATAAAGTGAATGAACGGCTCACGTACATTGTTGTAATGGACTTTAATCTTTAGTGATGCAAGGTGTGATAGTGCTTTGGTGTTTTAAAATGAAAGACTTGTTAGTGTCTTGTTTGTTTTAGAAAAAGGAAGGCATGGTATTGTCTTGGTTATTTTAGGAAAGGAAGACATGGTATTGTCTTGTTTGTTTTAAAAGGAAGGCATGGTATTGTCTTGGTTATTTTAGAAAGGAAGACATGGTATTGTCTTGTTTGTTTTAAAAGGAAGGCATGGTATTGTCTTGGTTATTTTAGAAAGGAAGACATGGTATTGTCTTGTTTGTTTTAAAAAGGAAGGCATGGTATTGTCTTGGTTATTTCATAAAGGAAGGCATGGTATTGTCTTATTTGTTTTAAAAGGAAGACATGGTATTGCCTTGATTGTTCAAAAAGAAGGTTCCTTCATTTTGTCTAATGAGAGTTAAAGATTACTTAACTTGCATATGTTGTTCATGATAACCATTAGTGCTAGTGTTATAAGTATAATTACGGGGTAAACCCCCAAGACATTATACATCTCCTGAGTATAATTGCGGGGTAAACCCCCAAGACATTATACATATTCCGTGGATTTGCTCCCCACGATGCGAGTATGGCGTATATGCTCATGCGAGTCCGTAGGGCTCATGTGGGTGAAATAGTCTTTTGCGAGGAAATTACTTCATGCGGGTCCACATGACCTATGCGGGTGAAATAGTCCCAGGAGTAGGATTGCATAATGATACGACGGGCGGGTGGCACTAGATTGATCATGAGCTTCCTAGTTTAAAGCGGTAAAGTTTACTCTACTTTTTTAAAAAGGCACAGTGTACTGATATTTGAGTATTATACTTGTTACATACTGACAGTGATGTTGTATCCCACGAGCATACTTCTGTGATATTATATGCTGAGGGCATGTGTCCCTGATTTTGACATGACTTTCATATGTGAAAGTGGTACGGTGTTATAGTAGTACAGTGATACATGGTACAGTTGGCTCTGATTGTTATATGACACGGTAGGATCTGGTATTTGATTTTCATACTTGCCCGCCATACGCTTTTGCAGATTATGATCTTGTTTATCAGATCGTATTTCCGCCCATACTGTACTGTCCGACTTTCCGGCCGCTTTCATGTCCGGAGGTCTAGGTACTCAGATGTGGATCCGTGAGATTAGGATCCTTGTTCAGCATTTTGGGATAGCTCCAATGTTCCGGAGCTTGTCATTATGGCTAGGTATATTCAGAGGTACGGCGGGGCCTTGTCCCGTCATAGTATTTGTCCAAATTCTTAGAGGTCTGTATTCATATGTGGGTTGGACTGGCCAGAGTTGTATTTACATTGTTGAACAGTGTAGACCCTTTCGGGTGATTTATATTATGGCAGCCTTATCGGTTTTGCCTATGTTTAAAGAAGAAAAAAATGAGTGTTATTTATCTTCCGCGGTTTATTATGTTGTATGAATAGAAGGGTGCCCAGGTAGGGTACCAGTCGCGGGTCCGGGGTTCGTAGCGGGACAGTACTACATAGCACTTATTACAAATGTAGCCAAACATAAGAGACTAACCACAACTAAAGAAGAGAATATAACTAGTGTGTATACAGAAAATATAACTAGTGTATATCTACTCCTATATTTTCAACAATCCTCAGCATTACTACCCTCCACCTTTTCCTCCATCGCCGTATATGGTTTTTAATGCTCAGCCATATGCACAACCTCTAAATTGCCCACAAGCACGAGTCTCGACTCAAGGAAACCCTCATCCAGCATAACGAGCATATCAAGTCCCTTACAATCCTCCTCCTTTACCAAATGACTTGCAAGAACAAGGACAAAAGGAAATTCACCCCATTGGTAGAATCATACTCTAGCCTTTTTCAGAAGTTAAAGAGGATAGGAGTGATTGAACCTATACCACCATACCATGTGAACGCAAACGCTCAATGTTTTAAGGCTAACGAAAGATGCCAGTATCATTCAGGGGCCCCATGCACAACACTGATAACTGTTGGACCTTGAAAGGAGCGATAGAAAGGCTAATTGATCTCGGAGTGGTCGTTGTGATAGATGATCAAAACACCCCAAATGTCACCAACAACCCACTTTCAGCCGACAACAATGTCCATTTTATTGGAATGATTTGTGACGATCGAGTGTACAAACCCTTTAAAAAAGCAATGATGGTAATTGGGCTGGCTAAAGAGGAAGAAAAACTAGAGACAAGTTCAAAACCACTTGTATCATTGAATGTAGAAGGTGTCAATTTCGATACCAGGATTTTGTACATCACTGGAATCCAAAAGAAGATGAAGGTCCAGTCTGTTTTGCCAAGGTTATATGTCCCAAGAGGCCTCCCCGTAATACGACCCGTCCAAAGCTACTTGACAAAGCTGATAGAGCATTTACTGATCAAGCCCATCGAGCAACTCCCTATAACTAACCCAAAGGTTGTTCCTTGGAACTATAACAAGACCTCTATTCTCTACCAAGAAAAAGAGATTATCGAAAAAGTTGACATAGCAAGAGGGCTGACCCATGAAGGAGGCTATATCCCAGAAGAGTTGCAGAAGGGAAAGACGACACAAAAGGCCAATTGCCAATAAAAAAATTGGTCAATAAGGAAGAAGTGGATGATTTCTTGAAGAAGATGAAGGTTCTGGATTACTCCATTGTGGATCAACTAAAGAAAACCCTGCTCAAATTTCACTGTTGGCTCTACTCGTGCACTCAAAATAGCATAGTTGCATGTTGATTAAAATATTGAATGAGGCCCATGTTTCAAAAGAGACCACAGTAAATAAGCTGGAGAAGATGGCCAATCGTATCTTTGAAGCTAACACAATCACTTTCTTCGATGATGAGTTGTCTGAGGATGGAGCTGGGCAACAAAGCCCTGCATCTTCCAGTAAAATGTGAAGGGCACTAGGTGAATTGGGTCATAATAGATGGAGGATCAGGAGTGGACATATTCCCCCTCTCCACGATGCAAAGTTTGAAAATCAACACCAATAGGATTCGGATTAGCAATGTGTGTGTCGGTGCTTATGATGGTTCGAGAAGAAACGCGATTGGTGAGATTGCGTTGAATATGAAAATTGGGCCAGTGGACTTTGAGATTGAGTTCCAGGTGATGGACATAGACACATCCTATAATTTTCTTCTGAGAAGGCCATGGATCCACATGGCTAGGACGGTCCCATCCACTCTACGTCACCAGGAAATCATCATTCATGGGGAGGATGACTTGTCTATTTATAAAGACCTATCTATTCCATGCATTGAAGCCAAATAAGGTTGTGACTTGTGAGGCTGTTATCTATCAGACCTTTGAGGTGGTGTCGGCCGATCAATTCGAGGAAGAAAATCCCATCATGCAACCACATCTCTCTTCCACCTCCATGATGGTAGCAACATCAATGCTGAAGCATGGTTATGAACCTGGGAAAGGCCTGGGAATGGTTTTGTAGGGAATTGTGGACCCTATTGCTCCTTCCAGCAATCAGGGCACTTTCGGGCTCGAATTTAGATCAACAAAGTTTGACAAAGGCAAGAGCCACAAAGACAGTGATTGGACTCTACCAAAGCCAGTTCGTCATATTTCTCACTCTTTCATTAAACCCAGTTTCCAAAAGTTCAAGCTTCTTCTAATTAAGAGGACATTGATGAAGCTTGTCAGGGGCTCACGCAGATGTTTTGTGAAGTGAACATGGTCTAGATCGGTAAAGGTACTATGTGCTGATGTGCAACTACTGGGACAAGGTGTTGAGCTGAACAAATGGGAAGCAACTCCTCCCCACAAGGAAGGAGTCTTGGTAGTTTGTTTGCTGCCTTTTCTGTATTTGGATTATTGCAGGGTTGTAATCTTGATATTTTAGACAATTTCTTTCTATTGATGTTAACCCTTCTATCCTTTCCAAATTCAATGAAATGAAATTCTAATTTCATAGTAAATAATGTCTTTTTACGTTTCCTAATTCTTGTCTTTCATTCATGTTATTGTTGACTTTAAAAACATGACATGCATGCGTAATTCACCCCCAGATCTTAAAGAGTTGTCTATTATCGAATTCATGAGAGAAGCTGTTGAATATGAAGATGAGGCTTTAAAAGAAATTAATAAGGAATTGGAACAGTTTGAAAACAAACCTAAGCCCAATCTTAATGAAACTGAGCCAATTAATTTGCAAAGTACGGAGGAAGTCAAGGAAACGTAGATAAGAATTCACGCTGAACAAAGAACCGGGGTGGCATAATCCAAGTCTTGTTTTAAAATAAAGACATGTTTGTTTGGTCCTACGAACGACATGCCGGGTCTAAGTGCCGATTTAGTAGTTAATAAGTTGCCTACATACCCTGATTTCCCGCCGGTCCAACAAAAATAAAGAAAATTCAAATCGGATATGAGTGGCATAATCAAAGAGGAAATCATGAAACAATTGAGTGCAAATGTGATCAAAGCCATCCGATACACCACTTGACTGACAATTGTTGTGCATGTACCAAGAAGGATTGGAAGACCAGAGTCTGTGTTGATTACAGGGATTTGAACAAAGCTAGTCCAAAGACAACTTTCCCTTACCTAACATTCACATCCTCGTTGACAATTGTGCCAAACACGAGATTCAGTCTTTTGTGGATTGTTATGTCGGGTATTACCAAATTCTGATGGATGAAAAGGACACAGGGAAACTGCTTTCACACTCCATGGGGTACATTGCAGCTGAAGAAAATTCTTGAAAATCTCTACATTAACAAAGAGAGTTCAATTTTTCTGCATCCAGTTCAATGTTTGCCTTCAAAAGTTCCACTTGGTATCTATTTTTTAACCCTTCAATATCGATTTACTTGAACCATTTGAAACAAAACATCAAAAAAATGGCTTCAAGTGCTCGTATAAAGGTAGAAACAACTATTTGCAAGAACGTCTAAAGGTCATATATACGCCACAACCATACTCGTGAATCTGAGACCATAAACAGTGTCAACAAATTCCTCCGACAATAGGTAATAAATATACCACAGAATTATTGTCAAAGTGAAAAACAATAAGTTTAGTAAAGCAACAGTAGCAACATGATAACCTAGTTAAAGTAAAGGAAGCTGATATCTCAAAAGTGTTCATCCTACAACTGACAGATGTATCATCAATCTAATAAGCATGAAGCAAGATCCTCAGCCACAAGAAAAGTAGGGAGGGCACATCACATCAACATCAATCCAACAAGTCAGACACAGGAGTCTTCCTGAATGCATCAACCTGAGCAAACATGTTTGCCAATCCTTTATTTGGGAATAAATTATCCGCCTTCATTCTCTCGGCAATACCATAACAAGGAGCTTTGGCATTTATATAGGCCCGAATAAGGCATTGGTACTGGGACATTCGGTTAACATATCCAGCTTGTCTCATTCTATGCAACATTTTCTCAGTATTATGAACATCAGCTCTCTTTGCATATTGTTCCATAATGACCAAATAAGAATTGATCATTGGCCTCAAGCGATTCTGCTCTGCAGCTTTATGCAATATTGAATCTGCCTTTTCCACTTCTCCAGCTTCAACATAAAGTCTGACTAGGGCATCCCAAGTCAATGGCCCAATTCGGCAACCACTGTCAGCCATACGCTTCACAAGGTCCTTTCCTTTGGACAACATCTTATGATTTGCATAAATTCTCAATAAAACAGAATAGTGCTTCGATGAGAGTGTTGGCCATTTTGCTGCCATCTTATCAAAGACTGCTTCAGCCTCTTCAATTTTATGCAGTTTTCCCCAAGCATCAATAGCAGCCACACAGTCATCAAGCCTAGGATTAGACTCCTCACAAACTTGCCAGATTCTACTAACTTCGTGAGCTCTTCCAAGAGCAGCATAAAGAGGAAGCAAACTACGACATACCCAGCGATTTTCTTTTAAATCTCCTCCTTCCATCTCTTTTAGTACATTTTCAGCCTTCTCATTGAGACCACCCGAGATATAATGCTTTGCCATGATGCTCTTTGTGTTGATATCAGGTTCTATCCCTTCAGCCTTCATGGTCTCAACAATTTGCTCCATTCCAGATATGTCGTTGCATTGCCCCTTAGCATCTATCAATGTCTTGTAAGTAGAAAGGGATGGCTTCACATTTTCCTTCTCCATTAGTAAGAGAACATCGGCAATCTTCTTTTTATCGGTCTTCTTATATAGAAGGAGCAACTGATTGCAAGCAAAGCATGTTAACGGGAACTCAAGGTCCTTCATTTTGTTAAAAACCTGCTCAGATTTCTTCAGATCACCTTCAGAGACGCAATTGGCCAATAAAGTGCGATAAATAACTTCACTTCTGAAAGACTTAGGTATCATCCCAACATAATCTTCTGCCCTCTTTAGACCACGGACTTTGGCAATTAAATCAACACGAGAAGCATAGTCTCTCTCAGTAAAAGTGAGCTGCTTTTTTGACTCCAACCACTCAGAGAGCTGCCAAAAGCCAGAAATTACTATAAGATGATGACAATACAAACTAATCAGGTTAGAAGCAGCAGTTGTTTTTTCTCAATGTGAAATTAATAGAAGTAGCGTTTGTCACTCTCCATAAAGTCATGTTCTACTGCAAACATAAGTTGACATACTACTAGGAAGGAAGCACCTAAATGTTTTTACCAAGGTAATATAGAACCTAAAATGACCAGAGAGGGTAAAAGGAAAAACCAACAGCCAATGCAAAAGTACTAGTAGACCAGGAAGGATGCAGCAGAAGCAGGAGACTACAAAGGATTTCGTAATCAAAACGAAATGTGAATATTAAGCAGGCATTGGAAAATATTTGGTTTTGAGGTTGAAAATAGTATTTCGTATTATTTCCAAATTTCTCAGCTCTGCTATTTTTGTAAGTTTTTCAACAATTTCACAAAACAACAAAAGAGCATAAAAAATTAGGGAAATATTTCTGGAAAAGTCTAAAAATAGTTAAAACCCAAACTTTCAACCTTCCATGTACTACTCAAGTATCAAGTAGCTCCAAGGAGAGAAATTCTCACAGTGAAACATGTTCGACATGATTTTACACGCAATAGTCAATTAGTAATATCAAAGAACACAAGCATCAAAAACTTCTGGAGTAATTTTGCTGCTTAAAATTTTGTACTTAACTGCTACCTCCTTGGGATATCTGAAGAAAGAGGAACATCAATAAAAGATGTACCGCTATTGAAGGCCCATTATGTACAAGTAGAAGAAACACAGGATATATGATGTGCAGCTACAGTTGCAAGTTTACTCCTAAAAAGGATGAAGGTGAAAGTGAGATTGGTAAAAGATTGTAGTTAGAAATGCAAAGACTTCAAATGTCCAATCTCGATCTTCCACTATAATGACGTGATAAATGAATATGTCTCACAAAGAACTAAAATGAGATGGCTGATATATTATGGAAACACCTAACAAGTGAAAGGCTAGTTCTATAGAATGAGGAGAGCTACTTGCCAGTAGAAGAGAAGGAAGAAGCAAAAGCGTTCGCATGTAGTCACTCACATTATTGATAGTGAAAACACTAATATTATATTGGAGTGTTTGTTGGGCCTTTAGGACTCAACATATTCACAACATTAGTATCATAGAAATGCAATGCAAAGATGGATATGCAAACATACAAGATTGACAAAAATTATCTCATCACATCAGAAAAATGGTGCAAGGACAACACACACACAATAAAATGAGAAAATTACCCGACATAGTTTGACTACATCCTACACAAACCTCCAACTGCACCAAGTTGTAGGTGCATCAGCATGGTGACTGAAGGTGGTAAAATGGGACCCAAAATTACGAATAGATTTAATTTAACTGCAAGATTAGAAAACGTCTAGTTTTAGAAACCCCTAATTTACCTTAAAAGGCTATTAAGAAACGGGCATTGCGCCTATCAACAAAAAAAGCTAGCTCACAAAGTGAGGATTGTTGAAGACCATACAAGGAGACAACTCAGTCACTCAACCAATGTGGAACACTCACGACTAGGATTGGACAACTAAAGCATGGATAATGATGGGAGCCAAAATTTGGAGAATACAATTGGCATAGGTCTAGCTCTAATACCATGTTAGAAGAAACAAACCTTGAACCTAAATCAACTCCAAAAGCTTAGCTCATAAGGTGAGGATTGTTCAAGTCCATAGAAAAAGACAACAATTCATTCCCTCACCAATGTGAGACGCTCTAACAAAGATACATTACTTACTAGCATGGGACTGAATGAACCAAGATAGAGCTGAATATAAAAAGGATTCACATAAATTGACACACATTGATTGATATGCTATTTTCCATTCTTGACCATGGTTAGAGCCAAGTCACTTTTGATAATAGGTTTCGACTTTGAGTAATGAGGACACCATAAACCTTAAGACATCTATCACGAGGGAATGAGACTTCAGAAAGAAAAAGAAAGCCCCTCCATCTTTGCCAAGAGTAATTAGAAAAGTTTTTATCAAAATGTATTAACTGATGTTTTTTTATAGTTTCTCAAACTAAATAGAGCAAGTACTTGTGGTAAATCCTAAATTATTTGAAAAGTGCTTTCCTAGTGTTCAAGCTTCATTATTTCTAAAATGACTAATGGTTGCACAGTTTACAATGGTATAAAAGGAAATCTATAAATGAATCATGACCGCCCTACTAATGTAAACACACTATGATCACTTATTTTTTGACAAGAGCACAATTAGCATTTTAAGACCCTGATGGTAAAACGTATAAATGCATCAAAATTTAAATAAGATGTCTGACCTAATAGAAAAGAGAAAGATTACCTGCAGTGCCCTCCCGTACATGCGCCTTTTACGAAGAGTAAGCATCGCTGCTGCTACTTCTGCCCGTGTCACATCATTTCCTTCAACCCATTTATCCATAATTTTACTAACAGATAAAGCTGGTGCGGCAACAATAGCATTGTATAATGCTGAAGAAACTCTTTCCCTTGAAGACTTCCGTTTGCTAACTTCAGTCTCCGTATCAGACAGCTCTAATTCCTGAGGTGCTTCCACGTTTTCAAGATCCTCTTCGGAGAGCTCTTGCTCAGAGACAGACTCGTCCACTTTGTTGGCTTCTTCTATTGCTTCAGTTGCAGTAGAAGATTCAAGCTCTGGAAACCCATCGTCTGAATCACTATCTTCCTCTCCGCTGCTATTTGTGCCCGCTTGCGAAGAAAAACATCGGCTTTCCACGAATAATCTATGAGATTTTAATTGTAATCCTCTAAATGTAAGAGGTCTATGTGATATTACATTGGAAGCCCCTTCATTGTGTCCTTTCAGATATTGACTTGAAATTTCTGAAGTGGCATAAAAATTCGAGGCTCCGTTCATAAACACCTGTTTCCTGAAGCAAACAACCAATTTCATCATCAATTAAGTGCCCGTAATCTAAGCTAGAAAAAACTCTCTCTAAAAAGGAATCGAAAGACATAGCAACATTAAAAGTACAAACAAGACGAATAAATATTGAAAGTAACACTTCCTACTCTTTATCACTAGCTTTAACCAACATGATGAAATCATTTTAAATTTTTAATACTAAAAATATCACCAAAATGCTATCCTTATTTTTTATGTTTCCCCTAATATGATTATCATATGTCACTTACACTATATCCAAAACAAGCATTAAGAAATGTTCCAAACAATGGTTTCTCAAGGTAAAATACTATCAGTGAAAAAATGAAAGTTACATTCCTCGGTACCAAACATAAGCTCTATATTCAGAAAGTTCTGCAGAAGACATGTTGTCCGTAACAAGTTCGTACAAGTGCAGAACTTCCATCTTGCTTCTTTTTTACATTATGGAGTTAATAAAACGGAATGAACAAACCTTTCCTACTCAAAACAGCAAACATTTCCTATGTTACACTATTGTTAGACACAAATACCATACTTGATTCAGTAATAAACTTAGTATAAATCAGAATTCACAGCAAATTAGGGAAATACTTCCGTACGAGTACTAAATTGATTAGCATAAATGAGCCTCTTCTAAGCCCTGGTATGAGGAAATGTCCTTGAAAAATATTTTCAGTAGAAATTTTTTAACCTTAGGAAATTAGTTTTAGTTATGGGATACACCTTGATTTAAAAAAGAAATAAAGACTTTGAATGTTGTAGTCTAAAACGAACCATAAAAAATTGGAAGTTTAAAGCTAAATTATCCGGAGTCTATCTTTTTTGGAGAGAGTAAAAAGGAAATGCCTCATGGGACAGAGGGTGTATGAATTTTTCATAAGATTACAGAAATGCTGCTTGTTGGTAATTTTCTTTTTTAAAACAAAAAAAAAACATTTGAAGGTGGAAAATATGGAGTAAGAGTTGAGATATAAGTGAAGGAAGGGGTATTTTTCTACCAAGGTAGATATAAGATGTTCCGGGTCCTTCCTTTCTATTCCTTGGTAAGCGGACCGTGGGAGCATGGGGGCGTCTATACCAGCAAATGAAATAGGAGCTTCTACGTTCAAATTTCTAACAGCGATTCTCCCCTCTTCGCCCAAGAAATGCTTACCGAAGGGAAATGTTAACTACTTGAATAAGAAGACCGAAGTCTTTTTCTTTTTTCTATTTTTCGTTTTAAGTGTTATTGTTTGTAAGGGGTATTTTTCTATCAAGACAGAGTTAAGGTCCAGTGTTGTTTGTAAGGGTTACTTTTCTATTAAGGTAGAGGTAAGGTCCAATGGTAAGGTTCAGTGTTGTTGTTTGTAAGGGGTATTTTTAAGGTCCAATGTTGTTTGTAAGGGGTATTTTTATACCAAGATAGAGGTTTGCAGTGTGGTTTCTAACAAGGTAGAGGTAAGTTCCAGTGTATTTGTTAGTAAGGGGTATTTTTCCATTTGGATGAAAAACAAGATATTCCTCCAAAATATTTAACCAGCAACCAAGGCATGGCAAAGAGACTGTAATCACATGTTTGGTTCTGCATTACACAGTAGAATAAATGAATCTAACTTCACAAAGAAAAGATGTTGCAGAGGAGAGATGGGATTGATTACTTGCAGGAAGAAGAGGCTCGACGAATTGCCCACATTTTCTGATTCCTTTCTCCAAAGTGTCTCTCAATCCTTAAAACCCTAAAAACCCTCTCTTTTTTACATATACTAAGAGGGAGCGGCCAAGGGTAAACTTGTAGTTACACCACATTCAAATACGTGTCACTCCATCTTCCTTCTTCTTTACTCTTTTGCTCTCTTGTAGTTGTACTTGTAACTTGTAAGTGCATATTTGGTTATGCATTTGGTACCCAGGTTTTCGTGAAAATAGAAAAATTGAGATGTTTGGTTCACGTTTCAGAACTAATTCTGCTCTCCAGAATTGATTCTCGCAGAAATTACAATTCCATCCAGAATCAATTTTGTCATTTATTTCAATTTAAATTTTACCTTTTTTTTTATAACTATTTTTAATTTTCATCAACAACTCTATCCACCTTCATTACCCTCTTTTTAAATATCTAGAAATAATTATTAAAAAGTTCAAATATACAACTTTCATTACCCTCTTTAAATATCTAGAAATAATTACTAAAAAAAATCAAATATCCACCTTCATTGCAAGTTTTGTTATTTTTGAAGCTTGTGCAATTGTTGAAGGGATAAAATGAACGATTGAAATTTACATACTTTATATTCTAATATTTAAGTATTATATTGCACTTTTAATTTTATTATCTGTTTGTAATTTTTATTTACATACTATAAATTCTAATATTTAAGTATTATATATTGCACTTTATTAAAAGAGTAAAATTATAACGAGATTTTGTTAAGGATATTGTATAGTTTAAAAGAGTAAAATTAAGTATTATTTAATTCTATTAAGTAAAATTCTAATATTTAAATAGTATATATTGCACTTTATTAAAAGAGTAAAATTAGAACGCATTGTATATGCCTCACACGTGTAGTAAAGCAATCATTGTATAATTTTATATTTAAATATAATTTTTTTTAATATATAATGCATAACTTCAAAATAATGGTATTTGATTTGGACAATATCTTGATTCAACTTTGTATAACCATTTGAAAATATATATTGTCTGTTCGAATTTAATAAATGAGATATTATGTTACTTCAGTTAATCAAAATATAGAAGAAAAATATTTAATTAAGAAAAATAAATGTAAATCTTCTTAATTCTCTTATCTATTTAATTATGTCCTTTTTGATAATTCTACGTTTAAAAGCAATTTTGATCCAAATTATCCAAACATCATAAATTGATAACAATCACGTTTACATTGTTGCATCCAAACATAAATCAATTCTACCAGAATCAATTCTATCAAAATCAATTTTGTCCACCGCTGAACCAAACACACACTAAGGATTTTTGAGATTTTTATCTTTATGTGTTCGGTATGGTGTAAAATGACTTCTTAGAATTAATTACTAAAAAATAAGTGAATTTTTTTATTTGTTTTATCATGTTCAATTGGTTACTAGAAAATATTTTCCAAAAAAGTTCACTCAAGTGTACAAACCCCACCACCCCATGCCACACCTACAACCCCACCACCCATTACTCACTCAACCACCACCCTATAGAACGCACTTCATATTCGCCCACCCCAACTGCACACCACCCCACACCAATCGTTCCACCCAACCCTCTTCCAATTTTCTATTTCATATATTTTCTTTAATTTTTATAAAAATAAAAATAAAAAATAAAAATGTAATTTTTTTTCTCACCCCACCCGCCCCTTCTCCCCCCAACCACAACCCATCCACACCAAAAAAAAAAAATTGGAAAAACATTATAAAAGTAAAATAAAATATATGAACTAGAATATTCTAAAGGGTGTGGGGGAGGGGGGAGAGGAGGGGTAGTGTAAATTTTTTTAAAAAATAATCAAAAACTCATTTTAAAAAAGTTAAATTTTTTGGAGGGGGTGGGGTGAGGTGTAGAAAATCAAAAAACAAATTCAAACTTTTAAAAAAAATGGGGTGTAGAAGTGAGGTGGGGGAATGTCGGGGGATAGGGTGTTGGGGGTTTGAGGGTGTGGGCGCCATGGGGGCGGGGTGGGTGGTGTAGAAAATTGGAAATTGAGTGGGGGTGCTCGAGGAGGGGGTGTTGGGGACATGGAGCGTGGGTGAGAGTGGTGTAGAAAACCAAAAAAACAAAACTTTTTAAAAAAATGGGGTGGTGGTGGGGTGCGCTAGGGGGGAGGTGTTACACCCCGTAATTCCAGGACACATATATAAGAATGTACGTCAGGAATCTAGATGTTAAAATTTGAACGAATGAAAGAATTGTTTTTCCGAAAGAAAATCTTCCGAACCTCGGGAAAGGATAACGATTGTTATTTAAGACATTTAAGAGTTTATCGGAATTTTATTTTCAGAGTTGGATACGTGGGGCCACCCGAGAGATTTTACATTTTTGTGGGGCCCACGAGGTTTCTGATATTTTGACAAATTATGGAAATGTCGGAAAAATGAAACATTATGGACGAATGGGAGGGTGACACGTGTCACCCCCCCCCACTCTATTAGGCTTGGACGAAATGGACAAGGTCCAAATTGTCAAGTCTTGCAATGCCAAGGCTTGACATTGTTGACCAAGTCAATAAGCCCACTTGAGTCTTGATATTTAAAGTTCCTTCATCCTATCCCCACAAGTGTCTTGATCTCAACCCTCCATTCAATTATATAGTCATCCATATTGCAAGACAAGTCTCAAACACTTAGAGAAAAAAATAAGAAAACTTGAGAGTGAGAGATAGTGCTCTCGGGTTTGCCTTCATTCCAACATGAAAATTTTTCGTTTATGGTTCAATAATCCCAATACTTTAAACCAAGGTTCCTAAGGGTATTGTAAGGATATCTCAATAGAAGGTCCCAAAAAAGTGTCGTTTTTGCATTAGTCTCAAGGTGAAAACCTAAGTCGCTTTCATAGATTTTGGTTGGAACTTGAAGGAAAGTTGTTTGTGAACTTCTAAGGGCTTCAAGTGACGGATTGGAGTGTCAAGGAAAGGAGCTAAGTTTCTAAGGAGCGACTTCGGATCTTGAAGTCGGACTAAGGCTTGTAAAGGTAATCATCTTGTCCTCTTAAGTGATTGAAGATTATTTATTGTTGTAGCTATACATTTTAACAAGCATGAGATATAAGTATTGGAGATTAATAAGTGTTATGGATATTAGAAGCCTAAATCCGAAATGACTTTGTTAGCCATTTGAAATTGAAATACAATTTGGTCGATAGCTAGAATCGTCGTATGTTATCTACTTGAAGATTTTAGTTGTTATAATCGATTGTGGCTTTATAACATGTTATACTAAACAACTTGGATTAAAAAGGAATTGGAAATAAGGATATATTGTTACACCTTTTGGCCGAAAATGGCATTGGTTATTGAATTGCTTGGTATCAATTGTGGGGCAGAATTTTACACGTCTTGTTAGGCGTGTAATCCCCTATTGTTTGTTACACCCCGTAGTTCCAGGGTATGTATGTGAGGGCGTACGTACGAGAATACGACAGTAATATTGGAAAGGAAGAAAGGTGTGATTTTTCGACGGAAAAGTTTTCGGATTTTGTGAAGGAAAAAGGTTCGTTAATGGGAATTGGATTCCCAGATTTGGTATTCGGACTTTTCGGAATATTAGAGAATTATGGAATTTTATTTCCGGAATTGGTCACGTGGGGCCCACGGGAGAAATTTACGGTTTTAAAGGGCCCACTTTGTTTTAGAGATTTTTGGCATTACGGATATTTTCGGAAGACGAAATATTTTGGACGAGTAGGGGGGCGACACGTGTCACCCCCATGTGGCCCTATGGCCGAATTGGAGTGCCACTTGTCATGTGGGGCGATTTTAGTGGGACATGTGGCTAGCCACATGTCTCTTTAATGTGGTGGCCACATGTCTCAAAGTTGTGGTGGACATTTGGTTGGAAGAATCCACTCACACTTGGACCCAATCTTCACCATACACTTGCCTTGATCTTGGCCATTGATTTCTCTATAAATAGACCCTTAAGCTTGCAAGACTTCATTCATTCCACACTTAGAGATTTCAAGTCTTGAAAATTCCCTCCCTTCCCTTGATGTGTAGCTCTCGGTTTTTGGCTAAGATCTTGATCAAAATGTTGTCCAAAAATTCTTAAAGTTCTAAGTGTTCTTCCTTAAGGTGTTAGGAAGATTGTAAACCAAGAGTTGGAAAAGATTTCACACCCCTAGCCTTAGATATACCCCTTGGCCGAAACATTGCCAAATTGTAGCCTAAGTGTTCTTCACTTTTTGGAGTTGGATCTTGAAGAGGAGTTGGTTAGGAGCATCTAAGGGTCGCTTGTAGCGGATTGGAACGTAAGGAATTGGAGCTAAACGTTGCTCAGGATCGACTTATTAATCTTGGATAATTTTGGGCTTATCGAGGTAATGATCTTTGTCCCCCTATTGTAATTGGATATTACATATTGTAGTAGTTTAGAATTGAGTATAAGATATATTGGAAGGATGATTATAAAGAATTGAATCAGATTTACATCGACCGTATTTCTGATGACTTGTAGTATTATTGTGGGGCAGTGTTGTACACGTCCGGTTAGACGTGTAACCCCCCCTTGGAGTTGTTGGCTTGGTAGCGGGCCTTGTTAGAGGAGGAGATTTATGTGGTTACGGGGGGGAGGTGCTGCCAAATTTTCCGTAGAATAAGGAACCTTGTACTTTGAATTGTGCTACAAAGAGATCGAGAAGTTGATAGACGTTTTATGGCCATTATAGGTTGAAGTACTACGGGTAGCGTATTCTACTTGAAGGGTGGAAAAGGCTAGCAAGGTTATAGTACTTTGGAGAGTTTTGCTAATTGTCGATAATCGTCGCGAGGTATGTGAACCTCTTCCTATCGTTTCTAGCATGATTGTTGTTAACTATGTAGTACGGTAGACGTACGTATGCTAAACAAATTTGGTTGGTTTAAAACACAAAGTGTTATAATAGCTTTATGGGAAGTTAGTTATAACGACCTTATGTAGGTAAAAGAATGGTTTGTTGTTTTTAAAAAATAAGAGACTTGACTTATATTTGACTTGATATGAAATGTTAAAGACTTGAATTGTGTTAAAAAGTTGGGAAACCTCATTCGTGAGTAATGGGTACTTGGTTTTTAAAAGAATAATGTTATATTGATTTCGGAAATGGGAATAATTATCGAACAAGCCATTACAGCGTTAATAAAGGAAAATGTAATGACAATTAATTATATTAAAACAAGTAGAAACCTCCATCTGCATAGAAGCTAAGATAAGACAAAATTGTATTACATTTCCTAGATCATGGCTGCTTTAATAAGATCATTATAAACAAGTTTTGATTTTCTTAAATTCCAAAGTAAGAAACTTGATTTCTAAAAGAAAAGAGACTTGAGGAATTGAAGAGTTTTTGGTTTAAAAGAAGGCATGGTCTTGTCTTAAATTTGTTTAAAACATAAAGTGTTATAATAGCTTTATGGGAAGTTAGTTATAACGACTTTATGAAAACAAAAGAATGGTTTTATTATTGGATTAAAAATGGTAACCTGATTTTGGGAAAAGAGAAGTAATTTGAGTTTAAAAGGATAAGTAACTGGTTTTCAAATATCGAACTTTTCTTGATGGAAAAGTATAAGTGGCTTGGTTTTAAAAGGTAGGAGTACCTTGATTTTAAAAGAGTTAGTTACTTGGGTTTTAAAAGTATACTTGACGTTGTTTTAAAAGTGTAAGCCACTTGGTTTAAAAAGTATAAAATACTTGATTTAAACATGAACGTGTTTGGTACTACGGATATTAGTATCGAGTTGTTTTACGTAAAAAGAGATCTTTTCGAAAGAATTAAAGTACATAGTACTTTAGGGTTAAAACCCGGATTGTTGGCACAAAATGGGTGTACTTGAGTTTATATAAATGGTGAATCAATTTACATGTTAATGAAAGTCTAAAAGTATGTTGAACTTGCCTATGCTAGTTGTGATAGCTTTTGTTGTGCAAGTATTGTATTTCTATACCACCGCGTCTCTCGATGGAGGGCCGGCTGACTTGTTGTGAACTTACTTGACGCGTCTGGCAGCGACGGAGGATTCCACGGGTATGCTTCCATTGTTATTATCACATGGACATGTCTACGCCATGAGGGATTCCGGCACGCGCCACGCAATGCGTTAAACTCGGATATTATTATTGTCACATGGGCATGTCTACACCGATGAGGGATTCCGGGGGCATGTGACCAATATTGTTATTCCATGGACTAGCTCTCCATGAGGTTTTACTGATTCGGCTTTGGTATCTGGTAGTTGGCTCTCGATTGCCCGGCCGTGGCCGATTCGGCTTTGGTATCCGTAGTTAGCCTTCAGACGCCTGCCTGGGCCAGTGGAGAAGTCTCGTGATTACGGTTGTGATCTGGTGGTTAGCCTAGTTACTTGCCCCCGTCAGCTACGTGGATCTGGTAGAGGCTATCGCACTTGCCACGTGTCAGCTTCGCGAGTCAGTGTTTGGACGAAGTCTCGTGATTACGGTTGTGATCTGGTGGTTAGCCTAGTTACTTGCCCCCGTCAGCTACGTGGCGCAGGTGGATCTGGTAGAGGCTATCGCACTTGCCACGTGTCAGCTTCGTGATATAGTTACTTAGTATTGTTGGTACGACTTTGGTATCTGGTAGTTGGCTTTCGTACTTGCCCCGGTCAGTTGATGATGCAGGTTGGATCTGGTAGCTATGCCTTCGTACTTGCCCCGTATGGTTTTATGACACAGGTGGGACCTGGTGTTCATGTGTACTCATGGTGATGTTATATGATGATCATGCGGTGAGGAAGGAATTCCACGTGCATGATTGATGTTGTGGGCATGAGACCCATTGTTATATTTTGAGTGATGACTTTGAGGGCGTGAGTCCCTGACTTGACATGACTGCTTATATGTTGTGTACTGTAGTTTGGTTATCATACATGTCTCCTGCTTTATATAGACTATTATGATTTCATTTATGATTTTCGCTTCACATACTTGGTACTGTTATCGACCTCCTTCGGCTGCGTTCATGCCGCAGTAGAGGTACACCGGTTGTTGATCCTCGCCATAGGATCACAGTCAAAGATTTAGGAAGCTCCGCTTTCTGAGGCTTATCTTTTGGTATGATTCTCGAGATTGTAGGTTCTTGTACATTCGTGGGTATGGCCCTGTCCGTCATAGTTGTTATAAAATTCGTAGAGGTCTGTAATCTTTGTGTGGCGGGGTTTGTAAGGGATTTAATCGCTCGATTTTGATATATATATACGCGAAGGTAACCGCTTTTGGTTAGCTTTGCTTATTTTATGTCTTGTTTCATGCTTAAGTTTTTATTTTCGCTGATTTTCTCTGATGATTGTATCACTAGGGTGCCCGGGGTAAGGCACCAGTCACGGGCCCGAGGTCGGGTCGTGACATTGTTAACTACATTGTTGAGTCTTAAATGTGGCATGTTTGGTTATTGAATTCGGGCCTTGAAAAAGGTAGAAAAGTATGTAGAAACAAAGGAAGTGTTGTCCGATTTTCCGTAGAATTTAGTGACTTTGCACTTGGAATATTCTACGTTTGAAGTAAGGAGTTAATGGACGTACTATGGTCATTATAGGTTGGCATACTACGTACGGCGAATTGGACTTAGCAAGTGGATTAAACCGAAGAGGTATGTGGAACTTTCTTATCTCTTGAGCATGAATAAGTTGTAAATGTGTAGTACGGTAGACGTACAAGTTTTTGACAATCTAGGTCCATTTGATATCCTTGGCTTATTTTAAGAATGTCCAAGTTGATTGAGTTAGGGAATTAACTCACTTGTTTAAGAGTTAATTCCCTAACTCAACCAACTTGGACATTCTTAAGATAAGCCAAGGATATCAAATGGACTTGATTTGTCAAAATCTCGTACGTCTACCGTACTATATATTTACAACTATTCATGCTCAAGAGATAGGAAAGTTCCACATACTTCTTCGGTTCAATCCATTTGTCAAGTCCAATATGTCGTACGTAGTATGTCAACCTATAATGACCATAATACGTCTATCAACTTCTAACTTCAAACGTAGAATAATTTAAGTGCAAAGTCACTAAATTCTACGGAAAATCGGACAACACTTCCTTTGTTTCTACATACTTTTCCACCTTTTCAAGGCCCGAATTCAATAACCAAACACGCCACATTTAAGGCTCAATAATGTAGTTAACAATAGGGGATTACACGCCTACAAGACGTGTAAAATTCCGCCCCACAATTGATATCAAACTAGTACAAAAAACAAAGTCACATTCGGCAATTTGAGGGACAACAATACATAGTCTTTTCCAATTCCTTTTCAATCCAAGTTGTTTAGTATAATATGTTATCAAGCCGCAATCGATATATAACTACTACAATCTTCAAGTAGGTAACATGCGACGATTCTAATTATCGACCAAATTGTATTTCAATTTCAAATAGCTAGCCATGTCAATTCGGATTTTAGGCTTCCACTATCCATACCACTTATCAATCTTTAATACATATATCACATGCTCATTTCTAACTTATCATAACATGGAATCTTCAATTACAATAGTAAGACGAAGATTATTACCTCATTTAGCCCAAATATAATCCAAGATTACAAGTCGATCCTTAGCAACTCTAGCTCCTCTTTTCGACATTCCAATCCACTCCAAGCAACCCTTAGAAACTTATGAAGAACTCATCTTCAAGTTCCAACTTCAAAGTGGAAGTACTCCTTAGGTTTTCGCCTTGCGACTAACGTGAAAACGTAGTTTTTCCGGGATCTTTCTATTGAGATATCCTTACAATACCCTTAGGAACCTTGGGTTGAAGGCCTCATTGCCGTGAGCTTCAATAGAGAGAAAGAACAAGATTTAAATTTCTCTAAGTGTTGAAAATGACAAAGTCTTGCACTACTAGTGTAGATAACTACTACATTCAAGGGTCTAGATTGGAACACTTGTGAGGCTTGGATGAATTCATTTAAATATCAAGCTATGTGGGCTCATTGACTTGGTCGATGTTATCAAGCTCTTAGGTTAGCAAGACATACATCTTAATATTGGTCAAATGACCATTTTTATCCATGTCATTTCGCCCAAGATTGTTATACCCCGTAGTTCTGACCCTATATATGAGAGCGTACGAAAGCATGTAAGACTTAATTTTTTTTTCTAAAGATAGGTTGGCGGATTGTTCCGGATGGGTTTTAGTCAACTTTGAGGCGGGTTATGACCCGATACATTAAGAATTCCTAAGTGTTTCAAAGGCCTAGGGCATAGTTCGTGGAGTCTAGATTCCAACGCAACCAACCGTTCGTCGATAGGACGTCGGAGTAGAAAGTTATGGGAGTTACAAGTTCGGGCGCAGACGACGTAAATGCGTTTGAGCAAAGGTAAATGTGGCGCCGGATGCAGGTCGCGGCGCGAAAATACTGGGGCCTGAAGTTGCAGTAGGCCGCGCGCCGGAAGCGCGGAAGTTCGAAGGTCATGGAGGTTTCAGTACACGCGCCGAGGCGGATTCAGGGAAAAACTTAGAAAAGTCGATTTTTCTTTAAAGACCTTGAGGGTGACAAGTGTCCCCCATCTGCTTTTTTTTGCAATATATTGACCAAGTCTTGAAGACTTGGTCATCTTCCAATTTCTCTCTCTCTAAAGCTTAAGCTCCCACTTCTCTCTAAAATTCCAAGAGATATTTTAGCCTTAGGAGAAATCTGAAAAGAGAAAGGCAAGAAGGAAACTTGTGGCTAGCTTGTGAAGGTTGTTGTAGTGGTATTCTTGGAAAGGAGGCTAGCAAAATTGTTGGAATAAATTTGGCTAAAGCTCTAAGGTAATGGTTCCTCCTTTATAATTAGTTTTTAGTGTTGCATGTTAAGGAGAAAGAACTTGTGGTAGTAAATAATGCTTTTAGACTCATTGCATGTAAGAACTATGGTTTGAATGTGAAGGAATTGGTTAAGAAGATATTATGAGCATGTTGTAGCCTAAAAACTACCTTAGAATTGTTAAGTTAGTTGTTTTACCTTTTTGGGGCAGAATTTTACACACCCAAGTTTAGGTGTGTAATCCCCTTGAGATGTTTGGATTGTTGGGCCTAAGAAGTGGCGTTTGGATGTTGAATTCGGACCTTAAAAAGGTGGCAAAGTATGTAGACACAAAGGAAATGCTGCCCAATTTTCCATAGAATTTAGGGGCTTTGAACTTAGATTATTTCTACATTGAAATTAGAGGTTAATAAACGTATTATGGTTATTATAGGTTGACATATTACTTGCGGTAGTTTGAGCTTAGCAAGTGGATTGACCGAAGAGGTATGTGGAAACTTTCTTATCTCTTGAGCATGAGTAGTTATAACTATATAGTACGGTAGACGTACGTGTTTTGAATAAAGTAAATCCTTTTGTTATACTTGACTTGTTTTAAGGAAATGTCTAAGTTGGTTGGGTTAAGAAGTTAACCCGCTTGTTCTTAAGGAATGGTTTATCCTAAATAAGGTAGACAAGGATTTCTTGACATAATGAAGTATTTTGAAAATTGTATGAATTTGTTTGAAGTATAAGTCTCTTGGTTAGTAAAAGAACGAAATGGTTTATAAGGAGTTATAACGGCCTTATGAAAGGATAAGGATGTCTTAAATTTCTAAAGCATAAAGTTAGTATAACGGCTTTATGGGAAGTTGGTTATAATAACTTTATGGAAGGTTATAAAAGTTGTCTATTTTGATTAATGAGCATAAGTTGTCTAGATTGTGAAAAATTGAAGTTACTTGGTTTCAAGCTTTGAAATGAGTTTTCTAAAGGTGTAGTAGCTTACTTTGAAAAATAGACGCGCCTTGATACTACGGGTGTTAGTATCTTGGATTTTGCATAAAAAGGAATCTTTTGGAAAGAATGTACGTACGTAGTACTTTGGCTTGTTAAAAGAGAATTATTCTGTTTGTGCCTTGATAGTGTTTTGGGCTTGTTTAATTGAGAATTATTCTATGTGTGCCTTGATAAGTACTTTGGCTTGCTTAAATAAGAATTCTCTTGGTTTATGTGAAAAGAAGGCATGGTAATTATCTTGGTTTATGTAAAGGCATGGTATTGCATTTTGAATTAAAAGCATGTAGTTATGAGTCTATTTGGGCGTACCGTCAGTGATGGAGGATTCCACGGGTATGCGGCCATGATGAGGGTTCGTTTCCGCTGATGATTATTCCATGGATTAGCTCTCCATGAGGTCTCATCACGCAGTGGATCTAGTAGTTAGCCCTCGTACTTGCCCCGTCGAGGCGTGATGCGTGGATCCGGTAGTTGGCTTCGTGCCTTGCCGGTCGGGTTAGGGCGGTGGTGTGATGCAGTGGATCCGGTGGTTAGCTGCGATTTGCCCCGGCCGCGATGTGACGCAGGTGGATCTGCAGAGGCTATCACACTTGCCCGGCCACCGTGATTCGTATTAGTATTGTTGGTACGGTGGATCCGTAGCCGGCTTTTGTACTTGCCCGCCGATTGAGGATGCGCAGGTGGATCTGGTAGCTATGCCTTCGCATTTGCCTCGCAGTCGGCGACGCAGTGGGATCTAGTGTTCATGTGTACTTTAGTGTTGTTTCTTCATGATCGCCGGTGAGGAAGGAATTCCACGCATGATTGATATTATAGGCACGAGACCTATGGTTATATTTGAGTGATGACTTAGAGGCGTGAGTCCCCGACTTGACATGGTCGCGTATATGTTGTGGTAATCGTAGTTTGGCTATCATACATGTCTCCCGCTTTATATATATGCTATTATGATTTCATTACTGATTTTCGCCACATACGTGGTACTGTTATCGACCTCCTTCGGTGCGTTCACGCCGCAGTCGAGATACGTAGCTTCCGGGTCCGCTCTCTTAGGATCACCGTCGGTTCGGGAAGCTCCATCTCTCCGGAGGCTTTGTCTTTTTGGTATGATTCCCTGAGGTTATAGACTTTTGTACATTCAGGGGGTATGGCGGGGCCCTGTCCCGCCACAGTTGTTATTCCTAGAGGTTTGTAGTCACGTTTGTGGTTTGGGCTGTAAGAATAAGTTGTACTTCTGATTAAGTATGTTTTATGGAAGACAGCCTTATCTACCGCCAGCGATGTTTACCTTTTATAAGTTATGTGTTATGTATGTTCCGCTATTCTCGATGTATACCGGCGGTGCCGGTAGAGGTACGATCGCGCCCCGGTGCAGTCGTGACAAAAGTGGTATCAAAGCGATTAGTCCTCAGAAAGTGTCTACAGACCGTGTCTAGTAGAGTCTAGATTATCGTTGTGTTTTTCACCACAACTATAATCACGAGGTTGCAGGACATTTAGGATTGGTTTCCATTATTCTCTCTATGAGATCGTGCGATGAGAGTCATAGTAGGTTGAGTCCTCTCGACCTATCCTTGGTAATGATTATGCCTCCACGGAAGACGACGAGCCCGAGGCAAGGCAAAGAAGAGAGTCGCCATGCACGCAGAGTTACCCGACTCGGCACGACTATGCCCGAGGTAGTAGGCGGGTCGGCGAGTTCACCACACCGTAGTATTAGAGAGCCGAGAGCGGCAGAGCTCCAGAGGCTCCTGCACGAGCCTCGATTCGCAGCCAGGCGAGTATAGGGATTACGAGAGCGGTCAGGTTGTTGACTAGCATCGTGGCAGTGGCAAAGACCGCCAGTGGCGTGGCTAACCCTAGGCCGACAATTTAAGGATTCGGACTTTACGAGTTGTAATCCACCCAGTTCTATGGTTCGAGGTCCGGCGAGGATCCTCGGGAGTTTATTCGACAGCGGCGACTACGCAGTGCTTAGGGCCTCGGAGGCGAGTCCGTTGTGTTAGCTTACCGTTACGCGATATTGCGTTGAACCGGGTTTGAGTCATGGAATTGTCTAGAGGGGAGGTGCTCTTCCGGTTTGGGAGGAGTTCACAGAGGCCTTCCTGGATCACTTCTTGCCTCCTGAGTTGAGGAGAGCCCGCGTGGATAGATTCTTGACCTTGAGGCAGAATGGGAGGACCATCAGAGAGTACAGCCTGGAGTTTGACTCTTTGGCTAGGTATGTGCACACTATTGTAGTCGACATGGCAGACAGAGTTCATCGCTATATGATGGGGCTAGACCGTCATATGATTATCGCAGCTTGGGAGTAGCTCTTCACCTGTGTATGGATATCGCCAGACGCAGTATGCGCAGGGATGAGACGAGAGAAAGGAGGGTCGGCTTGACTCAGCCAGCCAAGAGGCTGTGACAGCGAGGTCTCGGGCGCTTTCGAGGCGGACCGCCTCAAGAAGAGCTAGTTACGCCTCGGCCAAGACGGAGTACTCCACCACGCCTTCGTGGCGTCGAGATTCGGGAGCGGGCGGGCTCCTGTGGTTGAGTTTTCGGGAGAGTAGGGGTGTTAGTCTGAGGAAGCCACCTCTACCTCGGTGTAGCCGATGTGGTAACACCCATTATGAGGAGTGTCGTGCTAGTTTGGGTAATTGCTATACATGCGGCCAGCAGGGCCATTATGCGAGGAACTATCCGACCAGAGATAGCACGGATGTAGAGATTCAGCCTTCGGGATCAGTGGCTGGTTCATCGCCTTCTTTTGTTATGCGCCGTGCAGGGCAGGATCATGATTAGAACGACAAGGGGAGTGTGAAGCAATAATTATAGGTATATCTTTGTTATACCCCGTATTTCCAGAGTATGTACGTGAGGGCGTACGTATAAAAATTTAAGCCTTAAGGTTGGCAAGGTTCAAAATTTGGGAACAAGTGCCGAAAAGAATCGTTTTTCGACGAAACGTTTTACTAAACTTGCGAAGGGAAAATTCCGGCTATGTCATTTATAATTTTTGCGGATTTTTCCGAGAGACGAAACATTTTGGACCAACGGGAGGGTGACATGTGTCACCCTCACATTGGGCGTGTTTGGTGGACGGCAAAGGTGCAAGATGGCACGTTTTTTGTGCCTTGGTTGTAGTCAAGGTTAGGTAGGATATTTGTGAGATATTTTGTGTAGTTGATGAGCAAGTGGGACCCACTTACACATGTCCAAATCCCCACCCTACACTTGCCTAACACTTGTCTTGATCTTGGCCATTGGTTGGCCATTTCTTGACCTATAAATACCCCTCTAACTTGAAGACTTTCTTCATCCAAAAATCATTTCCAAGTCTTGAAATCCCTCCCCCTTTTGTGAGCCCTTGGCCGAGAGCCTCCCCCTCCCCCTTTGTAGTGTCTAGCCGAGGGGTACCCCCCATAGCCTAGTTGTTTTCGTATAATACCCCCCTTTGTGGTATAGAAATACTCTCCAAGTATTGTTATAATGCCCAAATACCTTGGCCCATATACCTTGTAGTACTTTCCAAAGTTACCTCTACGTAGAGCCCGAAAAATACTATTATACTTTCCTTTAGCCACAAAACGAAACCCTAAGGAAAACCTTCATAGTCGGTTGAAGTGTTAAGTAGAAGTTGCGTAGAACTTCTAAGGGTTGTTTGGAGCGGATTGGAGCACTTGGAGTAGGAGCTAAACGTTGCTCAGGATCGACTTTAAACTTGGATAATTTTGGGCTTACCGAGGTAAATAATCCTATCCTTCTATTGTAATTGGAAATTACATACTGTAGTTGTATAGAAATGAATATAAGATTCATAGAAGAGAATTGAACTGTAATAGAAGGATATTACAAAATAGACTTGAACTGAAATCACATCAGAAGAATTAAGTAGAAGATTAAACTGTACTTACATAGGACTGTATTTACAGTAGACTGATAACCTTTATTGGTTGAATGTGCTGCGAGTAGCATATACTACTTGGAAGGTGGACAGGCTAGCCGGGTTATAGCCGTGGAGCGTTTTGCTTATAGTCGATAATCGTCGCGAGGTATGTGATTATTCCTATACTCTTGAGCATGAAATATTTTAAAGGAATATATATATAGTACGGTAGACGTACGTGTGTTAACTGAATGTAGTGTTACGGCAATGTATTTTGACTTAAGCCTGAATAATAAAGAATCTTGAAGTATTTCAAAAGATTAAGAAACCGTTTTGAAAGAAGAGTAATACTTGGTTTTGAAAACATAAGAGTTATACTAGCTTTATGGGAAGTTAGGTATAACGTCTTAAGAGAGATAAAGAGAATGGTTTACTGATTTTTAGAAGTTAAGAGACTTGATCTTAAAAGATAAGAGACTTGACTTAATATGGATGTTTGTGTGAAACCTCATTCGTGAGTAATGAGTACTTGGTTTTTAAAAGGGAATAACGTTTTACTGATTTCAGAAATCAGAATGAGTATCGACAAACCACTGCAGCGTTAATAAAGGAAAATGTATTGAATAATAAAGTATTATTAAAACCAGTAGAAACCTCCATCTGCATAGAAGCTAAGATGAGACAAAATGATATTACATTTCCTAGATCATGGCTGCTTAATAAAATTGATTATGAACAAGAATAACCTACACTCATATAAGGCATATGTTTCTCAGATTGTTTAAAAGAGAATTATATTCTTAAATGATTAAGACTATGAACTATGAAACTTTTCTAAAATAAAGAGACCTGAGTAATTGAAATTAGGCAAACTGGAACTTTAGGGGAAAGAATGTTGTTGAAAAGGAAAGTGTTTTGGTTTACCTAAAAATGTGAGTCACTCTATTTTTATACTACGGGTAGCGGGTGACCTTTATAAAAGGAATGGATCTCTTTAAAAGGAATTTAACGTACGTAGTACTTTAGGGTTAAAACCCGGACTTTTATATAAAATGGAAGTACCTTGAGTTGTGTATAACTTGCCTATGCTTGTTGTTGTGTAACTTTCCTATGCTTGTTGTTGTGTAACTCGCCCATGCTTGTTGTGATAGCCCTTGTTATGCAAGAATTGTGTTTCTATACTACCGCGTCTCGATGGGTAGGTTGACTTGTTGAGAGCTTACTTGACGCGTCGGCGTGACGGAAGATTCCACGGTATGCTTCCATTATTATTGTTACATGGACACGCCGCACCGGCGCACTCCGGGGCATGTGGCCATCTGGCAGGTTGACCACCCAAGATATTGATTGTTGATGTTACATGGACATGCTCGCACCGGCGCACTTTCGGGGGCATGTGGCGTGCGGCAGGGTTGATTACCCGATATATGGTTATTATTGTTACATGGGCGGTTCGCCGCACCGGCGCACTCCGGCATGTGGCTACGCGCATTGTTATTATTGTTGCATCATGGACATGCTCGCACCGGCGCTAATTCCGGCATGCGCCGTGATGCGAACGTGATTGATGTTGTGGGCGTGAGACCCATAGTTATATATCGAGTGATGACTTTGAGGCGTGAGTCCGGACTTGATCGCTTTGCGTGCATCGTATTTTGGTTATCATACATGTCTCCCGCTTTATATAGATCGTTATGATTTAACCGCAGATTTTCGCCACATACTGTACTTGCCAGATCGACCTCCTTCGGGGCTGCGTTCACGCCGCGGTAGAGTACACCGGTAGTTGATCCTCGCTCATAGGATCACAATTCACGTATTAGGAAGCTCCGTTTCTCGGAGGCTTATTCTTCGGTATGTGTTCCCGAGTCAGGTTCTTGTACATTCAGGGGTATGGCGGGGCCCTGTCCCGTCATGGTTGTTGTAAATCTTAGAGGTCTGTAGTACTGTTGTGGGCAGGGTTGTAAAAAGGATTAAACTGTTCGGGTTTTTACGTATTTATATACAGAAGGCAACTGTTTTGGTTGGCCTGTTTATATATTATATCTCTTGCTTCATGTCTTGTTTTTATGTTCCGCTGATTTTCTCTGATGTATGACTACTTGGGTGCCCGGGTAAGGCACCAGTCACGGGCCCAGGTTCGGGTCGTGACAATCCCCTTGAGATGTTTGGATTGTTGGGCCTAAGAAGTGGCGTTTGGATGTTGAATTCGGACCTTAAAAAGGTGGCAAAGTATGTAGAAACAAAGGAAATGCTGCCCAATTTTCCATAGAATTTAGGGCTTTGAACTTAGATTATTTCTACATTGAAATTAGATGTTAATAAACGTATTATGGTTATTATAGGTTGGCATATTACTTGCGGTAGTTTGAGCTTAGCAAGTGGATTGACCGAAGAGGTATGTGGAAACTTTCTTATCTCTTGAGCATGAGTAGTTATAACTATATAGAACGGTAGACGTACATGTTTTGAATAAAGTAAATCCTTTTGTTATACTTGACTTGTTTTAAGGAAATGTCTAAGTTGGTTGGGTTAAGAAGTTAACTCGCTTGTTCTTAAGGAATGGTTTATCCTAAATAAGGTAGACAAGGATTTCTTGACATAATGAAGTATTTTGAAAATTGTATGAATTTGTTTGAAGTATAAGTCTATTGGTTAGTAAAAGAACGAAATGGTTTATAAGGAGTTATAACGGCTTTATGGGAAGTTAGTTATAACGGCCTTATGAAAGGATAAGGATGTCTTAAATTTCTAAAGCATAAAGTTAGTATAACGGCTTTATGGGAAGTTGGTTATAATAACTTTATGGAAGGTTATGAAAGTTGTCTATTTTGATTAATGAGCATAAGTTGTCTAGATTGTGAAAAATTGAAGTTACTTGGTTTCAAGCTTTGAAATGAGTTTTCTAAAGGTGTAGTAACTTACTTTGAAAAATAGACGCGCCTTGATACTACGGGTGTTAGTATCTTGGATTTTGCACAAAAAGGAATCTTTTGGAAAGAATGTACGTACGTAGTACTTTGGCTTGTTAAAAGAGAATTATTCTGTTTGTGCCTTGATAGTGTTTTGGGCTTGTTTAATTGAGAATTATTCTATGTGTGCCTTGATAAGTACTTTGGCTTGCTTAAATAAGAATTCTATTGGTTTATGTGAAAAGAAGGCATGGTAATTGTCTTGGTTTATGTAAAGGCATGGTATTGCATTTCGAATTAAAAGCATGTAGTTATGAGTCTATTTGGGCGTACCGTCAGTGATGGAGGATTCCACGGGTATGTGTCCATGATGAGGGTTTGTTTCCCTGTTGACAGTATTATTCCATGGATTAGCTCTCCATGAGGTCTACTGATGCAGGGTGGATCTAGTAGTTAGCCCTCGTACTTGCCCCGGTCAGAGGCGTGATGCAGGGTGGATCTGGTAGTTGGCTTTCGTACTTGCCGGTCGGGTTGGGGCGAAGTGGTGTGATCTTGGTGGATCGGTGGTTAGCTCACAGATTGCCCGGCCGATGTGACGCAGGTGGATTCGTAGAGGCTATCGACTTGCCCGGTCGACCGTGATTCGTATTAGTATTGTTGCACGGTGGATTCGTAGCTGGCTTTCGTACTTGCCGTCGATTGAGGATGCAGGTGGATTCGTAGCTATGCCTTCGCATTTGCCTCGCACGGTCACGATGACGCAGTGGGATATAGTGTTCATGTGTACTAGTTAGTGTTTTTTCTTCATAGACTGCCGACTGTGAGGAAGGAATTCCACGGTCATGATTGATATTTTAGGATTGAGACATATGGTTATATTTGAGTGATGACTTAGAGGCGTGAGTCACGACTTGACATGGCTGCGTATATGTTGTGTCTTGTAGTTTGGCTATCATACATGTCTCCCGCTTTATATATATGCTATTATGATTTCATTCTGATATTTTGATTTCACATACTTGGTACTGTTGTCTTGACCTCGCCCGGGCTGCGTTCATCTGCAGTCGAGATCGTAGCTTTTGGTCCGCTCTCTTAAGATCACTGTTCCGTTCTTGGAAAGCTCCATCTCTCCGGAGGCTTTGTCTTTTTGGTATGATTCCCTGAGGTTATAGACTTTTGTACATTCGGGGTATGGCGGGCCTGTCACGCCACGGTTATTATTCCTAAGTGCGTAGTCACGTTTGTGGTTTGAATTGTAAGAATAAGTTGTACTTACGATTAAGTATGTTTTATGGAAGCGGCCTTATCGGTGGCGGCGATGTTTACCTTTTTATAAGTTATGTGTTATGTATGTTCGCTGCTATTCTCTGATGTATACCGACGGGTGACCGGTAGGGTACGATCGCGACCGGTGCAGTCGTGACAAAGACCACTAAGGGGGTGACACGTGTCACCCTCCCGTTCGTCGCAATATTTCGTTTTTCCGAAATTTCTATAATTCCGATAAATTTTTACTAGTCTCAAATCTTAACACTTTTGAGTTCTTACGTACGTTCTTATAAACATGTCCTGAAATTTCGGGGTGTAACATTCTTCCCCCCTTAGAAACATTCGTCCCCGAATGTTCTTTCGGAGTCAATCTTATAAATAGCGACATAGTCTCCTTTTACAACCCCTACACACCAATAATGCCACACGTGACCACATAACAATACTTATACCAAAACGTCAACCGAAACTCCAAGTGTCGACGTCGGTTATCTGCATAAAGCTTCTGTCGACTCTGAGCTTGCTAATAATCTCTCATGGATAAGCTTCACCTTATCTACAGCCTGCTGAATTAAGTCTGGGCCAACTAACTGTACCTCACCCACGTCGAACCAACCAATCGACGACCTACACTTCCGCCCATACAAAACCCCATATGGCGTCATCTGAATGTAAGAATGGTAGTCGTTGTTATAAGCAAACCCAACAAGAGGCAAATAATTCTTCCAGCTAACTCTGAAATCATAACACCGGCCCGCAACCTATCCTCAAGTTCCTGGATAGTACGCTCTGTCTGTCGGTCGGTCTGAGGGTAAAAATGCCACACTGAGACTCACCTGTGTCCCTAATACCTTCTGGAAAACCTCCAGAAGTCAGCCGTAAACTGAGCTCATCTGTATGATATCATAAATGTAGGAACCCTGTGCAGTCTCGCAATCTCCCTGCTATATAAGCTAGCGTAATCCTCAGCCGAGTAAGTGGTCCTAACCGGAAGAACACGACTGGTTTCGTCAGCCTGTTTACTATGACCCCCAGGGAGTCGCACTTCCTCTGAGTACGATGCCACCCTGTAACAAAATCCATATTAATCACCTCCCATTTCTAAGTCGGGAATCTCAATCGCCTGTAATAGCCCACTGGGCTTCTGGTGCCCAACCCTGACCTGCTACTAATTCGGACACTAAGCAACAAACTCTGCTACGTCCCTCTTCAGGCCATCTTACCAATACATACATCTGAAGTCACGACACAACTTAGTCGACCCCGATAAAATAGAGCAATAAGCACTACGTGCCTCCATTAAAACCTGCTGACAAGTCCTGCAGTATCGGGCACACCCAATCTATCCTCATCTCATAGCACCCTATCCGGTGCTACCCAAACGGGTCCTTCTCTTCTTAGAGAGTCATATCTCAGTTCCCGCACTAGAACTGGATCCTTATACTGTCGCCTCTTCACCTTCTCAACGAGGAAAGACTCGGCAACCTCTCGGATCTAAACTCCATTAACCTTGGAAATAATTAATCGAACCCCTCGGCTCGGTAGCTGATGAATCTTACGGACCACGTCCTGTCTATCTGACTGTCCATCTGACAGAATACCCATAGATCCACGACCAAGAGCATCTGTAACTGTCTCGGCTTTCCCCGGGTGGTATAGGATATTAATATCACAATCCTCGAGTAACTCTAACCACCGTCCCTGTCGCAAATTCAGCTGCCACTGTCTGAAGATATACCGGAGGCTCTTGTGGTCTGCAAAAATATCCACATGGAGTCTATATAAGGAATGCCTCCAAATCGTCAAGTCTGATTAATCGCCGACTCTAAACTGTGAGTAGCGTAATTCCTTTCATGCTTCCCTAACCGCCGGGAAACATAAGCTCTAACCTTATCTTGTTGCGTCAGCACACAACCTAGCCCAACACCCAACATGTTTCAATAATAACCTAACCCCCTAGTCTCTTAGGAGGGGTTAGAACTGTAGTCGTGGTCAACTTATCTTCCAATAACTGGAAGCCTTTCTCATAATTGCGAAATATTCAGGCATCCTTAATCTCAAATATGGCTCCTGTTTCCCTTTCCCTGTTGCAACCAAACTTGGTCACTAACTTAGATTTGATTCATTTGCTTACCTCATGGATAAGACTTCCTATCAATCACAATTTAGGGGGGGAGATTTCCTTGATCTCGTCAAGTAGTAACCCGATTATTCTCTCCCAGCTCATAGAGCTTATAGTCAGGTGTTCAACCTCAATTCATGGTATTACATTCTCCAATGACTTGTCAAGATTTCTTATCGTTCGAGTGTCTACTCGTCTTTCCTTTATAAGTTATTTCAAGTTGTCCTGGGGTCCCTTACCCCTCCATATTTTCTTACTATCTTTCTCGTCAGTACAGATGTTACCACCTTTCCTCGAGGTGTTCTTACTGCCCATCATCTACTAATGGTCTTTACACTAGTCTGGGTAATCATATCTCGTGAAACTTACATAACCATAGTTGTATTCTCTTTTATCATTTTGGTCATAACCCTTCCTTATGCTTACTATTAGCAAAAGTATTTTTATCTTGTTCATAATCGTATAGTTTCATACATGCGTACTACCTGCATTTATATCCTTACGACACTTCCTCGACCATTTCCTAACGTCGTTCTCAATTACCCTAACACAATACTTTTCCCACGGTTATATAAAACTGTAACCTATGGCATAATGATACTGAAGACCTTACCAGTCTCCTATCCTTCGTCTAGTAACATGGGTACACATAACCCCCATAATACGTAAAACTATCCTTTTACGTGGGGGAGAGAACTTATCTCCCTTTCCAAATCTTAATCATCAAGCGCCACCTTATAATCTTATAGATTTTCAAAACCTACCGACGATGTCTTTTGTTTTCCGTAGGCAGCACTCGTACTTATCTTATTCTTGCTTGCGCGCTTTCCTGAACTTATCCGGAAGGTCGTGGCCCTGACCGCCACACCAGACCAATTCCAAGTACCCCCAAGGGTACTTAATATTTAAAACTCCTTCAAATTCAAGTACTGCTTACCTTCTGCCTCAATTCACCTCAAATGAACAAGTCACGCAGACTTATTAAAAACAATGATGTCAAAGAAGAAAGGATAATTTACTGGTTACCACCACTTCCCTTCCTTTCTACTCGATAATCGGCTTACCGGAAAACTGGAATCGATCAAATACCTCTCCGCAGTCAACGTTGGCATAACAAGAGGCCAACTAGCCCGTACCCATAATGTCCTCAAAGTCTGTCATAACAGCTCTGCTAGGTATGCTAGGGTCCGACGACAGTATCGTCACCGAGCAATAATCATATCCCCGCTCAGCTACCACTCATCACCCACGGGTGTAGTCACCTCGAAAGGTTCTCATGAATTCAGGCTCTATTCTTTTACACTAGGTTGCTCTCTTCTTACTGGTCGTACTCTTCCCGTACTTCCAAAATTATTCTAGCGTACGTACATAACTTCCATACTAATTCTGGCCTCCAATCTTTGGAGTTACTAAATTAAACAATATAAGGCCATCTCCGGCTCTCACAACCTGGTTCCGGTGGAATGCGTCCACGAAACCGTAACACGATTAACTAGACTTGGGCCTTGCACCCTCGTGACCCTGTCACGTAGCGGGTGTCACGACCCGACCCCGGGGCCGCGACTGGTGCCCTACCTGGGCACCCCGTTCAGGTATACATCAGAGAATAGCAGCGGAACATACACAACATACAACATTTAGACAATAATAACACAGACTAGCCGATAAGGCCGCCTTCCAAAAATATGCATAATCAAAGAAAAATCAGACAACCTTGGTTCATTACCCCAAACCACAACATGTGACTACTGCACTCTAAGAGTTTTTACATAACAATAGTGGCGGTGGCCCCGCCATACCCTGAATACACATGAATCTACAACCTCGTGGGAAACTGCATTCAAGAGATAAGCCTCCGGAGCAAATGGAGCTTTTTCCCAAAAACTGAACCGAGATCCTAAGAGCAAGGATCACCAACCTGTGTACATAATACCTGCGGGCATGAACGCAGCCCCCCGAAGGGGGTCAGTACGACAGGTACCGAATATGGAACGGAAGTAAGGTACAACAATTAAAACATATCTGTATAAAAGCATGACAGAGGTAAGTGTAAAAGAAGTAAATACCTGAACCTACCATGTCATTACCATCTCGTGAACTTAATCGTACCTTATTATCTTTTCCCATTTTTCAATAAAAGTTATAGCCACTTCTTGCGTACATACTTAGGAAAATCATCAAGTTCATTACCATATAACTTACTTACTTTACATAACCTAATCCGACCCTTTATGGAGGGACGCCTATACTTCCCGGGCCAATCTGGGACGCGATAAAGTCACATAGTCTGCCCATGAAGGTATCGCCCTACCATTTCGGGACGCGATAATGTCATATAGTCCGCCCATAAAGGTATCTTCGCCGGCCATTCTCGACGCGATAATGTCATATAGTTCGCCCATAAAGGTATATCGCTCGCCCATTTCTCGACGCGATAATGTCATATAGTGCCGCCCATAAAGGTATATCGCCCGCCATTTCGGGACGCGATAATGTCATATAGTCCGCCCATAAAGGTATCTCGTCCGCCATTCTCGACGCGATAATGTCATATAGTTCGCCCATAAAGGTATCTTGCCCGCCCATTTCGGGACGCGATAATGTCATATAGTCCGCCCATAAAGGTATCTCGCCGCCCATTTCTCGACGCGATAATGTCATATAGTGCGCCCATAAAGTATCGCCCGACCCATTTCGGACGCGATAATGTCATATAGTGCGCCCATAAAGGTATCTCGCCCACCCATTCTCGACGCGATAATGTCATATAGTCTGCCCATAAAGGTATACTGCCCGACCCATTTCTGGGACGCGATAATGTCATATAAAATCCGGGAATTTAACCCAACGTACTACACACCTCTGCTCCTTTAGAAAGACTCTTTTTCAAATACAACTTCACAGATACTAACAACTATAGTATCAAGTCATATCTACCTTTCAAGACAAGTCACAATACCTTTTTAGAAATACAATTACCGGCTTCTAAATCAAGTGACTTCTTCTTAAAAACCTTAAGCAATTTGGTACCTTTAAAACAATTTGCCCTTCTTTATTTCAAATCATTTCTTTGCTTACATTACTGAAGAAAACCATTCTTTTAATCTTCCATAAAGTTGTTATAACCAACTTCCCATAAAGCCGTTATAACTCTTTATGTCTTAGACAAATTCATTCATTTTATAACCAAGAGACTTATACTTTCAAATCAAATCACATAGCTTTCAAAATACTTCAAGTCTCTTAACTTTTAAGAAAACAAGTTTCAAAGTCTTAAAAACTTCATACGTAAACTCTTTTAAATTAAGTAACATATATTTTGGTGCGTTGTGAATATACTTATTTATAACGATCTTATTCAAGTAGCCACGATCTAGAAAATGTAATACAATTTTGTCTTATCTTAGCTTCTATGCAGATGGAGAATTCTACTTTTTTTAATATAATTAATTGTCATTACATTTTCCTTTATTAACGCTGCAAAGGCTTGTTCGATACTTATTCTCATTCGTGCCGTAAATTAGCCAAGTCAACTCGACTCCAAATACTTCCTAACGACTCTTACCAACATCCCCCATAAGACTTGGTAAGAGGTGTAGCTTTTACATAGAGTAAATCAACATAACTACCTCTTAGCTTCTAAGAGTAGACGGAAATCATGAAATACTACTACATGTATATTTCATACATAGAATCATGCCAAAGGAAGGAAGAGGTTCACATACCTCGCGACGATTATCGACAAGTAGCAAAATGCTCCAAAGTACTTCAACCTTGATAGCTATTCCATCCTCCAAGTAGGATACGCTATACTTAGTACTTCAACCTATAATGGCCACAATACGTCCATTAACTTCTTACTTCAAACGTAGAATATTCTAAGTGCTAAGTCACTAAATTCTACGGAAAATCGGACAACACTTCCTTTGTTTCTACATACTTTGCCACCTTTTTCAAGGCCGAATTCAATAACCAAACACGCCACATTTAAGGCCCAATCAATGCAACCAACAATAGGGGATTGCACGCCTACTAGACGTGTAAAATTCCGCCCTACAAACGATATCAAACTAATACAACTTACTAGGCCAATTCGGCTAACTTGAGGTACTATAACATCAATTCTTATTCAATTTCCATTTCAATCCAAGTTGTTAGCACAACATGATATCAAGTCGCAATCGATTATAACTACTATAATCTTCAAGTAAGTAACATGCGACGATTCTAATAAACGACCAAATTGTAATCCAACTTCCATGGCTTACATTACATTTCGAATTTTAAAGCTACAAGCAATCCATAATACTTATAAACTTCAACATATAACTTCGTGCTAGAAACATGTAAAGCTAACAACAAACAATATATATATAATCTTGTAACACTTTTAAGAGACAAGATTATACCTCAATGAATCTTAATCCAACTCCAAACCCGAAGTCGCTCCTGAGCAACTTAGAGCCTCTTCAAGACACTTCAATCCGCTAGTTGAGACCCTTAGAACAACACCAACAATTTTCCTTCAAACTTCCAAACAAAACCTAGAAAGCAACTAGGTTTTCACTCATGACTAATACGAAAACTATCTTTTTCCGAGATTTTTCTATTGAGATACACTTACAATACACTCAAGAACCTTGGTTTAAAGTGTGGAGCTAAATGGATAACAAACAAATTTTTGTTGTTGTTGAGAGTAGGCAAACCCGAGAGCTAGGCTCTTGTTGTTCATCAATTTTCTTGAAAATTTGGCTAAGTGTTAAGCTTGTCTTGCTACTACTAGTATTATATAGCACAATGGAGGGTCAAGATGCAAACAAATGGGTGGCTTGGATGAGGTCTTACTAAATATCAAGACTTTGTGGACCCATTGACCAAGTCAATTATGTCAAGCTCTTCAAGTTGCAAGACTTGTCTTCCTAACAAGGGTCAAATGACCCTTTTTCCCATGTCCAATTCGCCCAAGCTCACTTAAGGGGGGTGACACGTGTCGCCTCCCATTCGCCACAATATTACGTTTCCGACAATTTCATAATTAGATAAATTTTTACAAGTCTCAAATCTTAACACTTGTGAGTTCTTACGTACGTTCTTAAAACATGTCCTGTAAATACGGGGTGTAACATTCTTCCCCCCTTAGAAACATTCGTCCCCGAATGTTCTTTCGGAGTCAAACTTATAATTAGCGACATAGTTTCCTTTCACAATCCCGACATACCAATAATGCCACACATGGCCCTAATACCTCGCACACGCATATCCGTCCATCATAAGCCCAAAAGAGATTATCTTTTCGTACTTCCAACTCTTTCTAGCATATACATAGTCTCAACATAATCTGTTCATGACATTTAAACATACCACAACTTTATCATGCATACAAGTTTCTAAAGGGCCAAAGACATACCTGAAATCATATAGGCGGTTCAAAGGACCGCTAAAACTGGGAACTCCCACCACGACCTCTGCCACGGCCTGTCGGTGCATGAACCTCCTGCCTAGCTATTGAAGGCGAAGAACCCGCAACTGATCCAGTAGACGGTGTTGTCCCACCAGGACCCCCTCTATAAGGACACTCTCTTAACATATGGCCTAGACGACCACAAGAAAAACAAGCACCCGTACCGGCGCGACATACCCCAGAATGTAACCTACCACACTGGGCGCATTGAGGCAAATGTGGCCTCGACTGACTGGAACCCCCATCTCCCTGAGACTCTGAAGCTCTAGAGACCTGACCGGCCCCTGCATTCCCGGGGTTGTAAAACCCCCCGCCGAAAAACTGTGGAGGAGCACTTGGTGCTGGCTGCAATGTAGACCTAGTTCACTGAGGCCGCCCGCCTAAAATCGCCACGAGACCTGTTGTCTCGCCTCTTGGCCGGCTCGAGTCAATATGATCCTCCATCTCTCTATCTCTATCCTCGCGCATAGGCTGCGTCTCAGCAATGTCCATACCGGGCTGAAGAGCCACCCCCAAGTATGCAGTAATCATATGACGGTCTAGCCCCATCACATAACGATAAACTCTATCCGCCATGTCAGCTACAATGGTGTGCGCATGCCTGGCCAAAGAGTCAAACTCCAGGCTGTACTCCCTGATAGTCCTCCCATTCTGCCTCAAGGTCAAGAATCTACCTACACGGGCTCTTCTCATCTCAGGAGGCAAAAAGTGATCCATGAAGGCCTTTGTGAACTCCTCCCAAACAGCTAGAAGAGCATCCTCACCTCTCGACAGCTCCCATGACTCGAACCAGTTCAACGCAATATCGCAGAACCCAGAAGAGGCTAGCATGCTGAACTCCGTCTTGAAGCCCTAAGAACTGCATAGTCCATCAGGCGCCGAATGAACTCCTCGCGATCCTCGCCGCACTCGAACCATAAAACTCGGGCGGATGACAACCCAGAAAATCCCGAATCCTCAAACTGCCAGCTCTAGGGTTAGCTACCTTCTCCTGTCGGCGCTGCCCTACCACTATGCTAGTCAATAGCCTGATCTGCTCTCCGTAATCTCTAAACTATGCCCCTGGCTGCGAATCGAGGCTCGGATCAGGAACCTTCGAGCTACCGCCGCTCTGGCCTTCTAATCTTGCCGCGGTGAACTTCGCCGACCACTTACTACCTCGGGCATAGTGCTGGCTCGAGTCCGTAACCTCTCGAGTACCGCTTAGCAACTCCCGCCTCTTCGGGCCCCGGTCGATTCAGTGAGGCATAAGCGTTTCATAAGAATAGGTCGAGAGAGGATTCAATCTACTATGACAAATTTCATCGCACGATCTCAAAGAGAGAAGAATGGAAACCAATTCTAAATGTCTGACCTATCCGATTATAGATGTGGTGCACAACACACCGATAATCAAGACTCTACTAGACACTGCGTCAGACACTTTCCGAGGACTAATCGCTCGATACCACTTTTGTCACGACCCGACCGGGCGCGATCGTGCCCTACAGGCACCCTGCCTGTATACATCGAGAATAGCAATGAACATACACAATATACAACATTTAGACAATAATAATACGGACTAGCCGACAAGGCCGCGCCAAAAATATGCATAATCAAAGAAAATTGTACAACCTGCCTACATTTCAAACCACAACATGTGACTACAGACCTCTAAGAGTTTTTACATAACAATAGTGGCGGGACAGGGCCCCGCCATACCCCTGAATACACATGAATCTACAACATCAGGGGAAACCGTACCAAGAGATAAGCCTCCGGAGCAAATGGAGCTTTTTCCCAAAAACTGAACCGAGATCCTAAGAGCAAGGATCACCAACCTGTGTACCTAATACCTGCGGGCATGAACGCAGCCCCCCGAATGGGGTCAGTTCAACAGGTACCGAATATGGAACGGAAGTAAGGTACAACAATTAAAACATATCTGTATAAAAGCATGACAGAGGTAAGTGTAAAAGAAGTAAATACCTGAACCTACCATGTCATTACCATCTCGTGAACTTAATCGTACCTTATTATCTTTTCCCATTTTTCAATAAAAGTTATAGCCACTTCTTGCGTACATACTTAGGAAAATCATCAAGTTCATTACCATATAACTTACTTACTTTACATAACCTAATCCGGCCCTTTATGGAGGGACGCCTATACTTCCCGACCCAATCTGGGACGCGATAAAGTCACATAGTCTGCCCATGAAGGTATACTGCCCGGCCCATTTCTGGGACGCGATAATGTCATATAGTCTGCCCATAAAGGTATAACGCCCCATTCTCGACGCGATAATGTCATATAGTCCGCCCATAAAGGTATCTTCGCCCCATTTCGACGCGATAATGTCATATAGTACGCCCATAAAGGTATCTTGCTCGCCATTTACGGGACGCGATAATGTCATATAGTGCGCCCATAAAGGTATACCGCGGCCATTCTCGACGCGATAATGTCATATAGTCCGCCATAAAGGTATACTTGTCACGACGACCCGGCCCGCATCCAGTGTCCAACACAGGCACCCTTTCGTAAACATCGAGAATAGCAATGAACATACACAACTAAAAAAATACTTAAACATAAATTAACAACAAGCTAGCCGATATAAGGCCACCTTCCGTAAAAATATACTCAATCCGAAATAATAAAGACATTTTTTTTCTTTACAACCCAAACCACAATGTGACTACTGCACTTAAGAATAACAACTCAAGGGACGGTCCCCGCCATACCACGAATGTACAACAACCGACAATACCAGGATAAGCCTCCGATAGGAGGAGCTTCTCAACGGTGAGCGGTGATCCTAAGAGCGAGGATCAAGAATCAGATTTTACTGCGACATTTAACGCAGCCGGCCGAGGTCAAGATAACATGTACCAAATATGTGAAATGAAAGTATCAGAATGAAATCATAAGTCTAAAATAAAGCGAGACATGTATGATAACTCGATTAACGAAGACATCGTGCCTTACTAACAATGAGTAAATAGGTGTATACTTACAATATAAAGTAGGAAGCTCACGATCAAAACAGACCACCCGCCCGCAGATCATTAAGCAATCCTATTCCCGGACTATTTCACCAGATAGATCGCGTGGACCCGCATGAGGTATTCTCGCATGGAACTATTTCACCCGCATAAGCCCTTACGGACTCGCGTGAGGTATTCCTCGCATAGGTCGGACCCGCCCGCACGGGACTATTTCACCCGCATAAGCCCCATCGACTCACGAGGTATTCTCGCATCGTGGGTAGCAAATCCACGAAATATGCAATGCCACAAACCCGGAATGACCGCAATTATTCTTGAACTACTAGCACAAATCCGGCTATCACACATAACATAAGCACTACCGGCTTATCATACAATATATAAGCAAGTTAAGCAACCCCCTAACTTCTTATTATTCTGTTTCATATACACTCTCATTTTAGTTTACTTAAGGCACTAACATGTTCTTTATAAAAATCCGGGAATTTAACCCAAAGTACTACGTACTTCTATTCTTTTAAAATGACTCATTTCATTTATAAAACTTCCAAGATACTAATAACCGTAGTATCAAGTTACAATTTCTTTTCAAGACTAGTCACAATACTTTTTAGAAATAAAATTAGGCTTCTAAATCAAGTGACTTCTTCTCTCGTAAAAGCCTTAGGCAATTGATGCCTTTAAATCAAATTGCCTTTCAATAAAATCAAGCCATTTATCTTTCCATAAAGCCAATATAACCAACTCCCCATAAAGTCGTTATATTCACTTTATACCTAAGTCAAGTACAATTTCCTATCCAAGGGACTTATACGTTTAAAACGAAACAAGTATCACATTCTTTAAAACTCTTCAAGTCCCTTAACATGCTTAAATTACTTAGAGTAAACCACTCTTTAAACTTTCCATAAAGCTATTATAACCGACTTCCCATAAAGCCGTTATACTAGCCTTATACATTAGCAATTTACATTTTTCCTTATAACCAAGAGACTTAAACTTTCCAACAAACAAGTATTAAAATACTTTCAACATACTTAAAGTCTCTTAACTTTTGAAAATCAAGATATCCTTAATATTTAATCAAGTGAGTTGATTCCCTAACTCAAACAACTTGGGCATTCTTAAAATAAGCCAAGGATATCAAATAGACTAGATTTGTCAAAAATCTCGTACGTCTACCGTACTATACATTTACAACTTAATCATGCTCAAGAGATAGGAAAGTTCCACATACCTCTTCGGTTTAATCCACTTGCTAAGTCCAATCGCCGTACATAGTATGTCAACCTATAATGACCATAGTACGTCTATTAACTTCTAGTTTCAAACGTAGAATGTTCCAAGTGCAAGTCACTAAATTCTACGGAAAATCGGACAGCACTTCCTTTGTTTTTACTAACTTTGCCACCTTTTTCAAGGCCGAATACAATAACCAAACAGCCTCAATTGGCTCACCACAATTTATAAGGTAGTTCAATACAAATGAATAACCAAACAGCCCCAATTGGCTCACCACAAACGATAACAAACTAGTCTAAACTATAATGTCAATTCGGCAATTAGGCAACAATACAAATCGTTTCCAATTCCTTTTTAATCCAAGTGGTTTAGTATAACATGATAAAGCCGCAATTAATTATAGCTACTACATTTTCCAAGTAGGTAACATGCGACAATTCAACTTATCGATCAAATTGGATTTCAATTTCAAATGGCTAAATATGTCATTTTCGGATATTTGAGCTTCCAATTCCATAACACTTATCAAACTTCAAAACACATATCACATGACCACTTATAACTTATCATAACGTGAAATCTTCAATTACAAAAGTAAAACGAAGATTATACCTCAATTAGCCCAAATATGATCCAAGAGTACAAGTTGATCTTTAGCACCTTTAGCTCCTCCTTTCGACATTCCAATCCACCCCAAGCCACCCTTAGAAGCTTATGAAAAACTCATCTTCAAGTTTCAACTTCAAAGTTGAATAACCCTTTAGGTTTTCGCCTTGACTAATAATAAAAAACACCATTTTTCCGGATCTTTCTATTGAGATACACTTATAATACCATTAGGTTCCTTGTTTTAAAGTGGGTAGATTATTGGACAACAAACAAATTTTTTCCCTTCAAACCGTAAGCCTAAGGAGATTGAATCTTTTGAGTTCTTCAAATTTTTTGTAAAATTTGTCTAAGTGTGTTGCCTTGTCTTGCACTAGTATACATATATAACAAGATGGAGGGTCAAGATTAGAACAAATGGGTGGTTAGGATGCACTTCACAAGGATCAAGCCAAGTGGCATTGACTTGGTCAACAATGTCAAGCTCTTGCCTTTGCAAGACTTGATCTTTTAAATTATGGTCAAATGACCATTTCCATGTCAATTTCGTCCAAGAGTATTAAGGGGGTGACACGTGTCGCCTCCCGCTCGTCGCAATATTTCATTTTCCGACAAATTCCAAAATTCGATAAATTTTACTCGTCTCAAATCTTAACATTTGAGTTCTTATGACGTTCTAGAAACATATCACGAAATTTCCGGTGTAACATTCTTCCCCTTAGAAACATTCGTCCCGAATGTTCTTTCGGGAGTCAACTTAAAGATAGCGACATAGTCTTCTTTTACAACCCCTACATACCAATAATACCACACGAGGCCTCATAAAAATACTCATACTAAAATGTCAAGCTGAACCCCATGTGTCAATGTCGATTATCTGCATAAAGCTTCACGACTCTAAGCTTACTAATAATCTTTCCGTATAAGCTTCGCTTTATCCACGGCCATTGAATCAAGTCCGACCAAATAATCGAACCTCGCCTATGTCGAACCATCCAACCGGCGATCGATACTTCTTACCTACAAGGCCTCCTACAGTCCATCTAAAATCTGGAAGGGTATCTGTTATCGTACGTAACAAGACAAGAGGCAATTAACCTTCCGCTATTCACGAATCAAAACACAGCCCGCAACCTATCCTCGAGCTCGGATAGTACGCTCGCCGACCGTCGGTGCGAGGTGTAATGCACCACCGAGACTCACGTGTGTCCCTAAAACCCTTCTCAAAAACCTCAGGTTATCATGTAATCGAGCTCATCCGCCGGACATCATAAGCGTAGGGACCCTGCGATCTCACAATCCCCGCTATACACGCTAGCATAAACCTCACCGAGTAAGTGGTCCCAACAGAAAGAACACGGTGGTTTCGCGACCTAATTACCATGACCCTGTGGAGTCGCACTTCCTCCGAGTACGATGCCACCCTGTAACAAGATCCATATTAATTACCTCTCATATCTAGGTTGGGTTTTCAATAGCCTGCAATAGCCCACTGGGCTTCTGGTACACAACCATGACTGCTACTAATTCGACACTAAGCGAGAACTCCGCTATGTCCCTTTTTCCTGGTCATCTTACCCATACATACATCCGAGGTCACGACATAACTTAGTCGAACTCGAGCGGCGAGCAATAAGCGCTTTGTATGCCTCCCTAAAACTGGCGACTAGTCCCGCAAAGACCGGTACATGCAATCTATCTCATCTCACAAAGACTTATCGGTGCTACTCAACAGCTCTTCTCTCTGAGAGTCGTATCTCGATCTCAGTATCATAATCGGATCTCATATCGCCGCTCTTTACTTCCTCAATGACGGAAGACTCGCAACCTCTGATCTAAACTTCCTTAACTTGAAGCAATTAATCGAACCCCTAGGCTCTGTGAATCGAAGAATCTCACGGACCACGCCCCGCCTATCTGCCGCCTACAGCGGACTACCTCGTGTCCGCGACAAGCGAGTATCTCAGAATCGCTTTGGCTTTCCCGGATGGTATAGGATATCAATATCACAATCCACGAGTAACTTAGCCACCATCGCTGTCGCAAATTCTACCGCCTCACCGCGTATATATCGAGGCTTTGTGGTGCGCACAAATATCCACATGAAATGCAGATATACGCCCCGCCCCAAATCTTCAAGGCATGTTTTAATCGCCGCACTCTAAATCGTGAGTGGCACAATTTCCTTTCTCGCTTCCCTAACTACCGGAAAACATAGGCTCTATCCTTCCGTGCGTCAAGACACAACCTAGCCCAACACCCAACGTGTTATCAATATAACCTAACCTCTAGTCTCACAAGAGGGTTAGAACTGTAGTCGTGGTCAACTTATCTTCCAATAATCAAAGCCTTTCTCATTCCTGCAAGTATTCGGTATCCTTAATCTCACTTATGGTTCTGATTCCCTTTTGTTGCAACCAAACTTGGTCACTAACTTAGACTTAATTCCTTTGCTTGCCTCATGGCTAAGACTTCATCACAATCACAATTTAGGGGAGGTTTTCCTTGATCTCACAAGTAGTAACCCGGTTTCTCCTTTCCCGGTTGTAGAGCCTATAACTAGGTGTTACCACATTTTCTCGAAATGTTCTTACTGCCCATTATCTACTAATGGTCTTTACACTCGTCTGGGGTAATCATGACCCGTGCAACTTACATTAATATCTTTACGATACTTCCTCGACCAATTCGTACGTCGTTCTTAATTACCCCATAACAACACTTTTCCCACGGTTATCTACAATCAGAATCTATGGCATGACGATACCGAAGACCTTACCTGTCTTATATCCCTCGTCTAACAACATGGGTACACGCCACCCCATAATACGTAAAACTGTCCTTTTATGTGGGGGAGAAAACTTATCTCCCCTTTCTTAAACTTTCATGGGCGTCACAACCCCAATCACAGGGTCCTCTCGCGGTCCAATAATTATCTAATCATCACGCACCGCCTTTAAGTTCGTGTAGATTTTCCAACCTACCAAAGATGCCCTCAGCTTTCCGCCGGCAGCACTCGTACTTATTTATTCATGCCTTGCACATTTTTCCTGAAATTATCTGGAAGGTCGTGGCCCTGACCGCCACACCAAACCAACTCCAAGTACCTCCAAGGGCATTTAACATAAATTCCTTCAAATTCAATTATTACTTACTTTCTGCCTCAATCCACCTCAAATGAACAAATCACACAGGCTTAAAAAGAAAACAACGATGCCAAAGAAGGAAGGATAATTCACTGGTTACCACCACTTCTCTCCCTTTTCACCGAAAATCACTTACGTAAACGGAATCGAGTCAATCTCTGCGATCAACGTTGGCATAACAAGAGGCCAACTAGCGAACTCATAATGACCTCACTGTCATTACAACTCTGCTGGGTCCAACGACTTTATCGTTACCGGCAATTATTATCTACGTGCTCAGCTACCACCCAACACTCACGGGTGTAGTCACCTCGAAAGGTTCTCATGGATTCAGGCTTTATTTCTTTATACTTGGTTGCTCTCTTTTTCACTGGTCGCACTCTTTCTGTACTTCCAAACTTATTCCAGCTTACATACATAAATTCCATACTAACTCTGGCCTCCACTCTTTGGAGTTACAAAATTAAACAACATAAGGCGATTCGCTCGCATGACTGGTTAGGTGGAATCGTCCACGAACGTAAAGCGATTAACTAGACTTGGGCTTTACACTGCGTGACCTGTCACGTAGAGGGACTACTACCAACTGATCCCATTTCATTTCAAGCTATGGGGCGACCCTTAATAGATCCCCAACCCGACTCGGCGTCATATTTAACTCTTTCCTTGGTCCGTCTTAACCCTTTACTACCCGAGAAGGCCTTATATACCTAAGGTCTCGACGGTTATCACATTCTCAGGCTCGCAATTTCCATGCTCCAAGCCTAATTTATCAGCCCCCCGTAACCGGGTACAAAAACTTCTCGTAAAATCATAGTCGTGTTGTCTTGACCACAACAACCATACGGCTCTCACCCGTACCATTCTCGAAATTCTACTAAGTAGCTCAATCTATAACATAGTCTTCCATTTAGTCTCTTAATTAACTTCTTAAGGGTCCATTACATTCTCACACAACTCATCATCACCTAATTATCTCAAACAAGCACGTAAAACCTTTATGAGAGTTCCTTAACTGCTCATACCTTCCCGATATTTATTTAGTCCTTACCCAATCCTGGTAGTCTAAAATCATCCTAGGCAACACACATGTGACCCCCAAACATAAATCCGTATAGTTGTATGTCACAATACCAACTATACTACAAACATTACCAACCTGGATACGCAATCCACATAATCCTTCCCGGTCATCACGCTTTCTCGTAGTGCAAACAATCATAACTTGTTGGGAGAGACGAGCCTAACCATACTGTTTCTATCGCACGATCTTGGGTGAGAAGAATGGAAACCAATCCTAAATGTCCTGCAGCCTCCGATTATAGATGGTGCACAACACACCGATAATCAAGACTCTACTAGACACGGTCAGACACTTTCCGAGGACTAATCGCTCGATACCACTTTTGTCACGACCACCAAGCTCGCGATCGTGCCCAACCAGGCACCTCTTTGTAAACATCGAGAATAGCAATGAACATACACAACTAAAAAAAATACTTAAACATAAATTAACAACAGGCTAGCCGATAAGGCCACCTTCCGTAAAAATATACTCAATCCAGAAATAGAACAGTACATTTTTTTTTCTTTACAACCCAAACCACATTGTGACTACAGACCTCTAAGAATAACAACCCTGGCGGGACAGGGCCCCGCCATACCCGTGAATGTACAACAACTGACAATACCAGGGATAAGCCTCCGAAAGGAGGGAGCTTCTCAACAGCTGAACAGTGATCCTAAGAGCGAGGATCAAGAATCAGACTTTACTGCGGCGTGAACGCAGCCTCGGCGAGGTCAAGACAACATGTACCAAATATGTGAAATCAGCATCAGAATGAAATCATAAGTCTAAAATAAAATGGAGACATGTATGATAACTCAATTAACGATAATCGTGCCTTACTAACAATGAGAGTAAATAGGTGTATACTTACAATATAAAGTAGGAAGCTCACGATCAAAACAGACCACCCGCGCGATGTCATTAGCAATCCTATTCACGGGACTATTTCACCAGATAGATCGCGTGGACCCGCATGACGTATTCCTCGCAAGGGACTATGTCACCCGCATAAGCTCTTCCGGACTCGCGTGAGGTATTCCTCGCATAGGTCGGACCCGCCCGCACGGGACTATTTCACCGCATAAGCCCTACGGACTCGCGTGAGGTATTCCTCGCATCGTGGGTAGCAAATCCACGAAATATGCAATGCCACAAACCCGGGAATGACCGCGCAATTATTCTTGAACTACTAGCACAAATCCGCTTATCACACATAACATAAGCACTACCGCTTATCATACAATATATAAGCAAGTTAAGCAACCCCTAACTTCTTATTATTCTGTTTCATATACACTCTCATTTTAGTTTACTTAAGGCACTAACATGTTCTTTATAAAAATCCGGGAATTTAACCCAAAGTACTACGTACTTCTATTCTTTTAAAATGACTCATTTCATTTATAAAACTTCCAAGATACTAATAACTGTAGTATCAAGTTACAATTTCTTTTCAAGACTAGTCACAATACTTTTTAGAAATAAAATTAGGCTTCTAAATCAAGTGACTTCTTCTCTCGTAAAAGCCTTAGGCAATTGATGCCTTTAAATCAAATTGCCTTTCAATAAAATCAAGCCATTTATCTTTCCATAAAGCCAATATAACCAACTCCCCATAAAGTCGTTATATTCACTTTATACCTAAGTCAAGTACAATTTCCTATCCAAGGGACTTATACGTTTAAAACGAAACAAGTATCACATTCTTTAAAACTCTTCAAGTTCCTTAACATGCTTAAATTACTTAGAGTAAACCACTCTTTAAACTTTCCATAAAGCTATTATAACTGACTTCCCATAAAGCCGTTATACTAGCCTTATACATTAGCAATTTACATTTTTCCTTATAACCAAGAGACTTAAACTTTCCAACAAACAAGTATTAAAATACTTTCAACATACTTAAAGTCTCTTAACTTTTGAAAATCAAGATATCCTTAATATTTAATCAAGTGAGTTAATTCCCTAACTCAAACAACTTGAGCATTCTTAAAATAAGCCAAGGATATCAAATAGACTAGATTTGTCAAAAATCTGACGCTCACCGTACTATACATTTACAACTTAATCATGCTCAAGAGATAAGAAAGTTCCACATACCTCTTCGGTTTAATCCACTTGCTAAGTCCAATCGTCGTACGTAGTATGTCAACCTATAATGACCATAGTACGTCTATTAACTTCTAGTTTCAAACGTAGAATGTTCCAAGTGCAAGTCACTAAATTCTACGGAAAATCGGACAACACTTCCTTTGTTTTTACTAACTTTGCCACCTTTTTCAAGGCCGAATACAATAACCAAACAGCCCCAATTGGCTCACCACAATTTATAAGGTAGTTCAATACAAATGAATAACCAAACAGCCCCAATTGGCTCACCACAAACGATAACAAACTAGTCTAAACTATAATGTCAATTCGGCAATTAGGCAACAATACAAATTGTTTCCAATTACTTTTTAATCCAAGTGGTTTAGTATAACATGATATCAAGCCGCAATTAATTATAGCTACTACATTTTCCAAGTAGGTAACATGCGACAATTCAACTTATCGATCAAATTGGATTTCAATTTCAAATGGCTAAATATGTCATTTTCGAATATTTGAGCTTCCAATTCCATAACACTTATCAAACTTCAAAACACATATCACATGACCACTTATAACTTATCATAACATGAACTCTTCAATTACAAAAGTAAAACGAAGATTATACCTCAATTAGCCCAAATATGATCCAAGAGTACAAGTCGATCTCTAGCACATTTAGCTCCTCCTTTCGACATTCCAATCCACCCCAAGCCACCCTTAGAAGCTTATGAAAAACTCATCTTCAAGTTTCAACTTCAAAGTTGAATAACCCTTTAGGTTTTCGCCTTGCGACTAATACGAAAACACCATTTTTCCGGGATCTTTCTATTGAGATACACTTATAATACCCTTAGGTACCTTGGTTTAAAGTGGGGAGATTATTGGACAACAAACAAAAATTTTCCCTTCAAACCCTAAGCCTAAGCCGAGAGCCTCTATTGAGTTCTTCAAAATTTTTGTAAAATTTGTCTAAGTGTTTTGCCTTGTCTTGCACTAGTATACATATATAACAAGATGGAGGGTCAAGATTAGAACAAATGGGTGGTTAGGATGCACTTCACAAGGATCAAGCCAAGTGGCATTGACTTGGTCAACAATGTCAAGCTCTTGCCTTTGCAAGACTTGATCTTTTAAATTATGGTCAAATGACCATTTCCCCCATGTCAATTTCGTCCAAGAGTATTAAGGGGGGGTGACACGTGTCGCCCTCCCGTTCGTCGCAATATTTCATTTTCCGACAAATTCCAAAATTCCGATAAATTTTTACTCGTCTCAAATCTTAACATTTGAGTTCTTATGTACGTTCTAGAAACATATCACGAAATTTCCGGTGTAACAATCTCGCCGCCATTTCGGGACGCGATAATGTCATATAGTACGCCATAAAGGTATCTTGCCCGACCCATTTCGACGCGATAATGTCATATAGTCCGCCATAAAGGTATCTTGCCCGCCATTCACGACGCGATAATGTCATATACCGCCCATAAAGGTATCTTGCCGGCCATTTCGGGACGCGATAATGTCATATAGTTCGCCCATAAAGGTATCTCGCTCGCCCATTTCGACGCGATAATGTCATATAGTTACGCCATAAAGGTATCTTGCCGGCCCATTTCGGACGCGATAATGTCATATAGTGCGCCCGTAAAGGTATACCGCCCGCCCATTCACGGACGCGATAATGTCATATAGTGCGCCCATAAAGGTATCTTGCCGGCCCATTTCGACGCGATAATGTCATATAAAATCAGAATTTAACCCAACGTACTACGCACCTCTACTCCTTTAGAAAGACTCTTTTTCAAATACAACTTCCCAGATACTAACAACTATAGTATCAAGTCATATCTACCTTTCAAGACAAGTCACAATACCTTTTTAGAAATACAATTACCGGCTTCTAAATCAAGTGACTTCTTCTTAAAAACCTTAAGCAATTTGGTACCTTTAAAACAATTTGCCCTTCTTTATTTCAAATCATTTATTTGCTTACATTACTGGAGAAAACCATTCTTTTAATCTTCCATAAAGTTGTTATAACCAACTTCCCATAAAGCCGTTATAACTCTTTATGTCTTAGACAAATTCATTCCTTTTATAACCAAGAGACTTATACTTTCAAATCAAATCACATAGCTTTCAAAATACTTCAAGTCTCTTAACTTTTAAGAAAACAAGTTTCAAAGTCTTAAAAACTTCATACGTAAACTCTTTTAAATTAAGTAACATATATTTTGGTGCGTTGTGAATATACTTATTTATAACGATCTTATTCAAGTAGCCATGATCTAGAAAATGTAATACAATTTTGTCTTATCTTAGCTTCTATGCAGATGGAGAATTCTACTTTTTTTAATATAATTAATTGTCATTACATTTTTCTTTATTAACGCTGCAAAGGCTTGTTCGATACTTATTCTCATTCGTGCCGTAAATTAGCCAAGTCAACTCGACTCCAAATACTTCCTAACGACTCTTACCAACTGTTACACCCCGTAATTTCAGGACATGTTTTAAGAACGTAAGTAAGAACTCACAAATGTTAAGATTTGAGACTTGTAAAAATTTATCGGAAATTATGGAAATTGTCGGAAAACGTATTAGTATGACGAATGGGAGGGCGACACGTGTCACTCCCCCTTACTATGCCTTGGACGATTTTTAGCAAGGGCATAAGGGTCATTTGACCTTTGTTGCAAGACAAGTCTTGCAACTTGAGGCTTGATAATATTGACTAAGGTCAAAGGTCCCACAATGGTCTTGATTCTTTTGTAAGACTACATCTAAGCCTTCCATGTGTTTATATCATAACCCTCCAAGGTGCTTTATATATTACTACTAGTAGAGGGAGTTTAACACTTAGAAAAATTGCACAAATTGAAGAACACGTTGAGAGGTTTGGGTTTCACAAAAAGGAAGAAGAAAAAATTTGTTTCTTGTTCATTCAACTCCCACTTTAAACCAAGGTTCTTAGGTGTATTGTAAACACATCTCAATAGAAAAGTCTTGAAAAAGGTAGTTTACGGGTTAGTCGCAAAACGAAAACCTAAGGGTCTTTCTAGGTTTTGTTGGAGTTTTGAAGGATAATTGTTGGTATTGTTCTAAGGGTCTCAACAAGCGGATTGAGGTGTCTTGGAGAGGCTCTAAAGTACTAAGGAGCGACTTCGGATTGGAGTTGGATTAAGAATCATTGAGGTATAATCTTGTTCTTTGAAAGTATTACAAGATTACTTATATTGTTGTTGTTAGCTTTGTATGTTGCGAGCATGAAATTGTTATATTGAAGTTATAAGGATTATGGATTGATTATAGCCTTGGAAATCCGAAATGTAATGTAAGCCATTACTAAGTTGAATTACAATTTAATCGTTGTTAGAATTGTCGCATGTTATTGACTTGAAGATTATGGTAGTTATAACCAAATGCGACTTGATATCATTTTATGCTACCAATTTGGATTGAAATGGAAATTGGATAGAATTGGTATTGTTGAACTCAAGGTGGCCGAATTTGGACTTGTAGTTTGTATTGTTTGGTTATTCATTTGTATTGGACTACCTTATATATAATTGTGAGCCAATTGGGGTTGTTTAGTTATTAATTTGTATTGGACTACCTTCTATATAATTGTGAGCCAATTAGGGCTGTTTGGTTATTGTATTTTCGGCCTTGAAAAAGGTGGCAAAGTGAGTAAATACAAAGGAGGTGCTGTCCGATTTTCCGTAGAAATTAGAGACTTAACACTTATAATATTCTACGTTTGAAGTAAGGCTTTAATAGACGTATTGTGAATATTATAGGTTGACATAGTACGGGCGAGACTTTGTACTTGGCAAGTGGTTTGACCCGACAAGGTATGTAGAACTTTTCCTATCCTTTGAGCATGACTAGTTTCGCGTATATAGTACGGTAGACGTACGAGACTTTGACATTCTTTACTTGTTTTATGAAATGCCAAGTCGGGTGAGTTAGGAGATTAACTCACTTCTTTGAGAATATTAAAGATGTCTTAAGTCTTGTTAAAGATAAGGGACTTGAAGAATTTTAAAGTATGTAATACTTGTGTCGTTTTAAAAACGTATAAGTCCCTTGGATAGGAAATTGTACATGACTAAGGTATAAAGTGAATATAACGACTTTATGGGGAGTTGGTTATATTGACTTTATGGAAAGATAAATGACTTGATTTTATGGAAGGCAATTCGATTTTAAGGCATCAATTGCCTAAGGTTTTATAAGACACGAGTCACTTGATTTAGAAGCCATAGATTATTTCTAAAAGTATTGTGACTGTCTTGAAAAGAAATTGTCACTTGATACTACGCTATTAGTATCTTGGAAGTTTTATAATGAAATGAGTCTTTTAAAAGAATAGAAGCACGTAGTACTTTGGTTAATTCTGATTTTCATAAAGACATGTTAGTGCCTTAAGTAAACTAAAATGAGAGTGTATATGAACAAGAATAGTAAGAAGTTAGGGGATTTCTTAACTTGCTTATTTATTGTATGATAAGCCGATAGAGCTTATGTTGTGTGTGATAGCCGGATTTGGGCTAGTGATATATTATTCGTTGCGGGGTCATTCCCCGGGATTGTGGCATAGTATATTTCCGTGGATTTGCTAACCACGATGCGAGGAATACCTCATGCGAGTCCGTAAGGGCTTATGCGAGTGAAATAGTCCCATGCGGGCGGGTCCAGCCTATGCGAGGAATACCTCATGCGAGTCCGTAAGGGCTTATGCGGGTGAAATAGTCCCATGCGAGGAATACCTCACGCAGGTCCACTGGACCTATGCGGGTGAAATAGTCCCAGGAGTAGGATTCCAATCCTATTTTTTTTTTTTGTAAGTATACACCTATTGTTACTCTCATTGTTAGTAAGGCACTGTGTACTGTAATTTTGTTATCATATATGTCTCCGGCTTTCTTTTAAACTTATGTTGTAATTACATTACTTTCGATTTACATACTTAGTACATATTGTGTCTTGACCCCTTCTTCTGGCCGTCGAGCCGCAGAAAGTGGTAAGTTCTTGGATCCACACTCTTAGGATCACTTATCGACGTCGGAAGCTCCATTCTCGGAGGCTTGTCTTTCTTTTAGTACGATCTTTCCCGATGTTGTAGATTATGTACATTCGTGGTATGGCGGCCCCGCCCCGCCACAGTTGTTATTCCTAGAGGTCTGTATTCACATATGTGGTTGGGCTGTAAGAACTGAGTTGTAAAGTTGTACTTTTGACTTTGTTTATATTATGGAAGGCGGCCTGATCGGCTAGCCTGTGTTGTTATATTGTTACACCTGTGTTTATGTTGTGTATGTTCCGCTGCTATTCTCCGATGTATACGAGCAGGTGCCTGTGTAGGCACGATCGCGCCCGGTCGGGTCGTGACAAAAGTGGTATCAGAGCAGTTAGTCCTCGGAAAGTGTCTACAGACCATGTCTAAGTAGAGTCTTGATTATCGGTGTGTTGTGCACCACATCTATAATCAGGAGGCTGCAGGACATTTAGGATTGGTTTTCATTCTTCTCTCTCTGAGATCGTGCATTAGAGATGTCTTATTAGGTTGAATCCTCTCTGACCTCTTCTTATGAAACAACTATGCCTCCACGAAAGACGACCAGAGCCCAGAAGGGCAAGGCAGCAACAGGAGCTGCTAGCGGTACTCAGAGGGTTACACGGGCTCAGGCACAGACTATGCCTGAGGTAGTAGGCGGGTCGGCGAGTTCACCACGCTGCGCTTTTAGAGAGCCGAGAGCGGCAGTAGCTCCAGAGGTTCCGGCACAGAGCCTCCAGTCCCACAGCCAGCTGCTGAGTATAGAGACTACGGGGAACAGATTCGGTTGTTGACCAAGATAAGAGCTTGGCAGCCGATGCGAGAGCGGCCACCCTAGAGCCGACAGTTTGCGGATTAGGGATTTTCTGGGATGTCATCCACCTGAGTTTTATGGTTCGAGGTCTGATGAGGATCCGCAGGAGTTCATTCGGCAGCTACAGCGGACCATGCAGGTTCTTAGGGCTTCAGAGACAGAGTCTGTTACACTAGCCTCCTACCGGTTGCGCGATATTGCGCTGAACTGGTTTGAGTCGTGGTTGCTTTCGAGAGGTGATGATGCTCTTCCAGCTGTTTGGGAGGAGTTTACAGAGGCTTTCATGGATCACTTTTTGCCTCCCGAGATGAGGAGAGCCCGGGTAGACAGATTCTTGACCTTGAGGCAGAACGGGAGGACTGTCAGGGAGTATAGCTTGGAGTTTGACTCCTTGGCTGTGCACGCATACTATTGTAGCTAGCATGGCGGATAGAGTTCATCGTTATGTGATGGGGCTAGACCGTCATATGATTACAGCATGCTTGGGGGTGGCTCTTCAGCCCGGTATGGATATTGCTAGGATGCAGGCCTATGCACAAGGGATAGAGGATAGAGAGAGGGAGGACCAGATTGACGCAGCCACCAAGAGGCTGTGACATCATGGTCTCGGGCGATTATCGAGGCGGGCCTCAAGAAGCAGACTAGGTCCACTTTCGGCCAAAGACAGAGTGCTCCACACGGATTTTACGCGAGGTCCGATCGCAGGTCGGTCGAGCAGTCGTGGCTCCGTGTCTTGGGTTTCGGGAGGCGAGTTCCTCGCCGATCGAGACCACCCACATCTCGGTGTGGTCGATGCGGTAGATCTCACCTGTGCGAGTGTCGTGTTCCACGAGGAGGTTGTTACTCTTGTGGCGGTGGGCCATTTGAAGAGAGATTGTCCGTCAGAGGCGACGTGGTGGTACAAAGACACCGACGGATCGATTCTTGGGTCTTCTTCTCCTTCGTGGTTATGCGCCCGAGGCGGTGGTACTACGGACAGCAGCCGCGGTAGAGGTCGTGGTGGTAGTTCCAGTTCTAGCGGTCCCCAGAACCGCATATATTCTCTAGCCACCGCCAGATCGTGAGGCTTCCCCGACGCCGCCACGGTACATTACCGATTTCAGTCGTGATGTTTATGCTTTGATAGATCGAGTTCTACCTTGTCCTATGTGTCCCCTCTTATTGTGGGTAGAATCGGGATAGAGCCGGTGTCGATAGAGCCATTTGAGGTAGCTACGCCAGTGGGTGATTCGGTGTTAGCTGAGCGGGTGTACAGAGGTTATCCGGTTTATATTTACAGTCGTCGCACTTGCAGACTTGATAGAGTTAGAGATGGCGATTTTGATGTCATTATGGGTATGGATGGTTGGCTTCTTGTTATGCCAACGTTGATCGTAGTGACGAGTTGGTTCGGTTCAGTTTCTGGCGAGCGATTATCGAGTGGAGGGGCAACACAAATACGCCGAGGGTAGGTTTATTTCTTACCTCAAGGCTAGGAAGATGGTGCGAAGCGGTACATCTATCATCCGTTCGGTATTCGATACGCAGGTGAGGTGCCGATTATTGATCGATGTCGGTGGTTAGGAGTTTCGGATGTGTTCCCGGATGATCTTCCGGTATCCTCCCGAGAGGAGATCGAGTTTTGTATTGACACGTTGCGGACACTCGACCTATTTCCATTCCGCCATACGGATGGCACCCGCCGAGTGAGGAGCGAAAGACCGGTGAAAGATTTCTTGGAGAAAGGCTTTATCGGGCCTAGTGTATCTCCCCGGGAGCGCCGGTGTTGTTTGTGAAGAAGAAGGATGGGGCCAGCTGCGTGTGTTGACTACTGCAACGAATAAGGTAACCATTAAGAATAGTACCCTCCCGTGATTGATGATTTGTTTGACGATTGCAGGTGCGAGGTGTTTCTCAAAGATAGACTGCGATGCAGTTATCATCGAGTTCGAGTTCGAGAGGCGACATCCCAAAGATCGCATTCAGACCGGTATGGGCACTATGAGTTGAGGTTATGTCTTTCGGCCGACCAACGCTCCAATGTATTTATGGATTTGATGAACGGGTGTTCAAGCCTTTTGGATACATTTGTGATTGTATTCATTGATGACATCTGGTGTATTCACGACGAGCGGGAGCATGCAGATCACTGGCGGTCAGATTGCCAGGATTCTCGGAGCCGGCAGCTATTCGCCAAGTTCTCCAAGTGTGAGTTTTGGTGCCTCGGTGGCATTCTGTGGCATATTATTGGGCCGACGGTGTTCGCGTGGATACGGCAAAGATTGAGGCGCCAAGTCTTGGCCGAGGCCTACTACTCCGGCCAAGTGCGCAGCTTTCTTAGGACTAGCGGGTTATTATCGTAGGTTTGTGGAGCGGTTGCCGATTTCAAAGACCGTTGACTAGGTCGACTCGTAAGGCGGCCAAGTTCCAGTGACGAGGCTTGCGAGAAGGGTTTCCGTTGTTGAAGGAAAGGTTGACTACAACTCCGATTCTTACTCTTAGGAGGTTTAGATGGGCACGTGATCTATTGTGATGCCTCGGGTATCGGGCTGGTGTGTTTTGATGCAAAGACGGCAAGGTTATAGCCTATGCTTCCAGCGATTCTAAGCATGAGAGAATTACCCTACCCATGACTTAGAGTTGGCGCGATTATTCATGCCTCAAGATTTGGAGACACTATTTATACGGGGTTCATGTGGATATTTATCTGGACCACAAGAGCCTCCAGATATCTTCAGCAGGAGCTGAATTTGAGGCGAGAGCGGTGGTTAGAGTTCTTGAAAGACTATGATGTTGATATTCTATACCATCCGGGAAAGCCAACGTAGTTCGATGCCTTGAGTCGTAGGGTCTATGGGGAGCCTATCGAGGTACGGCCGGAGACAGGACATGGTCCGTCGGATCCACCGATTAGCGAGCCTTGGGGTTCGATTGATCGATACCGACGATAGTGGGTGCGGGTTCGTGAGGTTGCCGAGTCTTCCATCGTTGATGAGGTGAAGAGGCGGTTTGAGGACCCGATATTGCAGTACGCATACGACGCAGCTCTTCGGGAGGAGAAAAGTCTATTCGAGTGGCGCTGATGGGTCTTGAGATTTGAGGCGGTTGTGTGTTCCGATGTATCAGACTTCACGCCAGATTCTCGGGAGGCACACGGCGCTCGATATTCTATTCATCCGGTCGAACAAGATGTACCATGACCTCGGATGTTTGTATTGGTGGGATGGCACGAAGAGGACGCGTGGCGTTTTGTTGCCTGATGTCCTAATTGCCGCAGTCAAGGTCGAGCACCGTGAGGCCCGTGGATTATTGCGATCTATTGAGATTCCGACTTGAAATGGGAGATGATCAACATGGACTTTGTTCTGGTTACCTCGCACTCGGAGGAAATACGACTCCATTTGGGTTATTGTTGTGGTCGACGAAATCAGCCCATTTCCTTCCGAATGACGGCGTTTTGGAGGACTATGCGGATTGTACATCCGAGAGATAGTGAGGCCGCGGTGTTCCGATGTCGATTATATCAGATAGAGGAGCCCAGTTTACGGCTAACTTCTGGAGGTCTTTCCAGAAGGGTTTGGGGACACAGGTGAGTCTAAGCACAACATTTCATCCTCGGGATCGACGGCAGCGAGCGCACTATCCGACAACGAGGATATCTGCGAGCTGCGTGATTGATTTGATGGTAGCCGGGAGGATCATTTTCCTCTGTGGAGTTTGCTTATAACAACGCCTACCATTCCAAAGATACGATGGCACCATACGAGGCTTTATATGGGCGGAAATGCAGTCGCCGTCGGTTGGTTCGGCGTGGCGAGGTACGATTAGTTGGCGGACTTGGTACAGCCGTGGATAAGGTGGCTTATCCAGAGAGATCATAGCGGCTCGAGTCGGCGAAGTCATACGCGGATAATCGGCGCGGCATTTGGAGTTTCGTGTAGACGATTGGGTCTTCTTGAAGGTGTCACCCATGAAGGTGTGATGAGATTCGGTAAGAAGAAACTCACCAAGGTACATTGGGCCCTACCAGATCGTCCGTAGAGTGGGTCGAGTTGCTTATGAGTTGGATCCGCCATCGAGTTAGAGGCGGTACATCCGGTCTTCCATGTTTCTATGTTGGAAGTGTATCGGAGATCCAGCGAGAGTTTTTCCTACTAGTGAGATCCAGGTGACAGAGGGGTTATCGTAGAAGGAGAGTCCCATAGCGATACTCGATCGCCAGGTCAGGCGACTGCGGACCAAGGATGTAGCTTCCACAAAGTCTGTGGAGGAATGATAGCCGAGAGAGATGACTTGGGAGGCGGAGGAAGACATGTTGAGGAAGTATCCTCACTTATTTCCTATACCTTCAGGTAATTCATCTTCCCTTACTTGTCAAGTTTTAATTGGAGTATCTCTTTTGCCTAAATGCTATTATGTGGCCATGTGTAGCAGTTATTTTGGTATGTCAGGGTTGTGAAAGGAAACTATGTCGCTATTTTAAGTTTGACTCCGAAAGAACATTCGGGGACGAATGTTTCTAAGGGGGGAAGAATGTTACACCCCGTAATTTCAGGACATGTTTTAAGAACGTAAGTAAGAACTCACAAATGTTAAGATTTGAGACTTGTAAAAATTTATCGGAAATTATGGAAATTGTCGGAAAACGTATTAGTATGACGAATGGGAGGGCGACACGTGTCACCCCCCTTACTATGCCTTGGACGATTTTTAGCAAGGGCATAAGGGTCATTTGACCTTTGTTGCAAGACAAGTCTTGCAACTTGAGGCTTGATAATATTGACTAAGGTCAAAGGTCCCACAATGGTCTTGATTCTTTTGTAAGACTACATCTAAGCCTTCCATGTGTTTATATCATAACCCTCCAAGGTGCTTTATATATTACTACTAGTAGAGGGAGAGTTTAACACTTAGAAAAAATTGCACAAATTGAAGAACACATTGAGAGGTTTCGGGTTTCACAAAAAGGAAGAAGAAAAAAATTTGTTTCTTGTTCATTCAACTCCCCACTTTAAACCAAGGTTCTTAGGTGTATTGTAAACACATCTCAATAGAAAAGTCTTGGAAAAGGTAGTTTCTGGGTTAGTCGCAAAACGAAAACCTAAGGGTCTTTCTAGGTTTTGTTGGAGTTTTGAAGGATAATTGTTGGTATTGTTCTAAGGGTCTCAACAAGCGGATTGAGGTGTCTTGGAGAGGCTCTAAAGTACTAAGGAGCGACTTCGGATTGGAGTTGGATTAAGAATCATTGAGGTATAATCTTGTTCTTTGAAAGTATTACAAGATTACTTATATTGTTGTTGTTAGCTTTGTATGTTGCGAGCATGAAATTGTTATATTGAAGTTATAAGGATTATGGATTGATTATAGCCTTGGAAATCCGAAATGTAATGTAAGTCATTACTAAGTTGAATTACAATTTAATCGTTGTTAGAATTGTCGCATGTTATTGACTTGAAGATTATGGTAGTTATAACCAAATGCGACTTGATATCATTTTATGCTACCAATTTGGATTGAAATGGAAATTGGATAGAATTGGTATTGTTGAACTCAAGGTGGCCGAATTTGGACTTGTAGTTTGTATTGTTTGGTTATTCATTTGTATTGGACTACCTTCTATATAATTGTGAGCCAATTGGGGCTGTTTAGTTATTAATTTGTTTTGGACTACCTTCTATATAATTGTGAGCCAATTGGGGCTGTTTGGTTATTGTATTTTCGGCCTTGAAAAAGGTGGCAAAGTGAGTAAATACAAAGGAGGTGCTGTCCGATTTTCCGTAGAAATTAGAGACTTAACACTTATAATATTCTACGTTTGAAGTAAGGCTTTAATAGACGTATTGTGAATATTATAGGTTGACATAGTACGGGCGGGACTTTGTACTTGGCAAGTGGTTTGACCCGACAAGGTATGTAGAACTTTTCCTATCCTTTGAGCATGACTAGTTTCACGATATAGTACTGCAGACGTCTGAGACTTTGACATTCTTTACTTGTTTTATGAAATGCCAAGTCGGGTGAGTTAGGAGATTAACTCACTTCTTTGAGAATATTAAAGATGTCTTAAGTCTTGTTAAAGATAAAGGACTTGAAGAATTTTAAAGTATGTAATACTTGTGTCGTTTTAAAAACGTATAAGTCCCTTGGATAGGAAATTGTACATGACTAAGGTATAAAGTGAATATAACGACTTTATGGGGAGTTGGTTATATTGACTTTATGGAAAGATAAATGACTTGATTTTATGGAAGGCAATTCGATTTTAAGGCATCAATTGCCTAAGGTTTTATAAGACACGAGTCACTTGATTTAGAAGCCATAGTTTATTTCTAAAAAGTATTGTGACCTGTCTTGAAAAGAAATTGTCACTTGATACTACGGCTATTAGTATCTTGGAAGTTTTATAATGAAATGAGTCTTTTTAAAAGAATAGAAGTACGTAGTACTTTGGGTTAATTCCCGGATTTTCATAAAGACATGTTAGTGCCTTAAGTAAACTAAAATGAGAGTGTATATGAACAAGAATAGTAAGAAGTTAGGGGATTTCTTAACTTGCTTATTTATTGTATGATAAGCCGATAGAGCTTATGTTGTGTGTGATAGCCGGATTTGGGCTAGTGATATATTATTCGTTGCGGGGTCATTCCCCGGGATTGTGGCATAGTATATTTCCGTGGATTTGCTAACCACGATGCGAGGAATACCTCATGCGAGTCCGTAAGGGCTTATGCGGGTGAAATAGTCCCATGCGGGTGGGTCCAGCCTATGCGAGGAATACCTCATGCGAGTCTGTAAGGGCTTATGCGGGTGAAATAGTCCCATGCGAGGAATACCTCACGCAGGTCCACTGGACCTATGCGGGTGAAATAGTCCCAGGAGTAGGATTCCAATCCTATTTTTTTTTTTGTAAGTATACACCTATTGTTACTCTCATTGTTAGTAAGGCACTGTGTACTGTAATTTTGTTATCATACATGTCTCCGGCTTTCTTTTAAACTTATGTTGTAATTACAGTACTTTCCAGTTTTACATACTTAGTACATATTGTGTACTGACCCCCTTCCTCGGGGGCTGCGTTCATGCCGCAGGAAAGGGTAAGCAGGTTGCGGATCCACACTCTTAGGATCACTTATCAGACGTCGGAAGCTCCATTCTCCGGAGGCTTGTCTTTCTTTTGGTACAGTCTTTCCCTGATGTTGTAGATTATGTACATTCAGGGGTATGGCGGGGCCCTGTCCCGCCACAGTTGTTATTCCTAGAGGTATGTATTCACATATGTGGTTGGGCTGTAAGAACTGAGTTGTAAAGTTGTACTTTTGACTTTGTTTATATTATGGAAGGCGGCCTGATCGGCTAGCCTGTGTTGTTATATTGTTACACCTGTGTTTATGTTGTGTATGTTCCGCTGCTATTCTCTGATGTATACCTGAACAGGGTGCCCAGGTAGGGCACCAGTCGCGGCCCGGGGTCGGGTCGTGACACCAACATCCCCCATAAGACTTGGTAAGAACTTAGGATTTCTTAGGCGTAGCTTTTACATAGAGTAAATCAACATAACTACCTCTTAGCTTCTAAGAGTAGACGGAAATCATGAAATACTACTACATGCATATTTCATACATAGAATCATGCCAAAGGAAGGAAGAGGTTCACATACCTCGCGACGATTATCGACAAGTAGCAAAATGCTCCAAAGTACTTCAACCTTGATAGCTATTCCATCCTCCAAGTAGGATACGCTATACTTAGTACTTCAACCTATAATGGCCACAATACGTCCATTAACTTCTTACTTCAAACGTAGAATATTCTAAGTGCTAAGTCACTAAACTCTACGGAAAATCGGACAGCACTTCCTTTGTTTCTACATACTTTGCCACCTTTTTCAAGGCCGAATTCAATAACCAAACACGCCACATTTAAGGCCCAATCAATGCAACCAACAATAGGGGATTACACGCCTACTAGACGTGTAAAATTCCGCCCCACAAATGATATCAAACTAATACAACTTACTAGGCCAATTCGGCTAACTTGAGGTACTATAACATCAATTCTTATTCAATTTCCATTTCAATCCAAGTTGTTAGCACAACATGATATCAAGTCGCAATCGATTATAACTACTATAATCTTCAAGTAAGTAACATGCGACGATTCTAATAAACGACCAAATTGTAATCCAACTTCCATGGCTTACATTACATTTCGAATTTTAAGGCTACAAGCAATCCATACTACTTATAAACTTCAACATATAACTTCGTGCTAGCAACATGTAAAGCTAACAACAAACAATATATATATAATCTTGTAACACTTTTAAGAGACAAGATTATACCTCAATGAATCTTAATCCAACTCCAAACCCGAAGTCGCTCCTGAGCAACTTAGAGCCTCTTCAAGACACTTCAATCCGCTAGTTGAGACCCTTAGAAAAACACCAACAATTTTCCTTCAAACTTCCAAACAAAACCTAGAAAGCAACTAGGTTTTCACCTTGCGACTAATACGAAAACTATCTTTTTCCGAGATTTTTCGATTGAGATACACTTACAATACACTCAAGAACCTTAGTTTAAAGTGTGGAGCTAAATGGATAACAAACAAATTTTTGTTGTTGTTGAGAGTAGGCAAACCCGAGAGCTAGGCTCTTGTTGTTCATCAATTTTCTTGAAAATTTGGCTAAGTGTTAAGCTTGTCTTGCTACTACTAGTATTATATAGCACAATGGAGGGTCAAGATGCAAACAAATGGGTGGCTTGGATGAGGTCTTACTAAATATCAAGACTTTGTGGACCCATTGACCAAGTCAATTATGTCAAGCTCTTCAAGTTGCAAGACTTGTCTTCCTAACAAGGGTCAAATGACCCTTTTGCCCATGTCCAATTCGCCCAAGCTCACTTAAGGGGGGGTGACACGTGTCGCCCTCCCATTCGTCACAATATTACGTTTTCCGACAATTTCATAATTCCGATAAATTTTTACAAGTTTCAAATCTTAACACTTGTGAGTTCTTACGTACGTTCTTAAAACATGTCCTGTAAATACGGGGTGTAACAGCGGGACTACTACCAACTGATCCCATTCCATTTCAGGCTATGGGGCGACCCTTAATAGGTCCTCAACCCGACTCGGCGTCGCACTTAACTCTTATCCTTAGACTGACTTAAATTTTTTTTACTACCCGAGAAGGCCTTATATACCTAAGGTCTCGACGGTTATCAATATTCTTAGGCTAGCAATTTTCATGCTCTAAGCCTACCTTATCAATCCCCCCGTAACCGGGTACAATAACCTCTCATAATACCATTGTTACACCCCGTATTTTCAGGACATGTGTTAAGAACGTACGTAAGAATTCCGAATGTTAAGATTTGAGACTAGTAAAAATTTATCGGAATTGTGAAATTGTCGGAAAACGTAATATGGTGACGAATGGGAGGGCGACACGTGTCACCCCCCCCCCCCCCTTGTGATGCCTTGGACGAAATAGGCATGGCCCAAATGGTCATTGACCATAGTCTTAAGATGACAAAGTCTTGCAAGTGTGAGCTTGAGAAAATTGACTAAGTCAAAGGTCCCACAAGTCTTGATATTTAATTGAAGTTCATCCAAGCCACCCATTTGTGCACATCTTGACCCTCCATTACACTATATAGTAATATTAGTAGCAAGACTAAGTTCTACACTTAGAATTTTTTTCAAGAATTCCAAGAACACTAAGGCTTAGCTCTCGGGTTCCATACCTTTCAAAAGGAAAAAAAATTGTTTCTTGTCCATTAAGCTCCACACTTTAAACCAAGATTCATGAGTGTATTGTAAGTGTATCTCAATAGAAAAATCTCGGAAATGATAGTTTTCGGGTTAGTCATGAGTGAAAACCTAGTTGCTTTCTAGGTTTTGGATTGGAAGTTTGTAGGAAAGTTGTTGGTATTGTTCTAAGGGTCTCAAGTAGCGTATTGAAGTGTCTTGAAGGGGCTCTAAGTTGCTAGGGAGCGACTTCAGATTTGGAGTTGGATTAAGATTCATTGAGGTAATAATCTTGTCTCTTAAGTGTTACAAGATTTTATATTGTTGTTAGCTTTACATGTTGCTAGCATGAAGTATATGTGTTGAAGTTTTATAAGTGTTATGGATTGTGGTAGCCTAAAAACCGAAATGACATATTAGCCATTTGAAGTTGGATTACAATTTGGTCGTATTTAGAATCGTCGCATGTTACTTACTTGAAGATTATAGTAGTTATAATCGTTTGCGACTTGATATCATGTTAGGCTAATAACTTGGATTGAAATGGAAATTGGATAAGAATTGATGTTGTAGTACTTCAAGTTAGCCGAATTGGCCTAGTAAGTTGTATTATTTTGATATCGTTTGTGGGACGGAATTTTACACGTCTAGTAGGTGTGTAATCCCCTATTGTTGATTGCATTGATTGGGCCTTAAATGTGGCGTGTTTGGTTATTGTATTCGGCCTTGAAAAAGGTGGCAAAGTAAGTAAAAACAAAGGAGGTGCTGTCCGATTTTCCGTAGAATTTAGTGACTTAGCACTTAGAATATTCTACGTTTGAAGTAAGAGGTTAATGGACATATTGTGACCATTATAGGTTGAAGTACTAAGTATAGCGTATCCTACTTGGAGGGTGGAATAGCTATCAAGGTTGAAATCTTTGGAGCATTTTGCTACTTGTCGATAATCGTCGCGAGGTATGTGAACCTCTTCCTTCCTTTGGCATGATTCTATGTATGGAATATACCTGTGGTATCATTTCATGTTTCCTTCTACTCTTAGAAGTTAAGAGGTAGTTGTGTGATTTGTTCTATGTAGAACTTTTCCTATCTTTTGAGCACGACTAGTTGCACGTATGTAGTACGGTGAGCGTCTGACACCTTGATATCCTTTACTAGTTTTATAAATAGCCAAGTCAGGTGAGTTAGGGGATTAACTCGTTTCTTTGAAAGAATAAAGGATGTCTTAAGTTTTATTAAGTTAAGGGACTTGAAGAGTTTTAAAGTATGTGATACTTGTTCCGTTTTAAACGTATAAGTCCCTTGGATAGGAAATTATATTTTGGGCTAAGGTATAAAGTGAATATGATGACTTTATGGGGAGTTGGTTATATTTGCTTTATGGAAGGATAATGACTTGATTTTAAGGCATCAATTGCCTAAGGTTTTATAATAAAAGGAGTCACTTGATTTCTAAAGGTTAAGAGACTAATTGTATTTTTTGAATAAGAGAATCGATTTGAAAGTATACAATACTTGGTTTTTAAAAAATAGAAGTCTCTTGGTTATAAAAGGAATGAGTTTGTCTAAAACCATAAAGGGTTATAACGGCTTTATGGGAAGTTGGTTATAACGGCTTTATGGAAGGTTAAGAGAATGGTTTTCTCTAATAAAGTAATCAAAGGAATAACTTGAATTAAGGAAGGGCAATGTGATTTAAAGGTATCACTTGCTTAAAAGCTTTAAGTAAGGGTCACTTGATTTGAAAGCGAGACATGTATTTCTAAAAGTATCGTGACTTATGTGAAATGTACACAAGCCTGGATACTACGGGTGTTAGTATCTTGGGGTTAAATTCCCGGATTTTGATGTGTAAAACGAAAGTGTCATGAGTTTATAAAAATGGAAGTCTAAGGGTTTAATGAACTTGCCTAGGTTTGCTTGTGATAGCTTTGAGTGCAAGTATTACATGTCTACGTTGTCGTGTCTCTCAGTTGGAGAGCCGACTGTCTTGTTATAAGTACTTGGACGTACCGACAGTGATGTAGGATTCCACGGGTATGCTTCCATCATGATTGATCCTTGGACATGCTTATACGGTGTGGGATTCCGGGGCATGTGACCAGACGCGTTAGATGCGGACATTTTATCGACGCACGGCGACGGGGATTCCACGGTATGCTTCCATTGTGATTGATCTTGGCCATGCTTATACGATGAGGATGCCGGCATGCGGCCGAGATGCGTTAGATGCGCGCGTTATTACTCCACGGCCATGCTTATACGATGTGGGATTCCGGCATGCGACTATGTTATATCTTACTCCACGGGCTAGCTCCCATGAAGACATGTACCACGATGAGGATTAGGGGCATGTTATATTATTACTCCATGGGCTAGCTCATGAAGACCTGCGCTCACGATGAGGACGCCGAGGCACGCGTTATGGCCATGCTTATACGATGTGGGATTAGGGCATGCGGCGCGTTATATATATATATATGTATTGTGTATGTACGCCCGATAGTGAGGTGGGATGCCACGCGTCACATGGTTATATTTTACACTTATAGTTGTCGGCGATGATGTAGGATTCCACGCGGGAGATATATATATATGTGTGTTGTGTATGTGCAAGCGGTGAGGTGGGATGCCACGCGTCACATGGTTATATATTACACTTATAGCTGTCGGCAGTGATGGGGGATTCCACGGGCACGCTTTGATATTTGTGTGACTTGATCGCGTCCCAGATTGGGCCGGGTAGTATAGGTGCCCCTCCTTAAAGGGCCGGATTATACTTATGAAAGATAAGTAAGTTATACAGTAATGAGCTTAATGATTTTTCCTAATCATGTACATAAGAATGTGACTATAACTTTTATTGAAAATGGGAAAAGATAATAAGGTGCGATTAAGTTCATAAGTGGTAATGACACGACAGGATCTGGTATGTATTTTTATACTTGTCCCTGTCATTCTTTTATCTGATTATGATCATTTCAGACGTTATTTCATTCCATATTCGATTGTTGTTATCGACCCTTCTTCGTGCGTTCATGCCCGCAGGTTTTAGGTACCCAGGTTGGAGATCCTTGCTCTTAGGATCTCGGTTCAGTTTTTGGGAAAAAGCTCCATTTGCTCCGGAGGCTTATCTCTTGGTACGGTTTTCCCTGAGGTAGTAGATTCATGTATATTCAGGGGTATGGCGGGGCCCTGTCCCGCCACAGTTGTTATGTTAAAACTCTTAGAGGTCTGTAGTCACATATTGTGGGTCAGTTTGTAAAGGAAATGAGGTAACTGCTTCGGTTGTATATATGTATGTCCAGGAAGGTAGCCCTATCGGCTATCTTATTGTTTTACTTTTGTTGATTTATTTATAAGTTTCATGTATGTTCCGCTGATTATCTCTGATGTATACCTGTAAGGGTGCCCAGGTAGGGCACCAGTCGCGGGCCCGGGGTCGGGTCGTGACAACCATAATCATGTTGTCTTGATCACAACAACCATACTTACTCCATACGGATCTCATCTGTACCATTCTCTTAATCATACCACGTAGCTTAATCTATTAACATAGTCTTCCATTAAGTCTCTTAATTAAACTTCCTAAGGAACATAGTCTTCCATTCTCTTAATCATACCACGTAGCTTAATGTTATACCCCGTATTTCCAGAGTATGTACGTGAGCGCGTACGTATTATAATTTGAGCCTTAAAGTTGGCTAGTTTCGAAATTTGTACACAACACCCGATTAGAGTCGTTTTTCGACGAAACGTTTCCACAGCTTTCGTAGGGAAAATTCCGGCTATGTCATTTATAATTTTTGCGGATTTTTCCGAGAGACGAAACATTTTGGACCAACGAGAGGCGACACTTGTCACCTCTAATTGAGCACTTGAGGCGCCTCTTGGACGATTTGGCCTTGGCTTTTAGTCAAGGGTTAGGTAGGATATTTTGGTGGTAGATGGATAAGGTGTACTTGGCTTAATCTTAGCCTTACACTTGCCTAACACTTGGATGGATCTTGGCCATTGGTTGGCCTTCACTTGACATATAAATACCCTCTAGTTGAAGACTTTCTTCATCCAAAAACTTGAGCAATCTAACTAAGTCTCAAAATACTCCTCTCCTCGAGCTTCCCACCACACCCCCTCCCCTTTGAGAGCCCTTGGCCGAGAGCCACCTCCCTCCCTTTGTGGTGTTTTGCGTGGTACCCCTAGCCTAGTTGTCTCGTATAAATACCCCTTTGTGGTATAGAAATACTCCAAGTATTGTTATAATGCCCAAATACCTTGGCCCAAATACCTTGTAGTTTTCCCAAGGTTACACTTTTACAAGCCAGAAAATACTATTATACTTCCTCACCACAAAAACGAAACCCTAAGTAAATCTTCACCCGTAGTTGAAGTTATAAGTAGAAGTTGGTTAGAACTTCTAAGGGTTGGTTGGGCGGCCTGAGCGCACGAGTAGAGCTAAACCTTGCTCGGATCGACATATAAACTCGGATAATTTTGGGCTTATCGAGGTAAACATTCTTGACCTTACATTGTAATTGGAAATTACATGTGGTGAGTATATAGTTAAGTATACTATATATAGAATGAACATAGTTGTGCGGCAATGTCTTTTGACTTAAGCTCGAATAATACTTACTGAATGTCTTGCGACTTAAGCTGAATTTAAAGAAGAGAAGCGAATCGTAATTACATAGATCGTATTACGTAGACTTGTGTAACATTCTTGTGTAGTAGAATTGTACACGCCGGTTAGACGTGTTAACCCCGGTTGTCTTGGTAGCCACCGATAGAGAGGAGATTTACGCTGTTGCGGGGGGGGAGGTGCTGCCGAATTTTCTGTAGAATATTCTACGTCGGGATCTAAAGATATTAATAGGCGCTTTGTGGCCTCTATAGGTTGTAGTACTACGTGTGGAGTGATCTGCTTGACTGAGAGTGTAGCCGACTTGAGGTACTTGAGCGCTTTTGCTATTAGTCGATAATCGTCGCGGTATGTGAACCTCTTCCTATCTGTTTCTAGCATGATATGTGTATAACTATGTAGTATGGTAGGCGCATACGTGTTTAATGTATTTGATTGGTTTGAAACATAAAGTGTTATAACGGCTTTATGGGTAGTTGGTTATAACAGCTTTATGTAGGTAAGAAAATGCTTTGTGGTTTCAAAGGGTAACTGATTTGACTTATAACGAATTTGATGTGTAGTAATACTTGGCTTTGAAAACATAAGAGTTGTACTAGCTTTATGGGAAGTTAGGTATAACGTCTTAAGAGTGATAAAAAGAATGGTTTACTGATTTTTAGAAGATAAGAGACTTGACTTAATGGTATTAATAGGAATTTTGTTAAAAGTGTGAAAACTCATTCGTGAGTAATGAGTACTTGGTTTTAAGAGGAATAATGTTTTACTGATTTCGGAAATCAGAATGAGTATCGACAAACCACTGCAGCGTAAATAAAGGAAAATGTATTGAATAATGAAGTATGGTATTAAAACCAGTAGAAACCTCCATCTGCATAGAAGCTAAGATAAGACAAAATGATATTACATTTCCTAGATCATGGCTGCTTAATAAGATTAATTATAAACAAGAATAACCTACTCACGTATAAGACATATGTTTCTCAAAACGTTTAAAGGAGAATTATGTTTTAAAGGATTTACAACTATGAACTACGAAACCTTTTCTAAAATGAGAAACTTGAGCTTTTGAAACTAGGCAAACTTGAACGTTTGGAAAATAAGGTTGTTACTTGATTTTACAAAGGAAAGCATTTTGGTTTACTTAACAATGTTAGTCACTCTATTTTTATACTACGGGTATCGGGTGACCTTCGTAAAAGAAATGGATCTTTAAAAGGAATTTAACGTACGTAGTACTTTAGGGTTAAAATCCGGACTTTGACATAAAATGAAAGTACCTTGAGTCGTGTGTAACTTGCTTATGCTTGTTGTTATGAAACTTGACCATGTTACGTGTGATAGCCTTGTTGTGCAAGTACTGTGTTCTACTCGACTACCGGTTCATCCGGGAATGTATTTCACTTGATTACCGGTTCATCCGGGAATGTATTTCACTTGATTACGGCTCATCCGGAATGTATTTCACTTGATTACGGTTCATCCGGAATGTATTTCACTTGATTCACGGTTCATCCGGAATGTATTTCACTTGATTCACGGTTCATCCGGAATGTATTTCACTCGACTCACGGTTCATCCGGAATGTATTTCACTCGACTACGGTTCACGGATGAACAGGAATGTATTCCACACGCTTTCTATTTTGGGTCCATAAGATGGGCCGAGACACATTATACGTATCACATGATTTGTACCTAGATCGCGGTGGCGGAAGAAGTTCCACGCGTGAGGATGACTTTGGCGTGAGTCACGACTTGACATGATCGCTTTTATGTTGTGAATCGTAGTTTGGTTATCATACATATCTCCCGCTTTATATAGACTATTATGATTTCATTTACTGATTTTTCTGATTTCACATACTTGGTACTGTTATCGACTCCTTCGGGCTGCGTTCACGCCGCAGTAAAAGGTACATCGATCGTCGATCCCCGCTTATAGGATCACATTTCGCGTGTTGAAGCTCCGTTCCTTCGAGGCTTATCTTTTGGTATGTTACCACAGTGCAGTAGATTCTTATACATTCGTGGGTATGGCGGGCCTGTCCCGTCATTCTCGTTGTAAAAATCTTAGAGGTCCGTAGCATTGTGGCGGGGTTTGTAAAAGGATAACCGTCGGGTATTTATGTATATATGATGAAGGCAATCGTTTTGGTTGGCTCGCTTTATTTATCTTTTCTCTTAATTCATGTTCATGTTTTTATTTCGTGATTTTCTCCGATGTTGTATCACCAGGTGCCCGGTAAGGCACGATTCACGCCCGGTTCGGTCGTGATAAGAAGTGCGCCAGGTAGGGCACCGCCGAGCCCGGTCGGGTCGTGACAACCATAATCATGTTGTCTTGATCACAACAACCATACTTACTCCATACGAATCTCATCTGTACCATTCTCTTAATCATACCACGTAGCTTAATCTATTAACATAGTCTTCCATTAAGTCTCTTAATTAAACTTCCTAAGGGTCCATTACCTTCTCAGACTGCTCATCATCTCCTAATCATCTCAAATTCGTACGTAAAACCTTGATGAGAGTTCATTAAACTGTTTCATACCTTCCCGATATATATTTAGTCCTTACCAATTTCCGGTAATCTAAAATCATTCTAGGCAACACATATGTGACCCTCATACATATATCCGTATAATTGTATGTCATAATACCAACTATACTACAAATATTACCAACCTGGATACGCAATCCACATAATCTTTCCTGGGTCACTGCTGCCTTTCTCGTAGCTTCAATCAACATAACTCGTTAGGGAGAGACGACCCTAACCACACAGCTCTATCGCACTATCTCAGAGTGAGAAGAATGGAAAACAATCCTAAATGTCCTGCAGCCTCCTGATTATAGATGTGGTGCACAACACACCGATAATCAAGACTCTACTAGACACGGTCTGTAGACACTTTCCGAGTACTAACTGCTCTGATACCACTTTTGTCACGACCCGACCCCGGACCCGCGACTGGTGCCCTACCTGGGCACCCTTTTCAGGTATACATCAGAGAATAGCAGTGGAACATACACAACTCATAAAATACTTAGACATTAAATAACAACAGGCTAGCCGATGAGGCCACCTTCCATAAAAATATACTTAATCCACAAGTAAAACGGTACAACTCTTTTTTTTTCTTTACAACCCAAATCCACAAAATATGACTACAGACCTCTAAGAATAACAACTGTGACGGGACAGGGCCCTGCCATACCCCTGAATGTACAACACTCGACAATACCAGAGATCTGAACCAAGGATAAGCCTCCAGAGTAATGGAGCTTCTCAACAGCTGAATCAGTGATCCTAAAAGTGAGGATCAACAACTTGTATACTCTACCTGCGGCATGAACGCAGCCCCCCGAAGGAGGTCAGTACAACATGTATCGAATATGTGAAACTGAAAGTACTGTAATGAAATCATAAGTCTAAAATAAAGCTGGAGACATGTATGATAACTCAATTAACAGTACACTATGCCTTACTAACAATGAGAGTAAACAAGAGTATACTTTACTGCATAAAAATAGGAGGCTCATGATCAAAGTAGGGTCACCCGCCCGTAGTATCATTAAGCAATCCTACTCCTGGGACTATTTCACCCGCATAGGTCCTACGGACCCGCAATGGAGCGATGCGCTCCGCATGGGACTATTTCACCCGCATAGGTCCTTCGGACCCGCAATGGAGCGATGCGCTCCGCATGGGACTATTTCACCCGCACAGGACTATTTCACCCGCTTAGGCCCGGTGGGCCCGCAATGAGTACAAACGCCGCACTCGCATCATGGGTAGCAAATCCATGGAATTAGTAGTAACCCGAGGCTTTACCCCGTAAGAATAACTTAAACTAGCACAACCGACTATCATACATAACATAAGCACTACCGGCTTATCATACATAACATAAGCACTATCGGCTTATCATACATAACATAAGCGCTACCGGTTTATCATAATATAAGCAAGTTAAGAAATCCCCCTAACTTCTTATTAGCCTTATTCATATACACTCTCATTTTAGTTTACTTAAGGCACTAACATGTCATTATAAAATTCGGGAATTTAACCCAAAGTACTACGTACTTCTATTCTTTTAAAATGACTCTTTTCATATAAAACTTCCAAGATACTAATAACCGTAGTATCAAGTTATATCTACTTTTCAAGACAAGTCACAATACCTTTTAGAAATACATTTATAGGCTTCTAAATCAAGTGACTTCTTTCTTTTAAAACCTTAAGCAATTGATGCCTTCAAATCAATTTGCCTTTCATTAATTCAAGTCATTTACCATTACTTACATTACTTAGAGTATACCACTCTTTTAACTTTCCATAAAGCTATTATAACCAACTTCCATAAAGCCGTTATACTAGCTTTATACCTTAGATACTTACATTCTTCTTTATAACCAAGAGACTTAAACTTTCCAAACAAAACAAGTATCATATACTTTCAAAATATTTAAAGTCTCTTAACTTTTAGAAACTAAGATATCCTTAATATTTTTAAACAAGTGAGTTAATTCCCTAACCCAACCAACTTGGACATTCTTAAGATAAGCCAAGGATATCAAATGGACTTGATTCGTCAAAATCTCGTACGTCTACCATACTATATATTTACAACTATTCATGCTCAAGAGATAGGAAAGTTCCACATACCTCTTCGGTTCAATCCACTTGCCAAGTCCAATATGCCGTACGTAGTATGTCAACCTATAATGATCATAATACTTCTATCAACTTCTAACTTCAAACGTAGAATATTTTAAGTGCAAAGTCACTAAACTCTACGGAAAATCGGACAACACTTCCTTTGTTTCTAAATACTTTTCCACCTTTTTCAAGGCCCGAATTCAATAACCAAACACGCCACATTTAAGGCTCAACAATCTAGTTAACAATAGGGGATTACACGCCTACAAGACGTGTAAAATTCCGCCCCACAATTGATATCAAACTAGTCCAAAAGACAAAGTCACATTCGGCAATTTGAGGGACAACAATACATAGTCTTTTCCAATTCCTTTTCAATCCAAGTTGTTTAGTATAATATGTTATCAAGCCGCAATCGATATATAACTACTACAATCTTCAAGTAGGTAACATGCGACGATTCTAATTATCGACCAAATTGTATTTCAATTTCAAATAGCTAGCCATGTCAATTCGGATTTTAGGTTTCCACTATCCATACCACTTATCAATGTTTAATACATATATCACATGCTCATTTCTAACTTATCATAACATGGAATCTTCAATTACAATAGTAAGACGAAGATTATTACCTCATTTAGCCCAAATATAACCCAAGATTACAAGTCGATCCTTAGCAACTCTAGCTCCTCTTTTCGACGTTCCAATCCACTCCAAGCAACCCTTAGAAGCTTATGAAAAACTCATCTTCTAGTTCCAACTTCAAAGTGGAAGAACTCCTTAGGTTTTCGTCTTGCGACTAACGTGAAAACGTAGTTTTTCCGGGATCTTTCTATTGAGATATCCTTACAATATCCTTAGGAACCTTGGGTTGAAGTATTGTGATTTTGAACAACAATTGCAAAATTTCCTCCTCCAAAAGGCCTCATTGCCGTGAGCTTCAATAGAGAGCAAGAACAAGATTTAAATTCCTCTAAGTGTTGAAAATGACAAAGTCTTGCACTACTAGTGTAGATAAATACTACATTCAAGGGCCTAGATTGGAACACTCGTGAGGCTTGGATGAATTCATTTAAATATCAAGCTATGTGGGCTCATTAACTTGGTCGATGTTATTGTCACGACCCGACCCCGGGGCCGCGACTGGTGCCCTACCTAGGCACCCCGTTTAGGTATACATCAGAGAATAGCAGCGGAACATACACAACATATAACATGTTTAGACAATAAACATCACAGGCTAACCGATAAGGCCGCCTTCCATATAATATACATACTCAACAGTAAAACCGTATAACTCGTTTCAATTACAAACCACAACACGTGACTACGCACTCTAGAATAACAATCGTATGGACGGGTCTCGCCATACCCCGAATGTACATAAATCTACAATATCGTGGAAAGATCACTAAAAAGACAAGCCTCCGGAGAAATGGAGCTTCTGACGCCTGATCAGTGATCCTAAGAATGAGGATCCATCACCTGCTTACCCCTACCTGCGGCATGAACGCAGCCCCCGAGGAAGGGGGTCAGTACACAATATGTACTAAGTATGTAAATCGAAAATATCGTAATTACATCATAAGTTTAAAACAAAGCCGGAGACATGTATGATAATCAAATTACAGTATACTGTGCCTTACTAACAATGAGAGTAACTAAGAGTATACTTACAACATAAAAATAGGAAGCTCACGATCAAAGCAAGACCACCCGCCCATAGTATCATTAAGCAATAATACTCCTGGGACTATTTCACCGCGTGATAGTCGTGGACCCGCGAGGTATTCTCGTGATAGTCAGACTACCGCGTGGGACTATTTCACCCGCATAAGCCCATAAGGACTCGCATGAGGTATTCCTCGCATCATGGGTAGCAAATCCACGGAAACAGGTGGTATAACGTCTTGGGGGTTTACCCCTCATTTATACTCTTACCCTGAAGCAGTGGTATAACGTCTTGGGGGTTTACCCCTCATTTATACTCTTACCCTGGAGAAGGTGGTATAACGTCTTGGGGGGTTTACCCCTCATTTATACTCTTACCCTATCTCAACCGACCATCATACATAACATAAGCCCTACCGACTTATCATACATAACATAAGCACTAACATGTCATAATAAAATCCGGGAATTTAACCCAAAGTACTACTTACTTCTATTCTTTTAAAAATGACTCTTTTCATTATAAAACTTCCAAGATACTAATAACCGTAGTATCAAGTCACCTTTACTTTTCAATACAAGTCACAATACTTTTACAAATATAATTAGGCTTCTAAATCAAGTGACTTCTTTTCTTATAAAACCTTAGGTCATTGATGCCTTAAAATCAATTTGCCTTTCATTAAATCAAGTCATTTTATCCTTATTTATCTTTCGATAAAGCTAATATAACCAACTTCCCATAAAGTCGTTAAATTAACTTTATACCTTAGACAATTACAATTTCCTATCCAAGGGACTTATACGTTTAAAACGAAACATGTATCATATACTTTAAAACTCTTTAAGTCCCTTAACTTTTAAAAACCTAAGACATCCTCAATACTTTTAAAGAAGTGAGTTAATCCCCTAACTCACCCAACTTTTCCGTTCTTAAAACAAGTAAAGGATATCCAAGTCTAGTACGTCTACCGTACTATATAAGTCAACTATTCATGCTCAAAAGATAGGAAAGTTCTACATACCTCTTCGGGTCAATCCACTTTCTAAGTACAATATCCCGCCCGTAGTATGTCAAACTATAATGTTCACAATACGTCTATTAACGTCTTACTTCAAACGTAGAATATTATAAGTGCAAAGTCACTAAATTCTACGGAAAATCGGACAACACCTCCTTTGTTTCTTCATACTTTGTGTTATACCCCGTATTTCCAGAGTATGTACGTGAGGGCGTACGTACAAAAGTTTAAGCCTTAAAGTAGACTAAGGGACGAAATTTTGTGCACAACTAGCGAAAAGAATCGTTTTCCGACGAAACGTTTTCCGGACTTTGCGAAGGGAAAATTTCGGCTATGTCAATTATTATTTTTGCGGATTTTTCCGAGAGATGAAATATTTTGAACCAACGGGATGTCACCCTCAAGTGGACGAAACTTGGGCGTTTTTTTGGCCTTGTTTTGGTCAAGGGTTAGGTAGGATATTTTGTAGATATTTTTGTGTGGTAGATGAGCAAGTGGGACCCACAAACACTTGTCCAAATCTTGACCCTCCACTTGCCCCCCACTTGGCTCAATCTTGCCATCAATGTCCTATAAATACCCTCTAATGCAAGACCATTTCTTCATCCACAAATCATTTTTCCAAGTCTAAAATCCTCCACTCTTAGCAAGGCTCGCCCAAAAGAGCTCCTCCTTTGTGAGGCCTTGGCAAACCCCCATTGTCTAGTTGTTTTCGTAAAATACCCCCTCTTGGTAGAAAAGTATTCTCCAAGTATTGTTACTATTCCAAAATACCTTGGCCCAAATACCTTGTAGTATTCCAAGGTTATACCTATACTAAAAGCCCAGAAATACTATTATACTTCCTTTAGCCACTAAACGAAACCCTAAGGAAAATCTTCATAGTCGGTTGAAGTGTTAAGTAGAAGTTGTGTAGAACTTCTAAGGGTTTCTGGGAGCGAATTGGAGCGTTCAGAATAGGAGCTAAACGTTGCTCAGGATCGACATTAAACTTGGATAATTTTGGGCTTATCGAGGTAAATACTACTGTCTTTCTATTGTAATTAGAAATTACATATTGTAGTAGTATAGAAGTGAATATAAGATACATAGAAGGATATTACAGAAGAGAATTGAACTGTAATAGAAGGATGGTATAAAAGAAGAGAATTGAATTGATATCACATCAGAAGAATATTAAAGAAGAAGACTGAACTGTACTTACATAGGACTGTATTTACAGTAGACTTGTGTAGTTTGGCAGGTAGGGAAGTGCTGCCCAATTTTCCGTAGAATAAAGGAATCTGTATCTAGAATTATTTTTACAGAGTAGTCTAGACGTTGATAGACTTGTATGACCATTATAGGTTGAAGTACTGCGAGTAGCGTATTCTACTCGAAGAAGTGAAAAAGACTAGCAGGATTACAGTACTTTGGAGCTATTTCCTGATAGTCGATAATCGTCGCGAGGTATGTGATTCTTCCTATCCTCTTGAGCATGATATTTTAAAAGAATATATATATAGTACGGTAGACGTACGTGTGTTAACTGAATGTAGTTTTACGGCAATGTCTTTTGACTTAAGCCTGAATAATAAAAATCTTGAAGTATTTCAAAAGAGTTAAGAATCATTTTTGAAAGAAGAGTAATACTTGGTTTTAAAAGATTAAGAGTTATACTAGCTTTATGGGAAGTTAGGTATAACGACTTAAGAAAGATAAAAATAATGGTTTATTGATTTTAGAAGTTAAGAGACTTGATCTTAAAAGATAAGAGACTTAACTTAATTTAATTGATATGAAAGTTGTTAAGAAGCCTGAAACCTCATTCGTGAGTAATGAGTACTTGGTTTTTAATGAATAATGTTTTACTGATTTCGGAAATGAGAATAAGTATCGAACGAACCCCGCAAGCGTTAACAAGGGAAATGTATTGACAAATACGTAATTATATTAAAACCGGTAGAAACCTCCATCTGCATAGAAGCTAAGATAAGACAAAATTGTATTACATTTCCTAGATCATGGTCATTTGTGATAAGATTGTTATAAACAAGAATAAGCGCTCACACATAAGACATATGTTACTCAATTGTTTTAAAAGAGATTAAGACTATGAACTATGAAACCTTTCTAAAGTAAGAGACTTGAGTATTTGAAATTAGGCAAACTTGAACTTTTTGAAAAGAATGTTGTTGCTTGATTTTAAAAAGAAAGTGTTCTGGTTTACTTAAAAATGTGAGTCACTCTATTTTTAATACTACGGGTATCGGGTGACCCTTATAAAGGAATTGGATCTTTTAAAAGAATTTAACGTACGTAATACTTTGGGGTCAGAACCGGGATTTTGGCATAAAATGAAAGTACTTTGAGTTGTGTGTAACTTGCCTATGTTTGCGTGTGATAGCCTTGTTGTGCAAGTACTGTATTTCTATACCACCGTGTCTCTCGATGGAGGGCCGGCTGATTTGTTATGGGCGTTTCTATACCGCGTTCATGAGATGGACCGGGAATGTATTTCACTCGACTACCGCGTTCATGGGATGAACCGGAAATGTATTTCACTCGACTACCGCGTTCATGGGATGAACCGGGAATGTATTTCTCTCGACTACCGCGTGCATGGGCTGACCGGGAATGTATTTCACTCGACTACGCGTTCATGGATGAACCGAATATATTTCACTCATTCGCGTTCATGGGATGAACCGGGAATGTATTTCACTCGACTACCGCGTTCATGGGATGAATCGGGAATGTATTTCACTCGACTACTGCGTTCATGGGATGAACTGGGAATGTATTTCACTCGACTATCGCGTTCATGGGATGAACCGGGAATATATTTCACTCGACACCGCGTTCATGGGATGAACCGGGAATGTTTCCACACGACACCGCGTTCATGGGATGAACCGGAATGATACCACACGATTTGATACCGAGTCCATGAGATGGACCGGAATGTATTCCATACGATTTCACCTCGAGTCCATGAGATGGGCGAGACATGTTACACGTATCACATGACTTATACCTAGACCGCCGCGATGGGAAGGAGTTCCACGCGTGAGGATGACTTTGAGGCGTGAGTCCCGACTTGTAATGACTAGTTTTATATTGTGAATTGTTGCTTTGTTTTCATAATTGCCTCCTTTTTTATATAGACTGTTATGATTTCATTTACGTATTTTTGATTTCACATACTTGGTACTGTTATCGACCTCGCCCGTGCGTTCACGCCATGGTAGAGGTACATCGGTTGTGGATCCTCGCCATGGATCACGATTGACGTGTTAGGAAGCCCCGCTTTCTTGGAGGCTTATCTTTTGGTATGTTAACTCGAGTGCAGGTTCTTGTACATTCAGGGGTATGGCGGGGCCCTGTCCCGTCATAGTTGTTGTCACTTTCTTAGAGGTCTGTAGTACTGTTGTGGGCAGAATTTGTAAAAAGGATAATTGTTCGGGTTTTTATGTATATATATCTGAGGCAAGCTATTTTGGTTGGCCTGTTTATTTATCATAGCTCTTGTTTCATGTTTATGTTTTATTTCCGCTGGTTTTTCTCTGATGTTGTATCACTAGGGTGCCCGGGGTAAGGCACCAGTCACGGGCCCGGAACGGGTCGTGACACTTTGCCACCTTTTTCAAGGCCGAATTCAATAACCAAACACGCCACATTTAAGGCCCAATCAATGCAATTAACAATAGAGGACTACACGCCTACTAGACGTGTAAAATTCTGCCCCACAAATTATATCAAACTAAACAAACTACTAGGCCAATTCGGCAACTTGAGATACAATAACACCAATTCTTATCCAATTTCCATTTCAATCCAAGTTGTTAGCATAACATGATATCAAGTCGCAATCGATTATAACTACTATAATCTTCAAGTAAGTAACATGCGACAATTCTAATTAACGACCAAATTGTAATCCAACTTCAAAGGGCTTATATGACATTTCTGTTTTTAGGCTACAACAATCCATAACACTTATAAAACTTCAACACATATACTTCATGCTAGCAAACATGTAAGGCTAACAACAATATATAATCTTGTAAAACTTAAGAGACAAGATTATTACCTCAACGATTCTTAATCCAACTTCAAATCTGAAGTCGCTCCTTAGTAACTTAGAGCCTCTTCTTGACACTTCAATCCGCCACTTGAGACCCTTAGAATAACACAAACAACTTTCCTTCAATCTTCCAAACAAAACCTAGAAAAGCAACTAGGTTTTCATCTTGCGACTAATACAAAAACTATCTTTTTTCGGGATTTTTCTATTGAGATACACTTACAATACACTCATGAACCTTGGTTTAAAGTGTGGAGCTAAATGGACAACAAACAAATTTTTTTCTTGTTGGGGAGGAGTGAACCCGAGAGCACCCTTTAGTGTTCTTGAAATTCTTGAAATTTTTTCTAAGTGTAGAAGTTAGTCTTGCTACAAGTACTACTAAATAGCACAATGGAGGGTCAAGATGTGTACAAATGTGTGGCTTGGATGAGCTTTTATTAAATATCAAGACTAGTGGTCCCATTGACTAAGTCAATTTTCTCAAGCTCATCAACTTGCAAGACTTGTCTTCCTAACAATGGTCAAATGACCCTTTTGTCCATGCTCAATTCGTCCAAGACAACATAAGGGGGGGGGGGTGACACATGTCGCCCTCCCATTCGTCATAATATTACGTTTTCCGACAATTTCATAATTCCGATAAATTTTTACAAGTCTCTAATCTTAACATTTGGAATTCACACGTACGTTCTTAAAAACATGTCATGTAAATACGGGGTGTAACAGTTATCAAGCTCTTAGCCTAGCAAGACTTTCATCTTAATATTGGTCAAATGACCATTTTTATCCATGTCATTTCGCCCAAGACCACTAAGGGGGGGGGGGTGACACGTGTCGCCCTCCCGTTCGTCGCAATATTTCGTTTTTCCGAAATTTCCATAATTCCGATAAATTTTTACTAGTCTCAAATCTTAACACTTTTGAGTTCTTACGTACGTTCTTATAAACATGTCCTGGAATTTCGGGGTGTAACAGACTTGATACTACGGTTATTAGTATCTTGGAAGTTTTATATGAAAAAAAGTCATTTTAAAAGAATAGAAGTACGTAGTATTTTGGGTTAAATTCCCGGATTTTATAATGACATGTTAGTGCCTTAAGTAAACTAAAATGAGAGTGTATATGAACAAAGCTAATAAGAAGTTAGGGGATTTCTTAACTTGCTTATGATAATTATGATAAGCCGGTGGTGCTTATGTTGTGTATGATAAGCCGGTAGTGCTTATGTTATGTATGATAAGCTGGTAGTGCTTATGTTATGTATGATAGCCGGTTGTGCTAGTGATATATTGTTCATTATGGGGTCATTCCCCGGGTTTGTGGCATTTGCATATTCCGTGGATTTGCTACCCATGATGCGAGGAATACCTCATGCGAGTCCGTAGGGCTCATGCGGGTGAAATAGTCCTATGCGGGGCGGACCAGTCTTATGCGAGGAAATTACCTCATGCGGGTCCATACGACCTATGCGGGGGGATACAGTCTATGCGAGGAAATTACCTCATGCGGGTCCATACGGCCTGTGCGGGTGAAATAGTCCCAGGAGTAGGATTGCAGAATGATACTACGGGCGGATGACCCTAGGTTAATCATGGGCTTCCTGTTTTAAAACCGGCAAAGTTTATTCTTGTCAACTCTCATTGTTAGTAAGGCATAGTGTACTGTTAATATGGTTTTCATACATATCCTCAGCTTTACTTTAGACTATTATGATTTTATTACGATCTTTCGGGCCACATACTTGGTACTGTTAGATCGACCTCCTTGGTGAAAGAATCGAATCAGATTTACATCGATGTATATCTGATGAACTTATAGTATTATTGTGGGCGATGTTGTACACGTCAGGTTAGACGATGTAACCCCCTCGAGTTGTTGGCCTGGTAGCGGGCCTGAGTAGAGGAGGAGATTTATGTGGTTACGGGGGGGGGGGGGGGGGGGAGGTGCTGCCAAATTTTTCCGTAGAATATGGAACCTTGTACTTAGAAATATTCTACGAAGGGATCTAGAAGTTAATAAACGTTTTATGGCCATTATAGGTTGAAGTACTACGAGTAGCGTATTCTACTTGAAGGGTGGAAAAGGCTAGCAGAGTTATAGTACTGTGGAGCATTTTGCTAATTGTCGATAATCGTCGCGAGGTATGTGAACCTCTTCATATCCTTTCTAGCATGATTATTGTGAACTATGTAGTACGGTAGACGTACGTGTGCTAAACGAATTAAGTTGGTTTAAAACATAAAGTGTTATAATGGCTTTATGGGAAGTTAATTCTAACGACTTTATGTAGGTAAAAGAATGGGTTATTGGTTTTAAAAGATAAGAGACTTGATTTATATTTGACTTGATATAATATGTGAAGAACTTGAATTGTGTAGAAAGTGGTGAAACCTCATTCATGAGTAATGAGTACTTGGTTTTTAAATAATAATGTTATATTAATTTCGAAAAGGGGAAAGAATATCGAACAAGCCAATGCAGCGTTAATAAAGAAAAAGGTTATGACTATTAATTAACTTAAAACAAGTAGAATCTTCCATCTGCATAGAAGCTAAGATAAGACAAAATTGTATTACATTTCCTAGATCATGGATGCTTTAATAAGATCATTAATAAACAAGTTTTGATTTTCTTAAAATTGCAAAGTAAGGACTTGATTTATAAAAGAGAGAGACTTGAGAATTTGAGGTGTTTTTTGTTTAAAAGGAAGGCATGCTTTTGTCTTAAGTTGGTTTAAAAAGACGGTATGGAAATTGTTTTGGTTTACCAAAAAAGATAGTTGCTCTATTTTGATACTACGGGTATCGTGTGACTTTTGTGAAAGAAATGGAACTTTTTTAAAAGAATTAAAGTATGTAGTACTTTATGGTTAAAAACCCAGATTTGTTGACATGAAATAAAAGTACCTTGTGTGAGTAACTTGCCTATGTTTTGTCTGTGATAGCCTTGTAATACTTTCTTGTCGGTTTGATAAAGTGAACATGTTATGACGCTACGTGTGTTAGTATCTTGTGATGTTTGTGTAAGGGGGTTATTCTTGTTGTGCTTACGTTGTTTAACGATAAGCCCGTTGTACTGGTATTATATCACATACCCCCTGACTTGTTATGTTGCCGAGGGTTAGCTACCCCGTCACGAGGAATACCTCACGCAGTCCACGTGACCTACGCGAGTCGCGGAGTTCGGGGCAGGATGATCACTCCGGGTGTATTCTGACGCGAGAATACCTCACGCGGTCCATATACGACTACGCGGACTTCGGGGTCCAGGATGTTGCAGGGTTAGCTACCCCGACGCGAGAATACCTCATGCGGGCCTGAGTGGCCTGCGATGCGGGAGTTCCAGGATTAGGCTCGCACAAATGATACTGAGGGCGAATAGTCCAGCTTCGATCATTTGGCGGTCTAGAAAGACCTCGTGATACAGTTTTATAGCATTGTTTGTACGGTGGGTTCTAGTAGTCGGCTATGCCTTCATACTTACCGTGACGGTTTTATTATGACACAGTGGACCCGTGTTCATGTATTCCTTGGTGTTTTTATATCATGATCACGGCGTGAGGAAGGAATTCCACAGGCATGATTGATATTGTGGGCACGAGACCCACGGTTATATTTGAGTGATGACTTTGAGGCGTGAGTCACGACTTGACATATCGCTACATATCGTGTATCATAAATTGGTTATCATATATGTCTTACATTTTTATATAGACTATTATGATTTCATTTACGATTTTCGATTTCACATACTTGGTACTGTTATCGATCTCGCCCGGCCGCGTCACGCCGCAGGTAGAGTACATCGATTGTTGATCCTCGCCATGGATCACGATTCGCGTTTTGGGAAGCTCCGTTTCTCGGAGGCTTATCTTTCGTATAGTCTCGCCGTTGTAGTACTACATTCAGGGTACGACGGGCCCTGTCCGTCGTTATTGTTATAACATTCTTGAAGTGCAGTAATCTTGTTGTGGCGGGGTTTGTAAGGGATGAATTCAAGTTTTTATTTATATATACAGAAAGGTAACCGTTTTGGTTAGCCTGTTTTCTTATTTCACTATTTATCTTTTATGAGTTTTTATTTCCGCTGATTTTCTCTGATGTTGTATCACTAGGGTGCCCGGGGTAAGGCACCAGTCGCGGGCCCGAGGTCGGGTCGTGACACATTATTTAAGTAAAAATTGTCCGAAGTTAGCCTTGACAAGTTATATCAAACAACAAACAAAAATATCCGAAGTTAGATGCGAATTTTCAACTGTAATCGTGTATGTTTGAAGTTGTTTCCAAAATGGATGCACTTGCAATAAGATTTCAACTTCAGATGGTATAACTTAAGGGGTCATTTGATATCCGGTTAGGAGTAAGTTATTCATGTATTAAAATCATGAATAAGTAATACAATGTTTGATAGTTAATTGATAGTTAATTATGAGGTGAGTATGTATAAAATTAGTATAATGTTTGACTTGCAATTTATAAACACACATAACTAATACATGTATGAGGTATTTTAGGTATTACACAAAAAAAAGTAAAATAACTAATGCATGAATAACTAAATCATGCATATTAATACCTGCATAAAATAATATATAAATTTCTCAAAAACTAATTCATATTTTACGATTTGGCTACCAAACAACCCCTAAATGGAGGCCCCAAACGTGGCTATTTGTGCACTTCACTGGGAAATTGGCCCTTTTCCGCGAAAACAAAAAGAGCTCTCATGAATCATGGCTCTGAGCCGCAACCGAAAACTTGGGTCCCAACCCAACGGCGCGGGGTGACGTGGATACAACTGTGCGCCGTATTCCAGGTGGCGTAGGTTAAGGAAATGGTGGTTAAAAAATGTTACGCACGGACCTAGAAACGACAGAATTTTGACTGAGTATTGATGTGCGCCCTCCATTGCAGAATTCAAGTTTCAGGTTTATTTCTGGATAGAACAGAAGCTTAATGTAGTTACATTTCAAGATTTCTTCCGGAATTTTCAATTTAGGGTTTTGTAGTTGTTAATTATTTCAATAAGTTATTGTTGAATGGTGATGGATATACCTGAATGGCTTAAAAGGTTGCCTTTGGCACCTGAATTTCGACCTACTGATACTGAATTTGCTGACCCCATTGCGTATATATCCAAAATTGAGAAGGAAGCTAGTGCCTTTGGTATATGTAAGGTCATTCCACCATTGCCTAAACCTTCAAAGAAGTATGTGGTTCATAACTTGAACAATTCTCTATCCAAGTGGCCCGAGGATAAGGGAAATGTTGGGGAAGTTTTCACTACGCGGCATCAGGAATTGGGACATACTGAAAAGAAGAAGTTGAAAGGTGGTCTATCACTGGGAGCTCAGAAGCAAGTCTGGCAAAGTGGACAAGTTTACACATTAGAGCAGTTCGAAACCAAGTCTAAGAATTTTGCCAGGAGTCAATTGGGTATGGTTAAGGAGATTTCTCCCTTTGTTGTAGAGGCAATGTTTTGGAAAAAGGCTTCTGAAGAGCCTATCTACGTGGAGTATGCAAATGATGTGCCTGGTTCGGCCTTTGGGGAGCCTGAGGGACTCTCTAATTATTTTCGCAGGAGGAGAAGGGCGTGTAAGAGGAAAATTCTTGATAGAAATAGTCAAGCAAGTTCGAGTAGTAGAGTGGACAAAGGTCCGTGTCATAGTGCAGAGACACCATCCGCTTCTTTATCAAACAAATCATCCCCTTTTAGACCAAAAGGTTGTACTGAAATGGAAGGTAGTTCTGGTTGGAAGCTTGCAAACAGTCCTTGGAATTTGCAAGTAATTGCACGGTCGCCTGGGTCACTGACTCGCTTCATGCCAGATGATATCCCTGGTGTTACTTCTCCTATGGTCTATATAGGGATGTTGTTTAGCTGGTTTGCTTGGCATGTTGAGGATCACGAGCTTCATAGTTTGAATTTTCTTCATACTGGATCTCCTAAGACTTGGTATGCTGTGCCAGGAGATTATGCATTTAGTTTTGAAGAAGTCATTCGTTGTCATGCTTATGGAGAAAATACTGATCGATTAGGTATGAATACATTTTTGTTAACGACAATGTGATGAAATTTACAAAAGAAAAAAAAGGAATGAAAGGCATATTTTTATTTTCTTCCACGACATCTTCTTAGCTTCTTGAAATGTTCTAACTCTCATTTCTTATCATCTTACAAAAGATGGAAAGAATTAGTGCTCTTTGGCAGTTATTCATAGTTGGTAAGCTTCAGGTTATACTGATACTTTTCAGTTGTCTAATAGTTGTCCTTGGTCATTACTCTATTGCTATTGCCAGTGGAAAGAAATGTTGAAATTTATGGTTGATAGTCACTGTATAACAGTCCTTTGCTTTCAGAATTGGATTTTTAAGCAATGAAAGCTAATACTCTGCCGCATCACACTTCTTTCTGGGATAAGTTTTCGAGATGTTTTTTTTAAATAAATGGTTGATAATATCATTTACAAATAACTTTTACGTTTAGCTTCCAAACCTTATTCAATTATCTAGAGGACTGGTTATATCCTCTTTATTATGAAGAAATAACAAATAATAGGAAGATATTTAGAAGTAGGATCTGCATCTTTCTTCCCTTCAGGTTTCTGTTTTTGTTTTTGGGTAAGTAATGTAGAACTATCCTTTCATCCTAGCAAAATATATCCAACCTCTTTGTCACTTTTTTCATTCTCTTCCAACCATTTCCCCCCTTTATCCCCCTTCCCAACTTGGTTTTAAATGATGTTTGGTCTCTCCCATTTTCAAGAATTCCCCCTTCAAGTTGCATTGACCGAGAAAATTGCAGCCAGCAGCTCCTTAGCCCCATCCCTAATTGTTGAGTATCTTGTCAGTTTTAGGTGTATGAGTTGTTTTTCACCACCATATCGTCCGTTATTTAGTGCAATTGGAGAAAACCTTGTTTAGTTGTTTCCCTTCTTTTCTTTTGTAGCTTGACATGTCTATTATATTTTTCTCCCTTCTTTGGAAACTGTGATACTAGAAACCTTAGTTTAGGATATGATCCTACAGATCAACTTACACTACTATTTAACTCAAATATTCTAATTGCTACTTGAAATGCTTGTTAATTTACTAAATTAAAGTAAATTTGGGACATAAAGCTTTTGAAAGCCAAAGCCACTTATACTGAACAACTTGCTTATATACCTGACTTGTGGGTATTCCTTCTTTTAAGGATTTTCAAAGATTCCTTTTTAAAGTTGTGCTGCCCCTAAGGTGAAAACTTAAAACTAATATACAGAAGAATAACTTTGATTTCCAAGAAAACCTAACAAGTTAACTTATCCAATGAAATAGCTAGCCAACTAAGTATCAAGGAACAACCAATTAGCACTTAATGAGACTTTTCCCAAATAAATATTAGTAATATAGGTGGCAAGGGTGACGACGTTCACACGTATGCTGTGGTTAGTGTAGAATATTTGAGTCAAATGGTTGATGCTTGATTCTGCCGATGACATGCTATTTGGTGGTAAGGAAAAGCTGAAAAGAGGAACATAGAGATTTTGGTGCTCATGTGGTCAATTTGAAAAAAAGGAGTGTTTAAAGAGTTGAAGTACTCTTGTAAAAATTAGTGGGACTTCCTATTATTTTATACTTTGGGAGCAAGTAGGATAATTCAGTCATAGACGACAAAATGATCTTTGTAAAGAATGATGTTTTTATTTGATATTTTGTACTTATGTATAGAGTACATTTTGTATGTGAAATTTTCCTTACTGCATCAATATAATGTTTGTTTCTCATTGAAAAAAGGCGAAGGAGATTGAGGTGGTTTTATGTTCAGTGTAAAAAATGGTGAAGTTATGATAAATCTTCAAAATACTGAATATTTGGTGGAATGGATACAGAGGATTTATAGCAGATGTCTCCTAGTTTGGGATTGAGGCTAGTTGATGACAATGAAAAAATATAGGTGCGGAATTGTTATCTGTTGTAAGAGCCTATGTAATATGTGATAAGGTATTCTATTTTAGGACAATGAATAATGACTCAGTCTGGCCCTAATTAGGAAGTTGAAAGCATGACATTTTGTTTGAGCCGGGGCAAGAAGTTAACGGGCACCTGAAGAATCCAATCGTGGGTTTCCCTTTTAGCTGCCTCAAGAGATTCTTGCCATAAGCTTTTTGTTTTGGCTGCCGTCGCAGTGCTCGATAGTCCGCTCTTTTGTACATACATAAAAAATGGAATTTTGCTTCTTGGTCTTCTTTTTTCTTTGATATTTCCTTTTACTGGTTCTCCAGTCTGGGAGTCCAAAATGCCACCAATTTTTTTCCTCTAGCTCGTTGTATCTGTATATTTTCATCTTAGTGTTAAGGCTGGAAGACTCTGTGATAAGATACTGTACCTCCAACCATGAGATTGGATGTTTTGGTGAACAAGGGAGCTAAGTTTGAAGAAGTTACTATGAGCTCCTGGGTAGGAGGTGGAGTTTACCATATCAATTAAGAAGATTACCCCTCATGTTTTGGGAATTGGAGTCACCATTCCAACAGGGAGAAGGAAAAGTCGAATTGCCTCGAATAGTATACAATTACATCATGCACTTATTGTTTAAGCATTTTATATATCTTTTTGGCACTCATGTTCAGTTTGTATTTGTTTAGGGGTGGTATGCTGGCAGTTATGAGATATGAGCCATGGTAGGAAGTTTAACATGCATTTGCGGTCTAACTATGATCTTCATGATTAGAAAGTAATATTCTAATTAAGGGTATGAATTTCTTGTGTGGTTTGTGGAAAGAAGCCTGATCTGTTTCTTGATGTGGTTTTGGAAGCTGTCTTCCCTAAGTGAGCGGTTGAACCTTAATGTGCCTACCAAAACATCTTTAGGGTGCCAATTGAAAAATCAAAAGTGTTAATAATGACCTCCTTGTATGTTCTGTATTTATCTCTCTTGTTAAGATGTTAGCAGTTCTTTGTTAGGGTTGGATGTATTCTCCCCTTATCTTTTTCTTTTTCCTTTATCAATGGTGTGATGAAAGTTTAGATATGTCCCAAAAAACAAAAAAAAAGGTTTCGGACTTGTCATTTTAATTGGATCTATTTCTGAAGTGCCTTCAGAAATAATCATGTTTCCTGTACTACTGATTCTGGAATTGCTACAGATGTTCAGTCTTGTGTGTGTTTATACTTGAAATTCTGGTAACTTGACCTTCTCAAGTCTTGTTCAAGTTTTTCTGTTGAGGTAAATAGTTTTCATAGGCCTGCTCAATTCGCTTATTGACTTTTAAATGGAGATATTTTGGAGTTTTTGCTCTGAAAAATTTCTAGTTCTCAGATTCAATAAATTTTCTCCAGCTGCTCTTGCACTATTGGGCGAGAAGACCACTCTTTTATCACCTGAAGTTCTGGTAGCATCAGGCATCCCATGCTGCAGGTGGTTTCCTTTTGGCTGATCCCATTTTAACTTTGTCTTTTCTCTTGTTATATCCTGAAACTAAAATGGAGGTTTCCTGTGCCATTCCTAACTCATAAATTTTTTGCTGACATTCTAATGTATGTGCTCTTTTTTATTTACTTAGGTTGGTACAGAATCCTGGTGAATTTGTTGTCACTTTTCCGAGGGCCTACCATGTAGGTTTCAGCCATGGTAATTGCTTCTGTTCTTCTAAATTAAAGATGTATAGGTTTCAGCCATGGTAATTGCTTCTGTTCTTCTAAATTAAAGATGTTTAGGTTTCAGCCATGGTAATTGCTTCTGTTCTTCTAAATTAAAGATGTTTAGGTTTCAGCCATGGTAATTGCTTCTGTTCTTCTAAATTAAAGATGTTATTGTGATAAACTTCAACAAATTATGCAGAAATATCTGCTGTTTATTTTTATTGTCATCTTTCTTCGTAATAAGTTAATGAAGTTTTTTCTTTTTCCCCCCTTTTGACTCGGATATATTGAAAAATATATGTTTCTTTGTCTGTTCTGACATATGAGTTTAAGCTTGTATGCCACATCAGAGATCTCCAATTCACCATTAGCAGCTTTCTCTATCTATAATTGAAAATGATCTGAAAACAGAAATCTTCTTAGGCTGAAGAACATGCAGTTCTCTATAAAGGTCTTAAGGTGATGTGAGGGCCCAATGAGATAAGCTAATCGTGTGAAGGTAATCCAAGTTTTAGACCGGTGAAGAAGCTAAGACTGATGAAGACGATCTAAAGATTCTGAAGTGTGAGGTAGTTGGTAATAAAGACAAATAAAATCGGCTGTCCTCTAGGAAGTAGACGCATTTCATAAGAAAGAAAAGCATTATCTTGATGAAGAAGAGATGCATCCCTATTGGATTAATTTAGGTGTGCACAAGTTCACCTGAAAACCAAAACTCTAGACAAAATAAGTTGGGGAATAAAAGACAATTTTGAATCGCTATTGGTTGCACAAGAGTAGAGCAAAAGTCTCAAATTAGTTGGCTATGGAAGGGGACAAACGCTAATCTTTTCATTAATGGCCAGAAGTTATGGTTTCATATAGAGGCTTAGCATCAAATGACAGTGACTTCTGCAAGCAAATTAAAATCCGTGAAGAGATCTTACTGTTTTACGGAAAGTCTTATGAGGAAGAAGAAAGGACAATGTCAAAAGGGGTCAATTTCAAGAAAATCAAAGATTGCATTCTTCTAGCCTCTCTTCTCAAAATATTAGCATTCCATCAAAAGGTGTTCAAACCACTGTCGAGGGTGGAGCTATCACAAATAGCATTTGAGTGAAACTGAAGAAAGCTATTTGGTAAAGACGGGAGGAGGAACAAGTCCCCTTCTTTCTCCTGCATGAATAAAGAAGTCATGATGTTGAAGGAGTCACAAGATATTTTAAAGACATTAAAAGTGGGAATGGGAAGAAAATTTCCTTTGGGGAAGATAAGTGGTTGGGGCAAGAGCCTTTGAAGACAAGGTATCCTGACATTTTCACTATAAATCAACAATAGAATGCTCTACCATCAATGAGGTCTGGTCTGATCAGGGGTGGATTCTCACATCTAGGAGATTTTTGAATTATTGGGAAATCACTAGAATTGCAGAACTCTACAACACAATCAACCAATTCATAGGGGTCAGTCAGAATAAAGATAGAGTTTGGTGGTTGGGGCACAGTTCAGGCAGATTTTCTATCAAAACTTCCTATCAGGTGCTTAATCAAATCAATTATATGACTGAGTTATGGCCCTGGAAGCGTATTTGGAAAGTAAAGATCCCCTATGAGCTGGCATGTTTTGTTTGGCGTAGTCGTACTCAAGGAAGAACAGGTTGTTCCAGCTAGTTGCTAGAAAGGCCGGTTTAACAGGATAATTTGATGAAAGGGGGTGTACAACTTTGCTCTAGATGTCACTTATGTGGAAGAGAGGCAGAAACTAATAGTCACATGTTCTTACACCGTTCAGTGAAACTTTGGAATATACTTCTAGCATTAGCAGGGATACACTGGGTCATGCCAAATAACACCAAAGAAATGTTTTTTATCAAGTAAATGTATTTTCATTCATAAACATGGCCACAACGGCCGTATACAAGAGTTATACCAAAAAGTAGAGTATTTACAAAACAATACAATTCTCTACAAACTCTACCCATTCATCCATACAACAAGGAACTTTCTTTGTACACGAAAAGAAAATAAGGGACCGGAGTCTACTCCTCAACTGAGAGAAACTCGACTCTATACCTTCAAAAGCTCTCCTGTTTCTCTCACCAAACAGCCCACGTTTAGCGCAAGTGGAACCATCTTCCATGTCCTTTGTCTTCTTCTTCTCACGCTCTTCCACCTAAACATCAACTCTCTCACATTGCTTGTCATTGTCCATGAAGTGTCAAACCACCTAAGCATATCCACCATAACCTCATAGTCAGCCCGCAATGTAGAAGGTGATGATCCACGTCCTCGCCAGTCTCCACACATGTAGCACCAATTGACGCAGACAACCTTCCGCTTTCTAAGATTTTCCGCTGTCAAAATCACCCCTCTAGTAACACCAAAGAAATGTTATCATGCTGGAACAAAGGTAGAAGACCCTCTACTGAGAAGAATACAGGGGATTTGTTTCCTGCATGCGTATAGTGGACTATATGGAAAGAACTCTAGGTCTTTTGAAAATAAGGTTGGCTCAATCGAGAAGATAAAAATGAATTTGTCTTTTATATTTTTGGTGTGAATGGGGCTTTCTGAAAGCTCCATTTGAAGCAGGTGCCTAAACAGATGATTCCAGTTCAACGAATTTTTGAAATGCTACCTCAAGAGAAGGGGGGCCTCTGGCCCGGAAGATGCCTTATATGGATAGGGTATATACTACTACGATTGTATCTATTCCCTGAGAGTCCCAATCTTCTTGAAAAAACGTGATACGCGGAACCTTGGTTCGTGAATTTTCCAGTTTGAATTCCTACATTTTTCCATCGCGAAAGATTCAATCCAGCCACGAAGATTTAGAAGCTTTCTAGATGCTCTTGGATCTTTGTAAGAAGATAAAAATTTCAAATGTATATTTTGCTGCATTTTCCTATAACTACAGACAACACAACCTTTGTACTTTTTAATATATGAAATTTGTTACCATCTCAAATGAAATATTAGCGTGGAGTTCACTCCTTGGCAGACATATTACCATTCATCCACTCTTATGTCAATCTTATGATCCTTTTATCTATTGTCACTGAACAATGACAACATAGCAAATCTATGTAAAAACGGCATGCAAAGGTTACTCTTATAAAGTTCTCCTTATCAAACATACAACATAGGAATATAATTTATGTCTCTCACATCCCATCCTCAATACTAAGAGCTAGGAAAACCTAATGAATAACTTTATGAGATGGATCCAATGGGAACTAGAAGTATGCTTGATAGGATGGAGAGGGTGACACTACCAATGGGAGAATGAGGTTTTGGCGTATGCGGATTCTAGATTCATAGCCTTCTTGAGAAAGTGATAATATATATTTACAAAGAAAGAGTGCACCATGTTAGAGGGGGGTATGTACAAAATATAGATACTATGAGCACTATTGGTCCTAAAAAGATGCTGCAACTTCATATGGTGTGTGTGTAGAAGAACGTCATGAGGGGAAAAGAAAGAGATTTTTAAGATACATTAGATTCACAATTGAGAATCACAGTGGGAAACGGGATGCAAGATCGTTTTTCAATAACCATAGTGTCTGGCTAGCTTTCGCTCACCTTGACTAGTTCCACGGGGTACCTTCTACCTCCAACCAGCACAGACCGGGCAACTATGTCCACCAAGGTTTGGACAGCTTGGAAGAAATCACCTAGTGTTTTGGGCATTGAGATTTAAACCTCAGATTTTATGGTTCTCAACCCACTTCATTGACTACTAGGCCACACCCTTGGGTGCGATGAAAGATCCTTTGTGATTAGATGCATTGTATGGAGGCCTAATGTTCAAGAGGTCCCTAGTACATTCACTGTACCTATGGATAAGGACGCCAAATTAGCAGAAATGCTTAAGAGAGATGGGGAGTTCCTTAAAAAATGTCTTTGACAAGCCCCATTCAAGATTGCCAAAAGAATGATATATACAACGTATTCAGTTAAGGGAAGATGACATAATAACATAAAAGGGACAGGGACAGAATGTTTTCCTGGTGGAATATACTTCAATTGCTTGATCAACGGAGGGATTTGAAGCACATATGGAAGCTAATATCGAAACTAAAGCACTAAGAAATCTCTTTGTTATTGTGCATTCTGTGGTGCATTGCGAATCTGTTATCCAGCGAGTTTTCAACGGTGCACCACTATTCTCGAGGATTTCTCGATAGAAAAAAATGAAGAAACGAAAGCTCTATGTTAGTGTGCATTGTGCTACACTACCTACCTTAAGGAAGAGAAAATGCTGGCGGTAAGTTGTTGCATATTTGCATGGAAATGATGCAGTAAATTTTTATCACATTGTGAAGTATGTAATGGAACTTCGGAATTTATAGTTGATTTCGGTACCTTCCAAGAAAAAAAACTGTAACAAACTTGAAGGAAGATGGAAAAAATGGAAGCCAAGAAAAAGGTACTATGAACGATAACTCCTATTTGCTTGTTTTGGACAATTTGGCGAGAAAAGAATGTAGAATTTTTAAAGGAATACATAGGAGTTAAAAGTGATTTTCACTTGAGTTGTATTTTGGTGGAATGAGAAAATTCATTTTTTTATAGATGGTTGGATGGAAGTTTTGGGAGCTTAACACTGACTTGATGAGATATTCAATGAAAATAATTTTCTTGTATAAAAATATTGTGTTTCAGTTGCATGTGAGTCTGGATCCTTTACGGTAGTTGAGTGCTCAATTATTGTTTTATGGTTCCCCCTTCCAAATTCTTGTGTTCATGGTGCGGTATGAAGTGAAACATGTGTTGGCAACACAATGAGTTTGTTTTAATTTTATCCTGGTTTTTAAAGATTCACTTGTAAATGCAGGCTTCAATTGTGGCGAGGCTGCTAACTTCGGTACTCCACAGTGGCTTACAGTAGCCAAAGAAGCTGCTGTTCGTCGAGCTGCCATGAACTATCTGCCTATGCTCTCTCATCAGCAGTTGCTTTATCTGTTGACAATGTCTTTTGTTTCAAGGTCTGCTCATTAGCTCTTGTTGCATATGTGGATCAGCCCAACATGTCCCCTCTAGGATATGAGAATTAGGTGTTTTTTTTGCATTCTCGGATTAAACTTTATAGGCTTCATCTTAATTTGCCTTTTATTGATCCGTATTTTTAAGAACTACTTTTTGTCCAGCTGTACAAATCCATTTTCCATGATTATGACACATTATTTAGGTCAGAATTGAAGTTGTAGAAATTGTTTTAAGTGGGTAATGAGGTTAAGGTATACTTTTTTTTTTTTGAAACTGGCAACTGTAATTAAGGTATACTTTTTTGTTACTTTAAAAGGTGAAAGTTGCTGTAATTTGCTACTGTTCTGCAATAATGGAAAAGTTGGGCTGTGGAATGGGTGACTGTTGAAAACTGAATGAGGAAACATGTGATACGGGGATATCCAAGCTCTATTTTACTCCACTTTCCGTGATTCAGGCTTAATGAATTAAGAGAAACCAAAGCCTAGGGGGGCATAGGCTTATGGGATTGTATGGTTACACTTCCTTTGACTTATAATAAGCTTAGAAATATCTTTTGGTTTCTTTAACTATATGTTTCTGGATGACAGTGTGCCAAGATCCCTGCTGCCTGGGGTTCGAAGCTCTCGTCTGAGAGATCGTCAGAAGGAAGGAAGGGAGCTTCTGGTAAAGAAAGCCTTCATTGAGGATATAGAAAAAGAGAACAACCTGGTAAAAGTTTTACTTCAGAAAAGCTTTTCTGACAATGCAGTGTTGTGGGATGTGGATATGCTGCCATCTTCAGGTAAAGAATCTGAACTGCATAAGCATGTTAGTGCGTATGCTTCTAGAGGGAATGATCAGTCTGACAACAATGGTAGTCAGGATCTATTAGACCATATGAGCTTATACATGGAAAATTACAGCGACTTCTATGTGGATGATGCCGTGTCATGTGAATTTGAAATCGATTCTGGGACATTACCCTGTATAGCTTGCGGGATTCTTGGTTTTCCATTTATGGCTCTGGTGCAACCATCGGAAAAATCTGCAAAACACATTTTTCCTGAGGATTTTCAGAATAAACAAGAATCTAGAGTGCTGAAACATGTGGAGTCGGATTCTCATTCAGAGCATAGGGGCATGATTGAGGACTATAATAGAGGTAGGAGGCCCTTTATAACTATTCTCCCATGTCGAGTTTGTCTGTGCTGTTATCTTGATGACTAGATCAATCTTTCTTGTTGATGATATCTTCCTCGGTTATTATTATTAAATGTGTTGATTTTATTACCTGCAAAAGGTTCAGCAAATTGATTTAACTTCTTGTGTCTGATCAACATGTGAGAAATAATCCAAACTCTGAGAACACGGCAGTACTGAGTTCTTCTTCCTCTTTTTTGGTACAAAGGATATATCCATAATCTTTTTATCATTATTCTCCTTTTGACACCGTTTTTTCTTCAATGAAATTTGCTTGTGTTTCAGCTGAATGCTTATAAAAGAAGAGAACAAAGGAAAAATTGCTCCAGTTTGTTGCTGCAGTTAGTGGCTGCTAGCTCACTACTATTTCACTTCTAAGCTGAACGAATTATGTTAATTATGCAGCATTCACATGTTCAAAAATCTAATCCTTTAAATGATTTAAATCTGAAGATGTACTGATGTAATGAGTCCCATTTGTGTATGTTTATGAACTACAGCCGTTGATTCATAATTTTTATTTCCGCCTGGAGTAACAAGATACACATGGTTAGAATATAAAGTGAATATGCGTGTAGATTCATATGCGTCTTCTCTCATTGTACAGAATAAGGAAAACCAGAGTATTTCATAGAATATTCTCTACTTAATTATTTAATATATATCACCTTATCAGTATGTAAACTATTTACTTACCATATTATTCCATAGCCTAATAGATTCCGACACGACATGGGTGTGGGATCCGTACCCGATCCGGTCAACAGATTTTGTGTACTTTGACCAAAATTGACGGAGAAATTCTGAACAGATTCAATGATTTGTTTAATCAAAACAAAAGCTAAGGTGAGATTGAGGAAAATGGAATACCTTGTATCTATAAATTTCTATGTCACTCTTTTACCTTTTATCTCCTTCCGGGATTCTCCTCTTGATCAATATTTTCTCAACTTTTTCATGTAATATCTCATAATTTAGGTTTCATAACTCTTATTTTTAGATATTTGAATTATTTTTAGCCGAATCCCTATACATGTATCCATACCTGGATCCGTATCCCCGAATCTTAAAATTTAGATTATGAAGGATCCGACCTCAAGATCCGCACCCATATCGGACACCCGCACCCGAGTCCGAGAAACTTAGGCCTAAAGCTACTATATAAGGAGCACTGTACCTCTTGTACATTGTTAATCAAGTAAATGGGAAGTTTCTTCATATTTTCACATGGTGTTTGAGCCTCCATGATCTTGGTAGAGACTCAAATAGCTTCCACTATGGGCACCGGTACAGGCGAATATGCGTCTCCCGCAGGGTCAATATTCTCTTCTGTTATTCTTCATTTTGGTGCCCAACAACACTCTTCTCTTTGGCTTTGGTGCCCCCATATACAAACAAACATTCAGGTGCGACTCCTCTCTTTAAGATCATTCAAGCACCATCCATCTCTCTTGCTACGTTTTACGCGACCGGGCATCCTCTAAACTTTGAATTTCCTTTCATTGTTCTACCAATTTAAATTATGTTGATAATATTCTGGAGATCTGCAACACCATGTTCTTTTTGGTGATTAAGAATAGATTCTTTTTTGTGTGTAATGCAAGAAGCACTTTTCTTTGTTGTACAGTTACCCATGACTTTCCGGAGGAAAGAATTCTAGCACCAAGTTTTTTATGGTAATTGTGCACTATCCTAGAGAGATTTCAGCATCGACTTTCTATGTTTTCAGAATAACCAAACTCAAGATGGTTTCTCACTTTGAGTTTGAGGAAGTATTTTAGAATATCAAGTGAATATGCATCCAGATTCATAGTACTTGAATACAATTATCTATCTGTTTAATTATATAGAATATTATTCAACTTATATTATGGAAATTAATTACCACCATATTGTACATAGTGTAAAACTCTTATGTAAGGAGCACCTCTTGTACATTGCCAATTAAGTAAATGAGAAGTTTCTTCTATATTTTCACACACATCTTCATATGCTGGCCCACCAATTGGGTTAGAGTACACTCTGTAGGAATATTAGTTAACCTCCAGTGGCATGGCCAATCAGCAGATGTTTTATCTTTTTCACTCCTCCATTTAAGTCAGTTAAATAGGTAAATCTTAGTTGATCTGGTTTCTAAGCAAAGAGAGTTGTATCACTGGATGGAAGTAGTTGTTTTCACGTTTATTTAGATGAGTGTGTACCTTTTGTAACTAACTGATTGACCATACTCTGTGGCCTGTGCCTATAGGTATATATCTGGACACCTGTTATAATGTAACAGAAAGCTTAACATCATTTGATTTGACCAGATTGTTACCCGCGATAATTTATCAAGTAAATTGATAACTCAACCAACTGATTGACGATGATGCAATGTGCCTATAGGTTAATATCAGTGTTGTGATGTGTGACCGTTTCATTTAAAAGCTTTTATTTGTTTAAATATGTATTCGCCACGCCCCACACATGCAGTCCGGGTTCTTTTTCTTGAACCCAAGTATGTGGAAATTCTTTTCGATAATGGGTTGCGGTGAGACTCGAGCGTAGAACCTTGCCCAAGGTCCACTTTGTTTAACACGTAATCATAGCTAGACCTATCTATATTCTTGGTTTACTCAGTTTTAGGCTCCACGTTATGTTGTCCACGCTTTAGATGCCATGTCCTGGGCATCTAATGGGCTATGTTTCTCGAACTCGAGTGCAGATCTAGAGGTCAGATTCTTAATCACATAAGTTTTAGGATTCAGGGGTATTGATCTGAGTGCAAATACAGATGTTGGGATACGACCAATAAATGTATATTACAATATAAATAAGTATATATTTTGATTAATTAAAGTTCTACCTCCCAAGATAAGGTTAAGGTCTGCTTACACTCTACCCTCCCCTGACCCCCACTTTGTGGGATTTCACTGGGTATGTTGTTGTATTTTGATTAATTAAAGTTGTGGAACTAAAACTAATAAAATTTACTTTTTAGAAGCACCTAGTATTTTATTCATAAGATATCTTTGTTTCTCATATTTTACAACATACCAAGTGAAACTCCACAACGTGGAGTATGAGAGGGTAGAGTGTACGCAAACCTTACTTCTAATTTGGTAAGTAGAGAGGCTATTTCCTAAAGACTCAGCTCAAGAAAAAGCATAAGCACAAGTAAAAGCAAGAGAAACGGTCAGACTCAGATAACAGTATGAAAATGAGAGTAACTAAAGCGAATAAGTCGTGATAAAGCATTCTGAAAAAAGAAGCAGTAACTAACACATGTAAATAAATAAACAAAGTACACGAAAGAACATACATCAACAGAAATCAAAGGCCAAGGAACTATAAAACAATACTACGCCTACTAGTATGATAGGCTAAGAAGGACTACAATAATAACACTACCACTATCAGTATGTAAGCGTAAGTAAAACTACGCTAAACTATCTATTACCCTTCTACCCTAATGTGTCCTCCAGAACCCCCTATCTAAGGTCATGTCCTCAGTAAGTTGCACATGTTCCATATCCCGTCTAATACCTCTCTCAAATACTTCTTCGGCCTACCTATACCCTCCTAAACCTGTCCATATCCAACCTTTCATACCTCCGCACTGGGGCATTTGTTCTTCTCCTCTACACATGTCTGAATCATCTCAACCTCGCTTTCCGCATCTTATCCTCTACTGAGGTCACTCCCACTCTGTTCCGGATATCATCATTTCTAATCATATCCCTCCTTGTATGCCCACACATCCATATCAGCATCCTCATCTCCGCAACTTTCATCTTTTGGATGTGCAAAGTCTTGACTGTCAACACTCCGCTCCATACAACATAGTCGGTCTAACCACCACCCTATAGAACTTGCCTTTAAGTTTTGCTGACACCTTTTTATCACATAAGACACTAGATATGAGCCTTCATTTCATCCACCCTGCACCAATACGATGTGTGACATCATTATCAATCTCTCAATTTCCTTGGATAATAGACTCGAGATACTTGAAACTTCCTTTCTTTGGAAATGGCCCGAGTACCAAGCCTCACCTCCACACTTGTCTCATGGTCGCTCCCGTTATTGAACTTGTACTTCAAGTATTCTGTCTTGGTCCTACTCAGCCTGAACCCTTTAGACTCTAGAGTTTGCCACCAAATCTCCAGCTTAGCGTTCACTCTGCTGCGAGTCTTATCAATCAGGACTACGCCATCTGCAAATAACATACACCATGACATCTCCCCTTGAATTTATCGCGTAAGTCCATCCATCACCAAGGCAAATAAAAATGGGCTAAGAGTTGATCCCTGGTGCAACCCATCATCACTGGAAAGTGCTCCGAGTCTTTGCTCCATCGTACATATCCTTGATCGCCCTAGTGTACGCCATAGGTATACCTCTAACCTCCAAATATCTCCATAGAACCTCCCTAGAGATTTTGTCATATGCCTTCTCGAAGTCGATAAAAATCATATGCAAGTCTCTATTCCTCTTCCTATACTGCTCCACCAACCTCCTAATAAGATGAATGACTTATGTAGTCGAACGCCTCGACATGAACCAATTCTCGAAATAGACACATCTTTTTTCACCCTCGTCTCCACGATCCTTTTCCCAACTTTCATAGTGTGGCTTAGCAGCGGCCACTAGTGCTTACCGTCAGCGAGAGAGAAGAGGGCGGAGAGAGAAAACACTAATACCTAGTCGTCGGTCGGAGTGACACCCAGTGCTGGGTCACCGTCAGGGAAGGGAGTGGGATTTGCTAGCCTTAACGTTGGGCGGAAGAGAGAGGAGAGAGAAAGTAGAGAGAGGAGCTTGTATACCATTCTCATACCTTATATACCCAGTGTTGGGTCACCGTCAGGGAAGGGAGTGGGATTTGCTAGCCTTAACGTTGGGCGGAAGAGAGAGGAGAGAGAAAGTAGAGAGAGGAGCTTGTATACCATTCTCATACCTTATATAACTATATGTATATGACATAAACCCAAAGTTCAAATCAAATACCTAATTATACTTCTCAGATGTAGTCAAAGCACCCAAGGTAAGTTGACCACATCTGGTGTGTTTCCACACACACATCCAAATCATGTTGGATCGACATGTGTGCGGCCGGGATTTTGAAGGGTCCGAGCAAAGATGAGGGGTTATGTGTCTCCGCATTGGATGAGAAGATGGATTTTTGTCTCCTTATATGGTCTTGGCAATACTCACCTTATGAATTAGCTTTTGGGGTTTGAGTACGCCCAACCTCCTCTATCTTCTTTAACAGTCTGGACCTGGTATAACGTAACACCAAAGTTTAAAATCATTTTCCAGGTTGTTTCCTGTTACAATTTATCTAGTTAATTGTCACTTAACTAACTTTTTGGAGCATTTTGTCTAGCCTAATAATAGTTATTCTTATGTCTAGGAGATACTGCAAATTTATCAGAATGATTGGACTTCCCCGCGGAATACTGAATTTTCTCTTCATGCAGTTGACAGAATTGAAGGAAATGGAGTGCATTCCCTTAACCATGATGAGGTGTCTTTGTCTGCCCAGCTAAGAGAGTCTGCAGTTTCTCCGCATGAGGGTCAAATATCACAGTCTCATCATCTGTCACATACAGATAATGCAGCTCTAATTTCAAAAGTTGACCTCGAGAAGGAATGTGATGTTTCTAGAGGTTTTGTAAGACCACGGATATTTTGCCTTGAGCATGCAATTCAGACCGAAGAACTGCTGCATACTAAAGGTGGAGCAAATGTTCTTGTGATCTGCCATTCAGGTAATGTTCGTCATGTACAATCTCGTTTGAATTGTCTTAACGATGATAATACCAAAGAAACTACTAAGTTATTCAGTTTTGCTAGTTCTTGGTGTATTGAACATTTGTTGCAACTTTTGATTTCATGTAGACTTCCAAAAAATAAGAGGACATGCTGCTATTGTTGCAGAGGAAGTTGGCACGACATTCAAATATAATGAGGTTCCGCTGGCTAATGCATCTCAAGGACATCTTTCATTGATTGATCTTGCAATCGGGGATGAAGAACAAGACAAATGTCCAGAAGATTGGACATTGAAATTAAATATTAATTTAAGACACTGTGTGAAGGTGCAAAGGAATTGTCCACTTAAGAAATTAAAACATGCATTGATTTTGGGTGGATTATTCTCTGATACGACTTGCAATTCAGTTTCCTCGAGTCTCAAGTGGCAGTCCAGAAAAGTGCGCTCAAAGAGAAAGTCGAATAATTCAACAGAAAGTACACCATTTCCAAATGTTCAAATAGAAAAGGTAGTTGATTCAGGATCTACGGTGGACATGCAGAATGGCAGAAAGGGGAATATAACAATCCAGTATTCCAGGAAAAAATACAAGCCTAAGGCTTGTAATTCTGCAGAGGTCACTAGGGTATTTGTGGATCCTTTTAATGTTTCAAAAGAGGAAGTTTCACTTGCAAATGCAAAAACATTGGGAAGTACTCTCCTCAGGGATGAAAATGCAGGCACCGCTTCTTCAGCGGAAAGGTTTGTTGTTTCTTCTGATGGGAAATCCCGATTGCGACATGAACATGAGATGCTTTTAGTAAACAGAGATCAAAGCGGGAATCTCCTTGCACCACAAGAAGCAGATTTACTTGTGACCACATCTTTAATGGTGGAATTAGATGAAGCCAACGCTGAAGTTTGTACTACTGAAAAGTTTTCCTTGAAGGATAAAACTTGTTATACTAATTCAAATAGTTGCCATACAGAAAATAAGACCACGGCTGCAGAGACTAGTGGAGAAACTGAGATAACACATGTGCATACTCCTGCATGTACATCCATATATGTGGTTCAAAGCACTGTATATACTGAAAATGTGGAGGAGAATCGGGATATGACAGAATCTGCCATCAGAGATAAGTCTGCTCATCCGACGGCAGCAGATTGTGAAAGAGATCATCATAATGGGGATGATAAAGCTATTATGACCAGATCTCTTGTGCCTGTCAATTCCTCAGGATCTTGCACCGATGGTCCTTCAAGAATTTGTGATGAGCAGATTGAGGATCAAGTTTCAGAACATTTCGGCTCAGGTAGCAAGGCATCTGATAGTGAAACTTCGTACAAATCTGTGGAGCAAAAAATCCAAATTGATAATTCAGATAAAGATATAGCTGTCTCTGACCATGTCACACCCATAGAAGAAGCTTCCACCTCAGCAGGAAGTCTCAAAATGACGACGACAGAGACATCTAGTACTAAGCACTCACAGAGTGGTGATGACATCTCTGAGCAGCATAAGAAAGAGTCAAATGATGATACTACTTCTGCAGTAGTATCAAGGCCGACTGGAAAAAGTAGTGGCAAAAGGAGGCGTGAGCTAAACCTCCTAACCGATGATGGATGTAGTGTTGGTGGCTTTGTTAAAAGTCCGTGTGAAGGTTTAAGGCCACGGGCTAGGAAAAATGTACCTGGGAGCGGAGTTGATACTAAGGAACCTCTTGAGAAGAAACCCATGGGAAATAAAGTGAAGAGGTCTCTACGTAGTTCCATCACACCCAAGGATAAGAAACAACAGAGGAAGGGAACTCATAGGTGTGACTTGGAAGGCTGCTGGATGAGTTTCCAGACAAAGGTAGAGCTGCAACTGCACAAACATAACCGCTGCCCCGTTGAAGGGTGTGAGAAGAAATTTACCTCCCACAAATATGCTCTGGTTCATCAACGTGTTCATGAAAATGATAGGCCCCTCAAATGTCCATGGAAGGGCTGCACCATGACATTCAAGTGGGCCTGGGCAAGAACTGAACATTTGCGCGTACATACTGGTGAGCGGCCATATAAGTGCAAGGTTGAGGGTTGTGAACTCACTTTTAGGTTTGTATCAGATTATAGTCGGCATAGACGGAAAACTGGTCATTATGTAGACGCTGCCAATTGACATTAGTTACTTTCATCAGGTTGGTTGTGTAATGTACCAAATACTAGACTGCTAGAGTGCGATTCTGGGGTTGAAAAGGAAATCTTAAGAATCATGTAAACTAATGGGCTCTCATCATTTTTAGCATGGGGTAGTAATAGTGTTGTCATTTTGTAGAGTGCCTGTGTTCAGGATCATCTTTCAATTAAAATTAAGATTGCATGTCATTCTTTCAAATTTCATCTGTGGAAGAGAGGTCTAAGCGGACAAGGCCCTGTCTCATGGTACTCTGGTAAGGCTGGACAGTCAATAATGACCATATAGAATATCCAACAAACTGAAAACTGCAACTTGTGAAACCATGGAGAGTCTGCTTATAGCTTTTTCAATAAATTTTGTTGCTTTTTAAGATCATAGGTCTGACACGTTTTCTAACTAGTTATTTTCTGGCTTTCAAAAAACGTAGAACTTTTAACCACGTTACATATTTCTGGGAATATGGCATACAATATATTTATATGAACTGCCAATATGCCTTACATTTTCTAACTACTTTCTTTTGTTGGTTCTGTTAGTCTCTCGCCTTACCGAAACTTAGTAAGTGCAAAATTCTGTAAAATAAAATAAAATACATAGATATTACTTATTAAAAATTGTGTCAGAGACAAAAGTGTCGGTTCAAAAAAATGTTAGCCGTTGACTCCATAAATACCTTCTTGAACTTTATAATTATAAACGTAAGGATTCTCTGGCAATTGATAAAACCACATACTACCAATTAAGGTGTTTAATCCCACCCTTACCTTTTGAAATCATGAGAGTTAGACATCTAATATTTGTGACTCCTTCACTACTCTTTTTAACTCGTTCCTTTAACATATCTAATACTAATGATTATTTTGATATCTTTCTTTAGTGTGACAGTTTCTCTTCTCTTTCCTTTTTTAATTTCCAAAATAGATCAAAGAAAGAAATTAAACCAGAAACTTATTATTAGAGTTGTCATCTATGGATACTAAATTAAACCAGCATATGCAAAGTAACGGTGACAAGTTATTTCCATTCAACACACAAAAGTTAGTCAATAAGCATAAACAATTCAAAACTACTCACATAAATTATTTTTTTTTGCATCCTTTTACCTTTTTCAGCCACAAACAATGTCAAAATAATCCGACAACCAGGGGCGGATTTACCTTAGGCAGGCCCAAACGTGACACAGCTTCGCCGATTTTTTTAATTAAATATGTATAAATAATTGAAATGCAGAAGCAAAGTAAAGGATAAATATAATAAAGTGACACCCCTTATCACAAACAATGGCGCAACTCTGGTAGTTAAGCACCTCACTTTCAGTTAGATTGATTCATGTCGTTAGTTCGAAACCCAGCGCTTCATTTTTCTTTCAATTTTTTTCGCTCTATCATATACTCCATTCATCCCATTTTACATGTCTTTGATTTGGCACGAAGTTTAAGAAATAAATGATTTTTTTTAATCTTGTGGTCTAAAACAAGCCAAAGATATTTGTGTAGTTATAGATCATCTCGTTAAGTGTAAAATGTAAAGTTTAAAGCTAAATTATTGTCAAATAAAAAAATGTATAATTCTTTTTTGGGACTGATTAAAAAGAAAAAATTGTCATATAAATTGGGATACACAAATACAAAAGGAGATCTTGCCCAGATTCGAACGATGGACCTCTTTAGAGGTTAGCAAAACACTTGACCAATCAGTCTAAAATATAAACATTTCAACAAAAAAAAAAAATTAGAATAGTATATATTGCCACTTTCCAGTTAGTTGGTGCTTCGAATACATTCCAAAAAATGAAAATTCACCGAGGAGTTATATATATATAGTTTTGTTTATTTATATTGTGTTATTTTTTAGTATGACGTTATTGCGTTTTATTTATTTGTTCTCATTTTAAATTATGACACCATTTACGAAAAATCATGCGTCCGAAGGTAAAATAAGAAAACCATTTAATTAAAAAAAACCAGAGGAAAATGAAAGAAATTAATAGTTTTATCTATACTCGCCATAAGAATTGGCAGTTGAGTATAACAGAAATCTCCCAATGCAAATCTATGCAAAAAGAGCTTGTGACAGCACGAGCACGATTAATTACTTTTGTATATCACGTCAGTTGCTGTAATCAAAGTACATTTGAATATATGTGACTTTCTCCTTCAAGCCAACGTTAATGAATCAAGATGTCATAGAATATCAATCTCTTTAAAAAAAGGATAGCTTTTGATTTAAAAGCCACCAATGCTTAAGGCATAATTCAGAAAGGTTAGCTACAGAAAAGGAGATACAACAGATTAATTACTCTCTGGAAGAACACAACTTTTAGAGGAGACACTTGAAATTAGTTTTTTTTCCCCTCTGACTGATGGAGGACGCGTATATTAGGCGGAGGTGACAATCTTACTTTCATAAACTCTTGAACGTAGAAGGAGACAGAGACATTGTGATGGGAGATCTGGAGCAAGCTGGTAGGTACCGAGAATTTGGGTATTGTAGAAGAATTAAGGTTGAGGAGGTTAAGGGTGTTGTTCACATGATGCGCAGGGGACGAGCGACCGGGCCCGATGAGATTCTGATTGAATTTTGGAAGCGCCATGAGCGAGTTTGGAGTGGGTCGAGTTGTTTAACGTCATTTTTAAGACGACGAGAATGCCCGAAGAATGGAGGTGGAGTACAATGATTCTTTTGTACAAGAACAAATGTGATATTCAGAGCTGCAACAACTATAGGGGTATTAAGCTACTAAGCCACACTATGAAAGTTTGGAAAATGATCGTGGAGACGAGGGTGAAAACAGAGTGAACCAATTTGGATTCATGTCGAGGCGTTCGACTACATAAGTCATTCATCTTATTAGGAGGTTGGTGGAGCAGTATAGGGAGAGGAATAAAGAGTTACATATGGTTTTCATCGACCTCGAGAAGGCATACGACAAAGTCCCTAGGAAGGTTCTATGGAGAGGTTTGGAGGTTAGAGGTGTACCTGTGTCATACACTAGGGCGATCAAGGATATGTATGATGGAGCCAAGACCAGGGTACGGACAGTAGGATGGGATTCAAAGATCTTCCCAGTGACGATGGGGTTGCACCAGGGATCAACTCTTAGTCCATTCGTATTTGCCTTGCTGATGGATAGCCTGATGCGACAGATCCAAGGGGAGGTGCCATGGTGTATGTTATTTGCAGATGACATAGTCCTGATTGATGAGACTCGCAACGGAGTGAATGCTAAACTGGAGATTTGGAGACAGACTCTGGAGTCTAAAGGGTTCAGGTTGAGTAGGACCAAGACAAAATACTTGGAGTATAAGTTCAGTAAAGGGAGCGACCTTGATACATATGTGGAGGTGAGTCTTGGTACTCAGATCATTCCGAAGAAACAAAGCTTCAAGTACCTCGGATATGTTATCCAATGGAATGAAGATATTGATGACGATGTTACACGTCGTATTGGGGCAGTGTGGATGAAATGGAGGCTCACATCTAAAGTCTTGTGCAATAAAAAGTGCCACAAAAAATAAAAGGTAAGTTCTATATGGTGGTGGTTAGACCGACTATGTTTTCTGGAGCGGAGTGTTGGCCAGTCAAGACTTCTCACATCTAAAAGATAAAAGTTGTGGATATGAGGATGCTGAGATGAATATGTGGTCATACAAGGAGGGATATAATAAGAAATAATGATATTCGGGATAGAGTGAGAGTGACTGCGGCGGAGGATAAGATGCGGGAAGCGAGGTTGAGATAGTTTGGGCATGTGCAGATGAGAGACACAAATGCCCCAATGCGGAGGTGTGAGATATTGGCTATGGACGGGTTCAGGAGGGGTAAAGGTAGGCCAAAGAAGTATTGGGGAGAGGTGATTAGACGGGATATGACACATGTGCAACTTACCGAGGACATGACCTCGGATAGGGGTTGTGGATGACACAAATTAGGATAGAAGGGAGTAGGTAGTCGAGCGTATTCCTACTTACGCTTACAAACTAGTAGTTGTAATGTTATTATTGTAGGCCCACTTAGACTATTATACTAGTATGTAAAGTAGTACTTTATAGTAGCGTTTTATTTCTACTGTTATGTGTTCTTTAATGTACTTTATTTATCTTATGTACATGCATTAGTTACTGCTTCTTTTCAGAATGCGCTAGCATACCTTATTTTCTTGCTTTGCTTGTGCTTGTGCTTATGCTTTGTCTTGAGCCGATGATCTCTCGGAAATAGCCGCTTGACCTATCAAGGTAGAGATAAGGTCTGCGTACACTCTATCCTCTTCAGACCCCACGTTATGAGACTTCACTGGGTATGTTGTTGTTGTTACTGTAATTTAACTAGTTTCTCGACACGCGCGTTGCACATGTTTGTCTAATCATGCAATACACATTTCTTATAAAATAATAATACAAATTGTATTTAATTAAAATTTTGAGTAAATAATCAAACATGAAAAGTAAAGTACAAATTTGTAAATAATAAACATATTATATACATTTAAAGATCAATACATGAAACTTTTAGCAATTTATATACTTCCAATTCGTTGTGATCTCAAAAAGTATGCTTTAGCTTACAAAAACCATTATATTCAATATCATAAATTTTTCTGATTCATTATTTTCGTAACACAAAAGATCTTCTTCCAGCCGCTTGTGTATTGTTATAGCGTATTGCAAGCTATATTGGTTTGCACCTATTAACAAAAGACGATAAGTATAATTATATTTTGATGAAAGGTTATGCTACAAAAGACAAAGTATGGACTAACAAAGAATAGGAGTAAATTAAGTACATGTTTACATGAATATTGACAAAAAAGAAGAGGCCGCTAGGTAACATCCAACAAAAAGATAAAAATTTCAAGGAAAAAATAAGGCAGATAGTTAAACACTAAAGTGATCTATCGAGTAGGATATAACTTTTCTAACCTAAAATTCAATTGGACTCATTTGACTTCATAATATTTTGAAATTAGCTACACAAGGTGAACAAAAGAGCTACAAAGTCTAATTCAGGAAAATACTTTGCTTAGGAGCTATTACATTTCCAAGGTTACATGATTAATCTCATTTTACTTAGACGGGTAAATTCTTATCAACTATCTGTTGAGCAATGATCATAGTCATCTATGGACGTGGATTTATAACATTTATAATAGACTACTTAGTATGTTATGGTAAGAGTGTATTAAGGGAGTCTTTCTCATTAAAACAAATATATATAAGTGTACAATGTTGAATCCTTCTATAATAAAGATTCATAATTCTATCATAATTATACAATACAAAATATGGTAAATATACATAATAAGACACCTATACACGTGTGCTAATACACCCTCGGGCGAGCGATGAGTCAGAACACCGAGATCAGATCTCACTCAAGTCAAGGAAGAGCTATCTGGGAAGGCCCTTTGTGAATATATCCGCATACTGATAAGAGGAAGGCACATGCAATACTCTGACATGACCGAGAGCAACCTTCTCACGAACAAAGTGAATGTCCATCTCAATATGCTTGGTTCGCTGATGTTGAACAGGATTATGAGATAGATAGATGACAGATATGTTATAATAATAAACCAAAAACGCTTTCCGCAACGGACACTATAGCTCCAAAAGTAAGTTTCGAAGCCAACAAATCTCAGCAACGATATTAGCAATACCGTGATACTCTGCTTCTGCACTCGAACGGGATAGGGTGGCCTGCCTCTTGGCAGACCAAGAAATGAGGTTATCCTCTAAGAATATACAATAGCCGGAGGTAGAACGTCGCGTGTCCGGACAACCTACCCAATCAACATCTATATATGCTAACAACCTGGTCGAGGAGGATGGGTATAGATGCAAACCATCGTCAAGTGGGCCCTTAACCTATCGAATGATACGCTTGATGGTAGTAAAGTGAGGCTCCCTAGGGGGATGCATACACAATCATACCTGCTGAACGACATAAGAAATGTCTGGCCTGGTGAAAGTGAGGTACTATAGTACACCTGCAAGACTCATGTAGAGAGTGAGATCTGACACGGGATCAACATCCAAAGTACTGAGCTTTGATTTAGAATCAACAGAGTAGCCATGATCTTGCAATTAACCATTTTAGCCCTGTACACAATCTCTTCTGCATACTTACGCTGACAAAGAAATATATTATCTGCAGACCGAGTCACCGAAATACCCAAGAAATAACTCAACTTCCCCAAGTCAGTCATAGCAAATTCTAATTTTAGCCTTGCAATTATCTCATTTTTGAACAACTCAGATGAGGCAGTGAGCACAATATCATGCACATACAACAGTAAATAAGCAATGCTACTGTCTCGGTAAAAAATGAATAGAGAATTATCACACTTGCTGCACACAAATCTGATCTGTAAAATATACTGAGCAAAACGATCATACCATGCTCTAGGGGCTTGTTTCAAGCCATACAGTGACTTACGAAGATGGCATACATACTGAGGGGCGGTTGGATGGACAAAACCAGAAGGTTGATGCATATAAACCGTTTCTTTCAAATCCTCATGTAGAAAGGCTTTTTTAATATCAAGCTGGTGAATAGGCCAGTGCTTAGACATAGCAATACTCAAGACTGTGCGAATGGTGGCCGATTTAACAACCGACTAAATGTCTCTCCACAATCGATGTCCTCTTGCTGATTAGTGCCATTAGCCATAAGTCGTGCTTTGTACCTCTCTAAATCACCAATATCTCTGTATTTGTGATGAAAAATCCACATGCAACAGATCACATTCACCCCCTCCGATCGAGGAACCAAATCCCAAATGTGTTGTTTCGTTAAGACATTAAACTCCTCACACATGGTCGCATTCCAATTGGGGTCTAGTTTGGCTTTTGGGTTTTTGGGAATGGGTGACACTTTTTGGGTGAACAGATTAAAATGGACTTTGGGTTTGAAAATACCATGTTGGGCACGGGTGGCCATACGGTGGGTTAAGGGATGTGTATCAGTGATGGCCGATGGCGGGGGGTCGACTGGATTTGGATGTCGGCAGGGCATGGTACGCTAACGGTGTTGGGTTCGGTGGTGACTAATGTGGGTCCTGGCAGTGGTTGGGTCGTCGGGAAGGGGAGGTTGAAGTCGATCAGGTGTCGATGAGAGCGATTGAGTGCAGGTCGATGGGGTGGTTATTGGGTTCGATGTCTATAATGGTTGAGGTCGGGAATTGATTGGGTTGGACTGGGTGTGTGACGGGTTGGGGTGCCGAAGCTGGGAATGGTATCGTGGGCGGTGGGAGAGGGCTGGTTGACTGCGACTGATGGTGGTGACACACTGGTTGTCAATGGTTTATGTTGGAGGGTGACCGAATTTGAAGTAGTAGGCGAAGTCAGATGGAGTTGTATGGGTGGCGGTGTGAACTCATCGTAAACATTGCCGAGTTAGCGGTGGTGGTTATGGCGGTGGCGGAAGGGCGTCGTAGCGGTGGGAGGAAGAGGTCGAGGACGGACCGGACTATGGCGGTTGTGCGCGCCGTCTGTCGCTTCGGAATAGTGGTAACTGCGGAATACTTATTGGACAAGTGGTGAAGTGCGAATCTTTGAGAATTTATGTCGGTGACTCGGGATATTTTAATGTTGGCAAACGGAAAGACATATTCGACAAAGGTGATGTGGCGAGAAATTATACTTTATTGGTATAGAGCTCATAGCACAAGTACCGTATGGTTTGTGGAAAACCTAGGAAGTGCGGAGTAGGCAGGTGTTAATTTTGAGGTGTCATGGATGTCGATTTGGGTAACACGCATAACCAAAAATTCTAAAGTGGTCATAGGTGGGGATCAAGCGATTTTGAATCTCACCGGTAGATAAATTGTTGAGAATGTTTTCTGTAATTTTTAATGCATAGACCCAAAAAATAGGGGGCAGAGACGCATGAAAAATGAGGTTTCGAATCATATTATTAATGGTTCGGAGAATTCTTTCGGCTTTTCCATTTTGAAGAAATGATCATAATTATCCAAAGAAGATATTAAGATAAAAAAAACTATTAAACATATAAGAAATTGAGTAATTTCAATCGAGTAGTGCCTCGGCCTATTTGAACATCTTCCCTCAAGTTTATCTTATATGATTACGCATTTTCATTCGTAGATAAAAAGAACTCATTATGCAATTCAACCATTGTAATGACATGTCCGATCGTTTTGAGTATTAGAACATGTTTCCCCTAAATGATATATTTCATAGTTTTAATATGTATTTTATGACTTGTGAGGATGAATGGCATGTGTCCTGAGAGACTAGGTGCATTTCTTAGAAAAAAATAAAAAATATTAAGAATTTGAAAACTTAAGAATTGACCAAAGTCAATATTTGGGGTTAACGAATTTGGAATCGAGGTTTGAAAGGTCCTACGTGTGTGTATGGTGATTTGGAACATAGATGGATAATATGGATGGGTCCCAATGAGTTCGGAAGTAATTCAGCTAAAATTGAAAACTAATAAGTTTAAAAAATAAGAGTTGACCTTGATTAAATATGTGCCTAGACAATCTCGGATCAGTGAGTTGCGAATTCCAACAAGTTCATAGGATATTTTTGGAGTGATTTGCATGTTTGATTGCATCCTGAGGGATTTGGGTGAATTCCAGACACAAAAAATGCAATTTAGAAACACCATATTTTTCTGTTAAAGGTGCCCAGGAAATTTGGTCATCGCAATCGCGTAAGGGAATCGGTAGGGCAAGGCCTCACATTCGCAAACAGACGAACATGTTCGCGTAGGAATAACAGCAAGCGACAACCACAATCGTGAAGGAGTTGGCCGCATTCGCGAAGGCCTAGGCCACTTGGAGACACGATTGCTCAGCTTGGGCCGGCGTTCACGAAAGGTATGCCTAGGCAGTTAAAAACATTCCCAAGTCAGGATTAGGCATTTCAAACACATTATAGGATTTAGAGCTCGGTCCAAGGCGATTTTCAAGGGATTTCGATTATTTGATTTTGGGGTTAGATTCAAACCTCGGTAATGTTAATTATATCTATTACACCTGTATAATTGTAGATTAACCATGTTTTGGTTAGAAAAATTAGGGGATTTTTCCTTAAACATAAGATGGATTAATATAAGTTATTGGAGGTCAATTAGAGGTTGAATTAGAGTTGTTAGGATTTGATGACCCAAATCCGACCAATAAGAAAATAGTAAATCGGCAAAGAACAAATAACTCACACAAATTTATAGTGGTTCATCCTCAATACAAGAGATACGTCAAATTTGTCGCTGCAGATTTTTTACTATAATCAAAGGGAGTTTTGAGTTTACAAATTGCTCTTCCTCACCTTTCACTCGTGATGAATTCTAATGAATTTCCGTGATGAAATTTTCTTTCATACCTAGGAGAACAACGCCATACTCTATACATAGAGAAACTAGGGCGTACACCATATGAGCCAAAATTTCCAAAATACCATCCACTAAATAACATTAGCTGATCAGTGTTCCAAACTTAGCTGATCAGGTCTTCATAGTGTTGGCTGCCGATCAGGTCTTCATAGTGTCGGTTGTCGGCAATGAATTAGGCTCCACAACTCAAAAATCTCCTACTTGAAGATTAATTTCAATCATATGTCTCCATCTGCAACAACGAATCTGATCCTCATCCACAGAGTCCAACTGAAGTTGCACACAACTTCAGTTTATCATTCGGCACGACCTTCGTCAGCATGTCTGCTGGATTCTAACTTTCTGGGATCTTTTCAAGCACTAATACTCAATCTTCCAAAGTCGATCTGATGAAATGATATCAAAGTTGTATGTGCTTGGTTCGAGCATGGTAGACCAGGTTTTTTGCCAAATGAATGACACTCTGGTTATCACCGTATAACACACTCCCCTTATGGTGCTGACCCAATTCTTGTAGAAAAGATTGTAGCCACATCATCTTCTTCGTGGCCTCCGTTATAGAAACATACTCAACCTCACAGCTTGAGAGATCTACTATTTTTTGCAACTTTGAAACCCAGCCGATTACAGTACCTCCGAAGGTGTAAACATACCCGGATGTGCTCTTTTAGTTGTCGACATCACCACCTTTGTCAGCATCAACATATCCTTGCAATCTTGTCTCTAACTTTCGGAAACACAAGGTTGAACTTGAGCTGCCTTTCAGATACCTGAAAATCCACTTCACAGCCTCCCAGTGTTGCTCTCCTGGATTGCTCATAAACCTGCTAACAACTCCCACTGCATGTGCAATGTCTGGCCTCATACATACCATCACATACATAAGACTATCTATAGCCGAGGCATAAGGTCCTCGTTCATATGCTCTTTCTCATCCTCAGTCACAGACGATTGGTCCTTTGATAAACGGAAGTGTCCAGCCAATGAAGTACTAACTGGCTTGGAATTGTCCATGTTGAACCACTTGAGGACCTTCTTCACATATTCTTCTAATGAGAGATTGAGGCTCTCGTTACTTCGGATGATTCTCATCCCAAGAATTTGATTTGCGGCTCCCAGATCCTTCATAGCAAATTCTTTTGACAGCTTCTTCTTAAGCCGATCAATCTCATATAGGTCTGCTCCTACGATCAGCATGTCGTCAACATAAATGATAAGTATCATGTAGAAGTCTTAAAATCTTTTGAAGTAACAACAGTGATCTGCTTCGCACCTTAGGAATTCATTTTTTCTTCATAAAGTTGTCAAATTTCTTATACCACTGTCTTTGAGCCTATTTCAGCCTGTACATGCTCTTTTAAAGCTTCCAGACTAGCTTCTATTCCTTTTGACCTCAAATCCCTCAGGTTGCTTCATGTAGATTTCTTCTTCTAAGTCACCATGAAGAAAGGCAGTTTTCATGTCCATCTATTGAATATGCAGATCTTTCTTTGCTATCAGCCCAAGAACATTTCTGATTGTCACCAACTTGACTATGGGAGAGAAGATTTACGTGTAGTTGATGCCTTCTTTCTGTTGGAATTCCTTCACAACCAGCCTCACTTTATAGCGCTTGCTTCCATCGTGTTCTTCCTTTATCCGGTAGACCCATTTGTTCTGCAATCCATCTCATCCTTCATTGCCAGCTCTAACTTGATCGACTCATCAACTTGCATCACTTATTCATAACATTTTGGCTCCCCTCTGTCAGTGAGCAAAATGTAGTAAAGGGATGGAGAGAACCTGTGAACTGGATTACTGATCCTAGATGATCTCCGAAATTTTGTGATCGAAGTTGGCTGATTTGTTTCTGTTTCAGTACTTTCATCAACCTCGCCATAACTGTCTTGTCGGTTGTCTTCTCGAACTACTTGTTCCTCTGCCGCAGTAGCACCTTGCTATAGCTCGGGTGCCGAGAAGTCTATCAAATCGACTATGTCACGACCCGACCTCGGGCTCGCGACTGGTGCCTTACCCCGGGCACCCTAGTGATACAACATCAGAGAAAATCAGCGGAAATAAAAACTTAAACATGAAACAAGATATAAAATAAGAAACAAAGCAACCAAAGCGATACCTTCCTGTATATATATATCAAAAACTAAAAGTTACATCCTTTACAAACCACACACAACAAACTACATGGACCTAAGAGTTTTTATAACAACTACGACGGGACAGGGCCCCGCCATACCCTTGAATGTACAAGAACCTACAAACTCAGGGACTCATACCAAAAGATAAGCCTCCGGAGAAACGGAGCTTCCCAATACACAAAACCGTGATCCTAAGAGCGAGGATCAACAACTGGTGTACCTCTACTGCGCGTAACGCAGCGGCCCGAAGGAGGTCGATAACAGTACAGTATGTGGCGAAAATACTGTAATGAAATCATAACAGTCTATATAAAGCAGGAGACATGTATGATTGTCATGACCCGACCTCGAGCCCGCGACTGGTGCCTTACCCCGGACACCCTAGTTATAAAAACATCAAAGAAAATCAGCGGAAATAAAAACTCAAAGATATGAACAATATGAAATAAGAAGAGCTAACCAAAGCGGTCACCTTTACGTATATATATAAGCGATTACATCCTTTACAAATTACACTTGAGCATTACTACAGACCTCTAAGAGTGTTTATAACCACTATGACGGGACAGGGCCCCGCCATACCCCTGAATGTATAAGAACCTACAAACTCAGGGAAACATACCAAAAGATAAGCCTCCGGAGAAACGGAGCTTCCTAATCTGTGGCGTGATCCTATGGCGAGGATCAACAATGGTGTACCTCTACTGCGGCATGACGCGGCCTCAGAAGGAGGTCGAATTGCAGTATGTGAAACTAAAAATCAGTAATGAAATCATAACGATCATATAAAATAGAGACATGTATGATAACCAAACTACGATTCACAACATATAAGCGATCGTGTCAAGTCGAGGACTCATGCCTCAAAGTCATCCTCGTGCGTGGAACTCCTTCCTCAGCTGCCGATCATGACATAAATCATACTACGTGACGCGCGCGTGGCATCTACCTCACCGTCGGCGTACATATACAATATATATATATATACCTCCTGCCCGTGGAATCCTCCATCACTGCCGGCAGCCGTAGGTGTAACATATAACCAGGTGACGCGCCCGTGGCATCCTACCTCACTGTCGGCGTACACATATAAATCGTATGATACGTATAACATGTCTCGGACCATCCCATGTGACTCGAGGTAGAATCGTATGGTATACATATCTCGACCCATCCCATGGGCCTCGAGGTAGAATTGTGTGGTATCGTATCTCGGCCCATCCCATGGGACTCGAGGTAAAATCGTGTGGTATACATATCTCGGCCCATCCCATGGGACTCGAGGTAAAATCGTGTGGTATACATATCTCGGCCCATCCCATGGGACTCGAGGTAAAATCGTGTGGTATACATATCTCGGCCCATCCCATGGGACTCGAGGTAAAATCGTCCATAACATTTAAACCCTCTTTTAAGACAGATTAAGACAATACCATGCCTTCCTTTTAAACCAAACTAAGGCAATGTCATGCCTTCCTTTTAAACCAAAACACTTTCCCTTTTTAAAGTCAAGTAACAATATTCTTTTCCAATAGTTCAAGTTGCATAACACATGTGCATACTCCTGCATGTACATCCATATATGTGGTTCAAAGCACTGTATATACTGAAAATGTGGAGGAGAATCGGGATATGACAGAATCTGCCATCAGAGATAAGTCTGCTCATCCGACGGCAGCAGATTGTGAAAGAGATCATCATAATGGGGATGATAAAGCTATTATGACCAGATCTCTTGTGCCTGTCAATTCCTCAGGATCTTGCACCGATGGTCCTTCAAGAATTTGTGATGAGCAGATTGAGGATCAAGTTTCAGAACATTTCGGCTCAGGTAGCAAGGCATCTGATAGTGAAACTTCGTACAAATCTGTGGAGCAAAAAATCCAAATTGATAATTCAGATAAAGATATAGCTGTCTCTGACCATGTCACACCCATAGAAGAAGCTTCCACCTCAGCAGGAAGTCTCAAAATGACGACGACAGAGACATCTAGTACTAAGCACTCACAGAGTGGTGATGACATCTCTGAGCAGCATAAGAAAGAGTCAAATGATGATACTACTTCTGCAGTAGTATCAAGGCCGACTGGAAAAAGTAGTGGCAAAAGGAGGCGTGAGCTAAACCTCCTAACCGATGATGGATGTAGTGTTGGTGGCTTTGTTAAAAGTCCGTGTGAAGGTTTAAGGCCACGGGCTAGGAAAAATGTACCTGGGAGCGGAGTTGATACTAAGGAACCTCTTGAGAAGAAACCCATGGGAAATAAAGTGAAGAGGTCTCTACGTAGTTCCATCACACCCAAGGATAAGAAACAACAGAGGAAGGGAACTCATAGGTGTGACTTGGAAGGCTGCTGGATGAGTTTCCAGACAAAGGTAGAGCTGCAACTGCACAAACATAACCGCTGCCCCGTTGAAGGGTGTGAGAAGAAATTTACCTCCCACAAATATGCTCTGGTTCATCAACGTGTTCATGAAAATGATAGGCCCCTCAAATGTCCATGGAAGGGCTGCACCATGACATTCAAGTGGGCCTGGGCAAGAACTGAACATTTGCGTACATACTGGTGAGCGGCCATATAAGTGCAAGGTTGAGGTTGTGAACTCACTTTTAGGTTTGTATCAGATTATAGTCGGCATAGACGGAAAACTGGTCATTATGTAGACGCTGCCAATTGACATTAGTTACTTTCATCAGGTTGGTTGTGTAATGTACCAAATACTAGACTGCTAGAGTGCGATTCTGGGGTTGAAAAGGAAATCTTAAGAATCATGTAAACTAATGGGCTCTCATCATTTTTAGCATGGGGTAGTAATAGTGTTGTCATTTTGTAGAGTGCCTGTGTTCAGGATCATCTTTCAATTAAAATTAAGATTGCATGTCATTCTTTCAAATTTCATCTGTGGAAGAGAGGTCTAAGCGGACAAGGCCCTGTCTCATGGTACTCTGGTAAGGCTGGACAGTCAATAATGACCATATAGAATATCCAACAAACTGAAAACTGCAACTTGTGAAACCATGGAGAGTCTGCTTATAGCTTTTTCAATAAATTTTGTTGCTTTTAAGATCATAGGTCTGACACGTTTTCTAACTAGTTATTTTCTGGCTTTCAAAAACGTAGAACTTTTAACCACGTTACATATTTCTGGGAATATGGCATACAATATATTTATATGAACTGCCAATATGCCTTACATTTTCTAACTACTTTCTTTTGTTGGTTCTGTTAGTCTCTCGCCTTACCGAAACTTAGTAAGTGCAAAATTCTGTAAAATAAAATAAAATACATAGATATTACTTATTAAAAATTGTGTCAGAGACAAAAGTGTCGGTTCAAAAAAATGTTAGCCGTTGACTCCATAAATACCTTCTTGAACTTTATAATTATAAACGTAAGGATTCTCTGGCAATTGATAAAACCACATACTACCAATTAAGGTGTTTAATCCCACCCTTACCTTTTGAAATCATGAGAGTTAGACATCTAATATTTGTGACTCCTTCACTACTCTTTTAACTCGTTCCTTTAACATATCTAATACTAATGATTATTTTGATATCTTTCTTTAGTGTGACAGTTTCTCTTCTCTTTCCTTTTTTAATTTCCAAAATAGATCAAAGAAAGAAATTAAACCAGAAACTTATTATTAGAGTTGTCATCTATGGATACTAAATTAAACCAGCATATGCAAAGTAACGGTGACAAGTTATTTCCATTCAACACACAAAAGTTAGTCAATAAGCATAAACAATTCAAAACTACTCACATAAATTATTTTTTTTTGCATCCTTTTACCTTTTTCAGCCACAAACAATGTCAAAATAATCCGACAACCAGGGCGGATTTACCTTAGGCAGGCCCAACGTGACACAGCTTCGCCGATTTTTAATTAAATATGTATAAATAATTGAAATGCAGAAGCAAAGTAAAGGATAAATATAATAAAGTGACACCCCTTATCACAAACAATGGCGCAACTCTGGTAGTTAAGCACCTCACTTTCAGTTAGATTGATTCATGTCGTTAGTTCGAAACCCAGCGCTTCATTTTTCTTTCAATTTTTTCGCTCTATCATATACTCCATTCATCCCATTTTACATGTCTGATTTGGCGTGAAGTTTAAGAAATAAATGATTTTTTTAATCTTGCCTAAAACAAGCAAAAGATATTTGTGTAGTTATAGATCATCTTAAGTGTAAAATGTAAAGTTTAAAGCTAAATTATCACAAATAAAAAATGTATAATTCTTTTTTGGGACTGATTAAAAAGAAAAAATTGTCATATAAATTGGGATACACAAATACAAAAGGAGATCTTGCCCAGATTCGAACGATGGACCTCTTTAGAGGTTAGCAAAACACTTGACCAATCAGTCTAAAATATAAACATTTCAACAAAAAAAAAAAATTAGAATAGTATATATTGCCACTTTCCAGTTAGTTGGTGCTTCGAATACATTCCAAAAAATGAAAATTCACCGAGGAGTTATATATATATAGTTTTGTTTATTTATATTGTGTTATTTTTTAGTATGACGTTATTGCGTTTTATTTATTTGTTCTCATTTTAAATTATGACACCATTTACGAAAAATCATGCGTCCGAAGGTAAAATAAGAAAACCATTTAATTAAAAAAAACCAGAGGAAAATGAAAGAAATTAATAGTTTTATCTATACTCGCCATAAGAATTGGCAGTTGAGTATAACAGAAATCTCCCAATGCAAATCTATGCAAAAAGAGCTTGTGACAGCACGAGCACGATTAATTACTTTTGTATATCACGTCAGTTGCTGTAATCAAAGTACATTTGAATATATGTGACTTTCTCCTTCAAGCCAACGTTAATGAATCAAGATGTCATAGAATATCAATCTCTTTAAAAAAAGGATAGCTTTTGATTTAAAAGCCACCAATGCTTAAGGCATAATTCAGAAAGGTTAGCTACAGAAAAGGAGATACAACAGATTAATTACTCTCTGGAAGAACACAACTTTTAGAGGAGACACTTGAAATTAGTTTTTTTTCCCCTCTGACTGATGGAGGACGCGTATATTAGGCGGAGGTGACAATCTTACTTTCATAAACTCTTGAACGTAGAAGGAGACAGAGACATTGTGATGGGAGATCTGGAGCAAGCTGGTAGGTACCGAGAATTTGGGTATTGTAGAAGAATTAAGGTTGAGGAGGTTAAGGGTGTTGTTCACATGATGCGCAGGGGACGAGCGACCGGGCCCGATGAGATTACAGTTGAATTTTGGAAGAGCGCAAGCAGGACAGGTTTGGAGTGGCTGACTGAGTTGTTTAACGTCATTTTTAAGACGACGAGAATGCCCGAAGAATGGAGGTGGAGTACAATGATTCTTTTGTACAAGAACAAATGTGATATTCAGAGCTGCAACAACTATAGGGGTATTAAGCTACTAAGCCACACTATGAAAGTTTGGAAAATGATCGTGGAGACGAGGGTGAAAACAGAGTGAACCAATTTGGATTCATGTCGAGGCGTTCGACTACATAAGTCATTCATCTTATTAGGAGGTTGGTGGAGCAGTATAGGGAGAGGAATAAAGAGTTACATATGGTTTTCATCGACCTCGAGAAGGCATACGACAAAGTCCCTAGGAAGGTTCTATGGAGAGGTTTGGAGGTTAGAGGTGTACCTGTGTCATACACTAGGGCGATCAAGGATATGTATGATGGAGCCAAGACCAGGGTACGGACAGTAGGATGGGATTCAAAGATCTTCCCAGTGACGATGGGGTTGCACCAGGGATCAACTCTTAGTCCATTCGTATTTGCCTTGCTGATGGATAGCCTGATGCGACAGATCCAAGGGGAGGTGCCATGGTGTATGTTATTTGCAGATGACATAGTCCTGATTGATGAGACTCGCAACGGAGTGAATGCTAAACTGGAGATTTGGAGACGCACTGAGTCTAGCGGTTCGAGTTGAGTAGACCAAGACAAAATACTTGGAGTATAAGTTCGAAAGGGAGCGACCTTGATACATATGTGGAGGTGAGTCTTGGTACTCAGATCATTCCGAAGAAACAAAGCTTCAAGTACCTCGGATATGTTATCCAATGGAATGAAGATATTGATGACGATGTTACACGTCGTATTGGGGCAGTGTGGATGAAATGGAGGCTCACATCTAAAGTCTTGTGCAATAAAAAGTGCCACAAAAAATAAAAGGTAAGTTCTATATGGTGGTGGTTAGACCGACTATGTTTTCTGGAGCGGAGTGTTGGCCAGTCAAGACTTCTCACATCTAAAAGATAAAAGTTGTGGATATGAGGATGCTGAGATGAATATGTGGTCATACAAGGAGGGATATAATAAGAAATAATGATATTCGGGATAGAGTGAGAGTGACTGCGGCGGAGGATAAGATGCGGGAAGCGAGGTTGAGATAGTTTGGGCATGTGCAGATGAGAGACACAAATGCCCCAATGCGGAGGTGTGAGATATTGGCTATGGACGGGTTCAGGAGGGGTAAAGGTAGGCCAAAGAAGTATTGGGGAGAGGTGATTAGACGGGATATGACACATGTGCAACTTACCGAGGACATGACCTCGGATAGGGGTTGTGGATGACACAAATTAGGATAGAAGGGAGTAGGTAGTCGAGCGTATTCCTACTTACGCTTACAAACTAGTAGTTGTAATGTTATTATTGTAGGCCCACTTAGACTATTATACTAGTATGTAAAGTAGTACTTTATAGTAGCGTTTTATTTCTACTGTTATGTGTTCTTTAATGTACTTTATTTATCTTATGTACATGCATTAGTTACTGCTTCTTTTCAGAATGCGCTAGCATACCTTATTTTCTTGCTTTGCTTGTGCTTGTGCTTATGCTTTGTCTTGAGCCGATGATCTCTCGGAAATAGCCGCTTGACCTATCAAGGTAGAGATAAGGTCTGCGTACACTCTATCCTCTTCAGACCCCACGTTATGAGACTTCACTGGGTATGTTGTTGTTATTCGTAATTTAACTAGTTTCGACACGCGCGTTGCACATGTTTGTCTAATCATGCAATACACATTTCTTATAAAATAATAATACAAATTGTATTTAATTAAAATTTTGAGTAAATAATCAAACATGAAAAGTAAAGTACAAATTTGTAAATAATAAACATATTATATACATTTAAAGATCAATACATGAAACTTTTAGCAATTTATATACTTCCAATTCGTTGTGATCTCAAAAAGTATGCTTTAGCTTACAAAAACCATTATATTCAATATCATAAATTTTTCTGATTCATTATTTTCGTAACACAAAAGATCTTCTTCCAGCCGCTTGTGTATTGTTATAGCGTATTGCAAGCTATATTGGTTTGCACCTATTAACAAAAGACGATAAGTATAATTATATTTTGATGAAAGGTTATGCTACAAAAGACAAAGTATGGACTAACAAAGAATAGGAGTAAATTAAGTACATGTTTACATGAATATTGACAAAAAAGAAGAGGCCGCTAGGTAACATCCAACAAAAAGATAAAAATTTCAAGGAAAAAATAAGGCAGATAGTTAAACACTAAAGTGATCTATCGAGTAGGATATAACTTTTCTAACCTAAAATTCAATTGGACTCATTTGACTTCATAATATTTTGAAATTAGCTACACAAGGTGAACAAAAGAGCTACAAAGTCTAATTCAGGAAAATACTTTGCTTAGGAGCTATTACATTTCCAAGGTTACATGATTAATCTCATTTTACTTAGACGGGTAAATTCTTATCAACTATCTGTTGAGCAATGATCATAGTCATCTATGGACGTGGATTTATAACATTTATAATAGACTACTTAGTATGTTATGGTAAGAGTGTATTAAGGGAGTCTTTCTCATTAAAACAAATATATATAAGTGTACAATGTTGAATCCTTCTATAATAAAGATTCATAATTCTATCATAATTATACAATACAAAATATGGTAAATATACATAATAAGACACCTATACACGTGTGCTAATACACCCCCTCAGTCTGAGCGAGAGGAGTCCGAACACTGAGACTGTATCTGAATTCTGAAGTCAAGGAAGAGCTATCTGGGAAGGCCCTTTGTGAATATATCCGCATACTGATAAGAGGAAGGCACATGCAATACTCTGACATGACCGAGAGCAACCTTCTCACGAACAAAGTGAATGTCCATCTCAATATGCTTGGTTCGCTGATGTTGAACAGGATTATGAGATAGATAGATGACAGATATGTTATAATAATAAACCAAAAACGCTTTCCGCAACGGACACTATAGCTCCAAAAGTAAGTTTCGAAGCCAACAAATCTCAGCAACGATATTAGCAATACCGTGATACTCTGCTTCTGCACTCGAACGGGATAGGGTGGCACGCTCGCGGATCAAGAAATGAGGTTATCCTCTAAGAATATACAATAGCCGGAGGTAGAACGTCGCGTGTCCGGACAACCTACCCAATCAACATCTATATATGCTAACAACCTGGTCGAGGAGGATGGGTATAGATGCAAACCATCGTCAAGTGGGCCCTTAACCTATCGAATGATACGCTTGATGGTAGTAAAGTGAGGCTCCCTAGGGGGATGCATACACAATCATACCTGCTGAACGACATAAGAAATGTCTGGCCTGGTGAAAGTGAGGTACTATAGTACACCTGCAAGACTCATGTAGAGAGTGAGATCTGACACGGGATCAACATCCAAAGTACTGAGCTTTGATTTAGAATCAACAGAGTAGCCATGATCTTGCAATTAACCATTTTAGCCCTGTACACAATCTCTTCTGCATACTTACGCTGACAAAGAAATATATTATCTGCAGACCGAGTCACCGAAATACCCAAGAAATAACTCAACTTCCCCAAGTCAGTCATAGCAAATTCTAATTTTAGCCTTGCAATTATCTCATTTTTGAACAACTCAGATGAGGCAGTGAGCACAATATCATGCACATACAACAGTAAATAAGCAATGCTACTGTCTCGGTAAAAAATGAATAGAGAATTATCACACTTGCTGCACACAAATCTGATCTGTAAAATATACTGAGCAAAACGATCATACCATGCTCTAGGGGCTTGTTTCAAGCCATACAGTGACTTACGAAGATGGCATACATACTGAGGGGCGGTTGGATGGACAAAACCAGAAGGTTGATGCATATAAACCGTTTCTTTCAAATCCTCATGTAGAAAGGCTTTTTTAATATCAAGCTGGTGAATAGGCCAGTGCTTAGACATAGCAATACTCAAGACTGTGCGAATGGTGGCCGATTTAACAACCGACTAAATGTCTCTCCACAATCGATGTCCTCTTGCTGATTAGTGCCATTAGCCATAAGTCGTGCTTTGTACCTCTCTAAATCACCAATATCTCTGTATTTGTGATGAAAAATCCACATGCAACAGATCACATTCACCCCCTCCGATCGAGGAACCAAATCCCAAATGTGTTGTTTCGTTAAGACATTAAACTCCTCACACATGGTCGCATTCCAATTGGGGTCTAGTTTGGCTTTTGGGTTTTTGGGAATGGGTGACACTTTTTGGGTGAACAGATTAAAATGGACTTTGGGTTTGAAAATACCATGTTGGGCACGGGTGGCCATACGGTGGGTTAAGGGATGTGTATCAGTGATGGCCGATGGCGGGGGGTCGACTGGATTTGGATGTCGGCAGGGCATGGTACGCTAACGGTGTTGGGTTCGGTGGTGACTAATGTGGGTCCTGGCAGTGGTTGGGTCGTCGGGAAGGGGAGGTTGAAGTCGACTGGGTGTCAATGAGGAGCAGTTGGGTACGAGGTCAGTGGGGGTGGTTATTGGGTTCAGTGTCTATAATGGTTGAGGTCGGGAATTGATTGGGTTTGACTGGGTGTGTGACGGGTTGGGGTGCCGAAGCTGGGAATGGTATCGTGGGCGGTGGGAGAGGGCTGGTTGACTGCGACTGATGGTGGTGACACACTGGTTGTCAATGGTTTATGTTGGAGGGTGACCGAATTTGAAGTAGTAGGGCGAAGTCCGATGGAGGTTGTATGGACTGGCGGTGACGGAACTCTGTCAGAAACATTGCCGAGTTAGCGGTGGTTGTTATCGGTGGCGGAGACGCGTCGTAGCGGTGGGAGGAAGAGGCTGAGCGGGGACGACCGGACTTCCGGTGGTGGCAGTTTGTGCGTCTGTCGCCGTCGGAATAGTGGTAGCCTGGCGGAATACTTATTGGACAAGTGGTGAGGGGTCTGAATCTTTGAGGAATTTGTAATCAGTGACTCGGGATATTTTAATGTTGGCAAACGGAAAGACATATTCGACAAAGGTGATGTGGCGAGAAATTATACTTTTATTGGTATAGAGCTCATAGCACAAGTACCCCGTATGGTTTGACGGAAAACCTAGGAAGTGCACGGAGTAGACCGGGGTGTTAATTTTGAGGTGTCATGGATGTCAGATTTGGGTAACACAGACAACCAAAAATTCTAAAGTGGTCATAGGTGGGGATCCGACGATTTTGAATCTCACTGGTAGATAAATTGTTGAGAATGTTTTCTGTCATTTTTAATGCATAGACCCAAAAAATAGGGGGCAGAGACGCATGAAAAATGAGGGTTCGAATCATATTATTAATGGTTCGGAGAATTCTTTCGGCTTTTCCATTTTGAAGAAATGATCATAATTATCCAAAGAAGATATTAAGATAAAAAAAACTATTAAACATATAAGAAATTGAGTAATTTCAATCGAGTAGTGCCTCGGCCTATTTGAACATCTTCCCTCAAGTTTATCTTATATGATTACCGCATTTTCATTCAGTAGATAAAAAAGAACTCATTATGCAATTCAACCATTGTAATGACATGTCCGATCGTTTTGAGTATTAGAACATGTTTCCCCTAAATGATATATTTCATAGTTTTAATATGTATTTTATGACTTGTGAGGATGAATGGCATGTGTCCTGAGAGACTAGGTGCATTTCTTAGAAAAAAATAAAAAATATTAAGAATTTGAAAACTTAAGAATTGACCAAAGTCAATATTTGGGGTTAACGAATTTGGAATCGAGGTTTGAAAGGTCCTACGTGTGTGTATGGTGATTTGGAACATAGATGGATAATATGGATGGGTCCCAATGAGTTCGGAAGTAATTCAGCTAAAATTGAAAACTAATAAGTTTAAAAAATAAGAGTTGACCTTGATTAAATATGTGCCTAGACAATCTCGGATCAGTGAGTTGCGAATTCCAACAAGTTCATAGGATATTTTTGGAGTGATTTGCATGTTTGATTGCATCCTGAGGGATTTGGGTGAATTCCAGACACAAAAAATGCAATTTAGAAACACCATATTTTTCTGTTAAAGGTGCCCAGGAAATTTGGTCATCGCAATCGCGTAAGGGAATCGGTAGGGCAAGGCCTCACATTCGCAAACAGACGAACATGTTCGCGTAGGAATAACAGCAAGCGACAACCACAATCGTGAAGGAGTTGGCCGCATTCGCGAAGGCCTAGGCCACGGAGACACGATTGCTCGGCTGGGCCGGCGTTCACGAAAGGTATGCCTAGGCAGTTAAAAACATTCCCAAGTCAGGATTAGGCATTTCAAACACATTATAGGATTTAGAGCTCGGTCCAAGGCGATTTTCAAGGGATTTCGATTATTTGATTTTGGGGTTAGATTCAAACCTCGGTAATGTTAATTATATCTATTACACCTGTATAATTGTAGATTAACCATGTTTTGGTTAGAAAAATTAGGGGATTTTTCCTTAAACATAAGATGGATTAATATAAGTTATTGGAGGTCAATTAGAGGTTGAATTAGAGTTGTTAGGATTTGATGACCCAAATCCGACCAATAAGAAAATAGTAAATCGGCAAAGAACAAATAACTCACACAAATTTATAGTGGTTCATCCTCAATACAAGAGATACGTCAAATTTGTCGCTGCAGATTTTTTACTATAATCAAAGGGAGTTTTGAGTTTACAAATTGCTCTTCCTCACCTTTCACTCGTGATGAATTCTAATGAATTTCCGTGATGAAATTTTCTTTCATACCTAGGAGAACAACGCCATACTCTATACATAGAGAAACTAGGGCGTACACCATATGAGCCAAAATTTCCAAAATACCATCCACTAAATAACATTAGCTGATCAGTGTTCCAAACTTAGCTGATCAGGTCTTCATAGTGTTGGCTGCCGATCAGGTCTTCATAGTGTCGGTTGTCGGCAATGAATTAGGCTCCACAACTCAAAAATCTCCTACTTGAAGATTAATTTCAATCATATGTCTCCATCTGCAACAACGAATCTGATCCTCATCCACAGAGTCCAACTGAAGTTGCACACAACTTCAGTTTATCATTCTAAGACGACCTTCACAAGACGTCGCCTGGATTCTAACTTTCTGGGATCTTTTCAAGCACTAATACTCAATCTTCCAAAGTCGATCTGATGAAATGATATCAAAGTTGTATGTGCTTGGTTCGAGCATGGTAGACCAGGTTTTTTGCCAAATGAATGACACTCTGGTTATCACCGTATAACACACTCCCCTTATGGTGCTGACCCAATTCTTGTAGAAAAGATTGTAGCCACATCATCTTCTTCGTGGCCTCCGTTATAGAAACATACTCAACCTCACAGCTTGAGAGATCTACTATTTTTTGCAACTTTGAAACCCAGCCGATTACAGTACCTCCGAAGGTGTAAACATACCCGGATGTGCTCTTTTAGTTGTCGACATCACCACCTTTGTCAGCATCAACATATCCTTGCAATCTTGTCTCTAACTTTCGGAAACACAAGGTTGAACTTGAGCTGCCTTTCAGATACCTGAAAATCCACTTCACAGCCTCCCAGTGTTGCTCTCCTGGATTGCTCATAAACCTGCTAACAACTCCCACTGCATGTGCAATGTCTGGCCTCATACATACCATCACATACATAAGACTATCTATAGCCGAGGCATAAGGTCCTCGTTCATATGCTCTTTCTCATCCTCAGTCACAGACGATTGGTCCTTTGATAAACGGAAGTGTCCAGCCAATGAAGTACTAACTGGCTTGGAATTGTCCATGTTGAACCACTTGAGGACCTTCTTCACATATTCTTCTAATGAGAGATTGAGGCTCTCGTTACTTCGGATGATTCTCATCCCAAGAATTTGATTTGCGGCTCCCAGATCCTTCATAGCAAATTCTTTTGACAGCTTCTTCTTAAGCCGATCAATCTCATATAGGTCTGCTCCTACGATCAGCATGTCGTCAACATAAATGATAAGTATCATGTAGAAGTCTTAAAATCTTTTGAAGTAACAACAGTGATCTGCTTCGCACCTTAGGAATTCATTTTTTCTTCATAAAGTTGTCAAATTTCTTATACCACTGTCTTTGAGCCTATTTCAGCCTGTACATGCTCTTTTAAAGCTTCCAGACTAGCTTCTATTCCTTTTGACCTCAAATCCCTCAGGTTGCTTCATGTAGATTTCTTCTTCTAAGTCACCATGAAGAAAGGCAGTTTTCATGTCCATCTATTGAATATGCAGATCTTTCTTTGCTATCAGCCCAAGAACATTTCTGATTGTCACCAACTTGACTATGGGAGAGAAGATTTACGTGTAGTTGATGCCTTCTTTCTGTTGGAATTCCTTCACAACCAGCCTCACTTTATAGCGCTTGCTTCCATCGTGTTCTTCCTTTATCCGGTAGACCCATTTGTTCTGCAATCCATCTCATCCTTCATTGCCAGCTCTAACTTGATCGACTCATCAACTTGCATCACTTATTCATAACATTTTGGCTCCCCTCTGTCAGTGAGCAAAATGTAGTAAAGGGATGGAGAGAACCTGTGAACTGGATTACTGATCCTAGATGATCTCCGAAATTTTGTGATCGAAGTTGGCTGATTTGTTTCTGTTTCAGTACTTTCATCAACCTCGCCATAACTGTCTTGTCGGTTGTCTTCTCGAACTACTTGTTCCTCTGCCGCAGTAGCACCTTGCTATAGCTCGGGTGCCGAGAAGTCTATCAAATCGACTATGTCACGACCCGACCTCGGGCTCGCGACTGGTGCCTTACCCCGGGCACCCTAGTGATACAACATCAGAGAAAATCAGCGGAAATAAAAACTTAAACATGAAACAAGATATAAAATAAGAAACAGGCTAACCAAAACAGTCACCTTCCTGTATATATATATCAAAACCGAATAGTTACATCCTTTACAAACCCTGCCCACAACAGTACTACAGACCTCTAAGAGTTTTTATAACAACTACGACGGGACAGGGCCCCGCCATACCCTTGAATGTACAAGAACCTACAAACTCAGGGACTCATACCAAAAGATAAGCCTCCGGAGAAACGGAGCTTCCCAATACACAAAACCGTGATCCTAAGAGCGAGGATCAACAACTGGTGTACCTCTACTGCGCATTTAACGCAGCCGGGCGAGGTCGAAGACAACAGGTACCAAGTATGTGAAACTGAAAATACTGTAATGAAATCATAACAGTCTATATAAAGCAGGAGACATGTATGATTGTCATGACCCGACCTCGAGCCCGCGACTGGTGCCTTACCCCGGACACCCTAGTTATAAAAACATCAAAGAAAATCAGCGGAAATAAAAACTCAAAGATATGAACAATATGAAATAAGAAGCAGGCTAACCAAAACGGTCACCTTTCTGTATATATATATAACTGAACAGTTACATCCTTTACAAATTCTGCCCACAACAGTACTACAGACCTCTAAGAGTGTTTATAACCACTATGACGGGACAGGGCCCCGCCATACCCCTGAATGTATAAGAACCTACAAACTCAGGGAAACATACCAAAAGATAAGCCTCCGGAGAAACGGAGCTTCCCAATACGCAGAACTGTGATCCTATGAGCGAGGATCAACAACCGGTGTACCTCTACCTGCGGCATGAACGCAGCCCCCCGAAGGAGGTCAGTACAACAGGTACCAAGTATGTGAAACTGAAAATACTGTAATGAAATCATAACAGTCTATATAAAATAGGAGACATGTATGATAACCAAACTACAGTTCACAACATATAAGCAGTCATGTCAAGTCAGGGACTCATGCCCTCAAAGTCATCCCTCATGCCCGTGGAACTCCTTCCTCACTGCCGGCAGTCTATGACATAAATCATACTCATGTGACGCGCCCGTGGCATCCTACCTCACTGTCGGCGTACACATATACAATATATATATATATACCTCCTGCCCGTGGAATCCTCCATCACTGCCGGCAGCCGTAGGTGTAACATATAACCAGGTGACGCGCCCGTGGCATCCTACCTCACTGTCGGCGTACACATATAAATCGTATGATACGTATAACATGTCTCGGACCATCCCATGTGACTCGAGGTAGAATCGTATGGTATACATATCTCGACCCATCCCATGGGACTCGAGGTAGAATTGTGTGGTATACATATCTCGGCCCATCCCATGGGACTCGAGGTAAAATCGTGTGGTATACATATCTCGGCCCATCCCATGGGACTCGAGGTAAAATCGTGTGGTATACATATCTCGGCCCATCCCATGGGACTCGAGGTAAAATCGTGTGGTATACATATCTCGGCCCATCCCATGGGACTCGAGGTAAAATCGTCCATAACATTTAAACCCTCTTTTAAGACAGATTAAGACAATACCATGCCTTCCTTTTAAACCAAACTAAGGCAATGTCATGCCTTCCTTTTAAACCAAAACACTTTCCCTTTTTAAAGTCAAGTAACAATATTCTTTTCCAATAGTTCAAGTTGCATAACTTCAAATACTCAAGTCTCTTATTTTCGAAAGATTTCATAGTTCATAGTCTTAATCACTTAATAACGTAATCTCTTTTTTTTTTTAAAAAATTGAGTAACATATGCCTTATGTGTGAGTAGGTTATACTTGTTTATAACAATCTTATTAAAGCAGCCATTGTCACGACCCGACCCCGGACCCGTGACTGGTGACTTACCCCGGGCACCCTTGTGATACAACATCAGAGAAAACCAGCGGAAAAATAAACTCACAACAAGAACCCATATAGAATATAAGCAGGCTAACCCAAAATGACTACCTCTAAATATAACGAAACTGAACAGTTACATCCTTAACAACACAATTTATAACAGGACTACAGACCTCTAAGAATGTGTAATCACTATGACGGGACAGGCCCCCGTCATACCCCTGAATGTACAAAACATCTACAACACCAGGGAGAACCGTACCAAAAGTCGAGCCTACGGAGAAATGGAGCTTCTGACACCTGAGCAAAGATCCTAAGAATGAGGATCCACCACCGCTACTCCCTACTGCGGCATTTAACGCAGCCGAGAAGGGGTCGACACAATATGTACCAAGTATGTAAAACTGGAAAATATTGTAATAATATCATAAGTCTAAAATAAGCTGGAGTCATGGAAGAAAATCAAATTACATTGCACTGTGCCTTACTAACAATGAGAGTAACAAGTATAAACTTTACTGCATAAAAATAGGAGGCTCATGATCAAGACAAGGTCTCTCGCCTGTAGTATCATTAAGCAATCCTACTTCTGAGACTATTTCACCCGCATAGGTCCTGTGGACCCGCATGAGGTCATCCACCTCGCATGAGACTATTTCACCCGCATGGGACTATTTCATCCGCATGAGGTCATCTGCCTCGCATGAGACTATTTCACCCGCATGGGACTATTTCACCCGCATGGACCCGGTGGGTCCGCAAGAGTACAAGCGTCGTACTCGCATCATGGGTAGCAAATCCATGGAATAAGTAGTAAACCATCCTAATGGACACATACCCGTGGACCCTCCATCTTGTCAGTATGTCCAAAGGAAATAACAAGAATAAGTAATAAACTGTTATACCCCGTATTTCCAGAGTATGTACGTAAGGACGTACGTACAAAAGTTTAAGCCTTAAAATAGGCATAGGGACGAAAATTTGTGCACAACCCACGAAACGAATTATTTTCCGACGAAACGTTTTCCAAAACTTGCGTAGGGAAAATTACGGCTATGTCATTTATAATTTTTGCGGATTTTTCCGAGAGATGAAATATTTTGGACCAACGAGAGGGTGACACTTGTCACCCTCAAGTGGACGGTAAAGAGGGAGATAGAGTTTTGTATCGATGTGTCGCCGAGGGGTAAGTTTATTTCTTACCTCAAGGCTAGGAAGATGGTGCAGAAGGGGTATATCTGCCATCTCATTCGGGTGTTCGATACTGAGGCTGCGGTACCAGATTTTCAGTCAGTTCCTGTGGTCAGAGAGTTCCCAGATGTGTTTCCTGAGAGGGAGATAGAGTTTTGTATCGATGTGCTGCCAGACACTCGGCCTATTTCCATTCCGCCATACAGAATGGCACCTGCCGAGTTGAGAGAGTTGAAGGACCAGTTGAGTGATTTGCTGGAGAAGGGCTTCATCAGGCCTAGTGTTTCTCCCTGGGGAGCGCCGGTATTGTTCGTGAAGAAGAAGGACGGGGCCGCTGCGCGTGTGTTGATTACGGTGAAACAAGGTGACCATTAAGAACAGATACCCCCTTCCCAGGATTGATGATTTGTTCGACCAGTTGCAGGGTGCGAGATGTTTCTCCAAGATTGATCTTCGATCGGGCTATCATCAGGTGCGTGTTAGAGAGGCGGATGTCCCTAGGACTGCATTCCGGACCCGGTACGGGCATTATGAGTTCAGAGTCATGTCTTTCAGTTTGACCAATGCTCCGGCGATATTCATGGATTTGATGAACCGAGTGTTCAAGCCATTTTTGGACACGTTTGTGATAGTGTTCATTGATGACATCTTGGTTTATTCCGCCAGAGCGGAGCATGCGAGCATTTGAGCGATCTTTGAGTTCTCGAGACCGCAGCTATACGCCAAGTTTTCCAAATGTGAGTTTTGGTTGGCCGGTGGCTTTTCTTGGGCATATTGTCGGCCGATGGTATTCGGGTGGATACGCCAAGATCGAGGCGATCGAGTTGGCCTAGACCTACTACTCCGGCAGTGCGCAGCTTTTCTGGGCCTGCGAGTTACTATCTCGGTTCGTAGAAGTTTGCTTCTATCTACGCACCATTGACTAGGTGACTCGGAAGCGGCTAAGTTTGATGGTGATGCTTGTGGCGGGGTTTCCGATTCTTGAAGGAGGCGACGACCGCCCGTTCTTACTATTCGGAGGTCGAGCGGTTATGTAGTGTATTGTGATGCGTCAGGCGTCGGGCTCGGATGTGTGTTGATGCAGCTGGGTAAGGTTATAGCGTACGCATCCCGACAGCTTAAGAAGCATGAGAGGAACTACCCCACCCATGATTTGGAGTTGGCAGCGGTGATTCACGCCTTGAAGATCTGGAGGCACTATTTGTATGGGGTTCATGTGGATATTTATACAGACCACAAGAGCCTCCAGTATATCTTCAGCCAGAGGGAGCTGAACTTACGACAGAGACGGTGGTTAGAGTTACTCAAGGATTATGATGTTGATATCCTGTACCACCCGGGGAAGGCCAATGTTGTGGCAGATGCTCTTAGCCGTAGGTCGATGGGGAGTCTATCAGATGTACAGCCAGAGAGGAGGGGCATGGTCCGCGAGTTGCATCAGCTAGCGAGCCTTGGAGTCCGATTGATTGATTCTGATAGCAGTGGGGTTCGAGTTCGAGAGGTTGCCGAGTCTTCCATCGTCGAGGAGGTGAAGAGGCAACAGTTTGAGGATCCGATTTTGACACGGTACCGTGATACGACTCTTCGTGAGGGGAATGGTCCTTTTGAGGTAGCACCTGATGGGGTGCTAAGGTTTGAGGGCAGGTTGTGTGTTCCAGATATTGCAGGACTTCGGCAAGAGTTCTAGGGAAGCACACGCGCTAGCGTTACTCTATCCATACGAAGTCGACCAAGATGTACCACGACCTCGATCGTGTATTGGTGGGATGGCTTGAAGAGGACGTTGCGGGTTTGTAGCTCGGTGCGTGTTGTCGCAGTGAAGATAGAGCACGGAGGCTGGTGGATTATTGCGCACGATAGAGATCCTGACCTGGAAGTGGGAGGTGATCAACATGGACTTTATCACAGGATTACCTCGCACTCAGAGGAAGCATGATTCTATATGGGTTATCGTCGACAGGCTGACGAAATCAACCCACTTTCTTCCCGTCAGGACGACTTTCTCGGCTGAGGACTATGCCAGACTTTACATCCGAGAGATCGTGAGACTGCATAGCGTCCGTATTTCTATCATATCAGACAGAGGAGCCCAGTTTACGACTAACTTCTGGAGGTCTTTCCAGAAGGGTGTAGGGACGCAGGTGAGCACGAAATCTGCATTCCATCCTCGCAGACGGACAGCAGAGCGCACTATCCGACTCGAGGATATCTTTGAGCTTGTGTTATTGACTTCAGGGGTAGCTGGGAGGATCATTTGCCTCTAGTTGAGTTTGCGTATAATAATAGCTACCACTCCAGTATTCAGATGGCGCCTTATGAGGCCTTGTATGGGAGGAAGTGCAGATCGCCGATAGGCTGGTTTGATGTAGGCAAGGTGCAGTTAGTGGGACCAGACCTGATACAGCAGGCAGTGGATAAGGTAAAGCTTATCCAGGAGCGGCTATTGACAGCTCAGAGTCGACAGAAGTCATATGCAGATCATCGTCGTCGGCATCTGGAGTTCGAGGTTGATGATTGGGTTTTCCTGAAGGTGTCACCCATGAAGGGTGTGATGAGATTCGGGAAGAAAGGGAAACTCAGCCCAAGGTACATTGGGCGTATCGATTGTCGCAGGTAGGCAAGGTTGCTATGAGTTGGATCTGCCATCCGATCTTGAGGCGGCATCCGGTTTTTCATGTTTCTATCTTTGAGAGATGTATCGGGGATCCATCTAGGGTGCACCCGATTGACGATGTCCAGGTGACCGAGGGGTTATCGTATGAGGAGATTCCCATAGCGATAATCGATCGTCAAGTTAGGCGTCTGCGGACCAAGGACGTGGCTTCCGTCAAAGTCTTGTGGCGGAGCGAGCTCAGGAAGGAGATGACGTGGGAAGCTGAGGAGGACATGAGGCAGAAGTATCCTCACCTATTCCCCACACCTCCAGGTAACTCACTTTCCTACTTGTAAATTTTCATTGTCATATTTGCTTAAGTGTTGTATTGTGGCCATGTGTGGCATTTGCATCTGTTTAAGTTATAAGGAACCTTATCGTTATCTGTCTTGGGAAGGAATATTCGGGACGAATGTTTCTAAGGAGGGGAGAATGTTATACCCCGTATTTCCAGAGTATGTACGTAAGGACGTACGTACAAAAGTTTAAGCCTTAAAATAGGCATAGGGACTAAAATTTGTGCACAACCCACGAAACGAATTGTTTTCCGACGAAACGTTTTCCAAAACTTGCGTAGGGAAAATTACGGCTATGTCATTTATAATTTTTGCGGATTTTTCTGAGAGATGAAATATTTTGGACCAACGAGAGGGTGAAACTTGTCACCCTCAAGTGGACGGTAAAGAGGCCACGGTTGGCACGATTTTAGGCCCTAATCCATGGGTCAATGTTTGTGAGGGATTTGGGAGTAGGGATAGGGTGCACTTGTGCAAATCCCCACCCTCCACTTGCCCTCCACTTGCCTTCATCTTGGCCTTTGAAAGCCCTATAAATACCCCCCTTAAGTTGAAGACTTCTTCATCCACAAAATACTTTCCAAGTCTTGAAATCTCCCTTCCCCCTTGTGAGCTTCTCGTCCAAGCCTCAATTCCCCCCCCCCCCCCCCCTTGGTAGAAAATACTCTCCAAGTATTGTTACTATCCCCAAAAATACCTTAGCCAATCCCTTATAGTATTTCCAAAGTTACCTCTATACGTAGGGTCCGGAAATACTACCTTATATCCCTTTAGTCACTAACGAAACCCTAAGAGAAACTTCATAGTTGGTTGAAGTAGAAGGTAGAAGTTGTGTAGAAACTTCTAAGGGTTTCTTGGAGCGGATTGGAGCGTACAGATTAGGAGCTAAACCTTGCTCAGGATCGACTTATATCTTGGATAATTTTGGGCTTATCGAGGTAAATAATAATCTTATCCTTCTATTATAATTGGAGAATGCATACTGTAGAAGTATAGAAATAAGTATAAATACATAGAAGGGTATTACAGAAGAGAATTGAACTGTAATTACATCGGAAGAATATTAAAGAAGATTGAACTGTACTTACATAGGACTGTATTTACAGTAGACTTGTATAGCTTACCGGGTAGGGAAGTGCTGCCCGATTTTCTGTAGAATAGAGAACCCTCTGCTTAGATTATCCTACAGAGTAGTCTAGACGTTGATAGACGTATTTGACTATTATAGGTTGATACTCTGCGCGCGACATATTCGACTTGGCAGGTGGATTTCGCCGAGAAGGTATGTGATTCTTCCTATCCTCTTGAGCATGATATTTTAGATATATATATAGTACGGTAGACGTACGTGTGTTAACTGAACATGGTTTTACTTGACGTCCTTTGACTTGAGTTTTAAATGAAAGAATCTTGAAGTATTTACAAAAGAATTATAAATCATTTTTGAAAGAAAAAGGAATACTTGGTTTTTAACAAACTTAAGTGTTATACTAGCTTTATGGGAAGTTAGGTATAACGACTTAAGAAAGATAAGAAGAAAGCATTTACTTATTTGCTTACAAAACCTTATAATATGATTTACGAAGATGTGGTAAGTTAGTTTGATAAGTAGACATATGATGATGCTACGTGTGTTAGCGTCTTGTAATGGTTGTGTAAAGGGGTTCCTTGTTGTGCTTATGTTGTTTACTGATGGCGGTTGTATCGATAGTATATCACTTACACCCACGACTTGATATGCCGAGGGTTAGCCGCCTCGACGCGAGGTATACCTAAATGCGTGTGTGACCTATGCGAGTGCGGAGTTCCATGATTGATCATTCGGGTATTATCCCGACGCGCGAGGATGCCTCATGCGATGCGTGACTATGCGATGCGTGACTATGCGGACTTCGGGGTCGGGGCGATGCCGGGGTTAGCTATCCCCGCGAGAAATACCTCATGCGGGTGCAGTGTGACCTATGCGGTGCGGAGTTCGAGGATTAGGCATGCATAATGATACTATGGGCGATCGCCTTGCTTCGATCATTAGCGGCCTAGAAAAGACCAGTTACCTTATACCTAATTTGCTCTTGTTTATATTGTAGCACTATGTGCGGTTTAATTGATTGTATTGGTAAGTGGTTTTAAAAAGCTTGATTTCGTTTCAGTACTTTATAGTTTCATATACTTGGTACTGACCTCGGGCCGCTGCGTTCATGCCGCGAGTAAGGGAAGCAGTGCTAGATCCGCATCCTTAGGATCTTTTGCTTTGGTGTCGAGCTCCATCTTCTAGGAGGCTCGACTTTTGGTATGGTTCTCACGATGATGTAGATATATGTACATTCAGGGTATGGCGGGGCCTGTCCGCCATAGTTGTTTACTTCCTTAGAAGTCAGTAGTCTATTATGCAGTTGGGATGTAATCGCGATTTTGGTTATATATATATATGCCGAAGCGACTTTTCTCGATAAGCGTGTCTCAATTTACATTGTTTCATGTCTTGTTTTTATATTCCGCTGATTTTCTACGATGTATGACTACTTGGGTGCGGGTAAGGCATCAACACCGCCCTGAACGGTCGTGACAAAAGTGGTATCGAGCGATTAATCCTCGGAAAGTGTCTGACCGTATCTAGTAAGTCTTGATTATCGGTGTGTTGTGCACCACACCAATAATCGAGAGGCTATAAGGTATTTAGGATTGGTTTCCATTCTTCTCACTCGAGATCGTGCCTTAGAGCTGTGTTATAAGTTGGACCCCTCTAACGTATTTCCTTTCTTTAACAGTTATGCCTCCACGTAAGGCAACCCGGGCCCAGAAGGGCAAGGCAACCGAGGGAGCTGCTAGTAGGACACCGAGAGTCACGAGGGCTCAGGCCCAGTCTATACCCGAGACGGCGAGTTCCACGACGCCGCCCCAGCGAGGTTTAGGGCGCGGCGATGGTGATGAGACCACGCACTGCACCTCGGTCCCCCACGGCTGGAGCAGATGAGATGGGTTCTGAGAGAGATGGCCCGATCGCCGTGATCGTGGCGAACATGAGGATAGGCCGGATGCAATTCTTCAGCCCAGAAGCACTGTGGTTCACCCGTGATCGGATAGTTTGAGGCTACGAGATTTTCTGAGTTGTAGCCCGCCAGAGTTCTACGGGTCGAGGCCTGAGGATTATCCGCAGGAGTTCATCCGTCTGTTGCAGAGGATCATGCGAGTGATCAAGGCTTCAGAGACCGAGTCCGTGATCTTCGGTTCGCATCGGCTGCGTGATACCGCAGTCGACTGGTTTGACTCGTGGGAGTTGTCCCGGGGAGAGCACGCGTCCCCAGCTACTTGGGACGAGTTCTCGGAGGCTTTTCTCACTCACTTCTTGCCTCCACAGATGAGGAGGGCACGGGCCGACAGATTTTTGTTGCTGAGACAGAGAGGACGCACAGTTAGGGAGTACAACGTTGAGTTCGATTCGTTGGCTCGATATGTCCCGGCGTTAGTAGCGGATATGGAGGACCGAGTGCACCGCTACGTCACCGGGCTGGATGATTATTTGGCAGAGTCTTGCTCAGGCGTAGCTCTTCAGCCGGGCATGGACATTGCCCGCATGCAGGCTTATGCACTGGGATGTGAGGAGCGTAGAGGCCAGCGGGTTGTCAGATTTCAGCAGAAGAAGGCCAGGACGGCAGGGTCTTTTGGTGGTTCTCGGGGTGGGCGATCTCATCAGCAGTCTAGATTTGCACCCCAGCCAGCTCAGAGCACTCCTACACCGTCTTCAGTACAGCCAGAGTATTCGGGGGCAGGTCAGGGCCCCAGGGCTTCGGATTTCCAGGGTAGCAGGGGTACTAACCGATCGAGACCACCCCCCCTCAGTGTGGCCGATGCGGTGGATCCCATTACGGGAGTTGCGGTTCTACTTCGGGAGTTTGTTATGCTTGCGGCCAGAAGGGTCACTTTGCGAGATCGTCCAGGGCGGCGCAGTAGTAGGGTCGACTACGGTTCTTTCACGGTCTTCATCTACTATAGTTACTCGCCCGAGGCGTGGTACTCATGGCCACAGGTCGCGGAGGTCGTGCGGGTCCCAGTTCTAGCGGTCCTCAGAACCGCATTTATGCCTTGTCCAGCCGGCAGGACCAGGAGGCCTCACCTGATGTCGTCACAGGTACTTTATCAGTTTCATGTTGTGACGTGTATGCCTTGATAGATCCGGGTTCTACTCTGTCCTATATATCTCCCCATATTGCTAGTAGGATAGGGATAGAGCCTGAGTCCATAGACCCTTTCGAGGTAGCTACGCCAGTGGGTGATTCGGTGGTAGCTCGGCGGGTATATAGGGCTTGTCCAGTGACCATATGCAGTCGTCAGACCCTTGCCGACTTGGTAGAGTTGGATATGACTGATTTCGATGTGATCATGGGTATGGATTGGCTAGCTTCTTGCTACGCCAATGTAGACTGCAGGGAGAGAGTGGTACGGTTCCAGTTTCTGCGAGCGGTTGTTGAGTGGGAGAGAACACCGTGTCGCCGAGGGTAAGTTTATTTCTTACCTCGGCTAGGAAGATGGTGCGAAGGGTATATCCGCCATCTCATTCGGTGTTAAATCGAGGTGCGGTGCAGATTTTGATCGATTCGTGGTCGAGTTCCCGGATGTGTTTCGGATGACCTCGGGTATCCTCACGAGAGGAGATAGAGTTTTGTATCGATGTCTTTGCGGACACGCCTTTATTTCCATTCCGCCATACAGAATGGCTCCTGCCGAGTTGAGAGAGTTGAAGGACCAGTTGAGTGATTTGCTGGAGAAGGGCTTCATCAGGCCTAGTGTTTCTCCCTGGGGAGCGCCGGTATTGTTCGTGAAGAAGAAGGGCGACGCCTGCGCATGTGTGTTGATTAGGCGGTGAACAAGGTGACCATTAAGAACAGATACCCCCTTCCCAGGATTGATGATTTGTTCGACCAGTTGCAGGGTGCGAGATGTTTCTCCAAGATTGATCTTCGATCGGGCTATCATCAGGTACGTGTTAGAGAGACGGATGTCCCTAGGACTGCATTCCGGACCCGGTACGGGCATTATGAGTTCAGAGTCATGTCTTTCAGGTTGACCAATGCTCCGGCGATATTCATGGATTTGATGAACCGAGTGTTCAAGCCATTTTTGGACACGTTTGTGATAGTGTTCATTGATGACATCTTGGTTTATTCCGCCAGAGGCGAGCATGCGAGCATTTGAGGATCTTTGAGTTCTCGAGACCAGCGATTATACGCCAAGTTTTCCAAATGTGAGTTTTGGTTGGCCGGTGGCTTTTCTTGGGCATATTGTCGGCCGATGGTATTCGGGTGGATACGCCAAGATCGAGCGATCGAGAGTTGGCCTAGACCTACTACTCCGGCAGTGCGCTTTCTGGGCCTTGCGAGGTTACTATCGGCGGTTCATAGAGAAGTTTGCTACTATCTCTGCACCATTGACTAGCCGACTGGAGCGGCTAAGTTTGATGATCGATGCTTGTGAGCAGGGTTTCCAGTTACTGAAGGAGAGACTGACGACCGCCCCCGTTCTTACTATTCCGGAGGGTCCAGATGGTTATGTAGTGTATTGTGATGCGTCAGGCGTCGGGTTCGGATGTGTGTTGATGCAGCTGGGTAAGGTTATAGCGTATGCATCCCGACAACTTAAGAAGCATGAGAGGAACTACCCCACCCATGATTTGGAGTTGGCAGCGGTGATTCACGCCTTGAAGATATGGAGGCACTATTTGTATGGGGTTCATGTGGATATTTATACAGACCACAAGAGCCTCCAGTATATCTTCAGCCAGAGGGAGCTGAACTTACGACAGAGACGGTGGTTAGAGTTACTCAAAGATTATGATGTTGATGTCCTGTACCACCCGGGGAAGGCCAATGTTGTGGCAGATGCTCTTAGCCGTAGGTCGATGAGGAGTCTATCAGATGTACAGCCAGAGAGGAGGGGCATGGTCCGCGAGTTGCATCAGCTAGCGAGCCTTGGAGTTCGATTGATTGATTCTGATAGCAGTGGGGTTCGAGTTCGAGAGGTTGCCGAGTCTTCCATCGTCGAGGAGGTGAAGAGGCAACAGTTTGAGGATCCGATTTTGACACGACGCGATACGACTCTTCGTGAGGAATGGTCCTTTGAGGTAGCACCTGATGGGGTGCTAAGGTTTGAGGGCAGGTTGTGTGTTCCAGATATTGCAGGACTTCGGCAGCAGGTTCTAGGGAAGCACACAACGCGCGTTACTCTATCCATCCGGGGTCGACAAAGATGTACCATGACCTCATATCAGTGTATTGGTGGGATGGCTTGAAGAGGGACGTTGCAGGTTTGTAGCTCGGCCCGTGTTGTCGCAGTGAAGATAGAGCACGAGGCACGTGGATTATTGCGCACGATAGAGATCCCGACGGAAGTGGGAGGTGATCAACATGGACTTTATCACGGGATTACCTCGCACTCGGAGGAAGCATGATTCTATATGGGTTATCGTCGGCGGTGGCGAAATCAACCCACTTTCTTCCCGTCGGACGACTTTCTACCGAGGACTATGCCGACTTTACATCCGAGAGATCGTGAGATCGCATAGCGTCGTATTTCTATCATATCGCATGCAGGAGCCCGGTTTCGGCTAACTTCGGAGGTCTTTCCGGAAGGTGTAGGACGCAGTGAGCACGAAATCGCATTCCATCCTCGCATGCGGACAGGCAGACCGCACTATCCGCACTCTCGAGGATATGTCTGCGAGCTTTGTTATTGACTTCGTGGGTAGGAGGATCATTGCCTCTAGTTGAGTTTGCGTATAATAATAGCTACCACTCCAGATTCGATGACGCCTTATGAGGCCTTGTATGGGAGGAAGTGCAGATCGCCGATAGCTGGTTTGATGTAGGCAAGGTGCGATTAGTGGGACCGCACTGACACAAAGCAGTGGATAAGGTAAAGCTTATCCAGAGCGCTATCGATACTCGAGTCGGCGAAGTCATATGCAGATCATCGTCGTCGGCATCCGAGTTCGAGGTTGATGATTGGGTTTTCTGAAGGTGTCACCCATGGCGGTGTGATGAGATTCGGGAAGAAAGGGAAACTCACCAAGGTACATTGGGCCGATCGATTGTCCGCAGGTAGGCAAGGTTGCCTATGAGTTGGATCCGCCATCCGATCTTGAGGCAAGCGATCCGGTTTTTCATGTTTACGCCGGAGAGATGTATCGGGGATCCATCTAGGGTGCACCCGATTGACGATGTCCAGGTGACCGAGGGGTTATCGTATGAGGAGATTCCCATAGCGATAATCGATCGTCAAGTTAGGCGTCTGCGGACCAAGGACGTGGCTTCCGTCAAAGTCTTGTGGCGGAGCGAGCTCAGGGAGGAGATGACGTGGGAAGCTGAGGAGGACATGAGGCAGAAGTATCCTCACCTATTCCCCACACCTCCAGGTAACTCACTTTCCTACTTGTAAATTTTCATTGTCATATTTGCTTAAGTGTTGTATTGTGGCCATGTGTGGCATTTGTATCTGTTTAAGTTATAAGGAACCTTATCGTTATCTGTCTTGGGAAGGAACATTTGGGACTAATGTTTCTAAGGAGGGGAGAATGTTATACCCCGTATTTCCAGAGTATGTACGTAAGGACGTACGTACAAAAGTTTAAGCCTTAAAATAGGCATAGGGACTAAAATTTGTGCACAACCCACGAAACGAATTGTTTTCCGACGAAACGTTTTCCAAAACTTGCGTAGGGAAAATTACGGCTATGTAATTTATAATTTTTGCGGATTTTTCCGAGAGATGAAATATTTTGGACCAACGAGAGGGTGACACTTGTCACCCTCAAGTGGACGGTAAAGAGGCCACGGTTGGCACGATTTTAGGCCCTAATCCATGGGTCAATGTTTGTGAGGGATTTGGGAGTAGGGATAGGGTGCACTTGTGCAAATCCCCACCCTCCACTTGCCCTCCACTTGCCTTCATCTTGGCCTTTGAAAGCCCTATAAATACCCCCCTTAAGTTGAAGACTTCTTCATCCACAAAATACTTTCCAAGTCTTGAAATCTCCCTTCCCCCTTGTGAGCTTCTCGTCCAAGCCTCACTCCTGTCACGACCCGTTCCGGGGCCCGTGACTGGTGCCTTACCGGGGCACCCAAGTAGTCATACATCAGAGTAACCAGCGGAATATAAAACAAGACAGGAAACAGTTTATAAAGTAAGAAACAGTTTATCTGATGAAAAGCTTGCCTTTCGGCATAATATAAATAACTCAAGTTTTGCAGTTACATCCCAACTGTACAATAGTACTACAGACCTCTAAGGAAGTAAACAACTATGGCGGGACAGGGCCCCGCCATACCCTGACTGTACAAAACTATCTACAATACAGGGAGATCATACCCAAAAGTAGAGCCTCCGGAGAAGATGGAGCTCCTGACACCAACGCAAAGATCCTAAGGATGTGGATCTAGCACCTGCTTGCCCTTACCTGCGGCATGAACGCAGCCCCCCGAAGGAGTCGATACAACAGTACCAAGTATGTGAAAGTATAATGTACTTTAAATTGAAATTAAATTATTTAATACCTTTTCACAAATACAATCGGTTCAATTGCACATAGTGCCACATCACAAACAACAATAATAGAAAAGGCATGCAGTCTATTCTAGGCGCGAATGATCGAAGCAAGGCCAATCGCCCATAGTATCATTCTGCGTGCCTAGTCACGGACTTTCGCAGCCGCATAGGTCACACATAGACCCGCGTGAGGTAGCCCTCGCGCCGGGCAGCCAACCCGGCATCCGCCTAGGCTCCCGCAGCCCGCATAGCCTCAAAAGACCGCATAGTCTCAACAGACCGCATAGGGAATCCCCCGCATCAGGCTAGACGCCCGGAATGATCAATCCTGGAGCATACCGCTGCTCCGCATAGTCTCACAGACCGCATAGGCCGTATAGACCCGCATCAAGGGGGGCAAGCCCTCGGTATAATAGTCAAGGGGTAGGTGATACAGTAACAGTATAACGGACTTACCGGTTAGCAACGTAAGCACAGCAAGAATGACCCCCTTACACAGCATTACTAACACAGGTAGCATCATGATATGTCTACTTATCAAACAATCTTACTACACTTAACAGAGATCAATACAAGGCTTTTATAAACAAACAAGTAAACAGTTCCTTTTTATCATTCTTAAGTTGTTATACCTAACTTCCCATAAAGCTAGCATAACTCTTAAGCTTTTGTTTTAAAAACCAGATATTTATCTTCTGTTAAAAAAATGATTCAGTATTCTTTTGAAATGTTTTCAGTTCTTATTATTCAGGCTTAAGCCGTGAGGCATTGCCGTAAGTATTATTCAGGCTTAAGCCGTGAGGCATTGCCGTAAGTATTATTCAGTTAACACTTGTACGTCTACCGTACTATATATATATTGTAAAATATCATGCTTAGGCAGAATCACATACCTTCTCAGCGAAAACCACCTGCCAAGTTGAATATGTCGCGCGCAGAGAGTCAGCCTATAATAGTCACAGATATCTATCAAAGACTACTCTGAGGGTCATTCTAAACAGAGGGTTCACAATTCTACGGAAAGTCGGGCAGACAACCCTACCGGTGAGCTATATAAGTCTCTGTGAAAGCAGTCTATGTGAGTCTGATGTGATTATTCTTCTTTTAAAACCTTCTCTGTGGTAATAGTTCAATTCTTTTACGTGATATTCTTCTAAGTATTTATACTTATCCTTATACTACAATGAAGTATTCTCTAATTCAAAAGAGGGTTAGGATTATTACCTCGGTAAGCCCAATAATATCCTAGATAAAGTCGCACTGAGCAAGGTTTAGCTCTAAGTTGTACGCCCCGGTAGCTCCAAGAAACCTTAGAAGTTCTTCACAACTTCTACCAAAGACTAAGGGATTTGGGCTAGGGTATTTTGGGCATTATAACGATACTAGAAGACAACTTTTCTACCAAGGGAGGGGGGGTAGATTTCGGCTAGGCTAGGGGGGGTTAGGCCCTCGGCCAAACTCACAAGGGGAGGGAAGGGGTGTTGGACGAAAAGCTCACAAAGGGAGAGGGGAGGATTTTTCAAGACTTGGAAGATTTGTGGATGAAGAACTCTTCATCTTAAGGGGGGTATTTATAGGTCAAGAAGTGGCCAACCAATGGCCAAGATTAAGACAAGTGCAAGGCAAGTGTAGGGTGAGGATTTAGGCAAGTGTCCTTGGCCAACTTGCACACAAAATATCCTACCAACTCCAAGACAAAAGAAGCCAACCCAATCGGCCCTATTGCCGTGTCAAGTCCACCAATTGGAGGGTGACAAGTGTCGCCCTCCCGTTGGTCCAAAATGTTTCGTCTCTCGGAAAAATCCACAAATACTAAATGACATAGTCGGAATTTTCTCTAAAGTTGTGGAAACGTTTCGTCGGAAAACGATTCTTCTAGTGTGTTGTGCACAAATAAAACGTCCAAGGCTAACTTTAAAGCCAAACTTTTTGTACGTATTCCCTTACGTACATACTCTGGAAATACGGGGTATAACATTCTCCCCTCCTTAGAAACATTCGTCCGAATGTTCCTTCTCAAACGATTATCGAAGAAGCTTAAACAGTTTGCAAATGCCACACACGACCACAAAACAACACTTAGGCATAAATGATAATGGAAATTTACAAGTAGGAAAGTGAATTACCTGGAGGTGTGGGGAATAGGTGAGGATACTTACGTCTCATGTCCTCTTGGCTTCCCACGTCATCTCCTCTCGAGCTCGTTCGCCCGCCACAAGACTTTGTGGAAGCCACGTCCTTCGTCCGCAGACGCCTAACTCGACGATCGACTATCGCTATGGGAATCTCCTCATACGATAACCCCCGGTCACTGGACATCGTCAATCGGGTGTACCTAGATGGATCCGATACATCTCTCCGGCATAGATACGTGAAACACGGATGCCGCGCCTCAGATCGGACGGCAGATCCAACTCGTAGGCAACCTTGCCTACCTGCGGACAATCTGAAGCGCCCAATGTACCTTGGTGAGTTTCCCTTCTTCCGAATCTCATCACACCGCCATGGGTGACACCTTAGAAAACCCAATCATGAACCTCGAACTCAAGATGCGACGACGATGATCTGCATCGACACATCGACTCGAAATCGCAATAGCGCCTCGGATAAGCTTCACTTATCCATCGCTGTTGCACCAAATCGTCCCACTAGCCGCACCTCGCCACATCGAACCAACCTATAGGCGATGCACTTCCTCCCATACAAGGCCTCATAAGGCGCCATCCGAATCCGGAGTGGTAGCTATTATTATATGCGAACTCAACTGAGGCAAATGATCCTCCCAACTACCACGAAGTCAATAACACGGGCTCGCGACATATCCTCGAGAGTGCGGATAGTGCGCTCTGCTGTCGTCTGTCTGCGTGGATGAAATGCGATGCTCGGGCTCACTGCGTCCCTAAACCCTGCGGAAGGACCTCGAAGTTAGCGTGGCCCAGGCTCCTGCATGCGATATGATCGAAGTGGGGACTCCATGCGATCGGCGATCTCTCGGATGTAAAGTGCGGCATAATCCTCAGAAAAAGTCGTCGGACGGGAAGAAAGTGGGCTGATTTCACGACGTCGACGATAACCCATATAGAATCATGTCTCCTGAGTGCTAGGTAATCTGTGATGAAGTCCATGTTGATTACCTCCCACTTCCAGTCGGGATCTCAATAAATGCGCAACAAACCACGGGCCTCGGTGCTCTACCTTCACTGCGACAACACGGGCGAGCTACGAACTCGCAGCGTCCTCTTCAAGCCATCCCACCAATACACCGATCTAAGGTCGTGGTACATCTTAGTCGACCGGATGGATAGAGTAACGCGCTTGTGTGCTTCCCAAGAACTCGCTGCGAAGTCACGAAACATCCGGAACACGATGCGCCTCAAACCTTAGCACCCCATGGTGCTACCTCGAAAGGACCGCTTGCCTCACGAAGAGTCGTATCACGATATCGAATCAAAGTGGATCCTCGAGCTGTTGCCTCTTCACCTCCTCGATGATGGAAGACTCGGCAACCTCACGAACTCTAACCCCGCTATCGGAATCAATCAAGCGGACACCAAGGCTCGCTAATCGATGCAAATCACGAACCATGTCCCTCCTCTCTAGCCGCACATCCGATAGGCTCCCATCGACCTACGACTAAGAGCATCGCCACAACATTGGCCTTCCCGGGTAGTGCACGGGATATCAACATCGTAATCCTTAAGCAACTCTAACCACCGTCTCGCCGTAAGTTCAGCTCCTCTGGTGAAGATATCTTGGAGGCTCTTGTGGTCGTATAAATATCCACGTGAACCCCATACAAATAGTGCCTCCGGATCTTCAAAGCGTGAATCACTACCGCTAACTCCAAATCATGGGTGGGGTAGTTCTCTCGTGTTTCTTGGTGTCGGGATGCATATGCTATAACTCGCCATCTGCATCAACACACATCCCAACCCGATGCTCGACGATCACAATACACCACATAACCGTCTGGACCTGCGGAAGAGTAAGAACGGCGTCGTCAATCTCTCTTCAAAGCTGGAAACCACGCCACAAGCATCATCCATCGAAACTTGGCGCCACGAGTCACCTAGTCAATGGTGCGAAGATAGAAGCAAACTTCTCCACGAACCGTCGATAATAACCCGCAAGGCCCGAGCTGCGAACCTCTGCCGGAGTAGTAGGTCAGGCCAAGTCTCGATCGCCGATCTTGGCGTATCCACTCGAATGCCATCGGCCAGGCAATATGCCCGAAACGCCATCAAGTCAACCAAAACTCACATTTGGAAAACTTGGCGCATAAGCTGCGATCTGGAGAATCACGGCCATCGCCGAATCTCAAATGCTCCGCTCCTGCTCGGCGAGAATAAACCAAGATATCATCAATGAACACTATCACAAACGTGTCCAAAAATGGTTTGAACACTCGGTTCATCAAATCCATGAATACCGCGAGCATTGGTCAACCCAAAGACATGACCACGAACTCATAATGCGTCACGTCCGAATGCGATCCTAGGGACATCCACCTCTCGACACGAACTCGATGATAGCGAACGCAGATCAATCTTGGAGAAACATCTCGCGCCCGCAATCTGGTCGAACAAATCATCAATCACGGGAAGGGTATCATTCTTAATGGTCACCTTGTTCACCGCTGTAATCAACACACGCATGCGCGGCGTCGCCCTTCTTCTTCACGAACAATACGGCGCCCCGGGGAGAAACACTAGGTCGATAAAACCCTTCTCCAAAGAAATCCTAAATTTGGTCCTTCAACTCTCTCAACTCGGCGGTGCCATTACGTATGGCGGAATGGAAATAGGCCGAGTGTCCGCAATATGTCAATACAAAACTCAATCTCCTCTCGGGAGGATACCCGGAGGTCATCCGAAACACGTGCGGGAACTCGTGACTCGAGGCCGATGAAAGTCCGTACGCAGCCTTGATATCAAACACCCGAACGAGATGGTAGATATACCCTTCGCACCATCTTCCTAGCCTTGTGGTAGGAAATAAAACTACCACTCGGCGATACCGTGCTCCCCTCCCACTCAACAACCGGCTCCTCAAGAAACTGTAACCGCACTACTCTCTCCCTGCAGTCTACATTGGCGTGGCAAGCTAGCCAATCCATCCCCATAATCACGTCGAAGTCAATCATCTCCAACTCTATCAAGTCGGCCAGGGTCCGACGTAAATAGTCACAGGACAAGCTCTATATACCCGCCGAGCTACCACCGAATCACCCGGCGCGTAGCTACCTCGAAAAGGTCCATGGACTCGTGCTCTATCCCTATCCTACTAGCAACAAGGGGAGATATATAGGGCAGTAGAACCGGATCTATCAAAGCATACACATCAAACCCGGAACCGATAAGGTACCGTGGCGACATCGGTGAGGCCTCACGATCTGTCTGGACAAAGCATATATGCGGTTCGAGGACCGCTAGAATCGGGACTGCGCCACGACCTGCCGCGACCGCTGATCCATGTGTACCTTGCCTCGGGCGAGTAGCTGTCGAGGATGAAGAAGCGGCAGACCACTGTAGGTGAGCCCTACCACGCGCCGCCCCGGTCGGACAAACTCGCAAAGTGACCTGCGGCCACAAGTATAGCAAGCTCACGGAGTCGGCTCCCGAGAATGGTATCTGCCACAACGCGGGCTGCGGCGGACCTCGAGCAGTTAGCACCTCGCTACCCGAAATCAAGTCTGGGCCACGACACGCCCCGGCGCTCTGGTCTTGAAAATGAGGTAGGGCGCTCGCGCTGGCCGTGGTGCAACGGACTTGCTGCGCCGCCACACGAGGACCACCAAAAGAACCGGCCGTCTTGGCCTTCTTGCTGCGATATCGCTCTACCGGCGGTCTCGCGCTCCTCGCATCCTAGTGCATGAGCTCGCATGCGGGTAATGTCCATACCGGTGAAGAGAAACACCCGCATACGACTCGGCCATATAATCATCTAGCCGGTGGCGTAGCGGTGTACCCTATCCTCCATATCTGCTACCAATGCTGGGACATATCTAGCCAAAGAATCAAACTCGACATTGTATTCCCTGACGGTGCGTCCCCCCTGTCTCAGCAGCAAGAATCTATCAGCTCGTGCCCTCCTCATCTGCGGAGGCAAGAAGTGTGTGAGAAAAGCCTCAAAACTCATCCCATCTGCTGGAGTGCATGCTCTCCCGGAAAGCTCCCATGAATCAAACCAATCGATTGCGGTGTCACGCGGCCGACGCGAACCGAATGTCACGACCTCGATCTCAAGCCACGATCACCGCGTAATCCTCTGCGGTGACGGATGAACTCCTGCGGATCATCCTCGGCCTCGACCAGTAAAACTCGGCGGGCTACAACTCAAGAAATCTCGCGACCTCAAACTATACGCCTCGGGTGCACTACGTGCGGCCCGAGGCTGAGCCGAATCGCGTCGATCTCTCCTCGTGTCGGGCCTGACTTTAGCCAAAAGTGGGCGTCTCCTTGTACCCTAACTCCTCCGCCCGGTGTGGGACGGGAGGTGTGGGTACTGTGGTCTCTTTGGGGCCGCGTCATAGAACTCGCCGTCTCGGTATAGTGGGCACAGGCCCTCGTGACTCTGGGTGTCTGCTAGCGCCTCACGCAGTGCCTTGCCTCGGGCCGGGTTGCCTTACGTGGAGGCATAATCATATACGGGAAAGGAATACGTTAGAGGGTCCAACCTATAACACGGCTCTAAAGCACGATCTCGGAATGAGAAGAATGAAACCAATCCTAAATATCCTATAGCCTCACGATTATTGGCGTGGTGCACAACACACGATAATCAAGACTCTACTAGATACGGTCGTAGACACTTTCCGAGGATTAATCGCTCTGATACCACTTTTGTCACGACCCGTTCGGGGCGTGATCGTGCCTTACCGGCACCCAAGTAGTCATACATCGAGTAACGGCGGAATATAAAACAAGGCGAAGCGATTTATAAAGTAAGAAAGCAGTTTATCGATGAAAAGCTTGCCTTTCGGCATAATATAAATAACTCAAGTTTTGCGATTACATCCCAGTGTACAATAGTACTACAGACCTCAAGGAAGTAAACAACTATGGCGGGACGGGGCCCGCCATACCTCGATCTGCAAAACTATCTACAATACAGGAGATCATACCCAAAAGTAGAGCCTCGGAGTAGATGGAGCTCACGACACCAACGCAAAGATCCTAAGGATGTGGATCTAGCACACCTTGCCTTACCATGCGGCATGAACGCAGCCCCGAAGTCGATAACAGTGCAGTACAAGTATGTGAAACTATAAAGTACTTTAAAATGAAATCAAAGTATTTAAAACCTTTTCACAAATACAATCGGTTCAATTGCACATAGTGCCACATCACAAACAACAACGATAATAGAAAAGACATGCGAGTCTATTCTAGGTCGCGAATGATCGAAGCAAGGCGATCGCCCATAGTATCATTCTGCGTGCCTAGTCCCGGACTTCGCGGCCGCATAGTCACACATAGACCGCGTGAGGTAGCCCTCGCGTCGGGGGCAGCCAACCCCGGCATCCGCCTAGGCTCCGCGACCGCATAGCCTCAAAAGACCGCGTAGTCTCAGCAGACGCGCATAGGAATCCCGCGTCGGGCTAGGCCGGAATGATCAATCTCGAGCATACCGCTGCTCGCATAGTCACGAACCGCATAGGCCGTATAGACCGCGTCAAGGCAAGCCCTCGGTATAATAGTCAAGGGTAGGTGATACAAGATAAAGATAACGGACTTACGGTTAGCAACGTAAGCACGCAAGAATGACCCCACTACGGCATTACTAACACGGTAGCATCATGATATGTCTACTTATCAAACAATCTTACTACACTTAAGAGATCAATACAAGGCTTTTATAAACAAACAAGTAAATGATTCCTTTTTATCATTCTTAAGTTGTTATACCTAACTTCCCATAAAGCTAGCATAACTCTTAAGCTTTTGTTTTAAAAACCAGATATTTATCTTCTGTTAAAAAAATGATTCAGTATTCTTTTGAAATGTTTTCAGTTCTTATTATTCAGGCTTAAGCCGTGAGGCATTGCCGTAAGTATTATTCAGGCTTAAGCCGTGAGGCATTGCAGTAAGTATTATTCGATTAACACGTATACGTCTACATTACTATATATATATTGTAAAATATCATGCTTAGGCGAGAATCACATACCTTCTCGTGAAAACCACCGCCAGTTGAATATGTCGCGCAGAGAGTCACCTATAATAGTCACAGATATCTATCAAAGACTACTCGAGGGTCATTCTAAGCAGGTTCACAATTCTACGGAAAGTCGGGCAGCACAACCCTACCCGTGAGCTATATAAGTCTCATTGTGAAAACAGTCTATGTGAGTCTGATGTGATTATTCTTCTTTAAAACCTTCACTGTGGTAATAGTTCAATTCTTTTCTGTGATATTCTTCTAAGTATTTATACTTATCCTTATACTACAACAGTAAGTATTCTCTAATTCAAAAGAGGGTTAGGATTATTACCTCGGTAAGCCCAATAATATCCTAGATAAAGTCGCGCCTGAGCAAGGTTTAGCTCCTAAGTTGTACGCCCCGGTAGCTCGAGTAAACCTTAGAAGTTCTTCAAAACTTATACCAAAGACTTAGGGATTTGGGCTAGGGTATTTTGGGCATTATAACGATACTAGAAGACAACTTTTCTACCAAGGGAGGGGGGGTAGATTTCGGCTAGGCTAGGGGGGTTTAGGCCCTCGGCGAAACTCTCATGGGGAGGGAAGGGGTGTTGGACGAAAAGCTCACAAAGGGAGAGGGGAGGATTTTTCAAGACTTGGAAGATTTGTGGATGAAGAACTCTTCATCTTAAGGGGGGTATTTATAGGTCAAGAAGTGGCCAACCAATGGCCAAGATTAAGACAAGTGCAAGGCAAGTGTAGGGTGAGGATTTAGGCAAGTGTCCTTGGCCAACTTGCACACAAAATATCCTACCAACTCCAAGACAAAAGAAGCCAACCCAATCGGCCCTATTGCCGTGTCAAGTCCACCAATTGGAGGGTGACAAGTGTCGCCCTCCCGTTGGTCCAAAATGTTTCGTCTCTCGGAAAAATCCGCAAAAATACTAAATGACATAGTCGGAATTTTCTCTGAAAGTGGAAACGTTTCGTCGGAAAACGATTCTTCTAGTGTGTTGTGCACAAATAAAACGTCCAAGGCTAACTTTAAAGCCAAACTTTTTGTACGTATTCCCTTACGTACATACTCTGGAAATACGGGGTATAACAACTCCCCCCCCCTTGGTAGAAAATACTCTCCAAGTATTGTTACTATCCCCAAAAATACCTTAGCCAATCCCTTATAGTATTTCCAAAGTTACCTCTATACGTAGGGTCCGGAAATACTACCTTATATCCCTTTAGTCACTAACAAAACCCTAAGAGAAACTTCATAGTTGGTTGAAGTAGAAGGTAGAATTGTGTAGAAACTTCTAAGGGTTTCTTGGAGCGGATTGGAGCGTACAGATTAGGAGCTAAACCTTGCTCAGGATCGACTTATATCTTGGATAATTTTGGGCTTATCGAGGTAAATAATAATCTTATCCTTCTATTATAATTGGAGAATGCATACTGTAGAAGTATAGAAATAAGTATAAATACATAGAAGGGTATTACAGAAGAGAATTGAACTGTAATTACATCGGAAGACTATTAAAGAAGATTGAACTGTACTTACATAGGACTGTATTTCAAGTAGACTTGTATAGCTTACCGGGTAGGGAAGTGCTGCCCGATTTTCTGTAGAATAGAGAACCCTCTGCTTAGATTATCCTACAGAGTAGTCTAGACGTTGATAGACGTATTTGACTATTATAGGTTGATACTCTGCGCGCGACATATTCGACTTGGCAGGTGGATTTCGCCGAGAAGGTATGTGATTCTTCCTATCCTCTTGAGCATGATATTTTAGATATATATATAGTACGGTGAGCGACGTGTGTTAACTGAACATGGTTTTACTTGACGTCCTTTGACTTGAGTTTTAAATGAAAGAATCTTGAAGTATTTACAAAAGAATTATAAATCATTTTTGAAAGAAAAAGGAATACTTGGTTTTTAACAAACTTAAGTGTTATACTAGCTTTATGGGAAGTTAGGTATAACGACTTAAGAAAGATAAGAAGAAACAGTTTACTTATTTGCTTACAAAAACCTTATAATATGATTTCTGAAGATGTGGTAAGTTAGTTTGATAAGTAGACATATGATGATGCTACGTGTGTTAGCGTCTTGTAATGGTTGTGTAAAGGGGGTTCCCTTGTTGTGCTTATGTTGTTTACGATGGCGGTTATCGATAGTATATCACTTACACCCCCTGACTTGATATGCCGAGGGTTAGCCGCCCTCGATGCGAGGTATACCTCATGCGGGTCTGTGTGATCTATGCGGAGCTGCGGGAGTTCCAGGATTGATCATTCCGGGTATTATCCGTCGAGGATGCCTCATGCGATGCGTGTGACTATGCGATGCTGTGACTATGCGGACTTGGGTCGGGGCGATCTGGGGTTAGCTATCCCGTCGCGAAATACCTCATGCGGTGCTGTGTGACCTATGCGGATGCGGGAGTTCGTGATTAGGCATGCATAATGATACTATGGGCGATTGGCCTTGCTTCGATCATTAGCGGCCTAGAAAAGACCAGTTACCTTATACCTAATTTGCTCTTGTTTATATTGTAGCACTATGTGCGGTTTAATTGATTGTATTGGTAAGTGGTTTTAAAAAGCTTGATTTCGTTTCAGTACTTTATAGTTTCATATACTTGGTACCTATTGTACTGACCTCCTTCGGGGGGCTGCGTTCATGCTGCAGGTAAGGGAAAACAGGTGCTAGATCCGCATCCTTAGGATCTTTTGCTTTGGTGTCAGGAGCTCCATCTTCTCCGGAGGCTCGACTTTTGGTATGGTTCTCCCTGATGATGTAGATATATGTACATTCAGGGTATGGCGGGGCCCTGTCCCGCCATAGTTGTTTACTTCCTTAGAGGTCTGTAGTCCTATTGTACAGTTGGGATGTAACTGCCAGATTTTGGTTATATATATATATGCCGAAAGACGACTTTTCTCAGATAAACTGTGTCTCAATTTACATTGTTTCATGTCTTGTTTTTATATTCCGCTGATTTTCTCTGATGTATGACTACTTGGGTGCCCGGGTAAGGCACCAGTCACTGGCCCCGGAACGGGTCGTGACATAAACCATCCTAATGGACGCATACCCGTGGACCATCCATCGTGTCAGTATGTCCAAAGGAAATAACAAGAATAAGTAATAAACCATCCTAATGGACGCATACCCGTGGACCATCCATCGTGTCAGTATGTCCAAAGAAAATAACAAGAATCACCCGGGGTCTACCCCGTAAGAATACATAACTCAGCACAACCGGCTATCATACATAACATAAGCACTACCGACTTATCACAACATAAACAAGTTAAGAAATCCCCTAACTTCTTATTAACATTATTAATATATCCTCTCATTTTAGTTCACTTAAGGCACTAACATGTCATTTAAGAGAAAATTCGGGAATGCACCCCAAGTACCACGTACTTCTAACCTTTTAAGAAAATGACTCCTTTTTATGTAAAACTTTCAAGATACTAATAACCGTAGTATCAATTCACGACTACTTTCAAGACAAGTCACCTTTCCTTTTAGAAATATAATAGGCTTCTAAATCAAGGGACTTCATTTCCTTTAAAACCTTAGGCACTTAATGCCTTAAAATCAATTTGCTTTTCACAATTTCAAATCATTTATCCGTACTTATTTTACTTAGCGTAAATCTTTCTTTTATTAACCTTCCATAAAGCTAATATAACCAACTTGCCATAAAGTCATTATATTAACTTTATACATTAGTCAAATACATTTCCCTAAATCCAAGGGACTTATACTTTTACAACGAAACAAGTATCATATACTTAAAACAAGTGAAGGATATCAAATCTTGTACGTCTACCGTACTACATAGATATAACTATTCATGCTCAAGAGATAGGAAACCTCAACATACCTCTTCGGGTCAATCCACTTGTAAGTCCACTATACCAAGCGTAGTATGTCAACCTACAATGACCATAATATGTTTATTAACCTCTAGCTTCAACGTAGAATATTCCAAATGCAAAGTCACTAGATTCTATGGAAAATCGGGCAGCATTTCCTTTGTTTCTACATACTTTGCCATCTTTTTCAAGGCCGAATTCAACATTCAAACGCCACTTTTAAGGCCCAACCATCCAATCAATACAAAGGGGATTACACACCTAATCTTGGGTGTGTAAAATTCTGCCCCACAATGCATATTAACTAAATCAATAAGTTAAAGGTAGTATTTTGGCTACAACATGTTCACCTCCTAGCCTTATTCAATCCCTTCAAATCCAAATCATATTTCTTACATGCAATTTATCTAAGAGCAATATTTACCACTACAAGTTCTTTCTTCTTCACATGCAACACCATAAACTAGCAAAAAGAGAAGGAATTGTTACCTTAGAGCTTTAGCCCAATTAATCCAACAAAATCACTAGCCTCCTTTCCACAATCACCACCACAAAAGCTCCTACAAGCTTTCCAACAAGTTTCCTTCTTACAACCTTTTTCAGATTTTTCTCATGCTTTGATTTCTTCTTGATTTTCTAGAGAGAAGAGATAACTTTTAATTTTAGAGAGAGAGGAGAGCTTGAAGAATGACCAAGTCTTCAAGACTTGGTCAATAAATAGGACATGCAAAATCAGATGGGGGAGGACACTTGTCACCCTCCCATGGACTTTTTTTAAAACAAAACAGTTCAGATTTTTCCACTCAGCCTCGCAGAACCCGCCTCGGCGCCGCGGCGCTGAAACCTCCGCAACTATTCAGATCTTCCGTCGCCGCGGCCCTGCTTTCCGGCGCCGCAACTTCAACGCTCCCACAGAATATCCGGCGCCGCGGCCCTGCATCCGGCGCCGCGGCGCTGTGGCCCCGACTGCAAATTCCTTTCTGCTCGACCGCGCACTGAACTTGTAACCTCCATAACTTTCTACTCTGATGTCCTATCGACGACCGGTTGGTTGCGTTGGAAACTAGACTCAACGAACTACGCGCTAGGCCTTTGAAACACCTAGGAACTCTCAATATAACGGGACATAAACCGCCTCAAAGTTGACTAACAACCCTTCCGAAACATTCCGTCAACCCATCATTCTAAAATTTTAAAACTTAATTCCTTTCGTACGTCCCCCTAAGCATGACCCGAAATACGGTGTGTAACAACCATGATCAAGAAAATGTAATACAATTTTGTCTTATCTTAGCTTCTATGCAGATGAAAGATTCTACTTGTTTTAATATAATTATTTGTCAATACATTTTCCTTTATTAACGCTGCAATGGTTTGTTCGATACTTATTCTCATTTCCGAAATCAATATAACATTATCCTTTTAAAGACCAAGTACCCATTACTCATGAATGCGGTTTCACAACTTTTTAACACCCTTTAAGTCCTTAACATTTCATAACAAGTCATTTATAAGTTAAGTCTCTTATCTTTTAAAATCAACAAACCATTCTTTTACCTACATAAAGTCGTTATAATTAACTTCCCATAAAGCCATTATAACACTTTATGTTTTAAACCAACCAAATTCGTTTAGCACACGTACGTCTACCGTACTACATAGTTCACAACAATCATGCTAGAAAGGATAGGAAGAGGTTCACATACCTCACGACGATTATCGACAAATAGCAAAATGCTCCGAAGTACTATACCCTTGCTAGCCTTTTCCACCCTTCAAGTAGAATACGCTACTCGTAGTACTTCAACCTATAATGGTCATAAAACGTCTATCAACTTCTAGATCTCTTCTTAGAACATTTCTAAGTACAAGGTTCCTTATTCTACAGAAAATTCGGCAGCACCTCCCATGCATATACTTACCACCACCTCTTTCAAGGCCCGATACCAATAGCCAACACTCAAAGGGGATTACACGCCTACTGGACGTATACAAAACTGCCCAACAGTAATACTACACAAGTCTACTGTAAATACAGTCCAATGTAAATACAGTTCAATTCTTTTTAATCATCCTTCCATATATCTTATACTCAATTATTAACTACTACAACATGTAATATCCAATTACAATAGAAGGACTAAGATCATTACCTCGATAAGCCCAAAATTATCCAAGATTTATAAGTCGATCCTGAGCAACGTTTAGCTCCAAATCCTTACGTTCCAATCCGCTACAAGCGACCCTTAGAAGCTCCTAACCAACTCCTCTCCAAGATCCAACTCCAAAAAGTGAAGAACACTTAGGCTCAAATTATGGCAACTTTCGGCCAAGGCAAATTTTCTAGGCTAGGGGTGTGAAATCTTTTCCAACTCTTGGTTCACAATCTTCTTAACACCTTAAGGAAGAACACTTAAAAGTTTAAGGATTTTTGGACAACTTTTGCTCAAGAAATCATGGCCAAAGCCGAGAGCTACACAACAAGGGAAGGGAGGGAATTTTTGCCTTGGAAAATCTCAAGTGTGGATGAATAAAGTCTTGCATCAAAGGGGGGGTATTTATAGAGAAATCAAAGGCCAAGATCAAGGCAAGTGTGTGGTGAGATTGGGGGACAAGTGTGTGGGTCCCACCATCCACATGCCTACACAAAGAAGAAGACAAGTGGCTTGCCACATGTAAGGCCATTTCGGCCAAGGGACACATGGCACCACATTTCGGCCATGTGCCACCTAGGGGGGTGACACGTGTCGCCCTCCTACTCGTCCAAAATATTTTATCTCCCGAAAATATCCATAATACCCAAAATCTCGAAAACAAAGTGGGCCCCACAAAACCGTAAATTTTCCCCGTGGGCCCCACGTGACCAAATACGGAAATAAAATTCCATAATTCTATTATAATCCAAGAAGTCCAAATACCAAATCTGGGAATCCAATTCCCATTAACGAACCTTTTTCCTTCACAAAATCCGGAAACGTTTTCGTCGAAAAATCACATCTTTCTTTCCTTCAAATCTTAATGTAGTATTCTCGTACATACGTCCTCACATACATACCCTGGAACTACGGGGTGTAACAATGATAGCCAAACTACAGTACACAACATATAAGCAGTCATGTCAAGTCAGGGACTCACGCCCTCAAAGTCATCACTCCAATATAACCATGGGTCTCACGCCCACAATATCAATCACGCCCGTGGAATTCCTTCCTCACTGCCGGCAATCTATGATATAACAACACCAAGGAGTACACATGAACACCAGGTCCCACCTGTGTCATAGGAACCGTACGGGGAAAGCACGAAGGCATAGCTACCAGAACCAACCTGCATCATCAACTGACCGAGACAAGTACGAAAGCCAACTACCAGATACCTACCGTACCAACAAACTATATAACTGTATCACGAAGCTGACACGAGGCAAGTATAAAGGCCGACTACCAGATACCAACCACGCCACGTAGCTGACGGAGGCAAGTACGAAGACCAACTACCAGATACCACTAGCGTCACGAGACTTCACCACAATACTGCTATAAAAGTAACTCACGAAGCTAACACGAGGCAAGTATGAAGGCCGACCACCAGATACCAACCACGCCACGTAGCTGACGGAGGCAAGTACGAAGACCAACTACCAGATACCACCAGCGTCACGAAAATTCACCACTGGCCCGAGCAAGTCTGAAGGCTAACTACGGATACCTCTGCGTCACGCCAATGACGGGGGCAAGTACGAAAACCAACTACCAGATACCAAGCCGTATCAGTAAACCTCATGGAGAGCTAGTCCATGGAACAACAATCCTAATGGAACCATACCCGTGGGCCACCCAACATGTCAGTAGGTCCAAGGATATAACAAGATAACCGACCCTCCATCGAGAGACGCGGTAGCATATAAATACAACACTTGCACAACAAAGGCTATCACAACTAGCGTAGGCAAGTTACTCACACTCAAGGTACTTTCATTTTATGTCAAAAATCCGGGTTTTAACCCCAAAGTACTACGTACTTTAACTCTTTAAAAAGATCCATTTCTTTCACAAAAGTCATATGATACTAACACTCATAGTATCCAAAATAGAGTAACTATTATTTTAAGTAAACCAAAACAATTTCCATACCTTCTTTTAACTAAACCAAGACAATATCATGCCTTCTTTTTAAACCAAATCAAGACAATACCATGCCTTCTTTTTAAACCAAATCAAGACAATACCATGCCTTCTTTTTAAACCAAATCAAGACAATACCATGCCTTCTTTTTAAACAAAAACACTTCTCCTTTTAAAGTCAAGTTACCATTTTAAATCCAATAATAAAACCATTCTTTTGTTTTCATAAAGTCGTTATAACTAACTTCACATAAAGCTATTATAACACTTTATGTTTTAAACCAACCAAGGACAACTACTCTCATTTCCGAAATCAAGATAACTTTATTCTTTTAAAGACCAAGTACTCATTACTCACGAATGAGGTTTCACAACTTTTTAACACAATTCAAGTTCTTAACATTCCATATCAAGTCACTTAACTTTAGAATCAAGTCAAGGACACAAAAAGGAAATCAAACTTCTTTAACACTCGTGCGTCTACCGCACTATATATTTCACAAATAGTCATGCTCAAGAGGATAGGAAGAATCACATACCTCTTCGGCTTAATCCACAGCCAAGTCGAGTATGTCACGCGTAGAATATCCACCTATAACAACCAAACACGTCTATCAACGTCTAGACTTCTTCGTAGAACATTCTAAGTATACAGTTCCTTATTCTACGGAAAATTCGGCAGCACTTCCCCTGTATCTACTTACCACCACCTTTTTCAAGGTCCGATATCAATTGCCAACATGCCACATTTAAGGCGCAGTAATATAACAACTCAAAGGGGATTACACGCTTAACTGGACGTGTAAAATTCTGCCCCACAATATAATATACAGTCCTTACCTTATCAATCTTCCTTCCACATATCATATACTCAATTATAAACTACTACAACATGTAATCTCCAATTACAATAGAAGGACAAAGATCATTACCTCGATAAGCCCAAAATTATCCAAGATTAATAAGTCGATCCTGAGCAACGTTTAGCTCCTATACTTACGTTCCAACCCACTCCAAGCAACCCTTAGAAGCTCCTAACCAACTCCTCTTCAAGATCAAACTCCAAAAAGTGAAGAACACTTAGGTTCCAACACTATCAACTTTCGGCCAAGGGGGTGTATTTAGGCTAGGGGTGTGAAATCTTTTCCAACTCTTGGTTTACAACCTTCCTAACACCTTAAGGAACAACACTTAAAAGTTTAAGAATTTTTGAACAACTTTTGCTTAAGAATTTCATCCCATGGTCGAGAGCACAACAACAAGGGAAGGGAGGGATTTTTGCCTTGGAAAAATCTCTAAGTGTGGATGAAGTCTTCACTACAAGGGGGGGGGGGTATTTATAGGGAAATCAAGGGCTAGGATCTTAGCAAGTGTGGTGAGATTGGGGGACAAGTGTGTGTGGGTCCCACCCACCACATGTCCACACAAAAATCAAGACAAGTGGCTTGCCACTTGTTGGGCCATTTCGGCCAAGGGACACATGGCACCACATTTCGGCTATGTGCCACCTAGGGGGGTGACACGTGTCGCCCTCCTACTCGTCCAAAATATTTCATCTCCCGAAAATATCCATAATCTCAAAAACAAAGTGGGCCCCACAAAACCGTAAATTTTCCCGTGGGCCCCACGTGACCAAATCCGGAAATAAAATTCCATAATTCTAATATAATCCCAGAAGTCCGAATACCAAATCTGGGAATCCAATTCCCATTAACGAACCTTTTTCCTTCACAAAATCCGGAAAATTTCCCGTCGGAAAATCAAATCTTTCTTCCTTTCCAATCTTAATGTCGTATTCTCGTACGTACGTCCTCACATACATACCCTGGAACTACGAGGCGTAATAGACTATTTCTGATTCCTTATTCTTGGAGATTATACTCTCTGAACACTCCTGCAACTTGTCCTTGTACAACAAATGTTCATTGAAGATGACGTCCCTGCTTCGGATGATCTTCCGATTTTGGTCATCCCATAATCGATAACCAAAATCGGTGTCACCGTAGCCGATAAAATAAAACTTCTTAGATTTCGGATCAAGTTTAATTCTAGCAGTAGCATCGATATGAACGTAGGATAAGCAACCGAACACTTTTAGAAAATAAAGATTTACCCTTTTACAGCTCCAAACCTCTTTTAGAATTCTGAAACCCAACGGAACAGACGGTCCTCTGTTAATCAAGAAACCTGCGATATTTATTGCACGCCCAGAATGTCTTGGGCAGTCAAGCGTGTATTATCATGATCTGTGCACGCTCATTCAATGTTCGATTCATTCTTTCTTTCTGATATTCCATTTTGTTGGGGAATTCCAGGAATAACATTCACCATGTTGATCCCATTATCGGCACAATACCGTTTGAAGTCACCATCAAATATTCTCCACCGTTATCGGACCTCAGGCTCCTCAGCTTGAGGTTTGTCTCATTCTCGACCATGGTTTTTCACCTTTTGAAGACAGTGAACACGTCGGATTTATTTTGCATAAAATAGACCCACACCTTCCTAGTTGAATCATCAATGAAGGTCACGGTTATACCCCGTATTTCCAGAGTATGTACGTGAGGACGTACGTACGTTTGTACAAACCCTAATTAGGTTAAGAGTGAGATTGTAAGCTTTCGACGGAAAAGATTCCTAACCTTGTGAAGGAAATTCTACGTTTTTTTATATTTTTTTAACAGATTACGGATTTTTCCGAGAGACGAAATATTTTGGACCATTAGGAGGGCGACATGTGTCACCCTTAGTTGGCTTTGATTGGACGAATTGGGGGGCCTAGTGGGCAAGTCAATTGGTCAAGTCTTGCAAGTTGGTTTTGTGTGAGTGGGAGTAGGTAGGAAGTGGACGGTTTTTGTGAGGTAGTGGAGTCCACATGGCTCATTGTTGCGGTGGGCATGTGTTCCATTATTTTGGTGGACATATGTCCTAATATTGTGGGAGACACTTGGTTGGAAGACCTCATCTTTCACATGGATCCTAATCCCAACCCTCCACTTGTTTTAATCTTGTCCCTTGAGTGTTCTATAAATACCCCCCTTGAGTGAAGACTTCTTCATCCACTCCACACTTTCTAAGTCTCAAAATCCTCTCCATTGTAGTAGTGTTCTCGTCCCAACTCCCTCCCCCCTTCCTAGTGGCTTCGGCCGAGACCCCCCTTTGTAGAAAGTTGCCTTCTAGTATAGTTACTATTCCAAAATACCCTAGCCCCAAATCCCTTTTAGTATTTAAGTAGAAGTTGTTTAGAAACTTCTAAGGGGTTCTTGGAGCTTTCGGAGCGTGCAATTAGGAGCTAAACCTTGCTCAGGATCGACATTTAACTTGGATAATTTTGGGCTTATCGAGGTAAATACTCTTGTCCTTCTATTGTAATTAGAGATTACATATAAGAATAGTTAAGAGTTGAGTATAAGATATAGAAGGATATAAAAGAATAGAATTGAACTGTAATCACAGTAGAAGGGTATAAAAGAAGAAGAATTGAACTGTACTTACATAGGACTGTATTTACAGTAGACTTGAGTAGTTTGACGGGTAGGAAAATGCTGCCCAATTTTTCGTAGAATAGAGAACCCTCTGTTTAGAATATCCTACAGAGTAGTTTAGACGTTGATAGACGTATTTGACTGTTATAGGTTGATACTCTGCGCGCGACATACTCGACTTGGCAGGTGGATTTCGCCGAGAAGGTATGTGATTCTTCCTATCCTCTTGAGCATGATATTTTAAAATATATATATATATAGTCGGTGAGCGTCGTGTGTTAGCGAACATGGTTTTACTGGTCGTCTTTTGACTTGAGTCTAAATAATAAGAACCTTGAAGTATTTCAAAAGAATTATGAATCATTTCTGAAAGAAGAGTAATACTTGATTTTTAAACAGAAAGCTTAAGAGTTATATTAGCTTTATGGGAAGTTAGGTATAACTACTTAAGAAAGATAAAAGGAACGGTTTTACTTATTTGTTTATGAAAATCTTGTATTGATTTCTGAAAAGTGTAGTGAGATAGTTTGATAAGTAAACATGTTATGATGCTATGCGTGTTAGTGTCTTGTGATGTTGTGTAAGGGGGTTATTCTTGTTGTGCTTACGTTGTTAAATGTTAAGCTGTTATGCTTGTTATTATATCACATACCCTCGACTTGTTATACAGGGCTTGCCACCCTTGATGCGGGTATATACGGCTATGCGATGCTGTGTGACCGTGCGAATGCGGGAGTTCGAGATTGATCATTCCGTGTATTATCCGTCACGAGGAGTGCCTTATGCGATGCGTGTGACTACGCGGTCTATGTGACTATGCGGTGCGGGAGTCGAGGAGGATACCGCGGGCTAGCTATCCGTCACGAGGAATACCTCATGCGGGTGCGTGTGTGACTATGCGGTGCGGGAGTTCGAGATTAGGCTCGCATAATGATACTATGGGCGATTGTCCTTGCCCGATCATTAGCGGCCTAGGAAAGACCGGTTATGTTATATCTATTTTGCTTTTGGTTATCTTTGTGGCACTATATGCGATTACCTTGGTTGTTTAATGCATATTTGTAAAATTGCTTTTAAAATGGTATGATTTCATTTAAAGTACTTTCTGATTTCACACACTTGGTACTGTTATCGACCTCCTTGAGGCTGCGTTCATGCCGCAGTAAAGGAAGCAGTAGCGGATCCTCAGTTTTAGGATCTTTTCTTGGTGTCAGGAGCTCCATCTTCTCCGGAGGCTCGACTTTTGGGTATGATCTCCCTGTTGTTGTAGATAGTTTTGTACATTCAGGGTATGGCGGGGCCCTGTCCCGCCATAGTTGTTTACTTCCTTAGAGGTCTGTAGTCCTATTGTACAGTTGGGATGTAGCGCGGACTTGGTTTATATATATATATGCCGAAAGACGACTTTTTCTCAAATAAACTGTGTCTCATTTTACACTTGTTTCATGTCTTGTTTTTATATTCCGCTGATTTCTCTGATGTATGCCTACTTGGGTGCCCGGGTAAGGCACCAGTCACGGGCCCGGGATCGGGTCGTGACAAAAGTGGTATCAGAGCAGTTAATCCTCGGAAAGTGTCTACAGACCGTATCTAGTAGAGTCTTGATTATCGGTGTGTTGTGCACCACACCAATAATCAGGAGGCTATAGGATATTTAGGATTGGTTTCCATTCTTCTCACTCTGAGATCGTGCCTTAGAGCTGTGTTATAAGTTGGACCCCTCTAACGTATTTCCTTTCTTTATGATTATGCCTCGCGTAAGAAACCGGGCCCATAAGGCAAGACAGTGATGGAGCTGCTAGTAGGACACAGAGGGCCCTGAGGCCTGAGCCCGATCTATACCCGAGGCGATACCTCGGGCGGCGAGTTCCACGACGCCGGCCCAGCGAGGTTTAGAGCGCAGCGGTGGGCGAGAGACCACGATACTGCGCCTCGATCCGCGGCTTTGGAAGCGAGAGAGATGGAATTCTGAGAGATGGCCCGATCGGCGGGATCGTGGCGAACATGAGATAGGGCGCAGCGGCGATTCGATGGCACCGTGGTACATCCTAGATCGGACAACCCGAGACTACGGTATTTTACGAGTTGTAGCGCGCGAGTTCTCGGGTCGAGGCACGAGGATGATCCGAGGAGTTCATCCGTCGATTCTGAGAGATCATGCGAGTGATCAAGGCTTCGGAGACCAAGTCTGTGATCTTCGGTTCGCATCGGCTGCGTGATACCGCAGTCGACTGGTTTGATTCGTGGGAGCTATCTCGGGGAGAGCACGCGCCTCCAGCTATTTGGGATGAGTTCTCGGAGGCTTTTCTCACTCACTTCTTGCCTCCGCAGATGAGAAGGGCACGGGCCGACAAGTTTTTGATGCTGAGACAGAGAGGACTGACAGTTCGGGAGTACAACGTTGAGTTCGATTCGTTGGCTCGATATGTCCCTGCGCTAGTAGCAGATATGGAGGACCGAGTGCACCGCTACGTCACCGGGTTAGATGATTATCTGGCAGAGTCTTGCTCAGGTGTGGCTCTTCAGCCGGGCATGGACATTGCCCGCATGCAGGCTCATGCACTTGGATGCGAGGCGTAAGGCGGCGGGTCGGCGAATATCGGCAGAAGAAGGCCAGGATGGCAGGATCTTTTGGTAGCTCTCGGGGTGGACGGCCTCAGCAGCAGTCTAGATTTGCACCACAGCCAGCCCAGAGCACTCCTACACCGTCTTCAGTACAACCAGGGTATTCGGGGGCAGGTCAGGGCCCCAGGACTTCGGACTTCCAGGGTAGCAAGAGTGCTAACCGATCGAGATACGCTCAGTGTATCCGATGTGGTAGATTCCATTCAGGGAGTTGTGGTACTACTTCGGGAGTTTGCTATACTTGTGGCAGCGAGTCACTATCACGGCTTGTCAGGCCGAGCGTGGCCCGATGGGAGGGGTCAACCTACGAGTGCATTGCGGGTCTTCATCCCTACGATTACTCGCCCGCAGGCGGTACTCATGGACCAGCGAGTTGCGGCGAGGTCGTGGCGCATGTCGATTCTAGCGGTCCTCGAGAACGCATTTATGCCTTGTCGGTAGCGGGACGGGGCGTCACCTGATGTCGTCACAGGTACTTTATCAGTTTCATGTTGTGACGTGTATGCCTTGATAGATCCGGGTTCTACTCTGTCCTATATATCTCCCCTTATTGCTAGTAGGATCGGGATAGAGCCTGAGTCCATAGACCCTTTTGAGGTAGCTACGCCAGTGGGTGATTCGGTGGTAGCTCGGAGGGTGTTTAGGGCTTGCCCCGTGACTTTATGTAGTCGTAAGACCCTAGCCGACTTGATAGAGTTGGACATGACTGATTTCAACGTGATCATGGGTATGGATTGGCTAGCTTCTTGCTACGCCCATGTAGACTGCAGGGAGAGAGTGGTACGGTTCCAGTTTCCTGGAGAGCCGGTTATTGAGTGGGAGGGGAACACTGTGTCGCCGAGGGGTAGGTTTATTTCCTACCTCAAGGCCAGGAAGATGTTGCAAAAGGGGTATATCTACCATCTCATTTGGGTGTTTGATACTGAGGCTGCGGTACCAGATTTTCAGTCAGTTCCAGTAGTCAGAGAGTTCCCAGATGTGTTTCCAGACGACCTCGGGTATCCTCACGAGAGGAGATAGAGTTTTGTATCGATATCTTGCGGACACTCGGCCTATTTCCATTCCGCCATCTGAGAATGGCACTGCCGAGTTGAGGAGTTAAAGGACGATTGAGAGATTTCTTTGGAGAAGGGCTTCATCGGGCCTAGTGTTTCTCCTGGGAGCGCGGTATTATTCGTAAAGAAGAAGGATGGGGCAGCTGCGCATGTGTGTTGATTCTGACGGTGAACAAGGTGACTATTAAACAGATACCCCTTCCCGGGATTGATGATTTGTTCGACCCGGTGCGAGTGCGAGATGTTTCTCAAGATTGATCTGCGATCGGGCTATCATCAGTGCAGTCGAGAGGTGGATGTCCCTAGGACGCATTCGGACGATGCGGGCACTATGAGTTCGAGGTTATGTCGTTCGGTTTGACCAATGCTCGGCGATTTT